>JASDFA010000003.1:168032154-169445731 GCA_035772735.1 Datura wrightii
ACGCTGACCAGGGCCACCAGTCTTCTGATGGGCCTTGTAATAGGCAGGATATTAACATTACCCAATATAAATAATAAGTAAAGGTAAGACGAAGAGAAATAATTAAGGTAATGACGCGATCACAACAAACCGACCATTATATAAAATGACATTTTCCACCATTACTTAACAACCGATTTAACAATATGATACAATGAAACTTAAGTAACAATCAAAATAAATATTGCATTTAAAATAATAATACGATAAAATACAATAGATGTAACCATCCAAACAAAATGTTCAAAAGCGGATATAAGATGGATTCAACCTTTAAAACTTTAAGCAACAAATTTATTATATTTTTAAAATTATATTAAAAATATTCAAATTTATCTAATATATAATGAAAGATAAAACAATTTCAATAATATATTAAGTATAATCTTACAAATAAAACTCGAGAAGGATAATATATACACAAATTTTATACTTCTACGTATACTTTGAAAAATAAAGTACGATGAAACACATATTTTATATTGTATTTATATATATATATATATATTTAAATTTAATAAAGCAAACACATATTAATAAAGAATATATCTACTAAATAATTTTGGGATTATAATTCCGATATAACTTATTTGAAAATCAAATGGTAAATTCCAAAATGCCCTTGCTGATATCATCCATGACATCAATAGTAAGCACAAAATTCAAAGCATGCATGTGAATTCATTTATTACTTATATTGTATTCTTCAAATAAAGGGGCTTTGGACCCTTCAAATATTCTTCAAACTATGACCAAGTTGATTATCCATGAGCATCACTTGTTCTCTCTCGTTTTAATTTATGTGATTCTGTTTTATTGATTATTTAAAATAAAATTTTTTTAAAATTAAAATTTGTGATTTTAAATAATCATGAGATTTTTGCGATTATAAAAATATATTATTTAAAAAATTAAAATAAAAAATAGATAAAAGTTATTGCTGCGATCGTACATTTCAATTCATGGAAACAGCCTCTCGCGGAATTATAAGGTAAAACTGCATATGTAAGACCTAACGTAATCCGATCATTCATGGCCAGACATTGCGCGTACCTACAAAGTTACTACCGCAGGACCAGTAGTTCATAAGTTCAAGTTGCAAAAACAACCTCTCACGGAAACACAAAGTAAGACCGCGTACATAAATATTAGTGTGATCCACATCTTCCTCAAATCAAAGTCTACGGCATAATGAAAGCTTAGTGCACTGCACTGCTCGCCCCTTTCAATTTTCTAATACTTTTATTTTTTCACTTGATCAACTCTGTATAAAGGAGGACCAATGAGTTGTATTTCAATTCATAACCATAAAATATTTTAGATAAAGCATAGTCTCCACTCTCTCCTAGTACCAATGGCAAGAACCACCATAGCAATTTTTGCCCTTTTCATTGTTTTGTCATCACTTTGCTTCAACACAATTAGTAGCTCAAGGGATATTGTTATTGATAATCCACTTACACACAGAACCCTCTTATCCCAACAGAAGACAAGAGGTATTAATCTTGATGCCATGGCCTATTGTAGAGTTTGTGTCCCTCAATGTGGTTCTTGTACTTGTTGCATTGCAAAATTAAAGCACTAATATTACTTATGTTGTAATATTATTTTCGACGTGGTTTCTTCACTATTGTATTTCTTTTTCGCACTGATTTTAATAAATTTTACTTGAGCCGAGGTCTATTTGAAACAACAGCTTTACCTTTCACAAGGTATATAGGGATAAGGCTATGTACAAACTACCCTTCCCAAATTCCACTGGATATATTACTGTTGTTGTATATTGTAATATTATATTGTTGCTATTGTTCTTTTCTTCGTTATTTTCGGCATAACTTCTTCATTACTATATAGTTTCTTTTCATACTGATCTTCATACGTTGTTGTACGTTTAAATTATATTATATATATGTGTGTGTATTAGTTTTTGTTACTTAAATATTTCATCAATCACTCTCAAATTTGCTAATATTATTATCATTTGTCTTTACAATATACTTTTCTCAAGTAATATTTTTTAATTATTCTGCAGCCTCAAAAATTCTTTACAATTACTATAGGACAAAATCACTTTGTAAATTCAAATTTCAAATATATATATATTTCTTGGAAATGACAAAATTTGGATATTGTACTATAAGGGATCGTTTGGTTCCGGGATTATCTATCCTGTCTAAGTTAAGCGGATAAAAATATTAGATGATTTCTTTCACGTATTTAAGTTTTAATGGACAGAATTATTCAACACTTACTTGTGAAATTAATCGTGCACAAATTGACTTGGACATCATGATTATATTTAAAAAAAAAATTATCTATCATGATTATTATATGTGGATTATAATCTTGGAATATCGTGATTTTAAACCAAACAACCCCTAAGTATACTCCATGATACCAACCACTATATAAACACTTGAATGAAGGCTAAGATTATTCATCAATATAGCCACTTAATTAAACTTTTGCACCATGGCAAACAAAAATAGAGTGTCCATTTTTGCAATTTTCTTGATTTTTTCCCTACTTTTCTTCATTGCCAACTCTTCTTCTTCTTCTTCTAATGATGATAAATTTGCAAATATAGACAATTACTTTACTCCAGTGTCAAAGGGATTTTTTGCTGAGCTTCAACGTAGAAAAATGGAAATTTGCTCTTGTACTCCTTGTTGTTACATATGCCCATGCGCTACTTCTTAAAAGTGGCTATATATGTAATAAAGTTGGAGTTCGACTTCTATACGCTGACAGTGCAAAGAATTTTCACATCATCAGGTCAACTCATATTTGTTTTCAGCAGGTTGTTGATCGTAACTTGGATTGTTTTCGAGATTATAGATCCGACCACTTTTTCATGGAGGGTGATTACGTGTGCAAATATCTTTTTGGGTGATATGATAGCGTGAAAAAATATTTACACTGTTGACGAATATTAGTTAAACTCGGAAATACCTTAATGCTATATCATGTACCTCATGTTTTTGCTTTATTTTCGATGTAACCTTTCGAAGTATGAATAAAAGTTTTCTTTTTACCCCCCAAATAAAAGGGTCACCATTTTACCTCTTTATAGTTGGGTTTCGTAACGTGTCTTATTTTTAAGATTGCAAATTCGACTTTCTATAGAAGGAAAAATTATATGCATATATCTTTTGAGTGACGTAATAATGTGAAGATTAATTTATTTACACTGTCGGTAGATATTAATTAAACGCCGAGACCATAGTCAAATATATAAGCATACATTTAATAAAAAAGGCATGAGGTGCCCATGTCTATATACATGTCGAAATTGCGTTACAAAATCAACATGATCATCATATAATGCTCTTTTTTAGGAGTATCAAAAAAATATCGTAAAACAGAATTAACTAATCGAATCAAATTTAACCAAATCGATATTTTTTTAGGTTTTTAAAATTAAATATTGTAAGATTTAACGTAAACTTATAACACCAAGTAAATAGGTCAGGTTAAACTTTTAAATATAAAAATAGAAAAAAAAACCCAACTAGACTATTATTATAACATAAATATTACATATATTGTATCTTATGAAGTGACAAATTACTTCACGTTTACTATATAATTCACTAGGAAGTGCTTTTTTTTTTTTAATAAGATTTCCAACAAAATAATTGATAGATCGAATCATAAGACATCTTACTACTAAAAAATTATTATTTTTCTATTGAAATTTTTTATCGAAAAATATTAAGTGACTATTCCCACTGATATTGATGGGAAGAAAAAAATAATAGTATTTTCATATGGAAAAATCATGAAGTTTCCCACTACGTACTTCAGTGAGAATCTGTTTCTCACATGCGTTTTCCCAGTGAACTGATTCGATGGGAAATGAGTGGGAAAATTATGTTTTATAACACAAATTTCTCATTGATTTGCGGTGAGAAAAATCTCTATTTCTAATAATGTCCTTATTATAACTCTTTCGACGTGGTTTATTATGACCCTTTTGTTGATGATCGATGGCGTTTAGGCAATTATGATACGATGTCTACATATTTCATCTATCGTCGGAAACAACCTCAAAAGATAGAGGTGGGATTTGCGTAATTATCATTATTATTGGAAGTTTTAATTAGTGTTAGAGAACTTAAATTAAATTATTGGAATGATCAAATATTAATTTAACATTGAAACATGCAGCATCTAAAAAAAGGGGAAAGAATTGCCCACAAGAAAACATAACAAATTTATCTAAATGTTCAAAACAATAACAAGAAAAAGATATACTCTATGTAAATGTATTTACATAAGTGATTAGTGATAATTTTTTATTAATTAATTAATAACATGGATGTTATTACCAAGATTAATTCCCTATCTATATATATATCACCTTTATTGAGGCATTGCCATATCAAGATTTGGTCATTTCTCAAATATACATCAAAGATTGTATAAGCCATGGCCAAAATAATCCCACAATATGTAGTTGCATTTCTCATGATATTTCCACTCTTTTGGAACCATGGAAATGCAATAACTCCTCGCAAATTAGGGGCACATCACAACGCAGTTACAGACTTGTCAAATACAAATAAAATAACTTTTCGTGGATCAGGAGGCCAATATTTTCTTGATCCAAGCTCGTCGATTCATGCAATTACAGAAAGTACTCCTCGCAGCATATTAGGAGCACGCCATAATGTCATTACAAGATTGCCAAATACAAAAGAAGCAACTTCTGATGGATCAGGACATCACTATTTTGCCATTTCAAGCTCGTTAGTTGATCATGCAAATGCAGCTACTCCTCGCGTACTAGGGGCACGCCATAATGCTGTTACAAGCGAAACAACTTCTGTTGGATCAGAACACCAGGATTCTCACATTCCAAGCTTACCAACCCAAACAAGTGTAAAAACTCATCATTTTCACAGTTTTTCCTCATCACAAAAGTTGCAACCAGTACGATTTGAGGTATTAACTCCTCGCAAATTATGGTCAAGTCGCCATAGTGGAGTTACAAGCTTGTCAAATACAAATAAAGCAATTACTTCACGTGCATCAGGAATCCAACATTCTTCTATTTCAAGCTCGTCAGCTCATACACATGCAATTGCAACAACTCCTCGCATACAAGGGGCTCGCCATAATGCAGTTACAAGCTCATCAAATGCAAATGAAGAAACTACTGGAAAGGATGGGATGCGCCAGAACCCAATTATAATTACAAGCTTTTCAAATACAAACAAAGCAATTACTTCACGTGGATCAGCAATCCAATATTTTCCAATTTCAAGCTCGTCAACTCATACATATGCAATTGCAACAACTCCTCGCATTCTAGGAGCACGTCATAATGCAGTTACAAGCTCGCCAAAAGCAAATGGAGCAACTACTCGCAAGCATGGAACACGCCAGAACCCAATTATAATTACAAGCTTGCCAAATACAAACGAACCAACTAATTCTCGTGAATTGGAGCTCCATTTTCCCCCCATTTCAAGATCGCCAACTCAAAAAAATAAAATATTTCCTCGCGATCCAGACGATACAGGACACGTGTCATCAATTATCAATTAATACAAATGAAACAACTGCTCGAATAAGACTAGGGAATCATGGTTATCTTGTATGTGTACAACTATGCTACTAAGGTGCTATGTTATATGCACTATGTTGTGTTAATACCATCTAATAATGCATTGTGTTTTTTGTTGTCATCTTCCATATATTCTACTACTTACTATATTTTGATATGCTAGTGTTATGTATATCGTCAGTGTAAATAATTTTTATATTATTAAGTTATTTATATATGTTGTAGTTGATAGTACATATCTTATTTTTAAAATTTCAAATCTCACGTTATGAAACTTATCAGTAGATATCCTTTGAAAAGACCAGATAGATAGTGTACAAAATTAACTTATTTACATAGGAGTAATACAGTCGGATATAGAACCATTTTGATATATATTTGGTACATACCCATTAGTTGTCCTGACTAATTTAGATTCATGCCAGATAAAATTTTTAAAAAACGGAAAGTGCTCCCTATATATCAAGGGTTTCTTTAGTTCGAACTCTAAACTTCTGGTTAAGATGGTATTATGTATCAGAACAAAGTTATGGGAACAAATGTTTGTTCTTCTTCACAATTTTCCACTGTATTGATGATACGTGTGTGTGTGTCTATATATATATATATATGTATATAAGTGGTGAATATATATTTTTGTTGTTTACAAATGGTGTATATATTATGCATACTCTTACCGTTTAATAAATTGTGTATATTTACAATTTTGTTAACCGATTGAGTTTACAAAATAATTCTAAAATTAATTTTTTTAATTTAAAAAATGTTATGTGACTTTAAAAAATTGCCTCTCTCATTTTTTTATCCCTCTAGATTCGATCCAACTAAAGGGAAAAAAACTCAATTCTTCTTTTATTCAGACCCAACCCAAACGCATCTTATGACTTAATAGAGAAGGAATCATTTTTTTTTATTATTTGGATCGGATCTAAAAGGGTTAAAAAAATAAAAATATCATTTTTTAAAATCACATTCTTTTTAAAATTATAACAACCAATTTTCAATTTTTTTAATTCAATAAATATAAATCTATTAAAAAAAATACATTACTTACTCTATATGTGTTCATAAAAAGTTATGATTAGATTCTAGCTAGTTCAAAATAAATACAAGTAGTGATAACTTTTTCTTCCTTTCTACTTTCTCAATTTTTGATTTTGTAATAATATTTTTTCTGTTATGTTATAAATCTGAAAAATTTATTTTTTTAATCTTCTTAAGCATACCTCAATCCTTTCTTCTTCTTTTATGAGTTCGACACCTTTCTTTAGCTAATAATCCTATTTATTTATTTATTATTATTATTATTATTTATATTTTTTCCCCTTTAATCTTATTTATTATTTTATGTTATATTTAACAAAAGCTCAACAGCCACCCTCTATGAGCTTTTAGTTCAACCAACAAAAAATCGAAAGGACGGGATAATTACACAAACAAACAATTAAAGAAGTATTTCATTTACAATTCCAAACTCCTCTTCAATTTTTTAATATACAATTTTCTTTTAATTAATGTTAATTACTCACAAATATCCGTTATACATTATAATATTATAAATGAAGCATTTGAATCACTCAAGAGGATCACGAGCAATCAGATGATTTATTTTCTTTTCGCCAAAAAGAAATTCGATTGTCAAGGAAATGGTCAAATGATTAATATTTAATTTCCTTTTTAATCTAAGACTACTTGTTTTACTTTTGACTCTTTCATTCTTATTTTCGGGTTGATATTACTATTATTTTGTTGATAGGGATTTTACAAGAAGTTTCAATTTTTCATTAGTTTCTGACTTTTGATCGAAGGGCATGAGAGTTTGGTAAGTTTTAATTGTATCAAGTATTTATAACATCTTGTATTTTTATATGTTAGTATTACAATATTGTTTCTTTATTATTATCTATTTTGCTGCTTGGATTGTTATTGAGTTTGTAATGATGAAATAAAATTGTATTTTAAAATTTTGAGATTTGCGGTATTTGAATTTAGTTTTGCTAATCAAAATTTATAATTAATTAATATAAATTTTTCAACATGTAATTAAACATTAATATAATATTGATCTTTTACATTTTGATCTTTATTATAAAATTTGTTAAGAATTTGGTAACATTTTTCTTAACTATTTTAGGAGTATCACGTATGCTTCAATAATTGTTATTTTTGTTTTTATATATAAAGTATAGAGTATAATACCATCATTTAATTTAATTTCACTCTCTTTGTATCTTTCATATTAGATGTCTTTTGTGTAGAATTGGAGATACAAAATATATGTGATTTTTTTAAAAATTATTATTTTATGCATATAATAAATTTATCTCATTTATTTATTTTTAATAACCGCGCGAAGCGCGGATAAATTTTCTAGTTATATATATAACCAAAGCACATACAATGTTTTGTTAAAATTTAATTCATTAAATAATTGTCACAACATGCACAAAATTATATATTGGTAAATTTAATTTGATTTACATTTGATATATGTGTAGTGATAAATACATTTTTATTTTTAATTATAGATTTCAAATTTGAATCTTATTTGATATGTAACTGCCGTTGTTAGAAAGCGGTTTACTATATTAAGAATTTTCCGATATAAATTAATTAAAATTTAATTAAACTTCAATACAAATATCGAGCGAAAATTTTAAAAAAAGAAACGCATCAAACTGCTCACACAACAAACAAAACAAATCTATCAAAATTTTCAAACAATGACAAGAAAAGAAATAGAATACTATAAATTTGCCGAAATGGGCATCTATCTATATATATATATATATACATTTGAGAAAACCAAATGTATTATAAATACATAGAGTTGATAATATTTTATTATATAATATAGAGTTTATTACTAAGATTATTTTCACACACATATATATATAAAAAGATTTGGTCATTTCTCAAATATACATCAAAGTTTAATTAAGCCATGGCCAAAATCATACTACTTCATGTAGTTGCATTTTTCATGATATTTTCACTCTTTTTGAACTATGGAAATGCAACAACTCCTCGCAAATTAGGAGTACGTCATAACGCAGTTACAAGCTTGTCAAATATAGATGATGCAACTTTTGGTGGATTAGAGTTTGCTCATAAACTAGGGACAGGACGTGATCAGGACTCTCCCATTTCAGGTTTATCGGCTCAGGCACATACAACAACTCCTCGCAAACTAGGGGCACGTCAGTTTGGGATTACATGCTTGTCAAATACAAATTGTGCAATTTTAGGAGGATCAGGACACCTGTATCCTTCCATTTCAAGCTCCTCAGCTCACGCAAATGAAGCGACTCCTCGCAAACTAGGGTCACGCCAAAATGTAGTTACAAACTTGCCAAATACAAATGAAGTGATTTCTGACGGATCAAAAGATCAGTATTCTCCCATTTCAAGCTCGTCAGCTCACACAAATGCAATAACTACTCCCCAACATTACCCAATTATCGACCCAACTATATTCACAAATGAAGCAATTGCTCGCAAGCATGGAACCTACCAGAATCCAATTATAGTAACAAGCTTATCAAATACAAATGAAGCGGTTAGTACTGGTGAATCAGAGCTTCATCCGTCCCTCGTTTCAAGCTCGCCAACTCAAACAAATGTAGTTCTTCCTCGCAAACCAGGGTCAGGACACATTTCAACAATTATCAACTGATACAAATGAAACAACCGCTCGAAGACTGGGGAATCCCCATCCCCCCTTCCCCCCCCCCCCCACTTTCCCAACCCCACCCCACCAGTCACAAACAAGTTTGTCAACCAGTACAAATTGAAGTAGCTTCTAATAACTAGTGGCTTCTCCAGCCCACTATGTATACTAAATAAGAATGTGACTTTTATATTGGGTTAATATGATACTTTGGTCTCGAAAATTTTAATTTTAGTTCTTATGATATTTTGTAGATTAATTATATATTTACCTTCAATTACCTAAAAATGCAGTTTAATTTGATCTCTTTAATTTGTTCATGAATATATACAAGTAATTCATAATTATTAACTCACGTCTTTCATTTAACTACTTATGTATTAGTTCAAATCGATTTTACACCTTTATATATATATATATATATATATATATATATGTTGAATTATATGGGTCGACCACCTTACTCAGGACCAGGTCCCTCTATCAGGTTACACAGAGGCAGAGACACATGTACACGAAAATACAACAGTAAGAAGAAGACACACGAAGTTTTACGTGGAAAACTTCCTTGCTCACTGGAAGTAAAAAAACCACGACCTACCTCGTAGGATTTCTCAAACTCCACTACTAGATCTGAGCAACAAAAGTTACAAAACCTAGTACACAACTAAGAGGTTAACCTCCTAACCTCCCACTTGTAATACCTCTATTACAAGACTTCAATATTCTCTACTTCAGCTAAAACTCAACTGAAATACAAGGCTAACTCTAGCCAAAATGTCTACTAGCTCTAGCAGACCAGAACGAGAAAAACAACTCATGAAAAACAAGAAAATAAAACTTGTACGAAATACAAGGTTTCTGTTTTGCAGTGCACTTCTTCTCCTTCAATGGCAGCCTCAAAACTTGAGTTATTTTTCTTTGATTCTTGCTGTGAAACAAGGAGACAATGGCTGCCTTTTGAGAGAAGAATAAGCTTATTTTTTAGATCAATTTTTCTGAATGATTTCTCTTGATGGAAAGAGTTGTTGGGTTCTATCCTTTATATCTTTTCAGCTTCCTTTCATCCACATGGGTAGAAGGAGAGTGTATTGATGATACCCACTAGCCACATGGATAAAAGGAGAGAGTAGTAATGATACCCACTAGAAAGCTCTCTTTTTGGTCAAGCACATGTGACCAACTTGGCCTAGGTGCTGCTATGATTCCATGCTGCTCTGTTGCACACTATTGTCTTCACCAACTGACAGCCAAAAAGCAAACTTTCCAACTGTAAAGTCTTTTCCCTTCCAGCTCAAAATTGAGTCACACCAGCACAAGGGATCAGGTCCCTGTATGAGGTTGACAGCATCAAAACCAGTAATCTAACAATATATATATATGTGTGTGTGTGTGTGTGTGTGTGTGTTCAATATATCTAGAAAATGAGCATCGTATAAATACAAATATTAAGATAGATGTGTGGTCATCGGACAAAGGTACAAATAACACACACGAAAAGTGTATATAAAATCTACAACCTCTTTCAAACCAAGTTAATTTTAGCAAAGGATAGAACATCATGAAAGAAAAATATTCATACAAATGATACTTACTAGCTGGTATTAAGACTTAGTCACCTTGATATAAATTTCCATTAGGTTCAATATTTGTTAGAAGTACTTTTTATCGAGTTAAAGATTTGCATGTTAACATAAAATATAAAGAAATTCTAGTATTGGAGAACTTATATTATTGAATATATGTTGAAATGAAACGGTTTCAAAAGGGAGCGAATTGGATACTGAGTAATTATATAGTCGATTCTATCTAATTTGAGATTAACGCGTAATAGTAATCGTGATCATTACATTCAAATTTATCCTAAAAATCTAGGCTCATAAACATTACCTTTATTTTTTACAAATATAAATCAGAATTCTTTTAATTTCTTATACTTTTATTCAATGCCAATTTTTATCGTTTAGTAACAATTGATGTATTTTTTTTTAATTAAAGTATAAAAATGCATCTAAAACAAGAATATTGCATAGAACAATAAAAATACAAATGCTCACAAGCAAACAAAATAAATCTATCAAAATGTTCGAAAAACAATGACAAAAAATAAATAAAATAAACTTAGTTGGTGATAATCTTTTATTATATATATATAATATGGAGGGTATTACTAAGATTATTTCCCTATATATATATTTTTGGTCATTTGTAAAATGTACAGCAAGCTTAATTTAAGCTATGGCTAAAATTATCCTTGTACTTGTCATGATATTTACACTTTTAATAAGTTCTTCATTTCACGCAAATGCAATAACTCCTCGTAAATTAAGAGTACGTCGTAACATAGTTACAAGCTTGTCTTCCGGTGGATCAGAAGACAAATATTTGTTCATTTCAAGCTCATTTGCTCACTTAAAAGCAGCAACTCCTCGTAAACTAGGATCACACTTTAGTTTAATTACAAGCTTGCCAAGTACAAATGAAGCGACTTCTAGTGGATCAGAATGTCGGTATTCTCTCATTTCAAGCTTGTTAGTTCGCACAAAGATAGTAACTCCTCGCATATTAGGGTCATGCTATAATGCAGTTACAAGCTTTTCAAGTACAAATGAAGCGACTTCTGGCAGATCAGGACTCCAATATTCTTCCATTTCAAGTTCCTCAAGTCACACAAATGCAACAACGCCTTACGTACTAGGGGCACGCCATAACGTGGTTACAAGCTTGCTAAATACAAATGAAGCAACCGCTCGCACACTAGGGGGCCGGGGGAACCTAATTTCAAGTTCGCATGATACAATTAAAGCAGCTCCTCGAACACTAGGGGCACGTGGGAACCTAATTTCAAGCTTGCGTAATACAAAAGAAGAAGCTTCTACTGAATTAGGGCAGCAATATTCCCCCATTAATTTAAACTCACAGACTCAAACAAATGCAGTAACTCCTCGCAAACTAGGGGATCATGTTGGCGGAGTTACAAGCTTGCCAACGCAAATAAATGCAACAACTGCTCGCAAACTAGGGAATAGTCTTGGCAGAGTTACAAGCTCACCAACTCAAATAAATGTAGCAACTCCTCGCAAACTAGGGAGTCGTCTTGGCGGAGTTGCAAGCTTATCAACTCTAAAAAATGCAGCAACTCCTCGTAAACTAGGACAACTAAAATGACACTATATGTTGCACCAATAGTATCTAATAATGAACTTTGTGCTCCTATATCTTCTGAAATTGAGTAATTTTGTCCTTCATTAAACTTTTAATCTAATATTATTAATCTTTATCTTTAGGAATTTTGCCTAGATTTCTGATGAAAGAACTAAAAAGTTAAATAGTTAAACTATGCATTTTAATTTCTTTGAAAGAATTTATCTGGACACGTGAAGTCCATTAATTTTATACGAGAGCTTCATAAATGACAAGGACAAATATTAGACGTTTTGGTAACTACAATGGTATGAATTAACGGACGGTAAAATTGAGCAATTTCGAATAATAAAAAGGCAAATTTTGGACCTTTTGAAAAGAAAGAAAAAAAAATTGATGCAACGACGTCGTAAGGTAGTTTGTGTAATTTCCTGCTGACCTTTTCTTTACTAGTAATAAATACACTGAACAATAATCAAGAACTGCAAAATTAAACTTAAAAAGAGGAATGACGACTTCAAATTTGGAAGTGACCTCTTCATCTACAGCTCCTCCTCTGCAAGTTCCCACCTTTCATCATACCCCTTACTATTGGTACTCATTCTCTCTCTCTGTGTGTTTTTTTTGGGGTGGGGTGGGGTGGAGGGAGGTGTATGTATACATTCTTGAAATGTAGAGATAGCTGGTGATTGCTGTTTGTTTATGAAATCTGAAGGATAATTGAGGATACCCTTTTCATTTGAAGACATAATTAAGAGAATTAGTACTCTATCTGTTTCTCTCTGTGTGTGTATGTGTGTCTGTGTGATTTGGGGGTTGGGAGGGAGGTGGGTATGTGCATTCTTGAAATACAGACATAGCTGGTGATTGCTATTTTGTTTATGAAAGCTGATGCATAATGGGCGATGCACTTTTCGTTTAAAGACCTAATTTTAAGTGAATTCTACAGATGACCAGTTTTAGGACCTCCCCTTTTCTTTCTTTTTTTCCTTTTGTTATTTAGCACAAAATTATATAGGGAATTGGGTGCAGGAAAGCTGGTATGGACACCATTGTTATACACAAATGGTGTGTGGAATTTGTAGTTGAGTAATGAAAGAGCTAAAAATTTTCTTGGTAGAGTGAATTAATCAAAAGAACTTTGCCTTATAGCCTGTTTGGTCAAACAAGCTTCCGAAATCTGCTTATTTTGAAAAATGTCTTTTGTACAAGTGTTTTTGGAAAAAGTAGAATAGCATCTTGTGTGGGGCTAATTAATTTGAAAAACACTTTTCTCAATAATAGAGAAGCAATTTGTACTGATTCCAGAATTGCTTCAGGGAGAAAGCAACCTTTTCAGCTTATGAAAAACAGTTACTACTACTACTCAAAAATACTCATTTTCCCTTAAAAATTCAGTCAAACACCTTAAATATCTAAAATAAAGACTTATAGCTTCCCGGAAACTTGGCCAAAGCACGCTATTAGTTTGCTTAAGCATGTATTTTCGGCAGTTTGAGTAGGTTGAATTAATTCAGCCCCTGGTATTTGGTTTGAGTTCAAGGAAGTGCTCTATTAAGTGAATTTAATGTTATCTGATAAAAGAATTGGTAAGTTAGATCTTAACTCTTAAGTAATATAATGAGATTCAAGTTAATATGAATATGGAACACTCTATTTGGGACTACTACATTCTTGAATATGACCAGTTAAAAAAAAAAAGAAAAATCTTTTCTTGAATGTTACATATTGTGTAATGCTCCCTGAAAAAAATGCAAACATGTAACTTGGTTCCATTAGCATTAATGTGGATGGTGTGGAGAGAGAAATAGGAGAGCTTTTGAGGGGGTAGAGTCGAGCTTTTCTCAATTAAGAAGCAGCCTTCGATCCCTTATTTTCTTTTGGTGCACCCATAGAGATCCTAATTGTATAGAAGAATGGGTGGAGTTTGTAGAGAATCATCTTTTCTTATAGATTCTTTACCTTTTGGTATATTCCTTGTATACGGCCAGACCTTTAACTATGTTTATGAATGGATATACGTTTACTTGATTAAAAAAAATCGCAAACATCTATGGTAGAAGGTAGTAACTTTCGAAACAGTTTTAAGGGATTTGTTTCTATACTAGAATCTAACAGCATCTGTAAGGCTTGTAACTGACTAAAGATACGTCGGCAAACTGTTAAAGCAATAACTGAGTAAAAAAGTGGAATGATTATTTTATTATCTAAAAGAAGTAAAAAAAAAAGAACTTGTCAATCTTTTATTTGGCTGAAGAAATATAATCCACTAGTGAAATATAAGTTGACGTATCTTTCTGAGCGTATTTCCTAAGTAATTCTTCTCTCTTCGTAAAAATATATGCTTATAACAAGAAGGGAACTTTTGAAATCCTTGGAATCTCTTTATTTTGAATTATATAGCTTAAGTACTTTCTTCTCAAATTTGACATGCCTGTTTTTAGTTTCCATTGACTTTAAGCTTACCAAGGATATGGAGAGTTCATATAATTGGCCCTTCGGAATTGAGGCATAGTTGATTGGTTGATTAAGATTATCTAGCACTAAAAAGAAGTATTCTTCTGTCTGCTTTCTGCATTTACCTTCTATTGCAGTGAGGAAAATATCTACCTGCTCTGCAAAAAGCTGTGTGATGATGGGCTGGCAGATCCCGATGGTTCTGATCTGTTTGTTATTTTCATTTCCAATGAGAAGAAGCAGGCAACTACTCTTTGCTCTTCCTTTGGTTACTCATTACTGTCTTAAGAAGTTCATGCACTTTATTGATACTTCATCTCGGTGAAAATGATTGTTGTATAAGATCTGTTTCACTACTAGTAATGGTAATTTATTGCGTTAAACTAGCAAATAGTTTATCGTTTTACAAAATGATGTTAACTGCAAGCCTTTGTTTGCAAATGGGATGTACTAATTGTTTTTAATGTTAGATGAACTTGGTCTTCCACATTTTGCTTACCATTTGATAATTCCTTATAATGCATTATTAATCAGTTTAATTTTCTCTCCATCCACAATTTTCAACAAGGTAAAAGGATGAAGGAAATTTCGTGTATACATGGATCTGACAATGTTCCTGGACACTCAAGTAAGTTAGAAAAACATATGACTTGAACTTCTTCAAAACCAAATCAACACAAATGCTATGTGCCTGAGTTAGTTTTCTAGTATACTATTGCTTTCCAGCTGAGCTGTTTTATAAAGAAGAGTGACAGAATGGATGATAGTTACGTTGTTCCTAGCAAAATTTTTTTTGGGCATATTCAGTAATGTAATGACATGCATTCAGATTCCTCTGTGGCATCAGAAGGCTAGCCAGCGAGCAGAGGGAGTCATTCTGTGGGACTATCATGTCATCTGTGTACAGGTCAGACTAACCTACTTTGTTCTAGTATAAAGCTGAAAAGGGTTAAATATATGGACTTAATTTTTCCCCAGTACAGCTATTTGGGATTTCATGTCCTTAAGAAAATCTGCTTGCCATGCTTGCAGAAGAAGAGAAATGAGAACTCACCGTCCCTTGTGTGGGATTTAGATTCAAGCCTTCCGTTTCCATCACCTCTTGGTTCCTATGTCGCTGAAAGCATTCGTCCATCAATTCAGATATTTTCAGAATTCAAAAGGTAATAGCTGTTCCAGTCCCAAGAAGAAACATGATTTCATTGATTACATTGATAAAGCTACATGTCTCTCGAATTTTTGTTTTTAAACGATGAAGAAGAACTGTTATTTCATTCTCTTTTGTAGGAGCTAGATATTTCGTATTTGCTCAAATTAAGATTCTTGAACTAGTGATGCAAAAGTAGTTCTATTGCCTTTCTGTGAATTGTTTTTCTCCATTCCCTCCTGAAGTCAATCCAAACTTAAAATGTTCCTAATTTTTGTAAAATTTACCCTCTACTTTTTTTTTTTTTTTTTAAATTTAAAAAAACTCTACTTAGTGAATCTCATTTTTTGTTTATCTTTAAAAGATAATTTTACGAGTCCACTCTATAGGTGGTGGTCTCATTAAAGAAATGCTCTTTCACTGACCTTTCTCCGGAGAAGAAACTGGAGTATGTTTTTCTTCCGGTGCTAACTGTTAAGTAAAGTTGCCAGCATTGTGCTTGGAATAATAAGCTAACTGCAACCACATGAAGAACCACCTTTGGCCATTTCAGGTTTTTTCGAGTTGTGCATGCCCCTATCTTTCTCCGACACTTTGCCTCAGATAGAAGACATATGAAGGATTCTGCTGGAAACTGGATTGCTGAACCACCATCACATGAAGCTATTGTTGCTGAAGGTAAATGCAGGAAATAAAATTTTGCAAGATTATGCTTTTGCCATCTGTTGGTACATGTTGCAAGCAGGTAACTTCAGTTTAGTGAATGGAAGGACATCTAGGCTTAGCTATTGTTGTTCTTAAGTAGGCACTTGTTATAATTTTATGACCCGCATGTTGTTGGAGGCACAGTGTATCACCACCTGCATCTAGATGACACGATTCTCTTTATGAATCAACTTACAATAAAAAGAAAATGTCATTTCTTTAATTCCTTCTGCAATTTATCAAACTACTCGGACCCATTTTTGCAATTCTTAGAACTTCGAGGAAGTGAACCTAATGATGGACCACCTTTTAATATATAATTGAAATCATTAATTTTAGCTTCTCAAGTGAGGTTGAAACATGTTCTGTATAAGAGTTCATTTAGGGTCCATTGTTTCCTAAGCAGTTTACACCTTTACGCCTTGGAAAGTTTCAAGGAATTTTAAACATCGTCCTTTCTGGAAGGAGATTATACTAAAAAAATTCAAAGCCGTGATTGTTGAACCTTAAGTGATGAAAAAAGCTTCGTCTTCATGTTCTGGCTCAGTAAGGTATAAAAATAAGTCAACTACCACTATGGTTGTTTACTGTTACCTCGGCCTGCAAAGATAGATACTTGACACACAGGAGTGTATTTCTTCTCCATTTTTGATTTTAGGTATACTGATCTTCGAGAGATAAAGATCACTTTCTTCTCTGATATATTTATTACCTAGGAACACTCAAAGGCTTCCTCTAATTTGATTGTTCTCTTTTTCAATTTGGTTCATTAACTTTGTGATAAACCTCAATAAGACATTACCTTTTTGCTTGAAACTCGATTAGTTTGCTCTACATAATCTTTTGACTTCTGACACACACAAAATTTTGATGTGGATATAGTTCATCAAAGTTTGAAGTACTCCATCATATCCCAAATCAAACTGGCTAGCAGTTTGAATCTCATAGCCTGGTTTCATTTTCAACTATCTGATCTTGCATCCAGTAAAGAATATTTGTGGGATAACTTTACTATCTGAAATGTCATGGATGGGAAAGACGCGTGTTTGTAATTTATATTTAATCCAATTTTATATAGTATCACTTTACATAGTTAGCTTATAGAATAGAACATATAAGGGCTAAAACATGTGAGCTTTGACTATATTTTCATCATTGCAATGGGGAAGAATGCGCTTACATTACCTAAACATTTCTGATACGTATCTTGTGCTATATAGGGTCATCTGGTGCATTTAGTTAGGAAACACGGTGACCTCTCGTTTGCTTGAGTTACAATTACTATTTTCAATCTGCCTTTTTTCTTGTACAGATGGAGCCGTACACAACCTGAACGAGTACATTACAGTCTCTCCGGATGATGTAGTGAACAATGTGGGAGCTGATACCATCAATGTTGTTTTCTCCGAAAAACTTGGCGTTGTAGTTGGTGAAAATGATGTTTTGGGATTTTTCTCTTTGATTTCCTGATGAGAGTTGAGAAATGTACTGGCTGAAAGTTGAAATCATGGTCTTGGGTTTTTACATGTAAAAAGAAAATGTGCCTTGTGAGAGTTTTGCAAAGAGAGGGTCTTGTTTGTCAAGTCTTTTGGAGTGATTGTGTTCTGTAGAATTTGTATAGCCATTTTCTTGTGTTGGTGAACATGGTTGAAGGAGGGCATATTTCTTCAAACTGTTACATTCACATGACTTGGCAGTTTCTTAGCTACATTTCTTCTCTCTCTTTTATAGCTGAAGTGGTCGGGTCATTTTGTGCGTATCTCAATTATTTCACCGGTTATTTGATATCTTCAACTAGCACAAGATGGAGGGCAGGTCGAAGAAGGTGAGTCAAAGAAAAGGACTGACAAACTTCTAGGTCGGTAAGTTGCTGAAGAAGGATGCACATAACATTTTAGGCGAATCCCACAACGAAACGAGAGAGAAAAGTGAAAAACTTTATAAGATGTAGCACAAAGTTTAGATGACACATGGGCTTTTGGGTATGATAGTTGTGTTTCTCAAGGAATAAATTCGTGAGATTTTGAGCTAAAGTAGACAATACGTGCTATGTGATTGGATAGTAACATGTTTGCATAATACAAGACATATAACATACCATCGATAATACTCTATGCTTCATTTGTGTGGCATTATTTCATTTTTAATATGTTTTGAAAAAGTACTATATTTATATATTCGCAAAACTCATTCTATTTAAATTTTCAGTGTCAAACTTAGTGGCATGTTCTTATAATCATAAAAGTAACATCAAACATTGTAATAAGGTGATACCTATTCATTCATACTTAATCAAAGGTCTTAGTCTCTTGAATTCGAGCCTTATGAAATCACTACTGTTAGAAAAACGCTTTATCTTTCGAAATAAAACTTCTCGATATAAATCTAAATTAATTAAACCTCAAAACAAATATCGAATATCAGGCGAAAACCTCTAATATAACTATAGGCCAAAATAATGCTCCTATGAATTGTGAGAAAAGTGGTAATAATTGATTAAAAGTTCTCCATTACACTTAAGTGTCACAATGACTCAATGAATGATGTATTTGGTTTCTTTTTCATCATGAGTTGGGCACTTGAACTCATACTTTCTTTTACATAATTATGAAAAACTTATTTACTAAGTTGTATTCTATATTAAAATATGAATTACAAGTTTTTTGTTTGGATATAAAAACCATATATTATACCAATGAGTTATAAATGAGTGTAAAAGATTTATTAAGTGCACTATAAGTATAACTTAACATAGGATAGCAATGATTTATCAAGGGATTTATGTTTTATACATTGATATTGTGAAGATTCACTTATATTATTATCCTAATTTAATCTGTTATAATACGATAGACAGCAATTACCATTTTTATCAAGTTATTAGTCAGTGCTTATCATATAAATTTTTCTATAACTATTTTATAAAAAAGTGTAAATACATTTTATAACGTCATCGCTTAAAGCACTTATCATATTGTCAATTAATGCTTATGATAGATTCGCTCGTAATTACTTTATAGTAATCTAATTATATAAATATTTTTTACACCGTCTAAACTCTGGAAAAACAAAATTACTTCCCCCCTTGCTCTCAACCCACTCCACCCCCCAACCCCACCACCCATTTTTAAATTTTTTTTTTATATTTCTTTTAACCTGTTTGGTAGTTTACCTGGCAGAAGAATAAGATACCTGGACCCATTAATGTACACACATAAAATATCAGTTCCTTTTCACTGAGAATCACAAACTCAAAAAAATCAAAAAAAATCAGAATCTTTACAAGCAAAAAAGGAAATAAATGAACTCACCAAAAAAAAAAAAAATTTAAAAAAATCTTTCCTATCCACACTCCACACTCCCTCTTCTCTCTTTGCCCATTCCTTTATTTTATGAAATCTAAACTAACCAATAGGAACCCAAGAATCATCATCAAACATGACCCCA
Organism: Datura wrightii; assembly: GCA_035772735.1. Classification (NCBI taxonomy): domain Eukaryota; kingdom Viridiplantae; phylum Streptophyta; class Magnoliopsida; order Solanales; family Solanaceae; genus Datura; species Datura wrightii. The sequence continues at coordinate 168,052,336 of JASDFA010000003.1, forward strand.
AACAGATAGAGAATACAACCAAAAAAAGGTACAAACTCTCATTTTCTTGTTAATGTACACCCTTCTTGCCACGTGTCCCTATGTTTCACCACTAAAAAAAATTCAAAGAAAAGTTTATATTTTTCACTCAAATTTTCCAACTTCCATAACAGCCACTATCCTCCTCCTCCTCTTCCTCCTCCACATAGAAACTATAAACTCAAGAACCTTTCACTTCCTTAGAGAAAAAGAAAGAAAATTTCACTCAAAAACTCATTCTTTTGTAGGAGGGAAGTGTTAATTCAACTTCCACAACCCAAGATTTTGTTTTTTTCTTGGTTTTCTGTTTTATATAGTTTTTGTGTACATTCTTGTGTATAATCAAGAAGCCAAAGGGTTAAAGTTTGAAACTTTTTTACAAGTTTGAACTATGGCTTCTTTGGTTTCTTCACCATTTACATTGCCCAATTCAAAAGTTGAACACCTTTCATCCATTTCTCAAAAGCATTACTTTCTTCACTCTTTCCTTCCCAAGAAAACCAACCCCACTTTCTCAAAATCACCCAAGAAGTTCCAATGTAATGCTATTGGCAATGGGTTGTTCACACAGACCACCCAAGAAGTAAGGAGGATTGTACCAGAAAACCTTCAAGGCCTTGCTACTGTGAAAATAGTGTATGTGGTGTTGGAAGCTCAGTACCAATCAGCTGTCACTGCTGCTGTTCAGACTCTGAACAAGAATGGTGAGTTTGCTTCGTTTGAGGTTGTGGGGTACTTGGTTGAGGAGCTTAGGGATGAGAATACTTACAAAACTTTCTGTAAGGATCTTGAGGATGCAAATATCTTTATTGGGTCATTGATTTTTGTGGAAGAATTGGCTTTGAAGGTCAAGTCTGCAGTGGAGAAAGAAAGGGACAGGCTTGATGCAGTTCTGGTGTTCCCATCAATGCCTGAGGTGATGAGGCTGAACAAGTTGGGTTCTTTCAGCATGTCACAGTTGGGGCAATCAAAAAGTCCATTCTTCCAGCTTTTCAAGAAGAAGAAATCTTCTTCTGCTGGCTTTTCTGATCAGATGCTGAAGCTTGTGAGGACACTTCCTAAGGTTTTGAAGTACTTGCCAAGTGACAAGGCTCAAGATGCTAGGTTGTATATACTCAGCTTGCAGTTTTGGCTTGGAGGGTCACCTGATAACTTGGTGAATTTCTTGAAAATGATCTCTGGTTCTTATGTTCCTGCTCTAAAAGGGATGAAAATGGATTATTCGGATCCGGTTTTGTACTTGGATAGTGGAATTTGGCACCCTTTGGCTCCTTGTATGTATGATGATGTGAAGGAGTACTTGAATTGGTATGCAACAAGGAGGGATGCTAATGAGAAACTCAGGAGTCCTAATGCTCCTGTTGTTGGGCTGGTTCTGCAGAGGAGTCATATTGTCACTGGTGATGAGAGTCACTATGTGGCTGTGATTATGGAATTAGAGGCAAGAGGTGCTAAAGTTATCCCAATTTTCGCCGGGGGGCTAGACTTTTCCGGGCCAGTTGAGAGATACTTCATTGATCCTATCACCAAGAAGCCTTTTGTGAATTCAGTAGTATCACTTACAGGTTTTGCTCTTGTCGGAGGGCCAGCAAGGCAGGACCATCCGAGGGCTGTGGAGGCCTTGATGAAGCTTGATGTGCCTTACATTGTTGCATTGCCTTTGGTCTTCCAGACAACAGAGGAATGGTTGAACAGCACTTTGGGCCTGCACCCAATTCAGGTGGCTCTACAAGTTGCTCTCCCTGAGCTGGATGGAGGTATGGAGCCCATCGTATTCTCTGGCCGGGATCCAAGAACAGGCAAGTGTCCTTTTCTACTTCTTTGCTCTTGTCCTTTTTCATGTTGATTACATTTTTTATTGGGTATGAAATGCAAATTCTATGCTTAGTTTGATTAGCTTTTGCTCCACATTACTAACTTTTACTGTTTTTTTCCCCTTTCATTACTTGAAATAAGCAGGGAAATCACATGCTCTTCACAAAAGAGTGGAGCAACTCTGCACCAGGGCAATCAAATGGGGAGAGTTAAAGAGAAAATCAAAGGTATTTGTGCTGAAATACTAGTTCTTTTCATATTGGTTTAGATTAAAAGATATGATTTATTTAGTGGCTACTTAGAAATATTTCACAAAAGTGATTAGACCAATGGCATTATCTAACTTTTTTATTCCTATGACAATTGATTTGGTCTGGGAAAGTGTAATTAACATGGTCAGTTACCTGCAAAAATTTATTAACATGAACTCAATTCTTTGAGTAAGTGGGAATTAATTTTTGACCATTGGTAGAATTCTCTTCTCTGTTACTTAGAAATACTCTTTGATGTAGACAAGTTTAAGAGTTCCTTTGTTCTATTGTTTAAACTTTGATCCCTTTCATTAGGACTTCAGCAAGTCCAATGAACTCTATTTGATGTAGACAAGTTTAAGAGTTCCTTTCTTGTATTATTTGAACTTTGATCACTTGCATTAGGACTTCTGCAAGTCCAATGAACTCTATTTGATATAGACAAGTTTAAGAGTTCTCTTCTTCTATTGTTTAAACTTTGATCACTTTCATTAGGACTTCAGCAAGTCCAATGAGTTCTATTTGATGTAGTTTAAGAGTTCCCTTCTTCTATTATTTAGACTTTGATCACTTTCATTGGGACTTCAGCAAATGCGATGAACTATGAAATGATTGTTTTGATGTCTTTATCATGATCACAACTTGGAAGCCTGTGGTTCCCTTTTCAGTAGTTCTCTCTAAATTTGTTTTATGATCTTTGTTAGCTAGACCGTTCTGTGGATTCATTGATCTGATTATGTTGCATTATAACAATTGTCAGATTATTTTCTATTACTAATGCTCAATGTGTAACTGAACATTGTGCAGGCTGAGAAGAAGTTGGCAATCACTGTTTTCAGCTTTCCCCCAGACAAAGGCAATGTTGGAACTGCTGCATACCTAAATGTGTTTGCTTCCATATACTCTGTGCTCAAAGATCTCAAGAAAGACGGCTACAACGTTGAGGGGCTGCCTGGGACTTCTGAAGAACTGATTGAAGAAGTAATTCATGATAAAGAAGCTCAGTTCAGCAGTCCAAATCTTAACGTAGCTTACAAGATGAGCGTCAGAGAATACCAGAAGCTAACCCCTTATGCCACTGCTCTTGAAGAGAACTGGGGGAAAGCACCTGGTAATCTGAACTCTGATGGAGAGAACCTTTTGGTATATGGAAAACAGTACGGAAATGTCTTTATCGGTGTTCAGCCCACATTTGGATACGAAGGTGACCCGATGAGACTTCTGTTCTCCAAATCAGCTAGCCCCCACCATGGCTTTGCTGCATACTATTCCTTTGTGGAGAAAATTTTCAAAGCTGATGCAGTTCTTCACTTTGGTACTCATGGTTCTCTTGAGTTCATGCCAGGAAAACAGGTGGGAATGAGCGATGCTTGCTTCCCGGATAGTCTCATTGGAAACATTCCAAATGTCTATTACTATGCAGCAAACAACCCATCTGAAGCAACCATTGCCAAACGAAGGAGTTATGCGAATACCATTAGCTATTTGACTCCCCCAGCTGAGAATGCTGGACTCTACAAGGGACTCAAGCAGCTCAGTGAGCTCATTTCCTCATACCAATCACTGAAAGATTCGGGCCGTGGCCCTCAGATCGTGAGCTCTATCATCAGTACTGCTAGACAGTGTAATCTTGACAAGGACGTTGATCTTCCAGAAGAAGGGCAGGAAATAGATGCCAAAGAACGTGATCTTGTGGTAGGAAAAGTATATTCTAAGATTATGGAGATCGAGTCTCGTCTTCTTCCATGTGGACTTCACATCATTGGTGAACCTCCAACCGCCATGGAGGCAGTTGCTACTCTTGTCAACATTGCTGCATTGGACCGTCCTGAAGATGATATTGCTTCCCTTCCATCTATATTGGCTGCAACAGTTGGAAGAAACATTGAGGAGATTTATAGAGGAAACGACAAGGGAGTCTTAAGAGATGTGGAGCTGCTTCGTCAAATTACCGAGGCATCACGCGGAGCAATATCAGCATTTGTTGAACGTTCAACTAACAACAAGGGTCAGGTCGTGGACGTTTCTGACAAGCTGACCTCAATCCTTGGTTTTGGTATTAATGAACCATGGATCCAGTATTTGTCAAACACCCAATTCTACAGAGCTGACAGGGAAAAACTCAGAGTCTTATTCCAGTTCTTGGGAGAGTGTCTGAAGCTAATTGTGGCTAATAACGAGGTGGGAAGCTTGAAACAGGCTCTTGAAGGAAAATATGTTGAACCAGGTCCTGGAGGGGATCCAATCAGGAACCCAAAAGTTTTGCCTACTGGGAAAAACATCCATGCTTTGGACCCACAGGCTATTCCCACAACAGCAGCAATGCAGAGTGCCAAAATAGTGGTTGACAGATTGTTGGAGAGGCAAAAGGTTGACAACGGGGGCAAATACCCCGAGACTGTTGCTCTGGTGCTTTGGGGAACCGATAACATCAAGACGTATGGAGAGTCATTGGCACAGGTGATGTGGATGATTGGTGTTAGGCCAGTTGCAGATGCACTTGGACGGGTTAACCGGGTGGAACCAGTTAGTCTTGAAGAGCTTGGAAGGCCTAGAGTTGATGTTGTTGTCAACTGCTCTGGGGTGTTCAGGGATCTCTTCATCAATCAGGTATTGGTTTATCCTCCTTTTCTAATGATTCTACACTGGATTGGTGCATTAGTGCAATGTAAGGCTGTTGTATTTAATTATTGTTTGTTTTCTTTTGTACACAGATGAATCTCCTTGACCGGGCAATCAAGATGGTTGCTGAGCTTGATGAACCAGAAGATCAAAACTTTGTCAGGAAACATGCGCTAGAACAAGCAAAAACACTTGGAATTGATGTTCGTGAAGCAGCTACTAGGGTCTTCTCAAATGCTTCTGGCTCTTACTCCTCCAACATCAACCTTGCTGTTGAGAACTCATCATGGAACGACGAGAAGCAACTTCAAGACATGTACTTGAGCCGAAAGTCATTTGCATTTGACAGTGATGCTCCTGGTGCTGGCATGATGGAGAAGAGGAAAGTCTTTGAGATGGCTCTAAGCACAGCTGATGCCACGTTCCAGAACCTCGACTCATCAGAAATTTCACTCACAGATGTCAGTCACTACTTCGATTCAGACCCTACCAACCTCGTGCAAAACCTCAGGAAGGATGGAAAGAAGCCTAGTGCATACATTGCCGACACCACTACTGCTAATGCTCAGGTGAGTGTTATCACTTGATAGATAACTTGAAAGATGTAAGTCATTAAGTTGATAGAAGTCGTTTTACTTTGTCTAATTCCTCTCTCTGTGATGATTCAGGTACGTACGTTGTCTGAGACTGTGAGGCTAGATGCAAGGACTAAGTTGTTGAACCCCAAGTGGTATGAAGGCATGCTGTCCACTGGCTACGAGGGAGTTCGTGAGATTGAGAAACGATTGACCAACACAGTGGGGTGGAGTGCAACTTCAGGACAAGTTGACAACTGGGTGTATGAAGAAGCCAACACAACCTTCATCAAAGATGAGGAGATGTTGAACAGGCTCATGAACACAAATCCAAATTCTTTCAGGAAGTTGCTTCAGACATTCTTGGAAGCAAACGGGCGTGGATACTGGGAGACCTCTGAAGAGAACATTGAGAAACTCAGGCAATTGTACTCAGAAGTTGAAGACAAGATTGAAGGAATCGATCGATAAATGTATAGATAAACAAATGATTTCTGATTACTGCCTGTCTTTGTTTCAGGATAATGAATCCTTTCTGTTCCCTAACAATTTCTGATGTGAATTCCTTGATAGTCCCCAGTGTAATTTTTGTTCATTTTTTGGGGATGTCTTTCTACTTCTATGAGAAAATACTGCTTCCATATATTCAAATTTGAACTTGAAAGTTGCAATTGCCTTCATTCTTACTCTTCCAAGTTTTTATTAAATACTCAAATGCTATGTCTGCAGCAGGTATTTGTCCATTGCTTTACAGAATGGAACTTTTTTTAAAGTAATAAGTTAATATAACAAATGCACATATACAAGAAGTATATCAAAAAGGCAGGGGTAAGGTCTTCGTACGCTGCACCCTTTCAAGAATCCACTTATGGGATCACACTAGGTATATTGTTGTTGTTGGCTTGTTGCACATCAAGGATGTTCTAATCAAGTGTGTGTTGCAAGACATAATTAAGTAATTAAAAGTGTGATCTCTCTCTAACAACTTAAACTTTTGGATGAAGTGGTCACACAGTTCGCAACGGCATGATAACTGCAGTTTTGGGACATTTGTAGTCAAATGTTGGACACATCAAGATAAAAAATGTTGAAGCAATCTTGATTTATCATCTGTAAACATGTAAAAGACTGGAGATGTATAAAAAGGATGCTCTGTAGAAACTTTTATCATATTCGAAAGCAAAATGAAAATCAGAAGAAAGCTTGTAATGTTTTCTCCTTCAATTCTGTTGCCACAAAATTTTTAAGAGTTAAAAACAGTATTACAACAAAAATCTACAAGAGCACAAAACCTTTCTTTCACCCCATTCCCCCTACTAATGAATGGTACAAAAGAATAGCAGAATTCAGCTGCACATAAGACTTTACATGTTTTACATTTTCCCTGTTGAGACTCTTTTAAGTATCTTTACTGAATCTATCATTACACTATACCAACTCCATTAACAGGGGGTCACCTGCTGCCATAACTCTGATCAGCTTTATGAATTCTTGCTCACTGGACACTTTCCAAGGGTGAATTGCAGGCGCCTCGGCTGAATAAAATGTTGTTAAATTGCCAGGAGGCTTCGTCTTGTAAATCATTGAATTCAACACTGAATCAAAATTCTGTGGAGAATCCATAGCTGTAAAAAACATTGGCACTGCAACCTTATGATGCATGTCTAGATTTCCCACTAGATTAACGAGGTCAACAAAGTCGGATACAAAACGCCGGGGGACATAGAATATCTCCGAACTGCATATCGTTAAGGTGTCATTACTTTTCATTGACTCTTTGTAATTGACTTGCAAATGTACTGGCATTGTTGCTACCACTTTCTTAACAACGTCAGCTTGCTTCGCAAACCAGTCTGATTTGCCAGCTATTGGAACAGCGTGCCATGACTTGAATACCTATATGCATAAGAAAGAAATGAGACGACTATTGGTTGTATACTATTTGGGTAGGATGGGATTAAGAGTTAATCATTTGCAACTATAAATTAAGAACTCAAAAAAGTTCCCCTTTTTTCCCTCTCTACTGGAAGCAGTTGGATGATCAAGCAAGTGAGCTTTAGCCACAACCCACAAGTAAAAAACTCAAGCTACAGATCAATAAAGTAGATATCCAATATCTAAACACATCATAGGATGAAACTCTTCCCTCACAATAATTGACTTGGATATCACAATAATTGACTCGGATATCTTATGTCTAAATAAAGTATCTCCTCTCCAAGCCAAATAAAGAAAGTAAAGAGAATTACATAGATTATTCTAAATACAGATAGTACATATTATTTCCCTCTTAATTCCCTTTGAATAACAGCAGGAAGTACAAGTAACAGAAGAAACCAGAGAATAGTAAACTCCTTCAATTAAACCATAAAATGTAGGAATTGGCTTAATCTGGATAGTAGAAACCTCCCACTAACAAGAAGTCGATACCAAAAATAAGGACTTCATATTTGTACTTACCTTGTTCGCGATCCAGAGCTTTGACTTGTCTGCTTGAAGCAAGTTCCAGTAATTAAGGATAGTATCGTCATGGAGGAACAGAAAGCCTTCTGCGCTAGTGTATTTATCAAATAACTTTGGTGCATACCTGAAACAGAATAATCAAGAACATCAGAATGTAGCCAACATGAAAATTTAGACTAACATGAATAACTAGAAAGTCATGATATTTCAAAAGAAATTAAATCTTTTATCCAGTCAAAATTGGCTCCACGAGGAATTTCTTGTTGAAATAAATTTAGATATCTTCCAAGTATATCCAAAATCATCTTTGTAAAGTAAAATAAAATTATTGACTGCAGGCCTTTCCAATGGAGGACCTTTCATGGAAATTCTAGTCTAGGTAAATTTGCTGTCAATTCATTCAACGACATGAGAACCACAGAAGCCCTTAAAAAGATGACATTAGTGGTCACACACTTTAATAATGGTAGTTTTGCATATGCTACCGTTCATGATAGGAGTATCTTCCATTACTGCTAATACTGATTTACTGGTTGGTATAACAAGAGTCGCAGATGGCACCAAATGCTATACCAAAGTTCTATTCGAAACTGAATTAGAATATGAAGCAGAGCAATTAGATGTTCAAGAAAACGCCTCCACCATTTCATTTAATGAGCTTATCAACAATCAAAGAGTGGTTTTATAAGTTGGAAGTAAATTCTCCGGCAAGCACTACTATAGCAGCAGGTCCTGTTTAGCAGAAGTATCACCAGATTTACAGCCAGCCTTGATGTCTTTTTCCTCTCCCACACTGCATCTTGTGTACCTAAAAATTCTAGATCACATATGTACTAAATACAGAAACTAGTTCGAAACTTCATTCACAAACACCTCTTTTCCCCATTCTACTCAACTACTACTCTTGCTGCCGAACTATTTCGTAGTGACTCACGTGAACAAACTTCTTACATTGTCTATGACCATCTCGCCAAATATGCTCTTGTATAATTACGGCCACAGAAGCTTCTTGTTTGTAGGGACCATTATATTGCAATCAATTTATGCAATGACACCTCCTAAACCAACATATAGTGTCATGGTCTCAGAATACAAATATTTCTGCTCCCAGGTGCATGGAATGGGGACATAATAGTATGTTAGATGTTTCTACTATTCAATGTACAGCGAACTGCATTCACTGACCTATTTCACTTTTATTTGAGTCGGGTACTTTTATATTAAGGAAAAGTATTTGATGGCTTTCAAGCAGTTATAATTTAATAGTTTCAGGTCGCTCTCCAACATGATTTGCAGCAAATCTTCAAGTCAAACTCAAAACTTCTCTACCTTTTTCATACCCCTGTATACAGCATCCCAACTCTTTCTGTTATATCATTTCGAGGAAGAAAAGGAAATAGAGAAATGGTAACTCTTTCAATTATATCAGTATAACTATTCCTTAATTAGGGGAAACAGGCAGTGTAGTGACTACTGAGGTCATCATAAATTAGTTCTCACTTTTGCATGACAACTCTCAGTGTGCTGACTGATTTATCTATGATCACCTCTACCAAAAGAAAGAAAAGAAATGCAATAGTTCAATTGATGATATGCATTATAGGCTAACAAGGCAGACTGGGTTCACAATGACTACCCCCTCTATACTTTTCCATCCAAGATAATAACAGAAAACATAAACTTATTACCAAAAACTAAAAAGTGAAGAAAAAAGATGTTGCTGACTAACCTGTATATATAATCCACATTTCCTTTTTCAACGGCAAGATCTACATTCTTCTCGTCTGACAATATGATAACTGTCTTAAATATCCTGCCATAAAGCAATCTCCACTCCAAGGCAGTACGTTCAACAGGTCCACTACAAAAGATTATGAGCACAACATTGCCAAAATTCTTCCTCCACTTAATCAAATTGGCGATTTCATAATTCACTGTACCAATCTCTTCTACCCCAAGATGTATAGATGGCAACTTCTGAGGTACAAATTCCTTCCTGTCTCCATGTCCTATACTTGCCCTTGGCCGATCCAACTCTAAAGACATTAGTCGAGGCTGCATGTACCCAACAGCAAGCAGATCTTGAAGCCATGCCGCAGTGAATTTGACATCTCGCTCTGTCCAAAAGCCTTCTTCAGCCATTGCATAGCTTAACTCCAAAATCTTTTCAAACAACCTGTGTTTCCCTGATCTCCACGCTACCAAAAACTTGAGTAAACGGCCAACATTAACATGTAGATCTTTCTCTTCTGAAAAAGGGTATCCCTCGATTCTATCATGCCGATGAATAGTGGGAGGATACACCACAACATATCCACCAATCTCCCATAACAGCCTTTGTGCCCAATATCCTCTTAAAACATCAGAAGCCATTGTACTAACAGAAACTGGCAACATCAAACCCCAAAATGCAGATGAATGAAAAATAGTATTAAATGAATTAATTGGCACCATCATACCCTGGGGTAATGCCACTTTCGGGGCATGCTCATCAAATCTAATATCAAATGCTTCAAGCCCTGACTTCCTAGTAAAATAAAACACCAAATCCACATCCGGTAAACCATTCGAGATCCCTTGCTGGATAAACTGCCTTCCACCAAAAATCTCAGTGTAAAACTCCTCATGTCCAATTTCACCCACATTTTCCAATGGCAAACCTCTAGGCCAAACAGACCGTTGCCCGAAATGGATATATGGGTTCACCACAGTCCTGTTAGGATTATCATGACTATACTGCAAAATCACCTCTTGCCTAGCACCCTCACCAATCAATTCAACATCAAAATGTTTACCAATATCATCATCAATCACATCACCACGATCATCCACATCCAAAATCTTTTTAGCACCATGTTGTATAGCAAACAAATATCCAACAGTTTTTCTAACATAAGAATCATAAGGCAAGTAATCTACAACCCTGAATCCTAACTTAGCTTGCATTTCCAAAGACAAGAAAATTGTACCTTTCAAGCTCCAATCTTTAGGAGTTCTCGAGTTCCCAATTGCAAGAACCTGCCACCCTTTGATCCTCCCCAGCTTTCGAAGAGAATCCGATGGGTAATCTGAAACAGAAACCACAATCCATTTCTCAGATCGAAAATTTGCATAGGGAGTGGACTTATCTGAGATAGCTGGTATGTTATTCCAGTTGATTTTTGGGAATTCAGGTCTGATGGAGTGAGTTTGAGTTGACTGCAAGCAAAGGAGAGTAGTGGTATCACCAGCAGCACTACGAAGGTAGAAGAAAATAGCAATGGTGGAGATTAATAGGAAAATGGTGAGGATTTTGTAAATATTTTCAGAAACCCATGTGGAAAAATCAAGATTCTTGGCTCCAGTGAAACGAGTGGGAGCTCTTGATGACACTGATAGAGGAATTGATGATCTTTCCCTACTGGGTTTTGGTCCTTTTGGAGAATTAGGACCCCCATCCTCTCGATCTTGGACTAACATTGAAATCCCACCACCTCAATTCACAAACACACACACACACACAAATGTGACTGCTTTAACTTTGAGTTCTTCAATTGAAGTCTTAGATTCTTCAATCTAGCATTTGACTTGAGCTTGAATCTTTAAGAGTCTCTGTGAAAATGCTTTAAAAAGTATGTTTTTTTCATGTTTGCCGACAGGGTATGAAGGGGTGGGGTGGCCGTGGGGGTGGGTAGGGGTATGTGGGGTGGGGTTCCTTTAACTTGAAGGTTAACTTCAGTTGGGGCAGTTTGGTGAGAGGTACACTTTTTGAGACTTCACCATTTCTATGATCACTGCTGTTTGTTTATTTATTTTGATGATCTGGAGATTGGGTGTCCAATAACTCAAGAATAGACAAATCAACCAACTCTAAAGAAATTTAGATGGATTTTTACGTATCGATTCATAATGTATCGTATCATATTTTATTGTGTTATATTATATTAAGTTATATTATTTTAAAGAATATGAAATTTGAATAGATAATATTGCTTTTCGTTGTTATATTATATAGCGCATCAATAATTTATCAGAAAAAAAGACATGGAGTAGCGCTACTATAAAAAAAAAGTAGGATGAATGATAAAATAGGATTATTAAATAATAATAAATACAAAATGAGAAGAAAAAAAAGTTAATGGCGCGATCATACTAGATCGGTTGCTAGACAAAATGAAATTTTTTGTTATTAGCTAGTGATGAATTTGACGATACAATATAATAGAATTTAAGTAACAATCAAAATAAATATTATATTTAAACTAATAAAATAATATAATACAACCGGTAGTCATCCAAACAAGTTGTAGTGAAAAGAAAGAAGAAATCGGCTCAATGGATACAATAACAATAACCCGATATCAGTCCAATTTTTGATAGGCTAAAATGGTAAGACTTAGCAAATAAATGGGCGGGTCAATAACCCGCCTAAACTTAGACGAGTATGTTTTCATGGGCTGTTCGTATTTTAGGTCCAATGGGCTGAAAGCAATATTTGACTAGTTCATGTCGATATTAGAATCTGGGCCGAACCCAAAAGAAGCATACTGGATCTGATATGTATAGCCCATTTCGTAGTCCCAAAATTTTTTAGCTTTTAACGCGCCATTTTCAAATTCCATAGAGAAACAAAAACAACTCGGAGAAGTTAACAATGGAAGAAGAAAAAGAAGAAGAAGAAGAAGCATTTCCCAGTGAAGATGAACTTCATGTTGCTTCTGCTCTTCTCCTTCTCACAACTACACACTCTGCGTCACCAAAGTATAATGAAATTCGAAATTTCTCTCGAATTTGAGTTACTGAAATTGTTGCTATTATGAGTTTTTTTTGTTTTTTTGCGTGTTTTTTGTGTTCTTTTTTATTTATTTTTTTTGGCAATTTTTCAGAATGACGAAGAGCATATCTGAGATTTCACAGATAGCTGCATTGAATTATACGACGCTGATTTCATATTCGACGTCGAAATCGACCGATTCATCGACTGTTACAGTTGATGATGATGAGGATGCCTCATTTGCTGAGTCTAAAGAACATGCTCGTCGGATGAAGATGAATAGGATGATCCGTATCATTAATAAGCTCAAGGTGATCAGTTTTACTGTTAAAATTGAATTGTACAAGCTCAGCGTGAAAAAATTGAAGTACTGTGTGAAGATGAACGTGATCTAGAGTTGTTGATTGTTATTCTGGTTTGATTTTATTAATTTATCAGGCTATTGTAGTCAGAGATCTGTTATGAAGCTGCTTCTTCATTGCTTAGTATTGAGGTTTTTGAATTTTCACCTCATCTGAATCTTCAAAGTTATACTACTCTGTTTTCTCAGTGTTATGAATTGCAGAATTGATGATTTAGAACGAACCATTTTTTTTAAAAAAATTCAATAGAATACATCTTTGCAACTTCTTTATTGTTCGATCTCTCTGTTTTTCTTATTTGTGAAAATTTGAACTTGTATTATGTGAAGATAAACGTGATCATGAGTACTTTTGAGTTTAATTTTGTAATTCGATGAGTTTTACTGCAATTTCCAGTGAATGACCAATCTATCCTGTAATGAAACCACTTCACTTCTTCATATTGTGGCTTATTACACTGTTTCGAGCACTTGAGTTTTTGAATTTTCGTTCCTTTAAATCTCCAAAGTTCCACTACTCTGTTTTCGCAGTGATTCGATTTGAAAATTGACGCTTGATAATCCATTCGACATTCTCTGTTTAACTGTTTTTGGTTGATTTCTGAATTATAAACATGTACAAAAATTTGTAGGCGGTGCGAAGGAGAAGATCTAAGAGCTTATGTATCTCCGATTGCCTGAAAATCAGCTCCGGCGAGCCAAAAACCGCCACTTCTCTGACTACCTCTTGCACATCCGCTTCGTCGTGCTTGTCGATTGAATCTGCCGCTGCCGGCGACATCTCAACAAGCGGCGTCGTCGACGGAAGCCGTGAGGCTAGTGTAGTACTACTAAAGGAAAAAGAGTGTGTTCCGAGGAAGATGAAGGTGATTAGCTCAGCTCACATGCGCCGCCGAGCTGAAGCCATACTGAAGGTGTTGTCCTCTCATGGCTGTGCCTCTGAAGTTAGGATTCGTCAGCTGCTTGGTGATAGCCCTGATACCAGCAAAGCCTTGAGAATGTCAATCTCTCTCTCTCTCTCTCTCTCACAGACACACACATACACACACAGCACAGCACGTACAATCATGATTGCACAGGGTACAACTGCATTATGTTTCTGATATTCTAATTTTGTGATTGTATTTCTGGGTATATTTCAGATTGTTGAGGCTAGAAGAAGTGAAGAGGACAGGGGCAGGAGGTCGCAGGGATCCTTATGTTTATGTGGTAAATTGATTACTCCTAGTTGAATATGCTATGATGAATCGACTTGTGTTTTTTTAAGAACAATTCGGTTTTACTAGAATAATTTATTTGACATAATTTGACTTCGAGCGGAATTGAAGAAAAAATAAAATAAAAGATTTGAAATTTGTGATTATAACGAAGTGTAATATTTGTGATATTAATATTAACTTTTCTAAACTTGCGATGTTAAACGTGGTTGGCTAGAGGGTTATAGCCTGATTAACTAGTTCACACCTTTAACAAATCAAGGATTAGAAAATTATAGATTGAAGATACACTTGCTGAATGCATTTAACATCATCTTTACATGATTGAAAGGTACAGTACTGAATAATGTTTGTCAATTCACACAGATCTTTCTCCATTTTTTTTAGCATCATTTTGTTCTAATATTTTGTATTTTTGCCACAGATAAATTGACAAAGGTAGTAGACAGCACTATAACAGAGGTAGAACAAGTTGGTAGATTCCACTGGAAAATAAATCTTGCTCCAAGAAAGGCTGGATAATACTATATATCAATAACTGGGACAAAAGTATAATTCCAAAGTTTAATGCCAACCAAATTGGTGATCTACTTTATATTGTGTCTCTTGCTTATACACTCTTTGTTTGGATGGTTGTTACATATCTTTCTTTTCATAATGTATGATACTTACTATATCGTATTGTATTGTGTTGTGTTATATTGTATTGTATCATTTTGATGAATGTAATATTTGAATAGATTGTAGTATTATTTTCTCTCATTACATAATGTCACACGTTAAACCTACCAGAATAAAATGATTAGATATTAAGCAAAGAGAAACTTAAAAGAAAGTACGGTAACGGTGATCACACTAAATCGATATTTTATAAAGGATCTTAGTAGCTCAGTTGGTTGATCACTTGAACTTTCACATTATTAGCAATTCTCCACTTTATAATCTCCTCTCCATTTTTCCTTTCCCCTACCAATTATTACATAAAATTAAACGTTTATGTAAGATGAGTTTAACGATACACTGCAATAAAATTTAAGTACAATTATACAAATACAATAGGTATCAACCATCCAAACAAGCTGTAAAGTGCTCCAATCCTGCAAAGTTAAAAGACTATTTCTGTTCTTGGATACAAAATTTAATCATTTTGAGATTATTATTTCAACTTCGACAGAGAATAATGAATAAATATGAGTTTACCTCATATTTGATTGAGTAAAATTTTAAAATAGTTTATTTCGGAATTAGTTATCCCATATTAAGAGTGGGATATAAAAATAACATTATAATTGTAGAATTGTTATGAAATAATAAAGAAAGAATAAGAATATTATAGAGAAAGAGAGAAGTTCTTATTTCTCTTGATGAGATTAAATACAATGAAGGAGAATCTCTCTATTTATAGGGATAATTTCTCCTAACTTTTCTCCAAAAGATAGACTTTCACAATGATATAAACACATATATCTACTACAATACAAATACCTTTATAGACATTCACTACAACACAAATATGTTGTTATACCCCGTAGAATTCCCGGCACTTAGATGACCTATTCGCACGTTGGTTAAGCATATTTGAAGGCCATACGTGCTAGGGAAAGGCCCGGGAAAAAGATCGGACGAGAAACCCGTCGAACCATCGCGGGAGGAGCCGAGGCAGAGCCCCTCCGCGATGGCAGCGTGTCACGGAGGTGAGGCCTCCGCGATGGCTCCGTGACACGTTGCCCTTGTCCAGGCCCAAGTATATAAAGCCCCCACTTCGGTTGGAAATCATTTAACACTTAGTAAAATTTCCAGAAACGCTGTGAACAGAGGGAAGACGAAGAAAATTAAATATTTTCGTCCGATTACGCTGCCAAACGCTGCCCAAACTCAAATTAATCCCAGATACCCGAGTATTTAGCAACAGAGAGCATTTCTACGGAATTAGTTTCGCAAAATACGGCCGACGAATCGGCGAGCCACCGAACTAAAGTAAGTAGAATTGCTCTAAATTAATGTCTATGTGTTCCTAGCTGAGAAGTGAATACTTCTCCCTTCTGGGCCGCTGAAAAATAGCGAGTTTTCGACCGTCTTTCGATAAGCCTAAGTTTAGGCTATAAACTATATCGAAAGTAACGTCGTTCTTTACAATAAAGCTGTACTTAGTATTAATTGACGTATTTATGAATGCAGTTGGGAGAAAATAGTTGAAGTACCGGCCGAGCCTCGTTCGACGGACGAACAATTCAAAGAGAAGGTATGTAAAGTTAGTTTCCTTCGGCAAGTTAAGTAATATCAGTGTAGTGTAATAAATTACGGACCAGTAGAATGTTCAGAAGTCAAATGTTGCGTTATTATGAATGTTGGTACGATGTGAGAAACATTGGGTTGTAATGTGTATGAAACCTATCAGTATGATATAGATTCTAACGCAAGCGTTAGAGATTGCCCAGTATATTCAGTGTGTGATGTAATATGCCATGTTAAGATATTGTTGTGTTCAGCAGAAACCCCGCGGAGTAGTACAGTATCCGTTAAGCACTTCAGAAATAGAATAGCAGGCTAAAATGAAGTTCAGAAAGCATGTCAGGAATAGTAAATCAGGTTACTATAGAAAATCAGTATACAACATAGTTCAGCAGAAAGACTATATTCGTACATATATATATATAGTACTTCCAGCCTCAGCATGTATCAAGTGTGTACATATTTCTATCACTAGTCCAGCATATAGTGTATACAGAAACTTAGCAAACAGCAGAGTTTTCAGCAGAAACATATCTTATATAGCATTTGCCCAGTACAGCCCGGCAGGAAACTATATTCATATTGATACATCTTTACTTGCCTCAGCACGTATTAAATACGTACAGATTACTATCAGTAGCCCAGCATGTAATATATATGATACTTTATCCCTATTAGCCTCAGCATGTGAGATACCCAGACAGTATTACCAGTTGAGACCGTTGTATTGTTTGGGGTTGGATTACCTAGCATCCATGACCGCCCAGGGTTAATAGCTGTATCGACTCGTCCGCCAGAGGACGAGGATACGTCACTCTACGGAGTGGCATGCCGTCCCGCCAGGGGACGAAGATGGGATGCCAGTTTTTCCCCATACTTGTGCCTTGATCGGCCCTTACACACCCCAGTCGAGCGGATACGCCCGGGTGCAGATTCAGGAGTCCTCCGGACTCAGATGCAGTTATAGTCAGGGGCTCAGCGAGCCCAAGTGCATACCCAGGGGACCGGCGGGATGCTTACAGCCACTATAGGAGATGGGATGACCGGGGTAGGGGTATAGATTCTGTGTTGATTGTACCTCCCGACTTATGGGGGCCGGGTAAGGTTGTGTATGCCATGTTATGTTATGTATGTTGTGTTATGTTATATTAGACATGATTAGATTAGTAGTAGAATGATACGTCTCCAGAAATGACACCTACTCCCTCCAGCATGATTAAGAACAGGTACGATCTACACCATCAGATAGTTAATCTAGTTCTTCTTATTCCAGTTTCGACAGTTATGTTATTGATTTCAGATATCCCTTCAGTTCTTACAGATTCAGTTATCTCCTGCTATTCAGAATTTTTAGTTATATTACTTGTATTCAGCTGTATTCAGTTTGCTTTACATACTCAGTACCAGTGGTACTGACGCCCAGTGGGGCGCTGCATTACTTGCCTGCAGGTACTCATAGACGAGCAAGCGATTCTACGTGACTCCCTGTCAGCGGTTGAGTATTCAGCTCCAGTCATCCGGAGGCTGAATTTCAGAGGTGTAGTTCAGTTTCTTTTGTTGTATATAGTACGGGTAGGTCGGGGCCCTGTCCCGGCCAGTTCTATTACTATTCCTAGAGGCTTGCAGTCTGTATGTATTCCCTGTGGTCAGATGAGCCGGTCGTGTGGGGCCGTGCAGTTGTATAGTTGCCTTTACTCTTTCTTTCTTTTGTAATGGCCATGTGGGGCCATATTTCGCCAGTAGTGGTGACCTTGCCGGTCACGTAGCTTCTTAGTATGCTATGTTTGAGTTATAGATAACTAGACAGCATGGTGGCCTTGTCGGCCCGCATAGGTTTCCCTGAATTACTATGTTTCTGGTCAGCTGCTAGTGCAGTTATAGGAGGCTATAGTCCAATGGGCCGGGGGCTGTATTTACAGCCGTCATATAGCCCTTTGTTTCCAGAAATGTGAGTTAGAGCTAGCCAGGCGCCAGATGCGCCCAGGCTTAACAGTCCAGCAGGTCAGGTCCTAGTAGGGCACCAGGTGCCAGTCATACCCCCCAAGGCGGGGTGTGACAAACTTGGTATCAGAGCAGGTCGTATCCCAGGGAGTCTGCAAGTCGTGCTAAGTAGAGTCTTGTCCATGGATGTGTTGTGCACCACATACTATGGGTAGGAGGCTGCAAGGCATGATAGGATGGTTGTCTTTTATTCTGATTCAGTCGTGCTATAGAGCGGTACAGTATAGGGTTGATTCCCTAAAATCTTACCATATTCTTTGGTTACAGATAATGTCAGACCAGCGCCATCCTATTACAGGTCGGAACTTAGACATTGCAGCAGGAGAAGGCACCAACAGGATGCCTCCCCCTCATTTGGAGACAGCCCGATCAGAGGGCACTACAGAGGCATCATCCCAGCCTCCTCAGCAGTCCCCACCACGTCAGGAGCCACTTGGGGCGACATTACCTTCAGCAGCCCCTATATTGACTCCTTCTGATCAGGAGGTTAGGAGTGCTGTAGTTCTGTTAGCACAGATGATGGCTGCTCAGCGTCAGCCAATGCCATCTACAGTTGCAGAATCATCAGGAGGGCCCGGTAGTTCGAGGGTCCGAGAGTTTTTAGCCCTGAATCCCCCACATTTTTCTCTAATGAGATGTATCATGGACCTTAACCACAAATATTCTCGGCTTGCTTCATGAATAGCTATTATCTCAGCATGATTTGATGAAATAACTACCAGAGATGCTTTATAGATCTCCAAGATATGGCAGTACCTCCACATATGAACACGTAGCCAGTTTGAGATCGAACTTTATGTGGGTCAGATAAATAGCCAGCATCAGCATAACCAACAAGATCGGGACTTGCTAACAAATTAACCGAATATTATGCCTTGTAGTATTAGCAAGATATATTAGTGCATCAATCACACTAAGATATGGTACTTCAGGACTAAGGATTTCCTCATATAAGAATTATGAGCAAGTTTAAAGAAACTTGTAAATGCTTCAGGCATTTCGAATCCTTCATGATTTCCGTATAAATTTTATCAAGTGATAACATTAATTAGTATTTAAATGCGTGACATCTTCTAGTGTCTGGACTACAGGTCCAATAAGCTTTATGCTTATCAATACGCATCATTTCACTTGATGATTATTTCTACATCAACATGCTTTAATAGACGTAGAATTCAGATCCTCACAATCTTTTACAATATTGCGCACTATATTGTATCAAAAATATCGTCGACGATCAGTTCCAATGCGACATAACTTATTGAGATCTCTTCATTTTTCGTCATTTTCAGGTACCTGAACCTTTGCCAAGGTTTTATGAAGTGTTATGTCGTGGTGCTTTCTCAAAGCACTTGCCTCATCATTATGACCATCTTAATCACTTGCTCCTCTCCTTCAAAAAGTTCTATATTTGGAACCGTTTGGTCTATCACGCTTCAGGCGTCTCATAGACTCTATCCTTCAAGGATTTTCCATTGGAGCATTTGCAACTTTTCTTTTTCCCGAGGATCTAGATAATTCATCCCACACTCAATTTTCAGTTGCTAATCACTTCTCCCCCTAATGTTAGAAAAACTAACATTTACTCCCCAAGCTCATTTGGGGACCCATCTTTGTGCGTTGTGGTGGGGCAATTCAATCATATATCGCACATTCAAATTTTAGATGGAATTATTTGATCTCAGACCCTGAACCAATTGTGATAGGGGAACCTTGTTGGCTTGATGCATTCAAGTGTTGCTACATGTTAAATAAACATATCTCATACCAAATTTTATTTGGGAGTTTTATTCTCATAACCAATGATTTAGCTTTAATTGGAGGCATACAATTTTCGCTAAACCAACATAGATATGAATCAGCATTATCAACATGATTTTATAATTTGGAACTATGCTCTTAATTTAATAATTCGAGCAACAACCTTACAAAAATCAATTGTAAGTTGATATCAAAACACATGTGATCATACCATGGATGCATCTATTAGCAAACGGTTCACATGGTAGGTGAATGAGCCCATATTCACCATTTTATAAGTTCCAAAATTTCAGGAAATATAATTCCAATCTTAGCTGATCAAGATCATTCTATCACGAGAACAAGCAACACAAGAGAATTCTTGAAGAATCTTTTATTTCTTCAACATATAGCCACGTGAATTCTCAATTATTTTTGCATCACATTTGAACCAGGATGGCCAACCGGTATGCCAACTTATTTCAGTAAACTTCTGATTTACTTTCGTATGTGATTTCATCATCATACCCATATTTATGTACTACAAATAAAAAAACCGTCGGGTAATCTTTTACATAAATATTTATAACCCGCTTCAATTGTAGTAGCATGAAGATATTAGATCTTCCCATAATTTATAGTCTCATTTTTTTTCAATGTCATTGAAACTTATAAGTTTCCTTTTGAGACTTAATACAATAATTTCATTCCTTCAGGTAGTAATACATTAGCTCTTCCGGAGCTCTCAATTAATTTTGTATACTACCACATATTCAATCATATCAAAATAGTTTCTCCACATAGTTTCAATTTTGAAACAATTTTGAATGTTGATGAGCTATACTCATGAACAGACTTATAGTCTTGATGGATCCAATCATATCGTGTCTTTGGGTGGATGGCCATCTTCAGGTGGTCATACCTTTCTTTTAGGCTATTCCACAAAACAAGTGGATCCTTGATCGTGAGATATTTAATTTTAAGAATTTCGTCAAGATGATGACGCAAAAATATCATAGCCTTAGCACGATCTTGTTTTGATGCTTTGTTTTCACTTTTAATGGTGTCTCCAAGACCCATTGCATCCATATGGATTTTTGATGCTTTGATTTCCCTTCAGGGACTAGATCTGTATTAGATCTATATTTGTAACATTTATCAAAGTTCTCAATTTCTCATTCTTCAGGAATGGAACATGATCATCAAAATATGCCTTAACCACATAAGGTATGATAGCTTAAAACCTCTTTTAAGATATTGCTACTTAGGGAGAAAATCGAGGTATGCATATAACATAGATGATTTCTCTTACGTATTTTCACAATATTGTTCTGCTGGAACAAATATATTTTCGCAATATTGTTCTTCTAGAACAAATATATTTTTCACCATATTGTTCTTCTGGAATAAATATATTTTTCCCAATATTGTTCTTCAGGAACAAATATATTTTTCACAATATTGTTCTTCTGGAACAAATATATTTTTCACAATATTGTTCTTCTGGAACAATTATGAGGCATGAATTGCCAAGTGAATCAATAAGTCGTTCCTCAAGTTCATATACAAAATCGATATTGTTATTAGTAAATACATAAATATCAAGAAATACTAACCTTCATCTTTCTAAGAAAACTTTGATTTTTCTTACCTCAAATCTTTCAAAGTGAGTGCTCAAGGTAGAGACTCGTGCTGATAACGTGTTATGAAATAATAAAGAAAGAATAAGAATATTATAGAGAAAGAGAGAAGTTCTTATTTCTCTTGATGAGATTAAATACAATGAAGGAGAATCTCTCTATTTATAGGGATAATTTCTCCTAACTTTTCTCCAAAAGATAGACTTTCACAATGATATAAACACATATATCTACTACAATACAAATACCTTTATAGACATTCACTACAACACAAATATGTTTATAACAAGAATAACTAATTTGAGATAAGTCATCTCAATATACTTTATCTCAACCAAATATATAGGATAAACCCACTTTTTGAAGAACGGGATAATAATGTCCGGATAACTAAACCCGAAATTAATTATTCTGGATAATATTTTTCGCGCGTAAACCAGAAAGGAAGCTGAGTTTCTCATTTTAATTTAGGGTTTTCCCCCTCCTCTGGCAATTGAACACCATTTTCGTTCTGATCATTCCATCACATGGCGGCAGCAAATACTTCCACTCTCTCTTCTTCCTTCCTCAGAGAAGTACAATCTTCTTCTTTTTTCTCTATTTGTTTAATAATAGTTTTGTTTTTTGAAAAAAAAATTAAATTATAATTAAATTTCCCCTTAGTTACATTCGATTATACACTCAGTAGAGGTTCATGTAACCTAATTTTTACATTTTGCAGGTTTACTTGTACGATTGGTGGTTGGTTAAAGTTGAAATCGGTGATGGAAGCAAGCGTTTGGGTGTTGGAGGTTTCACTGCAAAAGAGTAAATTCTACGCCTTTATTTTTGAAGTCTTTGGTATTTGTAAAATCTGTTAACATCTTTTTCTAGTTTATCTTCGTTTCTAAGCAAGCTGATTTTTTAAATTTTGTGTTGATAAGTCTATTAAATAGGAAGTATAAGATTTTGAGGTAGTAATTTATTGAACTCAGGGAGTTGAATAACTTTATTTTGAATGGAAGTTGGAACTAGAGTAGTGTTCTTGTTCTTTTTTTCTTTGTGACTATAGTGTTCGGGCCAATGTCAAATAAGGGGACTCAACTTTATAGTTATTTATGCCAAGGCGATTCAACAACTTATCTATATGCAAAAAAAAATCATTTTTGCGCTATTTACATGGTATAATTTTTCAACGACCCCCTCTGCCTCTATCTGTGCCACCTGATATCTCGTACCTCCCATCTAATAACTCTGTCCGCCAAGGCTTAGGCATATGGAAAGAAATAACACTTCATTTTTTTCCTTCGCTTGAATGTGAACCTAAGACCTCATGGTTCTCCTCCCACTTTATTGACCACTAGACCACGTCCTTTTGTTCTTGTTAATTTTCAAGTAGTTTCTTAGAGCATGATAAAGCCAACAAACTAGTTCGTTTTTCTCCCCTGTCAAATTCTAATATTTTTTAAAGCTGGTAATGGATCATAATATTTTGCCCAAAAAATAAAAGGTAATAGATCACATGAGAGAAAAAATATGGATTCCTTAAAGTTGGATTATGAAATTACATGCTGAGATAGTCTTTTGGATCTTTTCTAGAGTGCTGGAAAGTTAGCAAGTAGTTTTAAGAGCAACATTTTGTCCTATCAATAAATCAGTTCATTAATCAAGAAAGCTCAATCCCAAACTAGTGTGGTCGGACTATGAAGCCTCTTTATTGATTCCACTCCGTGCTAATTCAATTAAAATATTAAATAACTTAGTGCATTTGAGGTCTATGTAGGACGTGATTGAGCCATTTCTGCGACCTCTCATATTTTTTCCTTTATGTGTGCTACTTGCACCATCTTTCAGGTTATTTCTAATCTTTTTTACTTCTATATCACCAAAAATTCATCTTCTTTTTTTTGAGTGAAAAAGGTATTAGATTTCATTAAAGAGAACCAAGTAGGTACAGGAAAGAGTACAAACTAGAAAATTTCCTTCTATATGTTGAGGGGATGTAAAAGATCTAACATAGAGTTCATATCCTATACAATGTTTTTCCTACACCTCAAGTATAGACTTTTCAAACATCTAGATTTAACATGAAGTATGTTTTCCCTCCTATCGTTAAAACATCTGTTATTCCTCTCCTGCCAAAAATTCCAGAAAATGCTAGTAGGGACTGCCTTCCAATATAATCTGTTATTCTCAGAACAATAGTGGTCATCCCAGCTAATTAGAGAAAGTTTTATGCAACCTGGCATAACCCATTTGACTCCAAAAATCACTAGAAACATGGCCCAGAGTTGCCTGGTGAAAGTACAGTGGAGCAATGAGTGATTTACTGATTCATTAGCTTTTTCCCGTAGAACGCATCTGCTGCATATAGCGAGACCTCTTTTCTGCAGATTTTCATGTGTTAAACAAGCCTCATGAGTTGCAATCCAAGTGAAGCAAGCCTCTAGAGGGTGCGATAGTCTTTCAGATTGTTCTTCATGGCCAACTACCACAGTTTTCCACTCCCATTGTCCACAAAATTGTTATAGCATGTCTTTACTTTAAACCTGCCATCCTTCCGATTTCTACAACACTCTTGTGGATATGTTGGATTTTGGAAGCACATTCTTCATTTCTATATAACACTGTTAATCTCACAAGCGGCTTAAAACAGGCTTTTATTTTAATTAAAATTAAATCAGACACAGATGATATGTGGATTTCAGAATTTTGCTCTGATTGTCTCTCAAGTAGCCAAACAAATTGTTCTAATCTTTTCCATGTTTTATTGCATTGATCAAGTAAGAAACACGGTTCTAGTAATGTTCTTTTTGTTGGATTGTTTTCCAAGTTGCGTACATAAGTGTTAAAACTGTAGCACTAAAATCTTGTGGTGGATCCATCAGCTTTTAGAACCTTATTTGGAAGGTATCGAATTTTGGCAATGATCCCATTTTCCAGAACATAATTAGCACACAGCACAGTTTAAAGGGCTTCTTTGCATCTTTTGGGTTCTTTTCCTTGAGATGTCAGATAAAAAGTTTAATTTTCCTTTCTCTGGATGCCCCTATTGGACCATTGATATGCAAGCATATTAATTCATAACTTTGTCTTGGTTTAAAAGTGCTTAAGTGGAACTAGCGTACTGTATTATTTTATTTTGTGTGACAAGGCATTTGTCGGAATCCAATAATGTGATGTCTTGTTGCACTTCCATTAACTAGGAGACCAGATGGAAGAGTTTTCCACTCCACAACAATTGCGAAGAGGCATGATACTGTCACTTTAGTGACAGTGGATGGCATCACCATTCTTCTTAGCGGTTTCATTAATAGGTGTCGAACTCTTCACAATGGATTCTCCTCGGAGGTATTGAAGTTATTTTAGCTCTTAACTTATATGACTGCTTTATTTGCGGCTGTTGTGATGGAAAATATGATTGAGGTTTACGTTAGCCGTAGGAAGTTTAAGAGGTTCTATTTGGGCCAAACTGTAGCATTAACTGTCGAAATCATAGTACTATCTATGGTTTGTCAATCTTGGTGGAAGACAATGTGTGACTCAGCAGAGTCGCGCACATATCTTGTACATATTTTTTCACATTAATTGGTGTTTATTAAGGAAACCTTTTGACTTATAGAGAAATTCATATTACTATCCGATGGGTCTTTTCTTGTTTATTTCTTTTTGCTTATGTCTTTTGAGTAAAGCATAATTTCTTCTGAAATCTTTCTTCAGCTATCACTCTTTTTACAGATAAGTTTAATCTTTTTCTGCTTTGCGGTTTTAACGAACTCCTTGAGGAACCTAAAACAGGAAGGAAAGCCTGCTAAACCATAAAGCAAACTCTCCAAAATGAGCATAAGTATGTTAAATACAAATTAGAATGAAGTCTTGTTTTTTGAAATGAAGCTAATAAACAGAACTTTCAAACCAACAGGTTTGCAGACAGTTCCTTCTTGGATTTCCACACAACTGGGGAGAGTCTGCTGCTCTATCACTTGGAGGATCAACCACTGAAGATGCAGCCTTTGGAATTTCTGATTTCTCAGAGTCAGCAAATGCATCAGCTGATCGTGCAAGTAGCTCCTTTTCAATGTCTGTTGATCATCTTCCCGCCAATGTTTTACGAGATCTCTTAATATCAAGTGCTGGTGATCCAGAAGGAGGCATGTTAAGAAAAAGTATTTTTAATGAAATAGTGCAGAAATATGGTAACAATGCTTTTAACGTTGATGAAGCTTTTTCTTTGAACCAAAAAAGTGGTAATCTGGTCACAACCCAAAGTCCTTCACTGAATGGAAGTCCTAGTCAAAAGAAGGCTAAAACAAACGCGAAGCAAGATGCAAAATCTGGAAAAGAAGACTTGCAGGAAGCTACTCCGAAGGATATGCTAGGAAAGAGGGTTTCGGATAGATTACTGCATAAAAGTGGTGGTGATGCTTCTATAGTTGGTGAAAATTCTTGTTTGAGCCAAAAAAGTGGTGATCAAGTTATAAGCAGAGGTCCTTCACTGGATGAAACTCCTCGAAAGAAGAAAACTGCAGCTAATTTGAGGAAAGAAGATGATAACCATGCGCCCGATGCACAATGTAGAAAAGAAGTGCTTTGGAAATGTAGTGATGAGAGTGGCGCAGATATTGATAAGAACAGCTTAAGTAGCAGCCCTTTAACAAGAGGTAAAGCTAGCTTATATAAGAAAACCACAGTTTACCAGAGAGGTGTGCACAAAGTAGAATCTGGACAAGGAGATTTTGGGATAGTAAACACCACTAGCTCAAGTAATGGTCCATTGACAAGAAGTAGAGCTAAAACCCAAGTTCAAGAAGGAAATAGATATCTGTGAAGGTGTTATGGTAGTTTTGTTGTGCTGATTTGCTCCCCGTGGATATTAGTCTGGCAATTCGTTAAATCATAACGTTTATGGATTTGTCACTATGTTATTGTAGTACACAATGCAGATTAGGGAACCACTATCTGACTATCCGAAGTTTGAAGGTTATGTTTTCCTTGTTTTTGTTATGGATTACATCACACCTCCTGAATTTTGTGGGTATCAAATGGTCCATTCCTGGGAGTACACGTATGATCTTTTCTGATGTTGGTATAAGTATGGACAAGAAAAAGTAAGAAGTAGCTGGTGGGACACTGTTCCTTGTATCTTGTGTGTGGTTTGGAGAGAAAGGAACTCCATGTGTTTAGAAGAGAAGCACAAATCATTACAGAGAATTAAGTTAGATTGTCTTTTATTGTTTCATTCTTGGTGTAAACTGAAATATGCTATCGAGACAGAAACTCTATTAGAGTTCATAGAGTCGATCTAAGTTTAGCAGAGGTCATACTTTTGGTTTTTTCGCTCACATGTACATAATTTGCAGCACTCCCCTTGTGCTGTTTTCTGAATACAATTACAATCATTACCTTTTCAAAAAGAAAGAAAAGCATTACATCTCTTGTCTCTCGTTCTATATGTCAATCTAGCATTTCAGTTCTTCCTTTTTGTGTTCCTCATAAGAAGATCGTGGTCGTGCTAGGACCAAGTGGTATGAAGAAGATTAAGCAGTTTCTTCATGTGTCAAGGTACTTCAACATAGCTGATGCTGTATTTTGGACTTTGTCAAAGTTAGTGCATTATGTTTGTAAATTCCGCGCAGATTTTTCTCTATTTCTTCCAGCATAATTTCATGTAATGTATTTCAACCTTTTATCTCTTTTTGCTGCAGATAAGTTGACAAAAGGTAGACAGCACTAAACCAGAGGTAGATCAAATTAGTAAATTCCACGGAGAAGTTAAAAGTTTGGCCAAAGAGAGGCTGCATTTATACAACAACAACCCAGTGTAATCCCACCAAGTGGGGTTTGGGGAGGATAGAATGTACGTAGACCTTTACACTACCTCAGAGGTAGAGAGGTTGCATTTATGTATAACAAAAACACGATATATTATATAAGTGTGACCAAAAGTATAGTTGCAAAGCTTATTGTACTATTGGACAATTTATATGTATGTTTTCACTTGAGCTGCAGGTCTTTTGGAAACAACCTCTCTCTATCTCCTTGAGATAGGGGTAAGGTTTGCGTACACCGTGCCCTCCCATGGGCATGTTGTTTTCAGTTGTCAAAATTGCATCTTATATTATTGATTTACTTTTAAAGCACTGTTTATGAGTGCCACATAGGACTTCCATCAAAATTGCAGCTTACAATATTATTTGTGTAAATTAGATATTACTGTTGACCAAATATTGTTGACAAAATCTATGATATTCTGACCCACCATATTTGGAACAGACACAATTAACAAGTCAAAAAGACTCAAAACTACATGGAAAGGACAAGAAGCTATATCAATGTCCAAAGCCATATTGAAGAAACAAAAGTTTCAAAGTCCTCTCTACAAATCTATATACTTGGTATATTCCTCTTCCTCATTTCTTCAACCATATCTGTGCTTACATTAGCTTTTTTCAAGTTTTCTTATAGATCAAAGCATTGTGAACAAAGACATTAATCCATGGGCAAATACATGGAGATGGTGGATGTAGGTGTGAGAATAGTAGCTAGGTTTCATTCTCATTGTCCTCAGACTGCTCGACTGTACTATCATCCACCCTCCAACATCCATGGCAATGCTTCGGATTTTCCTCCTCGTCGTTGCCAAAAAGAGAAACTCGGGTTTGTTGCTCATAATCAAGAATCAAAATGTATGGAGAGTTATGGTGTCGAGACTTCCATGCATGTTGACACTGCAGACTTCATCGTTCACACGTTGGACTAAGTCTCGTTGTATGTACGAAACTATGAAATACTTGTTTTTGTGAAGGATCGGAAGTGAAAATATAATGGATTCGGGTTGTCAAGTTTGTGTGTGATTATATGTATTGTCAGTGTATATAAGTTAAATTCTTATTTTACTGTGTGATTATTGTATGTCCAATCTTCTCATTTTTTGATGTACATACTGGGTTGATTGGTTTAAGAAAGATTAGATGTGTGATTTAAGTCAAAATCATGTCTGGTGTGTGATTGTTTGTTGATCAAAGTTTGTGTATATGGGTTGTGTATGAATTGACAAGATATTTACTTTATTGCTCCACTGCTTTTTGTTCATGAGGATGAGCTAATCCCAAATATCCGTTCTCAGTTCGGATTGCAAGTAACAACTCACTCTGCATGAAGCTGAAATCGTTAGTAATCACTGGTCAGTCACACGACAGTGAATTTTTTCTTTTCCGCAGGAAAGAAAAATTTAGTAATTATTTATGGAATCTTAATAGTATAGCCACCATAAAATGTTACTTTTTCTGCCAAATGCAAAAGCCTGGCAGTAAAATTACCTCTTTTTTGTGACGATATATATTTGAGTCGCCACGAAAATTCTTACTCTCTGTGGCAGTTAAAGATATTGCCACGTAAAATCGCCACAGAAAACCTCAGTTCTTATAGTGATTGTATATTTGTACGCATACACAGAAATAAACTAATCTGGGGTTTCTTTTTTGCAGGAAGAGATGTAATGGTCAATGCAGATCTCAATGAAACTGCAAGCAATCAAAAGCCACCAACACAAAAACTTGAAGAGAAAAACAGGAGTTTATTCCATTTCCCAAAAGGAAGAAATCACCTAGTGTCCAAAGCAAAAGAGTTCGTTCCATTTCCTTTTTAACAGTTCATATTTGCACTGTACAATGAGTAGCAGTTATGTCTATTCTGAACAAGTCACTCCAGAATAAAGAGTTCAATAATAAACTCCATTTCTAGGCTCATTTTCCAGTATGGTTAATTTCACTGATGATCAACATCATGAGCTTTCAAATGGGCAAAGTCTCCATTAAATGAACGGTGGAGAGGGCGGGAGCTCCTGAAAGAGAATATATCTTCAATCTGGATGACGTTTGGTTCAACTGGATCGGCTTTCTCTGACTTGAATTCAGAAGAATGCGAGCTTCCAAAGACTTGTAAGCTTAATGACTTTCTTTTAGGAGCGCCAACGTTCACATATTCATTAAAGAAATCGATCAGGTCCGTTTTGGTTAT
Source organism: Datura wrightii (assembly GCA_035772735.1). Classification (NCBI taxonomy): domain Eukaryota; kingdom Viridiplantae; phylum Streptophyta; class Magnoliopsida; order Solanales; family Solanaceae; genus Datura; species Datura wrightii. The sequence continues at coordinate 168,082,022 of JASDFA010000003.1, forward strand.
CTGCTTCAGTGCTGCAACCTGTTTCATGAATGTTAAAATAAAAAGATCCTGAAGTCAAAATCAAAATGATTGTTTCAAAAAAGCATTTCAATGAGGCAATTATCCGACCTTATGAACTCCCAGAAACTAATAAAAGGTTGGGGGGGGGATGGATGATGTATCAACTTTCAGGGAACAATGAGCCATGGTACCTTTTACAGCTTTATTCAGCATCTCAGAAATGCTGTAACTGTGGCATTTGGTCCAACATAATACATAAACAAACACTTAAACTTGGCCTCAGCTGACAATCAAGCACTCAAACTTTGATAATGCATATCTAAGCACCTCAACTTGGTCTCAACTAGCAATTGAACACTTCAACTAGTCCCCGCTGTTTGTCATAGACACCCAATGTTGATGTGTCATATAAATTTTGAAAGTGCTAGGTGATCATTTTGTAAGTTAGAGTGCTCAACTGACACTGTGGAGACGAGTTGAGGTGTCTAGATGTGCATACTCGAAGTTGGAGTTCTTACTTGCCAGCTCAGGCCAAGTTTAAGTGTCTTTATGGATTATACCAATAATCAATCTGCAGAAATCAAAACTGGCTTGATATGAATAAAAGAAAGCTCATACCTCATTTTCAATTCTATCAAATCTGAGGGTGCCACCAGAAATTTCCCACCAGAAAAAATTAGTTTCCTCCGATAAGTTTTTAAACTTCTCGAGCTTACTATCAATAAGAGCATTCACTTTTCTCTGCATTGTATACGATAAGATCAAAATCTAAGTAGATGAGGCAAAATTTTTAAGATTGCAGACAAGTGGAAACAATTACTGAGCAACACATCAAGCTAACATTTTATTCAGCACCATCAATTGATTTCGACTTTATTGCTTTGTTACTGACTCAGTTTATTTCAACGATGCTAATAGAAGAAAGGCATTTAAAGAAACTGATGTATGAAGCCACAAAGACTAATCAGTTTTGTGAGTACCAGAAGAATAGGATAGCAAGTGCATCACATTTATTCTATTCTCAGTAAAAGCAGCAAATGATTGTCAGCACAAGAGCAGTAGGTCAAAACAATGCGCGCATCGTGATGAAGATGTAATGACAATATCAAACAGGATTCACACTAAGCACACCTCTAGTTTTTACTGATTGAAGTGTCACAATTTGTGCCGCCCCATATAAAGCGTGTTCCTCATGAAAAGTACTTCTCAGTGCTCCCCTAGCAAATATTTTTCTTATTGATTTTGCCTACCCTCTCAAACTTTTTACCTATAATCGGGTTATTTCATGATGTTTATCTTAAGCCACTTCCGTGTAGATACTTCTAATAATATTACTTTCCTGAGAGTTGTCACAATGATGCCATTGTGTTGTTCTAGTGTAGTTCTCTTTATAATTCTTGTGTTGAATTTAGCTTGTGTGCAACTAGACCAGTACTGTTTTCATCTTTTCCACAAGTATAGGTACCGGGTAACTCTGCCTACCAAGGCTCAAGTAGATAGTAGAAAATATCCGGTTCTTGTTTTTGCTTTCTGGAGATTCGAACCCTGAAAATGGTACCAATTCAAGAAACAAATCTTAAAAAGGAGATCCAATAATTGACCTTAAACTCATCATCTGACATGTCATGAAGCTGAGTTTCCAACATCTTGAGAAATGCCTGGAATCGTGATTCGATATATCTAGGATCCTGTATTGTGGCTAACCATTAGTCTCTCATATTGAAGTAAAAGGATTTCTGTAATATTTCTTTGTTGGCTTACATAGAGAAGATATGATGTATTTACCTTGACAGAGGATTGAACTGTAAGCAGCAGTCCACGAACACCAGCATCACTCCTACAGTTATAACAACATTACATTGCTTTCAGCAGTGAAAGCGAATTGACTAGATGTATTGCATGTTTCCCAAGAGTAAATACATTCATAGATAATTTAAATGAGAAGTGTTGGCATACGTCCGCGAAAGTGATGTAATGTAACCAAGCTGCTCAACAGATCTAAGCTGGTCGAAAGCTGGTTGCTTAGCTATCAGAACAAATAGTTGCAGTCTTACATTCTTGATGTATTCATCTGGATGGACCTGCATATTTTAGTTTGCTTTTGTATCAGATCCTTTCAGACATAGAATAAGATGAACTGTATAAGCAGGGAGGCAGAAAGATGGCAGAACTCATAAAAAGCCAACTTAGAAAGATAAGATATCCAGCAGATTAAAGTTGTTCAATAGGAAAGGTTTCATACTTCGTTCATTTTATAAGCTTTTCTGACAGCTTCTTCATAAGTACATACAAATTATTTAACTAGCCACAAGTCAGTAGAATGGCCAGATAACTGGTCCTGCAATTATAAACATTTCAGATTTTAAATTCCTTAAAAGCTCCTACCAGTTTTGATCATTCAATTCTTGCTATTTCTCTTCAACTGTTCTAACAATACTTGTTCCGGAAAAGTAGTTTACTGCTAAAAAAGGGAAACCCCATATATAAGGGGTATAGTGGTGTAAAAGAAGTCCAAACCTTTGCAAAAAAGATGACTTTGCCCATGGGGCATTCAATCATATATATGGTACTACTCCAAAAATGATATTAAGAAAAGAATTAAAAAAAAAAGAAAAGAAAAGAAAAACAAAAGTTGTAACTTCACATGTACCTGAATGTAATGGACAAGAGCAGAATTTTCATCAGATGTATTTAAGCCCTTTGCAGCATAGAAATAATTCACGCTCTCTTCAAGCTTTATAATTCTACTTGACAGATGCTCAGATGCAAATAGGGCCCGAGATAGAGGCTGGGCACCCTTGTACAAGGCATCTTCAACGTGTTGGATCATTGAAACCGCTTCCTTTGAGTCGATGTTTCCTAAAAAGGGATAATCAAAAAGGTGAATATGCTACACAGCTGACGAAAATCCTAGAAATGTCTAGTAGGGAAGAAGAAAGAACCTGCTATGTAGCACTCCAGGAATGTCCTCGATAGCAGCAGAGGATAAAACTTAACAAGGTCATCGACTTCAAGATTAGTAAGGACTTCAAGTTCATCTTCCCATGACCATGAGTGTTCCCTAAGTATTAATGAGCAGTAGTACACAGCTTGCTCGTATGGCTGTTGAAACTTGAGGTTTTGATATTGCTTTGAGAACAATTCCTTCATAAGATAAAAGGGACCGTGAGAAGGAATTATCAGTCCACAGCTTCGCAATCAAAATGTTAGCAAACTGCAATCACAATCGTTACATTTTCCTTTCCTTCTCTTATTTACTATACTCAGTATTCCTGGACTTACAGCAGTGCATACAGGGTAACTAAATCTGCTTCCTTAGTTTTATTACTCCCTCACCTATCCTGTTTTCTCAACCTATGTCTTTGCTATTCAAGGATTACTACATTTTTATTAACTAAATCATGTCAAGTTAAGCAGCAAGAACTATTAAAATAGAAAAGATTAGGCACTATATGCTATATCTAACCCAAAATATATACTTTGCCCAAAAGCACAAAGAAGTTCTCAAGCATTTCATTTAGTTTTTAGTGTTTCTGAATACCTAAATGTAGAGGTAAATATAATAGTGAAGAGACCCTGAACGTTGTAGTAGTCATAAGTTTTAGACCACATAAAATGTGTCAAGAAGAGGATATAAGAGAGTTTCTTAAATAGGAGATGTCCCTTTTTTTTGGGAAGGGTCACACAAATCAAGTAATGCAAGTCTTTTGTCATGACAATTTACTAAAATTATGGTAAGCAATGCGGACTGGGCAATGTAGCGGCTCAATGATTCAGCTGTAGTTACACAGATCAGAATTAGAGTAAATATAGCTCCATGTTGGCGTTTCTTTAATATATAAACAGACAACAAACTAATTAAAAAGAAAAAAATTTCCAGCCAAAATTGCAAACAGTATTGTCTGAGAAATATTTGCGCCAAGCAAGCCAAGAATGCAATCTTTGATGCAAGTTGACAATACAAGCTGAATGTTCATAACAAGTGAAGAAAACGAAGAAAATATTCCAACCCTATGACATGAACATGAAAGGTCATAACAGAGTTTAAGTTCCTCAAATCAAATGTGACAATGTCGTACATATCTTAAGCAGGCCAGATCCCTAGAATCAAATGTAAAAATGCGGCACACTATATATAGCACACTTGTTAACTCCCTATAGGAGCAATTCATTTCAGATAAAATTAGATGCAGCAATTACCATCAAACAATCTGGTCTTCAATCTTCGTACCAGCTTGAACAATAAGAAGACTTGAAAGAATGCTGTAAGGAATGAAATAGACCCCTTACCTTGATAACAACGAATCTGTCAGGCTTAACTTCGAAATTGGTAATCTTTTCAATAACTTTTTCTAGTAAGACCCTCATTTTATGATTATATCCAGACACAGTAACCTGAAAGGGAAGCAAACACGTTCACTTTCATATCAGGAACGTCGACTTGCACTGGGTAATAAAAACACAAGTATAGGCTGGAGGAGTCCACTGATTACAATGTCCAAAAAGTGGTTGCACAGGAAATAGGAAAAAAACTGACAATAATTTTAAGCCAAATGAGCATAATTCTTTCCCAAATTGCAACCAAGAAAAAAAAACTTATGATATTCCAATCAAATAATTAAGTTTCTCTTTACATCAAAAACGAGTTTGGAGAGAAGCTATTTTTTTTTCATCTGTAGATCAACTTTGGCAAGTTGTATTTATTGCTTAGAGAGTTCCATTCATGATGATAATGCATGTACACAATAAGTACCTGGAAACCACTATAGTGACTAGTTATCCAATAATCGAGACCGGCAATCTCGGCATAGTAGGCTGAAAGATGCAAAGTACATTAGTCGAGTTACGCGGACGAATTAAATGATCAGTATTTCAACTGTCAAAAAGTCCTTGCATATTTGCACAAAGGTAAATGTATATAGAAACATGATATCTTAGTCTTTGATACTTGCCATATTCATTTAGATAGTCCTTCAGCAGCGATACGAAAATGGAGGTAAGAACAGCTGATTCAGGAGAACTACTAGATTGGGGACATATGAAATCTATTATACAGTATCCCTTTGGCATGGAGAATAATGTATCTGCCTTGTACCATAACCTTGAATAAGGGGATTTCCTTAACAACAGTGGAAAATTCATCTGTATTGAAGAGCAGAACATCTCAGGAATTTTATAAAGTGAGAGTGTGAAATGAGGTTTTGTTGTTAGTAATACCTTGTTCGAGACAGTTTTAATGGACAAATCGGTAGGAATAAACATATTAGGGACAGGTAGATGCAGATTTCCATCAGGAGCCTTCTCCATCCATTTCTGTAACATTCAGAGCAGTGTCATCATTCTAGTCAATATTACAATGACAAATTAAATCAAAAGCATCAGTTTTTACAGATACCGACTGAGCACCTTAATCATGGAGCTTGTTATTTTCTCTAGTGAATATGCAGTTCCATACCAAGGCTCCGTGGAGTCTGTATTACCATCAAATTTTGTTGAAACCCAAAAGATTCTGTTGGAAAGACTTTTTTGTGAGAGGTACTCCCAAAAGATTTAGCTACAGTATAATGATATATGACAACATCATAATTCAGTAAACATACTATTTATGCAAATGATACATGTCGAACACACAATCTGACTAAGCCGGAAGTTCTAACACACAATCTCTGTATTTTATTTATCCATATTATCCAGATAACTGCATGGATTCATAGGTATATGCACAATTATATGACTAGGAAATGTTTCTTCATGGTTTTATGATATTTAATGATGTAATAGTTTGGCAGCCTAAAGTGGTCTTACTTTTCATTAAGATAAGCGGTTCTCTTTTAAAGTCGCAATAATTGTATAATTGACCTTTGGTTTTACATGAGCCTTTTTTTGGTGTTAAATGAGCCCAACTTGATCCTTCTCTTGCTGGGGTGCTTAACTTACGTACCAGAGAAGCATATGATGTGGGCACAAGAGTCTGAGCCACTGACAACAGACACTATCAGTCTCTTTCTCTTCACCCTATCATCATTTTCCATCCTGCCTCGCTCTAAAGAAAGAAAAGGGAGGCAACACAATTGTGTAACCAGATTTATCTTACTTAACTTACTTAACCTTGGGTTAGTTTACTTCGCCTAAAGGGAAGAAAATTTTTCGAACCCTTTGGTTTGAACTTCAGGATATTATAGCTATCCTTGGAATGGACGGATTATCTAAAGAGGATCATTTACTCTTTCTTGCTTGTCCAGTCATCTTTTCTGTCTCTTCATTTTTGCTATGTCCCTGAAGGAGAAATACCCAATGAACTATGACCTATCCAAAATAAATTCCTCAACTGTACTGGGTTCTTGTCATGTCAAAGCCATGAATTCAACCAAAGCCAAGTCCATGAACTACGCAAAACAATTATCTCCATTAGAGGTCATGAGAACCTGACTTCTATGCAGCAACAGTTAAAATTTACTCCACCACTATCAGGACTAGAGTTCCAATGGACATAGTAAAAAGCTTGATTAGAAAAAGAATGGACATAGTCAAAAGATATTGTAAAGATTAGACCTTAAAATCATCGAGAAACTGAGTAATGCAAGCATCTCATTTGCATAAACAAAAGTTGAAAAAGATATAATTGTCTACAAGGAGGCCAACTCACCTGACATTTTGTGGTGTGAGATCATTTAGGATTTCTTCAATAATGTCTGGACTGAACCTTGAAGGTAGAGATGACCCAACCAACCAGTCTATTGGCGGGTACAACTGGAAAAAAATGATTCAAATATACACAATTCTTTTTCTTTTGGTAAGTCCAAAAAAAAAATCATTATTAGAATGGCAAACTGGTGTATAAAATGTATTCATAATGTGTATACCTGACCGCAATCATATCAAGTTATCTCAACTATCTATACTATGAGAAATAAGAGAAAGACCGAGAGAATAGCATTCTGGGACCATTTTTGTCAATAAAATATCGGTTGCATGAAGAGAAACATATAAGATAAAAAGAATCAGTGAGTACATCAAAGCATCCATATAAATGAATCAACACCAAATGCAGGAATATGATTGTGAATGTACCTGCATGTTGGACGCGACATGTACCACATAGTCGACAGGAGAAATCTTGTCTTGATAATTGAAATTAGTTTCAGAAATAGCAGAAAGCTGCATATTTAGAATATATGTGAGCTAGAAACTTTGATAAAAGAATGAACATTCATACAGCTAACTTTTAATGAAGCCAATTCATCAAACAAAAAATGTAAAGCTTTAAATAAAGTGACAAGCATTACCTTCACAAAAAGTTGAAAACTTCCTATTCAATCATTGAACTATATCTCAATCCCGAAGTAGTAGGGACAGCCATATGATCCTTTGAATGCCTTCCACTCTATTGAACCATTTCATTGCAATACTATACTACGAATTATCTATAAAGTAGTAGCAGTCTTTTTTCAAAAACTGGTAATTTGTATTCCTCAGCATTAAGGGTATGCTACCAACCTCCAAAAAGTTATCCATAGAACATTATGCATCCAAGATCTACCAATTGGATTTCATTCTCTACATTTGTTAGTTTACACCAAAAATGAAAATTTACAATGCAATTCCACTTAAATCTTCTGCAAAGAACTGAATTTGTCCTCAAAACACCTCCCATTCATATTGTCCACCATATACATGATGGAATTGCTCTACACCATCTCTTCTGGGACTTGCTACCCCCTCTTCTGATCTAGAAACTTAGAAGGCCGACTGTGTGTTCTGGCATAATGCAGTTGTTATTTATGAGGCTGAAGAACATTGACTATAGCTGTGCTATAACTTTACAGTGCATGAACAAATGGCCGTTTGTCTCTACAGTTTCATTGCAGAGGAAACATCTGGAGACTAACTGGATTTCCCTTTTCTGCAGCTTCACGGGTTAGGCATGCCCTTTTGACCACTAACCAGGTGAAACATTTAATTTTGGTAGGGACCAAACAATCCCACGCCTTTGGCGAAGGACCTGCTCTGCCTCCTGGTTGCCCTCAAGCTTCACATATATACAGTCTCTTGACAGAAATCTACCTATCACTGTTATGTTTCCGACAGATAACATCTGGGACAGTTGAGATGACTTTAAATTTTCCTACTTCCTTCAAAAGACCAACCACCCTATCAATCTCCCAATCATTCAACTTTCTTCTGAAACAAATGTTCCACTCTTGAGGGGTCTAGAAATCTGACACTGTAGCTTCAGGGTTGGTGCATATAGAGAACAACTTAGGGAAAGTAAACATCCAAGATTCATTTCCATTCCATGGTTCCTTCCAAAACAGGGCCTTTTTACCATCACCCACCTTGCGAGTAACATATTTGCTAAGGCTAACCCGAAAGTTTCTGATGGTCCTCCAAACTGAAACACTATAAGTGTGGTCAGTGGTCACTTCATCAGTGCACCAGGGATTTGACTCTGCATATTTCCTCATGATCACCTCCTTCCACAATGCTTGATCTTCATTGGCATATCTCTACAACCACTTCATAAGGAGACTACTATTATGTATTTTCAAATTTCTGATACCAAGCCCCCCCTGCTTTCTTCTCAAGTTGGATTGCGTCCTACTTTACCAGATAGAACCCCTTGTCCTCCTTGTTTTCGTTCCATAGAAAATCCCTTCTGAGCTTATCTAGTTGATCCACCACACAAGTTGGAATTGGGAACATAGACATCACAAAAGTAGGCAGAGAGTCTAGCACTACATTAATCAAAATCAGTCTGCTTCATAGTGAAAGATACTGAGACTTCCACTTTGAGAGCTCATTTCTATCTTCGCTATGATCCCATCCTAGATAGCCACCTCTTTGTGCTTGTAACCAAATGGCATACCTAGATAGGTTGCCGGAAGTAGTTCAACCCTGCACTCCAAGATCCCAGCCAACCTCTCCATTTAAGCCACCTCTTTAATAGGAAAGATACTGCTCTTCCTCCGGTTGACACTTAATCCAGATATACTCTCAAAGACTAATAGGATCATTCTTATAAAGCTGGTTTGCCCTACATCTGGATCACAAAATACGATTGTGTCATCTGCATACAGGAGGTAGTAGATTTCCACATTAACCCCCTGTGTGTTGCCTAAATGGAATCCCTTGAGCCATTTCTTCTGCACTGCTGTTCTTGCAATGCTGTTGAGTCCTTCCATAGCTATGACGAAGAGGAAAGGTGATAGGGGATCACCTTGTCTAAGTCTCTCTTTGAGGGAAAAAAATCCACAGGTTCTCCATTCACAAGAATAGAGAACTTGATAGTTTTTATGCAGAAACTCATCCATTTCAACCACCTATCACCAAACACCATCTGCTTCAAAATACTCAACATATTTTCCCAATTCACATGATCATATGCTTTTACAATATCAATTTTACACATGATGCCAGGAGCATCCCCTCTTAATCTACAATACACACGCTCACTAGATATTGAGTGCAGCATCCATGATTTGTCTACCTTTCATGAATGTCATCTGGTGTTTGTTGACCAGTTTGTGTACCACCCTTTTCAACCTTTCTGGTAATAGCTTGACAATGATTTTGTAAACACCAGTAATGAGATTTATAGGTCTAAAATCTATAAGTTCAACTGTCCGATTCTTTTTGGGGATCAGAGCCACATAAGTAGCATTAAGACTCTTTTCAAACACCTGATGTTGATGAAAATGCTGTAAAGTTCCCATAATATCAGCTTTTATGATTTCCCCAAATGATTGAAAAAAGCTCATAGGAAAATCATCAAGTCCAGGAGCCTTGTCACTGGCACACAGTTTGAGATAACTGATAACCTCCTTCTATTCAAAGTTCCTTTGTGACCATTCCTGCTCCTCAGTATCAATGCTCGCATTACCATGAAGGTTGAAAGCTGGTCTCCAGTCTTTTGTTTCACTATACAAATTTTGATAGAAATTCTAGATGGCCCCTTTAGTTTGTCTTTGATCAGTAACTCTATTCCCTTCAATGTCTAATGGATTAATAGAGTTGAACCTCTTGTGAGCTGTTGTCATTCTGTGAAAGAATTTAGTATTTGTGTCCCCACTTTTCAACTATTGGATTCTTGATCTCTGTCTCCATGCTATCTCTTCATTCATGACTACTTCTTCAAACTCCATAACTAGGTGAGCTTTTTGAAGTAGTTCATCCTCTGTTCTTGAATTAAATCAAGACTAAAGACTTGATTCAGGATGTCTTCTCTCCTTTGGCTCCAGTTATTTCGATTCTCCTTACGCCATTCCTTTAATTCCTCTTTCAGAAGCCTCATTTTAGATGCCACCATGAAGGTGGGTGTGCCAGATACATTGAAGGACTGCCACCAGTCTTGTACTTTGTCCTTGAACCCTTCTACCCCTGGCCACCATTGTTCGAATTTGAAATAGGACTTTTTGTACTCCCAATCACCACAAGTGAGAGTAGAATTGGATATGATCAGACCCCACCTCTGGGAGGATGAACTGCTTAATTTGCAGGAATAGCTCCTCCCACTGATATGAAAACAGATATCTATTAGTTCTGGATGCACTCCTATGATTATCTCCCCTTCTCCAAGGCCCTGCACATAGACTCCTTACAACAATCAGTTCCCACCACAACTCCCTTCTTTCCACTCTATCACAATCCACCACAACTCCCTTCTTTCCACTCTATCACAATCTGTATATACAGCACTAAGATACCAAGTGAAATCTTGGTTGATCCTACTAACTTACAAGTTTGCATCTGGTTGCCACATTCCAAGAGCTACTCATTCCAGTACCTTTTACCCCACATAACCACAATTCCTCCACTTCTCCCTATTGCATGCATATGTACTTCACTCATCCATCTGTTGTGCCATAACAGATGAAGTAGATTTCTGTTTGTACCCCCCCCCCCCCCCCACCCCCACCCCCCACCCCACTTGTCTTATTATATCAATGATTTGCTATGTTCCCATAATTGACCAATTATGCATTCTCTTTAAACTCAACGCAAACGAGTCATCTAACGAAGTCAAAACATAGGTGCAAACTAGTTGCCTAACAAATATTTGTATCACACATGTGTACCTATTCCTTCACAAAAAAACACACACAATCATCTAAAAGCTTCATATCCTATTTCAGGAATATGGAAAAACATTAGAACTTTTAGTAATCTATTATACAATTAGTTTAGTTGATCTCTCGATTTTAATTTTGAGAAGGTTTGGTCATGTCCCACGTTGACTCCCAAATGCAATACTCTGTAGATGCGAAACCATGATAATTGAAGATATTAAAAGGAGATAAGGTAAACCTAAAAATCACATGGAAGAAAATTATCTCAAAATACCTACAATCATTTGGAATCTATTTACGTGATACCAATTAATTTTGGGATCAAGTTTTATTCATGTTAGTAGGTTTACTTCAAGTTCAATGTTTGCCAGCTTAGTATCCTAAAACACTATAACATAGACCAATTAAATGAAACGAAATAGCCAAGCCCAACTTGATTGGGATTGAGGTGTATTTGTTGTTGTAAATATTCTCGGAATTCGAAAGAAGAGGACAATTTAGCTGGATACATAAGATGAGCATAATATACCCCAAAAATAAAAAAAATAATTAAAGAAAGCAGAGAGTTCGCTACTCAAAGTCAAAGAGAGATTGGGATAGGAATGGGAAAAATCTCCAAGAGTCTAAAGAGCTTCATAATTGGTGTCTTTATTATAGGTTTTTAAGAAGATATTTTATTCTGTATTGCATGTTGTGTTTTATATACATAATAGGCTGTGGGCCATCCCTTATGAAATTTCAAATGATTGACATGAGATGTTGGACGACACTAAGATGAATATGAATGGGGTTGTCTGAAGAACTCCAAGAATTACCAGTAGTTTGGATTGGGAAATTGTTAGTTAAGAGTTCATCATTAGAATTGTCATTTTTTCTCTTCTATAATAACCTCAACGAGTTCAACTAAATTATTTAGGAGGTTTGGCAGTTTATTTTGTGGAACTATTTTAGTTTGAAACAATTGTAATCAGGACTTAGATTGGGTTGTGACAAAGAAAGAGGAAATGAAGCCATTTATGTGCAACTTCAAGATTAGAATGCAGAAAAAAAGACACAGGAAAAAGGTTGTGCGTAGAGTCCTGAATTTGGGTAGAAAGGAGGAAACAACATGAAAATTCAAAATATTGGGATGATGAAAACCAAAATAAAACCACAAACAAGAAAACAATTTTATTGGGAAGCATGATGTGCTCAAGAACTTAAATGGAGGACATTCTTAAAGCGTCTCTATGAGAAAAACATATTACATGCATTGAGAAATGCAGTCACAAAGGGAAGGTCAGTACATTATCTGGTTATCACATATCAGTGGCTCTGAGCTACTGGAAATTAAGACACAGCTGCTTCTATATTCCAAATAACAAACCATAATCAGGTACAAAGACAACACTTATGGTTCTTAGAAGTTCTGAGCAAATCATCAACACATTTCACAGCCTCAAACTATCATGTGTGAGCATAGTTATGGTTTATCAATATTCTCGCATATTCATTAGGTGTATCCTCTCCTTCAAGAAGCCGTTTAGTGCATATGCTGAATATGGGTGCTCACTTGGGTAGATGTTCTACTTTAACCATACACATTCTTCATATATTAAATTTTACAGGAACATTAGGTAATTTTATTAAACAGAAAGCAGCACCAAGGAGTACTGAGAATGCACAGAAATCTGAATTTAGCTTTTTCTTTTTTTAAAGATGTGAAAGGAGTCCAGAATTTCCAGAATGCAATCTATATCGTTTATAATACTCATCCTAGTATCCTACAACACAACAACAATAATAATTACGCCTCAGCCCACTTTATATATGATTTATCCATTGCGCTTTATTTAGTCCCATTTCATGTCATTACTTAATAATTTATCCTTTAAGAGACATTAGGGAGTGTGTGCCCAGAAGAACATGTCGCAACACATCATTACTATGAGGATTTATCAAAACCTGACTATGTTTTTGTCAATATATGGCAACCATCATCAATTCTCTAGGCTTGAGATTGGCTATGAGAAACTCACATAGGTGAGTTCATTCTACACCAGAACCAGAAGTTGAAATTTTGACAATAACTAAGCAAATATGATATGGGTTCACTTCTTCCCTCAAAGTATCTGTGATTTTTTTCTATTTGAACTACCCAAAATATACATAAGGGTATCCAATTCTGTCTCTAAATTTCCTTGGTCCCTGTCCCTGCTAGCTGATCAAGCTTGCTGCAGATTCCCAGGCATCACCCACTGAGCTCTGTATATATTCAGATAACATGCCGTATAAACTTCAAACAAGAGAGGTCTTACAGATTCAGTAGAATCATACAGAACTAACACCTACAACACTACATAAAGTAAATCCTCTCCTTCTGTAGATTCTATGTGTTATCATGCTCTCTTTGTATTTATAATTGGGAACAAAAGTTAATTGTGGCATGACAAGTAGACTCTGTGATTCTTTTTTCCAACATATTTACTTTGGGTTGCACTTTAAAGTGAAGCCAATTTTGAGGAACATATGCAGATTGAGTTAAGAGGAAGAGGCAGAGATCGCTGAGGAAATTTAGATTGCTATGTATGTTTTCTATGTTTTATCAATAAATAACCTTGAAGGTATATTGTTCTGCTGTAAATAACAATAATCACATTGGTGTTTCATACAAAATTAAGTGCAACAACCTCATCATATATCCATTTGCAGGCACCAGCTTGTCGCAGAAGGTCAATATATTTGAAAAGCAGTGCCACAACATCCTCAAAATGGTCTGAAATATTATTGAGACATGAAGGTCAATGTAGTATACTTCCCGATACAAGATAAATTCCAGAAATAAATGAGAAATAGAAAAAATGGAGGGTTAAAGACAAACACATTTCCATTAATTTCCTGTTCACATATGGTCGGGGGTGGGGGGGTGGGGGGTGGGGGGTGGGGGGGAGATGAAAGAACTCACCATGCCCAGCATCAGTCAGACTAATATAAACTTCAAAAAAGGAGAAGTGACGACCGCCGCCTGACTCTCCAGCTGATAAGCTTGTTGCCCAACCTGCAAGGATTTGCAGAGATAAATAACAATAAGTACTTAGAAACAGTCTACACGAACAGTAAGAAATGCCCGATTAAGAATATGTACAGACCCCTGAAAACATGCAATGCAAAGCAAGTGAAATATAATCATCAACATAAATAACTCAGAAATATCTTCATCATTATTGCTTTTCCATCCATGAATAAATAGAAGAAATTGCATCTCTGCTTCCCTGGGAAGTCCTTGTGTTTTATCCCTTCATTTTGTCTGATTTGAAAGACAGGCTTATGGAATTAAGAGAGACAACATACACCCAGGCACTAGAGAGGTAAGTCTTCAATTCAATTTCCAATTACCTTAAGCATTTTCGGACATTACATTCCCAGTGAAGCTGTGTTTCTCATCAATCATCATCTGGTGATTGCTGATAAACTTTGGCCAAAGGTTTTTTAGCACGGATAAAGAATGTATTTATTTTGGGGGGAAAATCTTATGATTTAACAGAATGTCATTCGGACTCAGAAATGTGGCATGAGTGGATTGAGTGGCGCAAGATCTCGATGAGAAGAATGATAACCAGCAAGAAGATCCTTCTATGGATATCTCAGTCGATGCAGTGGACGTCAAAGAATCGTGAAAACGCATTTAAGAGGTGGAAAAACAGGGTCCACCTTGCCAACTTCTTCTGCTTTCAAAAGTTTATTACTTATGGAAGACTTATTAGAGTGGCTGCAGTACAACTTCATAGGAGATCAGTTATTTTTCTGCTTGAGATGACATTTAATGCAGTGTGGAGTGCTGTAGCAGCAAAAGTAGAAGGTTTCATTTTGTTAAAAAATAGCTATTACAGGAGATTAGCAATTACAAACAAAAGCCAGATTCTAAGCTGTTAGAATAAGAATAAGATTGTACATAATACTACTACGTGGAAAAGGATTATACATGCAGTGTCTATAAATAGGACTCTATGTAATAATGTAGTTTATGTATCTTGATAATATTTTGTGTTTCCTCATATGGAATCAGAGCATTAGTGAACAAATATAGCTGTGCAAAACAACAGCTTCTTCTGAGAAACAAAATTTCAGTCATTTTGCAATTTTCCTCTGGAGATATTATGCAAAAACCAACATCACCCAGCGACCAAACCCAGAAAGAATCTCCAGCAGAAGCCCTGTCACGCGTCCCCACACGCCGCTGGCAGTAAATTACCGACCCGTATGTTGGCGTGTATACCACTTCTTGACCACTTTTTTGAGCAGTTCTTTTTTCTGTCAGGATTGCCTAGTGATTTTGACCTCACCCATACAATTTTCTTCAAGTTCCGATCACATTCATTTTTTCCGTCGAGCTCCAGCTTTGTTTCAACTTCTGGACTTCTGTTTCCATCACCCCAGCGAGTCCTTTTTGGCAGAAGCTTGGTGTTTTCATCTTTGTCAGATTCTCTTGAAGTTTTAAGCCATGTCTCTCGAATTTGATGTTTTAAATTCCAGAAACATGGGAATTGAAGGTTTAAGTCCTATGATTACTTCGAAACCGTTAACGGGCTTGGGCTTCCTCAGTTGAGTTGTGGTGCAAGGTGTTCAAGATGACTTGACAAAAAAAAGGCTGGTAGAAGGTTGACGCTCAATTATGTAGTATCATGATTCATGCGACAATCTATTTATTCCTTGTTGATGCCCTTGTTCTGTCCATTGTATACATGTTATTCAGTTTGACAAACCTAAAGAAACAGGAATTGGATATATCTACTTACTTAGGACAGGTACAGGCGGTCATGGAGGAATTTTGAGGTTGATGCCAATCACTGTGATAGTTGAAAAACAAAAGGAGCAACGACATATGGTGTTTCTAGTTCTTACACTTTTACTGAACTTCTTAATGACCTTGATTCAATGCGTGATCAAATTTTGTTTAGTCTTACTATCCCTATAGTTAATGAACTATTATGTAGATTAAATCGCCTTGTCTCTCATCCAATGACACAATGGGCTCATCACCAATCGTCGACTCCTCTATTCTCGCATCTCAAACAGCAGAAAATCGAACATCTCTGTTGTTTTGGAAGATCTATCCGAAGTATAGTTATTGTAATAGGCTTGGACACACTTGTGACATGTTATTCTACGTATGGTCGCCCACCAAGAATGCTCACATTGCTCAGACTGACACTGCAGGTAATCAAGAGTTTTTTTTAAAAAAAAATTTGAAGAGGAATATAATGAATTTATTCAGTATCGAGCAAGTAAGCAAAGATCTCAACAAGTAGCCTCGGTTGCTCAGCTTGATACTTCTGTTGCTTACGTCTCACAACCTAATACTCTGGGACCATGGGTCTTGGACTCAGCCGTTTCTGATCATATTTTCGGAACAAATCACTTTTGTCAAATCTTGTTTATTCACAGTCCCTTATGGGATCCAAACAAAAGCAAAAGGAGTTGGACAAGCTAATCCCCTATGCTCTGTCACTCTAAACTTTGTTCTTTATGTCCTTAGTTTTCCTTTTAATCTTGCATTATCAGTCATTTGACTCGTGTCCTGAATTGTGCTATAATATTTCTTGATGATTCTTTTATCATGCTGAACTGCAATACGAGAAAGAAGATTGGGGAAAGGTATAAATCACAAGGCCTCTCCTAACTTAACTCTCTTAATTCCTCCGTGTAAAGATATGACACCTGAGCTTAACTCAATCCCCAAAAGTTTAACTCATGAGGAAGGGTCGAACAAGTCCATATAAGCAAATCACCAGTCCATTCCCCAACCAACGTGGGATTCTAACCCACCTTAACACCCACACCCCCTCTTCATGCTCAGGCCCAGCTGGAGCATGGACTGGGAGCCCAAATGAGGATGGACCTTACTCTGATATCATGTAATTTAAAAAATGAAATGGAAGAACTTGTATTTTACTATGTAAAAGGTATATGTATATATACAATTACTAGAGGTTCTATCAAAGGTAAGTAAATATCCTACAGATCTCTCCTATTATTTAGCTATATTTATAAGGCAAGAGAATATCTTTACAATATTTTATAATATATTTTGTAACATACACATTAATAATTAATCCTTATTAGATTTTCCTACATTGGTTGACGAAATGAGATGTTGTTTCCTTATTTGTCTTTGGGAATTTTCTTACCTAATGAGCTAAATTTGAGGTTGAGTTAGACCCAGATCCATGTTCTTAACATAGTATCGGAGTCAAACCCATCCTTGTTCTTGGTTTACCCTATGTTCAGCCCATGTTATATTCCAGCCTGGGGCATGCTGGAGGAGGGTGTTAGATTGTGCCACATTAGTAGAGGGAATGAGTTGTTATCTCTCTCTATAGTCTTAGGCACTCCTTATCTCATAAGAGAACTTTTGGTTGAATTAGGTCCAAGGTCTATTTGTTATCACCGATATCAAATCTAGACTCACCCTCTACTTCTACTTCTAACTAAAGGCGAACAGCCAGCATTGCAAGCAAATAGAAAGCTTATCCCTATACTTAGTTTACCTAATGTTGAACTCCCATGTTATTTTGTTCACGCTCTAGATGTCCATTGTATTACAATCAAACCCATTTTATTCTTAGTTTACCCAATATTGGGCTCAAATGTTATGTTTGTTCACCCACGAAATCTCCAGCCTGGACATGCAAGGGAGGGAGGGGAGGTAAACATAAGATTGTTCCACATTGGTCAGGTGTACGGATGTTGTTTCCTTATAAGGTCTTGCACAATCCACATCTTATAAATAAACTTTTAGGGTTGGATTAGGCTCACTAATATATACAACCGGGTTATTGAGATTTATCTCATCAATAATGGGAGAGATATTGTGACATTCAATAGAGAATATTACTAAAAATGATATTCAATAGAGAACTATCATATAGAATAGCTCTGGAGGTATGGGCTAGAGGACGTATTATACAGACTCAACTCTATATTGCAATAGCCAGTTTGTTTCTAACCCTACTTGTTCACTACGACTTTCCTTGCTGCATTCGTTCTAAATCTCATAGCCTTCTCCATGGCTTCAAAAAGCTTCCAGAATAATAGAGAGAGAGGATGGATTATCAGATGTAATTAGCCTTACATCAATCCTCTAGCTACTTATCATGGTAGATAAAATGCATTCTCATTCTTTAGAGCATTAGTTATTGTTGATGGCATACTATACACAGTCTACCTGCAAGATTACGTTAGATAGCATTGACGAAAATATCTCAACCACTCAAAAGATATGCTTGTAAACAACATATGTATGAGTCTTCACTATTTTAGCACATTGTTGCAATTGAACTCAAGGGTTCCATAAGTGCCTCATAACAAATGGCTGGTGGAAGAGAATCAGAATTTCTAATGATTATGTTGAGAACTCACCCAACTTCTTCAAGATATAAAACAAGGATCCTTCTCCTTCATGTCCAATCAAGTGACTCAAATAGATTGAAGGCCCTTCCTTGTAATGAGTTACATCTGGAATTATTGGCCACACAAGCCTCAACCTATGACCTTGTTTTATTGGAACAGCTTTGACTAGAATCTGTGTAATAAAATGTAAAGAATCATACGCATAGGACAATGACGTGTTTGTAATAATGAAGATAATGCAATAGAAGAGAGAAGAATGTAGATTATTAGCTCATTTCTGCCACCCCTACCGCAAATGGAAAATAAAAATGGGAAGTTTCAACCCACTGCTAGAAAATTTGACACAATTTCATGCTTTGTCAATAAGACTTCTCCTTGAGATTAAGGCGTAGCAGGTCTTAGAATAATCCAGCAGGATTTTCTATTCCAAAACGTACAGAATATACCTGATATATCAACTCAGCGACGAGTATATACTATCACAATTGAGTGGTTTCTTAAGCTTAGGTGACATCTTATTGCATCTCAAGTACATGGATACAAGGAAAGGGCTCACAGTTTCTTTCAAATTAAGCTAAATCTCAAAAGATGTTAAGTGGTGGTAGGAAACAACAAGAAGTTTAGCTCTCTTCTCTGAAGGTAGGGTGCAGATAAAATCAAATGCATCTATAGGAAAAACCATTCATTTCTCACAAATTTCAAAATCTATCTGATTAATCATAAGCACAGTAAAAATTATCAATCTTAAGTTCAATTGACCACATATCATAAACACTTTTTCCTTTCCTTGTCTTGCCACTAATCTTTGTACCACAAAAACAACACCTTTCAATCCAGCCAACAGAAAAAGGGAAAGAGAAAAGAGATCCGCTAGAACATAGCCCTTATATTTTCCAACTTCTGTGCCAAATTATGACTCCTACACCTATTTGAGCACCTGAAGATGTTCTGATTTGCAAGGCTGATCAGTAACAGGGGAGTAACTTCTATTTGTATTTGGAACTTCTTCGAATATGCTCTGTACCAGTGTCTGAGCTTTATCAAGGCAATCTGAGTGTTTTAAAAGAGAAAATTAGAATAGATAATATTCCACAATAATAA
This sequence comes from Datura wrightii, assembly GCA_035772735.1. Taxonomy (NCBI): domain Eukaryota; kingdom Viridiplantae; phylum Streptophyta; class Magnoliopsida; order Solanales; family Solanaceae; genus Datura; species Datura wrightii. The sequence goes on from JASDFA010000003.1 coordinate 168,101,578, forward strand.
TTTATAGGGAAGAAAAGAGAAATCAACTAGCTACCTTTTGCATAAACAACCAAATGCATTATGTTGGCTGAATAATTTTCTTTATAAAATTTGAGAAGCTCCTCCCTTGTATTCAACCCTCTTGCTTTTGGCTGCACCTCCAGAGTATCCCAATTGCCTGTGAAAGAGTCAAATGTTTATAAATGTCAAAAGAAACAATGCGCAGCAGAGATAGAGTAACTTCCTGCTCTCTCTAATACAGAAAAGTAATATCACGAAAGCTATGGCAAAGTCACTAAAACCCAAAATATGATACTGGATAATCTGACCTACAGATAGGTGGCAAAATTGCCAATGTTACTGAGATTATGCAGCAAAGAAGAAGGAAACGTAGTGGTGCTCTCAGTTCCATAAGAGAAACAGAGAAGAGAAAGGAGTTCTTAATGCTTGTTCGGTTGGCCAGGCAAGCAGGTTCAATATCAACAATAGCAAATAGGTGACAAAATAATGAAATATTTTTTTGATAACCAAAATAATGAATTAATTGAAACTGTGATAAATAAAGGAGAATAGTGTTATTGAATTGTGTATCTACATTGTTACAGAGCCCTATTTATAGACATTTTATTACAATACTTTTTCACATAGGATACTATATATAAATTCTATCCTATTCCTATTCTATATATAAATATATTCCTATTCCTATTCTAACAGAAACAAAGGAGTGAAATAGTTAAAATGAACTTCTCTTCTTATCAATAAGATAGAAAATTTATTCACAAAGATCGCACTAAGATGGAACAGTAAACTGTACAACCTAAGCCAAAAGTATAGTTCCTTCTAGTTATGTGGAGAACTAATGAAATCTAACAATGATTCAGCCTCATTTACAAATCCCATTCTAAACCAAAAAGAAAGCGAAAGTAAACAATTGAGCTTCATCTTCAAAATGGCTTCAGCTTTTCCCCATAAATTCATTAATTTCATAATGTGCAAAGATCAGGTTATACCAGTGATGTTAACAGAATTTATTATTACAAATAATACTTATGAGACTCTTTATCTTTTGGTGCTTCATAGTCAAGTATTAGCCTTCTCATAGTTCAGTTGTATGGAAAAGGAAAAAATCCCCATAACGTTGTATCTTATAGTATAGTAAAGCAGGGGAATAAGAGGTAGAGGGTCCAGTGTTGAAAAAGTAAGACCCTATCCAATTTTTACAGTACGATGATTGGCTGATAGATTCGCCCTCGGAAACAAGAAGTTCTGGTCCAGGAGGGATATTATCAACCACTTGATGCGATTGGTTTGTAAGATCACTTCCGGTCCTAGGCTTTTTATTAGTTAGTCCTGGTTGTAAGACCCTTTTTTATCAATAAAATTATTTATCCAAAGGAAGTGTTCAAGTAAAATTAGTCCAAAACACTCAGGCTTATCCGGAACCCAAAGATACTGCATTTACATATATTTTTACGACATTGGTGTTCTGAAAAGGACAAATCAGCTAAAAGTGCAGCATTAGACCCTGGACAAGTTAACTAAACAGGGATTTAAGGTAAGCCAAAATTAGATTGCAAGACATGTAGTCAAATCAAATGGAAGACAGCATACGTCAAATAACAAACCTGTGCCAAATTTGTGGTATGGATGATCTTTAGAGCTCAGATGTTTCTGAAGCTGCATGGAAAATAATACAAAAATGAAGGGTGTTCTTTACTCCAAAAGATTAAGAACAAAAAATTGGAAGTGTACAACACAGCTCTAACAGGCACGTAACACATGTACAATCTCAAGAACCACAAGATAAGAGAGAGAAACAATCAAAACATGGAACAAGTTCAGAAATCAAAAGATCTTAGAACAATACTCAGCATAGACCAGGTAATCCTGTACATTGTTGCAGACCTAAAGTAAAAATGTAGAAAGGTCCTTCACTAATAACCTAAGCTCTAGACGTGTGATCACACAATTCAATATGGTATCTGAGTAGGAAAGAGGTCCTGCACTCAAGTCTAACTGCCATCCATTAGCACAATATTTCTTGGCCCTAAAGATAGAATCATGCTTGTACATAAAAGGGTGTGTGAAGACCTAAACTAAATAAATAACAGTATCCCCTCTATAATAGTTTAATCTTTGAACTGATGAGATTGCACAGTTCAACTTCATCTATCTTCGTCATCAAGGAATCATCACAAGTACCAAAGGAAGCTTGAAGCTGGCTTATGAGTCCATATAAATACCTGGTACATTCTGTGACCATCAGATAATAGGTTGTTTTGGTTCTCTGAGATGACTCAGCAAGTCGCCACGGGCAGAAGACAAGAAACAGCAATCAGTAGTTGTTAATATTTACAGGACTGAATGCATTAACACGCATAAAATATGAAGCCTAACCAGAATCAACAGCTTTTATTTCCCTTGTTGTAGCATCAGGTGACATCAATGGTTTGACAAAAAACTGTGCAAATCTAAATAATGGAACACCATAAGGCATTTCATAGATACTCTTTCAAAGGTAATAAGGAGAAATTAAATCTATACCTGTCCAATGCTTCTTCAAAACAATCTGCATTTACGTCGAAGTAAAAGTTGGTGTGCTCAGAAGATGTAAAAGCATTGGTGGAACCTCCGTGCTGAATCAATAATCAAGAATGAGGAGGAAATTAAACTCTATAAGACAATTACCTAAAGAGAAATTCATATAAAACTTCATTCATTTAGATGTAAAAGCACTAGTGCTATTCTTTTTTTTCCTTTTTAACGAATTCTCCGTTGATTGTTTCCACTGACAATGAAGGCCAAAACACCTGCTTAACACCAAGCTCCACCCTTCCCCATTGTCTTGAATACACAGAAAGCAGTAACATCCAATCGGGCCATGGTGTTTTTCTTGGGTGGTGGTGATGGAACCAGGAGAGAAGTATGTGAAAATAGATTTCTTTTTGCTTAAAATTCGTTTTTTATAATTATTTAGGTCCAAGTGCCACACGTCTTCATTTCATTTGTCACTTTGCCACATCATCTACATGTGAAATACATGCACTTTATGATTTTGATTGGTTATCTATTAAAGGTCTAATAGGTACATTTTCATGTGTGGTAGGTGTCTCACTTGCCAAATGTGAAATACACGCACTTTATGATTTTGATTGGTTATCTGTTTAAGGTCTAAAAGGTACATTTTCATGTGTGGTAGGTATCTATAGGAAACAACCTCATTTGAGGTGTCTAAATGAAAAGCGGTGGCAACTTTAGGGATCGTCTATGTATTTGGACTATTGAATTATGACAAAGAATGCCTTCATTTCATTTCTAAGAGACAACTCATATGTCTAGAAATCTTATAGACAACTGGAGTTCCTCATTGTTATCTTCAATCTTCTCAAGAACAATCATTGACAAGTTCTGGCTAGGCACAAACTTTACAAGTGGGAAATGTCAACATATCAGCAAAATTAAGAACTACTTGCTGAATTTACCCCTCAAACCTTATTATAAATGAGTATCACACTATAGCTTTTTAGTGCAATGTTAGAGTGTCACATTGGTTGACAGAATGAGTTGTTGTCTCTTTATATAATCTTGGACAATTCTAAGCTCATGAGCTAACTTTTAGGGTTGAATTAGTATCAAGGTTCTTCTTTACATGATATTAGAGTCCAACCCATTTCTGTTCTTAATTTACCCAATATTGGGTCCTTATGTTATGTTTGTCTATGCTCCAAATATCCAGGCATGGGCATGAAAAGGTGTTAGGATCCCATATTGGTTGAGGGAATGGGTTGTTGTCTCTTCATATAGTCTTGGGTGATCCTCACACAATTGTCGTATAACATTTAAATATACACAAGGACTAGTTCGAGGAGGGTAAAGCTAAAAAAGATAAGAAAACGTAGTTTTCCAGAAGCAATATGTTGATCTTTTCTAAGACAACCTAAAAAGGAAAGAATATCATATAAAATGTAAAATGGGAAAAGGGAGTTCATTAATATCTAACGTCCTCTTAGCACTTGGTCTGAAATCCAAATTAAGCTAGGACATTGTACTGAAGATTATATATAACTGACATTTTATTGAATACTAGAGATATAACTAGAAACTTACAGACCGAATGGAACACATTCAGGACCAAGACAAAAGAGTAATAAGTGTGTCTCTAAAGCTAAATAAGGAAACAGCCACCTAGAAGAGTACATCAACAACTGCTACTACTGAGCCTCAATCTCAAACTACCTAGAAGTACATGGATGGCATATCTCACAGTTCAAATGATTCATCCTCCAATTCATTCAAACCTCTTATTGAATCTAATGAAAGATTGTAAGTTCTAAAAGTTAACAATTGTTTATTCGAACCATACAATTGAACTAAATCCAAAGCTAGCAAAATTATAAAAGATCGTTACATATTTTCCTAGATAAGTTATGTCTAGTCCAGGCCCCTCAGAAAATGATCTTGTACTGCAATTACAGAAGAAAATCACATGAAAAGCATAACACTTGCTGTCCATCCAACTGTAAAACACTTAACAATTTCTTATCTTTTTATAGTACATACAGATGCACATACAGACTATACATATTCAAATTTGTTGAAACACTCCTCATAGGTTTAAATAGCTCTGACTGCACTAAATGATTCTGATATAAATCATGGTTTGACACATTCCAAATCAAACCACAAAAACACTAACAATTATTTAAGTTCTTCCATAGGTAAAGTTTTATTAATTAACAGTAACCAAATTGGTACTGCAAATACACTCCAACAATTATTCAATAATTCCTTCTTCTACCACCATAACTATAGCAAATTTTCCATGCTCAACAAACTGTGTGCATTATTATCAAAAGAAAAGAAGTAAAACATAGTTGCATACAACATGCATTTGATGTCAATTGGTGCCCTACTGCTGATGTCCTATATGATCTTTTCCCAGTATCATAATATTTTTTTATAGGCAACTTAGTATATCATAAAACCTAATCACGAAGCAAGTTATAATGATTTGACTGGATCTTTGCCAAGATTGTAGAGATTCTAATTCAATCGGCTATAGTAAGACTTTGAATTGCCAATTCACCAATAGAAAGTGTGCTTTGTTCATTGATTACCTGGCTGGTGATATGATTGTGCCATTTCTAATAAAGGAAAACAAAGTACATTGTGTTCTACATCCCGAATTTTAGGTTGGGGCAATGGTTTATTAAGTGCACACAGAAGATTACATGCCTTATGATATGTTAGAATATGGAAAACTATTTAGTATTGGACTATAGTAGATTTGAATAGAGAGGAATAATGTAGAGGATTCATAAAACCCCGATCATAACTAATTTGGCACAAGGGTGTTGCTGTTTGCTTGATGTTGGAATGTCAGATTAATTATATTGTTCCAAATTGTAAGAAACTATTATGTGTACTAGGGGCGGATCCACATGGAAGGGTGAAGGTACAGGTGCACTTGTTAACTTCGGAAAAGACTTTTGTATATATATGTGTTTATACCTTAAAGAAATATCATATATTTAAACGGACCCCTCAAAAATACATTTGTTGGTCTGGCTCATTTGGCTAATGTGCCCCCCTTATGCTCTGGTGCTAATGGCCCGAGTTCGAGTGTGTGCTACAACATTTCGTTTTTTTTTTTGGAGTTTGTGACCTGCTTGAAGCAGGCTTCTTCAATACAGATTATACATGCCCACATAATTTATTTTATTTTATTCTTTAGCCCCTACTCCCACCTTATTTTTTCATTAACCCCAAAAAGGCCCAAATTTCAAAACCTACTTTTCTCAATACTTATTTTGTTTTTGATAACCGTGATTTCGGGGCCAGCTTGCGCGCATCTCGACTAATTCCACGGGATACCTGTCACCTCCCACTAGCAACAGGTACCAGGTAATTCTGTCCACCAAGGCTAGAACGAATGGGAAGAAATCACCTAGTGTTTTTTGTCTCTGCTGAGGTTTGAACCTGAGACCTCATGGTTCTCACCCACTTCATTGATACTACGCCACCTTGGGTGCCTACTTTTCTCAATACTTTCCCCCACGTTAACACTTAACAGGAGAAATTTTTTTTCTCCCCATTCTAATTTCTAAACCCTTCTCTATCTTTCATTCTTCCATTCTCAGTCTCTCACAAATTATTGAATTAGGAACATCAGCTACAGTCGAATCTGTCGTCGACACTCAATAATTTCTTTGGCAATCGAATTCAAGCCAATGATCTGACTTCTCTAAAGTAAAGCTTTCCCTTTTTTATGGCAAATAACGGTTTTACTGCCTCCGTTTCAATTTGTTTGTCTTACTTCTCTTTTTGATCCGTTTCAAAAAAGAATGTCTCTTTCCCTTTTTGGCAACTTTTTAATTCCAACTTTCCACATGACATGTTTAAGACCACAAGACATACATTTTACATATCTTTAGTTTACGGCCACAAGATTCAAAAGCCTTACACTACGTGCCACGTCAAAATCAGACAAACAAATTTAAACAGAAGGAGTATTATATTAGTATCAAATTAATGATATTCCATAATATTGAAATTTGTACTCTACTATCATAAGCATTAAGTTTTTAAAGAGTTGTACGCTGAACTTTGTCGTTAGTAATTAGCGTACTAAAGATAGTGATGGCCCCAACGCTCCAATCTTGGGTTCGCCTCCGTGTGTATTGCATAAATCATCCATAACCTCCTAGCCCGCATAGTTGTCTATGCTTTCTCCCAATCTCTTCACTTATTGGGGCTCAGACCATATGAAAAATAAGAGAAGAGACTGCAGCAATGCATTAGACCAGTGACTTACGCCACTTTTTTTTTTTTTTTCACAAGGCAAAGTGAAGTGACTTACACCACAAACTCCTGTAAAAAGTTTATAGAATACACATAATACTTTCTTCCAATGCGAGACAATATTTCATGCTAACATTCTAACCTTTCCCTAAAATACACATAATAGTTTCTTCCAACGGGAGACAATACTTCATACTAACATTCTAACCTTCCCCTCAAATTTCAGGGTGGAGAAGCACCATGAATTAGCAAATTAACGACTGAAGCATATGAAATAGTTAAACTACCACCATGTAGCACCATCAAGGCTCAAGAAAAGAACCCCTGAAGACGATCCAAAATGTACCCCAACATAAAATATAAGCACATAAACAATAATCAGCTCTCAACAGTCCTGAAGAGAAGATAGATTGCAAGGATAAGCAGTAGGAAGAAGGGATAAACTGTTTTACATGAGTAGAAAATCAGGAAAAAGTAAATCATACTTGCCAAAAAGATAAACAAAGATACCTGGGTGATGTACTTTGAGTAACTATTCTCCACAGGATACTTCTCACTTGCATAAAACAGCATATGTTCTGCAGTTTAACATATTAAGAATCAGTGTGCACTTTTGTCTCAAGGAAGAAAGTGAAAGTGAAATAGCAAACAGTAGAACGGAATACCTTGCAAAGGTTGCAATTAACTCGCAAAAAATAAGGAAATAAGATCATGAAATTAACAAAAAAAACACCAGCTGCACACTAAGATAAGTTAAAATTCCCACCCCTCCAAGAAACCACCACCTTCCGGGTTGGCACAATAGTGTTGCATAGCACCAAAGCTACAGTTAACTAAAATATCTTTTGCTCACAATTCTAAGTTCAACTCATTCATAATTGATAATAAATGAACAACAACATATCCAATCTAATCCACAGGTAGGGTCTGGAGAGGTGGTGTGTACACAGCCTTACCCCTACCTTGTGAAGGTGAGTATCCGTTTTTGATACACCCCTCGACTCAAATAAATCATATCAAAAAATCAGTAGGAAAGGAAACTCAGTAGATACAATAGTGAATATAATGGAGAAAAGAAACAGTAGCAAATTGATAATAAATAAAAACTAAGAAAAACACTAAGGTGATTTCTCCGCAATCTGCCTAAGCTTCGGTGGGCAGAGTTACCGGTAGTTGTGCTGGTGGGAGGTAGCACCTATACAGCTGCATGCAAGCTGGTCCGGAAACCACAATCATATAATAAAAAGAAGCATTGTCCAGAGTTTCTGCAAGACCTAGAGTCAATGCACTAGCTTACTTACCAAGAAAATGAGCAAGGCCTTCAAGACCCTTAGGATCACTATAATACCCCACAGGCACGTCCATACAAGCAGCACACTAATCCAACAACATAAAAAAAAAATTATTAAAAGAACCCAACTCAATAAATTCATATGATTTCTCACGCCTCTTCTCGCAAACAAAAAAAGGGGCAAAACTAGTTCACGAGAAAACCTTGTCCGTTTCAGGATCACTGATGAGGAGAACTTCAAGAGAATTCTGAAGAACTATTCTTCTATACTCCCGCTTATCTAAACGAGCCTTAAAGATCTCCACAGGTTCATCGACTGTACCCACAGCCATTTCCTCGCAAGATTGAACAACCCCACTACCTCAAAAACAACGATTTTAAGTCCCAAAAACCAAATGGGTATCGCAAGAATCACTGAAGTTCAGCAAAAGAGAGTAAAGGGTAAGTGCAAAATATCAACTTGGTCTAAAAAATCTGTTTTTCTTGCAATTAAAGAGAGATTTTCGTGCTCTTGCTAGAGTAAGACATGTTTTTAGTCGGTCTTGTTGCATGTTAGAGAGTGCTATTCAGCCTACAAATGTTGAAAAATGCGGAGGGAAATCGACAAGGGTCCATGCCTAGTCGTCGTCTTTTCAGTAATAGAAAATTTTGGCATTTGGCCTAGGAATCTGATGGTAGCAAAATTGGACTAATAAAGGTTACTATATAGTGTTTGGTCCATGAGAGGAGAAGACATTTCTCAAATTTAGAATTCCTTAGACAAGTCATCCACTCAATGTAGAGAGAACAAGAAACAAAAAATTGGACAAGAGTTATTCCGTATTTACGAGGATCTTATGAAATGCGCGTAAAATGATCCAAATATCATCGTCATAGGAAAAGATAATATTATTGGTACTAACGGGGGTGCCTCGCAGAGGAAGTTCAGAGCAAGTTTGTTCAAATTAGAAAGATCAAGTCGAATTAAATCAGACTCAGATTCTTAATGCCAAAAGCTCGATATAGGTGAGTGAACTTAAACGAGAAATCTTGCTTCAGTCTAGTTTCAACATTTAATCCTCAAATATTTTGTAAAAGATACTATCTTTACTCAAATATTTTGTGAAAAAAAAAATAGAAAATAAATACTATGTTTATGTTAGATTGGATGTAGAGGATGTTCACAGTCAAGTTTGATCATTTTAGAAAAAATCTGAGTCGAATTGAGCCTGGTATGTCAAATACTTTTAAACTCATTCAAATACTTGAGAATGATTCAAAACTCACTTCTCAATTAAGTTAAATATTACTTGCATGCATCTCGACTAATTTCACGAAATACCTATTACCTTTCAACAAAAATTGACTAATTTCACGGAATACCTATTACCTTCCACCAGCACAAGTATCGAATGATTCTATAGACTTCTGCCTAATACACTAGTAACATCAAGAAAATTTAAGTAACAAAACAAACTAAAGTACAATGTAGGTTTATTCATCCCATTAAAACCATGTATGGATAATTTCCCTTCAGGTTTCATTCACGACTCTTACTGTCTTCTGATCAGAACAAAATTTAATGTTACAGTGTACATTTACTTGTTCAAATCTCTAAGCAGTTGAGCAACTCAGCTCACACGCCTACCGCGTCCCCTAGAGCAACTAACCAATTGACACGACTGAATACGAGAGGTATTTTGCAGATCAACTGCATCGGGGGACTTCTCAGGCTGCTATGCTTAACCTCTTACAATCTGACATGACCGAAGCCTCCTTTGAATGAACCATAAAGAGGCCGAGATCGTCTAAAACTAAATACGTCTTCTATCTGAACTGCATTTGGTTCTATCTGCTCATTCTTATGTGCTTGGAATTGAGAAGAATGTGAGCTTCCATAGACTCTGACACTTAAGGCCTTCTTCCGAGGGACACCGGCCTTTATATATTCATCAAAGAAATCAGTCAGCTCCTTTTGAGTCAGTTTCTTCAGCGCTTCAATCTGTTTCATCAATATCAATGACAACTGATTAGATACACTTTCCCCGACGATTGTGGAAACGTTTTGAATTTTTCTTTCAGCTGTCATGAAATACCAGACTGACAACAAAAAGGACAGTGAGATAGGTTGCTGAAAGGAGCAAGCCACAGACTGATCCATACTTAAATTACGTAAATGACATCAATGAACGGAACGAATTATAGGTTTTTCTTTGTGAGCCACTACACAACAGTCAATAGTGAAGACTCAAAATGCATACATTTGTAGAGATTATGTGGTCAAAAAGGTTAGAACCTACATAAGAACTCTACATAGAAGGGTTATATCATATATTTGACCTTTCCTTTTACAGCAGTTCGGTTTCACTTTGTGCGAAAACATAACATAAAGAAGGTGAATCATTATCTCTGCCAAATGCTAATGAAATGAAAGTGCTTCTTGACACGATTTAACAATTTCCATACCTCACGTTCTCTTCTATCAAACTTGAGGGTCCCATCTGAGATCTCCCTCCAGTAAAATCGAGATTCCTCCCGCAAATTCTTGTGTTTCTCAAGCTTCATATCAATAAGTGCATTCACATTACTCTGTGTCATAAACAGATAAAAGTTAGGGACAAGAAAGCTATATTGGAAAGTTATCGAATTATAATTACAGAAAACATTAACCAGCATTTATTGCAGACACGAAAACTTTGACAAAACCTACATTCTATTGATTAATAAGAAACAGTAGCTAGCTTAGGTATAAAATCCAGAGTGCTTTATTAGAGAGTAAGGGGGGATCATCAACAATGAAGTTTTTTATGAAATAAAATTATGATAGTGTAAACAATTATAGTGAGTCAAAACATGGAGATCCACATGGAAGTCAAAGGCTCCTAAAAGAGTGCTATACTCATGCCCCACATTTTGAGGAATTCACACAATACGGGTATACCATCTTTGTGCTATGTCAATGATTATTTTTCCTTTCCGTCAATGATAATAATTTCAGTTATCAAAAGTACATAATAAATAAATCTGTTAGGGCCTGATTAGAAATGAAGCTGTCAACTTCGTGGATAAAGCTCCTTTCATCGCTAGCAAAAGGAGCAAAAATGTTACTACGCCCACCTTGAATTCATCACTAGTCATCTCATAAAGTTTGCTCTCAAACATCTTCAGAAATAACTCCACTCTTGAGTCAATGTATTTGGGATCCTGCCAAACTCAGCCAAGTAGATTGGTCATGCTCCATAAATGCCCAATCTCATTTCCTGCCACAGTATCTATAATAAAAATCCTTACCTTTGCAGTTGACTGAATGATAAACTGCACCCCATGAACACCAAAGTCGCTCCTAGAAAGAGAGTTTAATTTAACTTTAGGTGTCAAAGAAACTTTAAAGATGAACAGCCAACAACACGAACAGTATTCAGTAAAAGAAACACTACATACCTCTGCATGAGCACCGTGATATAACCAAGTTGCTCAACTGATCTAAGCTGGTGGAAGGCTGGCTGCTTAGCTATGAGAGCAAAAAGCTGGAGTTTGACGTTCAGCATAAAATCATCCTGATGCACCTGGAAGCTCAAGCAAATTTGTATGAGAAGCAAAGAACCAGGAAAATATTGATGACACAATTCATTACGAATACATTAGACATGTTTCTTTTCCATTTAGAAGACCTAGATGTTGAAAAATGGAAAGGCCCCCCAATGGAGATTGGTATTCAAGAGTGTGGGAAAATTACAAGACTCTAGAAGAGCAATCTAATTCAGAAATAAAAGGTAATCACATGGGTACTCTATGGGATACCCGCTACAAAGAAGAGTCAACACCAAAGTTGAGGAGTTGTTAATTCCAACTCTACATGTCATTACTACAAAGATGAATAAATACTACACTCTTCGTTCTATATCATGCGGCACACTTTTCTTTTTTACTTTTTCCTAAAAAGAAAGGCACCTTTCCATATTTAGAAATAATTTAGCTTTAAACTTTCTGTTCCACCCTTAATGAGATGATTTATGGCCACGTAAATGTTTTTGGCTTGTTCTAAACCACAAGTTTCAAAAGTCTTTCTTTCTTTATTAAACTATGTGCCCAATCAAAAAGTGTCGCATAAATTGGGATGGAAGAAGTATTCAACTCAAAGGAGAAGTTGAAAGAACTAACTTGAGAGAGTGAAGAGAAACGACTAATGGCGAGAAGGCTAGAACACTTAAGAAGGTGTAGCTCTTCACTTGGCTGGCAGTGAGGAGAGCAATTCCGACAGTTGAGAATCGGAGTAAGGGGGAGGGGTTTGCTTGCATATATTTTTATTTATTTTGTATTAGGTAAACAATTTCATTAATCACAAGGCCAAAATCGGCCTTATACAAGTGTTATACCAAAAGTTAAAGAACCTACAAAAAGATATGGTTCTCTACAAAAGAGACCCAATCCTCTACACATCCCGGAACTACATGGGTGCACCAAAAATAAACAAGAGATCGGAGACTACTCCTCAACTTCCCAAAACTCATTTCTACCCCTTTCAAGAGCCCTCCTGTTTCTCTCTCTCCAAACGATCAATAACAATGCCATAGGAACCACATTCCATGCCCTGCACTTTCTCCTACTTCCAGTTTTCCAGCATAACAATAGGTCCTTCACAGATTTAGGCATCACCCAAGCCATACCAAACCAGCTAAACACATCCCCATCTCACCACACAATTTCGTGATCACGCTGCAATGTAGAAGAAGATGATCTACATCTTCGCTCGCCTCCTTGCATAAGTAACACCAGTTGTTGCAAATATATTATTGGTGTTTCATGTGCAAATGCTCGGTGGGTGAGTGGGTGGGGAGACGTGGATCACCTTCTATAACATTGCAAGGTGGCAACAAAGTTGTGGTGGTTTGCATTTAATAGATTTGGTCTATAGTACACAGTTGAGCCTATTAGAAGATGCAGAGTATGGGATGTTGCTCCACTAGCCCTTATGTAGGTCCATGATAAAAATAAATAGAAGAGCCTTTGATGGTTCAGAGAAGGACATTGTGCCTATGAGGAACAACCTCTTGTTACTGCTCTCCTTTTGGTTCATCCATGAGGTTCCAGTCTGTATAGAACTTTACGTGCGCTTTGTAAAGAACCATGTTTTTGTGTAGGCTCCCGCTTTTGGTATACTTCTTTCTTATATAAGGGAAATTTCCAGATTGATGATAATATTTACCTTATCAAAAGTGACAAGAAGGAAGTAACAGGGAATTGCAACATAACAAAGCAGAACCATGAATGAGGGGACTAGAGCAAATTAAGTATGACAGAGAACCATACAAAGAGAAGCACTCTACAAGTTCTTGTGGTGCTAAATAGTTGCAAGGCAAGGTTGGTTTTGGTTTGGGGTATCCAGTGCTTACTTTTGGGAAGAGCTTTCATCCGATAAAGTGGAAAACTTTGCAATCTATGTACATATTACTTTTGTGCAAATATTGGACCTTCAAGGAACTCATTTAAGATACCCTTTTACCAATTTTTTTAAAGAAAAAAACAAGAGAGAAGGAGAGAGAAACTTGCTGTCAATTCCATGCACATTCTGTTAACTTAAGATTTACCTGAATATAATGAACGAGAGCAGAATTTTCATCATTTGGATTTAGGCCCTCTGTAGCGTAGAAGTAATTTACACCTCTTTCAAGATTAACCACTCTGTTTGTCAGATGCTGAGATGCAAATAGAGGCTTCGATATTGGCTGCGGACCCTTGAAGAACACATCCTCAATAAGCTGTATCATGGACTCTGCTTCCACTTGTTCAACATTTCCTGAGAAGGGCAGTGAATTTCACAAGTTAAGAGATGCAAAATGAAAATAACTTAAAACAGTCATTGAGAAAAGTTACCTGCTACATAGCACTCCAGAAAGGACCTTGCCAGCAAAAGCGGATAAAATTTAACCAGATCATCAACTTTAAGATGTGGAAGAACTTCAAGTTCATCACTCCAAGGCCATGTGCTATCTTTTAGCAGTAATGAGCAGTAATACATAACCTGCTGATATGGCTGTTGGAACTTGAAATTCTGATATTGCTTTGTCACCAATTCCTTTTAACAGAAGGAGATCAACAAGGAAAAAAAGAGTGGTGGTTATGCTCTTTATTAGAAGATAGAAAGAGATTTAAAGAGGAGGAAAAAGACAAATAGCCGTAAATTCATGAGTAAACAATGGACCACAAACTATAGAAAATCTAAAAAGGCTGACCAACATCTTATTAGAAAACCAACATCGCAGGTAACGGTGACACAAAGTTCTCACATCCAGATGATCAAAAGTAAATTCACACAAACCCCCCCCCCACCCACCCACCCACCCCACCCCCCCCCCAAAAAAAAGAGACTTATATAATATCCTATTTGTTTCGTTTGAATTACACTGAACGACAAAATCACAAAAAAAAAAAATGAAGGAACAAAAGAAGGAAAATAATGGAGTTACCTAGAGAAATTTGTATGTTACTCCTTCAATCCCGATAAAAATGACCTACTTCACTATTTTGGTTCATCAGGGGAAAACTGAACTCATCCAAGAAAATAGTAAATTTGTCTCTTTCAATTAAAATAAATATTTTTTTATATTATTTCAAGCTTGAGGTGACATCTTTTTTACGAATTGCTCAACCTTTTTATAACTATTATTTTAAACAATTGTCTAGCAAGTCATAATAATTTATTCAAACAACTTAACAGGTCAAAAGTACATTATTATTTCTGAGACAGAGGGGTCTTAAAACTCAAAGGAGAACACAATAAGGTTGGCATTCAAATATTTAATGAGACTCCTTCGCTTGAGAAACTCTTTTATATTATGCAGCTGATTTCTTATACTCTTATGGATCCATTTTGGCAACCTGACTTTGATTTAATTGTGCTAGTATTGTTATATGTTTCCTAGTGCATACATGGAACAAGGAAATTTACAAGTCCACACAGTAGAACCTCACTACTTACACGTGTTATGTCCTTTATAACCTCATATGTACATATTAAGCAACAAGAAAAGAAGTGATCGTCTTACAACACAATATTCTCTTGTATGAGGTGTCTGAAAAAATTCAGTATGATACATCAAGAATAAATAATCATGAATTAGTAAGAAGATGGCACAATGAAGACAAATGCAAATAAAAGCTAGAGATAGCTGGCAGACATGTTGATGCACACAATAGTACCTAAAAGCAGACTAGATAGATGCAAATAAACCATATATTTGACAACAAACTTGTGACTCTAACAATGCTTTGACGAAAGGAAAAACATAAGTGAAACTGGGAACTTGAAATGAAGAAACTTTGCTATTGATTGCGTGAGGAAATAGAAATTTTAGCTGTGAACTTCATAAAAACTTTCTTGAGAAAATGAATCTCGGAATTTTCTTATAATTCTTAGCTTATGTTATTGTTGTTCATCTAGCCAAGACTATGGCATAATAGGATGCATTATTTCAAAGCCAACTGCCACAGAGTAACCTTTTTGGCTCAATGAGTCGTGCATAGAGTATGATGCATTCTTGGAGAGCCTAAAGAGTTGATGTGCGGATAAGCAGCAAAAAGTTGCTGATGCTCACCTTGATCACAGAGAATCTGTCTGGTTTTACTTCAAATTTCGCAATTTTTTCAACAACTGCTTCCAGTAAGACTCTCAACTTGTCGTTATATCCAAACAATGTCAACTGCGGCAAAGAGAGGATGAAAAGGGGAATAAATGAAAGAGAAAAGGATAGTCATATTCAGGTCTAACTTTAAGAGCAGCAAATGCAAGAAAGTCAACAGCCATTGAAGTAGCAATATCAGTTCACTTCAAGAAGACAGGATAAAGCAGCAAGTTCATGCTTAAATGGCATCAAAAGATTATATATCTTTGGGCCAGCTAAAAGAGACCTAACATTGTTAACATTATGACTCAGTATAAGTACAGACAAGAACCTCCAATCTTTCGATGTTGGATCTGAGATTACCTCCCCTACCATATGACATATCAGCAATTTAAAGCTAAAACCTTAGAGAAACATGGTGCCCATGTAGTGACTATTTCATTAAACAAGTATGGATGAACTAAACTTGAAAAAAAGAAAAAGGTTACACACCTACAAATAAATAAAGATCTACAAAAGTTGGTAAAGATAGAGATAAGAAACAAAATGATCACCTGAAAACCATTGTTTGTTTTGTTTATATCATAATAAAGACCAGCAACTTGTGCATTATAAGCTGAAAGATGCAAAGGAAGAGACTTAGAAGAAATGTTAAATCTTATGGAGAAAAAAAGCAAAAATTGACATTGCAAAGAATCTATTGACAGTATGCAGAAGTTAATGAATAATAATATATTAATCTGAAGAAGCTAAGTCCACAGTAATTGTAGAACAGTTGCCCAGCAGTGCATAAGTAGTCAGTATCTTGCAGACGTACCGTATTCATTCAAGTAATCCATCAATAGACGTGTAAAAATCTCAGTAAGAACCTCAGCTTCTGGAGAATGTCCACAGTACGGGCAACTAAAATCGATCATAACATAGGCTTTTGGAGATGAAAATGCTGTATCGGGCTTATACCATAACCTTGAATAAGGTGACTTCCGCAGCAGTACTGGAACTTTTGTCTGTTCGACAAGTTATATATAAGAAAAGTCAACACATCAGGACTATACTCCCTCCATTCTACTACGCATGGCGGTGTTTAAATGGTATAGAGTTTAAAAGAGAAAGAAAGACTTTCGGCACCTACCAAAAGTGTCATTAGAACTTAAAATGGTTTACCATGCCATAACATTTCTATAGCTATAAGAAAATGACATTAGGAGCAAAATGGGAAGTTCAAAATTAAAGAGTTCCCAAATATGAAAAGTATCATTCTAAAAAGAGATTCAAAAGGAAGTAGTTTCATATAAAATGGAACAGACGTAATAAATAAGTTCAACATTAGCACCTTCTCGAAGACAGGCTTAAGTGATAAATCAGTTGGTATGAACACATTGGGAGAAGGGAGATGCAGCTCTTCACTGGGAGCATGCTCCATCCAGTGCTGCAAAAGTAATTGTTATGTCAGCAAATGTTTAAGAAGGAGACTATTTTGGTCTCTGCAATTAGAATATAACAAGTGAATTAATTTAATGAGAGAGTACTGCCATCAAACCTTGATAGTGGCACCACTAACTTTCTCTATAGAATATGCAGTTCCATACCATGGCTCAGTCATGCTAGTATTACCCTCAAACTTTGTCGACTCCCAGAAGATTCTGTTCAGAACAAAATTTCATTGAGGTCTTTAAATATCTTACACTTGCAGATTTCCCACAAAAAACTGGGCAACACCTGGAACTTGTATTATATGGAGCAAAGTTAACCTGACAGTCTCCGGGTTGAGTTCATTCAAGAATGATTGAATAATGCTAGGATTAAACTTTGAAGGCAAAGAGGATGCCACCAACCAATCTTCTGGAGGATAGTGCTGAGAAGTAATGTCATAATTATCAGGTTGTTCAGGTATAACTTTTTTAATGTCAAAATTCTACGGAAAGTTCCCAAGACAAAACCGAAAAA
Source organism: Datura wrightii (assembly GCA_035772735.1). Classification (NCBI taxonomy): domain Eukaryota; kingdom Viridiplantae; phylum Streptophyta; class Magnoliopsida; order Solanales; family Solanaceae; genus Datura; species Datura wrightii. The sequence continues at coordinate 168,119,200 of JASDFA010000003.1, forward strand.
CTTAACAAGCATTATCTACTGTAAATGGCAAGTGTACATAAAGATAATATAATCCAAGAACTTCCCAAAGCCCATTTTCAACATAATCAAATCCAAGAACTTTCAATTTACATGGTCATAAGCCTTCTCAAGATCTAGCTTTGCACAAAATACCTAACACACCATATTTCTTTCTTGAGTTTACCACTTTATTAGTCACCAAGCTGAATCCAGGATCTGTCTTCCTTTGACAAAAGCAATTTTCATTGAAGAAACAGTCTCGTCCAAAACTCTCTCAAGTCTATTAGAAAGCACCTTATAAATAATTTTGTAAATGTTCCCTTCTTAGAAATGATGACAATGAAATAAGCATTTAAGCTCCTTTTAAATTCACCCCCTCCTGAAGCTCAGCAAAAGTACTCAAAACATCAAGTTTGACCATGCTCCAACAATGTTGAAAGATCGCTAGAGTGAAACCATCTGGACCTAGGGTCTTGACTCCCGCACAACACTCTACCACCAACCGCACCTCTTCAGGTCTATGTTGCTCACATCATGAGCTAATGTATTGGGTTGAGTTAGGTCCAAGGTTCATTTCTTATCATGGTATCAAAGTCGAACTCATTCCAATTCTTGGTTACCTGATGTTGTGTCCTCATATTAAGTTGGCAGGTGTGGGATAGCGGGAGGTGTTACATTGTCCCACATCGCTTGTGGAATGTGGAACTAGACTCTTCTAATGAAGTAGATTTTGGGGTTGAGTTAGGGCGAAGGTTCAGGTTTTCTGCCTTCACCTATAAACCATTAATGACTCCAGGAAATCATCACAAAGTAACTTTAACTGCCAATTGGGTGCAAAATCTAATTCACATTAAATCAATCAATTCAAAGATGGAAAAAGCATATTAAAATATAAAGGAATTTTATCTGATAAAAAGATATATATGGGAATTTGAACTGCATATATTTTTCTTCTCTTTTGTATCAATCGAGTAGTATACTTTGTGTAGATGAACTACTTCAAATAAAAATAGGAACAGATGTTAAAGAATACCTGCATATTCATTGCAACATTAACCGCATAATCACTTGGTCGAATCTTGTCTTGATAATGGAAGGCAGTCTCACAAATAGTTGAGAGCTTAATAGACAAATTTTAACGCAAAATTAAAAAAAAAATAGAATAAATAATAAACGAAATAAGAAGTCAGTCACATCATTAAGAACAATAATACATAAGAGACAAACAAAAAAGAAGGCCAGGACAAAACCTGGTCATATTAAATGCCAAGATTAACAAAGGAAACTCACAAAAGCAAGATTAGAGAAGAGATGAATGTGTTGAGAGCTAAAACTCTAAGGGGTTATTTGGTATGAGGGATAAGGGATATAATCCCGGGATAAAATGTACAATAATTTTATCCTATGTTTGGTTGGGGGTATTAGTTAATCCCGGGATTATTTATCCCACCATTTGTACTACAATGATGGGATAAGTTATCCCATATATATGGTGGGATAAGTTATCCCATGAGATATGCCAATCATGGGATAACTTTATCTATCCTATCTCCCATACCAAACGACCCTATATTTGTATTAATCATTGACTTATCCAATGTATCATGCTAAAATGGGTGAATAAATGAGAGAACAATGCCGGATGATCGACCCTAATCTTATTGATAACGTGCAGAATAGAGCACATGTAATGTAACATCATTCCTTTCTGGGACCACCCCATTATTACCTCCTTTTTTAGAATAGGAAGCTCTTCCTTCTCTTTAGATATCTAACCATGAAAAATCTGGTTTCTTCTCACTGGAATCGTGAAAATTTTTAGAACTTCAAATGAACTTAAAGATAGTAATGATGAGATCTACAGAGATGTGGTGGTATGGCCTAGAGTCACATTAGGTGGAAGCCTGGAAGGTACAAAATTATGAGCTGGGAATTGATATTTTCTGTTTCTAGCAAAAAAATATGAGGGGCATTGGACATTTTTAAGACCTGCCTGGTTTTGCGATTTGACCAACCAATCGAGCCGCCAGAAATAGTGGCTAGATGGGCGCTACAGACAGTGGTAAAGCATCTTTGCTTCAGAGATGCTCGGCTATTTTTCAATTTCCATCCATGGACAAAGTCAAAGAATGTACTAGAAGGACAAGGGTGGTCCAGAGAATCTTTCTATCCTCTGGATCGACGGTTCTTCAAGAAACGGGTGCAATGAAATGAGAAGGAAGAACAGTATGGTGATTTTATGCATTCTCTGACTTCCTTTGGATATATTGGAGGCATCAGCGACATTTCTGGATGTGTGTGCTAGTAAGGCCATATGTTCCTAGGCTGGCAAGATTCTAAAGGAGGGCGTATGATACCTTAGGCAAATCCCACATTAGAAACGGAGACGAAAGTGAAGTATTATCTAAGATAAAACACCAGTTCATATGGTGCATGTGCCTATGGGCTAGATATGGCATAGCCAAAGGGACAAATCCGTGAGGATTGTTGAGCCAAAGCAAACAATACATGTTATGGCTTAGGTTGTGATATATATGGTATCAAAGGCGTACTTCTGCAATACGATTATATGAAATCTCAATGAAGATACTGAGTCCCTAAGGGAAGGGGTGTATGTGTGGCCCACGTCGGAGGGCAGGCTCAGTAAGGCAGGTTAAGGAGGGAGACTAACAGGTTTCTCTGCTAGCAAGCTTATGGAGAAGGGGTATATATGACACCTTAGGCAAATCCCATAATTAAAAAGGAAAGTGAATAGTTATATAAGAGAGAGCAGAAGTTCGCATGATATGCCCATTTTTGACTCGATGTGGTGTAGCCCAACGGAAAAATTGTAAGGTTTTGTTGGACCAAAGCAAACAATATGTATCATGGCCTTAGGTTGTGACAAATATGGTACCATAGACAAGGCTTCTATGGTACAATAGAGGGGCAAACCTCATTGAGAACACTAAGTCCCTAAATGGGTTGTGCTTGTGACATTAACGGTAGAAGGCGGGCTAGCGAGAGCGGGTCCAGGAGAAAACTTGGCTTTATGGGCTGGCAAGCTTTCCAAAAAGAAACACATATGACATCTTAGGAATAATCCACATCGCAAAGAAAGAGGAAAATTTAGTGTTATATAAGACAGAAGACAAGTTGACATGACATGCATGCCCTTGGGCTCAATGTTGTGCAGTCCAAGAGACAAATCAGTGAAGTATACATGGTCAAAGCAGATTAGGAAATCTTGTAGATTCTCCTAAAGTTAAGATCCCAAAGTATTTCCCCTCATGCACCCTTCAAATTTGTTGGACTGTCAACTCACTCTGAATTCGAAACTCTAAACACATAAGGAAATGATACCCTCAAAGTATCCTTCCCAAGCCACTTATGGTTCCAAAAGCTAATTCTTCTCCTATCCCCAACCCTAAAACTAGTATGACTATTGAAGTCTTCTCACCCCTTCAAGATACTCCTCCACATGATGCACCCAACGGGATTATGATAGATCTAGTCCAGTCCCCTACCACAGTACCATACTTCTCTACTCTACTACTACCTCCTTCCATATGGCGTGTTCCTCCCCTACATATCTCAAAAACCTTTTCCCTACGGAGCTTTAAGTACTTTTTTAGTGCTTTCACAACTGAAACAGAAAAAGAAAAACTTGTTTTCACATTAATGGGAAGATTGATAATGATGTCTCACATCATATTGTTGTTGGGTGGATGCGATAGAGGCTCGCATAAGGAGTCTTGCATGATAAGAAGGTACTACCAAACCTTTAAGGCAAGTTCTACAGAGTGGTGGTTAGACCTACTATGTTGTATGAGGCGGAATGTTGGCCAGTAAAGAAGTTTCACGTTCAGAAGATGAAAGTTGTAGAAATATGAATGTTGCCATGGATGTGTAGTCATATTAGGAGAGATAGGATTAGAAATGAAGATATTCCGGACATGGTGGGAGTGACCTCGATGGCAGACAAGATGGGGAAGCGAGGTTGAGATGGTTCGAGCACGTGAAGAGGAGATGCATGGATGCCCTAGTGTAGAGGTGTAAGAGGTTGGCTATGGATGGTTCCAGGAGAGGTAGAGGTAGACCGAAGAAGTATTGGGAAGAGGTGATTAGATAGAACATAGCGCAATTTCAGCTGACCGGGGACATGACCTTAGATAGGAGGTTATGGAGGACACGAATTAGGGTAGAAGGTTAGGAGGTAGTAAAACATTGTCTCGCTTATCCTTCCATACTAGTAGCCGTAGTTTTATCCTGCAATTTCATGTACTTAGATTATCGTATTATTTTTTTGAAACTATAGATTATCATATTATTTTGTAGTAGCTGTTGGTCCTTTTTTTTCAAGATACTTTGTAATACTTTCTATAGTATATGGTTAAGGCTTCTTCACTTCTGCTATTTCTTTTACCAGCCTGCTTTGAAATGTTCTTTTTCTTGAGCTGAGGGTTTATCAGAAACGGCCCTCTACTTGTGAGATGTGGGATAAGGTCTGCATAAATTCTACCCTCCCTAGACCCCACTTGTGGGATTACACTGGGTATATTGTTGTTATTATTGTTGCTCTTTCCAAATTAAGGATTCTTATACACTAAATGTATGTAAGATCAAAACTTATTCATCAAATCCTCTATTAGAGGACATATCATTGGTGTAGTAGATGCAAATGACATATAATGCAGTCATGAAAAATTAGTACCTCTTCAAATATCCATTTAGAGGCACCAGCTTGTTGTAGAATATGAATATATTTGAATAGCAGACCCATAATGTCTTCAAAATGTTCTGGAAATAAACAAGGAACATAAACATCATTATCCCACATAAAGTTCAGGAAAGTTCCGACCTTCAGCTTCATCCAGGAAAAACTACTATTAGTGGAAGGACAAATCAGGCTTGGCAACATATTAAGGTTCAATACAGAAAAACAAGTACCTTGACCAGCATCAGTCAAATCAATAGCCACTTTAAAGAAAGAGAACTTATCAGTCCAGTCTGATTCACCAGCAGATAAACTTGTAGCCCATCCTGTAACAACCAAATAAAAGTACATTTCTGAATAATAAAATAGTTTGAGAAGAGCACTTTCAGGCCCTTGAAGAACTATAATAGCATTAACAGGGATAACATGTATCCGATGCAAGATCCCAAAAAATTGACCGAAGTCACAAAATAGTATGGCATTTTAGCATCTTAACAAACACATTGATTTCACATTCAGGCATATGTGAAACCACATCCTATCATTCATTGATCAGATAAAAATGATTCCCATGACCTGTTGTACATATGTTCTCACAATTGTCCTAAATTAGATAATTGGTTGTAATAAGTAAATATGAGAGTTTAATATTGACTTCAAGCATGTAGGAACACATATAGCAACTACTATATCAGCAACTCAAGGATGAGACAAATTATAGGTGTACAGGCTGTCATCATGTTTGCAAAGTGGCAGATGAACCTTATTATCTATATTAGAACTTTCTACTGTGAGTATTTTCTTGGACAGAAGAGATTCCACCTCAGGGATGCAGCCCTGAGAATCCTAATATTTCAAACATGTTTAGGGTCCCTAAAAGGATGTGACAAGTTTATACTGATAATATTCCATTTCTCTTTCCAAATTTCAAGAAGGGGGGAGGATGAGTTGAAGCCAGGAAATGAATGAGGTACGGATAAGGTAGAGAAAGGGCAAAAAAAAATTAATTGAGAACTCACCCAACTTTTTCAAGACATAAAACAATGATCCTTCTCCTTCATGGCCAATCAAGTGGCCCAGGTACCTACAAGGCCCTTCCTTGTAGTGGTGTATGCCTGGAGTTATAGGCCATATGATTTTCAACTTGTGACCTTGTTTTATAGGAACAGCTCGAACAAGAATCTAGAAAAAAGACATGACCAATAGAAATATTAAATGGACAATAAAATAATAAATCCAGTTCGATAAATCTGTTGAACATGTGGACTATATGGAGAGAACATATGAGTGCATGAAGGAATTGAAAACCATTGAACAAGTAGATTGAGAGAAAAACAGGCATCATGAACAGATCAGTTGTTGAAATTCAACAGCTAATTGAAAGAAGTCTGTTCAAATACAGTCCACAACCAAAAGAAAAAAGAAAGGTGACTCATCTGTGCATTACTACTTGATACCTGGAGATGTTCCGTGTTGCAAGGCTGACCAGGAAAATGAATTTGATTACGATCTATGTTTCGTATGTCCTGGAATTTACTCCTCACTAACTGCTCAGCTTTATCAAGACTATCTGAATTATAATTATACAGGTAGATTGTTAATTTGGGCCACCAGCAATATATTTGCAATAATTATCCATGCCTTCTTTTTAAAAAAGGTTAACAAAGATTATCCATACCTTTTGAATAGACGACCAAGTGCATGAGATTGGCTGAATAATTTTCTGAATAAAATTTGAGAAGCTCCTGTCTTGTATCTATGCTTCTTTCTTTTGGCCTCACCTCTAATGTATCCCAGCTGCCTACACACATGATGAGTGATGTGATCATTTCTTTTTCTTGGGGTAAGTAAAACTATAATATGGTCATTTTTCGATGTCAGAAAGTAGTAGGACTGTTGCATTACAGATATCACAAACAAAAAAGTAATAACATCATAGAGGAAAGATCTTTTGTGATATGAGCATATAGAAAGAATCCAGTATGCTAGCTCAAAACTAAATTTCAAGGAAAATATAAGAAAACTAAAAGGAAATCAATAGACAAAACTCTGAATCTAACACTTAAAAAAAGTATGCTTGACACGTTAAAAACGTGGCATCCAAAGTGTTCCAAGGGCGTCAAGGGATCGTATTCCTTCCAAAAGGAATGATGATGAGGATACAAAGGAGAGCTCTACTCTTTGGTTACTATTGCAGAGATTCCGCCAGAGGATTGAAGGGTCTTGGTACCAAAATCATTAGTTGAGGACTAAACTCTAATTCTTAGCGAAAAATGATAATCTAAAATACTGTTTTTGTTCTCCTATCTCATGTAATGAGACTGATCAATTCTGTCAGGGTAAATTTACTTTCGTTGAGCATCCAGAGGTGTCACCTTGCATGTATACTATAAGATAAAAAGGAAGATAGAGAGGAAATTGAATAATTTCCGAGTTTGAAATCTTTTAGATGAGAAAAAATATTATTAGGGAGAAATGAAGAACAGAAAGGATGGGGCAAATATGTCCACAAGCGATAAAATCAGAATATATGAAACAAATGAAGCTCTAAAAGGATTTAGGAGCTGTTTGTCCATAGAAAATTTTCCTTTTCTTCAAAAAAAAAAAATCAAAAACAATGTTTGATTATACATTAGATTGATTTTTTAATATTTTTTTCAAGATGAATTTTAAAATCAGTTTCAAGTTAAAATCTTTTCCACTCACAAAATTTCAACTCTTTTTTTCAAGTTAAATGCATGTCCAAAACATAACTTCAATTTTCAAATACTCGTTTTCAACTTAACTTTAAATACTACTTCTTTTCAAATGTCACAGCTTTTACGTCCAAACACTTACTTAGTTGGAGGGTTCATAGTATTCCGTACTAAGTTAATTTTTACTAATAGAAGAAATATATTGCCTTCCAGACTTAGTCTAAGTGTCAGTAACACTTGCTTTAAGGGAACTCTACTGGTTACAATATATTTTTTTTCTTTTTCCGGACAAAGCGACTTATATCTTGATTCTTCTCTTTATTTAACAGTGTTAACTGTGATCAACTCCTCCTGTGGTGTAATGATGTGCTTTTCTCCATCTTGGAGAGAATAACTGCAGGTTTTATTTCATGAAGGAGAAACTTTCCGATAGGATTTTGTTCAATGTATAGTAAACCAGTCATATCTCTACATATATCGTAGTAGACAATCAGGAAACAAATATTGAACAATCAAAACCCAGATATAACAATACAAAACATGAAAAGGCTATAATAGAATCTTTTTTATAAGAAAAGCCATTACAGAATCTAAGGAATGCATCATAGAAAGCTGTGCAAACCTGTGCTGAACTTATGGTATGGATGATTTGTCGCGCTTAGATGTTTTTGAAGCTGCACAGAGTAGTATTTGAAAGTTAAAACCTCTTCAACAAAGAAAAAATTTGCAAAAGAATAATCCAGAAAACATTGAAATCATGGGACTTTTATTCTGGATAAGGAATTATTGTATAGAAGCACTATGATAGTGCTTACAAAATTACAACAGAGATAGACCAACTCCTATTACAACTGCAGGGAGTCAATCATATCCAAAGTGCTATCATACATGTTAACAGAATTTAGCCTGCAAAAACAAATAGAAATTTTGAAGACATATGAACTTAGCACGGGGTATATGATCCTCTACTTCGTCAAAACATCTGGAATCTTATCAATTCATTTTAGTATATAATGCAAAGCGGGACTGTTCTGCAGACTAGTCTCTACTCTCTTGTCTTCTTTATCCTGTCTTCTTTATCCTTTGACTCTGCCAGTGGCATTTAAGCTCCCAGGTATACCAAGTCAGGTAACAATATAAAAACAGATGGTTCACAGATTCTACTGAAGATTTACAGAATAACACCTGTTACATACTGTACTCTCTTCTCTATAGAAGATCTTGAGTTGGCATGCAAGTTTGTAATGCTGTCCATCCAATACCATAGTGGTTTGGAGGGGCTTTTGTTCTCCATATTATTTTCAAAGCCACAGTGTTTCATTCATAGAATTTGAAACTTCCAGCAACCTATAACAAGATTTAACAGAGACTCATCCATCTGTCTTGGCTATCCATCACAAAGAATCTGCCATGTCATCTTTGTAACGCTATTGTTTCCAACTTGTCAAACAACAGATCAACTCTATCTATTTCCCAATCGGAAAAATTCCTTCTGAGTTGCATATTCCACCCACCTTCGCATCTGCTTTTTTTACATAGCATTCTTTATTTTGCACATTGTTGAATAAATCAGGCAAAATCTCCTTCAATGCATATAGTTTTCCATCCATTTATCTAAACCAACATCTGATTCTTTTAGCCATTTCCCAATTTTAGTCTGACATTTTCTTTGATAAGGTAATAATTTTATTAACAAATGGGGAAAACCATTTACCCCATTTTGAGTCTGACATGATCCTGAAATTCATCCCACAGGCCTCTTATTAGTTTCCAGACAGCAACCCTATTCGAGCATGTCACTGATTTCACACACCACTGATTCAGTTTAACATCATGAGACTTCCAATCTATAGGATAATGGAAATTCCCATTATTATTGTCACAAGATGTAGTACTACTCTTTACTTTATAAGAAAAAGATGTATTGCTCCTTATTCTTTCTATATTCAAGGAGAGAATGCATTTAATTAAAGGAGTTGCCACTTTTACTCTTTGCCTTAAGAAATTAAATGCAAGTCTAGAGGACAAAATCTCCTAAAGAACAATAGAAATTTATATTATATTAAAAACAGGAAACCCCTAACTTGAAAGTTAAATACGAAAATACCCTCATTTATATTTATATTGAATATAAAAACAGGAAACTCTAATTTAAAAAACCCTAGAGGTACGCACTGCAACTGCCTCCCGAAGAGACACCTCCAACGATCAACTGAACAATTGCACCATTCGCTCTCTTTAAAAATAAGAATCCATCAATCTTCCATCTTCTTTGTTAGCCAAGCAGGTATGCCCTCTTACTTCTCCTTCACCAATCTTTCTATCTTTTTACATTAGTCATCTTCTTCAAACAGTTTATGCAGATGTAATTTATGGTTTGATTTCCAGCGGCGGCACTATTCCTTCTATCTGTTATTGTATTTTCTGTCATTTTTGCGTGATTACCATAACCAGAAAATGGAATATTTGCAATTAATGTAACGATTCTTACGGCTTATGAAGAATCTTAATTTTTTTTTTTAAAAAAAAAGGACCATGGGAAGAAGCTGTTTCTGAACATCGTGAACATGAGTGAAGTGGGGTTGTTATTTTTAAGAAATTAAGTAATGTCGGTTGGAGTCTGTTCGACTCTTTAAATGAATGAACGCTCCATTGTAGAAATAAGATTGGAGACTTTAAAAATAATTCATGCACTGATTACTTGTGAATCATGCTCTCCTAATTTAAATCTTGGTTGGGGATCCTTGGGGAGTTACAAGAATCATGGACTCTAGAGAGAGAAGCTCCTACTTCTATCTGGAGTCAAGAAAGCTAGAAGAAAGGTCTTTCAAGGAAATGGTTAGATAGTAGGTGCAGGATACCGAAGTAAGATAGAGAACCCCAGCTCTCTCTCTGTCAAGTGAACATGTCCAAAGTAGGAAGAAGTTTTTGAAAACGTGCTTGGTGGGTTCTTTCTCTAAATGGGTCGGTTCGCCTGAAGCCATAAGGAATTGGGCTGTTGAAGCTTGAAGAGTTGCTGATGATCTGAAAATTACTCAGTTGGGCGACCCAATTCTTGTTTCGTTTTGCAGAAGAGAGTCAGTCCTCAAGAGTCCTGCACGGAGGAGGAGATGGCTTGATGGTAATTTTCTGAGGTTGGACGAGTGGGGGGAACATACCGGATGTGAAGATCCACGATTTTCCCCGAGCTTGGGTTGGTGAACTTAGTGGGTCTTCAGGTGCATCTGTGGTACATTGATCTTTTTAAGGAAGTGGAGGATTTATGCAGGAGTTTTGTAGATTTCTTGTGCAGTACGCGTGATTTTACAAGAGCCAGAGTGGTAGTGAGAAAGGGGGCAGGATTCCTGCTTCGGTGAATGTTGACGATGGGGTTAATGGTTTCAGAGTTTGGAAAACTTTGTTGTTTTCCAGAGTTATTTCCACAGATTTTGTCTCTAGAAGAAGGAGATTGGTTGATCTCTGGAAGGGTGGAGGGAAGGAGAGGAGATTTAGTTGGGAAGGAGACTGTATGGTATAAGATGAGTGAAAGGAGACGTCTTAAATATGGGAGAAGAAAGACAAATTTTAGAAAGGGGAAGTACAATTATGCCCCTGGATTAGTGAATCCGGATGACTTGAAAGAAAGAATCAGTTTTCGATAATAAGGGTTTGGACTGTGTCTTATCAAATGTACTTCTGGTAGTCTCATCATTATCACATGAAAATATTTTTTTTAAAATCCTCTTCTCTTTTATTTAGTTGGTGCCAATGGTTTGGGGCTTCTCCAAGAACGAAGGAAGTTAAAAGTCATATACCTGGTTCATTCTCCAAGCATCAGAGAGTAGATTCTTCTGGTGTTCTGTATGGGTAAAAGAGATATGTGACAATGAATTTACTACGAACATGCACAGTAGCAAATCAAAAGATATGCAATAATAAGCAGGGATGCTAACCAGAATCAACAGCTTTAATTTCTCTAGTGGTAGCATCTGCTGACATCAATGGTTTGATAAAGAACTGGGCAAACCTGGAAAAGTCAACCGCAAAGATTAGCTGTGGTAGTTTAAAAAATATTAACATGATACTTACCACAGAACTTTAAATAATTTACCTGTCCAATGCTTCTTCGAAACCGTCAGCATTTACTTCAAAATGGTAGTTGGTATCCTCAGAAGATGTAAAAGCATTTGTACTACCTCCATTCTAATCAGGAAACAAGAAAGGAACTTGTAAAACACAAGTAATTTTTTTGAATCAATAGGAAAATAAGGAATGTACAAAAGCAATAAGAAACTTATGGAAACAATGAATTACAGAATTGTCACCTCTGTGATGTACTTTGAATAACTATCCTCTATAGGATACTTCTCACTTGCATAAAACAACATATGCTCTGGCATTTAACAGGAAAAAGGCCAAATCAAAAAGTAAAAAAGACATATTAGATTCCAAAATATGCTGGGAAAGCAACAGAAACCGCTAATGAGAGAATTAGAGGTAAGAGTGGCACACTAGCATGCCCTTGGCAGTTTCTAAAGCCAATAGAGAAAACGTTTTCGTGTTTGCTAGCTTTCTACTAATACATATTTTCTATATAGATCACTCACTGTACAAGTTTGTTTCAATCGACGCAATTGATCATCATTCATCATATTTTTAAATGAACGAGACTATCATTAAGGGCTATAGATATGCGTACGTCTGCATGGAAGGGACAATCGGATAGCACCCCCCCCCCCCCCCAAAAAAAAAAAAAAGCAAACTGAAGAGTAACAATTAAGAGATGCATTCTTTTCCTGATAGTAAGATTCACAATGTTTAAGCACAATGAAACCATATCGTCTACAACTAAAACTAATTAACGACATTGGACCCCACCTAATCCAATCCAACTATATTGATCCCATCCGAAACTATTACGCTTTACTTTCACAAGCTGGATTCAAAGAACTGATCCTCCACTTATAACACGGCTAATCCACCGACAACCATCAGTATTTTGCAATAGCTCTTCCTGATACCATTTCATTGCATCTCTACTATTTTTTATTGGGAACATAGTCTTCTACAACCTAAATTTAGAAGTTCAAAAAATCCGAGAACTTTTTTGAACACAATACACATCTAGTAATAATGAACCATGAAACTGACACAAAACATAGAAAATTGATATTTGAGTTCTGATTTTTATCCTCAGCCAAGTCAAACAATACTGCTGTTAGGATTACAGTGTAGAGTAGTACATCAAATTACAGTAAAACAACTCTATTGACTTAAAATTAAGGTTAAACATAAGGCAAAACAAGAGAAACAATGAAGCCACATAAAGAATGAACCTTTTTGCAACAAAGAATCATACCAAGAAAATGGGCAAGGCCTTCAAGTCCCTCAGGATCGCTAAAAGCACCAACACACACATTCATTGAAGCTGCACACTGATACAAATACCCACAAAACAAACAAAAAATAATGAAATTAATTCACTTTTAATGCAACCAAATATTAATTCAAGGTAAACCCTTATAAGAACAATTCGAAAAACATAGAAAAACATTAAATAAATAAATAAAAGCAACGAATTTTATCGGTTTCTTCAAATACCCAAATCCAAAAAGAGGTGAATGAAAGTTACAAACTTAAACTAAACCCATATGAAAAGAATCCAAAAAAAAAAACACATAAAAATACAAAAGTTACAAACTTTATCAGTTTCTGGGTCACTGATGAGAAGGATTTCAAGATTATTTTGAAGAACAATTCTTCTGTAGTCCCTCTTGTCAATTCGAGGCTTCACTATCTCTACTGCCATATTTTCTTCCCTTGTACCAACTGCCATTTGTTCTTGAAAACCCAATTCTGATTTGCCAAGAAAGAGATTAACTCTTCACGAAGGACTCTGATGAAATGAAACTTATATAGAGTCTTCTAATAGGAAGAGGGGTGGAAAATGCAGCCCTGAATAAGGGAGATTGCTACTCTTAGTTGTACCTTTGGGTTATTTCATAGTACATCTTTCCGGTTTGCCTTTTGTTTAATTTTCTTTGTGGTTTGAAATTCAACAATGTTTTATATAATATTTATCTTTTCTTTTTTTTTTATTTTGTCTTCCCGTATTCAATTTGGAGTCCGATTAATTAGAATTCACTTCGGATAGGATTTATTTATGAAAAATGCTCCCTATAAAAAGAAATTCATAGCTAGAATCAAAATCAAGATTTTTAATTAAGGAATGAGCAATCCAATTCACTGCACCACATCCTTTAATTATAATATTTTATCCTATTTTTACTTTTTCATATAAAATATAGCATAATTCATTAATATTTGGTTTTGAATTAAATTTTTCACGTAAATTATGCAAAAAACTTTGTATTATTTATGAGAAATAAAACGTGGAATAATAATATGGAGATTAATAATATGTTGTTTAGAATAATTAGTCTGTTATTTCGAATTACAATAATGTTTGACTTAATATAATTTTTTTTTAAAAATTGATATCTGTAATCTAAAACAAGACTCAGACATGTGGACAGGTGTTAATAATCTCACAAAGAGTAAAAAATAAAATAATATAAAATTATTTTTAATATAAAAAATGATATTTTTTGTGTGACAAGGTATTAAAAAATATGCCACTTAACTTAGAAAGAAAAGAGTAAATGACAAAAATAATCATTCACTTAGTACAATGTTTTATTTTCTTAATTAGATTAAAACAAAAACATTTTAAATATACATAGCATAATAATTTTTAACACACCCAACCACATATCCAATGACAAACAATCCATATTTTATCTACATTTTAATTAGATTAATAATATTTATATAACATGTGTTGAGAAAAAAAAAATCTAAGAAAACAAGTACTTTAAAAATGAAAATAAAAATTGACTTTTCTGCTAGAGGTGGAAAAAATAAGTACTACAAGCGTTATTTCAAATTCATTGTTTCCTCTCTCGACGTCTCCAACCCCAATTCTTGACCACCCCGACGTGATGGTATTTTCTTAGGCCGTATATAAATTTTCTTGAGATAATATTTTTTTATTTACTTATTAAATATCAGATAATAAATAAGAAAACATTTTCTTTTTTTAGTGGAACACTTCCTTTCATACCAAACACAGCCTGTGAATGTACTGAACTAGAAACTCTACCTATTCTGTGAACTCCAAAAGGTCAAGTAGTCAACTCCCATGCCTCTATCCAACTCATTTTCCTTGTTACTTCTCAGTTGTCACTCTCCAGCTTCTATTTTCTTCCTTTCCCTCTTTCACACAATTCTTGAAATTTTCTTCCTTTCCCGAAAGACATGGCAGCAGCATCTTTTCTATTCAACATTGCAAACTCCATCTTAGGAAAATTGGGATCTCATGCTCTTCAAGAATTCTACTTGATTTGGGGTGTTAAAAATGAGCTCAACAAACTCAAGAAAACCTTAATCACCATCAGAGATGTACTCTTGGATGCTGAGGAACAACAATCCAAGAACCATGAGCTGACCAATTGGCTTGAGGAACTCAAAGATGTTCTCTATGATGCTGATGATTTTCTCGATGAAATTCAGACTCATGTGCAACAGAGTCAAAGGGTTCAACCAAAGGTTTGTTTTTTATTGTCACCCTTTAAGTTGGTTCTTTTTAGATACAGAATGGGTCATAAGGTGAAAGAAATTAGAGAGAGATTAGATAGTATTGCAGCTGATAAAGCTAAATTCCACTTATCTGAGAGGACTGTTGCTTTAGAAATGAAAAGGGGTTTGACATATTCATTTATCCTTCCATCTGATGTTGTTGGAAGGAGGAATGAGAGTGAAGAGGTTGTTGAAGTACTAATGCAAAAGGGTGTTGATGATGAGTGTCTCTCTGTTGTTTCAATTGTTGGCATTGGAGGTGTAGGGAAAACCACACTTGCTAAATTAGTGTACAGAGATGAGAGGATAGTGAAGCATTTTCCTCTGAGGATTTGGTTGTGTGCCTCACATGATTTTGATGTCTCTAAGTTGGCTAGGAACATCGTTAATTTGGCGAGTGGTGCCTCTTGCGATAGCTTTAGTGTGGAGCAAGTCCATGCTTCGCTTCAAGATGCTTTGAGGGGGAAGAGATTTTTACTCATCATTGATGATGTTTGGAGCCGGGATCGTTCCAAGTGGTTAGAATTGAGAAGTTTGTTGATGGTTGGAGCATGTGGAAGCAAAGTTGTTGTAACTACTCGTAGTGATTATATTGCCTCAATGATGGAATCCGTAGTTACATACAACTTGAAAGAACTTCCACATGAGGATTGCTTCACTTTGTTTCTAAAATGGGCGTTTAGGAACGGACAAGAGAGGCATTTTCCGAACCTTACTAAAATTGGAGAAGATATTGTGAAGAAATGCAAAGGAGTGCCTTTGGCAGTAAAGACTCTAGGAAGCATGCTGTATGCGACAACTGATGAAAGGGAATGGCTAAAAGTGAGAGAGGATGAAATATGGCAACTAAAACAGGAAAGTGGTGATATCTTACCTGCACTAAGGTTAAGCTATAATCAGTTGCCATATTACTTGAAGCAATGTTTTGCTTACTGTTCAATATTTCCCAAGGGTCAAGAAATTGCGAGCATCATGCTGATTCAGTTGTGGTCGGCTCAAGGGCTAATACATTCTTCTAACGAAGGCCAAGAGTTGGAAGATGTTGGTGTCCACTACGTGAAAGAGTTGTGCTCGAGATCTCTTTTCGAAGAGGTTGAAGCATACGACTCATTCATAACTTTTAAAATGCATGATCTCGTTCATGACCTTGCAGTGTTAGTTGCACAAACCGATTGTTGTGTCATAAAAAACAACACTGATAGTATAACTGAGAAAGTTCTTCATGTAACACTCTTCAGTTATAGTCCTTCAGAGAAAAGCATTCCGGATATCTTATGTAAACAGAACAGAATTCGGACCATTTTTGCTCCGTCTGAAGGATTTGAAAGATATGTTGCTCTTTTAGTTGGTCAATGCATTTCAAGATTCAAGTACTTGCGTGTGTTAGATTTACGCCATTCAAGTCTTGAGACGCTTCCAGATTCCATTGGCAACCTGAAGCATCTAAGGTACATAGATTTTAGCGGCAACAACAACATCCAGATGCTTCCCACAAACATTTGCAAGTTGCCAAATCTGCAAACTTTGCGACTTGTTCTTTGCACAAAACTTCAGAAATTGCCAAGGGAGCTGGGAAATTTGATCAGTCTAAGACATCTGTATTTGACAACCAAAGAGCAGAGTTTGCCAGAGAAAGGATTGGGGTCCTTGGCTCTTCTTCAATCACTGTCCATGTTTGGATGTGAAAATCTTGTGTCATTGTTTGAAGGAATGCAGAAGCTCACAAAACTTAGGACTATAGTCATTGGTGATTGTCCGAGGTTGGCTTCTTTGCCAAAGGGAATAATGCACTTGCCTGCCTTAGAATGCCTTATGATTGTCAATTGTGAAGAGCTTATGTTGTCCGACTGGCAAGATTGTCGGGGCCTGAAGAGAATGCGGTCACTTGTAATCGGAGGACTTCCACACTTGGTGGTTTTGCCTGAGTGGTTGAAAGGGGATTCTAATAGTCTAAAGTTCATTCGAATCTCGACTTGTCCAAGCTTTGTTGCATTGCTTGCTTGGCTGGAAAATGTCACGGCTCTTGAGAAGCTTGAGATTACAGGATGCCCGAAATTGTCCTCTCTCCCCAATAGCATGAGCCGTCTTACTACACTGCGGATGCTGAAAATTCAGAAATGCCCCGGATTAACTAGACTATGCGAAAAGGATGCTGGAGAGGATTGGTCAAAGATAGCTCACATCCAAGAAATTCATCTCAATGATATCAGAATATATAATGAGGTAAAGAGCTTTGTTTTATCATTTCATGATCACCTCTCCTTCCCCACTAATGTCCTTCCCAATCCCAGAGCCGTTTTCAAGTTGTGTTTGATCGATTACGTATTAATCAATATTCGATTGATTGATCTGAACTCTGACGAAACAAAACCTACACTAAAGGTCTTGAAATTCATATGAACTTTATCACTCTGATGAATGAATTCAAATATAAATCTTGATATTGCTATACTCCCAGTTTCTTTAATACTCTTCTCACTCATTGTTGATATGTATACTTTCCAGAATCAAAGAATTCTCACTGCCCTACTGTGAAATGACTAAATTTAGAATAATAGTCCACTTCAAGAAACTAAATCTGTGAGAATGTGGGATACAATTCAGTTAAGTTTTAGTTTGTACTGTGATGATTCATCATAAATAGACTAGTTTTACACTGACCGTTAATATCCTTCAATCACTTGGCAAAGTTAGGAATTTCACTAAAAGTGTTCAAAATTTAATATATATAACAAAAGTACTATTTGACTTATTTACAATGTAAATATTTTTCCGCTAAGAGTGTGTTTAAACTGACCATCCTTCGCCAATAGTTGCTCTATCCAGCTTGCAACCCTCCTTCTTTATTAGGGCTTGGGACCAAAAATGTGATGGCTGTAGTTACACTTTTAGTCTGTACAACTGCGACCACACTCGCATGATCACACTTGCATATGAAACCAGGTTCTTGATTGTCCGAGCACAAGCTTTGTCTGCTATATTGTGTTTTGTCTTGACTGCATTTGCCACTTCTACAATAGAACATCTCAATTTGTCTGCATTAGTGACTGAATTATGCTGATTTCTCACATCATAACATCAAAAGATAAGACCTATTACTAATCTATGTTACTCGGACTCTCCAAAAATGTTGACACCCATGTCGTATCCTCCAAAAATGAACTACCTTTGGAGGATACTACACGCACCCACCAACATTTTTGAAAAGTTTACTAACAGGTTATTAATACATTTCTGTAAAATGTTAGTCCTCATATTGCAATATGACCTAACTTGTGATATTTTTTTGCAGGTGAGATGAATGTGTCCAATTTATAATGGATTGTCCCACATCACCTTATTGAAGAGCAACTTCTTTTTTCATTTTCTTTAAGCTTGATGTATTCAAAACTCATTGGTGGAGTAATTCAAATCCATGTTGGATAGGCCCACTAAGAGGGGTAAAGCAAAAAGATTCTTCGTTACCGGAGTTTAAACTCGAGATATCTGGTTAAGAGTTTATGGCGAAGGTTGCTAATCACATGAAAGTATACAACATCATGCATTAATTTTCACGTTGTTATTAATAGGGGCGGATCTACATTATAACATATGGATTCATGTAAATCTAATAGTTTTTGCTCGGATCCTGTATATATGTACAGTTAGGGGTGTTCACGGTTTGGTGAAAAATCAAACCAAACCGATTAAAAAAACCGACATTTGGTTTGGATTGGTTTGGCTTGGTTTTAAATTTTAAAAACCGATAATGTTTTTTGGTTTTGGTTCTACTAAAACTAAACCAAAGAAATAACTAAACCGAACCGATACATATTATACATAAATTTTATAATTGTTTGAATATATGAGATTAGTTTTTCATAAATAATTATAAATATTTTATACCTTTTAATCATTAATTTGATTTTAGTATACTGTATTTCACATGCACTACGACACTTTTAAATTCTTTTCTTAAAAAATATATCGAAACTCAACACTCTAAGTCTAATTAGTTGTCTATATGTGGTGTCGCGTATTGCCGAGTTTTTATTTTTCTTTGCTAAGTCATCCATCTACTCTTCAATTGTTTGTCCCTTTGATTTTTGAAGGGTTGTCCATTCTATTTAAAGTTTTATATTGTTTTTGTGTGGATATTAGACATGTAAAATGGAGGAACCTCTACAGATATGCAACTAAACATGTTAAAACTTTGGAATAGTGTTGAAAAATAATAGAAGATTTAGATACATTCATCTTATGATATTAGAGAGAAATTTTTTGATTCCTAATGATTACTTGAAATAGTTATCGCATGTCTCTGTTATTTTACCATTATCAATTTATCATTAGCTAGTTATAAACCGAAAAATCGAACCAAACTTACAAGAATCAAAGCGGTGGTTTTCATTCTATTTGGTTTGGTTTGATTTTTAGAAATTTAAAAACCGATTAAATTGGTTTGATTTTGGTTTTGATCAAAAACTGATCCAAACCGAACCATGAACACCCCTATCTGTACTATTAAGAAACTCACTAGATATCTCTCGTTTGGTTGGGATAAAATCCTTGGCTAAGCTATCTCGGGATTAGTTATCCCGAGATTTTATTCGAACCAAACATGGGATAAACCATTCGATAATTAATCCCGGGATCTATTTATTCCTTATTCCTCATTGAAGCTAGGATAACAATCCCGGGCTATTCTAACTCGGGATTAATTATCCAGGGATTATTTATTTCCCTACCAACCGACCCCTTAGTGTTTTACCTAATAGTAAAAATCTTTTAACCGGTTTATCATTAATGTAAAGCGATGTTATGAACTTATAGTTGCATTAACATTCTAATGTGTCAAATTACACCCAAACACTTTGTAGAGATTTCATATATCCGAACATGGGCAGAGCTAGAGTTCTCGCAAAAGGATTCATTCGAGCCCCCTTTCTTGAATAATTATACTATATATACAAGGTCTCAAAATTTTTTTTTATGTATATATAGTAGATATTGAATTTTCATAGGTTCTTCGTATGTTTACTTTTTTATATACTGAATCAACCTTAGTAGGTCCTGGACCTGTCATATGTAAACTCCCATGTGATGTAATAACACAATAATTGATCAATTAATTCTTGATCTGTGATCTCTGAATTCACATGTGATGTGGGAACATCAATCATAAATTGGACAACATTCATCTCACCTACAATAGAAGTTGATGAGTCAGGTTGCATTGAAATAAAAAGGACTTTTAACATTTTTACACAAATGTACCAATGACCTGCTAGTAACGTAGGATTGCACAAATATTCATAACACGCAGCGGAAGACAAAAATAATATTCCTAGATAAAATCTATTTATGTTTAAAATTTATTTACATCTCAGAAAGTCGTATTTCAAATTTCTTCGACAGCACAAAAATTCTGTGTGTATTTCAAATTCGATCAAGTGGAAGAAACTAATAATATCGTAGATGGTTATTTTGGTCTATTAATCTTCCAATATGCTAGTTTTAACAACTCTAATTCGTTACCCCTTTTCTTAGCTGCTTTGCCTATAGTAGGTATCTGATTTACCCCTTTAGGTATCATCACTATGACTTTCAACATAAACGGTTTCAATTTCAACCAATCTAACCTGCTATAAAATGACCCTCTGAAGCCCTTTTCATGAAATATCCAAGGTTAAAATTGGAATAAAAAAATTATCTAAATTTGTCCAGCTAAAAAAGTTCTCTTTCCCTTTCCAATTTGTTAATACTTCTTCCAGTTTGTAATGTAAAGTTTTCATCTTTCCACCAAGAAAATTATGACCCACAAATATCCCATTAATTTCATTTCCCTAGACGTAAACAAGAATCAAAATCTCTTCAGTTCTCTGTAAATTGTAAAGTTTTTCTGCTAAAGGAAGTTGTAAACCAAGAACCAACCTCTCTTTATGGATCTTCTTCAAGAATCTGCAACTTTCCCTTCGATCACCATGGATATAGAGGTTGTAGCTGATATGCTTCTACTGAAATTATACTCTGTTGTTGTCATTGCAAGGGCTTTGAATATGCATTCCCACTTGAGAAAATTAGAGCTCTTTGTTAGGTATTCAGAAGGTAATTGTTGTTTCGGTAAACAGGCAGCTGAGATGCTAAAGTTCGCTTTTTATCAAGCTGAAAATGTGATTGAAGAGTATGAATTTTTCACTCCGCGAAACCAGTTGCTTTTTCCCAATTCGAAATCATTGAAGGTGTGTGGTTTTTCTTCCTGTAGATTAAACCCTTTTGCTTATAGAATTCGAATGTTTCTTAAAATTCGAAAGCTCGTTAAAGAATTGGATAACATAGGTAAGTACAGGAAGTTTGCAAAGAAGGTGATTGGATATGGAGGTTTTGCTAGTCCTCATAGAGCAAGAGGGCTTACACACACACGTGCTTCTTTGCGTTACGCTGGTGTTGTGGGAAGGGACATTGATAGAGATATTGTTGTTGAAATGCTTTTAAAATCAGGAAATGAAGCAACCCTTTTTGTATTTCCCATTGTTGGAGTTGGAGGCATTGGGAAAACTACTCTTGCTAAATTGGTGTATAATGATCCCAGGATAGTTAGTCATTTTCAACTGTGCTTGTGGGTTCATGTGTCTCGCGCATTTAAAATAAAGAATTTCTTGGAACAAATTGTGAATTCAGTTAGAGAAGATTTATGTGACAATCTTGATGTGAATGAACTGCAGAATTTAGTCCGTGAGGCTTTGTACGAAAAGAAATATTTGATTGTTTTAGATGATGTGTGGAATGAGGACCCAGTGAAGTGGGATGAACTGAAGAAGTTGTTGATGGTGGGTGATTGTGGGAGTAAGATTGTTGTAACTACACAGAATGAGGCAGTAGCTTTGGTGATGGGGTCGGTTCCTGCATACTGTTTGAAAAGTTTATCAAGTGAAGATTGTCTGAGTTTGTTCTTGATAAAGGCATTTGAGTTAGGTCAAGAAGTGCTATATCCGAATCTTGTTGGGATTGCATCAGATATAGTGCAGAAGTGTGAGGGAAATCCCTTACTCTCAATGATTGTAGGATCTTCATTGCACATGGAAACTAAAGAATGGGAGTGGAATGAAGTTAAAAATCATGTTATGTGGAACTCAAATCTGAATGAAAAAATTTTACCAGCACTAAGAGTGAGCTACGGGCGATTGCCATCTAATCTCAAAGTTTGTCTTGCTTACTGCTCAATATTTCCGAAGGGCTGTTTCATTGAAATAGATAAATTGATACAGTTGTGGGTAGCAGAAGGTCTCATTAGTAAGTCTAATGAATCAGAAGATCTTGAGCACATTGGGATTCAATATTTCCAAGAGTTATTGTCGAGATCCTTTTTTCAAGACGTTGAAGAATATCGTTCCATTTCTACCTCAATCTGTAAATTGCACGACCTTGTACATGATCTTGCACTGTCAGCAGCAGGGGTTGAATTCTGTACAGTAAATTCTCACATGCAAAACATTTCTGATGAGGTTCGACATGTGGCATTTTCTGACTATGATTTGTCAGGCAAGGAACTGCCAGCATCTCTTGTTAATAACCAGGGATTAAGGACCATATCCTTCTCTGTTAATGGAGTTAGGCCGATTAGTACGATGTTTGTTGAGAAATGCATAGCAAGATTCATGCAACTTAGGGTGCTAGATATCAGCTATTCATGTTTTACTGAGCTGCCTAGCTCTATTGGCGAATTGAAGTATTTAAGATATCTTGACGTAAGTGGCAATGGAAGCATTAAAGAATTACCTGATTCCATCAACAAGTTGTTGAGCTTACAGACACTTCGTGTTTCTCATTGTCCACAACTTGAAGGGTTGCCTAAAGATATAGGAAATTTGATCATCGTAAGACACCTGCATATAACCACCAAGCAAGCATGTTTTCCTGATAAAGCAATTGGCTGCTTATCATCTCTTCGTTCCTTGTACATTCATAGCTGCAACAATCTTGTATCTTTGTCTGAAGGTCTGCAACATCTGACTAGCCTTCGCACATTGGCAATTATTGGTTGCCCAAGACTGACCTTTTTCCCAAGTGCTATGAAACACCTTACTTCTTTAGAGAATCTGTTGATTGTTGATTGTGACGAGCTTACATTGTTGGAGTGGCAAGATATTGAAGGGCTTAGGATGCTCCGGTCGCTGGTTATTGGAGGTTTACCTGAATTGGAGTCGAAAGATGTTCAATGCCTTGAGAACCTTCACATGTTGGTGCTTGCAGGGATACCACAGTTAGTTACTTTGCCACGATGGCTGGAAGGTGCCAGTGCTACTCTGCAATACCTAAGGGTGGAAAGGTGCCCGAATTTTGCAGCATTGCCAAAGTGGTTGGAAAATCTCACTGCACTTGAAAAACTTGAAATTTCCAAGTGCCGTAAATCATTTCCATTGCCTGAGGGGATGAGTTGCCTCACGAACCTGAAGGTACTTCGGATCGACAACTGACTGATCTTGAGTTCAAAATGCCAAGGCAGGTCATCTCATATTTCTGAGGCTCAAATCAATGGAAAATATATATAAGTAACCCAACAATCTATGTATATATGGACCCTTGTTTTGCTTCTTTCATGCTGTCTCAAACTTTATATGTATTTTCCGGTTTCTTCATTTTTTCTTCTTCTTCTTCTTCCCATCAGCTTGTTTCGCAATCTTTATTGTATTATTTACACAAATTGTTCTTATCCAGACTGTTAAGTGGCACTCTAGCTACTTTATTTTATGAAAAAATAAGCTATATTGAATTAGTGTTATGCCTTAAAAGAGAACATTGCTAATAGAGCTTGGTAGCTTGTATGTGAAATGTGTGACATTTCATGCAGCCAACCACAGGGCTGCTTGCTTTTTGCATCGATTAATTTGGGATTACTATTTGAGTCATACTCGCAGTGCATAAAAGTTTGCAAGCCTGCCACTTCAGACATGTGGTGTCTGAACTTCAGACACTGCATGTCTGAGGTTGTCCCAAAAGTGGGTAAACGTGCAAAAAGTTTTAAGAGTCTAAACTACATAGCCACAGTGCGTAAAAATTTGCAAGTCTACTACTTCAGCATGACATGCAGTGTCTAAACTTCAGACACATAACTTCAAGACACTGCATATTTGAAGTTGTTCCGAAATGGATAAACGTGCCAAAAATATTTAAGAGTCTAAACTTGCATATAATTTGAAGGCATTTATGCCAATGTTATTGGACTCTACTATTAATAGTCTTTAGTTCTTTTCATTGTCATTACTGAAATATCAAAAAGTTAAAATTGGAAAAAAATATTATCCAATTTCAACCCAAACATGATGAACTTATACATATATATTCCATTTTTAATTCAATGAATTAAATAGATTACTAGTACTAAATAGCAAAGTATTATTAGTATTATAGTTCCGATATAATTTAACATTTTTTTTCTTTCTATTTTTTATTTTCCGACTAATCTAGATATGTGCCTCATAAAATTCATTAAAAAGAGTAGCTAGCCCTATTAGGATTTATACCATAAGTCAAGCTCAAACCCGAAAATCTCTGGTTAAGAGTGAAATTGTTTTCTACCACCTATTTGTGAAAAATCCTCTGAGAGGTAATTTGGGCAATTTTGGACCTCTAAAACAACTGAGAAGTAACTGTGGCAATTGCCAAGATTGTCAATTTTGCATCACTTCTGCCATTATAATATGGAAATGATGCAGCACCTTCTATGACAGTGACATGTCAATTAGTTCAAAGTCAAGTCAACACTAAAAGGTTCTCTTTTTTCTTCTTCTATTTTTTGTCTCCAATTTGTTGATGCTAAGAAGCTTCATAGTTAGTAAAGTTTTCATCTTTTCACCAAGAAATTTATGATCCACAAATTTCCCATTAGTTTTATTGCCATAGAAGTCAACAAGAATCATAATCTCTTTAGTTCTCACAAGGATATTCATTTTGAGTCCAAGAAAGTCCCAAGATTAACCATCACATCTATGGTGTCATCATGGCACCTTGAGACAGAAAAATCCAAGGGATATATGCCCTTTGAATAAAAGAGTGCATAAGGTTTCTCGGGTTGTAATTCAATCCGTTCAATAAGGATTCATATTTCAGCAAATTATTTGTTTTCCTCATGTAGATCACTGTTTGGTCCAAAGTTGGAAACAGCATTCCCCATAATAACTCATCAACATCTAGCTTCTCCTTTGTTAATATGGAGATAGCTTTCACTGCACATGCAATTCTTGAGAGGATAAGCTCGAAACAAGTTTGTGAAATGGCCTTGAGATGGAATTTGCAAGTTCAGCTTGAGGAAATGCAGCAGCATCTGAAGTCAGCAATGCGAGAAAGCTTCCATGACCAGAACCAAGTGGTGGAGTTGCTAAGGGATGCACTTTTCAGAGCTGATGATATCTTTGATGAACTTGAAGTTCACATTTTTCAAAGCCAAATGCAGCCTCTTCAAAGACTTAAGTTATCGAAGGTGCAGAATTTCTTCTGTAGCTTAAAAGTTCTTGCTTTAAGAGTTCAGATAGGTTCAAGAATCAGAAGTTTGAACAGTAGATTAGTTGAACTACAAATTTATTGGATGCCTAACTTGCATCCATTAGGGCCTTCAAATCAACATGAGAGGGTTCTCATGCATAGGCCATATGCAGTCCAACATATTGATGTTTTCGGAAGAGAAAAAGATAAAGAGAAAATTGTGGAAGTCTTGCTGGGGTTGAGAAATGAATCAGCTATATCTGTCATACCAGTGTTCGGAATTGGAGGCATTGGAAAGACTACTCTGGCGAAAGCGGTATTCAATGATGCCAGGGTAATGAGGCAATTCCAGCTGCGGATATGGGTGAATGCATCTCGTGTATTTGATGTGAAAAAGCTAGTTGAGAAAGTTATCAAATCTGCCTCAGGAAATGAAGACACAGACCTGAGGAATCTGAATGAGGCAGAACTGCAGACCATGTTTCACAAGGTTTTGCTCAAAAGGAATTATATGCTTGTCTTAGATGACCTTTGGATTGACAATGAGGGACAGTGGAATGAGTTAAAGAGGTTGTTGGCTGGTGGACATGGAAATATGATACTTGTGATTACACGCAGTGAATCCGTAGCTTCAATAGCTGGCACAGTTCCTCCTTACAATTTAGGTGGCCTCTTGGATGATGATTGTCTAGCTTTATTCTTGAGAAAGGCTTCGGGGGAAGGTGAAGAGATTCAAAACAATCCTAATCTTTTGAGAATCGGTGCTGAAATCACAAAGAAATGTGAAGGCGTTCCGTTAGATGCAGTTGTCTTGGGTAGTTCTCTATACAAAGAGACATCACAATGTCATTGGGAATGGATAAGGGATCATCATATCTGGGACTCAGGTAATAATGCTATCAGCACTTTGTCAGCATTGAAAATTAGCTATGAAAAGTTGCCCTGTTGCTTAAAAGTCTGTCTAGCTTACAGCTCAGTTTTCCTGGATTCTGACATTCAGATAGATAAACTGATTCAACTGTGGATGGCACAAGGGATAATTCATCCCTCAACTGGATGCCACGAGCCTGAAGAAATTGGAATGCAGTATTTCGAGGAGTTGAGGTCCAGGTCATTTTTTCAGGAGATGGAAGGAACTCACCCCTTGTTTCTCCCGGTTTGCAAAATGCATGACCTAGTACATTATATTGCAGAGGCAGTAGTGGATGGAGAATGCTCAGCTATATTATCTCATTCCCAAAATATTCCTAAGTATGTCAGACACATAGCATTTTCTGATTATGATCTCTCAGGAAAGGAGCTCCCAAGATCCCTGTCAGACCACAGTAAGCTGCGTACCATCTTTTTTCCAGTCCAAGGAGTTGGTCCTACTAGCACATCTTTTGTTGAAGCTTGCATATCAAGATTCAAACATTTACGGTTACTTGATCTGAGTGACTCATGCTTTGAGGTATTGCCAAACTCCATAGAGGAATTGAAACACTTAAAATATCTTGATGTTAGTGCAAACTGCTACATGAGGTCACTACCCAATGCAATATGCAAATTGCAGAGCCTGCAAACGCTTCGAGTTGCTTATTGTACAAAATTAGAAGCATTACCTAGCTACAAAGAGAACATGATCAACTTGAGGCATTTGTACATGACTACCAGACAAGAGGTTTTCTCTGACAAGGTAATTGGATGCTTGCGTGCTCTTCGATCCCTATACATTTACAGCTGCAAGAATCTTGTATCTTTGTCTGACGGACTGCAGCATCTAACTAGCCTCTTGACATTGGCTATTGTGGATTGCCCCAGGCTGACATTTCTTCCAAGCAGTATGAAGTACCTTATTGCTCTTAAAAGCCTATTCATTATTGATTGTGAAGAGCTAACTCTGTTGGAGTGGCAGGATATTGAAGGTATTAAAATGCTTAGATCCCTGGTTATTGGGGGGTTACCACAGTTAGAGTCCAAAGACGTCCAATGCCTCAGAAGCCTTCAATCCTTGGTTATTTCTGGGTTGCCTCATTTCGTTGCTTTGCCTCGGTGGCTAGAAGGTGCAGCCTGTACTTTACAACACCTCAGGGTCGAAAGGTGTCCCAACTTCATGGCTTTCCCTGAGTGGCTTGGAGACCTCACAGCACTCGAACAGATTGAAGTTTTAGAATGCCTTAAACTATCTTCCTTGCCTGAAGGAATGCATGGCCTGACTAACTTGAAAGTGCTGACTATTGATAGCTGCCCGAAATTGAGTGAAGCATGTCAAAGCATGGATAAATCTAAGATAAATCATATCCCAAAGATTATTATCGACAGAGCATTCATCAAATGATCTTATCTTTATATGGGTATGCATCTAGTTTTCTGTATGAATAAAAATTCTTTGCATCCTCACACTGGCTGGGTTCTTCAATTTCTTTGTCAATTTAGTAACAAATGGAAATAATATTCATGATTCATATGTATTCTTTCCTGAGAAATCACTTATTGTCTGAGACAATCTTCTGTATAGCCTCTGGATTCTGTTCTCCTAGGTCCTTTTCAACTAGAATAAAACATGAATTAGAATGATTGCTTTCTTCTTAAGAAATTTAAGTATAATTTGACTGCATACTGCTTAATAATGAACTCCCATGTATACCTTCTGATCATTTGGAAAGTTTGAGAGAAGGATGTGATTTGAAATGCCAATGCCTTAAAAGTTTATAAGTGATGGTAATTCTTTTTATTTGTTTGTATTTTTGGTTTTTAGTGTGTATCATCTTTTTAATTCTATTGCATTCAGTTAGTTTACCTTCAAAATTTTCTCACCAAACCAGTAAATTTTCTGTTCAAGAGGTCAAGTTGTGTATGTTAATGTGTAAAAGTTTTCTTGAATATTCATTCCCTCTCTTTTCAACAGATGTAAATTAATAAATTCTCCATTTCTTTTATTTTTTTCAAATTGATTATAATCAAATACAAATATACTACAACTACAACTACAGCAAAGTCCCAAACAAGTTGGGGTCGGTTTATATAAATTCTCCACTTCTTCATTTAAGCTTATTTCATTTCTTAGGATTTGGAACCAAGAAAATACATGATTACGCACTTTGTGACTTATAGAAGAATACAATAAAGGGAGTTTACTACTTTTATTGGTTATATCATTCTTGTTCAGACTGAAAAACTTTATATAAAAAAAAACATAAAAACAATGGTAGATTTCACTACCCTTCTTCACACATGTGTTCACCTGCTTGAAAAGAGAAAAATGTCTTCCTATTAGAACTTGTCTTGAAATTGACCTTTTCTGAGTATGCTCACTTCCGTCTGAACGAGACTAACATCATCGATGACAGGTCCACACATGTGACCAAAGTCATATATCTTTGTGTGATAGAATGGATTATAGAAAGCTATTGTTGTCCTAGTTTTATCTGCTTGGAACTCGAGGCTTGCAGTCTTGTACCACCCCTTTCCATGCGATACAAAGGAAACTTGGGTACTGGCCTTGCCAGCGAATGCTTGAACTGTCATTGATCCGTGGCAGTCATTGTTTGCATCGCCAATGGTGAAAGTCAGGTTGTAAAATTGTTTGGGGACTGTCCTTACGGTCTGTGCAATGCCTGTTTCCCTTCCTCCTATCAATTCAACAGCTGCATTTCCTGAAGGCACTGAGAAATGCTTCGAGTCAATGTATTTTGCTGGTTTTACAAACTGAACCATCCATCCCGGGATTGGTGAGTACTTGTCTTGTTTCAGAGGCAGGACAAGCACCCCTGTCGAGAAGTTCTTGAATACATGTGGACCAGCTTCAAATCCACCATTTTTCACCAAGTTACCTGCATACATGACCAGGAAAAAGGTATTGTATCAGTTAAATATGCACCATTATGCTGATCTGAGAATTTTTGCAATGTAATAGGGGCATTTGCACAAATCGCCTCTTTTGAGGCCATTGTTTAAATTTTGTTTCCCATTAGCCTATTGGGCTAAATTTGTCTGCTGAAAGGAAAATTCATCCAACTACTTTTGAAGGCGAAAAGCCCACTGGACCATACAAATAATCGATGTATTGTAGGCTTACCTTTAGTATATGTTGCCATAGGCATTTCCTTGATTGCAACATGGTCTATAAGTGGTCCACAGGTTGGATCTTCTTGGATACCAGGGTTGTGAAATGTGACCTTAACAAAAGAAGAAGTTGATTTGAAAGCCCAAGCATAAGTGTCACCACCATCAGCACTGTACAATGTCTGAATGGGAAGATCACTGGACACGCCTCCAGCCGAGACCGTAAGGACTTCATCTTGAGCACAAGTCCTGGTGGCTCCAAATGTGAGGGAATATATTGTCTTTGGCTTCACCTCCACATACTGAGAGATGGAAGCCTCGTTCCCAAGTCGGACTGCGTGGGCCCCACGAGGGACCGGGAAGTAGAAGCCGCCTGGCTGGGGCCCACCGGATACCCACTCCACTATACCACTGATTTCCCATTCCGGCAAGGAGTATTTGCCAATGATCACTGTTTTCTTTAGATCTGATGGCTTTGGCCCTTCCTCAAAGTCTCCATTTTCCAGTAGACCTGTGATATGTTAGAAAGATCTCAATATCACCTCACAGCTTGCAGTATATTTGAGATAACATTCAAACAAATCTGAGTAAGTTATATCAGGAAATAAAATAGCTCAAGAATATTTTTTGGTTGATTTGCTACTCCAAAGTTCTAAGTATAGTCTACATACCCGAAAACGCCTTCCTTTTGCAAGTTAAAACATTTTCTAAGCACTACTAATCTTTATAGCAGCTAAAGAAGATATCACATAAAAGTAGATCTTACCATCAAGATATGGAGCAGTTGCAGCAGAAGCAAAGCTGAAGTACAAAGAGAAAATGAGTAGAAAAGAAAGAGAGAAGAGGGAAGCCATTTTATTGCAAAAACTTGATGAAAAGAAGAAAGTCTCAACTAGATTGAAGAGAAAAAGGCTCAATATGTCCTATTTAATGAGTAAGGAAGTAGAGGAGTATAAAATAGAGTAAAGATACAACAACAACATACCGGTGTGATCCCACAGGTGTGGTCCAGGGAGGGTAGCATGTATTGTATGCAGACCTTACCCTACCTTTGTGGGGTGGAGAGGCTGTTTCGGTGAACCTCGGGGGAAAAGAAAAAGAAATCCAAGCAAAGGGACATGAAATTTATTGTAAAGATAAGATAGAAAAAAATAACTGCAGCAAAGAGACAAGATAGACAGCTAGATAAAATATAGTAAAGATAAGATTTAAAAAAAGAAGATATTTATAGCCACTGCATGGTGCCACTTCATATGCCATGAAATGTGTCAGGTTGTCTCATTTTAACTCTTTATTTAATTGAAAACCTGACATTTTTGTATTAATAAAAGAGTTTAAACTGTCTGCACTGGCAGTTTATTAATCTTTTACTCTATCAGGTTAAGTTGAACTATTTAATATCAAGTTTGAAATGACAAACTCGAAGATACTATATTAAGTTAAATTGCACCTACTGTGCAAAAAATTTCTACACTGTTAGTACATGTAACTTCATTTCTTAAACAAGTTTAATACAAGCCAAGAACATGGCTTACCTGGAGTCTTCATTGGTTACCGTAATTTTCTCTGTTTCACTTGGAATAGTTGACATTGTAGAACTCAGTGAAGTTTCCTTTTGTTTATTCTTGTACTTCACTTCCTTCTGTCAACTGAGGTAAGAAAAGTAAATAATATTCATGTCTCATATGTAATTTTTTCCTGAGAAATCACTTAGTATTTGAGACAATCTTAAGTATTAGCTTCTGGCTTCTGTTATTCTAGGTCCTTTTCGACTAGAATAAAGACATGAAAATTGGATTGATTGCTTTCCTCTTAAGATATTTTAGTAAAATTTGACTGCATATTGCTTAATGATGAGCACCTCTGAGTACCTTCTGATGATTTGGGAAATTTGATAAACGCATGTGATTTGAAATGCCAATGCCTTAAAGTTGATCAATGATCAACAAAATTGATTTTGTCCTCACTGCTAATTAGATGTAGTGAAATAACTCTTAACCAAACAAGTTCAACAGTACCATGATTCTAGTTTCAGGAAGGTTGATGGTACTGATGGTTTTGGAACCAAGAGAATACATAATGATTAAGCAGTTTATAACTTATACAAGGAAACAAGAAAAGGATTTTACACTTTTTATTGGATATTTCGTTCGTGTTTGGAGTGAAAAACTTAAAGAAACCATAAAAACAAATGGTAGATTTGACTACCCTTCTTCACACATGTGTTCACCTGCTTGAGTATTACAAATATGATGTTGAAAAGAGAAAAATCTATTCCTGTTAAAACTTGTCTTGAAATTGACCTTTTCTGTGTATGCTCACTTCATTCTGTTTATTTACGGACATGAACGAGACTAACATCATCGATGATAGGTCCACACATGTGACCAAAGTCATGTATCTTTGTATGATAGTATGGATTGTAGAAAGCTATTATTGTCCTACTTTTATCTGCCTGGAACTTGAAGCTTGCAGTCTTGAACCATCCCTTTCCATTTGATACAAAGGAAACTTGTGTACTGGCCTTGCCAGCAAATGCCTGAACTGTCATTGATCCGTGGCAATTGTTCTGTGCATCGCCGATGGTGAAAGTCAGGTTGTAGAACTGCTTTGGCACTGTCCTTACAATCTGTGCAATGCCTGTTTCCCTTCCTCCTATCAATTCAACAGCTGCACTTCCTGAAGGTACTAAGAAATGCTTTGAGTCAATGTATTTTGCTGGTTTTGCAAACTGAACCATCCATCCCGGAATTGGTGAGTACTTGTCTTGTTTCAGAGGCAGAACGAGCACCCCTGTCGAGAAGTTCTTGAATACATGAGGACCAAGTTCAAATCCACCATTTTTCACCAAGTTACCTGCATATGTCCATGAACAAGGTGTTTCTATCAGGCTCTGATTCTAAGCTTGCTAAATATGCATGTATTAGGGGCGTTTGCACAAACGCCTCGTTTGAGTCCCCGTTATTCCATTGGGCTAAATTTGTCTGCGGAAAGGAAAATTCATCCAACAAATACCTTTTAAAGGTGAAATTTAGCCCACTGGACTATAATGTAAACTGATTCTGAGGAGTTGCCTCAGAAAAGGCCATACGATACGTATAATCCAACCTATTGTAAGGATTGAAACTTACCTTTAGTATATGTAGCCATAGGCATTTCCTTGATTGCAACATGGTCTATAAGTGGTCCACATGTTGGATCTTCTTGCATACCAGGGTTGTGAAATGTGACCTTAACAACATCAGATGTTGCTTTGAATGCCCAAGCATAAGTGTCACCACCATCAGCACTGTACAGTGTCTGAATGTTAAGATCACTTGACATGCCTGCGGCGGAGACAGTAAGGACCTCATCTTGAGCACAAGTCCTGGTGGCTCCAAATGTGAGTGAATATATTGTGTTTGCATTCACCTTCACATACTGAGAGATGGAAGCCTCGTTCCCGAGTCGGACCGCGTGGGCCCCACGCGGGATCGGGAAGTAGAAACCGCCCGGCTGGGGCCCACCGGACACCCACTCCACTATACCACTGATTTCCCATTTGGGCAAGGAGTGTTTGCCAATGATCACTGTTTTCTTCATATTTGATGGTTTTGGCCCGTGCTCAAAGTTCCCATTTTCCAGTAGATCTGTGAAATGTTGGAAAAAAATTAGTTTGCAAGAACATTTTTTGCTGTTAGGTTGCTCGGATTCTTCAAAAGTAGTGTATGTTAGAAGTATCTGATACGGATGCGACAACATTTTTGGAGAGTCCGGCCAACATAGATTCTAGGTGGATTGCGAAATAAGAAATTTCCCTAAGGGTGTTCAAAAGACTTAATATCTACATATAGAAAGTTATATATTTGACCTATATACACTGTATAATTTTCCGACGAACAATTTTCAACTGGCCACCCTTCAGTGTCAAATGGAGTTTACACACCAATAACATCCTCATTATACATTACATCATGACACTCAAGAAATATATGTTGCTCGGACTCTTCAAACATGTCATTAAGTGTGTGTCAGGCACGGGCACAACATCATCATTTTTGGAGAGTCCGCGCAACATAGCAAGAAAGTAAAGAAGAATTCACATAAAAGTAATAGAACTTACCATCAAGATATGGAACAGTATTAGCAGAAGCAAAGATATTGAACAAAGAGAAAATTAATACAAAAGAAAAAGATAAGAGGGAAGCCATTTTTGTTCAAAATTTGATGAAAAAAAAGAAGAAAATTCAATAAGATTGAAGGGAAAAAGTCAAGAATATGGTCCTATTTAAAGAGTAATAAAGTTTTTTTATAAAAAAAGTATATAATTTAAATAAAGATAATACTAAAGAAAAAAAAATGTATAGCCAAATTCATGGTGCCATTAAATTAGCCGTGATTTGTGTTAGGTTGTCTCTTTTTGTGTCGGGATCAGTTTACACGCATTTCAACTAATTTTACAACAATGCCTGTTATATTCCATTAACATACTTACCGAGTAAATCACATACATCAACGCTTGAACAGACGATAAACAATGTACTACTAATATTTTACGTTATCAAGTTAAGCCGATCTACAATACTTCCTCAGTTCCATAATATTTGTCACGTTTCATTTTTCGAGAGTCAAACTATTTGAACTTTTGAGCAATATTTTAAGATGTACGTTGTTTTACCATATTGATATGAGAAGAATTGCAACTTATAGTAGTAATTTTCATATAGTTTTTGAGTATATCTAAGTTTTAATTTTAAAATCTTAAATTAGTTTAATTCAATTTAGCTTTGAAGATTGATCAAGTTGACTTTCGGAAAGTGAAACGTGATAATGAGACAGAGGAAGTAATAAATATTATATAAAGTGCACTTTGTTTTTTCTCTTGTGATATTAGTTTATGTTACTTGAATTCTTATCATCACAGGATATCGGTGAAATGATTGAAATTCTTTCGAATTTAACTAAAGATTTCGAGTTTGAGTCTGAAAATAAAAATTTTTGGTAACGCATCCCTAGTTATCTGAATTAGTCTGATCAGTAAATTTTAAATACGAAATGAATTAAAATAAAACTAAAAAATTCTTAAACAAAGTCAAATACTAGAGAACAAGAACGTGGCTTACCTAAAAGTCTTCATTGGTTTCCTTAATTTGCTCTGGAAAATTTGTAGATTTCAATGAAGTTTCCTTTTTGTTTATTCTTGTACTCTCTCGTTTTTATTTGTCACGTTTTAATTCTCGAGAATCAATTTATATGAATTTTAATCGATATATTTTTTCATCATATTAATATGAGAAGAATAGCAACTTATTATATTTTTCATATAGTTTTTCAAACATAATATTAAATTAATTTTTTAAAACAAAACGTGACCAGTAAAAGTGAACGGAGGGATTACTTCACATGAGATCTAATTAAACCTTTGACTTTAATCCAATGAATGTGTACAAACAAGTACACAAACCAACTTTTTAACTAATCATTAATTTTTCATTAATTGATGGAACATGTATTTTTATTTTTTTTAAATACCATTTGAATTTTATTATAAAATTATAATATAAGTTGGTTTCCCTTTTAAGTTATGGTTTATATTTATGATTTGCATGTGAAATGAGCATCTGAGATGCATTTTTGCTTATCATGTGAAATTGCTCAATTTTATCTTCCGTCGTACGATAGATTCATCTCATATTTGATTGCTATTTTGTTTGTTCTAATATTTTCGAAGGAAAAGTATTGTATGATCGAACTCTTTTTATTTTTATGGCTTTTTGTTTGAATAATTTTTGAGGACTTATTTATCTTTAAATAATTAAATCCTAATGAGTTTATTTAGTTTAGTGGGGGCGGATTTGGATTTAAAGAAAAAACGGGTAATTTAATTGAAATTGAGTATTTTAAGTCAATTTGGGAGATTCTATTCAATTGAAGGGCAATTTTGTTACTTTATTAACGGTAAAGGTATATTTAACCCTATAATATAATCAGGTGTAAAGTTAGCTAATATATTAAAGTAAAAAGATATTTTTAACTTTTTTTTCCTTTAATTTAAATATTCTTTTTCTAACTTACATGCAACACTTTGGCCTTTCACATATCAAAAGAAATATGAAATCAAATTTTGCACTTGTATCATTTGAAATTAAATAACTTTGTCATCCCATAAATTTCTTCTCCAATTTTTCTCTCATCACTAAATCGAATAGTCATATATTTTCCGTTGATCCCTAATGATGCTCCTACTTAATAGTAATTATCGGTTATACATTTTTCCATCAGATGATTTCCAATAGAGCTCAATGAATATGTATCAATCTTTATAACTGATCCTCAATAATTATACAGTAAGTCGTTTTATTTATATCTATTTTTTCTTTTCTTTTTTTATTGAATTTTTCATTTGACATTTAATATTTGTACTAAATTTAATTAGTTTAATCTCTTTTTAGTTGGAGAGTCTCATATATTAAATTTATTTATATATCATGCAGTAGTATATTGTAAGACTAAGATTTTCTATATTTATGTGAAATTTTACACATTAGATTAATTTCAGTAAAATTATATGTAAAAGTACATTTCGTTGTGATATATTTTATAAATAAGAATAACAATGTATCATTTTAGTAAATCGAATTATAACATTGCATATATAACTAAGATCCGAACTTTAATGATGAAGTCGTTTTTGATAGAAAGTGTTTTATTCTGATTCCTTTATCCTCCAAAAAAAAAAAGAACTTTTTGGTACTAATTTGAATTAATGAGTCCCAAAACAGATATCAGACACAGAATGAGAAAAAAGGAAGAAATATACAGACACATCACAATATATAGCACATCAACAATGTAACAACATACCCAATATAATTCCACAAGTGATATATATATACACAACACATATACAGATAAAAATTGACCCGCACTCGGTATTTATATCAAGCTAATAGATGCATGACATGTATTTATACTTTATACATAGCCCTTTAACACACGACCATGGTTAATAATCATGCATACGTCACTTAACTAGTAAGATCTTAGTATATCTTATCCTCTCTCAATCCCACTTGTGGATTACACTGAATTGTTGTTGTTGTTGTTGTTGGTGCTGTTATATATCGAGGAAGATCTAAGCGCATCTTAACCTCTCTCGATCCCGCTCGTGGATTACACTAAATTGTTGTTGTTGTTGTTGTTGTTGTTGTATATCGAGTAAGATCTGTATATGTTCCATCCTTCCCCGAACTCATTTGTAAAATTACACTAAATATATTATTATTGTTACTATTATTGTATATAAATATGTTCTTCTTATTTGGTTTTGAATTTATATATGTCAAAGAATATTTATTTATAGGTAAAAGATGAAATTAGTTGTTTAACTACAAACAGGTAAAAGATGACATGTGGATGGTATACAAATTTCTTATACTATCCGATGATGCTGTATATAACTTAAATCCGTTTTGATATCCAATTTAAAGTTTTTAGTATTAGTTTTCGAGTTATATATATGTGCATCAATTGTTAGTGCACGAAATTATATTTTTGCACCAGCATGTCATCTTTGTCTTGTTGTAGCTGATATCGGTCTTATTTTCAAGATCATAAATCCCACGTGATTGAGATAAATTTATCTGTAGGCGAATTCTTTTGTACCAACATATTATCTTTGTCTGTTGTAGTAGAATATCGAACTTATTCACAAGATTATGAATCCCACATAATTTAAATGAATTTACTATATATCGATATTATTTTTTTGTTTTTCTTTTTAATGTGTGCAGTTGGACAAATGAATTTTTTTTTTGTGTGTGTGTGGGGGGTGTGGGGGGTGGGGGGGGGGTGGGGTGCATAGTATTTTTTAGTTTGTAGTTATAATTAGTAAATTCTGATTTTAGTTGCTATAATATCTGATTAAGCGCGTTAAACATTCAATTTAATTAATTGAGTTGTGTACTTTTGATTTCTTTTCTCGTGAATATTCACAAATTTATCGTGATGATTAACTATTTTACCACATAACTACTCCTGTGTTACGTTGGATTTGCATTATTACTTTATATTCAATGATAATATATATGATTTTATAACAGTTAAATATAACGTATTTTCTATGTGAAAAAATTAAAAGTATATATTTTAATTAATTTAAAATTAAAAATATTAAATTGTATATTACAAGGATTAAAAATAAAATTTATCAAGAATGGGCTCATATCTAAAGTTTCTTAAATGGGCTTTGGTATTTCTGTTGAGAATTGAGATAGACTGCAACCAGTGGGCCTTTAGCCCAAAATATGTCTTTGATGTATTCATCCTCCGTCCTAATTTATACGACACTTTTTGTTTCTCGAGAATTAATTTAATTTATATTCGAAGCTAATATACTAAACTAAATTAACTCAATATTTTAAAACTAAAATTTAAATATTGAGAAAGTATATAAAAAGTCCTATAAGTTGCAATTCTTCTCATATCAACACGATGAAAAATATATAAACAAATATTCATCAAAATTTATATAATTTAAATCTCGAAAACCGAAAAATTTGTTACTAATATTTATTTTTTATGCTTTCCCTTTTCCTTATTTTCCTTTTTTTGCAGTTAATGCAGCATTTTATTTAGTAGTAAATCTATAAAGACAGAAAGAACTAGAATTTCTAGGTTATTCTTCTCTATTTAGAAATAAAAGTACTACACTTTACAAATTTTAAATGCACATAGAAAATTGTTACTATTTATTATTTCTTTTATTTTAATTATCGTGTTATTTTATCGTAATTTTTTTTTTTTTAGAATGCTTGGTCATACTTTCTTTAATATTTTATCATGATTTCTTTACTTTCGTTAATTTCTTTTCTGAACAGCTTTGAATTGTTTTATCTTAAGTTGAGGGTCTATCAAAAATCAGTGGCGTAGCCACATATACCACAGGGTAGTCAGCTGAACACTGTTCCTCAAAAATTATATTATGTATATAGAAAATTATGCGAAGTATATATATTAAAAATTATTTTTTATACATATATATTAAATCTTAAACACCCAAATAACGGAATTTCTGAGTTCACCACTGTCAAAAATAACCTTTTTACCTGCCAAGATACAAATCATAAATCCTCTATATAGATACTATCTTTCATAGATTTTACTCGTGAAATTACACTAAATATATTATTATCGGAAATTATTTTTTTCCTTCACCTTTTGTTTTTTTCTTTTTTATAGGGATGGGGCCCCTAGTTTTCCTATATAATAAGACAGTGCATGATACAAGGGTCATGATGTATGTCTAATAAAGAGAGTTCAATCTCAATCAATATTTGATTCCCATTAGTCAAATCCCATTTTGCTTTTATGTGTAAACCTTTTTGAATATTTGTGGTTTTTTTTTTTTTTTTTTTTGGTGTGTGTTTGGGGTGGGGGTGGGGGGTG
Organism: Datura wrightii; assembly: GCA_035772735.1. Taxonomy (NCBI): domain Eukaryota; kingdom Viridiplantae; phylum Streptophyta; class Magnoliopsida; order Solanales; family Solanaceae; genus Datura; species Datura wrightii. The sequence goes on from JASDFA010000003.1 coordinate 168,158,140, forward strand.
AGGTGGGATGGGGGTTGGGGGTGAGGGGTGAGTGGTAAATGATTTTCTTCAAAAAAAAAATGGTGAAAGAATATTTAAGTTTCTGATCTAGCGGTTAATAAAGTAAATAAATATAATGACGGAAGTAAAAGAATCGAGCAAATAACAACAATAGTTGTTATGTTTCAGGTTTAAATAAACTGAGATCGATTATATATATATATATATATATATATGAATTCTCATTGTTTTATTAAGTGATTTTCTTGAAGAAAAATAGGTGAAAGGGCATTTAACACTAAAAAAGAAAATGAACACGATTTAGTTATGAAGTTCGTCGTTGAATAGCATGCAGCTAACATCATTTCTTAATAATGTCTCGCCAATTCATCGTTAAATAGATTGACAGTGAATTTTTGTTATTCTGTCATAAAAGTTGTTCGACGTTAATTTTTATTTTTATTTTTGGCAGTGTTATAAGAGTGTGATCTACCAGTCAATGTAATAGTTAAATAGGAAGGCTAGGGTTCAGATCCTAACAAAAATAAATAACACGTTATGTGATTTCTTTCAATTTGTCTGAGCTATAGCGGAAGATATAGTTGAAGTGAGAATAAATTGATTCGAAACCACTGTTATTATAAGTGAATTCTTCCATTTACTTAAAGCTTGGATAAATAAAATTATTTGATACATGTTCTTGTAGAAGATAGTATATATCGGGTGAAATAGTCAAAGTATATATAAGCTAGTACAACAACAATGACAATCACATACACAATGTAATCTCATAAGTAAAGTCTGAGGAGGGTAGAATATACACAGATATTACCTCTATTTTTACGAAATAAAGAGACTACTTCTAATAAATTCTCGATTAAAAAAAATATCTGACGCAAGATCGCAAAAACACTCCTATTTTTTATTTTTATAAAAAAATGGCAAAAGTAGCCACACTACACCATGACTACTACACATGGTATTGGTGGGAAGAATTGAGAGTGGAATCATGTCTCTTAGTCCTTTTGTGACATGGAAAATTTGAGTAGTAAAAAAAGAAGGCAAGGTAAATAAAAACTTTAAACATGGAATTTAACCAATAACTCTTAACAATTGGGATAATAATATTTTTTGATCTCTCGATTATTGATAAATTCTGATGTTAATATTTGACTAAGCACATTTAATTAATAACGAAGGAGGTGCATGCTAGTGGTGGAACAAGAAACATAGGGAGAGGATAAAATGGATTGAGGGCGATGAGATGACATATCACGTGATGTCCATCTTAGTAAAAAAGTTAGTATCACGAGGGATTGAACAAATATCATCTTGAACAACCCACGAAAGAAGGGTAATATTCGCATCATTTGGATAACGTCGAGGTATTCTTATAAAAATAATATAACAGAGGGTAAAATATTTCTATTAAAATTGAGAAATTTCTAATAGTATAGTAGCAAATTTGACTCTTTTACCCCTATTCATAGGTTTGAATAAGTTCAAATTCATAATCTTCTAAATTGGTAATATTAAAGTACATCAATTTAATTATAAAAAATAATCCATACACTAATATAGCTTTAGAAAACTTATTAAAAATTGGATTAATTAACTTAATTGGTGCCTAATTAATGCTGATCTTTAACCTAACAATGAGGGACTAATTAATCAAAAGTTCCGGCGTTTAAAAGCTTAATGATTCTCCTTTTCATTCGTTTCTCACTCGGTGTCCAATATCTGTATTTCAAAACCGAATAAATTTTGAACTTACACATTGCAGAATCTATTTCTAAAAACAACATTTCCAACAAGATCTTTTTAATTCAAAGACTCAAACGTGAGACCTCCGATAAATAAAATATTTTTTCGTATATATATATTAATTATTATATGAAACAAAAGTGATGAAATGATTAAAGTCATTTGACAATGATAAAAGAGATATCATCATTGTTAATGCAAATGCAAAAGTGCCAATTCAATGATTCCTGCAATTTTTTTCTGCTGAATGTGTGTGAAATATATTTTCTTTCTTTTCTTTTTCAAAACTCATAATAATAATAATAATAATAATAATAATAATTAAAAAAAAAATTAAAAATATTACAAGAAAAAACTTGCCCCACCGAGACGATAGAATCGCGAAAAACTCTAAAGACAATAATAATAACAACATATTTAGTATAATTTCACAAGTAGAATTTGAATAGGGTGGTGTGTACGCAATCTTACTTCTATCTTGTAAAGATGGAAAAACTATTTCCGATGAACCTTCGGCTCAAGTAAAACATATTAAAATATTTAAAGACGATTATATGATTTAAAATCTCATGAAACTTATATTTGTTGACTAAGAATATTATTATGTGCATGTATTATTAATAGTTTAACCAGTAAAATTCAAACATAAGTGTTAATAAAAGATAGTAAGTACTCCTCTATTTTTAATAAGAGGTCCCGAGTTCAAATTTTGGATCAACTCCGAGTATTATATGATTCGGAGCGCTATATATACCATCAAATGTGGGACTTCCGATACAAATTAAGATTAGTCGGCTCCAAAATAGATATCAAAAATTAATTCAAAGAAAACATTTTTTTATTATTATTAATAAAATAACATTTCCATCATGAGAAAAGAAAAGAAGAAAAGAGAGCCTCTCTATATCAATGATGTTGTCTTTGAACTTTTTAAACTATAGAGATAAATATTTTTATATTAGGCAATTTGATTTTTGTCACCTTATTTATGTCCATTTTATTTCTCGTATTTCGATTATTTTATTATTTTATTATAGGTATTGTTCCTGTTTTAATATATTCTGTCATACTTTCTTTAGTATTTTATCTTGATTTTTTCACTTTTTTTTAACTGCTTAATTTGCAATGTTTTCAATCATTTGAGCCGAAATTCTCTCGAAAATAACGTCTCTACCTTCTGAAGTAAGAAAAAGATCTGCGTATATATTATTTTTTTCGGATCTTATTTATGAGATTATACTCAATATTTTTGTTGAGAGAGGGCTCTACTATAATAGAGATCCCTACTTGTATCTAAGAATATGCCCACATTTCACATTATTTGAGTGTCCCACAAACCTTTTTTCCCATATTTGTAGGTCCATTGAACCTTGTGAAATAATTTAGTTCACATTCAAATTCAAATGTTGACAGATAGGGTAGATAGAGCAGTGGGTTTGTCGATAGTCGAGTGTTGTTTAATTTATTTTTCAATTAATACTATTATTATAGTTTAAAGTTTAAAGTTAAATAGATATAGAAATAATGTCGTTCTTTTAGGTATATATAGAGTACTACATAATATAAAATCTTTCTACAGCAAGTACGGTGATAATAATAATAATAAATCGGCCTTAATACCAAATAAGTTAGGACTGAGATTTTCACTTTTTAAACTTAATTAAGTTCATTTCATATCCAATAATAAATTTTACTATGGCTATCAGTCTACCGCAATCCTTCTCTAGGTGGTTCTTTCCATGTAAAATTAAATATCGAAAATCAAATATTGTATTTAACTATAAGGAAATTATATTATATAATGATAATACATAATTTTATGCAAAGAAAATTAATCACTGTATAAGTAATAGTACCAAATTTTATAAGTGTAATAGTTACAGTAGACTTAAACAGTTTCATTGACTGATGAACTGTTCATTTCTTGTGACACTTGTTATTTTTGTCAATTACCACCAAGAGGTAATAAAAGATATATATACCAACAGGTGTTTTTATTGCGGTAAAATGATTAAGATTATTTTGTTCATAATTAAAGATTCGAATTTGAGATAGAACTGAGAATTTTCGAGATGGTTAAATGAAGAATTTTATGGTTAGGAAGTGTTTGACCCATAATGAGTCTATCCGTCGCGAATACAAGGTCTTTGAATTAAGTAGAGTCGGACTTGAGAACTTTCGAGTCAGAATAAAGAATATCTTGGAAGGGAGCGTTTTAATAACATAATGATTATACCTATCGCGAATCTGAGATCCATTCATTCTTAATTATCGGTTCGAATTTGAGCCGGAACTGAGAATTTTCCGGATGAAACGAAGAATCTCTCGGTAGGGAGTGGTTTCACCCCATAATGAGTCTATCCGCTACAAATTGGAGACCCTTTCATTCATAATTAGAAATTCGAATTCAAGCATGAATGGAGCATCTCTTGGTAGGGAGTGTTTTAATCTCGTAATGAGTCTACTTGTTGTGAATTCGAGATCTTTTCCTTTGTAATTAGAGGTTTGAGTTTGATTTAAAACCGAGAACTTTCGAGCCAAAATGGAGACCCTCTTGGTACGGAGCGCTTTAACCACGTAATGAATTTACTTGTGGCGGATCCGAGATCCTTGCATTCTTATTTTAAGGTTCGAATCCGAGCCGGAACTGATAACTCTCAAGCCAGAGTTGGAGACTTACTTCTTAGATAACATTTTAACCTCATAATGAGTTTGCCGGTTGCAAATTCGAGATCCTTTTATTCTTAACTAGATTTTCAAATTCGATCCGAGACTAAGAACTTTCGAGCTGAAATAGTGAAATTCTTGGTAGGGTTGTAGGGAGCACTACTGTCGCGAATCTGAGATCCTTTTATTCTTAATAAGAGGTTTGAATTTGAGTAGGGACTTAGAATATTTGAATCAGAATAGAGAATCTCTTGATAGAGAACACTTTAACCTCATAATGAATCCACCATCACGAATTTGAGATCCTTCTTTCGTAATTAGAGGTTCGATCACAATAGAGAATCTCTTGATAAAGCACACGTTCTTTCATTCTTAATTGAAAAGGTTCAAATTCGAGTAAGAACTTTCGAATCGGTATGAAGAATTTCTTAATAAAAAATATTTTAACTCCGTGATAATGCGAATCTAAATTAATCGTCCCAATTAGCTTTAAATAAGGATGGTAAAAAAAAAAATTTACTCCTTTGAGTGATCCCTCCTGTAGGCATACTCAGTACTCAACTGTTCCTCTTTTCAGAAATCCCCAACACACTTTCCCTCTTTTTATGTCACTCTTTTCTCTCTATTACAGAGAAAAAACACAACAGACACAAGAAAACATACACACACACAAAAAAGAGATAAAGAAAAACACCTGCCCCCTTGAAATTCAGTTACATAATCAACATTGTACCCCCCCCCCCCCACCCCCACCCACTCCTCCTCCACAATCTTCTCTATGTTTGTCCTTTGAAAACCCAATTTTTTCCTCTGCAACCTTAATATAATCTAAGTTTTGTTTTCTGCAACTTTTAGTACTACTAACAATTAGTCCCTTGTTCTTTATTTTTTATTTATTTTTACTCCTTACAGTATTTTTTTTGTTTCAGCTCAGCTAGTCTAGCTCTAGCCTAGTGTCCCAGGTTTTCTGTGTCCTTCTGTTTTTTAGTGTTTGTTTTCTTCTTCTATACACAATTTTTTTCTTCATTTCTTGACATGGGTTTTTCTTAGCTAGTAGATTACATTTTATTTCCTTAATTTAAGGGCTTCCCAGCTTTTTGGTTATGTTCCATTTTCAAGATTCCTCAAATGGAAATACTCCCTTCAAAGTAGTCACATTTTTTGAGCATTTCAAGACTCAAATCTTTTTCTCTCTAAACTCTCTTTTGTCTTCTACCTCCCCTCTTCCCCCAACCAATCTCCAATTCTGCAGAACATTTCATGTGACATTCTTTTCATTAGTGGATTCTTGATTTTCCCTATTTGGTTGTTTGAAGGGACAAGGAAGAAGAAGAAATTGAAGAAAAGGTGTTTTTCTTTGGAAACAACCTCTTGAGCATTTCAAGACTCAACCTTTTTCTCTCTAAACCCCCCTTTTTTTCACTCCCACCTCCAATTCAGCAGAAAATCTCATCAATGGATTCTTGATTGTTCTATTTGGTTGTTTTGGAGGAAAAAGGAGGAAGAAAAGGTGTTTTCTTGAAAACAACCCAAGAATGGCACTTTTGAGCTCTCTGTTAACTGTGGTGTTTCTAGTTGTGTTGTTATCAAGATTTCAACCCGGGAATTCCCAGTTGGTTTTTCATGATCAGGATGTAGTGGAAGCAATTGGGAAAGAGCTATCAGTACCTGGGTGGGGTGTGAACACCACTAATTTCTGCTCTTGGCATGGGATAATTTGCAGCTCAAACAGTTCAATGGTGGAAAGACTTGATCTTTCTGGTTTTAGATTACAAGGTAATGTGACTCTAATATCTGAGCTCAAAGCACTGAAGTGGCTAGACCTTTCTAATAATAACTTCCAAGGCTCTATTCCAGTAGCATTTGGGAATTTGTCTGAGCTTCAGTATCTTGATTTGTCTTTTAACAAATTTGGAAACTCAATTCCTGGTGAATTAGGTAAGCTCAGAAACCTTAGAGCATTGAACCTTTCAAAAAACTGGCTCACTGGAGCTATACCTGATGAGCTTGAGGGGTTGGAGAATTTGCAAGATTTTCAAATATTTACTAACAACTTGAATGGTTCTATCCCAATGTGGATTGGTAACTTGACCAATCTTAAGATTTTTGCAGCCTATGAGAATGAGTTTAGTGGTGAAGTTCCTGTTAACTTAGGATTGTACTCTGAGCTTTCTTTGTTGAACCTTCACTCAAACCAGCTTGAAGGTACTATTCCTGAGAGCATTTGTGCTAATGGGAATCTTAAATTTCTTGTTCTAACTCAGAATAAGTTGACTGGAATGATTCCCGATTCGATTGGGAATTGCAAAGGCCTTTCAAGCATTAGAATTGGGAATAACAAGTTGATTGGAGGCATCCCTAAATCAATTGGGAATATCAGTAGTCTTACTTATTTTGAAGCAGATAGTAACAGTTTGTCTGGTGAAATTGTCTCTGAATTTGCCAAATGTTCTAATCTCACTCTTCTTAATTTAGCTTCAAATGAGTTTAATGGAACTATTCCTCCTGAGTTTGGTCAGCTCAACAATCTGCAAGAATTTATTGTTTCTGGTAATAACCTTTATGGAGAGATTCCAACTTCAGTTCTTAAGTGCAAGAATCTCAATAAGCTTGACTTGAGCAATAACAAGTTCAATGGCACCATACCGGCAGATATCTGCAATACCTCCAGATTGCAATATTTGCTGTTGGGGGAGAACTCGATTCGAGGGGAGATACCTCATGAGATAGGGAACTGTGTGAAGTTGCTTGAGTTGGAAATGGGGAATAATGACCTTACTGGAAGCATCCCTCCTGAGATTGGTCATATGAAGAACTTGCAGATTTCATTGAATTTGAGTCATAATCGTCTCCACGGCGAATTGCCTCAGGATTTAGGGAAACTGGACAAGTTGGTTTCTTTAGATGTGTCTGATAATCAGCTCTCCGGGAATATTCCTCCGGCATTGAAGGGCATGCAGAGCTTGATAGAGGTTGACTTTTCGAGCAACCAATTCACTGGTCCAATACCTACTTTTGCACCATTTCAGAAAAGTCCTAATTCAAGCTTTCTTGGAAACAAAGGTCTCTGTGGTGATCCTTTGGGTGGTGGTTGTGGAGATTTAAATGGTTATGACCACAGCATTTACGGTCACAAGGTCTCTTACCGGATTGTTTTGGCTGTCATTGGTTCTGGTTTGGCAGTGTTTGTGTCTGTCACAGTGGTTGTTCTGCTGTTCATGCTGAGAGAGAAACAAGAGAAAGCTGCCAAGGAAGCTGGAAATACCATTGATGAAATTTCTAGCCAACCGGTGATACTAGCGGGAAATGTCTTCGTTGACAATCTGAAGCAAGCAATTGATTTTGATGCAGTTGTAAAGGCAGTCATGAAAGACTCAAATAAGATTTGTGTTGGTACTTTCAGCACTGTCTATAGAGCAGACATGCCTTCCGGGATGATTTTGTCAGTGAAGAAGCTAAAGTCCATGGACAAAACTATAATTCATCACCAGAGCAAGATGATCAGAGAGCTTGAAAAGCTAAGTAAGCTAGTTCATGATAATCTCGCTCGGCCCATTGGGTTTGCAATCTATGAAGATGTCGTTCTTCTGTTGCATCATTATTATGACAACGGAACGTTGACACAATATCTTCATAACTCTAGCCAGAAACCTGAATATAAACCCGACTGGCCAACAAGACTTGCCATTGCCACCGGAGTTGCAGAAGGATTGGCATTCCTTCATCATGTGGCTATCATCCATCTTGACATTTCTTCTGGGAATGTGCTTCTTGATTCTAATTTCCGGCCTTTGGTCAGTGAAGTTGAAATATCTAGGCTTCTCGATCCATCTCGAGGGACTGCAAGTATCAGTGCTGTAGCTGGCTCATTTGGATATATTCCTCCTGGTATTCTATCATTTGAACACATACTTATCTTTCTCTCTTTTTCGCGTTTGTAGAGATTATAACTCTGTTATTGACTTGTTTCTGTGTGCCTTTTCTCAACAGAGTATGCATATACAATGCAAGTAACAGCTCCTGGAAACGTTTACAGCTATGGGGTTGTTTTGCTCGAGATCCTTACCACCCGACTACCTGTTGATGAAGCTTTTGGTGAAGGAATAGATTTGGTTAAGTGGGTACATGGTGCACCTGTAAGGGGGGAAACACCGGAGCAGATACTCGACGCCAGGCTCAGCACCATTTCATTTTCTTGGAGAAAGGAAATGTTAGCAGCACTGAAGGTTGCGTTGCTGTGCACTGACGTGACACCAGCAAAACGACCAAAGATGAAGAAGGTGGTAGAAATGCTGCAAGAAATCACGGAAAGCTAAATGAATTTTTCGTGCCATCAAATCAAAGTATGTCTTGATCTCATTCCCCTTCATATGTGAATTTTTCCTGTAACAATACAAGTGCACGACATTCTTAGTCGAGCGGACAAAATGGTCCAACTCTAAGGTTAATGATGTGTCTTACCATTTTGTTTTGGGGATTCAATCATATGATCTCGAGTTCGTTTTCTCCAAAACATGTAAATGGAGATGATGCAGATTAATTTCTCACAAGGAGAATATGTTTTACAAATAGCATTATCTTTCCTTTTCCTGTCCTCCTTTCTGGTACATTGCTTCTAAATCAAAGTATAGATTGAATCATAGTTAAAGCATCTTCATCATACCACAATTTTTCTGTGGATGTTACTATTTTACATGCAACTTACTTTCTATTTTTTATAACAACAACAACGTACCAGTGTAATCCCACAAGCAGGGTCTGGGGAGAGTAATGTGTACACAGACCTTACCCCTACAGAATGTACAGTTGGGAATATAAGGCACTTTTTTTTTTCGTTCTCACTAGGCTGTTTGAATGAGATCAGAAAGGGTGTCCGTGGAAGGTACACATAAAATCTATGTTGCTCGGACTCTCCAGGAATACTGCTGCATCCGTGTCAGATCCTCCAAAAATGCACTACTTTTTGAGGATCTGACATGCAGCCCGTGGGCATTTTTGAAGAATCCGAGCAACATAGCATAGAATAGTTGGGAGGAATCAAATCTTTACATGAATTTGTGAGTTCTGACCAAAAAACTTCCCTGTAGACACAGGAATATCATCAAATCTTGGGAGAGCTTATCAAAATAGTCAGTGGAGTGTTCACAAGATTAACTGAAGACTAAACAGTTATACATTTCAAGATACTGAAAATACACAAATCAAATTTATCATTGGGTCGACGTAAACATCGAGTGCGAGCAAGTTTTTACTGTATGATTCTACTGCTTCAGTCAGCTTGATTTGCCAAATAATGTATTAGTACTCTATTTACTACTTCCTCAGTTCCAACTTGTTTGGTAATAGTTTGTGTGTCTACAAGACTTTTGAAACCCGTAAATCTTAAATATGTCGTAATATTTATGTGGCTATGAAAGTTTTAATGGTAAAATGTGAAAAATAAAGTTAATTATTTTCAAATATAGAAATGTGTCATTTTTTTTCTGAAGATACTAATAAGGAAACAATGCCAAACAAATCGGAATGGAAAGAGTAGAATATAGGGGTGTTGTATGTGTTCTTCAATATATATCCTTAGCTCCATTCAAGATTTCCATGCTATTTACTCGAATCCAATATTTACATCAAAATAACATGTGTGATTATTTTATCGCTTAACCATGATAATTTCATACGATTTGTTACAAACACTCGATACGAGTAAATATTTTTCACATAAGAAAATTAAAAGTTCCCATTAATTAGATGATGGTAGGTTGAGAACTCCAAGTTCCCTTGCACTGCTAATATTATCATCCAATAATTTCTTCATCTCATATTTGTACACAAAACCCTTCTCCATAAGCTTATTTGATCCCCACTTTACTTCTCTCTTTGGATCATCCAAGTACCTGTTTATAAATGGGAAGATGCATAAGAAGCAACAACAACAACGACATATTCAGTGAAATCCCATAAGTGGGGTTTGAGGAGAGTAGAGTGTATGCAGACGTTACCCCTACCTTGTGGAGGTAGAGAGGTTGTTTCCGAAAGACCCTCAACTCAAGTGCAGCAAATCAAGTAGTTATGAAAAGGAAAAAAACGACAGTAAAGAAAATTTAACAACTAGTAAGTAAAGTAGTGCAAAGCATCCAAAAAAGAAACAATAACAACAACAAATTAGTGCAATAACCAAGACACAGTGGACAAAAGATGGTAACAGATATCAAAAAGCAGAAAACTACATGAATAAAGCTAATACTACGATTGACACGATACTCTAGACTACCACCACGACTAATCCTATTGAAAAGCAGGACAACGCTCAACTAATTAGCAAAATAATCCTTCAAATATATTAAAATAGAGCACTTCTAGTCAGACTTTTACAAACTCGAAGGACTACATTTTAAACTTATATACACACCAGCAATATAAGAAATTTTACACTATCAGTATAGTTTCCAACTATAACAGATCGGTTCCAATGTTCTTGCAGGTTATATATCCATATATGTTTGCTATATAAGTTATTTATAAATGGCTTCGAAATGATCTGATAGTGTAAAAATTCTTTACGCCGTCAATAAGTTATTGGTAATTGACTTTTAAATGACCTAATAGTGTAAACACACTTTACAATATCAGCATATATTATTTAAACTCTTATGTTATTTGTTCATAGCCTCATCAAGTACCAAGTATGCAGAAAGAAAATTCAAGAACTACAACCATTATCAATTCAAACATATAAAAGTAAGTTCAAACACCACTAGAAGTTGTGGTGGGGTGATAACTACTCCTTTATACTTAACCAGACGTCTCAAGTTCGAGTCTCGGGAATAAAGTCGTCTTTGTTAGGGGGGGTTTTACCACCACCTCGATGTGTGATAGAATCCAGATTAGTCGGGTTTCAAATCAGATACCAGACACCAAAAGAGAGTGTAGATGACAGATAAGGTACTTACCTTTTGTTGACATGAAACTCTGGATAATTCTCTTGATAATAACTTGCGATTTCTGCAGAAGAAACAAAGGAGCTAGCACACAAGAATCTACCATTCATAGAATCACTATTTTCCATTGAGAAAATGTGAGCTTCACAAACATCTTCAATATGTACAATTGGAACTTTTCCATCAACCTCTTCTATGAATTTGAGTGGTTTGTAACAACTTTCATCACCAGTTACCACTGACATCATAACAGCCATGCTTGATGAAAGGTATGACAAGAGTGTTGTTCCTCCAACAAGACCACAACCTAAGCTCACAACCTCAAGTCCATGTAACTTCCCAAAGTTCAAGATTTCTTTCTCACACGTTGTCTTTGATATCACATAATCCTATACCATTCAAAAAGTAAATGTTATTTTTTTGTAATCTTTATATAGTTCGAGAATTCTTGTTTAGACAGTTCATAGAGAGAGAGGTCAGAGTACTAACCCTTCCATTTTAGCTCACTAAGCACCAGGGGCCGTCCCCGACTCACTAAGGTTACATGATAATATTACTCGCTCTGTTTCATCTTATGTATCTTTAGTTAGAGTTGTTATGGAGTTTAAGAGTGTAAAGAAGACCTTTGATCAATTTTACAGTCTTAAATTAAAAGATGTGTATTATATATCGAGAATACCATTTGAATCTCGTGATTTTAAACATGTCATGTCATGTCATTCCTGTAAGAAAGCATTATTAAGGGTAAAATGAGAACATTGAAATTAGAAATTAGAAATGTATTAAATATAGAAAAAGACACTAAAAGGGATAATAAACACATAGGTTGAATTGAAGGGGGTAGTTATCATAGGCACCTAAGGTGTGGCCTAGTGATTACTAGAATACATAGGCAAAACAAACACTATATAATTTCTTTCAATCTACGTAAGCCTCGGTAGATTATCCGGTACGTGTGTTGGTGGGAAGGAGCAGGTACCAAAAAGAATAGTCGAGGTGCACATGACCTGTTTTTAAGATTTATTAATATGTAACAATTGTGATTACTAATGAGAGAGAAATCTTACTCTAAGAGAATCATCAGCAAAAGGGAGTTGGACATTGAGAGGGCTCCAACATGTTTCATCCATCAAATCCTTGAAGCCATTGCCATCATCCTTCAATGGTGAAGCAGCAAGCACAGTGCCTGTGTAAATAAGCTTCTTCACAGTGCCACACTTTACACAAGCTATTCCAATATTCTTCACTGATGCAACTGCTGCTTCTACCTTATTCTTGTACTGTTACAACATTCAATTTCCACAAAAATGAATAAACATATACGCATAAAAAGTAATATTTGACGTATATATGTAGTATCGTACTTCTTATGGCAGTGGTGTCCCAAGCCAGCTTGACCGCACTTCTACTATTTTGCCGAGTGCCTATTACCTCCTGCCAATACAGGTACTGGATAACTTTGCCCACCAAGGCTTGGGTGGATGGCGACTATTCCATCGAGTACCTGCTACCTCCCACCAACTCAGGTACCGGATAACTCTACCCACCTAGGCTTGGGCAGATGATAAGAAATCACCTGCTACTTTTTGCCTCCACTGAAATTTGAACCTTAGATCTCATGGTTGTCCACTGATCACTAGGCCACACCCTTGACTGCATATATATATATACAATATGATTTTTCAACAAAAGATTTTCGTGATCCCCATTCGACGAGTGTAGCTACAACACTAACGACACAAAGAGTGTAGCCTAACAACCAATGTAATAGGTCAAAAACATGGGAGACTAGGTACTCAGTGGAACAGTATAGGTGCGTAAATTGATCCAAACATCACCGTTATAAAAAAAGACACGTTTTGTTGCTAGTGAGAGATGACAAGTATCAGGTAAAATCATCGATGTGCATGTAAATTTACCCAGACAACATTGTTGTAAAAGAATAGAAGATGAAAACGGGCACATATACTGGTCGGAAAGAAATAAGAACTCGGTGAAATTATCAGGATGCACACAAGCTGACCCGAACACCATCATTGTTAAAATAAACTTTAAAAAAAGGAAACTAGGTACCTGAAATCCCTCAGTATGTATAAGAGGAGTGGCCGCATGGAAAACAAATTCACAGCCTTGGATTGCTTTCTCAAATTCTTCTGGCCTATATATATCAGCTTGAAATAACTTCAAATTTCCCTCTGCATTAGGCAAGTTCTTCAACAAGCCAACCTTTGATTTATCCTCTGCAAAATCATCACAATTTATGAGTTGAAACTTACAGATCCGAATAATTTGGATTCGTGTCGTGTACGATAGTAGTGGAAGAGATAGATTTGTCACTATGTGGTTCAACTTACTTAAAAATTGACCTTACATATACGATGTTGATTTTATGCTGAGGGGTTTCGCCCTCTTCTAGCTCTGCATAGGGACCCATTAAAGGGGTAAGGTCTCTTTAAAAGAAATAGCCACCGGATACTGTCTTAGAGTTTCAAATTTCACAAGCGAAACTATTTTTCAAAGACAGAATCGAAAAGTGAACAATGGCCTCTATTTTCAAGAATCAAATCCATGAGACAATGACTTTTAGTTAAGGGCAAAGGGATCTCTTCCGTCCCATCAACAATACAATTCATTACAATAACAACAACGATCTATGTTGCTAATTCATCAATAATGATACTATATTCGTGTCGGATCCTCCAAAAATATACTATGTTTGGAGGATACGATACACAACCATCTCATTTTTGAAGAGTCCAAGCAACATAGATCTATCAACAATACAATTCATTACAACAACAACAATGATCTATGTTGCTCAAACCCCCAATAATGATACTACATTCATTACAACAACACCCATCTGCATTTTTGAAGAGTCCAAGCAACATAGACAAACAACAACAATATACTCAATATAGTCTCACTTGTGGGGTTTGCGAAGAGTGTACGCAGACCTTATTCCTGTTTTTGTGGATTAGAGACATTGTTTCTGACAGACACTCAACTCAAGATAATTCATTTATCTTTTAAAAAGAAAAGAAAAGAAAAGAAAAAAAGAAGCAAAATTAAGATAACATACCCAAGTTCCTGAGTGTGGCATGAACTGTGTAGCCTTTTTCAAGAAGTTTTTTCACCAGAAATGAAGCTATATATCCTGCACCACCTGTAACACAAACCACCATTGAACTTCTACTCTTCTGGTCCTCCATGGATAGACCTCCTTTTATTTTTTTTAATCTATTTTGTATTCTTTCTTGAAAGACCTGACTTTTAAAGCCACATTTGCATGATATCATTTATTTCTACTTTCATTGACACATGCTGTGATTGGACCATCTCATCAACTCTCTCCGACCAGATTTCTGTAACGGTGATTGATTTGACATGAAAATTTAAATTTGTGATCTAAAATAAATCGTTGAATATTTATGTGACTATTCGTCATCTCAACAACAATAACATAGCCACAAGTAGAATTTGGGAAGAATGGGATTATGCGGACGTTGTCTTACTTTTGGTAGGGTAAAGATAGAGAAACTGTATACGATAGATTTAAATAACTATTAATTGGGGTATATTTAACTTATATTATGTATACACACTAATTGATGTATATATTTTTTTAACTTTATTTATGTATTTTAACATGTTAGGCAACTTACCTTATTTTTTAAAGCTATTAATTGCACACTTTATGAGTGATTAGTACTAGTAATTATTTTTTTAAATGATATGATATTATAAAAATTCATTTACACTACAAGGTCAAAATAATTCTAGAAGCAGCCTTTATTGGAGTGGTACAGCCATTATTTATGCCCACTTGTAAAGTAGTGGCCATCTTTTATTGAATTTATTATCACAAAAATATTATGACGTATTTAAAATAACAAATTTTAAAAATATTTATCTATGTTTTAAATTTCATGTTAAAATTTAATTATGCCAAACAAAATTAAAACAGTTGAAATATCGAGTTACTTTTTACATCGCTATCTCACAAAATTACAACAAATAGTAAAGCAATTCACACCCAATGTTAATACCAAATCGCTTTTATCAAAACTTTTATTTATATTTAAGATTTCGTTAGTGAAAATTCTTATTCCGCGACTGTATCTGTATGTAGCAAGTCACTAAAAGCTGACAACAAAGTGTAAGACATTCCCCCTACATTGAGCTGTTTATAGTCCTATACATACAAATATAATTGCACATAATAAACTGCCAAAAACCAAGTAAAGAATACACAAGGATTTGGCAAATATATCAAGAAACATAGTGCAGAAAGCCAAGAATTGACATATAATTGCCAAAACAGCTTCAGCCCAGTTGATAAAAGCTTTATCCCTCATAAAGATAAAGAGAGTACACATGGGTGAGCAAAATGAACAAAAATTTATTGTGCAACATATGTCAATCTTTGGATTGTCTGTAACATATGTAATCTTTTGAAAGTGAAATAAATGACTTTCTATATCGTTTGAATCCAGCGTAGGAGCAGAAATCTTTGCTCAAACTAAAGAACGGTTCAATTTCAAATGTAATCTGGCGGAACAGAAACAGCGTTAACTCAAATTTCTCTATCAAGACTTAACAATGTAATTCTGTCGGCTGATGGGGTTCATGACCACTGGAGGACCAGCAGTGCGAGGCCATGCCTGGAATTTCTTGTCTGTCTCTTTCCACCAATCAGTGTTGGTAATGGTGCTTGGAGTAGTACCTGTTTCAAGATACCACAAGTGACTACTGTCAGCATAGCACAGGCAATTTCATGATCAAAGAACTAAACGAAAAGAACCAGAACTTGCCTCCAAATAATTTCCCGTCAGAAATAACAGTGTCACAAACATATGCAACGGCAAAAGATGCCACTAAAGAACCAACAATGTACTTGGTAGCCATCTTGGAGCCTAAAACTGGAAGATGTCGTAAAACCATAGTAAGTGAACAACTTCTTTTTTTTCATTCAACATCAAAGCATTCAATTATTACATAACAAAAATATATCAAGATATAGCTCATAGATGACCTTTTTACACCATCACGAGGGCTGCAGATTCAATTATGTATGTTTCAACGGATTATCTCAAGTGATAAATTAATATCTCAAGTTACAGGACGTGTTTAACCTTTTTGCCACCATCATGTGACTTCGGACATGGAAAAGTATAACTTACAGATTTTCTCAAGGTACTGATGAACTACATAATTAAGTAGCCTACTGTATGATATACTATTCAAATCTATAAACACAAGAACGTAAAAGCTACATACTTGAAATCTTCAAACTAAAACTATATTTTGTGCCTCACTCTAACAAAATGTTAGTTCTGAAAAACAATGCAACAGGGCAGAGAGTTCTGAAAAACAACGCAACAGGGCAGAGTCAAGGAAAAAAGCTGTTGAATAACAAGTCCTAGAGAGCATATATTCCTTCCATTCATGCTGCTCGGTAAAAGTGAAGGAAAGTAGACATCTATTTCCCCTTTCTGCCAGACTTTTGGAGATGGTTGAAGATACTACATGAGGACTTCATCAGAATAAAGAACGGAACTCATGCCAACACTAAATTAGTTAATGTCTACAACCCATTAACAATCAACTGGAGTGCCAAATGCCAATAGGGGAAAAGAAAAAACAAAAAGCATAAAAGATAATAGGAAAACATAACTGCAGACCAAAGTGTGTTCATGTTGATTACCAATTCACCAGAGAGATTCTATAAGAAGTTATTTTTATTTTCGTTATAAGGGTCATATTTCAAAATCACATCTAAGTGCTACACCTACACACATGGGTCAACTAGATCAACAGTTCCTTCCAAGTTTCAATTAATCCACCATAACACTCTTGTAAATTATCCCATTGATAGATGTTATGACACAAAATGTACTATTTCAGATATGATCGGATTTAGGGTGCTATGAGTTTTGGCTAATACAGTATGCAATGGTGAAGCTTCTTTTTGAACAACAAAAGAATCTACACCAAATCATGAAGAGAACATAAAGAGAAACAACTATCTTCTATTAGCACTATTCCAGTATCTCAAACCAAGGCAATAATCATTTCCAGATATACAGTTCATAAAATCACTTCTTTATGAATAAACAGGCAATTACCCATTAATCAAAACAATTGGACATACACGGAGAGAGATTCAATGAACCAGATCAATTATATTCTATCTTCTCTTCCCTTTCAGATGGGTGGCAAATAAGTAGTAATATATTATAAAGCAGAACTCAGTAACCTAACAGGACTTTACAAATTGGATGATGTTCAATAGAAACCTAGGACAGATCATGAAGAGACAAGAAGAAAGTAGTCATGAGTAGCTCTGTGAAAAGATGTAACACTCTGACATAACCCACTTTTCAATCTTCCCCCAACCGCAAAAAAGTAAATACTCACCATTTGGTTCATTTCTCTTTACCCCCATGCACATCAATTAATTGATACAAAACAAAGAGACAATAGACCAACTAACCAATATCATTTACATCCCACAGAAAAATATTTTAAAAGGAACCAAATCACGACTATGCTGACTTCCAACAAGCATTAACCAATACCAATGAAAAATACACAGGTCAAGGATCAACCATCGCTTCAATACAAAACAAATGGACGATGACCCATTAGTCCTAACCATTCAAATGCCAGTGATAACGATACAACTAACTGAATCAATAAAATTGAGTCCTTCAGGAAGCATTAACCTATACCATAAAAATATAAAATTCAAGCCAAGAGTCAAAATTTTGGCTACCCATTAATCCTAACCATTCAAATCACACAGATCATGGTTCAAAATTAATCAAATCAATCATTTTGTAAGCCCTCCGAGCAGCATAAGCCAATACCCTATCAGATAAATTCACATCAAGATTCAACCATCACTCTGATATGAAGGAAACAAAAGCATGGATAGCACATAAAAAATGTTATTTGGTCACTATTAAGCAATAAAATCGAATACCCAACTGTAAAATTCATCTCAAGTGACAAACATGGTGGCGCAAGATTTGCTATAAATCTATACATATAGAGAGAAAAAACCGAGGGGGTTGGGGTGGTAGGGGTAAAGGGTGGGTGCTTACCGTGATGAAGAGCAGAGAGAAGGGGAATCGAGGAAACTGGAGAGGTATGAGAAAACTTCCTTCTTCGCTGAATGATTTGGAGTGAGTCCTTGTGTAAAGGGTTTTCTCAGGTAAAAACGGCAGCGTTTGGACGTCTATTTTGTAAACTAACGTCGTTTTGTTTTTGTTCACGCTGTCCTTTTTAGAATGGGTCAAGAATGTGTGAAATATGGGAGTTGGAACAGGTTTTGGGCCTAGGCCCAGATTTGTTTTCCTTTCTTTTTCTTTTTTCCTTTTTATTCGTTCCACCCTTTTTTTTTTAATTGCGTGATTCAGAATTTAAAGTCTATAAGTGCACCTTTCAATATGTACAAGTTTTTGAAATTTCATTTTAAAATTTTGTTATACAAATCGTTTGAGTTCGATAAGTGGATGCACATGTACTCTTTTTGTATAATCATGTGGTATTTAAAACGCATTGACCAAATTAAAGGTGAAGTTCGTGATTCACATGGAACTCTACGTGCCCTATGCTACTCTTAATCAAAATGTAAGTAATGGCTTTCGACTACTGATCTTTTGTTTTCTCGGATGTAGCATTCGAGCTACTTCACCTAGCAGCATGACACGCTAATAGTGCTCTCCAACACAACCCCGTTTTCACAGTTTTCACTTGTCACTACTACACGAATCACTCTTGCTTTCTTTTCCTTTGGTTACTAACGTGTTTCATTTCGTCAGGTCGTCTCTTTCTTATCAACGGATTCAACAATAATTCGAAAGATTGACCTACCCGAAAATCCTTGGATCCGTTAACATGTCATATATTTAGGTTGGTATAAATATCGACAATGAATTACTCTTTCTCCACTAGCAGTTCATATGTCGCAACATAACAATAATAACAACATACCCAGCGTAGTCCCACAAGTGGTAGTATGGAGAGAAGCGTTTACACAAATCTTTCGCCTACCTACCTTTGTGGGAGTGTAGGAAGGTTGTTTCTGATAGACCTTCGACTCGAAAGAGAAGTTTTCGAAGCGGAAAAAAATGTCACAACACATATAAAGGAAAATAAGAACAGCAAAAGAATGCTTTTTTTTTTTTTCTTTCTATTTCAAATAGCAGTGTTTGCATACACCAGAAGAAGAAGAGCATAGCTCCACCTTAAATCACTAAAAAAGAGAATAGGAAAAGCAACATTTGATATTATACAACAGTAAATGGCATTGGTTAAGACAGCAAAACCTAACATCTTAACCAATATGCCTCCTCTCTGCCTCCAGTACAGCAATATTTCACCTCATAATAGGAAGGAAACAAGAAAAGAATAAAAGAATGAACAACTTTTATGTGTATGATGAGTTACAAACTATGTGTTGTATCTACAACTCTGGCGCCGACTTTCTTTCTGTGTCGGGGCGTTGCATGAAGATCTTCTGATTCTCAGTGGCAGAAAATGCTCTGCAATAGATAAGGCTTTGGCAAATACAAAGTCACCCTGCCATCAGGAGGGGAGTAAATCTCACAAACATCTTCTTTTGCAGTGATTCCTAACGCTATCTACCATCTGGCGGCTTTCAAAAAATTGTCATATGGACTTGACGCTGGTAGCCTGAAGGACTCCGGATTACTTTGATATTCTGATCCACAATGCCAAGAAACAGTTTCGCGTGTTGGTTTATCAGAAACATCGGCTACTTTCATATCTGCGAGTTGGTTTTTAACCTGCCCCCATAAAATTTAGTGAACAGTAAGTTTAAGGTCGTGTCTCTAAATCATGCTAAGCAGGAAACTTATGGTGCTACATCTACTGTAAGTTTGTTTTACATAAATAATATATGCCTCAGCTATCTATTTTACCTAAGTCGGACAGAAACAGATAAGCAAACGAATTAGGAAGGGGGAAAATGAGAAACAAGATTCAGTTAGTTTATAAAAACCAAAGAAAATAAGAAAAGACTACTTTGGAGACCTGATTCTCAATGTCGTTAGCAGAAGCTCTTTCTTCGTCCTGTTCACTGGAATTCTCTGATATTTCGATCAGCGCATTATCTTGGCTATGTTGGCTATTCATCAGATTGTACATCTTTTGTTGTTTTCCCGTTAAAAGTGCCTCACAATGATGAGCCATTTCTTTGTATGAAAATTCAGGTTCTGCGCTCACAGATATTCTCCCTACTTGATGTGCCGTCTCCAAAACCTTCATTTGGTGTACACAGTGCCAATAATCAGATCACAACAGGAAAGCTTAAAAAGAAATCCATTTTTCACATTTCTGCTCTCAAATAAAATCTAAGTCGTATACTTTTTATCATCACATGGTATTTAAACTAAAACATCGGCCAAAGGATTAAGTGGTACTCTATAAATACAAGATGAATTAAAAGAGCCATCCTGTGAGGTTGCTTTTTCTCATGAGAGCAAAATTGAAGCATGAGAAGAATATGCAAATCCATTAGAGGAGAAAATTGCAGAGTAGCCACATGCACATAAAGAAAAGAAATCCATTTCTCCTGTACAGTCAGATGAGTCTAAGATGAGGTTAAATGGAGAGAATGGTCAGTATAATTAGATGTAAATAATAGCTATCCATTTATTATTATTTGTATAATATGGGTTTAAGATAAGGTTAAATGAAGCGGCATGGTTGGTGAGGATTCATATAGCCGACCCCAACTTGCTTTGTACTGTAGGGTAGTTGTTTTTGTATAAATGATGGGTTAAACAAATATTATATTGAAAAGTGACTTACAGATTCTAAAAGTTGATTGACACTCAACAGATTGGATATTTCCATGGCTGATTGTTCATTCTGTTTGGAACTGCTTTGAAATAAATCTGGACCATCATCATCAAATATTGAGGCCAGCTGCACAACAGTAGAAAGAATGATCAAACAGAGAGAAAGTGAGGATAGAAGAGTGTACCGACATAAATTTTGACCTCTAGAGACTTACATCAACTGAATTAGACTGCTGAGCTCTCTGTTGAGCATCAGTGAAAAACTGAGTCCCCAGGGAATCCGAATCATCTGGTGAAAATTTCTTAAGCAACTCCTCCCTTGTAGCTGACACTTCAAGCTACATAGCGGAAAAAATTATATTAAGGATCAATGCTTAACAAGGGAACCACACTATATGGTTGCAAAATTAGCAATGAAATATTTACATCTGATAGATTAGATAAACTCTTTAGGATTAAAGAAGCCATGGATTTCGTTGACTGTTCCTCTGTGATATTTATTTGTGAGAGACATTTCTGAGCAGCACTATCATCTTCATGGGATCCATAGGCAACTTTTCCATGACAAGAACTTGAATCAGCAGCTTGTAGTTTGCTATCTTCAACCAAATGTAAAAATGGATCAACCTGAAAAAAGCAACGACAGATTCCTGTGTGTTATGAGCCGAACAGAAATTAATATAATAACACTAGAACAGAACAACTAATTACATCAAAAATTTCATCAGTTCAGCTGCTAATAGAAACCAGGCTGACATGCAATAGAAAGAACAAAGACCACCACGGAGGTCAGCAAAACCGTATAAAGCTTGCCAGCAATTGGTTACTAACCGTTTTATCTGAAAGTGCAGCCTTGACACAGGGAATGAGAGAAGGTATATTATATGCCTTTGATGAGAAAATAATCATAGATGTCGCCAATACAAAAAGAGATCTTTTACGTGATGGTGGTAGTGACCCTGAATAAAAAACAAGAATCAGATGAACTGTGATCCAAAAATCCTCTAAATTAAGAAAAACGTTGGAGAAGGGAACACACAGGCAAACAAATAAGCTGAACTATTTTCTCAACAAGGATCATAGTATTTGAGAATTCTTACATTCATAATTGCCAAAAGTTTCAGGAGATGATGTGCAGTGCAGTAATTTAGTAATTATTGCCTCTTAAAGGTATACCGCAGCATTGACCTTTTGCCTTAAAGGTAAAAGCGAATGAAGCTTTGTGCAGCCAGCATCCAAGCATTGCTATTAAACACCCAACACAACAGGAACTCTTTAATGGTATGAACTAAACGCTTTCCTATTTTCAGGTGTTTGGTTTACTCATCTTGTTAATAATATATCCTTGATGAAAATGTTATGAACCTAAAGGAAAGAAAGAATTTAGTGAAGAAAATAGCAGAGCGGAATTACTCAGCTAGGATTCCTGAATGAGACATGCTCAGTCAACATAGTAACAAGAGCCCAAGAACCTTCAACCAGTTAAAAACAGATAATCTTAACTTGATAAAGATACTAAGGACATGAGAAATGTGGCATGTGATACTGATCTCTTGTTCCAAAAGCTCCAACGAAGCAATTGCTTACCAACCCCCTCCCAGTATAAAGGAGGAACAAATAAAGGTAAAGAAAAATTTAAGCAGTTTCACACTCCAGAGAGCAAATATGATGTGGCAATTTTACCTCCTTCAATGAGTGCAACATTTCTCAAGGAAAATGCGAGCTGAAAACTTCGCACTAGAGTTTCACGGTATGAGTTCTGCACAAGTACATGAAGAAGCTAACAATAATTAAGAGACTGTAGAAAAGGATAGACAGACACATACCAACACATGTTTATTCACGCTTTAGTTCCTTTACTGATTTAACATAACATAGAAAATTGCCTCATCAAGTGTGATAAACAACCAAGATATACCTTAGACCATTTAACTGCTTAAATGCCGAACAAATAATACCACAAATAGAACTTTAAATGACTTAGTGATTTGGCAATTTAGTTTCTCATTCCCACATTCCTACTTTAATTGGTTGCTCGCGATATAGAGCAGTCAAACAGTTACCTTGTTCTCCATTGATTTGAAAGGTCTTTGTTCGTGCTAAAGTTTTAATTTTCAAAAAAATAGCAGTATTGAAAGACATTAAAAAAAAAAACTTAAGCAATAAATTATATTTAGCATTTAGAATTTACAATTACTCCTCGCAACTAGATTCAAAGCTTATAATTAATCCTTATCATGTGAGAGGATATCTTTTCACACTATATTTACATGGGGCATGCAGTCAAATACATAGAAGGCAAGAAACAGAATTCGTAAGAGAAACATAAGCAAAATCATCATAACTGATGCAACCATTCAAATGAACAGACAAACACAAAGAACTAAGAGAAGGAGCTCAATTTCTAAACAAGGTGAGCTCAATTTCTAAACAAGGTACGTTATTGTTTCCTTTGGTAAACAGGTAAATATTATAGGAAGCCTATTCATATTTAACTAATACTACTCAGATACTATATATAACAATATCAATTAAGTTTTCCTACCAGTTAAAATTTCACCATCTTTCATCGAACAGAAAGTTCAAAAGATTCCCTTGATACGAGTCATTAAAAACCTTATTATTATAATAGGCAAAGACAATAGGGAAACAAATATATTAGGAATTCCAAACGAATATATTACCTAGATATAGTTAAGAAATAAGAAAAAGCAACTACAATGAAAGGAACAACTAAAAGAATTTTTTTCTTGTTGATCTTTTGAGCTACACAAATATGGATATCCTTATTCATTAAACTTTTTGGATGACAATAGAGACACTAGTATTTCAGTTAGTATCATGAGCAACGAACATGCTGGCAAACAAGTATCTAGAACAAATATAACACTCACAAAACCAAGAAATTACCTTTGCTCTAGAAAATAGCAAGACCAGGCTAAATGTGTGGGCAATGGCTTCATAATTCTCAGGCATATTTGCAGGAGAAATGGATTGTACCCATAGTGAAGAAAGAAGGAGTACGATTTGGTGGCTGCTGAGTCTTAGAGAAATAGGACCCTGAAGATCATGAGAAGAATAATATTCACTACTGGGTGCAGTCAAATAAGCCAGACTCAAATAGGAAAATCAACTGGTGAAGAAATAGTAAACCATTGTATTACTACATTTTAAAGCTTCCCAAAGTGAAAGACAAGTTCTATATAACACATGTGAAAACGGAAATCTTATTTCATAAAGAATGGTTGAAGTCAAAAGCCAACATGTCCAGTATGGGTATTGTAAATATACCGATATTAAGATGGATGCACAATTTAGAAAAGAGTAGAAACTTTTTCATGTAATCCAAATGAGTGTTCGAACTCTAATGCCCAACATATCCACTGTATGCTATGTTGCTCAGACTCTCCAAAAATGCTGCCGCACCCCGTGTCGGATCTTCCAAAGATGCACTATTTTTGGAGGATTCAACATACACCCGGCGGCATATTTTATGAGTGCGAGCAACATAAAACTATATGAGTGTCGTAAATAGGACCCTGAAGATCATGAGAAGAATAATATTCACTACTGGGTGCAGTCAAATAAGCCAGACTCAAATAGGAAAATCAACTGGTGAAGAAATAGTAAACCATTGTATTACTACATTTTAAAGCTTCCCAAAGTGAAAGACAAGTTCTATATAACACATGTGAAAACGGAAATCTTATTTCATAAGGAATGGTTGAAGTCAAAAGCCAACATGTCCAGTATGGGTATTGTAAATATACCGATATTAAGATGGATGCACAATTTAGAAAAGAGTAGAAACTTTTTCATGTAATCCAAATGAGTGTTCGAACTCTAATGCCCAACATATCCACTGTATGCTATGTTGCTCAGACTCTCCAAAAATGCTGCCGCACCCTGTGTCGGATCTTCCAAAGATGCACTATTTTTGGAGGATTCAACATACACCCGGCGGCATATTTTATGAGTGCGAGCAACATAAGACTATATGAGTGTCGTAAATATATGGATATCAAGATGAATGCACAATAAGAAAAAATCACAAATGATTATTTCTGACAGAAGGTAACATAGCACAGGTGGAGGATAAAACTATAGAAAGTTTCCTGAGATGATTTGGCCATGGCATACATAGATCTCCAAATACAACGGTATTTGGTGCAAAACTGATGATAGAAGGTGTTAAAAGGTAAGTAGATAGACCTAAATTCATATAAATAGAAATTGTCTCAAAAGAACTACAATTTCTCGAAATTCATGCAGATTTGGAGAAGAACATAATACAATAGAAGCAAAAGATTCAGATAAAAGATACCAACTAATTAGGATTACGAATTTGTCATGTTGGTACAGGTACATTTAGGTCCATTTGTGTCGCCAAGAGTCTTTTAGTTTGTTCGTAGATTTGCATGTTAGTGTAGGATAAATGTGAAGTATCTCTAGTTTTAGAGAAACACTATTTCTTTTAAAGGATTCCTTCAGGCGATATCAGCAGCAGCAGTTGGTAAGTCCTTATCTTTCGAGGATGATATTTATATTCAGTTAATTTCTTTCTGTTAGACTTTAGAGTTAGCTGGGGGCTTGTCCCAACAACTCATCATTATGAAATGGATCCAAATAGAATGGAATGGATATTGAGGTGTTATATAAGCCCCAACTTTGTTTAGTATTGAGGCATAATAGTTGTTTTTATCCTATTATTGTAAGCAAGCTTCCAATCATTTTCAGCAGAGGATGTTCAAGTGTATGCAGCAAAATAAGCTGCTGATCTAAGATGAAGCTATTCAAGCAGCGGACACTACTTGCCAAGGATGTGAGGAGAAGGTCAAAAGCTTGAGTAGTAAAGGAGTAGCAGATATGAAGTGCGATGATGTGATGCCAATAGAGTGGATCATGCCAAGAAAACTAGGAGTAACAACTGTATACTACTAAGATGGTTACAGGACATACCACTTCTTTACTTGGTTTGTCTGTAGACTCTTCAACAGGTGCAGGAGAGCCTTTCGTGCTATATACCCCGCTATATGTTGACTTTATTCTGGTGAGCATCCCACTACTGTTATCTTTCTGTCCCATGTCAAGAGTAACATTCTCCATTGAAGAAGACCTCTGGTCTCTCAGTTTTCCAAAAAGAGCAGCTGAAGAAGAAAAGACAGAAACAGTTCTGGAGAGTGCTCTTGAAAAGTCTGCTGCCTTCCTAAGGTAGATTTCCTCTGATACCTTCTGAGGGGAAACAGAAGATGGAACAAGGACAACAGAAAAGATTCGATGAGCTCCAACTCGTGTTTCATGATCAGGGTGGACCATAGCAGGGAGTAACTGATGAAATAAAGCCTCTGGGAATGCCTAAATATAAAAATAAAAAACAAAAAGTCGGATGCTTAACTCAATATGCCTCGGAAAAAGCTAGGAAAGCAAAGAACAGTCTAATAAATGCAAATGTCAATCAGCCTTACTTTGTTTTGATATGACAAATTTGGCATAGAAGCTATGATTTGAGAAGCACGATAAACAGCAGCAATAGTAGTTCTTGCTATCACTTTGATACTAGTGATGTTCTCTAACATAACTGCCATCATATCAAGAATGGGGCCTGCATCTCCAACCTAATAGTCAAGAAAAATGAAGAATCATGACTTCCGAACACACATCAATAACAAGAAGTTTGATTATATTTAGTCCCATCAAATGCAGACTTCCAATTCCTGTTTCAATTTGTAACTAAGCAACTTCCAACCAATTTACCTAGAATGCAACTTATATGATATTCAAATCCAATGACAGATAACTGCACCTTATTTGATAACTCCACAAGGCACTCATCCACTGATTCCTGGAAAAGTCGGTTCCACTTTATTAACTCAGCTCCCAGCTTTGTGTCATCAAGAGTATAATGTATACTTTTCCGTAAGTGCCTCATGATATCAGTTATTGCACTGACTAGAGCCATGGAATGATGAATCTTCGTGGTTTGAGCAATTGAAGTCACCACCTGAACAATGTCAAGCTGCATTTCAGGTTGTTTAAGAACATTTTTGTGATCTAGGTGCTTGACTAATGTTGACAGAAGAAGGTGTGCATTCTCTCCTGCAGAATTTAATGGTGAAAGGAGGAACCAAAAATGTGAGAGAAGAAGCCATTATGAAATTTCACTACAAGGAAAATGTAACAGAAATTTTCCAAGATCCACAGGTTATCAAATATTTGATAAAAGAACAGCAAAAGTTAATGAGAGTGCCAAAGAATAAAAAGAATATAAGCTCTACACCACTAACTTCTCTTCCCCTTTCAATTGATAAAGTTAAAGAGTAACTTCAAACCTGAGGCATCCATTGTGTACTGCATATCCTTTAGAATAGGTACAGCAATTCCATTTTCAGTAGGCCACAAATTGTCGTCATCAAAGTAGCGGAATAAAGATTCCAAAACTCGCCTTGTAGTTGTAGCCTCCTTACCTAGTTTTGCCATGTTATGCAGGCAAACCCTGGACCAAAATGATGGGTTTTCTGCATCCTCCCTGTCAAGGAAAATTAAGATGCACTTTAGGGCAGCAGACACACAAAAAGAAAAAGTCCACCTGACATTTTGTGTAAAATATTAACTTTGAAATATTTAGTTCCCCTTTCTCATTCACAATGATTCTCCATGAGGGAACCTTAGCGATGACTTCTGGGGAAGGAGAAACATGGCCCTCAACTTTGCGCACTTCTTCCACCCACCTGTTCTGGTTTGAGTCTTGAGTTTCCTTTCTTGGCCTTGGATAATTTTCCAAGACTACTGAAACAATCTAATAGATAGGATAAATACATTAGTAGAAGCATTTGAGTTGTCTGGAAAAGTAAGATGGGCAAAATTTAAGCTACTACAATAAAGTTGTCATAAAATACACAACTGAGAAATACAAAAGATCTATTTCAAGGTAATATCCCACAAGCTAAACAAATTCTGACATGAAAATAGTTCATCACATATTCCATAGATCAAATGATTGCTATGCAGATTTATTGCATCACTATAATCTTTTTTATAAGGACACTACAGACTATTAGATTCTGTTGATAAGTAGAAGAAGTGGTATGGTGAATTCCACATTAGCAATCATATGAAACAACAAAAGCTACAAGTTCCGTGCACCTAGTATAGAGAGAAACAAGTCATTTTCAGGAGCCGATTCAGGAATGACCACTGAAAGGCACATCCCCCCCCCCCCCCACCCCTTTTTTTTTTCCTTTTTCACAAATTTCATAAATAGGAAGTTTCGAATCCAATTTGGATACAAACATATTCAGTAAAAAAAACTTATGGGCTGTGTGAGACTGTAATGAATGTTGTAGATCTGCAGTTTGAGGCAGCAGTAATCTTCCAATATCAGTTACTGTTATCAAGATGTTCAGATCTAAGTTCGCAGTTAGACTTCCAACAACAATATCAATTAGTATGTGACAAGGGTAATCAGTTAATGAAATGGAAAAGCCAATCGGGGCCTGGTTTCACCTATAAGGAGATTTGGTAGTCTGAGTGCTATTGAGCGCTATCTTCTGTAATCCATATTTTTGCTAATTCTGTTTGTTCAATGATTGCAGAAAATTCAACAGCAAGAACAGGTAAGTGATGAAAAGTACTTAATTTTCTTCTAAAGAGATAGCTTGAACATATGATTGACAACATCAGGTAAACTTGGAGGGAACCAGAAAAATCAACACCAAGAAGAGAAATGAACTTCTTGTAAAGCCAACTTAACACGCCATCGCAAAGTTTTACTCAATGTCACTAATTTGGTGTCCAGAAATTGCGCACATGCAAATAAAATCCTATCAAGCTTTTGACATTCCACATTGCCCTCAATGTACACAAGAGTGGAAATATTTCAAATTTCTATAAAGGGAGAATTGAAAATACTGAGCTAGCATTTTCTAGGTCTGAGAATAAGAAAATAAGTGGAAAGAATCTGCTTACATTGTCAAACTCCGCTGAAACATGGGAATGTTCACCCATGAACCAAACCTGTGACACAGTTAAGTTCTTGTAAGAACATCAATTTAACAAAGAAGTCCAGATCTACATTTGATTGCAGATAAAAGATAGTCATGGTTTTATACCATTAGTCATAGAAGTTTCTGGTATAGAACTTAAATGAAAACCAAATCAGGATTTTGAGGAGAATAGAATACTAAACTGATATGCACTCTTCAATGCCTATGTACTGAGGCAGGAATTGAGATCTAATTTTACATAATATGGCCCACTTCAATGCTGATTGTTAAATCTGACTAGATAACTCTTTTATCAGTGATGAATGAGATTGGCACTATGTGGATCCAACTCTGAACCACAAAACACGAAAATGGTTGTGGCATGGTGAGCTGCATGCTACGTTTACCTTCCATGAAATTAAATGTATTATGTATTATGGCACATGCTTTATGAAACAACCAATTACACTTTCTTCTAGAAAGATCTAACCCAAACAGAATCAGTTAATAAACTTAAAAAAGAGTATCTTGTTGAAAAATGAACCTTGTGCCTAACTCGACCCAAGAGCTGGCTCATGTGGTGAGGATTGTCCAAACTATATAAGGAGAGTATAAACCATACACTTAACCGATGTGGGATATTGACTATTGGATTTAATTATTTAAGGCTTCCATGCTATAATTAATTTTGTTCACTTTATCAATATTGTTCAAACAAGATCGTACAGCCTATCCATGGTAATAGCCCTTTTTTTACAACGATGTCTTCAGCAGAAACTGCTAAGAAGCAAACAAGAAGAAAAATCGCTCAAGAGTCTAAGAATACTGTCTATCCTTATTGTAGTTTCAAGGGTGTTCTGACAGTCCAAGTTTCTCATACGCAGTCTTAAGGTGCTGACAACAGGAGGAATTTTCGTGTTATATGGAAATTAGAAATGTTGTAGTTGCCGTATAATAATTCTGTAATACTCATATATAGTATATATGAAGACAACAGAAAGTCATTTTTCCTAAATGTCTTGGTCTACATCATCAGTCATCCAATTATGCAAACATGGAACTCTGTCATTCTAATTTGTATAACGTTTTGACTTATTTCGATTTAATTCCTTTTAGAACTGAAGAAAAGCACACTTTCATATCATTTGTATCTGATGCAAAAAACCACCTTGACATTTGTATCAAAAGCACATAGTAAATAGACTAAATAGTTGAAAAAATCTACATGAATTCTGTACCATTGCAGAAAGTGCTTTCAGGCCAACCGTGCGGAGATGTATAGCACTTTCTTCCTCTCCTACTTGTTGTGCCAATTGACACAGTTTTGGAATAAAACCATCTAAATGAAACATGTAAGTACCGTCTTTCTGCATAATCAATAAAGTCAAGAAAGGTATAAGATTTTTCAAATTTGTCAGGTATAACTGATGCATAAACATGGACAATAAATAACACTCTATAGTCAGAATGATCCACTGTAAAGTTGATGAAAGCACCAACCTGATTATTTACAAAATCAAATATTGATTCACATCCGACAATTAGCATGTCATTCTCACGCGACTGATCTAGAAGAGTTTGTAAGATGCTGAGCAAGCTATTTGCGAAAAGTGGCCTGACAGATAGACACATGAAACCATATAACCATACATAATATAATGTGAAAATTAGAAATGCATCTCATTGTGACCATCACAAACAAAAAAAATGGAAGAAGACAAAAAAGACCAATTCACACTTTGCTAAGCAACAGAAACTTACATGTGATCCTTGCATGAAACAACCAACTTTTTGTATATACACATAACAACCTTTGCTGACCGAAAATTCTCATTTCTCAATTCCTTATAACACTTCTCCTCAAGTGACTTTGTTATCTGCTCAGCAGATACAAGAAAGGTTAATGACAATAATCAATAATGTAAAAGAAAATTCTGAGTTTAGGCATGAAGCAAAAAGGAGATTTCTGCTACATAGAGAACTACGACAAAATGATGCAAACATCCCTTTAACTAAAGCTATTTCCAAATTTGAGCATAAGCTTTGGCAGCTGAATAACCAAATGAAATTCTTTTCAGCATTCTGGCTGAATCTGGAATCTGACTTATTTCGTTCCCAGTATAGTGCTATCTCAGCCAATCAATAACATCAACTTAACCAGGAATTGCAAGCAGTGGACTCCCTCTATCTGATTCCCCCAGTACAAGAACTCCAATCTTGTTGAAAAAATCAATTAGATGTTAACTTAATGGATAAAACGTGATCTAGTACATTAAAAAAGTGCCTCTAAGACAACTATTTGATGGTTGTAAAGTCAAGGTCGTGGATTCAAATGGGTTCCAAATGTATGCTCATTCAAATGCAATATCCACTACATTACACGGTTCTTATCTAATAAGAGGGCAACTAGAGTTCTACTTATTATTTTGGAAAACCTGGAAAAATTTGTGAGGTAGTTTCCTGGTTACTATCAGTTTACCAAAATTGTAATCTCATTACCAGACAAAGAAACTGCAAGTGAATAAAGTTATCCTGAAGATTAGCAATAAAAAATACTATGTTACAAATTTTCAGGAGGTTTTTCATGGATTGTTTCGAATGAATATACCTTGGGAATTCGAAAAGGATTTTTTGCAGCATATTCACAAAGTTTTCCAATTTTCCTATCATTTGGTTCTTCTTCCTGCACAGTGAACGCACGAATGTCATATACATGTGGATGTCGCATCGAAAGAAAGCAAGTTTATCATTTGTCAAATGGCCAAATACCACTCTTTCTGTATATTACCTCATATAAATGCACTGCTGAATGTAGCTTAAAATCATTTTGAACTCAAAAGGGTAATGTAAACCAAAAGGTAAAATCAGCTCACCATTTTTAAGTGACATCAATTTCAGGCACAAAAACTCTTCATGTCTTGTGCTTTTTCATGCTACTGACAGGCTATGCTTCTGTATTATAGTAGCTAGATATAATAATTTCAGGAACATGTGGTTTGCATATTTATATGGTTAAACTTGAGCTGGATCTAATCTATCGATGCTTGTGGCAGAGATAGTTGATGCTCCACATTCAACTTATATACAAATTTCTTATATCATGCAGAAGTTCAAATACAATGACCAGCTTCCACCAAATTCATATATCATGAGGCTTCCCTAAAATTCAGTAACCAAAATCTTGATGTGGCCGCTCTAGAAAAATTTAGGATATTTACTTTCATCTTGGAACACTAAATTTATGGGCGACACATTTACTATCACATTTTGACTTGGGATACATGGTAGAAACTGAACAAGCTTGGAAGGAAAGAGAAGAAGAAAATGATGGCATTTGTAGAGTCTGGAGATCCGGTGGTGCTGGGCTTACTCTAAGGCAAGGGTGAAGTAGTTATTGGTGAGCGAATGGATGGTCTTTGTAACAAGTGAACAGGTCCCTTTCCCAAAAGGCAAAAGCAAACCTTTTTGACCAATAAGGAAACGGGAACTTGTCTGCTGTCGACACAAAAGCTGGTTCTTGATTGACCAAAAGATGGCAACCTTTTCAGAAAATCCAAGACAACACAAAGTACAGATTTGGACACTATAGGTGATCTTTCTTCTATTTATTTGGGAAATACATATTCAAATACATGAAAAATAATATTTGCCTATTATTGCAACAGTGCTCCCCATGCACAACGTAAGGGTGGTGAAATTAATCCCCTGTTATCTGAAACTGAACTTTCACAGACTCATAAGCAGAGGTCAGGTTGTTAGAGATTGAATAGCAGGAAGGTTGCACAAACTTGTTCATCCTTCCGTTAGATACAGCTACTTACAAATAGTTGATTAATATCAGTTGTTCACTCCTTTAGCAGGCGAAATATCCATATAGAGTAAAAACAACCAATGCCGCTTACTATCATCTATATCTAATATAAGCAAAAAATATGATGACTTCAAGAATCCCAATTAAGTTAAAAGTTCAAATGCTTCATTAATAGAGAGAGAAACTTACGTTTAGACTCCAAAAACTGATTTGGGAGATTTAACACATACAAGGAACCAAACAGAACATGGAAGTTGCTTATATTCACCATACAATCCTTGACTAACCTGGGACCGAGGGAAAATGTCTGAGATCAACTTCTTATACCTCTTAACGGGCTGCCTTGATCTTGTCCGCATCGCAGGGCAGAAGAAACAAAGGTTGCCACATGCTGGCAAGACTTGCCTTGACATCACACCGGAGACTCCGTTCATCTTTACTAACATAAAATTTGTTTTTCCACCCTATTGAGTTAGCTCACAAAGGTAAATGCTTTCTTTCCCTCCCTTAACCTCTAATAACTCAAGAATTCCTAAACCCACAAAAATCAGAAAGG
Organism: Datura wrightii; assembly: GCA_035772735.1. Classification (NCBI taxonomy): domain Eukaryota; kingdom Viridiplantae; phylum Streptophyta; class Magnoliopsida; order Solanales; family Solanaceae; genus Datura; species Datura wrightii. The sequence goes on from JASDFA010000003.1 coordinate 168,191,667, forward strand.
GAAAGAAAAGCACTCAGGAGCTTGTGGGTAACTCCTCCTTTAGTCCTGTTTTTACAGCCTACAAATTAGAGAATTCAAAAACCACTTTACATCAAAATCTCATTAAACCATCACATATCAACAATCCAAAATAAGCAATTTAATCAAAAGGGTATCCCAATTTTCTCTCACAACTAATCAAGATCATGAACCAAAATTGGGTTCAAGAAAACTTGAAAACTAAACAAATTAAGCAAAAGGGTACATGGGAATTTTAAAAAGATCAACTTTTTCCCAAATGAATTTGATGATATGCTTATCCAAAGAATTGTACAAACAGATACCCTAATTCATAAATAGACATTTATGCAAATTGTACAAGTTGGGGCAAATGCACAAACTGGCAATGACTCATATATATGTATACAAATTTATATTTCACACACACACACACACACACACACACAGACCCACCTTTTCAGATGAATGCCTGTAAAGTACAGAGCTGATGAATCATCAAAGATTTCCAACAATGCACCTGATCTCCAGCATTTCTTCCCCCTTTTCAACAACCCTTCTTCAAAAAATTGACTCTCTCTCTCTCTCTCCTGTTTTCTCTCTCGCACCTCTATACACACAAAAACAAATTTTAAAAAATCTTAGAAAATTAGAAAAAGAAATGATGGGTTTGGCCGGACACTAATTAATAATTAGGAAAAAAAAATACTATTATTTGTATAACGGTAATATATAAAGATTCATAGAAATGGGAAAAGCCGAATGATGGAATGTTGACATTGCTGACAAATTTCTATTTATTATGCTTTCCAATTTGGAATTTGTGAGAAAGTTAAAAGGATGGATAGTTTCTTCATTTTATTTTTTGTTTGTTTTATTTATTTGTTTATATTTATTTACTATAGATTTCAGAAAGAAAAACTAATAATGTTTCTTTAATATTTGACAGTGGCAGTTAAAGGACGGTTGATGGTTAAAGACTTTTTTTTGTGCACCCGCGTTTCCTCCAATTATGTCTTTATTGTTTTGGATTTGATTAATTAGAATTCACGTTGGAAGGTCAATCTCATTTTAGGGGCGAGATTGGGGAACAAATTCACCAACATGTGATTGGTAGGCGATTACTAGCGATTTTTGGCTTCATGCCAGCGAGTTGCGGCCTACAATGCGAATTGAGGATGTGTTCTGGGGGTGAGTAACTCAACGGATGGCAACTAAACACGAGGGTTGCATTCGTTGCGGGACTTAACCCTACATCTTATGACATAAGTCTACGACAGTCATGCTCTATTAATGTTTAAATCTGAAATCTTTGGTTAAAAATGGAGGGTACTTACCACCCCATTACAATCATACGATAGCAAATCATGATATTTTTCTTGACGTAAAAAGTTACTTGATATCTATGTTGACGAAAGATTTAATGAATTTTATTAGTATTCTTGAACTACAATTGCTTGCATTTATTACAAACTGATCCAAGTTGCAAATTTAGCCACCAAATGTGACCATTAATAACTACACATACACAATATCCCAATGTTGACATATGCTTTTTCTCATTTAATTTGTTGACTAATTCCTCCTAACTAAGTCATGATATATGTCTCAATATTGGTGATCCGGTGAACTTAATAATTTTTGTTCGGATCATGTATATGTATTAAGAATTTTATTAAATATTTATAAATATTTGATTGTGAATTAAAAACATATATATTGACTTTGAGATTGTTATAAGACTATAAATTTCAAACTCTAAATTCGCCTCTAGTTAAATATACATTTCAAATAATTTTTATAACTCTAGAGTCTAGACTCACGACATTTAAATTTCGAATTCACCACTATTTCTAGTTTTCTTTTTTTGTTTATGCAAAAGCTTTTCTAGAAAGGAAAGGGGAAAAGAGCCATCATATAATAAGTACTAACAATAATGATAGTAGTTGGAACAGATAGATGATAATTGCTCATCATTAATCTAAATGACTTAACCTGCCTTGTAAGAAAGAGCTGGATTAGCACAACTATGAGAGGCAATAGTTTTCTAATACCCCCCCACCCCACCCCCCACCCCTCCCCGAGTGTAATTCGATACTTGAGTTTATATGTGTAATTTGGGTTACGATGAAGGATGTGACTATAAGAGTCTATTATATGCAACCTTCCCCTAAATTTCTGCAAGAGGTAGTTTCTACGAGTCGAACCTGTGACCTCCAGAAGAAAAAAGTCACTCTCATGTTCAGAAGAAAAATTATATGGCTCTAGTCATATTGATCTTCAACCAGCCTCAAATCATTGTGATCTTGTAAGAATAAATAGACTACTTGTTTCTGAAAAAGAATTAACAAAAAAAAGGTATTATGTACTTTTGCTTCTTTACATGGACCTCCCAATTTAAGCCTTAGAAGTTCCTTTATGTTCCCTTTCAACATGTTCCACAAGGGCCACGGGATCTCGGAAACCTTTGCTACACCTTGGGCAGACATCGACTGTCAAGTTCATGACACCGTTCTTCTCGTGGACTTTCTGCACGTGGTCGATGAGAGCTCTGACTGTAGAAAATCTTAGATGACATTGTGGGCATGGCTCTACTTGACTGCTGTTGTTAGTAATCTTGTGGCTGGTGGAGCGGCTGCTTTGCCCCGTCTGCTGCGTTTGATTAAATTCACTGTTGAATTTTTCCTTTACAGATGATACTACCTTGAATAGGCTCGTGGTCCATCTTGAGGACGACGTGGACTGAGCTTTCTTGGGTTCTTCTTTACTTCCATTCAGAAAGTTCATAAACTGGAATGATGCTTCTGGTTTCTTAGGTCCGGGGCAGCTGTGATCAGGTCCAAACCGGTGCTTCAAGCAATGATCGACAGTACAATCACGACATTTGATTGTGTTGGAGAAAGTCAAGAGCTCTCTGCAGCGAGGCACAGGACATTTTCTTTTCTTTGTGGCTTTTTCATAGTTCGATGGATCACACTCGGTGTTCACATGCGATTCCCAAGTTATGTTTGGGTCTTCATCCGGATTAAGGCATACCCCTTTTGCACAGAGCGGGCAAATGACCACTGTGACATTATTCTTGTTAGCTGTTGGACACTGGTGTCTAATATAGCTCCGATGATCTAGACAATACACCTGCCAGGAATTATTGTATGTTAACACACATTCATCATCGGAGATTATTCCCAATAATCAACGACCAAATTTATGTTAATTCTGAAGTCATACAGTTCCAAACGAACCAACAAAACAAAGAAGAGAAAATACACTGCAACTAACCAACAGATTCTTGGAAGAAAATTGGGCAAGGCAAGACAAGATGAACACAAAGTCAAATGTAACCCAAAGGTAAACTATACATACCTACTCGTAAATTTATCCCGTCATTAAAGTTGAAGTATAAGAAGCAGTATTCGCCAATACTGATAGAGGAATTGCAGGCTCCAAGTTTGGGAACATATTGCTTTAAAATTCAGAAATAAAGACAGAACAGAAGTGATTATCTAATTAACCATGTGAAGTACATCAACTGCCGATTCTCCAAGATGCACCATTACATGAGACATAATCATGGAATACTAACAGTTCAATATTCAAAAAACCTTATCTTTTGTTGTATCATACAAACAATTGATCACAACCTTATATGCAAAGTAGAGACTTATTCATCTCTTTTTTCCCTTCTTGATACGGTAGACCCCAATCCCCACTCTCCTACCGAAGAGTCCACATAGTGATCCTTCCCCCCTCTGCTACTCAAAATCTCAACCTTATGGTTGGAGGTGGAGGGTCATAACCACTAGGCTATCCTTGTCACTGATGTCATATCTCTATATCTCAATACCTCATCAAAAAGATTGTTTATCTAATTATCTTTCACTATTTCTCTTCAGCCTATAGAATGTCACAAAATAAATCCTCATCAGAAAAGCACACTTGTTGCGGTACAAGGGAATGAGGAAAAACATAAAATGCTCAAAGATTATACAATAGCTGCTATAGCTTGGCTCCCCTTAGCTTCAAATCAACACTGTCATGTTCTTGAATACTCAATCCTTCAGATTTCCTTGAAAATCAAATTCTACCCACAAAACAAATCTTCACAAAAATACCAAAATATTATCTTTCTCCCCCTACCTTGAGCCCCATCACATCACAAGTGAGCCTTTCCCACTTTGCTACTCGAAATCTCAACCTTATGGTTGGAGGTGGAGGGTCTTAAGTCATAAGCACTAGGCTATCCTTGTCACTGATGTCATATCTCTATATCTCAATACCTCATCAAAAAGGTTGTTTATCTAATTATCTTTCACTATTTCTCTTCGGCCTATAGAATGTCACAACATAAATCCTCATCAGAAAAGCACACTTGTTGCAGTACAAGGGAATGAGCAAAAACATAAAATGCTCAAAGATTATACAATAGCTGCTATAGCTTGGCTCCCCTTACCTTCAAATCAACACTATCGGGTATTACTTAGATGTGAAACTTGCAGACCTCATCGGTTGTAATATTTCTCTTACGGGGGGAACGAAATCAAAGAATATATAGACTAGTAGAGACCCTCTATGTAGTTGTCTATCTAGGGCGATCGATCTACATCTTTCCCCATAGCCCTGGGGCTGTGTCTCGATCTCCACTGCCCGAGGCCTCCAGAAAGAAGGCGTTCTTTTGCATTGCACTTCTTCATGTCTTGATTCACCGTCGTTCTGAATAAGTCAGATAGTTGATCGAGAAAGCACCGCCCAAAGGTGCTCATTGAGCCGGTCCCCGGTGGCTAAAATCATCTCAAAGCTGAAGTGAAGAAAAAAGCCAAGTTATTGCAAAACTGCGGAATTTCATTCTATAAGGTAGGGCTCATGTTCTTGAATACTCAATCCTTCACATTTCCTTGAAAATCGAATTCTACCCACAAAACAAATCTTCACAAAAAAATATCAAAATATTATATTTCTCCTCCTAGTCCTACCTCAAGCCCCACCACATCACTAGTCACAACCAAACAACTATACAAAAAAAAGGTTTCTTTTCCTTGTGGACCAAAAAGATTTGAACTTTAATAAAAACCCATATCAAAAAACTCAGAAACAATGAAGATTTTTCAATACAACATTGAGAAAAGACAGTAAATCCATGCATAAAAAAGAAAAGAAATGGCACAAATTGTAAAGAGAGAAAGAAAGAAGGGAACCTTGTGACAGCAATCGCAGGTAAAAGGCAAGAAATCGATCTGCCGGCAATCTTCAACAGAGCAATGCTTCCCAAGATTTGGGAATTCCGGTGTTCCCATTGAATTTGCAAACTTTGTAAACAACAACAACAACAACAAGAAAAAAGAAAGGCGAAAATATTGAAAATTGATGATTTGGTGTGGATTTTTTTATGATATCAGTTGATTGGAGGCTAAGGAATTGGGAATTAGGAAATGGGGTTTCTTTGAAGATTCTTTGAAGACAAGTCGGAAAGACAATGCTGGGAATTGGAGAGAGTTTAAGAAACATTCAACGTTGTCTGTCCTAAGTTGTCTGGCAAATGGCGACTTTTCTCCCTTTTTTATTTATTTTTTTATTTATTATTATTTGACTTAACGGACAATACACACCTAAGCTGCGGCCATTTTTACTGAGTTTCATACCGCAACTATTTATTATTTTCTATTTAAACTATCACACCTTAGATGTTTAATTAGCTTTCTATTATCGAATTAAAATAATATTAGGCCAATTTATAGGTTAAGAAATTGATCTTGGACCTAACTCAACCTGCTTTCGGGGTTGAGTTAGGCTCAAGATTCATTTCTTAACATGGTGTCAGAGCAGGACTGAGCGTGAGGTAGGGTGTTGAAGAATGAAAATTGTCCCAATCGGTAGTTAAAGAGATGGGTAGACTATTTATATGGGCTTAGCAATCCTCCCTCACAAGTTAGCTTTTGGGATTGAGTTATGCCCAAGATCCATTTCTTAACACATACACGGGTATTTTTAATATAAAGAGAGTGTTAGTTTAGTTATATAAATAAAAAAATAATTGATAGTTGAACTATGAAACTCCTAAAACAAATTAGTTGTTATTCTGTTATTGCATGTTTGAGGTAAGGTCTGTTACATTATACCCTCTCCAGATCTCACTTTGTGATACTACACTGAATTATTATTGTTGTTGATGTTACATAAATGTATTGTTCGATCATCTGGTTTATCAATATGATCGAAATATACATTATCTATATACTTCGACTGTTATATTGTGAGTAAATATTTATACACCGTGTAGATATTTTGTCAACTCGCCTTCATCTTCCAAATTAACACTGAACTCTGAGAGCATGGTGCATAGGTTGCATTGGACTTGGCTGACCATAAAGAAAACATGATAAACAACAGTAGAAGAGGATGTCGACAATGAGCTTCTTCTTGAGCTAAATGTCAAGGCTCATTCTGTTCCGTTTTTCTATCGGAAACAGCCTCTCTATCTCTGAGGCAGTGTTAAGATCAACGTACATTTTATCCTCCCCAAACTTCATTTGGTGGGATTACACGCGGTGGTTGCTGTTGTTGGTGTTGGTGTAACCATCTTAAAGAACCCCGGACACCACTTGTGGGAGTATACTGAGTATGATTAATGTTAGAACGAAAACCCTATTTAATGTTTAAAAACGGTATTTGAGGACAAAAGACCTTGGAATCAATATTCACTACGTTCGTCATGGCTAACATCGTTCATTTAGATGTTTCTAGATCATGAAAATCAAATTCATAAATTTAAATATATATATATATATATATATATATATATATATATTCTCTTGATAAAATGACTGGACTATAAAAATCACAAACAAATTGGTTATGGAAAACAAGTAACAAGTGAGTTTTAATTGTGTGTTTTTTTTAATTGGGGATATTTCTCTACTTTTATATTAATTAATTATTCATTTATTGACAAAAAAACATCATTATATGTCTGTCAGCTGCAAAATTAAAGCAGGTTTTTATGGCTTTTAAGTCATGCTTTGAGGAATAAAGTCCAATATTGAACAAAATAGATATTTATTCCCAAGAAAAAGTGTAAAGTTAGAACACTTTAAAAGGATACGATGTATTCGTCTCTCGTTATGCGTGAAATTTAACATAGAAATAAATTATAAGAGTTTGTTATATATAATTTTATTCTGTATTTTTGAAAGACTATTTTGAACTTGTGATCTTTCTAATTATATGAAAACAACTATTACCTGCCTATATGTGTCCCAAAATAACTTAGATGGTTGATTAGCATCCACTAGTAATATAATTAACTTTTTGTTGTTGTATTAATCATTACATAAATACATTTTCTTTGGTTGCAATAGGTTTAAACCCCACATATAATGATTAATAATTAATCTTCCGCGTTTTCTTCACTAATAACACAGGATTAATTAGAAGAAAATAATTTTGTGTTGATCGAGCGATATCTGTTGCGATAATTAGCATAGAATGATGTGTCAGTATTATTCTGAATTGAAAATCGAAAATTAAAAATCTAAAGTTTAGGAGCGAAACAAAAGATCAGACAAAACAGACTTTAAACGTACTCAATACAAACAAAAATTATGTGATTACTTGACATGAACATCGAATACATTTTTTTTGGATCGAACTGTCCATGTTGAAACACAAAATTTTCCACATTGAATAATACTACCTAATTTCACAATCATGGACCTATATATAGCACATAAACACTCTATTTCATGGGCGGATTCAATCTTACGATATCAAGTTCATATGAACTCAGTAATCTAAATGTAGAACATAAATTTATATGTAATTTATTAAATTTACAATAAATGATAGATATGTTGTTGGGTGAATGTATAAACATCGACAACTTCAACTTTAATCATGAGTTATTATTAAGAAGCAACTATATTAAACATCTTTTCTCATTATTTTAGCGTAAAAAAGAAGGATTCAAAATTAGAACAGTATTGATTTGAGTTTAGAATTTATGCTTATTTAGAGATCCCTTTTTTCTTTTCATTTTCCTTATCAAAATTCACGTCTTAAACTAATAACAATTTGAGCTCAATATCCAATTAATTCAGATCCACGCAACATAAACTCCATTAAAATAGAAAACATTCTCCCTTATAGTTTTCTTTTTTTAGTAGTGAACGAATTATATCCATTCCATCATAACCCACGATATTTAAGCGAATCTGTATTCTATACTAGAATTCTTTCCCAAATAAAGCAACAAACGTTGATCGGTAAAACCTATAAAAACAAGATAGTTATGGCGTGAAGTACTCTTATGCATCTCCGTCATTCGATCTCGCGCGAAAAAAAAAGAAGAAAAAATAAGAAGAAAGCATGCATTTGATCAGGCAATATACATAGAGAAAAGTTACACAAAATACAAAAATCACTATGAAAAAAAAATTACATATACCTAATTAGACACACTATAAAATTAAAATCAAAGTAAAATACTCAAAAACATATATTAAATTTTATCATTTCCCTTTTTCTCCTTTAATTTCCATATCAATTTTTTTTTTTTACTTTTTTTTAATTTAAATTATTATATTCTAAGAAGAAAAATACTGAGTTCAGGTCCGCCATTACCGTCTGGATTCATCATATAAAAAGCTTCCGAGTCACGACTTCCAACGACTCGTTCGAATTTAGCTCTCATATACAGCAACTCACCTTCCGTCGCCGCGCTAATTTTCCGGCCGTCGTCCACCACCGGAATCACTCCGGCGCCGACGGAAACACTCTGGACAGTACTGAGCACATGCCAGTCGGAATCCGTACAGGCTCTAGACAGCGCGTACCCGCACTTCCTCCCGTTGCAGTACATCGTCCACATCGGCTCCTGAAATAGCCCCACGCGCCTCCGGCTTCCTCCCGGTGTCGACGCCGGCGCCGTTTTCTCGCACTCCAGAGCGATCCTCACCAGCCCAGACGACATCTCCTTCACTAAAGACGAAGTGGAAATCGCGAGCTCGATTAAGAGTACAGGTTCCGATTTCGGATCGTCTTGTACGGCGAAGCTGACGTGGCCTCTCCGGTGACCGAACAGGGTTCCGGTGACTTTCCGGCCGAGGGAAGGCGTGATTGAAAACTGGGTCGGGAGATTTAGCCACCGGCAAGTAGGGAGCACAGAGGGAAATGAGATAATGCTGATTAGTGACCGGAGAAGAGCTGAAACTCCGATTCGAGTTTTGGTTAATCGATTGAAATTGTTTGGAGAAGAAGATGAGCTTCCATTCTTAGGAACGAGGGATTTATCTGAAGAAAATTCATGGTTGGCCGAAGAATTTGATCTTGAATAAGTAGTATTATTATTAGTATTAGCAGGGATGATTTTTTTGGAGCTTTTGCAGCTACTTGTTCTTGGAAGAGCAGCAAAAGGTTGTTGCTGCTGCTGTCCTTGTCTCATTGTATGAACAACAAACAAACAAACAAACAAACAAACAAAAATGAGACAAAATTGGAATTCTCTATAGGCTATGTAGGTAGTGAAAATAAGAAGAGGAGATTTTGATTCTTCTATAATCAAGAACCTAGAATATGGGAGTAGAGTAGTACTAGTAACTTGTTTTCTACTACTACTCCAAATCCAAAATGGAGTGGTGGGGGGTGGGGGGGGTGGGGGGAGAAGGGTAAGTACTCAACTCTCAAGAAAAAAAGACAAGTTTTTGAAATATTTTGGGTAGTGTAAAAAGAGATTGTTGTGGTCTTGTGGGCATGTATTTTAGCAATGATCAAAAGCCAAGTTACCAAGAAAAGGGCAAAAAGAAAGAAGGGGAAAAAAGAAATGATGTGTAAGGGTTAAGTGAGGTGATCCTTTTCCCCCTTTTCCTTTAATTTTTTCTTCTTTTTTTTGTTATATATGGAATAATGGACGATCAGAATGAAAATAAGAGATAGCGATAATTGAATTCACACTTATATAATGGCACAATAAACTCTATTAATACACTATTAAGCTATGAGCATGTGTATTGAAGGTGATTTTACTCACGAGAAGCAAAATGAGCGTTAGTATTGGATGTGATTTTGCTAATAAGAAGCCGAATGAAAAAAAGAAAACAGCTAGAATTGAACACACGTCTATTGCTACATGAGCCTTAATAGTGATTGGATCATTTCTCACACAAGAAACACAAAGGAATAATGAGGTGTATTTTGATCCTTTTTGCTATGTAAAAGGCAGTAGGAAAAGTATAGGGGATTTTGGTTGTTAATAGTATCAAAAATGAAGATTTTTTTTCTTTATTTTTTTTTGAAAGAGAATTGAGAGGGGGGGACAAAGTGATGATGAGTGTTTTGAAGGTGGCTAATAAAAATAAAAAGGGAAAACTATGGAGGTTTGTGCTGTTTTGTGAAATGATTTGTGATCATTTATACACACACAAAAAAAAAAAAAAAAAAATTTAACTTTTTATTTTTATTTAAAAGGATAAGGAGGGGTGATGATATAGTGGTCATGCAGAGCATGATTAAAGAATACACGTGCAACGGAATTGTTTGATGGTGATTTTTCTCAAGCGTGATTCTGATAGAATGGTTCTTGAATGATGAATGGACGGTCAGGATTGACTGATGAAGAATCGATGTCTATATAAGCTTTTTATATAATCATCTGATATCTGAATTGATCCGGTTAAATCGAATAGTCAAATTTTATATTAAGATGATTTGTCGCTAATTCTATTTAGTGATAGATTAACACAAAATGATAAAAAAAATTCGTAAGCTACGAGTTATTTGTAGATAGGTTAGCTACATAATTTGTAGTTAATTTTTAATTTTTTTTCTTTTAGTGATGGGAGCATAAAGCTAAGCTACCGCTTTCAACGTATGATCGAAATACAATAATATAATGATCGAGTTTGATTCAAAAGAAAGACGAAAAGTTTGAGAACAAGTAAAACTTTTCATCGTTGTTGTAAGGTTTTCAAGTTCGATCGTTAAGACAAATTAGTAGATTTTTAACTTTTCATATCAAAAAATAATTTTTTTATAAATTTGAACTCAAAACGTCTAATTAAATATGAATAGCTTGAAGTACAGACGATAAAAACAAACACGTCTCTAATTAATTAATACTTTACAATATCTTGGCCAACTATTATTACAAATTAAATATCAAATGACTATTTTACAATTTCATAATGGTTGATATGAAGAAGATTTTTTTAACATTGTTAATGATGTACTACAATTTTTGTTTGGCGTCTCACTTTATGTTTGATAGTGATATTGAAATTCGTGTAATTCGAATTTATGTTTCGTAAAGTTTATTATACAAAGTGCTTCTTTTTAAAAGATCATGTATTACGAGTTTTACGATGAATTTGATTGTCAGGTTCAATTGCAACAAGAAATGGATTTTAATAGCGCGTTATTTAGTATGAATTGGTAAAATGACAGAATTCATAAAAGATTATTCAACATGCTCTGCTGGAAAGGAAGTGAGTTGCCCTTTCTGTCCCTTGGGCGATGGATTCAGACTCAGCAAATCGGATATTCAGATTTTCAAATTTGATTTATTTTACATTGCTTCATATATCTGAATCTACTGGTTTCTAATTCATTATTCGTAATATTTCATATCCAAGAAGAGGCTGATGCAACCTTATAACGTCGGGTTCATTGAACCTTGTACTTTTAATTTACGTGTAAGAATTCACCAAGATTTACGTGATACAATATGTTTGAAGACTCCAGGTTTGAAGACACAATTTTGAAAATATGATAAGTTCAGATTCATTAAATCAGTAGAACTTAAATTCTGAATTTGTCTCTGTATATAGAATTCGAGATCCGAAAACCTCTATTTTAAATTATATTTATTATATAAGACCAAACTTAATTTTTTTAAAATTTATCTTTTTGGGACGGTTCCAAACAAAGCATTATTATTTGTGGTGATGTGGCTAATCTGATTGGTGGCCTAATCTCAATTAGACGGTCAGGATTAAAGTTGACCTTCTTTAATCTTGACACGTTGACTCTTTAATTACCAATCAAAAATTTAATAATTTTATTTTCCATAAGCATGTGACATCTTCCTTTGCATCACCTACTTTGTTTCTATCTTATATAAAAACAAAATATTGAAATATATTACTCCCACTGCTTCGATTTATTTATCGAATTTTGACTTGGCACAAAATTTAAGAAAGTAAAAAGTACCTCTAAATTTTGCGGTCTTATTAAAATTCACTTCAAGTAAAGACCTATTAAGAGAATATCACACGTCATATCAAGAGGTTTTCACTCCCAATATCAAACAAATAGCTTCAGATTCAAGCCTTAAGTATGAAAAAAGACCTAGCAGAGAGCGTTTTTCTTTAACAGATTTAGATAAGACACAAATTCTGATCAATCTGAGTCTCAATACAGTATCAAATACCGAGTGAAGACGTAAAAAAAATAATTTAAATATATACTCTAAGTTAGGCTTTCATATACAAAAACAATAATTGCGGCTCAATATCAAATAAATCAAGTCAGCTTTATGAAATCATTACGAATCATGTCGACTCATTTAAACTCAACTGATCAATATTATAAATTTAATTAACAAAAAAGAGAGAAGAAGTACCAAATATTTTCTATATATCAGTAACAACTACCAGGTATAATTGTACTTCAATCTCAAATTAGTTGAGTCGACTATGTAAAGTCAATATCGCCTTTATATATTTTTCTTGTTTTGTTATTCCATATTTTTCGCTAATTCTGCACTAGTTTTGCACATGTTTCAAAAGTTTCCAAATTTAATCTTCATAAAACTTTAGCTAATAATATATATATTTCACCTCCTAAATAGAAAATTCACGAAATTTTAATAAAAATTTCTTTTACTTTCTTACTCCAAGATCGAATATTCAACAGACGTTTTCTTTAAAACGTCATTGAAAACATTTTCGACAAGTCAATTTTCAAAAAAAATCATGCTTATTTAAAGTAGTGACACTTGGTGCACTTTAATAATTTGTGATTTCATATATGATTTTGAAAGGGAAAAATAAAAAGGTTATGAAAAAGAAAAAAAGTTGCACAATTGGTCCATTTTTTGGACATAATTTTGTTCCTTCACCTTTATACTTTTTGTTTGTTCCACATTTTAAATATTAATATGTTAAACACACAAACATAATCATGAGGACATTCTCATCCACATATTGAATTGTCCAATTTTACAATTTTTAAAGAAGAAAATATTATTATCTTGACCAAAAAAATAATAATAATAATTTGCTTATGAAACAATTTTGTCATGTTTTATACAAGAGGAATTTTATATTTCATTTTGTAAAGCAAAAGAGTATGTGGCCCAAGATAAGATAGACTAAATTATTTCATAAATAATTATAGTTTAGAGAGTAATAATGAAACGTAGTTATGTTTTGTGTATATACAAAATATAGCTATAGTTATTATACCAGGTCGAAGAGTTGTATCAAGCGGGGTATCAATTTGTATCAGCGAGAGAACTGTATTCAGATGACGAGTATCAGTTGTATCTACGCATATTATATCAATTGAAAACACGTGAAAGAGCTATATCAGCGCGTGCTTGTATTATGTATTTGCTACAAAACTCTAAACATAGCTATTTTTTATTTTGTAAAGCAAAAAGTATGTGGCCCAAGATAAAAGAGACTAAATTATTTCATAAATAATTATAATTTAGGGAGCAATAACGAAACGTAGTTATGTTTTGTGTATATACAAAATGTAGTTATGTTTTGTGTATATACGAAAACGTAACTATAGTTGTTATATCAGGTCGAAGAGTTGTATCAAGACGACGAGTATCCGTTGTATCTACTCATATCGTATCAACTGAAAACGCGTGAAAGAGCTATATCAGCGTGTGCGTGTATTGTGTATTTGTTATAAAACTCTAAATATAACCATATTTCATTTTTTTTTGAAATTAATGTAGCTATGTATCGTAAATATAATCTAAATATTTGCGACGTCTTCGGACCAGTTACTGATCATCGTCTTGGTAAGATATTGCCTCACCAACTAGCTAATCAGACGTGAGGCCCTCCTCGGGTGAATCTCAAGAGGTCGATTTATTCAAAACTCAATTACGACATCCCTTCTCTCCCACTTCACACCTCGTACATACCTTTCTTATAAAGATAAATGCGTTTTCACATCTTCTTAACCTAAAATAGTTGGGGAGAGGAAAGATTCACATATTATTTTCTATTAATTTCGTTTAATAATAAACAAAAGTTGGATATATTTAAATTTTTGTAATATATGAAAATATTTTTTTTTTCAAAAAATAGGGATCAATATAATAAAGTGGGCAAACAACCATTATAAGAGAATTATTATTAAATTAGTGAATAATTGTATTGAATGCTTCGTCATTTGTGTGACTAATCAAGTAATGATTAGATTAATGCATGCTAATACTTAATTTAGAAAAAAATAATTAGTTCTAAGGAATGATGTGTACTTAACAAGAAAAGGTGACCACAAAAATAATATTGTATATTGGGGTGTAATTTTTTTTAAAAAAAATATTAAAAGAATATAATATGATAAAGATGATATTTATAATATTAAAACTCATAATAATTAAACCATCTAAAGATGACATAAATTGTGGTTTAGTTGACAAAGATGACATAAATATTGATTTTGAAATTCACAAATTATTTATTAAGTTTCATATTCACTTTAATTTAACTATATTCGATATTCAAAATTCATTAACCAGATTATCAAAATTCGCTTTAAGTAAACGCCTATCGAGGAAATAACATGTACCAAAAAATTATTCATTTCCAATATCGAATAAATAGCCTCAAATTCGAGTCTTGTGTACGGAAAAAAAATCTTAATAGAGAGTCTTAATTTCAATTGTGATAGAAATATATAAAATCACTTAATCATCATCAAATTTTCAATATTATTTTTCATTTTGGGTACTTTCAACTTATGACCTGTATCAATTGGCAGCCTGTAAGACATAAAAAAAAAATTAAATTTATACTCTAAGTTGAGTTTTTCATATATAAAAATAATAATCGTGGTTTAATCTCAAATAAAAAAAATCAGTTTTTTGAAATCATTACGAATTATATCGATTCATCTAAACTCGATCGAAATCATTATAATTTGCTGCAGTATAAACCACGTCTTCCCTAACTGATTCTATCGTACATGTATCGTGTTCTTCAAAAAGAAATTTTCTCACAAACTCACTCAAAAGTTGTAAGATTATCAGCTTTTGCAATAAGTTTTAGTCATTTCATGACTTGATAAAACATAGCTTAATCCAAGCTAATAAGCAAACATTCATGTAATGCAAAAACTAAAGAGAGTCTTAATTTCAAATTGCGATAGAAAAATATAAAATCACCAATTATTATCGAATTTTTAGCATTATTTTTCACTTTGGATGTTTCCGTCTGATATGTATCAACTGACAGCTTGTAAGACATTAAAAAAATAATTAAATTTGTATTTTAAGTGAGTCTTTCATATATAAAAAATAATAACCATGGCTCAATCTAAAATAAATCAAGTCAGGTTTATAAAATTATATGAGTTCATTTAAACTGATCAACTGAAGTCAATAATATAAATTTCTTTTAAAAAAAAAGAAGGAGAAGAAGTACATGTAGATTTTTTCGAGTTTGTTGACGGACTCTGTTTGACTTGAAATTAATTGTGCCCTTCGAAAATGACCTTGTTATCAAGACTCATCATATTCGTCATGGCTAAAGTTGATCATTTAGGCATATCCCAATCGTGAAACCAGAATTCACGAATTTGATTATTACTTTTCATGTGTGTTAGTACATGTTATTTTCCTGAATTTTGTTAGTGGACTCTGTTTGACTTGAAATTTGATGTATCCATCGGAAAGATAATTAGGTTTTATGAGACATAATCCTGACCAATCTGAGTTTCAATTATAAAAATAATACAGTATAGTAATTAGATTTTATAACTATGAATTGATAGTCCAAGTATGGTTACATTTTGTTCACTAAATTTTATATACTTATTTTCATATACCTTGCATAGTTTTAAATAATGCATATATATTATTCTAACGACTCTACACGAATTAACATAAGACACACGTACGTGTGCAAAACTAGTAATACAAAAAGGAACATATCACATTCAAAGGTGTCCCCTTATTTTGTTATTGGCACGAGCACCCTTATTACTCGTAACTAATGACTATCTAATTTGTGATATCTAGTGTAATATCACAAGTTAGATCTGAGGAGGGGAGCGTGTGACGTAAATTTTACCTCTATCTTGTGAAGATGTAGAAATACTGTCTTCGAAGGCGCTCAGCTCAAGTCCAGCAAATCAAAGTAATAGAAAAGAAAAATACGACAGTAGAAGAAACATGACAACTAATAGGAAAAATAGGATAGAGCATTTAGAGAAAAAAATAGTAGCAACAATGAAATTGTACGATAACCAGAACACAATAAACAATAGATAGTAATAAATAAAAAGAAAGCAAGAAACTACAGTCTAACTCGACCAAATTTTTTTTCGAAAATAGTTTTTCGGGAAAAGCAGTTAATAATAATCTTTTCGACCATTTCACTTGATAAAAACTTCATCAAGTTATTACGGTATAATGATCTTCTAACTAGTCGTGCCTTCCCCATTCAATGATAGAAAAATCACTCTATCATCATTGAATTTTCAACATCATTTTTCACTTTGGGTGCTTTCAACTTCTTATTGGTATCAACTGGTCGCCTGTAAAACATAAAAAATAAAGATTTTAAATTTGTACTCTAAGTTGAGTCTTTCATATACAAAAACAATAATTGTAGCTCAATCTCAGATAAATCAAGTCAGCTTTAAGAAATCATTATGAATTATATCGATTCATATAAACTCGATTGAAGTCAATATTAAATTTTTTTTTAAGAGAGAAAATTCATTAATAGGAATTTAGAAAGAAAAAAAATAATTAATAAAGTTTATAATTATTACCTTACAGGCAACATGATTTCTGAATCACCACGTGAAGTAGACTTCATACCTAAATCACGTTTGAGTCCTTCAATCTGAATAAATAAAAAAAATATTCTTGCATAATTTAGTAAATAAAAAGGTAAATATTATATAAAAAATTAGATAAAATAATTATAAATCACAATTATTAAATAAAATTAGAATACTTACTTGTTCATGCAACAGTTTATTTTCTAGCACGACCTTCTTCTCCTGCCCAAAAAAAAAATTTTTTTTTTAAGACGAAGGTGAAGGATGGTTAATTAAATATCTTTTAAAAAAAAGTGTCATATAAAATATTCTTAGCAAAATTCAAGGCTTTGCGTCATAGACAAGCTCACGGACAGGAGATAATTAGCAAAATTCTAGTTTGTTGTTTGCATCTCTCACAAAAATCATAACAATATATATATTCAGCGCTGATGTTTCAAGTTTCTCATGCAGTACATGTCCCTAATATATATATAAACCAATAAAATGCTTCTTTTTATTTTTTCTCTAAATTATAAATATGAGTGATTTTTTAAAATTAATTTAAAAAAGTTAGCTCGATGCACAAAATACTTCACATTTATGCAGGCCACACCCTCAAGGGGTGTGATGTAGACAATGGTCAATCATAATAACAAGCATTAGTGGTTGTTTTTACTACTCGAACCCATATTAGATCACAAAGAGACAACTTTACTGTTGCTCCGAAGTGATGCACAAATCATTCCATGTTTATGCAGGATTTCGAGAAAGGGTTGGTCGCAGTGTGAATAGATATCAGCCTACCCTAATAACAAATATAAGTAGTTTTTTCCGTGACTCGAACTCGTGACGTATATAGATCATAAGGAAACAAATTTACAATTGCTCTGAGACTCGATCTAATTAGTATAATTACCTTTCTATCCTTGATAGCCAAAAGCCCTTTAGTCTGTTGATACTCCAATCGCTGCAACTCCGCGACGGTCAAGCCTTCAAGGTCTTTTCCCATGAACCGACTTCACATTATTTTATATCAAAATAAATACAAAAACACATAGAATATCATTAATTAATAATAAAGACATGATAGAGATGTTGAATATATAAAGTAAACTAATTTAATGTACGTGCATTGCACGTGCATGTCACGTTTAATATAAAAGATTGCGTACAAAAAAGAGTGAAGTATATAATATTGCAATTGAAGTAGTTAATATATATTTAATGTTATATTCATTTAAATGGAAAAAAAAACATGTTCTTTTATTTTAGTACAGGTGTGTTGCACGTGTATGTCACACAAATTAATTATTAGCACAAAATACATACAAAAGAAATATATTATTGAAAATAAAAATTCACATTAAAAATGAATGCACTATTTGCTTAAATGATTAAAAAAATGAGAGTTATTAATTTTTAAACTAATTTAATTTAATAAGTTGAGTTTCTATATTTTCTTTTCTTTTCTCGATTATACTATTTAATTTATTTTCTCATATCGTGAGTTAAAAAATTGTGATAGATAATTAGTTAGTTTAATAAAGTAATGATTATTATAAGTTAACAAAATTGTAATCAACTATTGTAGAGTCTTTTAATGAAAGATAAACAGTTCAATCAACATTTCTAAGAGTCTTCATACTATATAGATTACGATTTAAATCTATCAAAAATATATTGTCAGTTTTGGCTTGATAAATCTAATGGATTTGTTCCTCGAGCTATATATCATTATCGAGATCACATCCTAAGTCCATGACCACACTCCATTATATACGGGCTTCATATACATACAATCCCTTTAGAGACTCATCAGCATCCTCGCTGAGGTTAGACCCACTATTATACGGAGGGAACATCATACTCTAATTCCATATTTTCCACACTCTAAGCCCATGATCGGCATCACCATTATATGGAGGGAGCATCATACTCCAATACTATATTTGTCACACTCTAAGCCCATAACCGACATCACCAATTTATAAAGGAACGTCATGCTCTAATATTATATTTGTCACACTCTAAGCCCATGATCGGCTTCGTATTGCTCACTTTGGTTTCACAAGATCTCAAAGATTTATTCCTTGGGCTACTCCATCACATAGCACAAAAAGCGCACATATCTATACTAATGTGACACTTGTGCTAATACGTTTTATAACACTCTTCACTAGCCAGCCTACAAGACTCACAATCATTCTCTTTGATCCACCCTCATTGACCTATGCCCTCCGTCACGAGCATCATATAAGGAAACAAATCTCATATTCCAGTAATACGTGCTTAATCATATGTTATAAGAATTAAAATCACGAGTTATCATATATATAAAAAACATAAATCTCCTATTTATTTTTTTTTTAAAAAATATATTTTTTAATAGAAAATTAAAAGAAAAACTTACTTTTGCAGCCGACGTAGCATTGCGATTTCAGCTTTCAGAGCATCCACTTCATCACGCTTCTTTAACAAAATCAAAATCTTTTAAGTTAATTAATTGAAAATAATTAAATTGGAAATGATTTATTTAAATAAATAATTAAATGTAATCAATTTATTTATTTATATGACAAAAAAGAGTATTTAAAATTAATACCTCTGCTGCAATATCACCAGTGGTAAGCTCAGAAGATTGGGGAACCTTTTTGTACTTCGCCAAAATGCTCTCCATGCTTCAATTAAAAAAAAATATTAAAACATTAAGCATTTATAAATTAATTTAATAATAATATTAATAATAAATACTAAAAGAAAAAAAAAAGAATCCATAATTGAGTGATCCTTCTCGCTCGAAGAGCCACAAGGATAAAGAGGCGGCGATCAATCATTCACTCTCAAGATTCATATTGATCAATAAATCTAGAAGCGTCTTGCCATAAATACCGTAATGAAAGAAATATAGGAGTATGTTGACCAAAAAGGATCGTCTAGTTCCTATAGAACCTATCACAAAAATAACCCTAGAGGGCGGATAAGGAAAAATCTTAGAAAAATTGTTACAATCCCTGGTATGGAATAGTGCACTTATGTACACGCTTTCATTGACTTTGTTTTTCAACCGGAAGGCCGAGAATTAACTATCGAGACTTTGGACTATCCATACACTTGCTTTGTAAAACAATTCATGCATATTTGTCGTTATATTAGGAGCAACAAGATCAAGTCATGGTAAAGATTACCGGTTGACTTTTTCTAGCTAATATACGTCGATTATATACTAATTGCACATGATTATACACATATTATACATGAATTTTAAGTATAATATATACACATCCACCAATTATTTTAAATTTACACAGTTAAGTAGACGACTATTTGGGTTAATTCTTTATTTCTATTTCTGTGATCGATGATCATAGAAGCCCTAATATAGTTTGATTTGGGCCGATCTCTATGGGCAAACTGATCCAGCCCATATCTTTTGTTGGGCTTTTTCAACAATTTACTTTTATAAACCCAAACCCATCCCAACAACAATTCATTCTATTAAGGGTTATTTGCACTTTTATCCCTGTTTTGCGTTGATCTTTAACTTTTGTCTCTTAATCTAAAAAAGCAATAATCATGGGTATAATTTTATATTTTCGTATCATAATATCTCACTATGCCCGCATCTTTTAAAGACCTTATACCTGCTACACATACGTTCAATTGCTAAGAACAAAAAGTAAAAAACCAGTTTATTGACGGACAAAAATTAAGAACCAACTTATTTAATGCCTAAATCATGCAATTAAATGTTTAATTAGTGGAATAACCTAACAAAAATATAAGTATTTCATTACATTTGTGGGATCCATAACAAATCATCACTATAAATATGCTACTTGTTAAACATTTTTAGAATATTCTATTCCTAAAACACTTTCTATTTATTCAATTATAATCAACCTTTTTAGTTCATAATCAAATTTGATCACGCAAAGAATGAATAAACTAACCCTTTTTATTTTTAAATTATTAAACACCTACCGCTAATAATTCAGTGTTATTCCACAAGCAGTATCTGGAAAGAGTGAGATGTACATAAATTTTATCCTATCTTTATAAGGTAGATACATTGTTTTCGATTGATCCCGGCTCAATAGAAAACATTATTCATCTCGGAGAAAAAAGAAATAAAATAAAATAAAAATGATATAGAATCCATCTATGTTTTTCTATCATTTGGTATTTGAAATTCATTTGTCCGACTATTTCAGATTTGTATCGCTTGGCGGCGTAGGGTCTATTTAAGCAAAAAAAACAAAAGAAATACTCCACATCAAAAATTCCTCCATTCATGTTATTCAATCTCTAAGAATCTATCTTTCTACTAACAAAGTTTTACACACACACACATCAGAACAATAGAAAAAATTCGCGCCGCATAAGGTTTACTTAAGAGAAAAACGTTTCTCTTCGTTCTCAGGATTCGAATCCAAAAAATCTATTCATCTACTAACAAGATTTTATCACAACACACATATATAAGAACAACATAAAAATACCAAAGGAGTATACATATACACATAAATAACCAATCAAAAAAGGAAAACAAAACAAGAAAACACATAAATTTTACCTTGAGCTAGAATACTCATACATTTTCCCAGTGGAAGAGTAAACAATAACAGCAACCTCAGCATCACAAAGAACAGCCAATTCATGAGCTTTCTTCAACAATCCTTGCCTCCTTTTTGTGAAAGTAACTTGTCTACTATTTGGGTTCTCAATTCTCTTCATCTCAACTTTCCCTCTCCCCATTTTCCTTTCTTTTCCTTTCCTCTCAATCTCTAAAAACAAAGAACAAAAGGGTGATTTGTAATGAAGGAAAGAGTAAGGAGTCATGTGTTTATATAGGCATGTTGAATGCTTGAAGGATGGTAAGTATTACTACATTGGGAAGAGAAACATGGAAAGGAAATTGTGGTTTTACCATATGTTGCTAGGTGCTCTTAGTTTGGAGTTTTCTATAAAAAGGTATGTTTGGATTAGCATTAGGTTGTACAATTAAAACTTATCCGCATGCGGTGTTTATGACAGATCAGACTATCTAATCATGGTTAAGTTAAAAAGTTAAAGTTAATGCGTGTATCAATTAATTATGATTTAAAAAGAAAAAATATGAGTTAAACACGTGTCATATCTTGATTGGTGTGAACACCGAATAGGGCTATGTTTTTACCTAGGTTGGACATCTATGGTCCATTTTGCTACATTTTCATTTGTGTTTCTAAATTGATTTTAGCTAGGATGTGTTTGGTATGACGAATAATATTTTCTGAAAGGTATGTCATTTTCTAGAATTTGATTGTCGTAAAAATATTAAGTGTGATACTTAGATGAAGTTGATTGACTTTTTTGGTGCAAAAAATAGTTTAGTATTATGGTGCAATATAGTGAAACCCTAGTTGATGTTGGGAGACTTATAAGTTTTTTCTAGGAAAGCAGATTTGTAGTAACCATGACCCCTATCACTTGTTTTCAAAAATTCTCATAAAGCAAATGAATTTTCTTTGTTCACAATTTAGATATTCTCTAAGAGATACAAAACGTATATACTTTATGTAAACTCTAATCGACATATTATTGGTAAAGAAATCTTTTTTTTTTTCAAACACTCAGAATAATTGATTTATATGGTATAGACAGGGTCTAGGAGGATGATAAACTAATGGATTAACGGACTAATTAACAACATATCCCTTATGAATGAATCCGATCCAATATCTATTCCCAACGGATCTCAATTTTCCCTCTCTCCATTTTTCCTTCCTTTCTTTTAATTCTTTTTTTTTCCTTTTCTTTTCTTCACTTTTTTTTTACCCTCTCCCGGAAGCTTCCACCTTTTTGCTCCTTCCCTCTTAATTCTCGTATAAGAATATTAATATAATAAATCATGATCAAATACCGCGAATTGATGAAGGACTAGAATTGATAAATCAGATTCATGTTATGTACTATCATCAAACTAGAATGTATAAAATATAAATAAAATATTCTTGATAATGTAAGCCTATGTTTCTTATGGAAAAGGATCATATTTGCTGTTTTACTTTGAAAAATTATTTATATTCAATCTTCGTTATATTTTTTGATCATATCTATTCTCGCAGTTATATTTTGGATCATATTTGCCCTCATAACTATATCTTATTTAAATATACCCATTACCCTTGCGGAGACAAAGATACTTACAAAATACATGAGGTATATTTGACCACTTTCTCAAAACACAAGGGTAAATTTGATTTTTTCTTAACTACAAGAATAGATATACACTCTTAGGTATAATTGAGAAAGTGCAAGTTTATTCCTGCAGTTAACAAAAGAACAAATTTATCCTTGTACTCAGAGGCGGACCCACATATAGTAGTGGAGGTGCACGTGCACCCGTTAACTTTGGAAAAACTTATGTACACACTTATAGAAGAATTATATATTAGTTTGTGCACCCCCAATCATGAAAATCAGCTTGGTGCATTGGTTTGACATGTGTCGATGATCTATTTGCTTGAAGTTTGGTTGCTCGAGTTCAAATCCCCATGGCTACATTTTCTTATTTTTTTTCACAAAAAATGCAGATAAAATAAACTTACGGTAGATTTCGAACCAAGAAACCTCAAGGTCTTAATTGAGTTCTATAACCATCAAACTATATATCAAATCGTGTTATCTAAATTTGTTTAATTTATATTTGTTAGTAGCGCATTAGAGTTTATGTTTATTTAACAATATTTTTTAATGAAGCGGTGTCGGTACCACATGAAATCCATTCGACTAACATGCATCCCTTTTGGTGATGCCCCCATCGTCTTCAAATTTTGGGTTCGCCTCTGCTTGTACTTTGAAAAAGTGGTCAAATATATTCATATACTTTGTATGCACTCTTATCTCCGTTAGAAAAAGGGGTATATTTGAACAAAATATAACTACGAACACAAATATAATTCAAAATTATAACAACGAGAGTAGATATGACAAAAAATTATAACAAAGAGTAAATATGAACAATTTTCAAAATAAAGGGACAAAATATGACCTTTTTCATTTTTCTTATAGCTCGGACTTTTCAGAAATATCATCGGGAGTATATAAAATAGTTTATTTTTGGAGAATCTGATATGAAATGCGATAAATAACTTTGAAAAATCCGAACAACATAGGTCACTATTGATAGTTAGGTGAAGTTGACTAATTTTACGTTGCAAAAAATAGTTTAATGACTTCGATGCAAGTTAGGGGATTTTCCTCTTATGGAATATTTCTATAAGTCATGTTTGGATTAACATTTTGGTTGGGCATGTTTATCCGGTCGCTATCAGTGCAGTGATAAGTAGTTCTTCATTTTTAAGCAAAGGTCTCGGATTCGAATTTTTCTAGGTACGGAGTTATTTTTATTAGAGAGCGATATAGCCTGAATGTGGAATTTTCCGATGTGAATTCAAATTTAATCAAATCTCAGTGCGAATATCAAATGCTGAATGAGTACCCAAATGCTACATTTGTAGGCGTGTATAAAAATTATGCTTCAATTTATATGGCGAGCGCGTAGGAAAAACTAAATAGAACATTTATCATATGGGAATGCGATGAAATGGTCGTGATCTCTTCACCCTTAATCAGAATTACGGAATCAAGCTCTATCAATGAAAGAACTTATTGATAAGGAATGCACGTTTTATCTCCCTCCACCTTCGCGGATCTTAATATAAATTTATTGGACTGGTAGATTTTAAACATCGAATGATTTGAAAAATAAAAAAAAGTGACATAGCAAATTAAGGCCTTATATTTATCGAAAATAGTGGTAGTTTTAAAAAATTACATAATTTTGCTATCATTTGTGGTTTTATAGAAGATACGCGGTAATATACTTATTATATGTGTGGATACATTAGGCAGAAATATTGTATAAATGAGGATACACTTATTAAGCGCATGGATACAATATTTTTCACTATTGTTACGCGCTCGGATACAATATATTCCGCTATAGAGATATTGTATACGCGTGAATACACATATTATGCTCGCAGATAAATATATTTCGCTATATTTTGAAAATTAAAAATATTGGTATATTTCGTAATGAAGCAAAATAACACTATTTCCGAAAATTTCTCTTATAAAGTGAAAGAACATTTTATTTGATGTTATATCGATCCCTACTAATATGTGCCAGTCATTAATTTGTACTGAATATGATGTTAATTGAAATCTTATTATAAGATGATAATTTATTGTATTTATTGAATTTCAGCTGTAAAATTTAAAATTCTATAATAATAATAATTATGTCATATGATCAGTTAATACTCGATGTGTCTAGCCAAATTAAATCTTTTCAAGTATATAAATTATATGTTTCGATCAATTCTATCGTATCTTCAAAATGAAAGAACATTTTATTTGATGATTTAAATGAGCCAATCGAACCGAGTTCATTCATAATGTAACAGCGTTTTACACAAATTGTAAAATTATATTCACCATGTGAAATTAAAATTTTAACTACATAATATTTCTCAAAAGGACAGAAGAGACGGATATTTGATATAAATTATTTTTGGTCTTGGATAATTTTTACTTTTTTTTTTGTCAGATTTGTATTTCGAAATCAAGTTTGGATATAAAATTGTTATTATTTTCTAAAATTCAACTTTATCGAATATTTCAGAATTTAAAAACCTTCACGTATCTATTTTCACTCCAAATCACTCACAAAAATTTAACATTTTCTCAAGTTTTATTCATATTCAAATATAACTTCAATTTTCGATTTTTTTCTTCAAATTTCTTATTTTTATACCCAAACGCCCACTTAATTTTCATGACAATGCAAAATTGGAAAATTTAATTTACATTAATTCTTGTTTGATTAGTAATTAATTGAAGATTAACATTACCTTTTTTGAATTGTAAACAAACCATTAGTCAAACATAGATTAAATGTAGAATAAGATTTGTGCATTAATTACATGATTTGTCTTTACTTCAATGACTATATATAAAGTTGACCATAAAAGATTTATTTTTAATTTATATTCTTTTAAAATTAATGTAATTAACAAAAAAAAAAGATAATTAGTTTTTTAATGGTAAATATTTAAACAAATTTTTTTTTTTGGTCTAAGCTACAACCACAATATACCTAGAATAATTTCACAACTTGAATTTAGGGAGGATACAGTGTAACGCAAATCTTACCCCTACCTCGTGAAGAGGTAGAGAGACTGTTTTAGAAAGGGCCTTGTCTCAAGCGCAATAAATTAAAGTAATGGAAAAAAAGTACGAGGCAGTAAAACTTCATTAAGTTATTATGATATCATGATCTTCTAATTAGTCATGCCTTCTCCGATTCAACCCGAGAATATTTTTGGAAAGGAAAAAAACACAAATCTATGCTAAAAATGGAAAAGATCCATTTTCACTTTTGATTGATGTGAAATTTGAAAGTTATATGTAAAAAGAAGATACTAATATCTTAGTTAAAAAAAGAAGTAAGTTTCTCAATGAACTCAAATGACGTCTGTGATTCGTCCACGTAGCAACAATCAACGGCCTAGATCAAAGACCCCACCAATTTGAATTCAAATTTGGAAGTAACGTTACGATTCCGGAGCCATAGGCTCGGATCCAAACCTAAACCATAGAGTAAAAATAAAAAATAACTCTCACTGTCATTTCCTTCAGCTACAGAAAAAATTCCCTCTTTAATTTCCCAAAAAAAAAATCCCACTTTCTCTAAATGCTCTCTTTAGAGAAATCCTTAGATTTGTGAAAATGTAAGTGGGGTTTATTTTTTTTACCATTCAGAAAGAGATTCTTGAAAGTATGTATGATTGTTCAGCTATATAAATGTTGAAGCTACTGTATACACTGAATTTTTAGTAATTTTTTTGTTAAAATTTTATTTGGGAAGATTGTTGGATTGTTATGTTCATTTGGAACTTGAAGATTTTTAGAAATCATTCTATTTTTCTAAATGGTAAAGTTTTCTGGAATGGTGTAATTTTTTTTTTTGCCTGAATAATGTTAAAGAGTGTAATTTTTTTTTTTTTGGATTAAAGGTTTTAGAATTGATACATTTCTGTTTTTGCTAATGAATAAAATAATCTTGTTTTAGTTTTTGCTTGAATTTTCTTAAATGTTCAATTTTTTTGACTTTCTGTTTGATTGTTAATCAAGAGACGGTTGATTTGTGATTTGAAGGGTTTTAGGATACACATCTTTATGTAAAAGTTTTCTTGGATTTCATTGGAGTTCTCTTACATTTCACATGGGGGTTTATAGAGTTCAATTTTTTTTAACTGTTCCATTGATTTGATTTTTCAAGAGATTCTTGGTATTAAAAGGGTTTCAGGATTGATATATTTTTCTGGGTAAAAAGGCTTTCTTGAAATGTGTTAGATTTAATATCAATTGATTTACACTTCTGTGTACCTATGTATATGGGGCTTAGTTACTCAAAAAGTGTTTTACATTTAAGGGTTGTGAATGATATGTTCTATTTTAACATTGTTTTTCTTTTTCTGCGGATGACAGAGTTAAAAGATTAGATTTTTAATGGAGAATCCAACAAGAGGAAGGGGACATGAATACAATTTGGCTTGGAGGAAAGCTGAAGAAGCAGGTTTAATTTTCTTCCTTTTATTATTTTCAGTATCCATATTTGTTAATTTTATGATTGCAGTAGTATTCCGTGACACCCCCTGAAAGAAAGGGATTTGAAGTACTATTGATGTGGAGCTAGAATTTGAGTTTATGAGGTCGGATTCTAGAAAATGCAGCTTACTGGTTCTTGATAAATTATTTTTATGTATTAAGTGGATATTTAAACACAAATGCGGAGTTTGAGCCAAAGCTATTGGGTTCTGCCGAACCAGTAGGTGAAGCTCTAGCTCCATCCCTGATGTGGTGGCCAATCAGGAGGTTTTGTATTTTATTTCCTCTTTGGGATAAATGAGATTCATGTGGGGTTTTCACTGTATTTGTAGCTTTGAGGCGATATCAAGCAACCCACTGGTTGAAATGTTTCGTCGGACCATTAGGTATATCAAGCCAGCCTTCCGAGAGAGAGTTTGTTTCTTGCTTGAGAAGTGGCTTGGTACTTTGCAATTTAATTAACAAAGTTCAACCAGGATCAGTTCCGAAGGTACATCACTCTCTAGTATGCCAAAAAAATAAAAAAAAATCTTTATACAACATTCGTTTTTCATTTGTTGTTGTTTTTGTGTTATTAGGTTGTAGAAAACCACACACCTTCACAGTCAATCATGTGGGATTCTCAGCCAATGCCAGCATATCAATATTTTGAGAACATTCGTAACTTTTTGGTAGCTGTGGAAGATTTACGACTACCAGCTTTTGAGGCGTCTGTTTTTGAAAGGGTAAAATTATGGCTAAAAATGACTTCTTTTTTAGTTTTATAATCTATGGAGGCTGGAAAGAGATACTAACTTCTTAATTCATTCTGTGCATTCTTAGGATAATATAGAGACAGGTTCATCAACTAAGGTTGTGGATTGCATTTTGGAACTTAAAGCATACCATGAGTGGAAGCAAATGACTGGAGGTGTCGGATGTTATAAGCCTCTAAGGTCTCCTTTCTTGACCCCTTCAAGGGGAAGGATTCAAGAACGAACACATGTGACAATCAATTCTGATAGTTGCAGGCGATTGGAAATGTCTGCTAGCTTTCCAAAACAATCACCGGCAGAAGATGAAATTCAGAAACTTGAAGGTGGTAAACTTGAAGGTCTTTAGCTTCTTTGCATTCTTTTACGTCTGCATGCAATCAGGGGCAGAGCTACACTACATGAAGAGTGATCATCTGAACACCCTTCGCCGGAAAATTGTATCTGATATATAGATTAATATCGTACTTATAGATATATATTTTAAATTGAACATCCTTGTTACAGTTGAGTTGCATGGCTCAGTGGTGATGGGTGCTCAAGTTGAGTTTTGGTGTGCGGGTTCGAATCCCCCCCAAAAGCACATTTTATGCCTTTTTTCCATTAACAACTATGACTGCGTGACAATTTCCCTTTTTTCAAATTTTAGTCTTTAAATATCATTAAAGAGGTCAATAATTTTATTTAAACCTTCTTAAAATTTGCAACTACACCAATATCATTTAGATATTTACTATCGAATTAACGAAAAGAATATATAAATAAATTAACAATTTAAACGAAATTCATTTGAATTGCTTTGTAGTTACAATAATAAAGTTTATTTAAAACCTCCTATGTGTCGATGTCGCAAAGTCGATTTCGTAATTCGTTCTTCTCTGTTTCTTTTTTTATTCTTTTTTGTTACTTTCTAACTTTTTTTTCATTACTAGTACTTGGTAATTCTCTTTATTGCATTTCCTTGAATGATTTTCTCTGTTCAAATAAAATTTTCAGAAAATCTAAAACACATTTCAAAATTTAATGCTTGGATAATACTTTAAAGATAAGCTTCAAATTGAAATGGCAAAGTTAAATAATATGCATGTAGTTTGATTTAATTCTTTTTGATGCACCGGCTCATTAAAAAAATTATTTACCTTTTAAGTTCGAACATCCTTAGCCAGATTTCTGGCTACGCCACTGCATGCAATTGGAAGAACATTCTCGTGCTAATGAAAGTACTGCATATTTAGTAGTTGAAACAAAGTTACAACTTCTGTTGAGAGTGCAGTCAATATCATCAGAATTAGTTTTGAGTTGCTTAGACAAGTAGTACTCTTGAGAGAGGATCTTGAATTAATTGTGCAATTAACTCTCTTGTTGAGTTATTTTGAAATGATTTATAAAGATGAACAAATTTGTCTTTACTTCTTATTTGGCAGTTAGTTTCTACTTTCTGTTGACATGGAAATTCATGTTTATTCTGGTTTCTTGAACTGGATTTTTAGGCATAATTGTCAAGGCTCTAGCTGAAAAAATGGTGGACATGAAGGAAAACATGGACAATAACTTCTTTACTTCTTTACGGAACGGGAATACGGTATGCATGCTCCTGACTGTTTGCAGCTTTCTTAACATCAATGATCACTGGTATATTTCAAGATTTTTTCTCCAAAACAGAACCAAGTTGAATTGCTCAATAGGATCTTGTCTGGATGCTTCAAGGAACAACTCCAAAACAAGTCCCCTAAGGTAATTAGATTGCTCTGGACATGAAAATTTTCCTTTTTTCCAATTCATCTCCCCCAAAAGAAAGTTTCTATCCTATGTCATCTCCATTCTCCACATGCAGCTAAAGAGAATAGTACCTGTTGGGCAATTAAGATGAAAAATGACATATTTTCGTTGATAGGTTCATTCTTGAAACATACTTTTGGCTGGAATATATATTGCATAACATCTGTCCCAAAATATGCCATCTGTTTCAGTTTTTTGGTCTTTAGAGATGAAGAGGAAGAAAAGAGAAAAAGATATCGTGAGGTTGATGATCTATTTCTTTCTCAGAAAAAGATACTGATGATTTATTAAAAAATAGGAGGTTGTTCATTTGACTATTGCGTTCAAACATGTGTTAGTAACTCATGTATTAGCTTGAAACAGTAGCCTCCTATTTTTCATGAGAATCCCTCCTACATAATTGACTCGCAGAATCTGTAACTTCATATCTTGAAAGTAAAATCTTTGAGAAAAGAGCTGCATTATGGTGCAGCTTAGCTACAAAAGTTGCATGAAACCTAAGTGAAATATTACTTGGAATAATTTTATGTTTTTATTGTTACACTGCTAAATTGATCAGTAAACTAAGGTAGGGGAAAGGTATATTGTAAACAGCCTCTCTAGCCCACAAAGGTAGTGTAAGGTCTGCGTACATCCTACTCTCTCAAACCCCACTTGTGGGATTACACTGGGTTTTTCTGTTGTTGCTAAATTGATCAGTAAACTAATGTCAAATTTGGATATTATTTCCAGACTGTCCTCTTCTATGTGATTTATATATCTTGTAATCCTCCACATGCAGTTGAACGCAGATCCTTTAAAAGAGATGAGCTGCTCAGAGGACAAGTCCACGTGCATACCCCTCCAAAATTTATCTAATCTTAGAAACCGCAAGGTAAGATTAGTTCACCTTTTAAGAATTTTTCCCCATTTGTGAACCTTGAAGCATTCAATTTGTCAATCTTGCTATTATGAAAGTACTTGTTAAGAATCTGAGTCTTTTACTTTTGAGTTGATGAGAAGAAATGCCTATCAAGTCATGGAAATCTTTATGGAAAAGATTTTGTCAAAGTTGCAATTATCAAACTACATACATGTTTTACTCTTCTTGATGCAAGAAATTTGTCAAAAGATTTCAGTACTGTAGTATCTGGAAACTATTTGGAAAGAACAAAAGTCAATCTGAATGTAATGTTAGTATATACTGCTTGATTCTAGTTATTAGAGTCCAGAAGTTCCATTAATGTAAAGAACAAATGAGTAGGACATTGCACGTAGAATTTAAGTGAATATATCAATGTCCATCATAGCGTCGTGATTCAGCATCATGATGACGGGTAAATCCTTGTTTTCAGTGTTGCAGAGCTTGCATAAAGAAGGGCAAATGTGACCACTGGACTCTAGTTATGATTCAAGAAAAGGAACTTTCGGTAACTCATTCTTGAACTAGATTAAAATTTACTATTTACTTATCTTGAGGGCTTTCTATTTGAATTGTTATGTCATTTGAGTGAACTTTGTCCTTAAATATCAATGGCCACTCATGTTTCTTGCTGATCCACAGAAAAGAGTTGATCTGTTAACTGTTAAGTATTGAACTTAGAGATGATTTTACCCCTCTTCCCACTTGTTTCAGAAAAGTATGTCTGAGATATCCTGGTTAGTGTTGTCAAAGGTGCACTTAAAGTGTACTTAAGTCCTGAAGGGAGGTGCAAAACATGTTAAGAGTTTCGTCTCACTTAATGTGCGCTTAGTGTCATCATCAAGGTTCTAAGTCATACTTTTCCTTGCTAATGAGAGTCTCCTTAAGAGGCGACACTAAACAATTAATATATCACTTTATCATAGTCTTTTTTTCAATTTCTTTGTCCATATATTTGTTATCCATACTTACTATTATTATTTTCTTCATTTGCACTTTTTTTCGTTAAAGCCTACACTTTATTAGCACTTGAAGCCCCAACGGGCTTTAGAGCTTTTTTGCACCTTTTGCTTTTGATAGCACTGATCCTGGTCCTTATGAACAACTGATTTCTTGACAAAAAACCTTATTAAACAAGAAGAATGATCTCTTGACAAGTAAAAAGGTTTTGGATGGTATAAGAGATGAAAAAAACATAGGCATCAATAGAAGGCCTTATGTACTTCATGGCCCCCAAAATCTTACTTCAGTTGGTAAACAATGCTGCGACCCCCCTCAAGCACTTTTTGCGCTACCATAGGTAGCTAGATGACCTAAACAGAACAGTATGGTCTACTGAGTAGAGATGAATAAGTGTTGATGACGATGAACCATAACGTTGTTGAATCTATTGAAGAGTGTAAGAGTACTAGGTAGTAGATTGGTTGTCTAAGTATGTAAATTAGATGTTAGGATATTTCATTTCTGTTCCTGTTTTTGACTTTTCATGACTGTTAATCATGAGAGGTGTGCAAGCAAATTAGTTTGTAATGCTTTGATTTGCACAAGATCCTTTCCAGTTCAATACATGCTTTTCTCCTAAATACTTTCTTGATTTGATAAAGATCATTTCTTGGATGACTAATACTTTAAGCTGGCAGAATCTTAAGGTCTTGTTATCAAGTACGAAGAGAGAGTTCGAAAATCTGCAGTCTCAGCTACAAAGTGATCTGAAGCAACTTGGTAGGCGGCTTTTTCTGTAAAGAAACATGTCTATATATCTATATCAATTATCATTTCTATAATTTGAAAGCTAACTTGAAATTTGATTTTTCCTGGTTTCAGGAGACCAAGTACTGGTTATGTCTAATGCTGCTCTTGGATATCATAAGGTTATGAAAGAAAACAGAACTTTGCATAACATAGTTCAGGATCTAAAAGGTATTTCAACAAGGATTGCATTGACAAAAAACCTAACATTGTGAAAGGCCTTGATGGATTTATGTTGTCAAATTGGTGCCCAACAAAACAAAAATCTAAGTAAATTGCTTAACCTCTTTTGTCTCTCCCTTTCCACTGTTTTTGGGATCAGAGGCAACAGAAAATGACAAATCACAGAGTCGAAAATGACAGAAAAAAAGTATATCAAAGAACATCAACTGAAAGTAAAAGGCTGAGTTGCTACTCTTTTTGAAGAACCTATTGGAATCAAGTTTTGTTCTACAAAAGCTCTCTAATTAATTTATTCTTCAGGGAATATTAGAGTTTACTGCAGAATAAGGCCTGCCTTCAGTGCAGAAGTGAAAACTGCCATAGATTTCATTGGAGAAGATGGTTCTTTGGTTGTAATTGATCCGCTAAAATCGTGGACAGATGGAAGGAAAATTTTCCAGTTCAACCGTGTTTTCGGTCCAAGTGCCACTCAGGGTAAGGATACTGTGTTACATTGTACAGCTGAAGATACATCTTCCATATTTTTTCCAAGGTTTTATCGTGTAACACTTCTTAATTTTGCAGAAGATGTATTTCGAGACACTAAACCGCTTGTAAGATCAGTGATGGATGGTTACAATGTATGCATTTTTGCTTATGGTCAAACTGGATCTGGGAAAACATATACTATGGTGAGAGCCCTTATATTCCTCCAAATTGCATAGCTGTTAGCTACTACTGTATCATCTCTTTCATTGAATTTGCACTAGATGCATGCAGAAGTTTCACATCTGATATTTCTCTCTTGGCAGTCTGGCCCTGGAGGTGGATCATCAAAGGAATTTGGAATCAATCAACTGGCTCTGAATGATCTGTTTCTACTGTCTGATGAAAGGAAGGACATCATGAGTTATAAGATCCACGTTCAAATGGTCGAGATATACAATGAACAAATTCATGATCTTCTAGCAGACGATCCTTTGCTTACTAAATATCCTTTCATTGTGATTATTCCTTAGTTTATTCCAGATTTCATAAGTTAATTTGAGATACTTCAAGGCGGAAAGTGAAATAATTGCACCCTTAACTGTTCATACATTAGAGATTAGAAGTTGCATGAGTGGCAATGGCCTACCTCTGCCTAATGCTAGCATGCGTTCAGTGAATTGCGCTACAGATGTTATAGACCTGATGAAACTAGGTGACTTGAACCGTGCTGTTGGCTGTACTGCCATGAACAGCCACAGTAGTCGTTCACACAGGTGAGGCTAAACAGTATTCGAGTTATTTCTACTCAATTTCCATTCAGATCAACTTAACAGAGTTATTAAATTTGTCAAGTGTACTTATGTTCACACAACCTGCAGTGTGCTGACTGTACACGTTCATGGTGAAGATACATCTGGAAACATAATCCAAAGTTGCCTCCATTTGGTGGATCTTGCTGGTAGTGAACGAATTGAAAAGTCAGAAGTTACTGGAGACGGCCTCAAAGAGGCACAACATATTAATAGATCTCTCTCTTGCTTGGGTGATGTGATCACAGCATTGGCACAGAAGAATTCCCACATCCCTTATAGAAACAGCAAACTCACCTTACTCTTGCAGAACTCTTTAGGTTTGTGCAATTAGCTCGTGATTTCACCCCTCCAGATATAGCAACTTCTGACTGATCGAGACGATTATTTGGCCAAATAGAAGCTTAGGCTTTGAAACATTTTGGACTCTCGAGTGAGTTGCAATTACAAGCATTTATAGTTTACTAATGCTTTTTATGGTGTATTTCAGGTGGACACGCGAAAACATTGATGTTTGCTCATGTGAGTCCTGAAGGGGATTCCTTTGGAGAAACAATTAGTACTCTGAAGTTCGCACAGAGGGTTTCGAGTGTGGAACTTGGTGCAGCTCGTTTAAATAAAGAGAGCACCGAAGTTTTAGAGCTCAAGGCTGAGGTAAAATACATTCATTTTATGATATTATATGGTTATATAAGTATTACAGTGGCTTAAATGCTGGTTAGACAGAAAAAAGAAAACTTTATGGGGCTTAAATGTTGGATAATGATTCATTACCTGCCAAATGCTCAAATCATTGTAGATTGAGACCCTCAAAATGGCGTTGGCTAACAAGGAAGCACTAACTCCTCAAACTAACAAACCAAAAGAAGCAGCAAGGACACCTTTCCAGAAGTCTAAAGCAATAGCTGAGAGATCCACTCCACGAGCTCGAAGATTAAGCATCGAGAATTGCACCACCGTGAGGACAGAAAAGGCAAACCTTGATGATGAAAAGGGATCCAAAACTCCAGCTGTGAAAACTCGCTCGAGAAGATTAAGTTTAGAAGGGCCAAGGTTAGCCAGCAAGAATCTTGAACAGATTAAATCATTAGAAGCCACAAGCAAGCGCGATCAGGCAGAAGTTGTGTGCTTACAGCAATCTACTGAGCTTCAGGAGGGCGATGATGTCACAAAACTGTATGATCAAGCCGGTAACGATAGTTGCCTGAAGGCTCCTCGAAGTCCACTTTTTTCTTTTAAAAGCCAGGATGCTCCTCCAAGTCAAGCTTCTGGTCTCAAAAACCAGCAGGCTTCTCGGAGTCCAACTTCTAGTTTTACAAGCCAGCAGAATCCTCGGAGTCCAACTTCTGGTTTTAAAAGCCAGCAGCCCCCTCGAAGTCCAACTTTTGGTTTCAAAAGTAAGCAAGCTCCTCGGAGTCCAACTACTGCCTATAAAAGTCAGCAGCCTTCTCGAAGTCCAACTATTGCCTATAAAAGTCAGCAGCCTTCTCGAAGTCCAACTTCTGCCTATAAAAGTCAGCAACCTTCTCGAAGTCCAACTTCTGCCTATAAAAGTCAGCAGCCTCCTCGAAGTCCAACTTCTGGTTTCAAAATCCAGCAGGCACCTCGAAGTCCAACTTCTGCTTTTAAGAGCTGCAATGCACCTAGGAGTCCAACAAGTGCTGCCATTAAAAGCCAGAGTGTGAAAACAACAGATAACAGAACAAGGATTCCTTCTCTTCAACTACCCAAAACACCCGAGCCACTGATAACCTCTATAAATGAGAACAAGGGAGGAACGCAAAGTGAGCGTACAATTTCATCCGAATTCCAGACGCCTACTTTGATTAGCAGTACTCATGGAAAGGGATCTCAAATACGAAGATCACTTCGGACTATTGGGAAACTGATTAATGGTTCTGAAAGAAAGTAAGTGATTCATTGCCTGATCCAATTTCAGTTGGTTTTTATGTATTCAATTAATCCATATAATAAGCATATGAAGCTATAGCTTTTTGGAAGTTCAACATTGTGATTCTGTTGCCTGAGATACTCCTGTTAGAGCTACCTGTCCTTTTCATGGACGCACAATTGTGTTCTTATTTACTTGTGAAAACTTACAGGAACCAACAGAAAAGAACTGAAGCAGCCCCATTATCGCCTCTTAATTGCCAAAATGAGGAGAAATCACCAATGGCATCTAATGCAAGGACACTGAGAAGACAATCCCTAGCTGGCATTCCGCTACCAACCATGTCGAGGAGATCTTCACTTGGAGGAGGGAGCTTGCCTGATTCTTGTAAGTAAAATGAATGTTAAGTTTCAGTTAAAAACCAATACTGATCATATGTAGCATTTACAGCATCGGTCATTCATTTTACAGGTGCAAATGAAAGTAGAAATTCCAAAACTCCTGGCGCTTCAGCCAAGTTATTGAAGAGGTGGCTATGAGGAAGGCATTAGCAAGTAGTGCTCATACTGAACACTGACTACTTGACATCGAGTTAGGAAAGACACCGATGACATGATAATGCTGCAGACACTCACTGCAAGTTTTGA
The DNA here is from genome assembly GCA_035772735.1 of Datura wrightii. Lineage (NCBI taxonomy): Eukaryota > Viridiplantae > Streptophyta > Magnoliopsida > Solanales > Solanaceae > Datura > Datura wrightii. The sequence continues at coordinate 168,228,506 of JASDFA010000003.1, forward strand.
TGTAGTAAGGCTGTTAACATCCACATTTCTGTTCAGATTACTGAGGCAGAAATTAGGAACTGAGGACTAGAAGGAAACAAAATCTCTGTTATTTTTGAACCATGAAGAAACCTGATAGATGTATACATTGTTGTATACCAATGCCTTCTTATAGATGTTGTATACAAGTACAACAATTCTTCCTTTGATACAAGTTTTCATAACCATCATGTCTAAAAAGCTCAATCTAGATTAACTTTATACTCAAAAGACAAATACTACTTTCTCCGTCCCTTATCATAACTTTATACTCAAAAGACAAATACTACTTTCTCCGTCCCTTATCAGTTGTCAACATTACTAAAAATATCCGTCCCGAGATACTTGTCAATTTACAAAATCGAGACAAAATTAATTAACTTTTCTCCAATTGCCCTTAAATTTAATTGGTTTTAAAAGTAAAGAATATTGATTACATTGAATAGAATTAAGGAAAATTAGTAAAAAAAAAAAGTGCAAAATCTTTCAAGTAATGCTCATCTAGACATTATTTGTTTGTACCTCTTGCTCAAAACAAGTGTTAATTCCCTTGAAATTTATGTTCTATATTTCCCAAAAAGAGTTTAAACATTTTTCTAAAGACGGGGACATCACAAGTAATATTGTGTTAATGTTGGTCATATAAGAAAAATAATTGTTGGAAATTTTTTGTATTATTTTGCGAGATAGAATGTGAAATAAGAATACATGTAGGAGCAAATACATGGAAGAACAACTCAAGAGAAGAAGAAAAAGTTTCCCTCATAACAATCCCTTCATTGTTATTCAACGCATAACAATTAATCGTCGCATCGTTATTCACTTGATAAACTATTCCTACATTATTAATCCCTACATAAGCTGGTGACTAGTTCACCGAATATCAAGGTTTATCTTGAGCTAAATTTAGAGATACAACCAAAAAACACAATTCTTGCAAGAATGTCATTTACAACACAAAAAATCTACTACTAAGAAACAGCAACAAATTAGTAGCCTATTCAAACCACCTAGTTTTTTTGGCCATTACCCACCAGATTGTCAATGGCAAAGCCAGATCTCTAATGCTATGGCAATGGAGGAATATATGACATAACCAGGTAGACAGTGCTAAATACGTGCAAATTGCAATGTATAGAGCTGTGTTCTTGAGAACTCTGTTCATATGAGCTTAAATTTGCACGTGCAATTTCTCCGGCACAATAGGTTCCTGAGACGGTAACCCCAGGGAAGTTCTCCAAGAAAGGTGAGGCATCCACGTTAGGTTCACCGAAAAATAACTTACCACGACCACAACAAGCGAACATTATACCACCAAAAACAGACTTCTTAGGCATATCTATGGCGTTGCTATTAGTATGATCATCAACTTCATAGTTAAGAAGTTGCTTCAAATGTCTGAAGCTGCTTGCAATAGTGTTGCAAGAAGCGCGTGCCAAATCAGAACTTGCATGGTAAAATCGGAAGGAGTCTCCACTTCTGATACCAACACCATGGACATATAGATACTCCTCATCACCTCTGCAAATTCTTATAATTAGTTAGAGAAGTGAAGAGGATGATGAAAAGTGTACAGGACTATCAGCATAGTGGTTTCAACTAAAACTAACATGCTTTACGTAAGCAGAAACTAACTTAGGTGAGGACTCCCTATTCTCTACAAGAACCATGGAAACTTCTTGGAGAATAGTCCCTCTACCAGCGTGTGCAAATCATCACCTCAGGACACAAAAAGGTAGTAAAAATGGAGAGCAGAACATTCAATCATAAGTGAAGACCAGAAAAAAATAATCAAGAGCGATGGTGCATTAATCACCTTAAAACCTCATGGAATTCATGCATACTTATCCAGCTTGGTTTTTCCTGCCCAATAGAGCATTTCCTTCTCTTCGTAACTCCAATATAGAGAGCTGGACAATGGTTTTGGCCTCCCATCTGGTGAAATCAAATCATAGGAAAGAGACATCTCAAGTCAGAGAAGAATGTGAATTTGTTTGTAACGAAATGGACCTTGGGCCTAACCTAACCCCAATAGCTAGCTCATGGGGTGAGGATTGTCCAAGACCATATAAAAAGACCAATTTCCCGTAGCCACACCAATGTGGAAACTCAACACCTCCTCCCACATCCTGGACAAGTCATAAGGAGCATGGACAATATAAGATAGGAGCCCAACATCGAGTAAAATTGGGATGAGCCTTCCCTATAATACCATGTAAAAAAGATGGACCTTGGGCCTAGCACATTGGGCAAGGATTGTCCAAGACCATATAAAGAGACCAATTTCCCATCCCCACATTGATATGGAAACTCAACAATGTTCATGGGTTGACACACACATAGGATGTAACATGTACACTAGGAGAGCAAAATATTTCATCACTTAGACAGCTTCTAAGTTCTAAATAAGCATGGCTAAGTATAAAAAAAAAAACTCCAACCCACAGGAAACCTTCACTTTCAGATTAGACTTTATAGCAGATTACTAAACCATTATGGAACCTGATTAACAAAAGCAATTTTAGTGTTTTTGTTTCTTTCCGAATTATTTTTTTTGGGAAGTTCTATTATTCTCATCTTATTATAGACCTTTTGTAGGGTGCACACGACAATAGATCAAATCATAAACGTACTTCTGTAAAGTCTTTTTTCGGAAAGGGTAGTAAACATACTTCTGTAAAGTCTTTTATAGCCTTGATTTGTAATGCTCAGATTCTTTGAGATTTACCAGTGGAATTTGAAAATAAGCAAGACAGAATCAGCCATAATACATCTCCCTAAATTTCATGCTCATCCCTGCTAAAGTGAGGCAAGAGTATTCTGGCATTTGATGCATCTCCCTGCAATTCTGAACTTAAAAGGCTTCACTATGGTGGATGGAATCAAAGGACGAGGCAACGAGACTAGCTACACTACATATCTTGTAAGCATTTGATAGTCTCCTCCCTAAACAAACCATCTGTAAATTACTTCCTTCAGAAACTAGCTAGTTAAACTTTCGCGCTGAAACATTAATTCCAATTTAATTCACAATATGTACTACCTTACCTCATCAGAAATCTGATCTAAAATAGTCTCACCATCCAGATTCTCACGACCTGCTTCTCTTTTTGCTGTAAGCCAAGTGGAATAGTCGGGTCTCTCCCTAACAGAAACAGCTTTGTATGTAGGCCCAACTGATGAAATTCCAGTGGATAACATTACGTGAAACTGAGTTTCCCCAACACCTGTTTAAAGGGTCCCCGAAAATGATTGCCATTATAAACTCCCTGGAAGTATAAATGTATAATATACTGAATTACCTAAAGATACAAGAATATTAAGTATAAGATAAGAAATCTAATAATTTTTTAAAAATCAGGACAAGGAATCTAATATTTTAAACTATATTTTCTGATATAACTGCAAAAGAAGCAGCGGCATAACTTTAACAATACTGACAATTTTCGGGAAAAAAACTAAGGATATCCACCTAAAAGATCATGTGCAACTACAAAGTTAAAAGAGAATAAAATTTCATTTGGGAAAAGCACATGGGTAGCATTTAAGTTATTCAGAAAAATACAGGTCAAATGCACTACACAGTGCTCAAGCTATAATGCCTATAAATAATCATATAGTTACATACAAACTCAACAGCTCAACTCATTAAGTTTGTATACTCATCATTTGATGATTAAATAATTCTACTAACAAAACGTCGAAACCAAATAAAACATATGCCCAATCTCTCTCTCTCTCGCACACATACTTACACAACATCTATAACCTTTTAAATTATTCTTTAATGTTGTCATCAGCAGTATACTTAGTTTCCAGACCATGCCCCTAATTTATTCCCTAGGCACATCAGTTAAACCAAGAAAATTTCTTCTTATCCACACCTCCCTTTCTCTATCTCCTAGTGTGTCTTAAGTTATTCAGAGTTCAAACAAATATATGTTAGCACCAAGCTGAGCAAATGTTGAATCCATAACATTCTTCATGAGCCCATTTTGGGAGTTAAGACAACTTCACAACTTAACTATATCAGATTAGCATTGGCGGCGAGGTTGCTCCAACCCAAATGCCTTGTAAAACACTGCTCTTGTTATTGGACAAACAGGATCACAACTTGAAATTTCAGTTAAAAGCCAACACGTACCAGGAGGTTTGCCTCTATCCCTTGAAAATAAAAGAGCAACAGCAGCTGAACTCACCGCTTTGTTATTAGAAGGGTTAATTGCAGTTTCACCTCGGTATAAAAATTGAGAACCTCCGTCACCCACAATGACGGTCTCAGTGGAAAAGGCATAATCTACAAACAAGAAAGGAGGCACTGAAAATATAACTTTTTTTCACAGAATCAAACAAAAAGACAAATCTGCATCCATAAAAGTATATGTGAACAAATAAAGTTTTTCATAAATGAAAAATTATGAAGCTTACTCACCAAACTTTTCAAGGACAGGTTTGATGTCAGTGTCCTCGTCCTAGAACAACATTCCAATGGTTTTATTACACTTAATGTAAAAAGAAAGAAGGTTGATCATATATACTACAAAAGCAAAAACTCCAAGTGTCCCTCAAAGTTCACTCCAGCCTTTTAATCTGACACACTCTAAGTCTAAATTGATTAGTCCAGGCACCAATACAGAATCTGAATTACATGAAGATTAATTTTACCCTTCATCCAAAATTCACGGAATATTAGGCCTCATTGAAATTAACTGCTTTGCCACAGGGCAAGAAACAACAAAATGATAGGTTTAAGAGACTTTCGACTTACAGAAAATAACAAAATCCCCACTGGTGATGCTGATCCAGAACGAGAGGATGAGCGTTCCCTCACACTGAGCACAAGATCATCAATCATGCGTACTTTATTTCCCTGAAATTTGTTCTCCCCAAGTTAGTGTAGCCCATTTAAATCAAGTTAGCACAAATTCTCTAGTAGGAACATCATAAAATTTGACCTGAAAATCAAGTTAAAAAGTGGAAGTTCAAATTTCTCTACATAAGGCAGACATTCATATTTTTAAAATATGTTAGGGCTGTACTGGAGCAAAGAATTACCCGAGTTTTTGATAATGGGATTAAATCAATTGTCAATCCTGGAAAGAAACCAACAGTTAGTAAAACACCCCCGTTCTCATTACCAACATCAGCATCAGCCACATCATCCTCAAGTATGTCCCACTGAACCTGTAAAAACATCATTTTTCTTCACTTAAATTTTTGTTAAAAAGCAGTCAGAATGCAATCCCAAATGGACTCTAGTCTACATCCACTAGATTCACCTCTTCAAACTCATTAGTGGTAGCATTTTGCCCAAAAATTCCTTGGGAGATCGAAGTAATTACTGGAATTTGGAAGCCAAATCTACCAGTGATCTGCAGAAATAATTCATATGTTGAGTGGAAATGATGTTATTAAGGTCACTACTGTAACAAAATACAATGTTTCAATTGAAACAACAAAAGAGGGTACTATAACTACACAAATGTTTGTAGGTTATTGTAGATGCCCTGACACAAACTATATCAGTCACTACGTAACCAGTTGATCTCTCCAAAAATTCTTCAGCCAAAGAATGTTCCCTACAATCCTACAACTAACTACAACAATTATAGAGTTAAACTGGTCTGTTACTAAAATTTTCTTTCAGTCTTTTACTACACCTTCATTCTCCTATCTTTTGCACATTGTCTCATCCTTCTCAGTTCTTCTTTTTCATTTTAAACCTCTTCAAATATATATATATATTTTTGATAAACGGCAAGTGCATTATAGATGCATTACGAGAAGGTGCTGTCAAACCATGTTGCACCAATTTATCAAAAATGCCTTTGGGTGCGTTTCACAGGTGTGGCAACATTTTGGAAAGTTTGACCAACATAGTTGTCAAAAAGTATTTATGAAGCGCCAGAAGAATAGCCCTTCTATGAGGGATTCTATGAGATCTATCACTGCTTCAGCATCATTTACATAACTCGGCTTATACCAAAAATTAAACAAAAGCAAACAATTCATTTTAGTCTTCTGAATAGAATTCTATTGTCTTCAAAACATATGGAGCTTCTCTCCCTTCAAACAGTCCAGAAATTCCAAGTGGGATTGTTTGCCGCCATTTCCTTCAACTGGAATTCCTTCCTCTGATGTAACAGCAATCCAAAAGCTCAGTTATATGTCCTGACACACTCCATTTATACTAAATTGAAAGTAAATCCAAGTTGATTCTTGAAGAATTGAATTATTTTTTAGAACAAAACTAACGTCATAAATCATTGTGTTATACAATAGAATAATACTCTTTAGTCCCAACTTATAAGACACTTTTAACTTGGTGATGTACCAAAATGTGTGGGAACCATTCTATTAAGGGAGAAGGGTCATATTTGCCTCTCTATTATTGAAAAAGGTTTAATATTGCCCTTTGTTATATTATTGGTCCATATATGCCCTTAAAGTTATAATAGTAACCCCATCCATTAGCCAAAATGGCATGTCAATTCACCACGTCGATCCTCCTCCTTCCACCAAACCAAAGTCACCAACACCTTCACCATATGTACAATCACCACCAACACAATATTCTACTTAGTGTTGCATTCGGCCTATGCTTAGCTTTTACAGGCAGCTGATTAGCCACTACAATCATTCGATCTACAACAATTGATGATGGAACATCTAATGTAACACAATTGGCTTGATCGTCATCAAGCTCATAAATACAATTTGGACATCATCTTTACATGCCTTCTTTACATGCCTTTAACTGCATAAACTCCTCCAGCAAATCCTCAAATAAGAAGGAAGACCAAACAGAAACCTTTTTTCTGTTCAAAAAACTCAAGCCACATATATCAAAGCAACTTCCTCGGAATGACTCACATCCAACCAAGTTCTTGATTATCAGACTGAGTAGTATCTTGATCTCCAAGTAAAAAAGTATTCAGACTCATAAAAAAATATCCCTTCCCGATTTAGACAATTTAGCAAACAGATACATCGACTGAGTCACGATATATAGTGCACATAAATGCCAAATTCAGAGAGAAGAGTGTATACCAGACGGTGAGCTTCGTTCAAGTCAAAAGCAGGACTAATGGAAGCAATGACAAACTGGGGCCGAATCGGACTAACTAAAACCTTGTCAGCAACAACATTCACAGCAACCTACACCAAAAATTGAATTCCAACTCAATAAATTCATGTAACCAACTAAACAAGATACTGCCTTTGTTCCAAATAGTTCTCCCCATTTGGTTCTTTGAAGTCCAACATACTAATTTTGTTATCAAATTTTAACTATTTTTTATCACTTCTCTTTTTTTACCGTGGTGTCCGAGCCAACTTATCTGCACCTCAACTAATTCCACGGACTGGTGCCGGATAACTCTGACCACCAAAGCTGGCTTGGGCAGAAGGAAAAAAAATCACCTAGAGTTGTTGCCTCCTCTAGGATTTATATCACTTCTCATCTTGTGTTTTGATATCTAAAATTCAAATTCTTAAACATAAATTACTCCCTCTGTCCCAGAAAAAAGGGCGGGTTATGCAGTACAAGGGTCAATTCCTATTACTTGTTATGTATATTCGGACACCCATTTCTTCTATTTTCCGATACAAGTAATACTTACATATTCAACATTTCTCTAAAAACTACTCCAAATCATACTTCTTGTAGTTGAAAATAGTTGAAAAAACATAATCGAAAACAAATTGACTCTTCAAATGTACCCAGACACCCATTTCTTCACTTTTCCGGTATAAGTAATACTTACATATTCAAAAGTTCTGTAAGAAGTACTCGAAATCATAATTTTTATAGTTAACAATAGTTGAAAAAAAAACATAACCGAAAACAAATTGACTCTTCAAATAGTAATATTACCATTCTTTTCAGACTTTAAGGGAGTAACATTTTTATAATTAGAACGACAAAACGGTTAGCCAAGGGAAACAAAAAATTACGAAAAAGAGATTATATGCTTAAATTTTGAGATACCCAAATGGGAAATAGAAGAACCTTAAGAGAAGGGTCGAGGGAAAAAGCAGAATTGAGCTTTGGAAGAGAAAGGAGGCGAGTGATAGTAAGGTTCCACGAACGGCTCACACATGCAGCTGCTGCACATTCTACTGCTGGTAACTTTGAGAAGATGTTGTACAGAAGGTCTTCTCCGATCATGTCAATCGTCGCCGCCGGTAGCGCCGCCGGTTTCTGCCTTGGTTTCTCCATTTTCTGAGCTGAAAGGCCCACGTATTTGGTTTTGTGTGTTTCAGTGTTTGGTTTTTAGCATTTTAGTCCTTTAATTATTAGTAAATCTAATTCTAGTCCAAAGTATAATTAAATATATTAACCTTTAACTAATTAAAAATTGTATGTATTTTGGTCCCCTTGGTATGCAATATGTTATATGTTCATAGTATTGAGCATATAATTTTTTTTTCTCCTTCGGTGTTCGATACTCAGCTTAGCGTGTTGATTAATTTAAATTGATATTGTGTATGGCTCGTTAAAGAAAAAAATATTTTTTCTTGTTGTAATAATTTTCATGCTTGAATTCGAGATTTTTGATTGAAATTAAAGAAATCTCACATACACCATATTCAACTTATTAGCTGTAGTGATTACTAGTTGGAAGCATTCCCTTTTTAAAAATACTGATATTAGCTCTTTGGCCTGATTTGAACACTTCAATCACTCTTATATATGTGTTGGTTAATTTATTTATCGATTTACATTTTTGTCCTATCGATTTCACATAAATTTATCGACTTTTGGCTAGTCACGTGTTAGCGCAGATGTACGGGATATTACATGGAGTTTATCAATAATTCAAGAAAATTTGCATGTACTAATATACAAAAAATAATCAAGATCATGAATTCGCGGTTTGATAACCCTGAAACATCGAATGAAAAACATGATGAGTATTCGTGACAAGACCATTTACGATGGACACACCAAATTTCAAGACAAACAGAGTGCGTCAACAAACTCAGAAAATCAACCTAAACAACAAAAAGTAATCAATTTCATGAGTCCGAATTTATGATCCTAAAACGCCTAAATGAATCAAATTAGATATGGAGAACATAATATGTATTGATCACAAGGCTATTAACGGCAGACACATCAAATTTCAAGCCAAACAAAATTCGTCAACAAACTTAGAAAAATTAACATGTACTAATACACACGAAAAATAATTACTTTCAGAAATTCAAATTTCGTGAACCTGAAATATCTAAATGAATGATGATATCAATATGAATATGATGAGTCTTAATCACAATGACATTTCCGGGGGACATAAAATTTTAGACTATACGGAGTCCGTCAATAAAATACAGAGAAATAACTTGTACTAATATACACGAAAAGTAATCAAATTCATAAATCAGATTTTATGACCCTGAAATGCCTAAATGAACAACGTTAGTTATTGCGAACATGATGAGTATTGATCACAAGGCCCTTTTTATTGAAAACACCTAATTTCAGGTCAAAAGAATCTATCAATAAACTCAGAAAACTACATATACTAATACACACGAAAAATAATTAATTTAACGAATTTGAGTTTTATGATCCTAAAATACCTAAATGAACAACGTTATTCATGGAAAATATGATGAGTATTGATGACGAGGTCATTTTCGATGGACACACAAAACTTCAGGCCTAACAGAGCCCGTAAAAAAACTCAGAAAAATTAACATATACTAATACAACACAAAAAGTAACCAATTTAATAAAATTCAAGTTTCATGACTGAAAAACACCTAAATGAATAACGTTATTCAAATATAATGATGTTGAAACACCTAAAATGAACAACGTTATTCAAGGCTCACATGAAGAGTATTAACCACAAGACTATTTACAATGGACACACTAAATTTCAAGCCAAATGGAGAACTACATGTATTAATACAAACTAAAAGTAATCAAATTCATGAATTCAAGTTTTGTGATCCTGAAACATCTAAAGGAACGACATTAGCCATGATGAACATGATGAGTATTGATCAAAAGGACATTTTCAGTGGACATACAAAATATTAGGTCTAACGGAGTTCGTCACAAACTCAAGAAATTACATATACTAATACAAACGAAAAGTAATCAAATTCATGAATTCAAATTTTGTGACCCTGAAACATCTAAATGAACGACATTAATCATGGTGAACATGATGAGTATTTGCCACAAGATCATTTCTAGAGGAGCATATATATAGAGTTTGACTTCGAAATACTGAATTCTACGAAACCTATAGTTGGATAATTTTTCAGCTTCATCATTGATCTAAATAATTAAAAAGATCCAAACATGCCCCTATACGGCTCCCATTGTTAGTGTTAGAGGCGTATCTGAACTTTTTTTAATTGTTTAGAGGTATTATAAACATTAAGGGCATTTATGAGCCAATAGGTTAACAAAGCGCAAATATGAGATGAAGCATAAACATTAAAAGATATTTTTGAGCCTTTTTCGAATTTAAAGATGCCAAAAAAAAAAAAAAAAGTACAATTCTTGCAGGCATGTCATTTACAGCACAACAGTGATACTACTGAAAAACAGCAACAAAGGTAAATAGTAAAACAGTCCAGAATGGCTTTTAAAATATCTACATGAAACATTTGCACTCCGCCACCAATCCTATTCAAACCACCAAAATCCTTTTGCCATTACCCACCAGGCCACCAGATGTGTCGAAGGCAATACCAGTTATATCTCTAATGTTGTGGCAATGGAGGAGTATATGACATAACCAGGTAGACGGTGCTAAATTCGTGCAAACTGCAACGTATGGAGTTGTGTTCTTTAGACCCCTTTTCGTATGAGCTTAAATCTCCATGTGCAATTTCTCCATTACAAAAGGTTCCTGAGAAGGTAACCCCGGGGAAGTTCTCCAAGAAAGGTGAAGCATCTACATTAGGTTCACCGAAAAATAACTTGCCACGACCATAGCAAGCGAACATCATACCACCAAAAACAGATTTCTTATGCATATCTATGCCATTGTAATTAGTATGATCATCAGTTGGGTGGTTTAGATCCTGCTTCAGACGCCTCATGTTGTTCGAAACATTGTTGCAAGAAGCACGGGCCAAATCAGAATTTGCATGGTAAAACCGCAAGGAGTTGAAACATCTGATACCATCACCATGGACATAGAGATACTCGTGATCACCTCTGCAAATTCATATAATTAGTTACAGAAGTGAAGAGAGAGAGGAAGAGCAAAGGCATAGAAGGTAGTAAGATAGCAGTTTCAACTACAACAACATGCCCAGTGTTTGATCCCACAAGTGGGGTCTGGGGAAGCCGGGCATAAGCCGACCTTACCCCTACCTTGTGTGAGGGAAGGAGGTTGTAAACGATAGAGCCCTGGCTCAAGAAAAGCATTTTCAAAAAGATATTAGACCAATAAAAGAGTAAAAGCTTTGGTGAAAATACTGTAGAAAAGAAAGGTACCGACAATAAAAATAGTAAAGATAACCCAAGTAAAAGAAACAAAAGTGGAAATACAATTGAAAATACTTTTAAATGTTTGCAGAAACAAATTCAGGTGAGGACTCGCTATTACTCCATGAACCATGGAAACTTCCTAGAGAATAAATCCCTCTACCTGCATGCTTTTGCACATCAAATACCTCCGGACAAAAGATGTACTATAAACTGGAAAGCAGAATGCTACATCATAGAACATTCAAACATCATAAGTGAAGCCATAAGGATAATCAAGCTCGATGGTGCACCAATCACCTTAAAACGTCATGGAATTCATGTATAAGTATCCATCTAGTGTTCTCAGACCGAAAAGTGCATTTCCTCATCTTTGTAACTCCAATATAGAGAGCTTGAGAATGGGTATGATCTCCCAGCTGGTGAAATCAAATCATGGAAAAGCAGCATGAAGTCAAAGAGGAATGAATTATGTTCATGTGTTTCAAACAAACACATGAAGGAAGATGTATGCTAATTACAACGAGAGAAATATTTCATCAATTAGACAGCTTCTAAGTCCTAAATAAGTATGATTAAGTAAAAAGCATCTTCAACTCGCAAGCAACTTCACTTTCAGATTACACTTTATAGCAGATTATTAAACCATTAAGGATAAAAAAAAATAATTACCAGTTTAACAGAAGTGATTTTATTACTGTTTCTTATTATACTATATCTTGTGTAACTGTGCATGCGACAAAAGATCAATCATGAACATTCTTCTGTAAGGTCTTTTATAACCTTAAGTTGTAATGGTTTGTTCCTAAAGAATTTGAAAATTAGTTAGACAGCGTGATATCAACTCTAATCATCCAAATATATTCAATCTGCTATAATGCATCTCATTAAAACCCATTGCATGTTCTTCCCTGCTAAGTGAGGCAAAAGCAACAGAGTTCTGATATTTGATGAATCTCCACATTATTGAACATAAAAAGCTTCATTATTGTGGAAGGAATCAAAGGAAAAGGACAACGAGACTAGTTAAACCACAAAAGCTTGCAAGTATTTGTAGTTGCCTTTCTAAAAAAAACCAGCTGTAAATTACTTACTTCAAAAACTAGCTACTTAAACTTTGGTGCTGAAACATTAAAACCAATTTACTTCACAAGATATACTACCTTACCTCATCATAAATCTGATCTAAAATAGCCTGACCATCCAGATTAAAATCATTTGCTAGTGTTGTCGCCAAGAGCCGAGTAGAATAGTCATCAGATATCACCTTAACATAAATAGCTTTATATGTAGGCCCAATCGGTGAAATACCAGTGGATAACATTACATGAAATTGAGTTTCCCCAACACCTGTTTACAGGGTCCCAGAAAATTATCTTCTCAATAAATTCCCTGGAAATATAATATACTAAATTACCTACAGATACGAAAATATTACGTAGAAGACAAGAAATCTAATCATTAAGATATTTACTGATATAACTGCGAAAGAAGCACGACATAACTTTAACAATACTGACAATTTTCAAAATTATTGAGGATACGCACCTAAAAGATCATGCATTAGTACAAAGTTCACAGAGAATGAAATTTCATTTGGGAAAGCACATAGCACGTACCGGAGTTATTCAGACAAATACAGGTCAAATGCACTACATAACGTTCAAGCTATATAACTCCATACAAGCTAACTGAACAAGTCGTGTTAGTTAAGCTTGTGTACTCATGGCCTGAAATGGTCTCCTCGAGCCTGGTTTGGGAAATTCAGCACAGTCGCCATGACTTATAGTGAAGCTGATCACTCTATGTTTTATCAGCATTCTGCTCCAAATTTGTGTATTTATTTGGTGGTTTATGTTGACGTTATCATTATTACCGGCAATGATCAAGATCTTATTAAGGATGTTGATTCAAAGTTAGACATCATAGAATTCTTGTAGTAGGTGCTAGGAGAAAGCTATGACTTCTGGGGGTTTTGTAATCTGTAAAGATGGCCTAGCACAATTTGTCAACAAAAAAAAAAGATGGCCTAGCACAGCCTTTGTGCTACACGTATAATATTGCTACCTTTCTCAAAAAGGAAAAAAGAAAAAAAAAGAGGATCAATTGATTATGTTTTCTTCCTTCATCTCTCTCTCTTTTTATTTTATAATTAAGTTGAGGAATAAAACTAGCTAATGCTTGAGTTGTACTTGAATTGGTAATTTCATATTCTTCCACAAAGAATGAAGTTCAATGGACTTCGGATTTTCACAGATGTTAGCACCAAGCTGATCAAAAGTTGAGTCCATAACATTTCTCATGAGCCAAAATTTGGGGAGTTTAGACAACTTCACAACTTAATTGATATTAAAGATGTGCGCCTAATATTGTGGAATCGCACCCCACTATATCAGACTAGCATTGGTGGCAAGGTTCTCTCCGACCCGAATGCTCTTGTTATTGAACAAACAGGATCAAGATTTGAAACCGCAAAGTTCCAGTCAAGAAGCAATTCATACCAGGAGGCTTGCCTGCATCTCTTGAAAACAAAACAGCAACAGCAGCTGAACTGGACGCTCTGTTATTAGAACGGTTAATTGCTGTTCCACCTTGGTATAAAAACCGAGAACCTGCGTCACCCACAATGGCAGTCTCACTGGAAAAAGCATGATCTACAAACACGAAATGGGGCACTGGAAATATGAGTTCTTTCTCACAGAATCAAGTAAGAAGAGTAATCTGCATCCATAAAAGTATATGGGAACAAATAAAGTTTTGCACAAATGAGAACAATGAAGCTCACTCACCCAAGTTGGCAAGGACCGGTTTGATGTCAATGTCCTCATCCTAGAACAACATTCAAATGATTTTCATTACATTTTAAGTAAAAAAAAGAAAGGCTGTTCCTAGATATTTGAAAAGCAAAAATTTCAACTGTTACTCAAAAGTTCATTCAGCTTTTCAAAGACAAAATTAAATAAATAAAAGTTTACTTTCTCTAACAGCTTAAGCTTTTAGTTTTAGATGAACTGGTCACACACTTCAACACAACCTTTCAAGCCGGCTCACTTTAAAATCTAAATTGATTAGTCCAGAAACATACAGAATCTGAATTGCATGAGGATTAACTTTATCCCCCTTCATCCACAATTTAAAGAATATAAGGCATCATCACTTTGACAAGTAGGGAATAAACTGCATTGCCACAGGGGGCAAGAAATAACAAAATGATAGGTCTTAAGACTTACAGAAAATAACAAGATCCCCATTGGTGATGATGATCCAGAATGAGAGAATGAGCGTTCCCTGATACTGCACACGAAATCTTCAGTCATGAATCCCTGAAGTTTGTTCTCCCCAAGTTAGTGTAGCCCATTTTAAATCAAGTTAGCACAATTTTTCTACTAGATATAAACTATTCATCCCCTTCAAACTTCCAAGTAGGAACTTCATAAATTCAAAATGAAAATCAAGCTAAAAAGTGGAAGTTCAAATTTCTCTCAATAAGGTAGACATGTTCGTAAAAATGTCAGGGTTGTACTGAGGATTACCCGAGTTTTTCTTAATGGGATTAAATCAACTGCTAATCCCGGCAAGAAACCAACAGTCATTAAAACACCCTGGACCTCATCAACAAGATCCACATGAGCCTCACCGTTTTGCAATGTGTCCCACTGAACCTGGAAAAACATCATTTTCTCCACTTCAATTCTTGTTAGTAAAGTCAGAATGCAATCCCAAGCAGATTCTAGTCTATAACCACTAGATTCACCTCTTCAAACTCATTAGTGTTAGCATCTTGCCCAAAAATTCCATTGGATATGGAAGTGATTACTGGAATTTTGCAACCGAATCTACCAGTAATCTGCAGAACAATATATCCACCATAAGCAGCACATATAGCATTCCAGTGTGCGACAATTCATACTTTGGATGGGTTTTATTCATATCACTAGTTTAACAAAGTATAACATTTCAATTCGAAAACAAAAACAAAGAAGGACGCTTTTCATTCTGACTGTTTCGCGTATTTTAACTTTCGAATCTGCATAGTGATTGCCTCAAGATATTAAGTAGTTCACATAGATCTATCGTAGGCTTGCTTGTGCCTAAAGAGATATTGTGTATGAATCACTCAATAACTATGCTAAAAAACCTAGGTGGAATGTTCATAGATTATTCACTATAGAAACAATATTCTAACAAACTTAAGTAATTGTGTCAGTCACCATGTAACTATTTGATCTCTTCTAAAGGTCATAAGTAAAAATTACCAACAATTCTACAATTAACATAATTATAGGGATAAACTGATCTTTAACTACACTTCACTCTCCTAATTTTTTGCACAGCTATACTCAACCCGTTAGGTATCTAATTTGGTTCGGAAGCAGCTACTACGATAAGATTTCAAGTTATTATACTAGATTAAAAGTGGATCCAAGTTGACATTTGGACAATTTAAATATTGTTTAGAACAAAACTGAGGTCCTAAATTAATTTTTTATATAATAGAATAATACACTCTCTATCTCAATTTATATGACACACTTTTTTAATTTGGTAAGACAACTATGCCTTGATCTCAAACAAGTTGGTGTTGGCTGTATGAATCCTCATTGACCACATTACTCCATTTATATTCATCTTATGCCAATACTATGCAAACTCTTTAATTTGGTGATGTTCCAAATGTGTGCCACCATTCTACTAATAACATTATCCTATGCATCTTTCACAACTTCTGAGAGTTGAAGTTTATCTAAAGATTCAAATTTTAGCAATGTGAAATTTTTCGATGAAACAAACATTTCAGCCATTACTTTGTAATATTTTTTCTCACTATCACTAATATAATAAAAATAAACTCAAATTAATATCTTAAAACTATGAGTAAAAAAGTATTCAGAATCATAAGAAAAGGTTTCCCTTTTGAGAAGGAGACTTACTTTAGACAACTTAAATAAAAAGTAAGACAGCTAATTCGATTTCATTTTGAATATATTGATGCAGACCATTTAACAAACAGATTCATTTACTATGCCATAATTTCTAGTACACATAAATGCCAAATATGTATGTATGTGTGTGTGTGTGTGTGTGTGTGTGTGTGTGTGTGTATATAGAGAGAGAGAGGATCACATACGAGAGAGTGGGCTTCCTCCAAGTCAAAAGAAGGAGCAATTGAAGCAATTACAAACTGGGGCCGAATTGGCCCAGCTAAAACCTTGTCAACAACCTCATTCACAGCACCCTGCACCAAAAATTCAGCTTCAACCCGATAACTCTTGTAATAAACTATACAAGATACTCCCATTGTCCCAAAATAGTTCTTCCATGAAGTCCAACAAATTATAGTAACTTTTTGTCAAATTTGAATATCTAAATTTAAATTCTTAAACATAAATCACTCTTCCAGTCTTAAAAAGACTTCCTTTCTTAAATTCCGTGCCCGGAAAACAGTGGCACATAAATTGGAACCGAGAGAGTAATTCTTATAGTTAATACTCCATATGTCCCAATTTATTTGATAATCTTTTTTTTTGGTAGTATGTCCCCAAAAGAATGACATCTTTTATACTTAGAAATATTTAACTTTAAACTTTCCATTTTACTCTTCCTAAGATGATTTTATAGTGATACAAATATCTATGGCTTGTTATAAACCACACATTTCAAAAGTCTTTCTTCGTAAACTTCATGTCCACCCAAACAATGACACATAAATTAAAACAGAGAGTAATTTTTATAATTAATGTTCCCTCCATCTCAATTTCATGTAGCATACTTTCCTTTTTAGTTTGTCTAGAAAAGAATGTCATACTTATTTTTTGACTGGTATTTTTTTGGAAAATTGGACACGGGCCTACCCCTCTAGCCTTCTCCACTTAAATACCAAACTTTTGTTCAGAGCACAGTTTGAACTCGTGAAGTACACCTAAGCCTAACTAGAGGCGGATCCAGAACTTGAAGGTTACGGGTGCCATATCAGTTTAAATATATGTGCTGATCAAATCGATCAAATATTTAACCTATTTTCATCTTGTAAATAACGATTTGGGATAACTTTGGTTCAAAATTATTCATCTTTTTGATTTATAAAGACAAATAGATCGAACGAAAAAAATATCTATGATAACACGGCAAAAAGAAAAAAAAACTTCGAACAACATATATATATACACATACACACACGTCATTCATTTAAAAATGCACTCGATAAGCTTTCAGATTTTTGAAGCACTCAATGGTGCATAATTATTTACATTTATAAATATTTCACTCTCTATGTAACAGATTAAATATAAAGATGCTGGAGAATTACACATACATAATTTCAATAACAAAGACGAAGTCTTATGTTAAAGTATTGACTCACACCAATAGAAAATCTATAAAGGCTAAAGAAATCAAATGAGATTTCAATATAATTTTCAACAAGATTTAAATTGTCATAGCTTAAACGATTTTTTTATATGCATTTTATCCAAATGATTTACATAATAGAACAAAGAGTAAGAGAAACTCTCTGTCGAGTTTTTGAATTTTTGACAAAAAGAAAGGAGAAAGAATATGTTGGAAGAAAAACGATTACTCCTCCACCCCAATTTATGTGACAAAGTTTCACTAGACTCAAAATTTAAGGAAGGAAGAAATTTAAAATTTGTGGTCTAAAATAAACCTTAGATATTTGCGTGGTTATAAAATATTTCATTAAGAATAAAAAGAGAATTTTAAAGTTAAATTGTTTTTAATTATAGAAAAGTAATATTTTTTTGGGATAGACTAAAAAGAAAAGTGTATCACATAAATTGAGTCGTAAAGAGTAATATTTTATGCTTAAAACAAAAAGGAAGAAGAAAAAATTAGCAAAAATTAAAACGAAATACCTGTCAGCAAAAATCAAGTTAAGAACTTTTATAGCTTAGGTATTAGATGGTTGTAATTAAATATAATATAGTATGTGCATTAAGTCTATATGGTGCCTATGACCTAATGTATAAGACGCTTACTTTTATTAATGAGATTGAGGGTTTGAATCTCGTGTGAACATATTTTTGGCAAAAGAAACGAAAAAAAGCAGCATAAAAACAAAAGAACTACGTCAATTGGGATCGAACTAACAGCCAAGAGCTAGAAAACTTGACCCTTCACCACTGGCACCGCGTGCTAACTTTGTAGTGATCCGCCCCTGCGCCTAACCGACACAACACACATTGCACTTTTACCACTAGATCATATCATACTTCCTTTTAGATCACAAGTTTCAAAAATCTTTTTTTTCTTCTTAAGCTCTGTGTAAGTCAAAGAGTGCCATATAAGATGGAAGGAGGGAGTAATTCTTATAATTAATATTCCCTTTTTTTTCAAATTTATGGAACACATTCTCCTTATTAGTCTTGTCTTCAGATATGTATTTACACTCATAGCTTTTCTTCTGCTGCTTACTTCAATTTCCTACTATATCTCATTTTTGGTTGTAAATGAAAGATTGAAACAAATATTTACAATGATAAATCAATAGAAAGGTGCTTCTATATATTTTGGTGAAGTAAATAGTTATATTTTGGGTTTATCTACTTCTATTTAGTACTCTTTTTTGTCATTGTTTTATAGGCGCATCCTACTCATGATAAGTTCAGCAACAAGAAGATTGATATGTTTGAAGAAATGTCTCTTGTGTGTGGGAATGATCGAGCAAGGGTGATTGTGCTAAGTCGTTTGATGATATAATCTTGGATTGTAGTTCAGAGAAAGGTAATGATGATGACATTAATGGTCCATCCAAGGAAAAAGCGGTAGTGGGTGAAACTTCTCAAGTCAAGGCAAAGAGTGCCATATAAGATGGAAGGAAGGAGTAATTCTTATAATTAATATTCTCTTTTTTTTCAAATTTATGGAACACATTCTCCTTATTAGTCTTGTCTTAAAAAAATCATATTATTTCGAAAAGAAAGACTTTTAGGGTGTGTTCGGTACGAAGGAAAATGTTCTAATATTTTCCTATTTCCCTTGTTTGTTTGCACTGAAATTATCGGAAAATATTTTCTGAACCAACTTATTTTCCTAAAAGGGATAGAAAATAACTTCCGTAATAGGCCAAGGGAAGTCATTTTCCGAATTAAAAATACAAGCACTAAAGACTCGAAATTCACTACCCCAGCCCCCCACACTTCTAGTAGTATACCCCTCGCTACCCCAACACTCTTAAACATATTTTCGCCCCTCTCCATCGCCGTTTCTCTCCAGGAGCTCTAGGGTTTTCCGTCGCTTTCTCCATAGCTATTTCTACGAGGATTCAAAGGTATGCTCCATAACCATTGCATTACACTGCTTCAATAAATTGGAATTTCATGTGATTCATGTGATTTTGAGTTGAATTTTTTCGAATTGTTAAGACTACACTTGTTCTTATTTCTCTTGGTAAAGTTCTGTAATGGGGTTGCTTACATCTGCTAGATTATGAAATTTACATCTATATGTAGTAATAAGAAGTAGACAACACTTTACGACAAGTTGTAATTTGCCCTCTGGTATCCTTCAAGAACAGAGTAGTAGGAGCTGCATTTTTAGTTAATATAAGAGAAGATACAAATACAAGGCAAAGCTAACCAAGACAACTACACCAACTTTTTGTTTCTGTTCCTCTTTGGTTTTCCGAGTTTCTGAATATGGAGTTTGAAAAGGGAGTTAAAATTCGAGGATGATTTGCCTTTATTCGCCGCCCCTAAATTGGTCTGTAGCTTTTTCTTTTTCACTTTGTTTATATTGACTATGTTTATGTTTGTGAAAGTCTTGTTTGCCTTCTCTGATTTCATTTGTTAAAAATAGACCATTTAGTACACTTATCCTTTGATGCATTCTGTCTGAATATGTTTAAGTAGTGTTTTTGATTGATTTTGAGTGTAAATACATATCTGAAGTTATATTTCAGTCTGTCACTAGTTGTGAACTTTACCAATCTTAAAATGTATTAATGTAAGTTCAAAAGTCATAATGGACTCTCACACAATCTTACCTAACAGACTAGTTGTTTTAGTTGAGTTTTCATGTTTAATTTATAACAATATTAGTATAAAGTGGTCCAATTTCTAAGTTACTATTTATGCAGCGATGAGGAATTCGCCATTAATTAGCAAGTAATTATAAGTGAGATTAGCAGCTTAGAAGCATTAATAAGGTAAAAGTGGCAGTTAAGTTTTATGGCACAACTTTATGCCATTGAAAAACTATAATAATCAAACATAAACGGATCGGTTTGTGCTATGAAAAGCAAAAGATAGGAAAACTTAATTAATCGCTAAACATAAGTGGCAGCTATTTACAAGACAAAGTTATAATCATGCTCATTGTAATTTTAGAAAGATTGTTTTACTAATTAACATGATATACGCATGCAACACGTGTGTTCAGAGACTATTAACTATAAAAGTTGCATGACTATGCAATTGACAACCTATTAGTGGCCTTTTTGAACTTACTATTCTAGTTTCATTTTGAGGCATAAAAGTTTGTATTGTGTCGAAATGAGAAGTCAAGCAACAGTTTGTTTTAGACTTCTGGTTTCTATGATCTCGGCGTCTTATTTTTGGACCTCTCTAGATCCGATTCCACTGCTTTTAGAGATAAATAGAGGCTGTAATACTTGAGTCCCACCCTTCAGTATAAGCACACTAATTAAATGAGTGTTCATTTGTGTTGGTACTCAATCTGCTGGTGCATTTATAGTTATAGCATGTAAGAATGGTATATTTCACTTCAACTTTCTTTCATGTTTCTCTCTGTTTACAAGTAGAAGTTCTGAAGTTGAATTGCAACAGATGGATTCAACTAACAAAAATGAAGATGATGCAATAGTTGGAGCTGCAGCCACATGTGTTTTAGCTTCCGGTGTTGCAATTATTATAGCCTACGAAAATCAAAGTAGCATTCCAAGGGAACCTTATACTAATAAAGATCAAGAAAGAGAATTTAACATGAATAGTATTTTGAATGGAAGTGATGTTCATTGTGTTGGTCAGATAAGAATGAGCAAGCATGAATTATATGAACTATGCAGTGCTCTTAGAAGTACGAGTTTGTTGCGCTCAACCAAAAATATGTCTGTTCAAGAACAAGTGTTGATATTCTTTGAAATTGTAGGTTTTAATGAGCGAATTCGCTAGATTGGGTCACTCTTTTATAGATCAATTGACTCTATTCATCGATGCTTCCACACTGTACTTCAAGTAGTTTTGAAGCTCTATCCAGTCCTTGTAAAATCACCGGATGGAACTGTTCAACCGGAGATAAGGAGTAATTATCAGTATTATCCATGTTTTGCCGTAAGTTACATACTAAAATTTTAATTAATTATTAAAAAATAGTACATATTATTAACTTAAGTTGTATATAGGAATGTGTAGGAGCAATAGACGGCACACATGTACTTGCATCTGTTCCTATTGAAGAACAAAATAGGTTTCCTGGCCGAAAAGGCACAACAACACAAAATGTATTGGCTGCCATCAACTTTAATTTGAAGTTCATGTATGTGCTTGCTTGTTGGGAAGGATCAGCGCATGACTCACGCATATTAAATGATGCATTGGAGAGACCACAGGGGTTTCAAATCCACCAAGGTATCTTATTCATTCTAAAGCAATTTATAGAAAGAAATATATGAATAATGTATATTAATTAACTTTATTTTTGCTTTGTAGATAAATATTGTCTTGTAGATGCGGGATATGGGCTTCGTAAGGGGTTTATTCCTCCTTATCATGGAGTATGCTATCACTTACAAGAGTATAGTGATCGTACTCGCCAAAATTTTAAAGAATTATTCAATCTCCGTCATGCATCATTGAGATCCTCTATTGAACGTGCCTTTGCTATTCTCAAGAGACGGTTTGGTTTGATTGATAATGAACCCTTTTGGGACTTTAAAACACAAGTGGATGTGGTATTAGAGTCGTGCATTTTACATAATCACATAATTGATTTGGAGCCAAATGACCTAATAGCACAAGAAGTAGACGTGGAGCCACTAGTTCAACCTCAAAATGTTCAAATTACTCAAAAGTTCTCAAGGGAGTCAAAACTATCAAACACAAAGACAAAGACGTGAAGAGGCTAGAGAATGGTCGTTGGAAAGAGATGCCATTGCTCATGCCATGTTTACAAACTATGATAGAAGGAGGAATAAGGGACTTTAGCGAATTCATTTAGATAGCATCTGTCTAGGACAGCGAAGCTAAAGATTTCAAAACTTTTTGGGTTATCATTGGCCTTACTGAAATGAAGTCAGTAGGGAGAAGGTATACTTGGTCAAACTCTAATTGATTGGTCTCTTGCCAACTCCCATTAACTCAGTACATTTGCTCATATTAAACCATCATATTGAATCCTGAGTTATCTGATCATTGTCCTTTAACTGTCAAAATAGAATTAAATCTCACATGATAGATCACCATCACTCACCTGAATTGCTTGATATAGGATATTAAACAATAACCTGATAAGTGGAGGCTAGTGGAGAGAGCATACTCAAGCAAAAATTTAGAGTACACTAACTCAAAGTGGGGGATTCTAGCTTCAGATACTTCTTTGCATCTATGAGAAATAGAAAGATTCATAATTAAATTAGGAGTCTAATTTATACTAATGGTTCTGTACTGAACACAGTTGATGAGATTGAGAAGGAAATACTACAATTTTTTCAAACACTATTGGCTTTTGTTGCTATCTTCTTACCTGCTATTGACCCTAGAGTAATGTTGGAAGGTCCAGTGCTTAACAGAAGTCAACATGATCAAGTATAGTTGTGGGCTATGTTTCTTCTACATTATTGAATGCTTGGTGTCTCCAACTGCTGATTTTTGGATGATCTTTTAATTGTAACTCTCTCAGTATGAGTTTTTGAGTTGTTGACATTATTGACTATTACTGTAAAAGCTTTGATGGTTATGGTTTTCACACACTCAGAGAGGCAAATAGAAAGAGAGAATAAACTAATCACATATTTTATATATAAGCACTGCCTGTGATCTCAAGGAATAACTTCTATCACTGATTGAAAATGTTCAAATGTTTTTTGTAACAGTGAACAAATCGGGAGAAAAGGAGAGAAACAGTTTAGGTGGTCAAAACCAATGGAATATTTGATGTTAGAGATCCTAGCTGATGAAGTGAAGCAAGAAAATAAATCAACTAATCAGTTTAAGGCCATCTCATTCAATCGCAGTGTTCAGGGAAGCGTAAAGCGGAAAAAAGCGACAAGGCCCTGCTTCGCTTAAAGCGTGAAGCGCGAAGCGAAGCGCTCGCTTCATTGAAGTGAAGCGTAATTTTAACAAAAAAAGACCAAAATAAATAGAGACAATATATACTAGCAAATATTCAAACTAAAAGCCCAAAAGTGCATATCACAAAATACAATAAGACAAACAAAATCAAAGCCAGGTCATCCATTTTAGTTAGCTGTTAGGATTAAAGAAAAATCTATCAATATAACAGCAGCAAAACATGGTAGCGGGCAGCAGCAAACAGAGAATTAATCTATCAGCATAACAGCAGCTGCTGCTCTGTTTTTATGCTTCCTGAAAACAGTTGAACCGAGCAGAAAAGAGAAGAAGAGGAAAGAAGAAAAAAGAAAGAAGAAGGAAGAAGAAAAAAGCCTGCACAAAAACAGAGAGTAGAAAAAAAAAGCTGAAGAAGCAGGAGAAAGAAGAAAAAAGAAGAAAGAAGAAGTATGTACCTGAAGGTGATGTGAAGAAGCAGCAGATGTGAAGAAAGAAGAAGAAGAAGCCAATGACAAGAAAACCCTAGTCGCGATTGTTTTTTATGATTGTTTATCTAAGACTCTGAAATATTGAGGACTCTGCTGTTGGTTAAGTTTCGATTGTTTTTTTTTTAAATTTAAAATAGGACTTTTAAAAGACAAAAATAGAGAAGCAACACTTCTCTGCGCTTCACGCTTTAGCTCGCTTCACGCTTCCGCCATTGAAGCGTGCACTTTATTTACCTGAGCTCGCTTCAGGACACTGCAGCGACATAGTCACGCTTCGCGTCGCTTCACGCTTAAAGCAATGAAGCGACCATTTTCCTGAACACTGTTCAATCATGTTTCGGTTGTCATCAATCAACAACTAGGAATGGATTGTTCACCTAAACATGTGGAGCATCATCTTAAAACACTAAGAAGCACATGGAATACAGTACAAACTCTACTAAACAAAAGTGGTCTTGGATGGGATGACAACTTGAAGATGATTACCACCAGTCCTAGAGTCTATTCTCTTCATATTCAGGTATATTGATTCTTTAATCCTAAGTACATGTCCTAAATGTTTATCTTGTATATTTAAGATTCCAACTCAGTGAACTTCAATCAAGTCTTATGTGTTGAAATTTATTTAGTTATGGCAAGGCTTTAAAATATATTTAGCCTTACAACTATAATATGTCTAATTCATAGTATGTGTTTTTATGAATGCCTCACAGCTTTTCTTCTGCTGCTTACTTCAATTTCCTACTATATCTCATTTTTGATTGTAAATGAAAGGCTGAAACAAATACTTACAATGATAAATCAATATAAAGGTACTTCTATATATTTTGGTGATGTAAATATTTATATTTTGGGTTTATCTACTTCTATTTAGTACTCTCTTTTGTCATTGTATTATAGGCGCATCCTACTCATGATAAGTTCAGTAACAAGAAGATTGATATGTTTGAAGAAATGTCTCTTGTGTGTGGGAACAATCGAGATAGGGGTGGTTGTGCTAAGTCATTTGATGATATAATCTTGGATTGTAGTTCAGAGAAAGGTAATAATGATGACATTAAAGGACCATCATCCAAGGAAGCGGTAGTGAGTGAAACTTTTCAATTCAAGGCAAGTCGCAAAAGAACGATTTCTTCTGATATGCAAGATGTGGTCAGTGACATATCAACAAAACATGGAGAAGTGGCGGCAGCAATTAGTAAGATAGCTGATGGTCGACTAGATCTGACAAAGTTGTACGAAGAAATTATAGCAATTGAAGGTTATGAAGAAGAGTTCTTAGGTGCAGCTTTTGATTATTTGGTGCAAAGTGACACTTTAGCTAAGGCATTCATGGCAAAAAATCAAAATCTCCGCAAGGTGTGGTTGGAACGATTCAAGCGACAACAATAGAATCAGTGTTGTTAAAAGCGCTAAAGCACACGCTTAAAGCGCGAAGCGCAGCGAGGTGCAGCTGTTGTGCTTTTAAGACCTAAAGCGAGGCGATGAGAATTAAGCGAGCGCTTCTGTGACTAAAGCGAGAAGCAAGGCAATGGAGAAAAGCGATAAAAGCGCGCTTAAGCGAGGTTAGGGTTAATTCTAAAATTTATTTTAAAAATTACGCACTGCTAGGGTTAATTTATTAGAAATATAAGACTCTCTTCTCGAAGAGAAACTTCTCTTCTGTCGGACTGCGGCGTTCTCTCCTTCCTCTGCTGCGATTCTCTCCTCTTCTTTCGGACTACTGCTGTGAGCCGACTGCTGCAGTGCTGCTACCTGCTACTTTGTTCAAGGTAAGTTGTTATCTTTTTCTCTCCTTTCTTCTCTTCTATTTTTTTAATCTCCTCTCTTCTTCTCCTCTCCTCTTTTTCTATTTTTTCTCTCTTCTTCTTCTCCTCTCCTCTTTTTTTTTTCTCTTCTTCTTCCTCTGTTTTTCTCTGCTGCGTGGACTTTCAAACTGTTGCTCCTTTCTTCTTTCTCTTTTTTTCTTCTCTGCTTACTCTGTTTTCCTCTGCTGGAACCTAGAAAAAGAATGGAAACAAAAGATATATTTTCTGTTCTAAATTTCTGATAGATTATTCACTGTTTTGATGTAGCACTGTAGCAAAGTATTTCGGTCATATGACTTATGAGGATTATTGACAATCTAGTTCTAGTATTTATTTTTACTTTTTAATTTAAGAACTGAAAGATTTACATTTACTTATTAATTTAAGAATTGAATGATTTGCTTAATGTGTTATTTCTATTGAGTTCTTTGTTATTTATCTATGCATATTTAATATTTTTTGATATTCATATTAAATTGCATTTTAGTTGAAAAAAGCGCGCGCTTCGCTTCATGCTTCTCTCTTCAGTGAAGCGAACCCTGTCGCTTTTTTCCGCTTCTCGCTCTCCAAAACACTGAATAGAATACATAAATTGGTTAGAAAGCTTGTTATTCTCACTTTTATTTCGAAACTTCAATATTCCAGCTTGGTTTTTAATGTTTTGTTGCTATTACAAGAAAGTTGCTTTGTAGTACTAGCCTCATTCTAAATGAAAGAAGAAGAAGCCAGCTAAAAGAAGAAAGCTGTCACGTTATGGCAGTTATGTAAACATTGATATTTTGTGGCTATGACAGTTATGTATACATTGATATATTACTTTCTGGAAACAGGGGTAATGGCAATGTTTGTTCTACAATGGCTACACCTAGTAGTATTCAAAGAAGTTTGCTTTTATCCATTGGTTGCTACTGAAATGAGTGGAGGAGCTTAGGAAACTCTTTTTTTTATATAAATATTTTTTATTCACTAGAAAATATTTTTCATTCACCAACCAAACATGAGAAAATAAGTAAGACTTCTTACTTATTTTCCAAGATTACATTTTCTAGGAAAAATATATTCCTCCATACCGAACACACCCTTAAAGCAAATAGGAAAAAGTTTAAAGTAAAATTATTTTTAAAGATCATTCTTTTGGAGACAAACTAAAACTAAAAGAGAAGTGTGTAAAATTAATTTAGGGCTCAACAAGTTTTTACAAAAAAGGGTAATCCAAAGGAAGCAAAAATTACAGATGAAGAGATAATTAGATGCTTAAAACCTGAAGAGAAGGGTTGCGGGAAAGAGCAGAGGAAAGTTTTGGGCGAGTGAGGAGGCGAGTGATGATGAGGTTCCAACAACGGCTCACACACGCTGCTGATGCACATGATGCTGCCGGTAGCCGAGAGAGAATGTTGTGTAGAAGGTCTTCTCCGATTTTATCGATCGTCGCCGCCGCCGCCGCCATCTCCGCCGGTTTCTGTCTTTGTTTGGAGGCCATTTACAAAACTGAAAGCTTCACGTACTATCGGTTATGTGTTTGCTTCGTCTTTTTATATATTCGTGAATTTTGTTTTCTACAGTTTGGTACTCTAATTTTTGGTTAAATAGTTAAAAGGACCTCGAACTTCGCACTAATTATCATATACACAACATTATTTGCACATACAAATGTAACATCTTTGTAACGGCTTCGTTTGTCTTAATATTTTTGGACTCATACAGTAAAATGATGTTATAAAGAATATATAAATAATATTAATATTAATTTCGGAGGAAACTTAGCAAGTTGTACATGGAGAAATGAAATCGTAGTATCTGAGTATCAGTTCATCGTATACTTATTACCTCTCGTACCAATGCAACAAATATGCCATATATTTAACTATGTGCACCCGCCAAAAAATTTAGATAAGTAGGGGAAAAGAAAATCGACTAACGTATTTTGTCTCTTTTGAGAATTGTCGAAGCTATTGATACAATGTTGCATAAAAAAATTCATGATCAACGAAGAACAAGCAATCTATTTACTGCGTGGTGTTCAAACCAGTTTATATATACCTCAATTATTTTAACAATTAACTTTGTCTATTAAGATAACTATTAGGAAACATAGATATAGATATGGAGAATCTAAGACTAGCAAGTTGTGCATGGAGAATTGGTACACTCATTTTTGTCTTTAGTGTTCGGTCAAATTGTATATACCTATTACTTTCTATCAACACAAATATGGCGTACGCAAAGGAGATCAAAGAAAGAATTTTTATTTTAGACCGAACATTTATTACTTTCCACCGACACATGTACCGAATAACTTTAACCACCGGTACCAAAAAACATCACCATTGGGAAACACAAATAAGGGAGGAACATCTTAATAAACATGGCTGCTGCAGAATTTGTAGTGTTGACTTACAAAACAAATCGAAATCACATGGATCAAATGGTCATTATAACATCTAATAAGAAGTGAAGATAGGAATAAGCATGAATACATTAAGAAAATGTATAATCTGTTAAGACAGTTACTAGAACTAAATATGATTTGTAATAAGTTAGTAACATGTTGCAGAAGAAGATCTAATGAGAACAGAAAAACAATCATAGGCATATATATATATGGACAAGTCAGGTGGGCAGATCCAAGATGTGTGGGATATGGTTGTGATTTATTAATTAGACATACATGTGAGTTGGTTCGGATCGTCAAAGGAGAGTCTTGGTGTAATTGGTAAGTTGCCTCCACGTGACTAGGAGGTCAAGGGTTCGAGCAGTGGAAACAGTCTCTTGTGGAAATGCAAGGTAAGGCTGCATACAATAGACCCTTAAGGTCCGACCCTTCTCCAAAACTTGGGAGGTTGGCCAAGGTGGTGTCCATCCGAGTGGACGAGGTCGATTTTGATGTCTGACTTCTATGATTGGTAGAAGGTGTATTGAACGACGAGTCCAAATCAAATATAAGTAGAAGATTCATCAGCTAACATGTTGCTTTCAGAACATCGGGTGGATGTGATCTCTCCACAATGAAAACATTCTTGATGAGAAGATTAAGAAGTGTTTTCCCTAGCGAACTTTATGCGGCGCGAACCTGAATTAGTCCGTCAATGATTCAAAGATTGGTCAAGCCAGTAAATTTCAAATTGGATATGGGACGATTAAACTAAAAAACATATGCAGAGAACATGTCCGAAAGGACATATTCCATGCCAATAAACACGATAAATAAATACTCCATCCATTTTAATTTGTATGTCTAAAAAAAAATTATTTCTCTTGCTTAGTCTGTTTCTAAAGGGACGCCTCTTTCCTTTTTCAATAACTCCTTAATTCTAACTTTTCTTGTAGCATGTTTAAAACCAAAAAATTAAAGGACTCTTTAATACGCTTTACATATATATCTTTAACTTTGAGACCACAAAATTTAAAAGTCTATTTTATTTCTTAAACTTGATGCCAAATCAAAATCGAGCAATGAATGAATTGCACAAGAACCACAGATACAGGCAAAATCTCAGAAAGCAAAGCAATTCTTTTTCTTAGTAACCCAAAAGATAAACTTACCATTTCCTTACTTGGATGTACACAAAAAGGCATTGCCACAAATCTCTACAGGAATGTTTATATCTTTAATTCTGAATCATGATGTACAATAAGAACTTTATCCATTGAGACTCTCAGTATGTTTGATAGATCACAAAAAGGTAAAAAATTTACCGACTTTGATGATGAAGACGCGAGCTTTTATTAGCGACAGAATGATAATATGAACGAAGCAATCTTTTGCGGAACCTTCCAAGATTCAATCTAACATTTTGTCGATCAAGGTAGATCTTTTTCGTGAATTCCCATCCTCTATCGTTCACGCTGTTAGGGTCAGTCAGGACGGGATCATTCTTGCTGTATTCATCATATAATGAGCTCTCTTTCGGATGAATTTTGTATCCAATGTACTTGAGACCTAGTTTCACTGCTGGTTCTCCATAATAAGTGCCTGCTGCCCAATCTGTCCCGAGCGGGATGATTTGGATAAAAACAGAACCAGGCCTCATGAAGAGGAAATGTGTCATGGCAGCACCATGAACTCCTATCATAACATCACTGGAATTAAGGACTCGATAGATCCTTGCGAGCTCTGTAGTTCGTTGTGGCCTCAAAACTTCCACATGAAACCCAATATCTTCGATCAGTTTAACCAAAGAAGCTTCGTTCAATATAGCTCTAGAGTCATTTCTGGCTATTATAACCACTTTAGGTTTCTTCAAATCCTTCTTTTCTTCCACCTTCACTATCTTTGTCTCGGATGAGGGTGACGAAACAAGCTTTTCCATGTTCATCCGAGCTTCGCGTTCCTCATCTTGGATCAAACCTCTAATCCGAGGCCAATAAGCTCGGTCTAGAAGGTCTCTAAAATCTCTGATGGTCTTATTGTTTCCCATCAGTGAAGAATTAACAGTTAGCTCATCATGCATCCTCAGACCAACTATAGCTTCAGGGAAGCAATGAGTCCTCTTATCTCCGCTAAAATCTATGATAGGATACTCGGTGAGGTGAGACAGGACGTTCTCGTACTTCATTATCCACCAAACATGGTACTCAAGTATTACAAACACAACCTTTTTGTTGAAGTGCTGAGAAGTGATGTAAAGGGGCAAGAGTCCATCATTGAACTCGTGGTAAAGATTACCAGTGTAACCTCCAGTAGAAAAAACCACAGCTGGCACATCATGTTTAACATCACACTTTTGATGAATGCCAGAATGCTCCCCTTTCACAACAAGATCTAATTCATCAATGGTATCCATCACACTCTTTTCCCATTTCCGGGTATATGGCTTAATCTTTTGATGCCAAAGTACCTCATCATTCTCATCAAGATTGCCTAGAACATAACCGCTATGATCATTGTTCCTGTAGAGGGTAATTCTAGAGGAAGCAGAATCCATCCTAACGTCCCCTTTCATTACACATACATCAGAGCGAATACTGCTTCTTTCGCAACAAATTGACCCTGCATTTCAACCAAAGGATCTGTCAAGACTTGGGAAGATAAACAAGTAAGAACCATATTGACACATCTCTCCTACTGTTACATTAAAGACAACAACCTTAAACAAGCAAAAGTTTGTAATACCAACACAAGATACTCATTCAACACCATATAGACATTCCTTTTTGCTTCCTTTGACAACAAAGGCTATTAATTAATCAAGAAACAAACATTTATTCCCTTTTACAACTAAACAATAAAAAATAACAACTTTCACCTCTTTGTACACAATATTTCATTGT
The DNA here is from genome assembly GCA_035772735.1 of Datura wrightii. Classification (NCBI taxonomy): domain Eukaryota; kingdom Viridiplantae; phylum Streptophyta; class Magnoliopsida; order Solanales; family Solanaceae; genus Datura; species Datura wrightii. The sequence goes on from JASDFA010000003.1 coordinate 168,259,815, forward strand.
TACCACAAAGAACCATCACAAAGGAAATTTAAGTATGAATCACTTGCATAGATATTACAAAACCAACAATGACTTATTTTGCCTTTCACAACCATCTCATGATCATAATACAAGATAAAGTCCTAAAACATAGCATCACTTTTTGAGTTTTTTAAACAAAAAAACAGCACATAGAAGAATTCTGAGACACTAACCGTTAGAGACAGAGGAACAAGCATTTACATCTGTTTTAGGATCAAGTCCTCTTTCTTCAGAACTAAATGAATCTGTACACATGCAAAACAGAACAAAATCAGAAAAAACTGAAAGCCCAAAAAACCAAAAAAGGAAAACAGGGAGAAAGAGAGAGCAGCTTACACAAAAGAGAAAATCTATGAGGAGAAGTTAAGAATTGGGGAGCTAAAATAAAGCTAAAAGAGATTAGAGAGAGAAACAGAAGGTAAAAAAGTTTTGGTTTAACTCTCTTGTGATTGTAACCAGAGTTTCCACAGACTAAACCAAGAGGACTAGTTTCTTCATCTACACAAACCACAAACACATCTCCTTTCCTATTCCAGTGCTGATATCTTTTGTAATGCATCATTTTCTTGCACATAGTGTGCACTAAAAGAGCTTCAGAAGCAGAAAGACAAGAACTTTTTTTTTTGTTTTTTTCAGAATGAAAACACACCAAAGAAGAGAACTTTCTTTATGTGTATGTTTGAAAGAACAAAAGGGTGTGTGTGATTTTGCTTAGACAAGACTGTTTTCTTAAAAGACACCAAAGATGAGAACTTTTTTATGTATATGTTTGAAAGAAGAAAAGAGGGTGTCTGTGGCATGCACTAAATAGCTTAAAAACACACCAACAAGATTCAGAAGAAGGAGAAAAACACAAGAGCTTTTTTTTTTTTTAAAGTTTTCAAGAATGATGAAACCAAAGAAGAAAAAGGGTGTTTGTGGTTGGCTCAAGAGAAGTTTTTTCTGGGGTTGAAGAAGAATAAAAGAAGGAGAAAGATCAGAGCTTTTTTCCTTCTTCTTTTTTTCTTTCAAAGAATGACAACACCAAGGAGAAAGAAGAGAACTTTTTATGTACTACTCTGTATGTTTGAAAGAAGAAAATGCTTGCTTAATGAAAAGGTTGAAGGCTTTGAAAAATAAAATTACTTGAAGAGTAGCAGGGTGGTGGGGTTGGGTGGTGGGGAGGGGGATTGTTAAAGGTGGTGAGGAATGAGAAATCACCGTTGTGAGCTGTCAATGGAAGGAAGCCAAGTCATCTTTGTGTGTATTTTTACTGACTAATCCCTATGTAAACACAGCCTGGTGCACAGAGAGTAACTCATTGTAGCAAGATTCGAAAAAGGATTGTATTTTAAAAAGACTTAATATTAATAGTCTAATTTAAATATTTTATTTTAAAGGAGTTTAAAAAAGAATTATATCTTATATAACATAATATTAAATAGTTATTTTAAACATATTATGTTAGCAAGCAAAATTTGAAAAAGAATAATACTTTAAAAGATGAAATACAGAGAGTTATTTATTTTAATAAAATTTAGAAAAGAATCGCATTTTAAAAAATATCGTATTAATAATTTAATTTTAAATATTATATTTTAAAAAATATGATATTAAATTATCTATTTTAAATATCTATCATTAGCAAGATTTTAAAAAAAAAACACTTTAACAAAATAAATATAATTCTAGTTCAATATAAATATTAAAGACAATTGACACAGAAAATTTTACTATTGCTCAAAAAATTTCTTTAAACTAATGCCAAAATAAAATTAAAAAAATATGAGTACATACATACAATATTTTATTTATTTTAATTTATGTGAAACATGTTTTAAAATTTTAGCTTAAAACATACAACTTTTTATAATTAAAAAAATACATATTTTTAAATGCTTTTTTTTCTTTCACACTCAAATAATATATTCCGAAAAAAGATAATAAAAGCAAATAACTTTTTTTTGATTATTCATGTATACATTTCAATATAATAATTAAAAAATAGTATACAAATAAGTGGATTTATTTATTCAAAGTCTACTGTATGACGGTTGAAGAGTGTAGTTTGAGTAATGAAAATATAAAAAGTTATCTTTGACATTGGTATAAATAAATAAATAAATATATATATTAAAAAAAAGGTTTGAGGGTGGTTTTTTTTCCTTGTTTTACCATGAAGAAGTTGATTAAATTTCTATTAATTATAATTTATTTTTTAAAATAAAGAGAGCAAGAAAATAATCACGAATTTTATAATAAATAGTGTTAAATGAAGAAATTGATAATCATAAAAAAATTAAAAAAAAGTGTTGTCATACTTTATCCACTCAAAAAGAGAGTCTTTTAAATAAATAAATAGTGCAATAATCAAGGTCTTGAAAAGCTAAGTTTGGAGGCTTTTTGTGTATTTGTCACCTTTTCCCACATTGTAATTAACCCTTTTTTTTTTGTTATTTTAATTATTACTTCTTTTATTTTAATTTTTTTTTAATAATTATGGTGTTCGAATCAATTTATTCGCATCTCAATTAATTTTATAAAATATTTATCATTTTTTATTAATAATAAATATTACATAACTCTATCCTAAATTATTTATTGCATTTTTTTTTACGTATTATTTTAAAAAAATACTAATTAAGATATAATTTCTCTTTTAAAAATTTTTCTGTATTTATATATTATCACCTCAGAATTGAAATATTTATATTCTTCGTAAATAATTATTATTAAGAATAAAATCAGATTTACATTAGATTCTATCTTTGGATAAAAAGAATCAATTGAATTTTATTTTTATGTTTTATTATTTGAAAGAGTCCATTTAAAAGTATTTTTAGCACATGTCAATCACGTGCTGCTTGACAGACTGAAACGCCACCTTAGATATTGGTCCACATGGAGCCAATATTAATTTACTTATTTTATTATAATTATTTTACACCTAAAAGTAATTTAACTATAAATATAATTTAATTATACATAATTATACATCTACGTCTAGAAAAGGCAACAAAAATGAGGATCGATGTTTGTATGGATGCATGGACGTATTAGAAAAGATACAATTAGAATCAAATTACGTACACGGGAGGAGATCAGAGTGACCCTTGTGGCAGTAAAATGAGGAACATGAGAATGAGATGATTTGGGCATGTGGAGAGAAGGCACGCGGATGCGTTATTAAGAAGGTGTGAGGGGTTCGTTATGGTAGCAGTTAGGAGATGTAGAGGTAGGCTGAAAAAGAATTGGAGTGAGGTTATCAAACATGACAGGACATAACTCGAGATTAATGAAAGTTATGATAGACGACGATTAATTTTTAAAAAATAATGAAATGACAAAGCCCCACTTCTTGAAATAGGACCATTGGTCGAAAATAGTCACACGAAGCAAAATTTCACTTTATTAGGGTTTTGATTAATTAGAATTTCTGTTAAAATTTGAGATAAGTTTTTGTAATAATGATGTTTAAATAAGTTTATAGTCATCTTAATTATTTTATTGGGTTTTTGAAAAAAAAAAATTATTATTACGGGATTTCGATTAATAAAAATTCGTGTTAAATTTGAGATATTCTTGTAATGATTGCGTTTAGATAAGTTTACAGTCATCTAAATTATTATATCGGGTGTCTATTACTTTCTTGCCAGTGCTCGTATTGAATAATTTTGTTCATGATATGTATATTCAGCTGTGCCACAAAAACACGATTGAAGCATGCTCATCCAGTGTGTATAACAATGTATTGAAAAACACGTGTTATGCACACTAAACTAACGTTTTGAATTCGTTAGTTGGGGGAAGAATCTGCCTGAATCGGGTGAAACTAAATGAAAGTCTGAATTGACTGATGTTAAAGAATCGTTGATAAAAAAACTAACTACATCAACAACATCCAATTCTTAGATCAAGAATAGCCTTTAATTTGTCAACCATGGAAATAAAAGACTTTTTGAAGAAGCAAAAATAGTTGATATGAAAAGTTTGGAGCTTTAGAAATAGAAAAAAAAATAGAATTGAAAATACGATATAAATTTAAATTAATTGAGATATACAAATTCATTCCTTCTATTTATTTTTTTAATTCGTAAAAAATGCCTCGAGTTTTTTTTTAAGGAGTGTTAAAGGCTATTGAAAAATAAATAGAAAAAGGCAAAGAAATCTTTTTATAAATATGTTGCATAATTTTCTTTTTTATTGATCGTGGTTTGTCACACCCCACCTTGGGGGGTATGACGGGCACCTGGTGCCTACTAGACTCTGGACTGCTAAATGGTCCAGCCTGAGCACATCTGGTGCTTTGGCTGGCTCTGGCTCTACTCCAAGAAATAAACCGGCTATATAACGGCTGTAAACACAGCCTCCGGCCAACTGGTCTATAACCACCTGTACCTGTAGTAACAGCTAACCAGAACACACTCATAACAAGGAACCTATGCGGGCCGACAAGGCCACCATGCTGTCTAGTCATCTGTAATATCAACACAAAACTATTGTAAGACTACGTGACCGGCAAGGTCACCACTACTGTCAAATTAAGGCCTCACACGGCCAACATAAACTGAAATGCTAAACAGCTATAACTAACTGCACGGCCTCACGCGACCGGCTCAACTGACCACAGGGAAATATATACAGACTGCAAGCCTCTAGGAATAACAATAGAAATGATCGGGACAGGGCCCCGACCTACCCGTACTGTACAACAAAAAGGAAATGATATAAACCTATGAAATATCAAGCTCCGGATGACAGGAGCTGATGACTCTGCGTTGGCTAGGATCACGAGGGATCGCCTCCTCGTCTATGAGTACCTGCAGGCAAGTAATGCAGCGCCCCACCGGGCGTCAGTACCACTGGTACTGAGTATGCAAAGCAACTGAAATAATATAACTGAAAACAACTGAATATAGATAACATAGCTAGCATTCATGTACAGCAGGAGATAGCTGAATCTGAAGAAGCTGAAATGAACTGGATCAAGCTTTCTGTACTGATAAGGCAGAGGCGTGCCTGTAGACGCGTCGGCCTGCTGTCTAGTAGCTAGTATATAGCACATAAATAGATATACAAGTAGCAAGCAATAGCCAATACCAACCCCCTTAAGCCGGATGGCGCCAAGCAAGCATACAATCTATATACCCCTACCCGGGTCAAAACCAACCAAAAATAAATCACTCCACTCGTCTTACAATTGTGAGCTCCTCCTACCGGCCCCCTTGGGTATGCAACTCAGGCCATGGCCTCTGACAATAAACTGTGTCTGAGTCCGAAGACTCCTGCCTCTGGGCGCAAGTGCACACGGGGTAATCTGCTGTTGTATCTGTGACTGAAACTGCCACTGAGTGCAAGCACGCAACAGGGTAATTTTATAAAAATCTGTATCTGAAACTGCCCCCGGCCACAAGCGCACACAAAGTAATCTGCCCCTGTAAACAGGGTAATCTGGCTCTGCGCAGAGTAAACTGAACTGCCCCTGCAAGCAGGGTGATCTGGACCGTATTATCATGGTGGTCGGCCATCATCGTCCTTTAGGCGGACGACATCGCCCAGCTGGTGGCGGTATCTGAATCTGGTATCGACACAGCTATAACCTAGGGGCGGTGGGGATGCAAAGGGACACCCACAAGCCATAGCAAGTCTCAACAAACAATAGCACATATAAATAGCAAGCATGTATAACTGAAAAGACTATCTGAAATCTAACTTCTTATTCTGATCTGTTTCTATACTAAACTGATTCTTACTAATTATACTGATTCTGTAATCTCTGTTTAACTGTACAGCTAATCTGTAGCCGAGATACTATTTGTCTGAATGGCTAATCTGTAGCCATAACTGTCTGTCTATCTGATTTCTCTTCACTAACTTTTATTATGAAAATCTGTTCCTTTTTATTCTACTACATGCTTGCTAATCACGTAATAGGCTATATTGAATCTAGGATGCTAACGCGCCCTTCGGCGCATGCTTTTCTAACCTTCAGACTGAATATGATATAACAACGCAAACTAGGTTTACTGAACTTGCACAATACTTAACATTCAATTCCGGGAATTCTACTATGGAATTTATTATACTATACGAGGCTAAAACTACTAACTTGCCGAAAGAACTAGCTTTACATACCTTAACCTCGAGTTATCCGTCTGTCGGACGAGGCTCGGTCAATACTCCAGCTATTTCTCCCAACTGCATTCATATATACGTCAATTAATACTAAATATAGCTTTATTCTAAGAACAACGTCACTTCTGATATAATTATAGCCTAAACTTAGGCTTATCGAAAGACGGTCAAAAACGCGTTATTTTTCAGAAGTCCAGAAGGGAGAAGTACTCACTTCACAGCTAGGAGCACATAGACACTAGTTTGGAGAAATTCTACTTACCTTAGCTCGGTAGCTCGACGATTCGTCGGCCGTATTTCGCGAAACTAAATCTGTAGGAATGCTCTCTGCCGCTAAATACCTCAGTATCTGAGGTTAATTTGAGTTTGGACTACGTTTGACAGCGTAACCGAATGACTATTTATAATTTTCTTCGTCTTCTCCCTTTCTCTGCGTGCTCCTGGAACTTCCAATGGAAATTATTAGTAATCAAAGGAAAACTTATCCTTAGTTAAAGGAAATTATTATTATTTAAAGGAAATTATCATTAGTTAAAGGAAATTGTTATTAATTAAAGGAAATTATCATTAATTAAAAGAAATTATATCACAAACTGAGCTCTATATACTTGGACACTATAAATCGCATTTTCCCTTGCGACGCGCCGACTTGGCGCTTCTCCGATCTTCCCCCGGGCCTTTTTCTAGCATGCATGGCTTTCAAATATTCTTAACCAACACGTGAATAGGCCATCTATGTGCCGGGAATTTACGGGGTATAACATTTGATCGACCGTCTTTGTCGAAATTCATTTAATATATAATCTGCGAGTGAATATAAGACATACAAAATAACAATTAAATATATATATATATATATATATATATATATATATATATATATATATATATATATTATTCAATCCGAATATCAAACATCTTATAAAAATAATTAAAAAAATAATAAAACTAAGCCTCCACAATAAATATGTCTATCTTACTAGAAAAATCAAGTCAATAGAATTAAATGAAGAGATAGAAAACTAAGTTTGTCAAACTTTTGTTATTAATGGGAAAAAATCAAAGTCAATATAGAATTAAATGAAGAGATAGAATTAAATTAGTCAAAAAAAACTATACTATTTTATCTCAAAATATTTATTGCGTTTTATTTTTTTTTTAAAATAAAATAAAATAAAATAATCTGTTACTAATATAGTCTTTCAATCATTTCCTCTTTTTTCAACAAATTATCAAAGAATATCATCGAGTTTTAAATATAATAAACTGATTAAAATTATCAGAAATCTTCGATAGAATTCATCCAATTACTTCTACTGAATTATTATTTCTAGTAAAACGCCTCTTGTTATTTTTTTTTCTTGAAAAAATATTTATTTTTAATAACGTAAAACTTAATTTATCAGAAGATAATATTAGCACAAAACTAACGAATGCGAGATATATATCTCTTGTACAAATAATTAATTATTTTTTAATTATAATCATATCGATATATATATATATATATATATATAAAAACTTAATTTATAACTGCTTAAATTATAAATCAACTTATCAATTTTTTTTTATAAGTGCTCTCAGAACAAATTTTATTAAAGAAAACTGAAAAAGGTGTCAGATTTTGTCAGCAAACCTCAGTAAGGTGCAATCTACAGAAAGAGCCGTTGGAGTGTACAATTGGACTTTTTTTTTTTTCTTAAAAAGAAAATTTAATCACTTCGGGTTTGATATTTGCATTGAAACCTAATTAGATTTGAATTTGTGTATTGCAGGACTCATCATTTTCGAGAACATGCTTTCAATTAAAAAAAAAATTATTTTTAAAACTAAAACACGAAATTTCTGATTAAGAGTGGAGACACGGAGGAACAATTATTATTTGCTATATTACTCGGATCATTCAAAAATATTATCGCATGGGTATTGAATTGGAGATCTAAGAGACATCTGATGTTATTTTTAAAGAGTTTGAGTAACACATTAGTTATTAGTAATAATATAATATACACGAAAATTTTTGATATATCTTATACAAGATAAAAATATGAAATATTAATATGTGGATGAATGTATTTAAAAGCAAAAAATTTATATATCTAACTCCATATTTTACTTATCATATAATATTTAATCGCATTATTATTTAATACGTAATAAAAAATTATTTTTTATTCAATGTTCGGTATTACGTTTGAGAGATATTAATAATATGACAGTGACAAAGCCCACTTCTTGAAGTTGGACCAGTGGCTGGACAAAAAGTCACATGATGGCTTTATCATATTTACATGTGACAAATCAATGAGTCCGGTATTTATTTTAAGTTTCAATTAATTTAAATTTGTATTATATAAAATTTATTAAAAAGATAAATATTTTTTATTCATTTTTTTATTCTCCTGATTTCAATTCGAGACTTCCAATTAAACACAGAGAAATTCTAGATATTATCCCACCACAATTTTTGATGGTAAAACATCAAAACTTAGTAATATGCGCATAACATTAACTATTTCTAAGTATATTTTGAGAGAAATCGTTATTTGGTTAAGAATCTTATCCGTCGAGATTTTGCAATTCAGTAGAATCATTAAAAGAAAAGACATTACTCAAAAGGTTCATATTACTAAATAAATATAAATTTCTGATAGACGTTTACAATAGATATATAGGATAGGATATTACTTACCCTCTCCTCCTCCCCCGCGGGAATCACGAAGGGAGTGAGAAGATATTTCAATGAGCACCCTTTCGAGAACAAAAAAAAGTCAACTGACAGTTTGTTAAAGCGCCTGCTCGGCTTTCAGATCATTTGCGAAGAAAACAAAGCTCAAAGCTCAAAGGTCAAAGAAGTCTATTGTTCGGTAGCTAAGTCATAATGAAACAAATAGAGTTAGGTACTTTGGTAACACTCAATACTTTAAGTCATGAATAGCCAAATTTCAATTATGCAAACAATCTAATCTAATAAAGGCCCTAAAAGTTAGGAGAACAATTTTTTCAATGTTGATGAAAATGGAAACAAAAAGATACAAAGGGAAGCTTCAACTAGGACAAAGGGAAATTTCAATAATGTTGCAAGTTTGGATTAATCGAATCGACAAATATAAAAGACTAGATGATTAAAAATAATAGTTCAGTATTTTGCGTTAACGTAGAATTTGGGGAAGAGTCACATTAAATAGAAGTGTGATGTAGATGATTGTAGCAAAATAAAAAATAAAATAAAATATTGACAGTTTCTCAACTTTATACTTTTTACATAACATCCAGCAAAAAAAATAGATGTTAAGGAAAAAGGTTAAAAAAACAACTAAAAATACAATTAATCTGATGAACTATTGCTTCCTAAGCATATACGATGAAGATTAAGAAGTTTAATCACTTTGTTGAATAAATTAAGTTGGCGTTAAAGATATATATATATATATATGATTTGAAATTTATTTATGATTTGAAGTTTACGATTTTCTGAATTTAGACCTTTGAAGTTATTGAGATCTAAATTTATAATGTGTATATATCAAATGAATTTCTCAAAGAGAAACATGTGATTTGAGCCAATACTTTTGAGTTCTGCCAATTCGGTAGCGTTATACATATGCTCCTGGTTGACCTGATGATCGAATCTGGATGAATGTCGCTACTTAGCCAAATGGAACCCTCCTTAAAAATTAAGACAATTCTTTCATCAACAACATATCCGAGGATAGTATATATGTAATTTTATTATTATCTTGTAAAGGTAGAAAGACGGTTTTCGATCAGACAATCCTTTCATCATTTATCCTTGGGCTTCTTGTCTCTTTTATAATGGGCCTACAAAATGACATAATTGATATGCTGTATTGAAAGGGCTTCAGATCCATTTGCAGAATTTTCAATTTTAAAGGCCCATTTGATTGCCCCTTTACTCATCGACCCGAAAACCCAAACAATAGAAGAACACTCAACAGTTCAAGAACAGAAGCAAAACGAGATTTCCTTCTCTGTGGTAGTTTCTAATGCAACGTTTCAATGGATTCTTTGTAAATTATCAAACCCCACTTGCTAGATTGATCACTTCTCGCCAATCTTGCAGCAAATTGTTCGTTGGAGGTCTCTCTTACTTCCTTTTTACTGATACTATGATTCAGTTTCTTTACTTATATATCATGATGGACCATATAGTTTTTTCTTTTTTGGTTTCTCCCTGGTGTTCTGTACTCGTTTTGGGGTCCGACTAATTCAGATTCACGCCGAGAAGTCCCACTTTAGGGGCATATAGTTTCAGTGAAACAACTAGTAATTTCTTTTTTCCCTTATGAATATGGTAATTTTTAATTTTGTATTCCTCAATTTCAACTTGATTGTTATGTATTACCTTTTCTTGCAAAAAAAGTTCACATTTTTAGTCATATTCTCGCAGCAGTTGGAACAGTTATTGGAACTATGTTTCAATTATAAGCTAGTTGGGTCTAACAGTTATTCAGCTCTATTTGGGTATATTTCTTTCCAACAATGTTAAGTAATTTGTCATTTTGATTAACACTGCTATTACTGCAGCCTTAGAAACAGTTATGTGAAGCTAACAGAGGTAGAGTTAGAGCCCGTTCGGTTTAGCTAAATTTAAGTAGCTTTTGAGTACTAGGTGCTGAAAAGCACTTTAAGTGTTTGAGCTGAACTTTTGAATCAGATGTTACATGTTTGGATACAAGTGTTGAAGTTGAAAATAAACTGTTGATGTGTTCGGTAAAAAAGTCTTTTATCTGTTAAAATTTCATAGTAGTCTGGAAAAATGTATGAGAGTAGTCATATTTGCACATAACAGATAAGATAACATTTCCATAGAGATGTTTTTGAATAGCTGGATGAGCTTTGCTTCTGCAGTATTTCTAGTGGGACAGGGATGTGGGGTGTAAAGTGAAAGTTGGTATCAATAATTAACTCTATGTTTTGTCAAGTTAGGATTTGAAGCTCCCTGATAACATGTGTTGTCAGTCAGAGATTGTCCTGTCATTTGCTAGAGTATTTGAGCTTAGATGAGTCCTTTTTTAAAAAAACTAATCTGATACATGTGAAGCTAAATGTTGCTTCTCATATCTCTCAGTGCTTAGTTGATTTCTTCCTGGATGTTGATGTAATAGTTTCATTTTTGAATTATCTCTGATCTTTCCATATTAAAGATTTTTCACTCTTACACACTTTTGCTGAGTGTGAGATAAAAAAGACTTCTAGCAGTTTCTGGTCTATTGTTTCTAGAGAAGGTTGCACTAATATTGTCCAGAATGTCCTCATTTCTTCAACAATATGCAAATTCCCTTAATGGTGTTAAAGGTGGTATCTTTTTATGGTCTAGAAACCTGCTGGTTTAGTTTCGAGATTCGGAGACAATGGGTTTGCCCCTCTACCTTTCTCCACTTAAATACCAGACTTGGTTACACAACTAGGTTTCGAACTTGTGATGTATGCCTATCAGACATCCAACGGTATACCACCTTTACCCTTGAACCAAAACCTTGGGGTTGGGTTAAAGTTAGGTTCTTTTTTTGGTCACTAAATATGAAAGACATGATTTGGTTCCAAGTGGAAGTTGGGGAAGGTGGAGGAGGGGGGTCGGCCAATGACATGGTGAAGAGTGCCTGTGGATGACTGTCGTAGTTTATGTTGCTAATTGAGCAGAACTACATGTAGGAGCTGATGATGGATTAGCGGTAACATGCTTGCACACGACTATTTCCCATCAAAGTTTATGCTGTTGAGTGAGGGTCTTGCAGTTTCTTACCTCTAAGAGTCGAGATATTATGTGCATCCTATAATGTTTGACAGTATATAGGGAATCCAAAGCCCAAAAAAACTGTGATTGCTTTTAAGATCAAGTCCAGAAGAACACCTTGCTATCATATCTAAAAACTGAATGACAATGCAAAGGAGAACAAATTTGGATACCTGTTAACCTGAAATTGGTTTCTTTCAGGGCTTTGTTATGATACCAATGAACCTGTTCTTAAACAAGCTTTTGAGCAGTATGGTGAAACAGTTGAAGGTAATGCACGGATGGCAATACTACTCTTTGTTCTTGTGAGTTGCTTTTTGATGGAAGTATAAGCTTATCCATTTTCAGTGAAAGTAATATGTGATCATAAAAGTGGAAAATCCAAAGGATATGGGTTTGTGAAGTTCACTTCTGAAACTGCAGCTAGCAAGGCCCTGAAGGAGATGGACGGTCAAGTAAGTGTAGAAATGGTTTTAAATGCTATCTTTAATCTTATATTTGTCTTACAGATTTGTCTATTATGCCTCTTAGTTATTGGATGGCAGAAATATTCGCATCAGTTATGCCCACAAAGGATGACATCGAGGGTTTCAACTCTCATCTTTCCTCGTAAGTTTCTGAATGCTCTGCTGATTGTGTTCTTACTGAGAAGTTTCATAACGATATCATGATCTTTGATATGCGCTTGCATATGTCTTTATTGCAATATTAAATACCTTCAGCTATGGTCTTTCATCTAAGTTAAAGTACAACTACCCTAAGAATTAGTAAATGGCTTGAAAATAAGTGAAGGTTTCATCTTTTGACTTAGGTGTGTGCAACAACTAGTGATTTCAGCCATGAAAGTTGTATTGGAGATACTCCCTGAAGATTCTTCAAGATTAATCTTGATTGTGGACTATGGTCAAAGGAGAAACATCCACAAAAAATGTCTTATACCATGATTGTGCATTGTGTGTCGGGAAAGTAATTAAGGCAAACTGGCGCGACGCTATATTGGGAGTAGGCTTGTTGTCTGACAGGTTCAAATGAAATTTTAATTGTTCCATTTTGTTTTTCTGTTGTTGTACCCAGATTCATGTTTCGACTTTACAGCTAATAGAATGAAATTTTGATTGCAATAGCTTGAGTTTTGTCAACGGTTATCCGACCATCTTGTTTTGTACTTATTTTAATACAAAATTGAGTTCTAACCCGACAAATGGTGAAAACTTCTATTTCCTTTTTATTTTCACATAATTTTACAGGAGAAGAAAGATCCATTTTGAGTAACAGTATCTCTTGCAAGTCACTCCCTGGGAGTTAAAACTCGTGATATTGCTATTCGTATTGTGATCACTTCCAAACCCATGATAGGTGAAGCCAAAAATGAAATAGAAGAAAGAACTTTTCACTAAATTTTGAGCAGATATTAGTGGAAACTAATTCCCTTAGATTAATGAAGATACACTATTGTATTAGTCACGCTCTTTTGGTTTAGGATGGATCTAGACTGAAAGTACAGTTAGAAAGCCTCTTTTCAGTAACTATGCTCACATTGCCTGTCACAAGTCCGTATAAAGGAGGGTTGCAGTAGGCTGAGAAGTGACAACCAACGTGAAACTAGTGAATTCATCATGAATCCTCGCAGTACGGAAACAACTTGGTTTTGGTTAGGAAATCTTTTTGACTGATCAAAGAAGTAGAAAACTGGACTCCCATATCAACTTTGACTGCATAAGAACTCCATTAGATCTAACTGGCTGGATTATAGTTTTTGAGCTTTCTCAGCTTCAAGCTTTCTTAAAGCAGTATAACTCAGTTTGCCTGTTCTCTCTGTTTCTTTCTTTCTGTTTTTGGCTTCCCTTTGGAACTACTTTAAACTTCATACCCAACTTATGGGACCATAATGTCACCTCTCTAAGTTTGAGGACGCATCGAAAGATCTTGACCATTGATTTTAGACGAGTTTGTGTTATATAACTGACATTCTAAAATTGCAGAGCCAACTTTTCTAAAAGATAAACGTCTATAATAAATGAGGTTAATAACCTGAAAAAATAAGGCAGACGATCTGCTACAACACACACTACTAAATGTATATGGATTAAGGCCCTTGTGGCACAATGACAACCATTGAAATGGAATGAGTACATACATTGATCCTATGTTGTTTGAACTCTCCAAAAATGTTATGCACTACTTTTAAAGGATTCGACATACATTCTGTTAACATTTTTGAAGAATCCGAGCAACATAGCTATTGATCTAGGGTTGATCAAATTTGCCTTGTTATGTGAGAAATGAATGAATCCAACTCCATGTTTTTAATGCCACTTTCTGCTACTGATTTCTTAAGAGATGCACTCAAATCCATTGCTCTGTTCCTCATTTCCTCCCCTTCTTTAGACACAATTAATTTTTCAACTGCTGCTTGTACCATGCCACGTGTCACCACCTCGTGCCTGCGGGTCCAATCCTTAACGATTATGCCAACTTTTAAAATCTTTGTGACCAACACGGTGTTTCGGGGTTGATCTGAATGCATTGGCCACGCGGCTATTGGCACGCCCATGGAGATGCTCTCCATGCACGAATTCCATCCACAATGACTCATGAAACCGCCAACGGAAGAATGTGCCAAGATTTCCAACTGAGGTGCCCAATCTCTTAACAGAATCCCCTTACCTTTAACTCTCTCCTCGAACCCTTTTGGCAATTCGATCTTTCTTAATTGATCCTTGGCGAAAACATTCCCTTTATCCGCGTCCCTCAGCACCCAAATGAACTTCTGCCCGCTCCGCTCCAATCCGATTGCAATCTCCTTGATCTGTTCATCTGAAAATGAAGTCGTGGTCCCAAATGACACGAATACAACTGAGTTTGGCTCGTGTTTGTCTAGCCAAATCAGGCATTTATGGTGCCTGTGACAACTTTTGGTCCCATGTTGTACTAAAACAGGATTGAATGGTCCAAGTGCCCATTGCTTCTTGTTATTACTGATCTGTTCCTTTGACAGCAAATCAAGAAAAGGACCTTCTATAACTCTACATGTGTTGTAAATCCTCCCTGAATTGAACTTCATATAATCATGTTGTATTTTAATGAATTTCTCAAATTCAGGACTGAAACAATCTTCAAGTGAAGGAACATCTTTCAGGAAATTTGCATCAATGTCAAAAGGCCTTCCCATATTCTCCCACATGAACAAGAACAATGTGAATGCTGACACACTATGGAAGACATAGGCCTCAGCATTAGGCAAGTAGACAAAATCTTGAACCACTGATCCCATCAATGAGTCATGGATGATGACAATCCTCTGTGCTTTAGACGAGAGGACGCGTAGGAGTTTGGCCATGGGCTTACGCAGATGAGAAGAGGACTCAAACGAGGGTTGGAGATGGCTCGGGAATTTGATGGAGGAATTCGGGTTGGGAGGAGGGGATTTGAAGAATGGTGTTGGGAGTTCATGAAAATGGATGTTGTTGTTGTTGATGAATGAAAATGGATCATGAAATCTTAATTTAGCTTGATGAGCGTGTGTCATGGTTGTGACATAATGGACTTGTATGTTGTGTGATGCAATGAGTCTACATAGTTGAAGAAGTTGATTTAGATGGCCTTGTGCTGGAAAAGGGACAACAACTACTCTGATTTCATGATTTTTTTGGCCATGGAAATGGAGAATATTGGAGTCCATTATAGAACTTTACTCTATGAATGTTTTATTTTTAAACTATAGTAGATGTTTTACACACACAATCACATATATATAGGAAGTTTGTTTTAGGTTCAATGTTTTTGGCCTTGCAACTTGTGGTCAATTCATCCTCTTTATTGTGTGTTTGGGAGACTAGTTGTTGGAAAGGAACAAAAAAAAACTTATGTCTCTTCCAATTTATGTGGTACTATTTTTTTATACGTCAGTTCAGAAAAGAATAACACTTTCCTATATAGAGTGACACTATAACTTTAAAAAAAATTTGGTTTTATCATTGATGACATGGTTTATGGCTACAGAGAAATGTCATGTCAGACTTAAGATCACAGGTTTCAGAACATTTTCTTTCTATCTTTAAATTTTATTGTCGAGTCGAATTTGGACACGTGAGTTGGGAACGGAGGGAATGCTTGCTAACACTCAGAGTGTATTTACATCAAATCGAGATATTTATTTTTAAGAGTCACAAGTTAAAGTGATATTACATTGATCTGATTCATTCGAATTCGCACCCGCATGGGGTCCACTTGAAAAAAGGTTCTACACCATGAATTTTTCCATTCTCAAAAGACTCAAAACAGACTTCTAGTTAAGAGTGATGTTATTTGATGTTAATTAGTTTGTTACATGCTTCTTTCTTATCTATTTTTGTGATGTTATTTGATATGGACTGTATTTTAAAAATGTTAGTTTGGCAATGTGTATAATATATTAATCAGACGTCCCGAATTCTAGTTTTAAATATGAAAAAAATTATATTAGAAACTTTAGTTATAAAATGGACATGTCACGTGTGATTTGAATTTAAATTTCTGATTCCGTCACAGATAAAGTATACTATCATAAAGTCCAATAACAAGCTTCTCAACCTCTTTGCAACAATTCACTCGTTTGTCAGGGACGAATTTACAGTGATAGTTACGAGCTCGTGTGAATTCAAAACTTTTTTTTTATCCACTCAGTGTCTGATATATTCATTAGAATCTGATTAAATTTAGATCATGTGTAACTGCGCCCATCTTGGGGCCATTGTTTCCAATAGAAATTTTTTCATAATCAAAACTCGAATTCGAGACCTCTGATTAAGAATAAAGGAATTTCAATTATCATATGATTAAAAAATTTATTTATTTTTAAATAATAATTATTGCAGCTTAAAGTTATCAAGAAAAGCATATAGACTATTTTAATTTTGTTTTATTTGCAAATTGCAATTACAAAACAAAAAGACTTTAAAAAGAAAAGGTAATGTAGGGTATAGCCAGAGAGTTTTTATAATAACACTGGGGTCTGCAACAACTAGATGATAATATTTGCTCTATATATATTTTAAAATATAATTGAAGAAATTAGATTCGGGTCATTCACATGGGTCAAGTCGAATTTATAAAAATAATATATATATATATATATATGTAGAATTTAAATGGAAAAAGAGAAAGGACATAACAGTTAGGACTCCTTTTGAACCGTTGCCTTGCCTTTGTTAAACAAGGAGAGAACGTATTCCAAAGAACAGAACATCAATCGTAAAAAACAGTCTGCAAACTTTCCTCTTCTCCTTCTCAATCCCTGTAAAGATTCTTGTGAGGACTTCTTCTCCGAGAAGAGTTGGAACAACTGTAACAAGATATGATTTTAGATTATGACTTTATGCTATGAAGTTCGTCTTTGTATGTGATTTAGACTGAGATGAATGTAAATAGAACATAGGAATAATACAAGGTATTCATATAACCGGTTTCGATTTATTTGAATCTGAAGCGTAATAATATTATATACGCCTTAATTTCAAATTAGTTGTGGTCGATGGTATATCGAACAATATTGTTTGAATTAATTCCCAAAAAAATTTGCATTACGAGGATTCATCGTCAAATGACAAGTTTAATTTTAAGTTGACTGTCAACCTATTGTAACAAAACACTCTTTCTTTTTTCGAACTCGGAGACCGATAATAATCAGATCGTTATATGAATTCTAAATGGTTTGTTTGGTTATTCAATGGTAAGAAATACTATGCAAATCACTAATTATTTTTTAAAATGATATAAATTTAAATTAATCAAACTTTAATATAAATATCGAAGCAGTGTCACAAGAGGTCCAAATCATTAATTTTCATCACGTGTTTTCTTGGTCTGTAAAGATTTTGTAAAGATTTTTATTTTAGAAAAAATTGGCCCTACCCTATTGATATCTTATGAAGATTCAAGAGATTCTTTTTCTAGTAGAAAGAATGTTTTTTCTTTTTAAATTATAAATACATTTTAATGGATTTTTATGACGCAAATTCGAATTAATTAGGTCATTAATCTCGAATAATTATAATTTTTTAAAAAGATTTTTACAGTTATGATAAGTTAAAAGAGTATTTTTGAATTGATCTGACCTAATAATTGATATTAGAGCTAATAGTTTGATCGGCTGGACAAGTATAAAGATGACGAGTGGTAGTGTGGGGCCCGACTTACTATCTTTGCTTGTTTGCAGGACGATTAATCTTTACTTGTATTTTGAAGATGCATATACAAAAAGAAGCATGTGAACTCTAATGATCATAAATACTCGATGATGTGGGTGACACATAGTGAATCTCCAAATTAGCTTAGTATTCTTGGTGATGGAATGTGGAACTTACTTCGAGTATTTTGTTCCAGAAAAAAAATTTGTTGGGTGTATAAATAAATCTCACGTTGATAAATAAAAAAAAAAAAAAGAGAAAGTTACATATAAGGTGTACAGATACTCTTAATGTACGAGGCTTTTAAAAAAAAAAAGTGTGAGCCTGGTAAAAAACGGACAATATTATACTATGTTAAGAATATCTTTAGCCTGACTCAGCTCAACAGAATAGTAAATATCTCATCGTTCTTAATCAGAAGTTTTGGGTTCGAGCCATGAAAAATCACCTTAGTAGGGAACACGTTGCTGAGAAACGAATATCGAACATCATATGAAAGATCAGATAAAGCCATCAACCTTTATGACCCACGACAAAAAGAATTATACACTATTCTAACATGACTTATTACGAAGCGTATCTACCTAAAAAAAATATTGGCCACTCAAGTTATTTTGCATATGAGGGGTTGGTTAATATTGCAATCAATCAAAATCAAATTAAATATATTCAAACGTACGACATTAGTTTCCAAACCAATCAAGATTGTTGCGAGGTGAATAGAATTCTTTTTATTTTTAACTAAACATTTTAAATTTTAATTAAAAAAATATAATTTTTTTTTTAATAAACGCAAAATTAATTCAAATTATGGGTACTATTAGTTAGTATCGGATATTGAATAGAAAATAAAAAATTAAGAATCGAGATTGTACAATTAATACGTGTTTTTACGTCGACATTTTTTATCAAAGGTCTCGAATTTGAGTCTCGAATTTTAAAATAAATATCGAATATCACGAATTAATGTGTGTTTCTGCCGACAATTTTGTCGAGAATAATATTTGTAGATACGGTTTTAAAAACTGACAAACAGATTTAAACTACCACCAAACAGAAAGATTAAGCACGTGTTGAAAAGAATTTGGTTGGGGTGGGGGGTGGGTGGTGGTGGTGGAAGGGCCCGTTGGTCCACACATCATGTTTTCTCAAATATCCAAATATATATTTCATAATGTATGTGAGTACCAATTGATGTGTTGTAGCAAACATGACCAATAGTATGTATGTGATTTTTTTGTATTCATTAATATAAGGTATATGTGTAACGTGCATATTTAAAATATTAGTACAAGTAGTTGTGAATTTAATGAACATCACATGATTTGATATGTGTAACAATTATAGCCAACATTGTGGCCCACTTGTAAACAACACGACATTGCATTTCTACTAAGACAGATCGATTCAAAATTTAAATTTGATGAATTCAATTTTAAAATTTTTTAGCTTAAATTAAAACAAGAGATTATACCATCTTTCACAAAAATGTTAGGTGCCATTATCTCCAACCTCTCAAAAAATACTGTCGATGTATATAAGCTAAACTCTCTCTATATATAATTATCTCAATTTTATCATAATAAACTAATGCGAGTTCGTATAAATATTGCTACGATTAAATTATTGGGTTTAATTTAATATAAACATCAAATAATAATAAATATTTTTTTTATTATATGGTGACATCCACAATTGTACATGTGATCCAATTTAAATATAATTCACCATCTTATTGCCCTAATTAATGTTTTTTTTATAAAAAAAGGTCATTTTTGTTGTAGATTTTACTTCACATTTTTGTTATTAGTATTGTCTGAGTCAGTTTGCATATAGAGTAGCTAAACTTATTCTTGTTCGAGTGAAATTTTATCCAATTGTCTTTTTTGCGACGGTTGTTTAGTAAACGACTGTCTATTGCTTCTCTTCCAACTTTTAAATTATTTAGATTATGGTCTAAAGATTATTTTTGAGAAAATTAAAAATCTTATTATAAAATGTTAGACCAGTGTCTAACATTTGTAAGTTATTGCAAATGCTAGACAACTATTTAACGTTTTGTCTGCAAGGTTAAACAACATATGAGCATACAATAGACTTGAGTCTGACGTTGTTCGGAAAAATAATTTTCTAAAGGTTATATATGCACAACTTTTAAAAATAAGGATAAAATTTATACGCCGACATAAAAGGGACATTTGTGTAAATCAACACTTGGTCTATCCATAAGCCCGGTTGCAAAAATAATCATGTCTTGGCATATGGGCGGGATAGGCCCTCTTAAGCCCACCAAACCCAACCACAGGTTTAGGCCCATGACCGATCCACAAGTTATTATTGCTAGTTTGGGCCGGCCCATTGTATTTGATACGAAAGAAAATCATTTTCATGTAAAATATTTTTCGTAAGAAAGTTATTTTCTGATGTTTGGTTATCAGATATTGAAAAATATTTTTCTTCAAAATAGGAAAGATGTTTTTCGTTTTTGTGCGAAAACAGTTATTTTCCTTAAGATTATTTTAACTTTTAACTTCATATTATATTACTTACTCCAATCAACATTTATGTTATTATCAATCTTTAATAGTGAAACATTTTATCAAAACGCTCTTCGATTTGTTTAATACAATTTTAAAAAATATATGTAATACAAAGGGTCCGCATATTGTCCGGTTTGGACCAACTTTTGTAGCCTCGCGGTTTTGTCCCTTTGGATTTTATCCATAATGCCTCAAAATTAAATTCTGAATTTGTCTATGATTAATTTTACAATGAACCACTTTTCGAGTTGAATCACAAGTTGTTCGGAGATTGTTACGTACATTCACCGCCTTAAGGACTCTATACTAAAATTTGCCCCACCATCATACTAAGCATAGAAAAAAAATCTCAATATCAATTATCGATGTACACGCTAAATTTATCTTGAAATTATTTAAGATAGCGTGATAATTTAACTTGTCAAAGTGTATAAATCAAACTATAAAAAATTTTGTTATATTTTGTCGAAATAGTTCTCCCCCACCTCGATACGATAGCTAGCTTTAGAAGTTTGGCGAAATTAAATATGACTATATATATTGTACACTATAGTGGATACTTAATAAAGAAACTAATTTATAGTCATGAGAACCATTAATAATTTGTTGAATAAGGGCATTATAGTAAAAGGACCACACATAAGTTCTAGGAAAAAAAAGTTTATTATTATTATTACTTTAAAAAAATAAAAAAAATAAAAAATAACAGTGTTATTCTAGTAAGTTTACACACACTTCGATTATTATATCAAGTATCGGGTAATTTCTGTTAGTGACGAACGTAAAATTTTTAATAAGTGGTATGATGAACTTTTAAAGAAGCGAATAAATAAACATTCGGGTAGACATAAATCGCTGAAAACCCAGATATCGAACTAAAATTTAATTGTCATATTAAACTTTATATTTTAAATATCTACTTTAATTATCGAAAAATATCAAACCAAATACCGAACATCCCCCGACTTTATTGAATATATGGGTGGAAACCTTTCATGATTGCAAAATTTGTCTGCATTAATTTGTCATATTTGTTTCTTGTCGTTAGCTGTATCCTCCATATGTTTCCTTATAAAAAGATCTTTTTTTTTGTTCATTCAAAAATATATTTGTGTATCAGTAGATATTTTTATTTTAATATATAGTTCAATGGTTGAAAATCACAATGAAGTAAAATTTCTGACTCTATCACTGCAAGACGACGCTCAGGTGGCTGCGCAAGACGTTAAGGGCGAAGCTATAACTGAGGTTGATGGCGAAGGAAGGTTAGTTGAACATCTTTCGCTGGAAAATCACAATGTAGGAAAATTTCTGACTCCGCCACCGCGGGACGATACTCCGATGGCTATGCAAGAGTTTTGTGGTGAAGCTACAGGCGGTGGCAAAGAGAGGTCAGTTGAACACCCTTCGGTGGAAAATCACAATGTAGCGAAATTCTTGACTCCGCCATTGCAAGACGACTTCCGGGTTGTCCCGCAAGACGTCAAGGGCGAAGGAGAATTAGTTGAACATCCCTCACCGGAAAATAACAATGTAGCGAAAAACCTGACTCCACCACTATGAGACGACGCCCCGGTGGTTGGGCAAGACGTCAAGGGTGAAGGAGGATTAGTTGAATATCCCTCATTGGAAAATAACAATGTAGCGAAATTCTTGACTCCGCCACTGTGAGACGACGCCAGGGTGGCTATGCAAGATGTCAAGGGCGAAGGAGGGTCAGTTGAACACTTTTTGTCGTTGGAAAAGAAATTCCTGACTCCACTACCTCAAAACGACGCCCGGGTGGCTGTGGTCATGGTGCCACTTCCAGCACAAGGCCATCTCAACCAACTCCTCCACCTCTCTAGGCTCATTTCCATGTACAATATCCAAGTCCATTACATTGGATCCACTACTCACATTCAACAAGCAAAAACTAGAGCTCATGGCTTTGATCCACTCAGCATAACAAAAATTCATTTCCATGAATTTCATCAAACACCTTCTTTTGAAACTCCCCTGCCTAATCCTAATGCTTCTCTCAAATTTCCAAACCAGCTAATGCCTTCACTTTACGCCACAGCCCATCTCCGCGAGCCAGTTTCCTCGCTAGTACGCGAACTTATAAGCGCGAATCATTGCAAAGTTGTTGTCATTTATGATAATTTGATGAAATGGGCAGTTCAAGATTTGCCACAAATGCCAAACACAGAATGCTACTCTTTCAATAGCACTTCAGCTTTCATGTCATATTCATACTTGTGGGAACTCAAAGGGAAGCCTTTTCATCCTGGAACTGAAAATTATGAGGATATTCCAACAATTGGAGATTGTTTTCCTCCAGAGTTTTGGGAATTTTTTAAGATACAAGAACAATTTGTTGGGAAGATCAATTGTGGTGAACTTTACAATTCATCTAGAGTGATTGAAAGTTTGTACCTTGATTTAATGGCCAAAGAGTATGATGGCATGAAGCAATGGGCTATAGGTCCATTCAACCCCATGGAGACACAAAGGAAGAGCAAAGACTTGAACAAACGCCACGAGTCCCTCGATTGGCTTGACAAACAAGAACCAAACTCAGTTATTTTCGTGTCATTTGGCACGACTACTTCGTTGTGTGATGAAGAAATAAATGTGCTCGCGATTGGACTAGAGAAGAGTCGCCAAAAGTTTGTTTGGGTGCTCAGAGATGCTGACAAAGGAGATGTTTTTACAAGAGAAGTTAGAAAAATTCATCTGCCTGAAGGGTATGAAGAGAGAATTAAAGGAAGAGGGATTATAGTAAGAGATTGGGCACCACAGTTGGAAATTTTAGCACATAGTTCAACGGGCGGTTTTATGAGTCATTGCGGATGGAATTCGTGTATGGAGAGCATGTCCTTTGGAGTTCCTATAGCAGCTTGGCCGATGCATTCAGATCAGCCAAGGAACTCTCAACTTGTAACAAAGTACTTGAAAGTTGGACTAATTGTTAGGCCATGGGCGCGTCGTGATGAACATGTTACATCAGAGATAGTTGAAAATGCTGTGAAAACATTGATGGCTTCAACAGAGGGAGATGAGATGAGGAAAAGGGCAGCTGACCTGAGCAGTGCTATCAAAAAATCAGTCACGAATGGGGGCATAAACCGCGCTGAGATGGATTCTTTCATCGCCCACATTTCTCCATAAGTTTTCTTCATTGGGAGTTTAGTGGAATGCATGCCACAGTCTGGTTAGGATAAGAGGTCTCCCTGTAGCATCTTTTGATGTTGAGTTCATCTTCAATAATGTCCTATTTTCTCAGCAGTTGCAGCAATAGTTAACCATTTATCGTAAGTAGATTTTGGAACTTGAATAAAGTAAATAATACGTTATAATACCGCGTATTAGAGTTCCACATTGGTTGGAGAATGGACTGGTAACCTGCTTATATATGAATTTGCGCAATCCACCCCTCATGAGCTAGCTTTTGGGGTTGAGTTAGCTCCAAGTATCATATATTTACACGTACGATACTAGTGCAATAGCTTTTTCCATGTAATTCTGTTAGTCTCTTGGTCCTTCTCAGCCATGAATAAAAAAAGCAGAAGTTGTTCCTATATAACATATAGTTTGAATTCTTGAAAAATATGAAGCATGTCACTGATTTCCCCACTAATTGACCACGAGGACAATAAAAGATAGCCATATAACAGCATGCCTCTTGAGAGAGTAGTAATTTGTATAATTTCGTATGTTGTTATCGATAAGTCTAATTTCAACGAGTAATGTGAGCGATGAAAGAATCCATCTCCAGCGCGGTTGATGCCCCCATCCATCATTGATGTTGTCAAACAAAAGGCAACAGTACAAGATAATTAAGTTATAAAAAAATACATGTTGTTGACTTTAATGGTGATGCAAATATAATTAGCAAGTGTAAATTTCACATAATTGCATCATGTGGGAAACAGATGTGTATCCAAAAAGTCCAGCTATTCTCACCTTTTGGAATATGCTTCAATAACATCAACAGCTGAAAGTTAGGAAATTGTTCCTCAAATATGTTATAAATATTCACTTGTTATTGTTAAAGTCTTGTTATAAGTGAGACTTTTGATAAGTAACACCTACCTATCCTTCACAGTATAAAAGCATCAGCCATGCCAAGAAACACTATAGTTGTTATCATGATTATTGCCTTTTGCATTTGTCATATTGACTCTATATCAAGCCTGTGCTGCCATGGGAACAACTGATGAAAAATGATGCAAAAAAAACCAAGAATGTTGCTGGTTAACTGTCTATGTGATAATTGCGACTGTCTTTGTCCTTGTGACGCGTGTCCAGGAGTCTGTGAAATTCATTGAAGGTTGATGTATCTTCAATTTACATCTTACAATGGCAGTTAGTACTATTATATATATCTATGTGCTTCTAATACTCTCTTCTTTCTCAGTCATGCATAAATAAAACAGATGTTATTCCTACAAAAACTATAGTTAAATTCTTGTATATATGGAGAATGACACAGCATGCTCAATAGATAAGTCTTATTATTTCATATATTGTTATTGATAAGTCCAATTTTAAGGAGTAATGTGAGGCGATGAAGGATTCCATCTCAGCGCGGTTGATGCCCCCATCCATCACTGCTTTTTTAATAGCATTGCTCAAATCTGCTGCTCTTTTCCTCATCTCATCTCCTTCTGTTGAAGCCATCAAAGTTCTCGCAGCATTTCAACCATATCTGGTGTAACATGTTCAATCTCGATGCGCCCATGGCCTAACAGTTAGTCCAATATTCAGATACTTTGTTACAAGTTGAGAATTCCTTGGCTAATCTGAATGCATTGGCCATGCTTCTATAGGAACTCCAAAGGACATATTCTCCATACACAAATTCCATCCGCAATGACTCATGAAACCACCTGTTGAACTATGTGCTAAATTTCCAACTGTGATGCCCAATCTCTTACTATCCTTCAGGCAGATGGATATTTCTAACATCACTTGTAAAAACATCTCCTTTGTCAGCATCTCTGAGTACCCAAATGAACTTTTGCTGGCTTTTCTCTAGCCCGAAAGCAATCTCTTTGATTTCTTCATCACACAACGAAGTAGTCGTTCCAAATGACATAAAATAACTGAGTTTGGTTCTTGTCTGTCGAGCCAATCAAGGGACTCATGGCGTTTGTTGGAGTCTTTCTTCGTCTCCGTTAGCACCTGTGGATTGACTGGACCTATAGCCCATAGTTTCGTGTCATCGAATTCTTCAGCCATTAAATCAAGGTACAAACTTTCAATCACTCTAGATGAATTGAAAAGTTCACCACAGCTGATTTTCCCAACAAATGGCACAACTTGTTTCTCAAATAGTACCAAAGCTCAGCAGAAAAACAATCTTTAATTGATGGAATGTCCTCATAATGTTCTGTTCCAGGCAAAACAGGCTTTCCTTTAGCTTCCTAAAAGTATGAATACCGAGGAAAAGCCGAGATAGGATTGAAACAGTAGTTCAGTATTTGGCATTTCAGACAAATCTTGAACCACCCCACTCATCAAATTATCATGAATAACAACCATTTCGGAAACAACCACTCTACCTCCACGAGATAGGGGTAAGGTCCGCGTACACTCTACTCTCCTCAGACCCGTTTTGTGGGATTTTATTATATATAAGCATACATTTATTCATGTTAAAACCAGATTTATTATCTGTTAAGAGAAAAATAAAAACAAAGTAGTCATCTCACGAATACTAGTAGCCATAAAAAGCAAGTCTATCTTGAGATATGCGCGATGAAAGAATCCAACTCCATTCGAGAAGCACCCCCTTTCTCTGTTGACCGCCTTACGGATTCTCCCAGTTCTTCTGCTCTTTTCCTAATTGCATTGCCTTCTTCTGATGCCATCAACTTCCTAACAACATTCTCAATGGTAGATGCACTCACCAGCTCCTCGCGTTTCTCCCACTCCCTCACAATCAGGCCTATTTTCAACATTTCTGTCACCAAGAAACCATTTTTTGGTTGGTCAGAATGCATAGGCCAAGCAGCTATAGGCACCCCCATAGTAATACTCTCTATGCAAGAATTCCATCCGCAATGACTCATGAACCCGCCTGTGGACGAATGAGCCAAGATTTCTGGTTGTGGCGCCCATTCTCTCACCACTAACCCCACCCCTTTTACTCTTTCCTCAAATCCTTCCGGCAACTCAAGTCTTCTAGCTTCTCCAGTAAAGATATCACATCTATCGGCATCTCTCAACACCCATAAAAACCTCTGTTTGCTCTGCTCCAATCCCATCGCGAGCTCCTTGATTTCTCTATCAGAAAATGAAATTGTTGTTCCAAAAGATACATAAAGAACTGATCTTTGAGGTTGTTTGTTCAGCCACTCCAAACATATATTGTTCATACTCGAGATATGATCGAGTTTAGTAGGCAAAATTGGTCCAATTGCCCATTGCTGTCTATTTTCTACTTGTGCCAGCAAATCAAGAAACTTGCCTTCCATTACTTTGCTTGAATTATGGATATCACCTGATTTAATATCCGTATACGGATGCTGAAAATCTATAATGTCCCTGACTTCATCTGGCAAAGTTCCTTCAAGGGAAGGTAACTTTTTAAGCAAATCCTCTTCAATTTGGACAGAAATTCCCATAGATAAAGAGATCAAACAGTACAAAGTGAACACTGAAATGCAATTAAATATATAGGACTCCGCGTTGTGCAAGGACGAAACATCCTGAACGTTATAAGACATTAAAGAATCATGAACAACAACTACTCGTCTTGATTTTGAGGAGATATCGTGTAAGAAGGAAGCAATGAACTCGTGAAGAAGCACAGAAGCACCCCATGATGGCTGAAGTTGTAATGGGAATTTGCTCGAGGCATTATAGTCAGGTGGTGGTGAGGCAAATTCAGGAGTTGGGATATCATGAAAATGGATTTTGGCTATGTCTGATGGATTTAAGGCGTTGGCTCGAACCCGAGCTTGACGATTATGTGTAGCTGAGCCAACATAGTAGACAGGAAGATCATATGATGAGGAGATTAAACAGGCAAGTTGAAGAAGTTGATTGAGATGTCCTTGTGCTGGAAATGGAACCATGACTATAACTACTTCATTTTCTTGTTTTAAGTTGCTACACATGGAAGTGGAAAAATCAGAATTTCGTACTTCTGTCAGATTCTTCCTATCACCTTGAGTCATGAAAGTAGAAAACTCGGAATTTTGTACTTGTGTCAGATCCTTCCTGTCTCCTGATTGTGGTTGTGTCATGATAGATGATGCAAGATTATATGTTCAACCTTTAAAAAGTATATGAGAATTGAACAAAAGTAAACAGAATTAAGACTTTGGAAAATTTGATTATATTCCAAAAAAAAGGGGATTCATAAATGTACATTTCAAGATGGCAATGATTAATAATGTGTACAAATAAAATGTGGTATACCATTATGTCATACAACTTGTTTTCTTGTGAGACAATAATAATATAATATCCAAAATTATTTGAGAAATATAATGCATGTCTTAATCCATCTTTTTCACCTGTGTTTATTATTAATTTTGATTTCGCCATGCTCAATAAAAAGTAGGAATAACAAAAATAGTTTTATCTTTATCTCACGTTCACACTTTTTTTTTATTAGTATCATTAATCGGTTCATGTGTGTCATCCTTACTTAGAAAGTTATGGTAATCTTCTCTATGTCGTTCAAATTTTATTGTTATATAATGATAAAAACTTTCATTTATGTAACTTCGATTTGGTGTAATCGCATTGTAACCTTTTTTTTTTCCTTTTCATTTTGACTTTGATTATATTTTAATAGTTCTATTTTTATTCTTTACCTTATCTTTTTAATATTATAACTCTATTCCGTACCTTATTTTTCTTTATGATATTTTAAGTTTATTTTTCAGACTGTTAATGTGTGACATTATGCCACAATGAGAATGGATACAATTTATCCAAATATTACCTTGCTTCTTCCATGACACAAACTCAATCAGGAGACATGAAGGATCCAACAGAAGCACGAAATTCCGATTTTTCTGTTGAACTGCTATTAATTGTGAGGATGAGTTATTACTTCTGTTAGTTAAGTTTTATTGATCTACGTTTGATTTATAATCTAAAAGACATCAAATCTATTGTATTTTGCTCATGCAAATCCAGCAAATTTTACTTTTTCATTCCTAAAAAAGAAAATCTTTAAAATAGCATATGATTGTTGAAGTAGTTTGAAGTTTTTTTGTAATTTATTTGGGACACTTGGCAAGAAAGACGAAGTGTCATGTGGTGGCTTTATGCCCGAGGAGCCAGAACAAGTGGCTGATGAGAGCAACGTGGCAAACTAAGAATTAGCCAAGTAACTCCTACATTTGTCAAGCGGGAAGACCTCACTTAAGCCTATAAGTAGATGCTCGCAGAATTACTATTTTGCGAATAAATATTTATATCAGTTATAATTTTTTCCGTTGTTTCCCAAACATTTTTTACTTCCAATATGTGTAGCTATGAGCATGAAATACTTGACAACTTGAAACAAGATCATGAAGTAGTTATAGTCATGGTTCCATTTCAAATTCAAGGCCATCTCAATCAACTTCTTCAACTAGCCTGTTTAATGTCCTCATCATATGATCTTCCTGTCTATCATATTGGATCATCCACACTTAACAGTCAAGCTCGGATTCGAGCCAACGCCTTAAATCCTTCAGACATAGCCAAAATCCACTTCCATGACATTCCACCTCCTGAATTTGCCTCACTTCCACCTGACTTTATATTGGACCAATTTTGCCTACTAAATTCGATCATATCTCGAATAGGAATAATGTATGTTTGGAGTGGCTGAACAAACAACCTCCAAGATCAGTTCTTTATGTATCTTTTGGAACAACTATTACATTTTCCGATAGGGAAATCAAGGAGCTCGCGATGGGATTAGAGCAGAGCAAACAGAGGTTTCTATGGGTGTTGAGAGACGCCGATAGAGGTGATATCTTTACTGGTGAAGCTAGAAGAATTGAGTTGCCAGAAGGATATGAGGAAAGAGTAAAAGGGGTGAGGTTAGTGGTGAGAGAATGGGCGCCACAACCAGAAATCTTGACTCATTCTTCCACAGGTGGGTTCATGAGTCATTGTGGCTGGAATTCTTGCATAGAGAGTATTACTATGGGTGTGCCTATAGCTGCTTGGCCTATGCACGCTGACCAACCACGTAATGGTTTCTTGGTGACAGAAATGTTGAAGATAGGCCTGACTGTGAGGGAGTGGGAGAAACGCGAGGAGCTGGTGAGTGCATCTACCATTGAGAATGTTGTTAGGAAGTTGATGGCATCAGAAGAAGGCAATGCGATTAGGAAAAGAGCAGAAGAACTGGGAGAATCCGTAAGGCGGTCAACAGAGAAAGAGGGTGCTTCTCGAATGGAGTTGGATTCTTTTATCGTGCATATCACAAGATAGACTTGCTTTTCACCAGAACATTCAAGTATTTCAGTTACTTCTCATTTTCGTTTAAGTTTATCTGTCACTTATCTGCTTCTTTGATCTTGGAATGTTCAGTATCTGAAACTTTTTATGGCTACAAATGAGATGATTGCTTTATATTTCTCTCTTCATGATCTTGTATGCATTTCTCAGTTGTAATGAACATGATTATATTTTTAACCTATATGCTTTCAACAGAATTGCACCCTTTCTTTGAGGTAGTATAATTTCTTAGACATAGGTGGCAGTGATAAAATAAGGTACTCCATAAGACGTACAATGTATATTTTCTGTTATTCTGTAGTACTGGAGCATTACAGAATATTTTATGGTCTGGGGAGGGTAGAGTGTACACAGACCTTACCTCTACCTCAGAAGTAGAGAGGCTGTTGCCGATAGACCCTCGGCTCAAGAGAAAAAACAGTCCAAGCAGTGAGCATTACAAGATCATTTAAGAAATTTAGGCATGAACTTGTCTGAACTAAAAACAGAATTTTTGAACAAGTAACTAAAGAACTAGAAAAGGAAAAGAAGACATAAGAAATAAGCAAGAATCATTGCAATATTATTGTGAAAAAAAAGTCTATCTAGTTATATGAGAAATGAAAGAATCTAACTCCAATTGAGAAGCACCCCCTTTCTCTGTGGACTGCCTTACTGCTGCTCCCAATTCTTCTGCTCTTCTCCTAATCTCTTCGCCTTCTTCTGATGCCATTAACTTCCTGACGACATTCTCAATGGCGGATGCAGTGACAAGCTCCTCGCGTTTCTCCCATTCCTTAACGAGCAGGCCTGTTTTCAACATTTCCGTCACAAAGAAAGCATTGAGTGGCTGTTCAGAGTGCATAGGCCAAGCAGCTATTGGCACTCCCATAGTAATACTCTCTATGCAAGAATTCCATCCACAATGACTCATGAACCCCCCTATGGACGAATGAGCCAAGATTTCAAGTTGTGGCGCCCATTCTCTCACCACTAACCCGACCCCTTCTACTCTTTTTCCAAACCCTTCTGGCAACTCAAATCTTCTAGCTTCACCACTAAAGATATCACCTCTATCAGCATCTCTCAACACCCACACAAACTTCTGTTTGCTTCGCTCTAATCCCATCGCGAGCTCCATGACTTCTTTATCAGAAAATGTAGTTGATGATCCAAAAGATACATAAAGAACTGATCTTGGAGGTTGTTTGTTCAGCCACTCTAAACACCTGTTTCTCTTATCTGATACATTATCTAGTTTAGTAGGCAAAATCGGTCCGATTGCCCATTGGTTCTTGTTTTGTGTACTTGCAAATTTTTCCATCAAATCAAGAGAAGCACCTTCAAGTACTTTGTTTGAATTGTATAGATCACCAGATCTAATATCTCTATACTGAAGCTGAAAAGCTACTAACTTATTGATCTCTTCTGGTGCATCAGCTTCAAGTGAAGGTAACTTTTTAAGTAAATTTTCATCAAGTGGAATAGGCATACCATTAGGTAAGCATATGAAACTACAATACATAAAGAACACAGAAACGCAGTTGAATACATAGGACTCAGCATTATGCAAGGAACAAACATCCTGAACATTATAAGACATTAAAACATCATGAACAACGACAACTCGTCTTGATTTAGACGAGATGTCACGAAGCAACAAAGCAATGGGATCGCGAAGAAGCGTGCAAGCATTATAAGATGGCAAGAGCTGAGCTGGGAATTTGCTCAGTGCATTAGGATCAGGTGCAGGGGAGGCAAAATCAGGTGTAGGGATATCATGGAAGTGGATTTTGGCTATGTCTGATGGATTTAACGCGTTGGCTCGAACCCGAGCTTGATGATTATGAGTAGCTGAGCCAACATAGTAGACAGGAAGATCATATGATGAGGTGAATATGCAGGCTAGTTGAAGAAGTTGATTGAGATGGCTTTGTGCTGGAAATGGAACCATGACTATAGCTACTTCATTTTCTTGTTTGTTTTCAAGATTCTCATTGATGTTATCCATGGAGAAAGGGGAAAAAAAATACAGGTTTTGAGAATTGAACTAAAAGTAAATTGATGAAGAACTTTGCTGGTTGTGTCTTCTATAAAGTTTTGTATTGAAATGGTTTATATAAGAGTGAAGGGTTTCGAGTTTCATACATGAACATCTAATAGTTCACTTATGAGATTTAAAAACCCATCAAAAATAGATGCATACGCGAACACGTCCATTCCTCTTGAGCATGGAGCCGATGTTTGAAATCCAATCAGTGATACTTCCAATGTATTTTTAGACCATTAATTTTTTATATAATACATACAAAATATAAACAGCTTTTTATTGTTGTCACTATGCAAAGATGCACATGTAAATATGTCGTATGCAATTACATCATATGACATTATTGAAAATTATTTAATTGGGAAAGAGAAATGAATATTTGACTCATTTGACTGCCGTGCACTCCAAGTTCATTTACATTTAATTGCACCATTTGCTCTTTAAACGGATTGATCTTTAAATTTTTGCGTTTAGCAATTAAACTTTATGTCTACTGATGCATAAGAAACATGAGACATAATTTATATAAAATATTATAATATAAAAATATAAATTTAAATTTTTCAAAAAAAAATACAACACAAAAGAAAGTGTGGGGCATTACCCCAACTCCCTTTTCACTTAAAGCCACTTTCCCTTCAAAATGAGTGGTTGACAAAAAGAGGGGTTAATATGGTGACAGAATTGGTCGCCCCCCCCCCCCCAAACCCCACATCTTTGTCTCCCTCCATTTGATTTTAACTTAACACGAAATTTTAAAAAAAAATTAAAAATCTTATAACCTTAAATTAAAAATATGGTGAAAGTACCAAACGACCCTTTAATCTTGTGATCATAAACATGTCATGTGAAAAGTTTAAACAAAAAAGTTGTTACATTCTTTTTTAAACGACCTAAAAAGAAATGTAAGACGAACAAATTGAAACAGAAGAAGTACTTCGTATCTCGTGCGCTAATCAAGAAATGATTTATCTATAGAACATCTAATCCTCAAATATAACACATGGCATAGGTTTGAATTCCGATCGCATAGAAAAGCTTAGTATTTAAGTGGAGAAGAGTAACAGAGCATGCTCATTATACAGCGAGTTTCGAGCCGTGCACCAATAGCCCTGGAACAGAAAAGAGAACACTACGCCTACAAGACCAACACACATATAAACCTGTTACATTGTCATTAAGTACTAGAAAACTTTTGAAACCAATTTACTGTCTTTGCAGATTGCCATTGTTGACACCAAACATCCGTGGGGGTCCAAGCAAAAGCTTTAAGGATTCATTTACCAGATTATACCCATCGAATTATCTTTGTACAACGTTGAACATCTAACGTTAACCACAGCAAATGCCGAGAGTGATTGTTCAACTTCACAAACTGCGAGCAACCTTGTCATACAGATCACGAGGCCAATTCTGATTCAAATTGCTTGCGAGGAAGTTTGCAATCTGCAGAACCAAACTCACCATCAATTATCACAAGATGTTATTGTTAATCAAAAGAGGTTCAACTTAATATGTGATAAGAAACATTGTCCAGTATATGTTCTCATAGATGCATTAGAGAACATCTCCAGATATTAACATTGTATTAGCTGATGTTTTATCTGATTTAGTCGATGAGATTCCGAAGCAAAAGCCAAACTGTAAACACTTTGTTCATGATAGGTCTCAGAGGTAATCTAAAAACAAATATACAATAAAATTGGGTTTAACTGTATATATCCGATATGAACTCAAAGCAATAAAAAAAATGTCTTCCTGGATTCCAACTGGTCACTTGAAGAGAACATTATTAATCAGGGAAGAATACATGTAAATTACTTTGTTGATAGATACATCCAATATACTGCTTCCGTTCTTCTTTTTCACCAAGTCATTATTCAAAGAGTTGTTTTCTTCTTTGTCAAATTAGGCCATCATCATATTTAGCTAAAATCTGAACTTAGCAATGCATTTCATGAAGGACAAGCACACAACATAACAGGAAATAATAAACAAAGCGGGCATAAATTCAAAGGGAAATAGGAGCAAAGCATCAGACAATGAAAGAGAATGAACATGAACATGTATGCAGTATAATTTACCTTGGCCCTTAAAGCACGAAGTGACCCATCAGTATCTCTAACATTGTCCAGACAATGAAGCGCAACTTTTAGGAGGTCTGGTACACAAGCTTGGACGTGATGAGACAAATTTTGAAAGACATCTGTGGCGAAATCTGGCATCCTTGGATCCAAAGGAAGGAATGGGAGCTTCGCCACTTCCTTTATAGCATCCAAGTGATTTCCAAGTCTTGCAAGCTTATGAATGGATAGCACAGCCTCCAGCTGTCTTAGAACAATTTGCTGCGCCAACACATTTTCCCTCTCTTGGGGACTGCAAAAATGGATGAGATTAGGCTTCCATTCCAGAACAGTAAAGAGACATTCAAAAACATTATTATAAAATCTAGTTATAGCCACAACAGATAATGTTTGACTACTGGCCAAATCTAAATATTACCTGATCTCAGGGTAATATTTGAACATCTCCAGGATCTCATTTCCTGAAAGAATGAGCCCAGAAGTCCGGCTCTCCCCATCCAACCTTCCACGTGCCAAGGCACATATTGCATCAGAAAGGCACTTGTTTATTGTATCCAATGCAGCTGAAAATGCCCCCACTCTCTTCTGAATCTCTATGGACTGAAATGTCAAGTCGCACAAATTCACGAATCGGTAACACGTATTAATGAAATTTAGTACTTTATCAACAAAAAAAGGATTCACTACTACAACATATTCAAGAGTCCTCAAAGGGAATATACCTATAGCTCAAGACCGCCATGGTCATGATGAAGGTATAGAAGGAGAATTGTCTCTGTCTACTGATAGACCAACTCAAAGTACATGACAAGACATTACTCACTAAGCACAACCATTGCCCAAAAAAAAGACTTCAATCTAGCCCAAAATAGATTTCACACTATAGAGATAATTTACTGTCATTGAATGAAGAAAGGAACACTTCAAAATGATTTATTATGTCTTATCTTGAACTACACCAAGTTAGAGCCATACATTCATTAATGTCACGATGTAAAAAGAAGAAAGAAAAGATTACCTTGTCATAGAGCCCCGCATCCTGATACTGCCGAGCAGCTTCAAGCAGAAAATGTTGTCTTGTCTTTTCATCAGTCAAAAACCTTCCAAGTTGACCTTCTTCTCCAGTACCCCTTGGACCAAGTAAAATATCAATACCACCATCCCGCGACAAAAGCTCTGTGAGAAGTTGTTTCAACATTGAGCTCCTTTGCCTTTGCTGATCCATATTACCACGTCCACTCCACGACAACAGCCCACCACCCACTGCTGCTGCAGCTTGCACATAGTACTCCAATGCCATTAACAGATCACCATGACGTAGGTAAAATGATCCATACTGCCTAATTATGCTAGAGGCTTCGGCAAAAGCATCCATGACCCCAAATTTTTGCCCTACCCATGTACCTTCAGAGAGGACCCCATGGTCCGCTAAGACAATAGCCATATGAACAGCATCTACATTATATCCCTCGTCACCCATGTCCTTGGACAAATATAGGACGGCTGGAAGAAGCTGGACGCTTAAAAGTAAAACATATGGATAAACCAAAGGATCCTTTCCATTCTTAGTATAGTGTGATGACTCAAACTTGTTTAGGTAAGCTTGCAAATCATCCAAAGTGTAGGGTGCCAACCCCTCATTTAGGACAACAGAAGACCTGCCAGGACACTCACGCACAGCAGATAATTGGAACCACAAGAAATCCTCTATAGTAGAGAAAAGTGTAGGGAATTCTCGAAGAAATCTGTCAATTTGCCTGCGAGAGCCAGAAATTATGGTGTAGAGTAGCAACTTTTTCTTATCATACGTGGGTCGACCTCCTCGATCGCCCAACCTAAACATCTTTTCACATTCTTCTGAGGCAACCGTCGCCATCTCTGCTGATACCATGCCTCCAGTGGAAATCCACTCTGTAAGCTGCAAAAAACAAGGAATATTGAAATGAAAGAGAACAGACAACATACAGAAAATATGCAATCCACAGAACACATACCAGAGGAGCAAACTGGTGGGACATGCGAGATTGTTGGGAAATCTCTCTTGCTTCATTGTAGTAGCCAGTTCTCATGCAAAAGTATATCTATTTAAGAAAGAACAATCAAAATCAGTTTGACCTGCACATTTTCTTGGTAAAGTTACAGGTGCAGTAAAAAATTCAAGCAATTGCAAAAAAATAGGATAAACACAGTAAGTATGCACTTTTAGAAATTAGAAGAAGTCATGACCAAGAGCAACACCTTCTACTAGTTAATCTGATAGAGGTAGCAGGTACCCCATGGAATTAGTCGAGGTGCGAGGAAGTTGACCCGTACACCACGGTTATAAAAAAGAACTACAACCTTGTTGCTAGATTGATAGTAGATCATGAAACTCTAAACAAGAAATCTAATTACCAAATATGAAAATAGCACAAGATGAGAGTAGAAAGACTGTAAAAACTTTTTGTGCTGGTCAAAGCAAATAGTATAACAAATAAAGGAACCAATTATGAATTTAAGATAGAGGCACAAGTATAAGCCAGCAAAACGGTTGTTGGAAAACAATATAAGAGAAAAGAAAAGAACCCTTGTTAATTCAAGAAATTGTTAAGAGATATTAAATCTCAAGTTTCTTGTACTTCGATTATCGTATTATTTTGTTGTAGTTACTGTTCAGAATATTTTTTTTATGCTTTCACTTCCATTACTATAGGAGACAATCTCTCTACCTCTAAGGTAGGGGTAAGGTTTGCGTACACTATACCCTCCTCCCTGGGCCCCACTTTGTGGGACTGCTCTGGGTATGTTGTTTTAAATTTAAATCTCAAACAACACTAAGATCTTGAAGGATCATAAGACCAACCAACCACAACAAAATAAGAAATTGAAACTACTTACGATGCTTATAAAAAGAACAGATCTGGTCAATTTCCTTTCCAAACCACAAGGAGGTGATCTAGTTTGATATACATGATTAGATGAATTCACAACCTAAAGGTTTTACAGAAGGAATGGCAATTCCTAAAATACGAGAACAAACAAGACAGGAGTCATAACCTGCTCATACCATTGAATGGATTGACCTAAAACCATGATTGAAACATCACCTATCAAAAAAAAACTTAAGGGAAACATCTAATAGTTCATACCAAAATGCAAAAGCTTGCATATTGATGGTTTGTGTCATCAGAGTAAAGCATTCAAACCTGCTGCCAGGTGGTATCAACAGGAGGCTGTCTACGGGCATCAACCGCATCAAAATCAAGAACCCCATAGTCCCTTAGACGGATCTGAGATAAGGAACAACAATCAGGCAAATGCGTCATGGAAACTGAAGAGTAATCGGCAAAAATGTTATAATCATGGAAAATGGTACATGCTGCCTCCTAAAATGAAGATTGCAGATTAATAATGATATTTTATAAAGATGCCAAACTAACCCTGAGAAAGGCGCGGATTCTCTGCAAATTACCAACAGCACCACCAAGTGCAGCCTATAATAGTCAGCAGGACCATCAGTTATCAGTAATATCAATTTAAATGAAATTGGTGACGAGGTGAAGAAACCACTCCCCCAGCATTCACACCTCACCATAGCCCCCCAAAAAAAGAAGAAAAACCAAGAAGACAGAACTTTCCTTTTCTTTATTGGCAAATAAGAGGACATAATAAATGTTGAAATGAACAAGCTATCCTTTAGTCAATTTAAAAACCCAAATTAACAGTACACTGAACAGATCACAAGTTTGAACTGACGAATAGAACGTGTGACAAAGTAAATCATAGAAATGCTTAAAAATAACATCAACACTAATCATTACCTGAGCCGGATGGGCTTGAATTGTCTCCATGATGTACTTCTCATGACCCCATTCTAGGTGGTGTCTAGCTCCAAGTACTAAAGACATTTTCTTGGAAACATTATGTTGGAGAGCTGAATCTTCACCCATCAGAGCCTGTTACAAATTTGTTAAATTGATAACTAGTTGCAGATAGAAAATGTTAACGGCGAATATATACAAAGGTCAAGTTTGATACCATACCGACATCAGATGCCAGATCTTCTGAATGCCAACTGACTTCCCACCAGATGCATTAAGGCCCAAACTCTCAAAAGCACACTTAAAAGCTGTAGCAGGCTAACAATAATCACAACTAATTAATCAAAATTCTAACATAGTATGAAAATTCTTTAAAGCAATTAACAAGACCATCCAATAAATAAAATCAGTATAGTGAATCAACAAATGGACACCAAGCGGAAGCTACCAAATAAGAGGTCAAAGTGATAAAATGGGTAAATTCTTAAGTTGACCCGTCAAGTATTACACTTTCTCTAGTTAGGGATTGCTTGGTTGTCCAACAGCAATACAAAAATACTCCCTCTGTACGAAAAAAGAATGAAAGGGCTTGATGCACAACAGTTGAAGCACCAAATTTCCGATGTATGTTCGCACATCAATTCCTTAATTTTTTTTAAAATAAGATAAATCTTTTAGAAATAACATATAAATACCACAAAATAACATTTGCTATATTTGAAAATACTTTAAAATGTTTGGAAAAACTGTTTGACTCTTCAAATAATAGCATCATATGAATCAGGACGGGTATATAACATTACAGCCTGCATATCACAGTTTTCACTTTTGACTGTGTTTTCCATCCTTTCCGCATGTTTTTTTTTCTAACACTCTATTAATAGTCCAAGAAAACTGTAACATAAGTGACTCATGTATATTTTCCCTTTGACCTTTGATTAGATGATCCTAGAATTTAAGACCTTTGTAATAAACATTCCCTTTTGAGTCCCCATGTCACATTCTTTTATAGGCATAAGAACTGACATCTTAGTCCTCTAATTACTTTTTGAAGCAATAACGGACATAATCACCAAAATTAAATAGAGAAATCTCACTGGCCTCACTAGGAGGAGGAATCAAGCCGTAAAGAATGCAGAACTTACTTTAAAGGGTAAACCACGCTCTCTTGCACTAGTGAGACTCTTGACAACTTCTCCATATGCAGCAGCCTTCTTCTCAACAATGGGCCTATTAGCTAATGCTAAAGGCTCCACGCTAGATGGACCAGATGAAACCTGAGGGCTATATGTCAAAGATGCTATTTGTCCCTGACGACCACCTAAAGGGCTTGATTCGCTGCTATTTATCCTAGGTAAGGTTGAAATTCGGCTTAGGCTCTGAAGGAAATCTCTTTTTTCTTTCTTCCAGTCGTTCTGTAACAAAGAGTTCCACAGTGCAACAGGACTTTAAAATAAGCATGGTGAAGAAAAACAGAATCAAATAGGACAACTTATCAAAATCAAGATCAAAAGAGATATAATAAAAGTAATTGATGGCCAACATGTATAACAAAGGTGTCAGACTGCTTTAAGTTTCCAAGTCAAATTTAGGCAGCCAGTGATTTATTTTGATAAAGCATCTAAGGATGTTAGCAACTCACACCATGAAGATCATCATATGAAAAGCAGCTGGGCAAACTAACCTCCAAAACTTTCATCATGTAATCATTGAAATTTTTTAGGTTATCCTTCTGAGCTTCTTGAACTGCAGAGACCATTGCCATTTCATGGATCTGTTTTGCAGCATTCCAACATTAAAAAAACAAAAATTATTAACCTTTACATTATGAAGTAAAATGCAGTAATGCATGAAATATGCTGATGCAGTTGGATATTACAGGAGAGTCAAAATTAGGCAATCAAACTGACAGAAAAAGAAGATCAAAAATGCAGCAAAGGAAATGAAATACCCTGAGACGATGATGCATTTCAAGCTAAACATTATGGTATATGTGATTCTGATCACCCATCCTCAAACAACGTGGCATCTCTATTCAACACTGACTCTTCATTCACCTTAATGTACGCATGTCAAACTAGCATGACATGGGTAAAGGTACTTCATGCAGATTCATCGAAATACACTTTTAATTAGCAAAATATAGCATGAACAAACATCTGAGGCTTAAACATATCAATGTCAAATATAAGCCCTTGAAAGAGAACAAGTAACATGCCGTTGAAACAAGGAAAGACAAAAACAGAACATCTCTCACAAGCATTCATCCTTTGAGTATCCTAGATCCTTCAATTTGGCTTTAACTCTTCACCATCCAAAGTTGTGTTAGTTTTAAAAAAAAAGATAAAAAAGGCATGGCTTGGGATAGTCAAGTGCATTGAAGAGTTGGGAAAAAGAAAGTGCATTGAAGAGTGACAATGCTGACTATCAATGAGAGCATGATGATTGGCTTACCAACCATTGTTTTCTTATGCTTGTCGTATTGGTTTCAAATGGTCCTGATATCCTAAAATTTATCTGCCCTTTCGGTGACACCCGATAAAATTGGAACAAAGATTGAGAGCATAAAGTGATCTAATGACCCAGAAAAACCTAAATCCTACTGAAGCTGATGCTTCTTCATGTCGAACACCACTTACTTATCCATGATGCTTCAAAATTTTACCCCTAGACATTACCTTGCCAGTCAAGTCACTCTACTTGAATCTGCTCATCTTAGTACTTACTGTTTTACCAATATTACAATAATCAATCTCCAAGAAGAGGGACAGATAGAGTTGACACATCATTTTTTTCATCTA
This sequence comes from Datura wrightii, assembly GCA_035772735.1. Classification (NCBI taxonomy): domain Eukaryota; kingdom Viridiplantae; phylum Streptophyta; class Magnoliopsida; order Solanales; family Solanaceae; genus Datura; species Datura wrightii. Next base: position 168,300,591 of record JASDFA010000003.1, read on the forward strand.
CATTATGTGAATGAGCAACCCAAATGACATAACATGATAACAATAAATTCATGATGATAGTAGTACTTACAGAAAACGTCATCCGCACATTATAAGATAAAAATACCTGTTGCAGATACTCTTCCACAGTTGTTGCCTCCGCAGGAAAAACATCTTCAAATGTCGTCTGGTTAGGAAGGAATAGAGAAATGTAAAGAAAATTAACCAAAGGTGCAATCAGATGAAACTGTCAGGGAGATTTTTCTAACCCAATTCCTCACCAAATAAATTTAGAGCATCAATAGCAGAAAAAATATCCATTAGATTCTCATTCAAGAAAAAGAAAAAGGAGAAACCCTTAATTTTTATTCGTACATTAAGAACTACTAATTATAATTCCAATTTGTGTCCCGTTAGTATGAACTAACTCAATTAAATGATGGAAACGTGCAGCAAAAGGTTTGTATCGTGCATAATATTAGCCTCCTTCTCGTGGCTTTCTTTAGCACAACCAGCATCTGACAAACATTTGGTACGACTTAAAGTAATACTTATATGTAAGACCAAATACTCGCTTTGATGTTGTTGGATAAACATCATCATTAACAAAACATGTACCAAACCTTTGATTTTCCATACATAACCTTGAAAACCATTCATAAGTAATCATCTCTGTGTATAAATTCTCAAAGTGGAGTCCTACCAAAATTATATAACTGACTTGGCAAAGCTCGAAATGGGAAGGAAAACTGTACCTTTAACTCAAAAGACTTGAGATCACGAGCAAGCTGCTCCGCATTGATGCCCTCACGAGCTAGTAGCCTTTCAAAGCAAAGGAAACAAACAATCAGACACTACACAACCTACATTTCTGTTGGTTCTTAGTCTCCATACTCCAACCACTAACCCCTGATCTATTGGAAATGTATGCAAATAGATTACAAGTAAATAAATAAAGCTTCAGAAATGTTTTGAAAGAACAGGTATATCAAACAAAACCTGTGTCTGGAAAATGAAAGAACGGAATAAGGAGATAAAGAGGAAGAGAAACAAGGCTTTAATCAATATCTGAAGCTAATAACCTGTTTGACCAAGCTTCGGGAAGTCAAAAGTGCTTTTTTTAAAGGAAAGAAAGTGCTTAAGTTTGATAGTAGAGGTGTTTAGCCCAAGATTTTAGGAAAAATAAGTACTTTTGAAAGTAGCAAGAGCTGTTTTCTAGAAGTTAGAAATAGCTACTACCCAGAAACACTAGCATTAGCCAAGCACAAATGGTGCTCTAATATAGCAAAAGTTCTTTTCAAATTGATTAGTAAAACACAAGTTTCTACTCTCCGAAAGTAATTTTTCAAAAAGCTACTACGGACGAAAAGCAGTTTTCAAAATACTTAGGTTTTGGATGATTGGCCATACATGCTATAAATGGGACATGAATTGATTTTTTTGCATACAAAATTATACAGAAGTACCACAACTTGCAACTTCACCGTACCAAAATCCCAAATGAATATAGCTAAAATTCATAGTCAAACATCACTTGCAGCAAAAAATAGGATTTAGAAACTATTATTACTGAATACGAAGAAAATGCACCTGGTTGCTGCAATAGATTGAGTCGGTGCTTCAGTTCTTAAAGTTTTAGCCTTCAATTTCTTCGTTAATGCTTCTAACTGATCCAAATTCCTCTAAAATTTCCAATCAAAATAACATTACTCCAACTTTCAAACTATCAAAAATACGCCAATAACGACAATCCATACACATTACAACCAAAACAAAAAAATCAGAAGGAAAATAATGAATTTTTTTATGGAACCTGAAGGGGAGGGAACTGTGCAGAAGGAGCAGCTTGTTCTAGAAGCTTCGAAGAAGAGTGTAGAAGCTCACTCCATCCGCTCATGTCTACGTCGTTCGCCATTGTTGTAGCGCTGTGTGCTACTGAACTTTTGTGCTTTGCTTAAAATAAAAGCCCTAATTTGAGCGGTAAAGTTTCTTATTTACAAATATGACCACATCGGGGATGCTGTTGAATTTTTAGCCCCGTTTAAAAAATAACTCCATTTCAAAATATATTGGTGGACAAATTTTTGTTGCTAATTGAATAGAAGTTTTGGATATAAATAAAATTTGTTACGTGGTAAAAATTAAACCGATTTAATAAATTAAAGATAGTAAATCTCAGAGGTGTGAGAGGTTGTCGAGGGACGGTTTCAAGAGAGGTATACATAGGCCGAAGAAGCATTGGGGAGAGGTGATTAAACAGGATATTACACAGTTGCTACTTATCGAGAATATGGCTCTAGATAGGAAGTTATGAAAGATACAAATTAAGGTAATATGTTAGTAGGGAGTAGAGCGTTGTTTAGTAGATTAGCTCATACTATTAGTCGTATTACAACTTCTATTGGACCTTGTGTATTGTATTACTTTTACTTTAGATGGTTTCTTGACATGATTCTTTTTTTTTTCAACTATTATTTTCTTGTCTGGACTGTTTTGATTTGTTTATCCTTGAGCCGGGGGTCTATCAAAAACAGTCTCTCTTCTCCTGAACTGGAGGTAAGATCTGCATATACGCTACCCTCCTCAGGCCCCAATTTGTAGGACTAAAGTGGATAAGTTGTTGTAAAGATAGTAAATCTAATTTATTGGTTATAAATTTTGCCTCATGAACAAAATTTGCATGTGTTAATCAATTATTTATAAGTTATGATAAACGAGTAAGAATTCGTAGTGCATTTATTATCTCTTTTTTTATTTAATTGATTTATTATTTGATTATTTGAATTATATAATTAATATAATAAAGTTGTTATATTTATGAACAATTTTGATTTGATATTTCGTACTAGAAGAAATATTTTTTGAGGGATTTGATTCAATTCGGTTGTTTTTTTTTTTGTTTTTGTTTTAATACTTGCTTTATTAAATAATATTGTTGAATCAGTATTTGATTGAAAAATAAAAAATTTATTTATTATTACACGAGCACTTAAATGCATGCGTTATATGTATATTTTACGTTATATAATTATAAACTCTATATTACAATATACCATTAACGGATTAATATTTAATATAAATATTATCATTATGAAAACACATTGAATACAATGTTGTATTATATTAGAACATATAGTATAACTATTTGGGGTGCGATTATTTCCCGAACCTTGTTAACGCATAATGTTTTATGCACTGGACTGTCATTTTTTTAATTGTATTTTCAAAAGTTCTAAACACAAGATTGCTTTGCATTATAAGTATAGATTTATTCAACGTGAGATAAAATCTTAATAGCTTTTGAATTTCTAAATATTCTTTCTGTAGAATATTTCAAATAAGGAATTATTCAATATATAAAAATTTAATTAATTTTAAAATTCTAAATATTAGAAATATAATCTAAATGACTATTTTGACAATTGTGAACCTCTATTTTAAAAAGGTAAAAAGTGAATGATATTTTGCTACGGGACTTCGTACTTCAAATATTCAATAATACTTAATATTAAACTTTTCATTTTGCCCTTTATAAGAAATATTCTATATTTCTTTCTTTCTTCGATTATAAAATGTTAAGAAGGAAAAGAACAAGAAGAATTAATGCAAATAAAGTTACACTCTTTAATTTATTTTCTCGTATCGTGAGTTAAAAAAATTGTGATGAATAATTAGTAAATTTAATGAAGAAAGGATTGTTATAAATTAACAAAATTATAATTGATTTTGAAGTATTAAATGATATGACTTTAAATATATAAATTTCATTCCATAAACACGATTTATAAATAGTATTCTTCAAATACGAAAAATAAGGATATAATAGAACCAAAATAAATAAATAAAAATAAGGATCAACTAGGGGATGGTGTAGCAATCCTCAAGCACGATTTATAAATCTCTTTTTACAAACACGATTGATAAATAGCATTCAGCCAACACAATTAATAAATTTCATTTGACAAATACAGTTTTATTAATGCTTAAATCGCATTCATCGGGCGGTGTGATTTATAAATTGCATTTATCAGGCGCCGCAATTTTATAAATTGCATTCAGCCGCAATTTATAATTCGCAGTTGTCAGGCGCGATTTATAAATCGGATTCGTCAGGCCATTTAGATTGATCCTAACCGAATGATGATGAATTACTTCTATTTAATAGAATGTTCAATTCAAAGATAAAAACTCAAATCACATATTTGCAGGAAATCCATGTTATTTTCATTGACCCGCTATAAGATCAACAATTTCGTAAGCGCAATTTATAAATCGCATTCAGCAGGTGCGATTTTATATAAATTTGATATTTTAAATTAAAATTTTGAATATTTATAAACTATAGTATAAATTGTCGTCCTTCTCATATTGATATAATAAAAAGATGTTGATTAGAGTCAATATAATTTGACATTTGAAAAACAAAATATGATATATAAAAATGAACTAAAAAAATATTAACTTTAAGTAGTATTTCTTACTGAAGGGAGATTTATAAAGAGAGACAGACGATTCAACTCTTTTTTATTCCGCAGCCGAACGATTACTCTTATCCAACAATTTTCTCCATGATTGTGGCCACCGTGAGATCAATGAGAGAAAGTTATCTTAGTCACTTTTATTTTTTCATTATTTTATAATCCGTACCTTATTATACTTCATAGCTTCATGAAAGAAGAAGAAGAAGAAGCAACAACTCAACGTATTAATGCAAACTAAAGTTACATTCTTTAGTTTATTTTCTCGTATCGTGAGTTAAAAGTTGCGATGAACAATTAGTAAATTCAATGAACAGAGGATTGTTATAAATTAACAAACTTATAATTATTTCAGAGTCTTAAATGATATGACTTTTAATATATAAATCTCATTCCATAAACACGATTTATAAATAGTATTCTTCAAACATGAAAAATAAGAATATAATAGAACAAAAAAAAATCGAAAATAAGGATCAATTCGGGGAAGGTGTTGCAACTCCCATGCACGATTCATAAATCTCTTTCTACAAACACGATTTATAAATAATATTTAGCCAACACAATTAATAAATATCATTTGACAAATACAGTTTATTAATGCTTAAATCGCATTCGTTAGGCGCGATTCATAAATCACATTCGTTAGGCGCGATTCATAAATCGCATTCGTCAGGCGCGATTTATAAGTTGCATTGGGCAAACGCGATTTATAAATCGCATTCTTCAAAGCAATTTATGAATCGCATTCATCTCACAATTTATGAATCGCATCCGTCAGACGCGGTTTATGATAAACACAACTCATATATCACGTCTGGCAAACATTACTTATAAATCGCAATCGACAATAAGAATTTTACATTTGTTAAATGATTCGACAAACATGATTATAATCGCATTCGACCAACGCGAAATTTGTTCAAATAATTAAAGATTCAATAGTTACAACTTTAATTAATTTTAAAATCTTAATATATTAAAATAATTAATTAATAAAAATAATAAATAATTATTTTATCTATTATTGAATATTTCAACAAAAGACAAATCGTTCCATCAATATTTCTAAGGGTATTTATACTTTTAATACAGTATAGATATATTTGAATAACATGCATAAATACAGAAAGTTAAGTCTCTAAATTTTTTCATTATCAATAATCCCTACAATTTTCATTTATATTTGTTTACTCACTAGTATGAAGTTATTTCAAAGTGGTTATATTTGCAAACAGCTGTTACCTTAAACGGAGGTCCTCAAATAGGCTATTTGTGCAATTTCCAGTTTCTTCAAATTGCCTGAACTCTGAGCGGTTTCTTCTATTTCTGTGGGCGATTCACAAGAATGAGGAAAGTGCCAGCCGTGTTACGGCAAGCTCGTAAAGCTATTGCAGATTTGGATTTGCTCAAAGTCTTGCAATATGAAATCAACCACGAACTTTCCACTAAACATTTTCAGGTAACATTATTTTCTCAAAAAAGGAAAAAAAAAAACCATTTTTTTCTTGGTTTATATTGTCCATTTTGATGGAAATTATCTTTAATGTTGTCTTTTTCATACCCCATTTTTGGTATCTTACGAAGTTCATGCGAAAAGTTTTAGATGGTATTTTTTTAATTTGATCTGTTCTTCTGTAAATTCTAGTGCATTTTCTTTGTTTTTCTCTAAATCACAACAATAACAAATATAATATGTGGGGTTTGTAGCAATCATTGTATTGTTTCAGTATTTTGTTTGAGTATTCTATCATAGTGGAGTTCTACCAGTACTTTTTTCCTGGAAATTTTGGTCCATTTTATGGAAATTGTATTGATACTTTTTCACCTAAATTTTGGTATCTCTTGAATTTGATGTGAAGAGGGTTGAAAGTGGTATTTTTTTGAGCAAATGGAAGATATGGAGGTATGGGAGTAAGTGTAATGTTTAGATGGAGTAACGTGAGGATTCATCATGAATTGACACTTTTCACTCTAGTTGCCAGCCTACCGCGATCCTCATCCTTTATCCGGACTTGGGACCTGCAATGAGAGCAAGCTCACATATGATGAGGATATGAAATGAGCTTAAATGAAGAATTGGGGATTCATAGAGCTGACACCAAGTTGCTTGGGACTGAGGCGTAACTGTTGTTGAAGGTGGAGTAATATTGTCAATTAGGATTGATATTGCAGACCTCAATTTTCTTGTGACTGTGGTATAGAAATAGTTGCTGTGTTGATATTATTGAGTATCCTATCATTGTGGAGCTATTTCTTTGTTATTTTTCACACACTGTGGCGTATTCTCTTTACTGGTTTGAAACTGGACAGTGGAAGCTAATCTTTCAGTTAGTAGCTGTTCACATGTGTATGTTGTTGTAAGGAGCTGTGTTATTAACTGCTCTTTTGCTAATTATATATAATTTTAGCTAACTCTGTTTATTTTCCTAATCTCTTTTCATTTTGGGTTAATTTTACATGTTCGGATTTGACCAAAATGTGTGTGCTTTGTTTTGTTTCTGATATAGAGTTGTCTTTTTTGTTAAAGTAATAAGATTTCATTAAAAGCATAAAGCAGATGCATAGGCAAAAATGCAATGAGAAAGATTGTGTCTGCTCATGTACAAAATGCTTAGCTAAAATTAGTGATCCGATATAGGGTTGTCTTTTGAACTAAGCATGATTTCTAGCCAGATACATGATGAGTTCTACAGTTGTTTCTAAATTCCAGAAAAGAGCGGCTGAATTGATAGTTCTAGTATGTCATATGCCCATATTTTAGAGCTCTCGAGTCCAACTATGTTCCATCTTCAAAGTCATGTACCTGAATTCTGATTGGTCTCACCCCTACTAGTTTGGAATTGAGCCATAGTTGTTGATGTTGAATTCCAACTGGTTAGACAATGTGAATTTTGCTGTCACAAACTAGAGTTACTCCGTTGAATTGTGGTGTAATAGCTTTAGTCTTTGTTAATCAAGAATGACTACCAAATTAGAGGTAGGAGAAGAGAACCACTCTCCATGGAATGTATCAGCGTCTCATTGTCAAGTACCTAGAAAAACTCCATAATTTGTTTTGATTAATTAAGGAAGTGCGCATCTTATCATATGTCCAGAAAGTTGTCCTTTTCTTCCTCAGGTTGTTTAGTTTGATTTGTCTCGTAAGGAAGGTCCTTTGCTTAAGTTGAAAGTGATATTTTGATACATTAGCTCTGCTTACATGAGTTTCACAAAGTATAGCCTGCCAAAGTCTGGATAAGGATGATGGTTGCAGTAGCTGGCTAGCTTAAAGATAGTCTAATTATGATGAATCCTCTGAGATTGCTTTTTTTTTTTAAGGAGTCAAAGGGTTCATACTTTCGGACCTAACTAGTTTGGAATGGAGCAGTAGGTGATTGATTGAAAGTGATATTTTAGGAAATCAAATTATCCAAATGGTAATGTTTAATTATATAGTTCATCATACTCTTAATGTTAATCCGATGCAGTAGTTTTAGCATACTCTTTATCATAAGTAATGAAGTAGCTTATTCAAATATCCTTTTTGTTAAACTGGGTAAAAACAACTCGTTAATAAAAAGGCATCAAGATGCTATCAAGTTAAAGCAAGCGAAATGGAGAGAAAAAGCAACAGCTATACAAAGAGCAGTAAAACACCAGGAAACCAAAGCCTATATCATAGACTTGACTCTCTTAAGTATCCCACAAAGTTGTCACAAGTACGACAGAGGTGTTCCTTGCAGCAAATGTAAAAGGTTTCCTTTGTTGGAGGGACGGAAAAGAAAAAGCAGGTATGAATTCAATTTGGGGTAGAAATGTTCACGTTCATGATGGCTACATTCCACCAGATGTTTCATCTGTTTCGCTGTTGTCTTTTTCCCTTTCAAAGACAAATGAGTTCTGTCTATTTAAGCTGAAATCTTGGAATTACTTTTATTATGATCTCATCCACTGTGATATGGTTAACTAACTGCAATTTATAGTTTTCCTTTGGGAAGATTATCTGAGCACTTTTTAAGTTTTGCTTTCTTTTTCTGATTAAAGCAGAATGATGAAAGTAGAAGCTTTGGAGATTTTGTTGTAGACTGGGATTCACCACAATCCCAAGATGTGGTTCTACGCAGGAGATGCGAGTCAGGGGAGGAAGTTGCTGTTTCTGCTTTATTGGGTGCTGAGTGCTCTAGTGAACGCGCCAAATTTCCCATGGAAGCTTTAATGAAAGTAGGTGTGAAGAAGCCGGGGTTGAGATCCATGCTACAGTTTGATTGTGTGGCAACTGCCCAAGATGGTGATGGTTGTGACTTTGAAATTCAAAGTGTGAACTACATTCCGTCATCAGACCTGGATTCTTCAGCCTGCAAAGGTCCCTCTATCAGGTACTTTCATCTTCTTTAGAAGCAATTTAGAACAACTTTGGCTTTTGGGGAGTGGGAGCTCAGCCTTTGGACTCATGGGGTTTGCAAGGAGTTTCAGTCTCAATGCATTGATGGGTCGTCTGGTTTTTGGTATACAGAAAAATAATTCCGGCATACTAATATTTTTTTATGTGAGACGTAATGTGAAATAAGAATATGTATATTACCAATGCTTGTATAGGAGTATCTAAAAATAAGATCACCCTTGAAGTAGTCAATCTCTACAAAGCAATTCATGTATTATTCTTTAAATGAATTGGGTGTTGTTCATAACTATATCTTTTTATAGGTTCCTTACTTTTTTGAATTACTTCTTGCATACAGGCACTTTTTGTGCCCAATCTCTTTAATAAAATTATTACTTTTTATAAAAAATAGATGTACTCTTCTTTACCATATAACAATCAGTGTTTTATTATTCCCAATAACTAGTTTATGTTATTATTCACCGCAAAGCTATCACCACGTTGTAATCCTTGCATAACCCATAAGGACTTAATTTAAGATTGCTCAATACTTCTAAATTTTAAGAAATTCTAGAGTTGTTCCCGTCAACTTTGGATACAGTATCATGGAAATAGCAAGCTTTTCTATCAAATCCTTAACCAACTTTATTTTTTTTAAATTCTAAGCTCATTCGAGTATGGCAGAAATTGCTGGAGCATTCTTGCTTTTGTCAACTGTTTCATAGATGTTATCCAATTGTCTAATCCTGTCATCTAGGGATACAATATATGCCTTTCTTAGTTTATATATGCTGTTGCTGCCTTTTAATATAGCACATTCATATTTAGTTAAACTGATACTATGAGGTCTAGCTTATTTTGTTGTAGATGTTAGAGATGGTGAGATTTTCTAGATTTCCTTTTTTTTTTTTTTGGATAAAGGTAACTGTTTTCGTATTTAAAAACTCAACACCATCTTAATAGGTGCTGAGGAAGGATGTTACAATCATAAAAGGTTTCTGGGGAATTCTTTATACATCTACTATCTGCTAACTTACAACTTGTCAACAAAATCTACAAAATCTCCTATTCCCCCAATTGATTCCTGTTTACACCAAAAATAGAGAAGACTAAGGCAGTTCATTTTGATTTTCCGGATGGGATTGCTCTTGTTCTCAAAATGTCTAAGATTCCTCTCTTTCCACACTGTCCACCATATACAAGCCGGGATATTCTGCCACCAATCTTCATTTGCCTTTCTCCTGCCAATGCTCTTCCAGTTTGCCAAGAGTTCTAGAGTTGTTCTTGGCATTGTCCACTTCACCTCCATCATACATAAGAACATGTGCCAGAGATTTGCTGTTGTCTCACAATGCATAAAATGATGCTCATTGTTTTCAGCTTCCTGTCCACAGAGCAGACATCTTGAGCAAATCTGAAGGCCTCTTATTTGTAATCTCTCTTGAGTTAAGCAAGCTCTTCTAGCTACCAGCCACACAAAGCAAGAAATTCTGGTGGGGATTTTGTTCTTCCATATAAATTCCCAGGGCCATATCACAGTTTCACAATTTTTCCTATTAACAGTCCAGTAAGCAGATTTCACAGAGAAGGATCCTTTATTGGAAAGAGACCATACAGGTTTGTCAGGGACATCAATGGTGCCTTTAAAGGAGTTAAGTAATTGCAGCAAGGCAATGACTCTGTCCACTTCCCAGTAGTAGATTTCTTTCATCCTACCTCTTGGCCAGAAGTAGATTTTACTACTTTGGTGAGTGATGTGTCAAATATAGTTGAAATGTACCTCGTCTTTCAGAAGATTGCCTTTCAAGGAAAAATAATCAGGAGAATGTTGGATACTTGCCTCTTAGGTTGCAGAGTTTGAGAAAGAACGTTTTGAGGTTATCCTTGTAGTAATTGGTTTGAGTTTTTTTAAATTCCAAAGCTGGTAATTAATTTCAGTGTTTGAAGGTTTACTTTCTTATGTTGCCCCATTATGACCACCCAACTCATGATGGTCTGTCATCTGAACATTTCATTTGAACACTTAAAAAGTCCTGAGGGTATCCTTCGAATTGGATTAAAAATTCGTGCTTCTAGTTTGAGCTGTTTGCGTCCTTTTATTGACCTGCCTTAAGCATACAAGTCATGATGGTCAGCCCTCTGAGTTTTTTATAATCCTTAAATTCGCCTTCTCAAGAGGTGGATATGAATCTGCTAAACTTCACGGCTAGAAGCTTCGTATAGTATCTATTTGCTCGAATCAAGGAGCTAGTTGTAATCCTCTATTTTTACATTCTTGCAAAAACATGTTTTCCATGTCACTTTTCTCTTGCTCTCGTTTGCTTCCTGTTTAGCAATTTTCTCGTCTGTTTCTCGAGATGCTTTTGTTGTTTATGCATGCCTTTTGTTGCTCCAATAGAACGATTCTTCTTGGCTTCTGGTTGCATTTACTTCCAAGAGTGCATATAAAGTTTTTTGCATCATATTTCTGATCAAAGAACCTTATGAGTTCCTTTTGTTTGTGTCCCTTTTGTCAAGTTTTTTCAGCTCAACAGATGAGATACTTAAAGAAGAGCTCTACAAATATCTAGAGGCAAGAGGAGTTGGTAAAAGTTTCGCGGATTCCCTCTTACTCCACCTACACAAAAAGGAGCAAGATCAATACGTCGAGTGGTTGAACAAATTGCAAGATATCGTAAGACCAAGTGAATGATGCGGACAACGCTCCATGCACTGATTGCTGGAGGGAAAAACATCTACTGGTTTACTTCCAATGTTGCTGGTTTCTGTATGTTCCATTTATTTTCTTGAACTGCAACTCACTCCACTGACTATAGTAAACCCCTTCTCGTTGTACTGAAATAGAGATCTGATTTAAACGGCCAGCTACAATTTGCATAATGGAACTATATCAAAAAAGGTTCAAGAATTGTAAGTTGAGTTGACATGCATTATTTTGTTGAAAAAGGAAGAGGGCCCTTGTTGTTTTGAAATTACTTTTAACAATTTTTATCATCTAATGAAGTTATGTACTACAACAATAGGTACGCCTGGGTCATCTCATAATTTGAAATCATTATGAAATCATGAGATGAAATTAGCGTTTGGACATGCAATTTTATTTCATGATTGGACTTTTTCAACTATAAAATTTAATCCAGAGTCCATCATTTTATATTTATCAACAATTTATCTTAGATATAAATAAAATTTGTTATTGTTATTATTACTCGTACTAATCTTTTGCTAACCATTTATATTAGATATAAGTTTGTCAATTATGTGGGGAGGATTATATTAAATATTAGTACACTGCAACTAATGTTCAATTATACTTTTTATCGATCTAAAGTTCAATTAATAAGTGCTGTATTTTTTTCTTTATGATGATATATTATAATTTGTTCTGAACTTTTATTTAATTTGATAAGATTATATAAAAATTTAAATTTTTTTAATAATTTTCACAACTTATAAAACTTTAATGTTTATTAGAAAAAAATACAAAAATTTCCTTTTCAAAATACCTTATGTAAGTTGCCCATTACAAAATTTAAGTCTTCTTGACTTGATTTTCCTTTCTTCTTCTTTTTATTTATTTATTTATTTATTATTATTTAAATTATTGGCCAATTATAAAAGAGATTGTTAAAGTGTCTTTTCAAATGGACATCTTGGGGTTAGTTTTTCATTAAATTTCCATGAAAAAAAAAGGAAAAGAAATGTTTCTTTGAAAGTCAATGCTGCAATAATTCTAAGCATAAAATTGGATTGTATTTTGACTCCCACATTGAGTCTTCTAGGGGGTAAATGCATAAATGCTCATTTTTGGAATTTATCATTTAATTAATATTTAGAGTTTAATTATTATTTTTAAGTTTATTCGATCGGGGCATAATAGATAATATGATAATCGAAGCAAGAAAAATAACAAGTAATAATAAAATTGAAAAATAAGATAGTACGAAAAATACTGACAAGGGAAACTAAACAATTCTCGACTACCTACTAACTATCTACCATAATTCTCGCCCTTTCATATTCTTATATCCAGCGTCGTATCCTCGGTAATCTGCAAGTGTGTCATGTCATGTTTAATCACCTCTTTCCTATGCTTATTTGACATACTTCTACATCTTCTTTGACTCACCATCGACAACTTCTCACACCTTCGCACTGAGACATTTGTATATCTCTTCTTCACATGATCAAAACTATATCAGACTCGCATCTTTTATCTTATTCACCACGGTGGCTTCTCCATTTCTAGTTATATTTCACATCAATATTCTTATTTCTCTATTATTTTTAATTCCTTTTTAGCCAATACTAGATTGAGATTTAAATAATAACTTGAGAAATAAACAGTGGCTGGTTTATTTTTCATCTTATAAAGTCAAAAACACTTTAAAGAAATGCCATTAACCAATTAAATTAAATATTCTCTAATTGTGGAAACTTTTGTAAAAAGTATCATGAGATCCTTAAATCTCAAGCTTTTTTTTACTTTTTCTACTTTAATCAGACATATAATAACATAATGCTCTTCATGCTCCTCACTCTTGCTTTTCCAATAAAGGAAATAGTTTTTGAGTGTGTTTGATATGGAGAAAAATATTTTAAATTTTTTTTTTAGGAAAATAAATTCTTTAAAGACGAGGAAAATGACTTTTTCAGTGAATGTAGGGGAAATAAGTTTCACAGGTAGCATTTCATATTGATTGTGTTCTTCCCACCCTTCAATACACCCCATCTTCACTCACACCTCCATAGACTCCATCCCCACCACTCCACACCCAATTTGTATGATATTAATACTTTTTATTACACACCGAGTATAAGAAAATAAGTGAGAAATTCACTTATTTTCCATCGTACTGAGCACATCCATAATAGTATAATGTTTTACGTCCTCCTTGCTCCTACTTTTAAAAATAAAATGTCATAATACTCAGTGTAATTTTACAAATGAAGTCTAAGAGGGTAGAATATAGGCAGACCTTATCCCTATCTTTGAAAGATAAAAAAAGTGTTTTCAGAAGATCCTCGAATCAAAAAAAGAAGTATGGAATGTGGAAATGTAAGAAAATAGTTGGTAAAGTAACAAAATATAAAACAAACACAACAATAAGTTGAAATACACATGGAAGAATGAGAAACTTATATGCTATAACATTGCTAAAAGGACAAAAGGAGAGGAGGAGGCAATCCCACTCCCTCTCCTCCACGAAATATGTGACTAACCTTATACCCTAATCATCTACTTTCACACCTTCCTATCCAAGGTCACGTCCTCTCGGTCAGTCAAAGTTGTGTCATGTCCCGTCTAATCGCCTCTACCTCTCGCAACTTCTAACTTGCGTATCCTCATATCTACTCTTCACATGCCCAGAACCATCTCAATCTCTCGCCTACTTTTTCAGTAATGGAAATAATTTAAGTTACATAATAGAGGCGCCATTTTTGAGCATAGTCCTAACATTTTCCCCCATTTAGGAAAAGTCAAAATTTGAGGGTCAAACCAGCAATGTAGACATACTAGAGGGACTAATTCCACAAATTTCATCCGCGTTTTCTAATCTATTTTTAGAAAAAATTAATAAATAAAATGCGCGTATATATAACCAAATCTCGGTTGAAATTTTTTAGTCCAATATTAAAAACCCCAAAAAATATTTTCATTTTTTTCCCCATAATCTCCGGCTAACATTTGTTTCTTCTTTTCATTCTGTCTGTATGTATGGTACGTATCCATTGATCTACGAATCTACGGCGTAAAACATTGGTAATGGAGAAGCTGTTGGAGCCGGAGGCGTTCGATTTGCCGGCAAAAAATCCATCGGTAGAAGCTCAGAGGAGGTGGAGAGATGCTGTTTCTCTTGTTAGGAATCGCCGGCGAAGGTTCCGGTATGCTCCGAATCTGGAAAAACGTGAGGAGGCTAAAGAGCTCATGGAGAAAACCAGAGTACGTTATTATTTTTTTCTTTTCAAATACTTGTTCATCTCTTTTTGTTTTCCGTGAAAATACGCCGGAGATAACAGGAAAAAGGAAATATGATTAGGAAAATTGCGAGAAAACTTTTTTACTTTTTTTCGACGAGGATAACCTTTTTTTTTCGATTTTGAAATCTCGTCTTCTGATATTCTTTTTGGTTTTATTACTGATAAATAGATGATTAGCGTTGTTGATAGAACAGGAAATCAACGGTTGATATGTTTAGTATGTTATGCGTAAATTCATGTTTACGTTTAATCAAAAAGCATTGAATTGAAGAGACTCTGGAAATGTTAAATCCTCTGCTATTCCTCCAAGTGTGAACCGTAGTATGGTGCCTTAAAGTTAGGTACAATGTGCCGTAAGAGTTGTACGTTTTATGAGGAGACAATAAGCCGGAAAATGAGTTCGAGTGTTGATAACCGGAGATATTAGTTATTTTTTGAAAAAAATTCTACTAATTCTCTTTTATCATTGAAGAACAATCCGGTTTTTGGATTCTTCTTTTATCTTTTTAATGCCGCCGATGAATTGCTAGAGATCGTTGCTTAGAACAATAATACATACGTTAAATTCTGGTACTTTATGCTGATATAGCTGTACATTAATGGAGAAAACATCGAAAATGTTTATGGATACCTTAGATACTCACCTTCCTACTCCCATTAGAATAGTTAGAACATTAGGTTATGCTATATCAGTTTGGACAATTTGCGTCTATACTTGTACATTTCATTGGATAATCTGGAAACAGATCTTCTCAATTCGTTTTTGTTTTCCGAGTAATAAGCCGGCAAACAGATCTGTGGAGGATTTACTTTTTCTTCTGAAACTTTCGGCTCTTTTTCCTTTGGATCTGCGAAGACTTTTCGGCTTTGAGATCTCCTTTCGTCTGATTTTTCTTTTTCCTTCTGTTAACTGCTAAATGGATAATTAGATTTTGTTGCTAGAATATAAATACATTTTCAATAAGTATGGTACCTTGTGCTAAAATACATGTACATTGATGGAAAAACATCGAAAAATTGTTTCCAGAAATGTTAAATTCTCTCCTACTCTATTAATTTCATCTTTTTTATGTCCAAAGTATATTTACAATATTTTCATATATAGAAAATTTATCACAGATCCTTTAGCAAAAACTAGCTTTTTATTTCTCAAAAAGTTCACTTTTTTCTACAATAAGTTGAGTGGGAATATATGGTAAAAATCATATGACATCCACCATCAGTGGTGCTTTAGCACTTCCCCGTTTGATAGTCTTATTATATTTCCTTTTCCACCAATGACATATTCTTTGTTTGACTTTTCGGATGCGATAAGTTGGAAAAATTCTGGGCCCTCTTTATTTGTTGATTTTTTGCTGGACCATCTTCAACTTGAACCATTGCTGTTAATATGGAGGACCATGTTGTTCGAATAAATAACAAATATTGGATCTTTCATGTGGTAAAATATATGTTCAGACTGGAATGAAAGCATATGAATTATTTAATTCCAGATCCATCTTTCACCAGATCTCCACAGTCCATATGATGTCTTAATTCCAATAACTATAAGTAAAACCTCCAAAATCTTGTCTAAACTTTTCCTAATATTATTTAGAACTCCTAAAAGTTACACTTATTGGAAACTTACAAACAGTTACTATAAAACATTAGAAACCAGATCCGGTTAGATAATGAACTAGTTACTGTATATTTTTTTGGATTAATGATTTATTATAAATATTTTCTAGCTTATATATAATTGATGATACAGCTATTTAAACCAGATGGTCGGCAAGTCGATCACCATATTTATTTTCTATTGACAAACTATTAACTGCTTTATTAATAGGGACGTTACAGAAATTTCCTACAATTAGGTGTGGGGCATAGTTTGAGTAAATTCAAATTGAAATTGATATTTAATTTGAATTTTTGAATTATGGATTGAATTTCTTATTTTATTTTTAAAATCTGTGAATATCGGATTTAGTACCAAATTTTATACTTTATATTCAGTCCTATCCATATTAATAATGCCTTATTTGTTTTTGTTAAGATTAAGACGTCTGAATCTAAGGCCTCATTTGTTTGCATTTAATGGAGATTTGAACCTGAACAGTTTAGATCTTAGGCTATTAAGTGCATTTATTTTCATTAAGATTTAAACACTTATTTCGTCTAAATAGATCTTAATCGTTAAGAGCTGAAATAGAGTTTTAATATCATTTAGAGGTATGTTTGTGTGTGTATAATTTTCACTAGTACTCTATCCACAACCACTGACCACCATCGTTAAGTCGAATTTTCAAAGGTCCAACATGTTAGTACTCTACTACCAACTTATTTTAGATGTTTTAAAACACTTTTGTAGTGTTTGAATAAGATAAAAAAATTATTTTGAAGCACATGTTTGTAAGTCATAATAATAAAAATAAGTCAATAGTCATAAGTTAGTATTGTTATGACCTGAATCTTTATTAAGTGTATTATATATTTCGAGGAGTAAATTATTGAGTGAATTGAAGTTTTTTTATATATTATTATGGCTTATTTTAAAATCTCAAAAGTCAAATGAAAATTTAAAATATCCAAACTAATTAATTCAAAATTGAAGTTAAAACTTTCAATAGAAATCAAGTTTATTTGAATTAAATTTGAATTGTACTTTCTATTCAAAGATCAATTATCCAAATCAAAATTCTCATACCTAATTATGACCAACTGTGGCTATTTGCAATGAATTTTTAGAGGGAACTTAGGCCCTGGCCAGTTGTGGATTGTAGTCTAAGAGCCAAAATAAATTATCTAAGCCCTACGATATTTAATATCTATACCTACCCGTGTTGGGTACTGTTTCTGGTGCTGTGGGCTGCCTCAAAATAGGATAACGCATTGGTAGTCTATGGGGACCATCTAGAAAATCTACAGAATCACGTTAGTTCAGTGAAAGGATAAGTGAAGTTATTTCCTTTTTCTATCTTTTCGGGTGCCCCTTTTTGGGTTTTGGATTGAGTTTATGTATATGTCAATTGCTACAAAAGGAGTCTGTTTTTATGTGCACGACCACATGCTTACTATACTACAGCTATTTTCTCTAGGATTTAAAGAACCTTCGAGTGTGGGTTGGGTTAGTAATACTAATGTATTTTATGTAATTCTAAAAAGGCTAAAGTCTAGCTATGGAACACCTGGTCATCAACGAAATTATGTATTTTATGTAATTCCAAAAAGGCTAAAGTCTAGCTATGGAACACCTGGTCATCAACGAAATTTCCTTGAAACTTCCGTCTGACATTGACATTTCTTCTATATCATAGGAAGCACAGAGTGGCAGTGCAAAACGCCCTTTCCATATTACCAAACTTCAATTTACATGGAGAAAAAGCAGACCATGTTTCATCTCTGGCAGAGCTTTGTTTTTATGTGCATAAACACATGCTTAAATTATATGATAATCACCTTTCTCGAGGACTTAAAAGAATCTTTGAGTGAGGGTTGGGTTCTGAATAATGGGTTTTGGGATTTAAGAATTCGGAAAAAAGTACGGAGTACGTGGTTGCCAAAGCCCAAAAGGGCCAAAGTATAGCTAAATTAAACACGTCGTCAGCAGCGAAATTTCGATGAAACTTCCTTGTGACATTGACGTTTCTTCTAGCACAATTGGATAGTACTAGAGTACAGAAGGAGACGGGTGACAAAAACAAACAAATATCTTTTGGGTTTTTTGTCATCATCAATCACTAGTCAGTCTGCCCTGGCCCCATCTGCAGTTCTGTTTGTCCCACCCAGAAGTGTTTTTTTTTATGTTTGCCTTATCTTTGGTTGCGACTTGCGACATGGAACATCAGTTCCCACTCCACTTCTCGTAGTTGTCTTATAAAAATTCCATCTTCTTGTATAAATAAATAATCTTGTTGTCTGTGACTGTAAATTGTACTCTTTGAAGTGTGCAATATTCCTTGTCTGGACTATTTTACTTCTCGGCCATCTAATCACATGATACCCAGGAAGTCTTTGGCTTTATCTTCAGTAATAAATCAATATCCCAAAGCTGTTCAAGAATGCAAAGAAAGAGGAAAGAGGAAACCTCTTACAGGAAAAATTGCTTGTTTCTACGCGATGCCTTTAAAGAATGCTAAAAGCATGAAAACAAAAAATTTTGTTTTTAGTCTAAAATAATAAGCAGACACTCCTCCTAATGTGGGAGTTTCTTGTTCATTTCTTTGAGGGTACAGTGAGGTTGAGCCGTGAGCGAAACTAGAAGTTGGTTAAGATATCGTGGACAGTAGCTGGTATGTGAATGTTTATCATCGAGCAAAATATTCATGGAAGTTCATGTTATATCTATTAACATTATGCTTTTTGTAAAATATACAAAACCTATGCATTCAAAGCCAGTACGCCACCCTTTAACGAGACAGAACAAAAACAGGGTTGGCATGTTATCTTTACAAACAAAGGGAATCAAATAGTTACGCTTGTCACAGTAATGTTTAATCAACATAACACAGCTAAAAAAGTCTCTTTACTTGGAAAGAATTGAGAGAGACAAAAAAGATTTATTCAATCTAGGTGGTGATTTCCCTATATTGCTGGGGGGTTTTCATTTAAGCTGCTGTTTCAGTAATTTGAGATACTCCTATGCTGGAAAAAACCATCAGGCAGTTTTCTCACTGAAAGATGATGTTTCTCTTCCCTCACCCTTAATATAAACTTATGCTAGTGACTTTCACCTTGTTATCTGCAATCCTTCAACTATCAGGCTACTATAATTATTTTGTAGTTTACCTTTTGATTTGTCACTTCAATAAGCATTTGTATCTAGTCATAAAGTCTTATATTGTGTTAGTTATCTAGTTGTCATTTATGCCATGTTCATTTACAAAACTATCTGTTAAATAAAATCTAGGGATTATTGACATTGTGCATAGTCTATGACACCGCCAATGATTGTTACTTGGTTATTTTTCTTGTTACCTGTATACATTGTTTTAACTCAATCTCAAATATCTTGAATT
Source organism: Datura wrightii (assembly GCA_035772735.1). Lineage (NCBI taxonomy): Eukaryota > Viridiplantae > Streptophyta > Magnoliopsida > Solanales > Solanaceae > Datura > Datura wrightii. Next base: position 168,320,393 of record JASDFA010000003.1, read on the forward strand.
TAGAAGGGAGTTAGTTGAATCATCATTTAATTAGTTCTAGAACGTGAGAACCCGAATCATTTTGCTGCTCAAATACTGTAGTTGAGTTCCCTAATCAGAGTCATCTTGTGAAAATACTAGGTTTAGGTCTTCCGCTTCTTTACCTGCTTCTAGTTATGTTGTCTCATCATGGACTAGTATATAACCGGAAAGCATTGGTTTTGGTTATGGATTTTGTTAACCGTAGTATGGAGGACTGTGCTGCTGACAAATATAACTTTTATAATCTCGTATGCTGAGTCAAGCTACACTTTTTACCACATGCAATTTCCAGGAAAAGATTCGAGTTGGTTTCATGGCTTATATGGCAGCACTCAAGTTCATTGATGGTATAATCTTGAGTTTTCTTTTTGAATCATTAAAAACACATATGTCTGCCAGCTTCTTTCTGCTTTTCTAATTTCATTTTATATTTCTTTACAGCTGGTGATCATGGTAGGTCATCCGACCAGGTCAGGGGTGATATAGGGGCTGAACTGGCAAAAGACTTGCCAGAAGAAGCTCGAGAAGCTGGTTTTGGAATTAACCCAGATAAACTTGCATCTATAGTTGGTTCCTATGATATAAAAACCTTGAAGAAACTTGGAGGTGTTGAAGGGCTTGCAGGTAAGTTGAGAGTCTCATTAAATGAAGGAGTCAAATCGAGTGATGTACCTGTCAGACAAAATATATATGGATCAAACAAATTTACTGAGAAACCATTTAGAAGTTTTTGGACATTTGTGTGGGAGGCTCTGCATGATTTAACTCTCGTCATCCTGATAGTTTGTGCTATTGTTTCTATTGGTGTGGGACTTGCTACTGAAGGGTGGCCAAAAGGAATATATGATGGTTTAGGAATTCTACTCAGCATAGTATTGGTAGTCATGGTTACTGCAATTAGTGACTATAGGCAGTCGTTGCAGTTCAGAGATTTGGACAAGGAGAAGAAAAAGATTTTTATCCAGGTCACAAGAGATGGATCAAGGCAGAAGGTTTCCATTTATGACTTGGTGGTTGGTGATGTAGTTCACTTATCTATTGGAGATCTGGTTCCAGCTGATGGAATATTCATATCAGGATATAGCTTGCTAATTGATCAATCGAGCTTGTCTGGTGAGAGTGTACCAGTAAGCATATCTGAAAAAAGACCGTTTCTTCTATCGGGAACCAAAGTACAAGATGGTTCAGCTAAGATGCTAGTGACCACTGTTGGTATGAGAACTGAATGGGGTAAGCTGATGGAAACTCTTAGCGAGGGAGGAGAAGATGAGACTCCTCTGCAAGTTAAACTGAATGGTGTTGCCACTATTATTGGAAAGATAGGACTGGGATTTGCTGTAGTGACATTTCTTGTGTTAATAGTCAGATTTCTGGTGGATAAAGCTACGCACCATCAATTTACAATATGGTCTTCTAGTGATGCATTAACTCTTCTAAATTACTTTGCCACAGCTGTAACTATAATCGTTGTTGCAGTTCCAGAAGGACTACCTCTGGCTGTCACATTAAGCCTTGCATTTGCAATGAAAAAGTTAATGGACAATAAAGCATTGGTGAGACATCTTTCTGCTTGTGAGACAATGGGTTCAGCTACTTGCATCTGCACTGATAAAACAGGAACACTAACAACAAACCATATGGTAGTAGATAAAATATGGATTTGTGAAAAGACTAAAAAGGTAGAAAATGGTGGAGGTGCAGATGCAATAACAGATTTATCAGAAAATGCACGGGATTTTCTATTGCAGGCAATATTTCATAATACAGCAGCCGAGGTGGTTAAAGACAAGATTGGAAAGAAATCTGTTCTGGGTTCACCGACAGAATCTGCAATATTAGATTTTGGATTACTTCTTGGTGATATTGATGATAAAAAAAGGGATTGTAAATTGCTGAAGGTTGAACCTTTCAACTCAGCAAAGAAAAGAATGTCAGTGCTTGTTGCTCTTCCTGATAGCAACACCCGTGCTTTCTGCAAGGGTGCATCTGAGATAGTCTTAAAAATGTGTGACAGGTTTATTGATTCTAATGGTGAAATTGTTGATATGTCAGAAGAGCAGGTTACAAACATCACAAATGTCATTAATGAGTTTGCTGATGAAGCCTTGCGTACTCTTTGCTTTGCTTTCAAGGACATTGATGATGGTTATCAAGAAAATAATATTCCTGAAAGTGGCTATACATTGGTTGCAGTAGTTGGAATCAAAGATCCAGTTCGCCCTGGGGTTAAAGAGGCAGTTAAATCTTGTTTAGCTGCTGGAATTACTGTAAGGATGGTCACGGGGGACAATATTCATACGGCCAAAGCCATTGCTAAAGAATGTGGTATACTAACTGATGATGGTTTGGCCATTGAAGGCCCAGAATTCCGCAACAAAAGTCCTGATGAAATAAGGCAAATACTTCCTAGAATTCAGGTGTGTATTTGATTGCCTTATATCATGCTTTTAGATCCTTGTGCCTTGAATACATTTTGCTGAAAAATGTTTATATATTGAATGCAGGTTATGGCTCGATCATCCCCTACTGACAAGCACGTGCTGGTAAAGAATTTGAGAGGCATGTTTAAAGAAGTTGTTGCAGTTACTGGTGATGGCACAAATGATGCCCCTGCCTTGCATGAGTCAGATATTGGACTTGCTATGGGTATAGCTGGAACAGAGGTTTGTAAATTTACTCCTGCTCTGAATTGACATGGTCATACATACCATTTTCTTCTTGCAGGCTCCAATTGGCAGTTTTTTGTCTTTTCAGTTCTCATATATGGTCAAAATTTTCTTACTAATTGCGGTCTTCATTATAGTTTATATCAAATAATTGTGATACGTCGCCAGTGCTTGAAGTTTCTGGCATGAACATTCCTTTTCATCTTTCTTTTCAATATCATATCCTCAATATCTTAAACATTTAACATATCACTCAGAAAAATTGACTTCCAACTTATAAGTAGAACTCATTTTTTCCTGTATATGTGAGTTTAATTGACATTTGCTAAGGAAAGTTCTAGGAACTGTGTCCTGACACATTTTTGCATTTTGTTTCTCTTTAAAAAGCTTTAAACGTTTGTAGCATAATATCCATTCAGCTCCAGCATGAGCTATTCAAAGGTTATGTATATATTGTAGTTTATCATGGTTTTTTGTTAGATCTTACCTAGATTTGTACTTGGTAGATATTGCATGTTTAAGCTATTTCTAATCTTCACTTTTTTTTTTTGTCAAAACGACATTGCAGGTTGCGAAAGAAAGTGCCGATATTATAGTGCTTGATGACAACTTTAGCACAATTGTGAATGTGGCTAAATGGGGCCGTTCTGTATATATAAACATTCAAAAATTCGTGCAATTCCAGTTGACTGTCAATGTTGTGGCTCTGATGATCAATTTTATTTCTGCATGCGCCTCAGGTGTTTATTGCTTTGATTCATTTAATTTTCTACTAGTTCTCTGGGTATCAATGAATCAACACTCACACACTCAGAGAGAGAGAGTGTGTGTTCATTAATCATGCTAGCAATAGGAATGTTAGACTCTGATGATACTCAATAGGAATATTAGACTCTGACGATACTTATCTGCTGCAACGACTTTCAGGATCTGCTCCTCTTACAGCCGTTCAGCTTCTTTGGGTCAACCTTATCATGGATACTCTAGGTGCACTGGCACTGGCCACTGAACCACCTCATGAAGGTCTAATGAGTAGGCCTCCTGTTGGAAGGGATGTCAGTTTCATTACAAAGACAATGTGGAGAAATATAATAGGACACAGTATCTTCCAGCTGGCTGTACTCTTGGCCTTCAACTTCGCAGGGAAGCAGATTTTAGGACTTGAAGGTTCAGATGCTACAACCGTTCTGAATACTTTCATTTTTAACACCTTTGTGTTTTGTCAGGTATGTCTTTTAAATTCAGTTTATTATCCTGGCAAGCCAGCTTTTGTCTTGTGTGCCGCACTATGTGCAGTCCTTTTCAGTTCATTCTTTTGTACTCTACTACTACAATAAAATCCTGATATGAGTAGATTTCTTGCTGTGGATTCGTCTAACTGAACCAAAAGTTAGTTAAATTGGATTTGCATTCTCTACACTGAAGGACCCTCACTAACCAGTTGGCGCCTTTTTGGGTGATGGTTCCATACAGGTCTTCAATGAAATAAACAGTCGTGACATGGAGAAGATAAACATTTTCCGTGGCATTTTTGACAGCTGGATTTTCATAGGCGTCATGCTTGCTACAGTTGTTTTCCAAGTTATCATCGTCGAGTTCTTAGGCACTTTTGCCAGCACTACACCGCTTAGCTGGCAACTATGGCTGATCAGTGTCTTAATTGGCGCTGCAAGCTTGATCGTTGCTGTTATTTTGAAGTTGATCCCTGTTGAGAAGGAGACTCCTAAGCACCATGATGGTTATGATCTGCTCCCAAGTGGTCCAGAACTTGCCTAGGAGTGAGGTAATCAAATGCACAAGAGAAAGTCTTGCTTGGGAAAAGATCATTTGCTTTGTCCATTTTCGACTGCTACGAGGCCTTTTCGAGGTGAGAAGGAAAACAAAACAAATGAAATTTTTTTATACAAAATAAAGACTAAAATACAGCTAATTTCACCATCTAACCTCCAAGTATTACTTGAAATTTCTTCGTCGATTCTCGTCTCTCTTTGTGAAAAGGTGCTTGAGAAGTATTTGGGACTTCATTGCTTGTTTGATGGAAAAGCTCTGCTTACTTTCTTTTTGGTTTGTGAAGAAAATATTCCTGAGAAGACACCAGATTTTGAAACTTTAGCTTATGTTACTGAATGCTCTGCAAGCGTTTACTGGATGGAACAATTGAAATCTGAGTAGTTTCCCAACCCCATAATTCCCTTTCGCTTACTGAGAGAATCGTGTTGGTTGATCTTCTTTTTGTCTGGTCCTTCGATATGTCAAAAATTTACTGGTATATTTTCACAAATTTTTACTCGATTTATACTTTTGTTTCCCTGGTTCATTGTTCATCCCCAAGCTTTCTCTAATACATTACTTTGTTATTCCACTTGAGGTTCTTTTTTTTCTTTCGGTTTAGCAATCCGGTATCTCGTACCGGCTGGCCTGACTAGTCCAGATTCCCATTATGTTATGCTCATTTTAGGGGAAAGTATTCCCCACTGGGATTTTCTCCGTTCCCGAGGCTCGAACAACTTGAGATTCAAATATGGTTAAGAGTGCTTTTGCTTTGTTTACCTATTTATGTTCAATTTCACTGAACCATTAATGCTGTTTCGCGCTAATTAGGCTTATATGGGGAGTGAAACACTTCTTACTGAAATGTTTCATTATCCAGCAACAACAAGAAGGAAAAGGATTGAATAGAGGAACTCCAGAGCATTTGGTAACTCGAATCCGATATCTCTGAATGATTGAGATATCTCAACCACCATTAAGTCCTTGTAGAGTTTAAGTCCTCGTGTGATAATCTCATGTTTCGTTTTCTTTTTTAAAGAAATGGGAAGACATTTTTCCTGCTTACAGATTTCAAAACTTGCATGTTATCTTTACATCCATGTATTTGTTTTCCCACCCAAAATCAGAGATTAAAAATGCTCCAAGTAACGCCTATTTCTCAATGTAAAAGTAATGTCAGATTAAGGATTTTTATGTTATTAAAAATGTCCCCACACTAAGTTCCTTCTATGGCCGGTCCGGAGAATGATCAGATCTGAGTCTATTGTATGCAATTTTATTCCAAGTCCGTGCACTGAGTTCAACAAGAGGCTGTTTTCACAGCTTGAACCTATAATATCTTGATCACATGATAACAACTTTACTAGTTATGTCATTAGATATATTTTAAAGAATCATCAATTATATTGTTAAGAGCGTAACATGTGATACATGTGGATTAAATGCGCCTCACCTGTTTGAACTATGCCACATACAAAATCCTAATATTTAAGTGAAAGATATAGACGGGGGGCCATTCTCCACCGACGCCACTGGCTTTCGGAATTTCTCGATTATGATAAAAAACTCAAGACTTAGTAGGTATTGTTACAACCTAAAAGTTAATTAACGTGCCAAGACATCATCACCAACGCTGCTTCAATCTTTCAAGCACAAATGCAGGCCTAGCAATCTCATCATCAATAGAAAATTTCGAGTAAAACAGACAAATAACATAGCACAAATGCAAAAAGAGATCGAATAAGACATTGAATTACTTTAATGTAACAAAATCAGAGCCAGATACAAGTGCATACATCGTATTAATAGATGTAAAGAATATGACCGATGAACGAGACAATTCTCTCACTAAACTACTAGAACGAAATAGGCTTTCTACTCACTAAACTACTAGAACGAAATAGGCTTTCTACATGTGCATCGTCAAAAAACAATGATTTTCTTTTTTCCTCTCTGTCTATGTGCTACAACCTACAAAGTAGCAGTGGAATCTGCTTTTGTCTTCAAAGTCTTTAATATATGTCTCTCTAAACTTCAAGAAAACAAAAGTATGGGGTTTTATCAGAGAAGAAACAAAACCGAATGTGAGCTCTATCTGCATCTTCTTTTGACTTCTCCGTAAGCAACAACTCCCATCACGGTCATTGTATAGCCCGCGATTCCAATGAAAGTTACAGGGTTTCGGAAAAGAAGTATTGATATAACAACAGCCACAGCACCTTTTGCATTTCCTAGGACCTACAGAAGTTGACAGAGTATGAAGATGCTTAGAACAAGTCAAAAGCAGTGGATACCGCAATTTACACTGTGATATTGATGTGAAATTGCATGAATTATTTCTGGGAAACAACTAAAACGAAACTTCTCGCGCAAATAGGGTAAAAACGATTTCTTTTTGTTATATACAAACTGTTGAATCCCTTTGATATAAAGAAAGATTCGTGTGCACTGAGCAATCAAGAAAGAAGAATCTAATATAGTGGCAAAAGGGATTAAAATTGCTTTAGATCTATGTTCAAATCTAGGTGCGATATTATGTATTTTTTTTTATCTATCATATGAATTTCTGGCTACGCCACCGAGTAACGATATACATAAATATACAACAACAGCAACATACCCAGTGTAATCCCACGTAGAGTGTACGCAGACCTTACCCCTACCTTAAAAGTAGAAAGGCTATTTCCGATAGGATATATCCAGATATATGAGTGTGTGTAACATAATTAAGGTTAATCAAATAATTGTAGCTGCTGCTGAATAAAATAAAAAGGAACACACTTCAGTGTCTTGTCATATACATTTGTGATTTGTCATGTTACCATGTCTTTCTCTTTTATGTTTTAAATACCAGAGGATGAAATAAACTTCAATGTGTGTCTGCTTAGTTTTAGCTTTGAAAAACATTGTATCATTAACGGGACGAACGAGGGGGAGGAGGAGAAGCAAAGAGTAAACCTGGAGTGTCAATGCACTGGTATGCTTTGTCACTAAAAAGTTTAGCAAATTGGCTCCATATGCCATTGCAGAATTGACCAAAATAAGTAGGCCAAGGTATCTATGTTCCGTTGCAAGTGTCGCGGTGACATTTATCACATTGGTCTCCATTACGAGTGTCACGGGCAATAAAACTAGAACAGCAATTGGTGACATGTAAAGCAGCAGATTCATGGAGTTCAATTTTTCCCTGAAAAGAGAAGGCATGTTAGCAGTAGCTGGTACAAAGTATTAGTGAAACAAACGATTGAGATATAATTTCATCAATATTTTAACGCTTGAGAGACGACCGATAAGGTTTTGGAGCAGAAGATAAATCCCAACCTAAAACCAGATATAATTACTTTTTTTTTCATAACTGTAATGTCCGGGCCTGCTTCCGCACACCTCGACTAATTCCATGGGATACTTGTCACCTCCTACCAACAACAGGTACTAGGTAACCAGATATGATTGCTAAAATCTGTATTCTCTTCAATACCATTTTTGTTCAGACAACCAAGAAATCTGGAGGACCAGGAGCACATGGTTCGAAATTGGTGGATAATGGACACGCCCCTCTATCTTTCTCCACTTAAATGCCAGATTTTTAACCAGCGGTAGGGTACGAACATGTGACTTTTGTGTACCTTTATCAACAATTACACACCAGGTACTGCACTCTTACCACAAGACCTACACCCTAGGAGCTCTTAGAATCTCCGGATCTATGCTTATTTTCAACTCCCCGAAGCATTTCGTCGATTACTACACCCCTCCTCATCTCTGGGTGCCTAGGTATCCACCGTAAGCCTTTCCTCGTTTGAACCTCGCCCTTCACTTTTAAGGCTATGCCATCCTAAGGTGCTGCTAAATGGATGGATCGTACCAACATCCATGAATGATAAATCATAGATTGAACTGCCGAATCAGAAAAATTGGGTGCTATCTTTTGCCAACTCGCGAGTTCACAATTGAAACATAAAGTAACAAATCTTGAAGAAGCTAAGTATACCAGAAGACTAGAAAAGTGGAAAAGTTGAGAGGAATAAAGATTGTTAAAATGTTGGATTGTTCAAATCGAAAACACAGAAGAACGTGTAGTACTGAAACACAGAATTAACATAAACCAGAAAGAAAATGAATGCCCCTTGTCATCATACAGTGTCTCATGTCCTTGTAATTCTAATATAAAAGAGCAAAACTGGCATAGATGTCCAGAAAAGCAAAATACTTACCCTTCGGAGGAAAGGAGGACACCCTGAAGAACAGACTTAAACGCCCTAGCAGCAGTTGCACCTATGCACATAATGAATCCATAAAGGTGGAAACTAGGTTCGCCCTGCCATCACCGACATACTTGTCAGTTCATTAGAAAAGCTGAGCATGTATATAACTTGCTAGTGATGGAGATGAAATTTAAAATCATAAAAGATGAAAACTTTTCCACATAAAGGCATAACTGACTCCCATGATGGGTAAAGACTTGGAAAGTCGAATCAACACTTCACCATAATGGATAAAATTGGTTCAACATCTAAAGCAAAGCAAGTATTGTGTGCAACCACTTTGGTGATACAATATTTCACTTCTTCTGTAGGGGGCAAATGTTTGGACTTTGGACCACTAGCTGTTCAAACTAATATTTGCAGCTTCAAGAGGCTAATATTCTTTTTTACAGCGGACTGAAGCAAACTTAGTTTACTCTCTATGGATTTATAAACAAGTAGCATATTTTAAGCCTTTTCTATTGGCTATGTTGTTCAGACCCTCCAAAACTGTTGCGCACCGATGTCGGATCCTCAAAAAAATGCATAGCTTTTGGAGGATCCAACACACACCCGGCGATATTTTTGAAGAGTCCGATCTATCAATTTTAACACCAAATAAATTCTTAAATTTTCACCTCAGAGGCTTAGAATATCTGAATTTCCCGATAGCCTATCCATCACACACTGACTATATGGATTGTCACCTTTCACATTCCAAGAACATGAACAGAAGTGTCACTCTGAGTCACCTTCTTTGATACTTGTACAAACTTCTTCAACCAGATAAGTAGCATTTTGCTCAAAAAAGGATAATCTTTATTACAATTGAGTTAAGTTTCTTAACAAAGAAATTCTCATACCAAAGAATCAGAATCAAATAACTGACTTTATAAAAAAAGAAATAAATAAAACTGAAAAAAATTGAAGAAATCACAAGCATTAACAAAGTTGCAAAATGCACCAAATATAACTGCTATAAGTTCTCAGATATACAAATTTACACTACCACCAAAGGTTGTGATGAAATAGATAGGATTTCTCCCTTCTTAATCAAAGGTCTCGGGTTCGAGCCTTCGGTATGGAAAAAATCTTGTAAGGAGTGCTTTGCTTTTAATTGGGCCTTACGTGGAGCGAATTCGGATTAGTCAGGCCCAATGCTAATACTGGATACCAAGTGGAAAAAAAGAGAGACTAATTTACATGAGCAAGAGTTAGACTTCAAAGATTTTTTTCTAAATAAGACAATCAAGATATAGATTTTCTCTCTTCAGAAAATTAAATCACAACCAGATCGAACAAAAGAAAGCACTGCATGTCAGATCCTTCAAAAGTAGTGCATTATTGGAGGATCCAACACGAGCGCAACAACATTTTTGGAGAGTGCGAGCAACATATCCCAACCAAACAAACAAACCATTGACAATTGATCCAAAAATAAAGATGAAATCTTTTTAAAGTAAAGGATTATAAATTTCTAAAACATATGCAATCACAACCCCAGCAACCACAGGGACACGACAACCATAGGTAAGCTAAGCTTCCCTTTTCAGGGTAATAGATAAACAAATATAATTAGAGGTCTGACAAATTTAAACTACCACCTTACTTAGAGGTTTCAGTTTCGAGCCGTAAGTAAAAAAAAAATCCCAGTAGCGACATGACATAAATCTGGATTAGTCGGGGATCAAGTAACCTAAAAAGGGCAAATTTACACTAGTAAAAGTTAACCTTCAAAAGAATTTTCCAAATGTTAAACAAAGATAGATTTCTCAAGACCCCAAAAAGCTCATAATTACATTTCTCTTTCTCCTAAAAGCTAAATCAGAAACATATAAAATCAAAAAAAGCACAAAATTAACACAAAGATTAGCACTTGATGCAAGAATAAGATAAACAAATAATTCAAGAACCTTTTTTTATAAAAAAAAAAGAAAAGAAATTGTAAACATACCCCACTTGCAATGACAACACCAGCAACCACAGGGACAAGACAACCATAGGTAAGCCAAGCTTCCCTTTTCAGGGTAATGAGATAAGCAAACAATGCAGTGAAAAACGGCGTCGTAGCACCCACAGCTTGATTGAATGAAACAGGCAAGTACTTGAGAGAAATATTACCACCCACCACAGACCCACAAAAGACAATGCTGAGAGTAGAAATTCTGAAAAATTGGGATCTTGATTTGATCCTTTGAAAAGGGACAATCTTTAAGAAAACAATGGAGACATAGCTAAGAACAGCACAAGCAGACATATGACACATAGTGAGGAAGATTGGGAAAGAGAAACCATAATTGGAAAGTAAGAGTTTGTTGAGGAGAAGGACACCAATGTTTGAAGAGTACCAGAATATTATGAGTGAGGTAATGAAGAGAGCTTGTTTTTCTGATTGTGTTGTGGACATGGTGGTAATGGGTGGTTGTTGGATTTTGGGTTATGGAAGAGAGAAGGGTTCATTCATGGAAACTTTTAGTGTGTATTTTTCTTGATTTGTTGTGGCATAATTCAATTTGTGTGCAAAAAGGGGTGGCTTTGGTTTGATTTGAGTTTTTTTGTTGTGTGTGTTTGGGAACTTTTGTAGGGAATGTGTGTAGTTCGGAAGAAATTATGCACATATGATTGTCACTGTCTTCTAACCTTCCTCCCTTTAGAATCTTTAGGCTCGTGTGGTTGTCGTGATATGGATAATAATTTTAAATAAGATATAAAATTAGTAATTAATTTTGAGATTATTTTATTATTTATATTAAAATAATAAAATTAACTATTTCATATAAAAAATAAAATAGTTAATTTTATCTCGCCTACCAAACAATCTCTTAGATGTTTTCTCTTACTAAACGAATTCTTTTTGAAGGTCAATAACGAACAGTTCAAAATTTGAATTCTTTATTTTGCTCCTAAACGTTATGTTTGATATGTATCAAATCTATATATTTATACTCTACAATTTCTCAGTGTGACCTTATATACATATGTGATTTTTCGACACTCATCTAACTCTGCTCCGATTGATGATAGTATTTGGTTTAGCTAACATACACTTTCAACATAGGAGAACCACCATTACAGTTATGAATTCAATGAAATTTAATTTTTAACTCGAATTTTCTATTTATAACAAAAATTATTTAATATATATATAAATAATACTAGTGACGACGATCCGGGCATTGCCCGGGCCCAATAAACAACACTATATTATTCATTATACATTGTGTGTAGAGAAGAAATTTATTTGTTATTTCACTTTTAAATTTTAGTTTTAATAACATATAAGTGCCAAAAGATTCTTTTGAAAGGCAAAAAGAATTAAATGGTACTGTCTTCGTCTTAATTTATTTTTCTGATTAAAACTCGGCACGAAACTTTTAAAAATGACGAAGACTTTTGAATTTTGTGATTTTAAACTAAAGATATGTGGAATATCAAAATGCTCTTTAGTCTTTTATGGTCTTAAACATGTCATGTGAAAAAGTCAAAATTAAATAGTTGTTAAAAATATATATATATATATATATATATATTTTTTAAACAGACCAAAAAACTAAAAACAATTATTTCAAATTATTATTATTTTTAAAGTTCAAAATAAAATTAATAGTTATTATTTTTGTAGATTACAAATGTCTCAATCACAAATACATATTGCGTGTACATAGAATAAGCTCTATCTTTTTAGAGTAATGTTCTGAGAATTTATATGAAAAAAATGAAAAAATGTTTGTTGCGCCCACATTTTTTATTTTTTACTTTTAAAAAATGCAAAAATATCCGAAATGACCTAAGCACGAAAAATACATGGAATGGCCTAACCAGGCATGTTGACGGTCTCGTGCCTGCTTAGGCCCATTTGCGGTTAAATTAATAGTTATTATTTTTGTAGATTACAAATATCTCAATCACAAATACATTTTGCATATACATACTATGGACTCCATCTTTTTACAGTAATATTCTGAGAATTTATATTAAAAAAATGAAAAATTTTGCTGGGCCCACATTTTTTATTTTTTACTTTTAAAAAACACAAAAATACTCAAAATGACCTACGCACAAAAAAATACACGAAATGTCCTAAACAAGCACGTTAACAGTCTCGTGCCTGCTTAGGCTCATTCGCACTTATCAGATAGTAAAATTGTTATCTTCTAAAATAAATATTATTTTTATCTTTTTATTTTATTTAATATTTCATAAAATCAAGAATATTTTGATTTTTTGAGTTAATCTCATAAGATCACTCAATTATGGATAGTTCACTGAAAGACATTTTTCTTCACTTTATAACTCAAAAATCACGCAATTATGAGTGTTTCACTTACAAAATCACTTAACTATTGATGTTTCAGTCTCTAAGTCACTCAACTAATTAGATAATTTTTTTCGATCTAAAATCTAAATTTATAAAAAACATAAAACTATCTATTTTAACAATTTTATTAACCCGAGCCATTAAAACTATTTTACCCTCTCCAAGAAAAATTTTCACAAGTTTTCACCAGTGGGGCCCAAAATCCACTGTTAAGGAGTCAGATAGTGAGCCCCACAAGTTCAATAAATCCTCCAGGTCACAAATTGGCAACAAATTACTAATATAATTACCCTTCAATTGCTATTTATTTACAGTCATACCCTTCCCTGCTCACTCTATATGCTATTAAGCTTAGCTTTCGTCTCTACAAAATCAAAAAAAACAAAAAAAAAAATTTCCGTTCTCAGCTCATTTCTTCTACAAATTTTTAGGGTTTCAGAAACCCTTTACTCTTTTTCATTGTTGGGTTCAGAAATACTTGAGAAATTTTGCAGGTATTTCGCTTTGTTACGTTACACTTTCATATTGTTAGTTGAAATTTTCAAGAATTCTTTTGTTGCATTCTCGTGCATGATGCTTTCGTTGAAACTTGAAAGTGTATTCTACAGTTTTTCTGCGAAAAAAATAGTGGAATATGCTTGGGTTTTGATTTTCGTGCTGTAATTTTCGCATTGAGTGTGTCTTGAAGAGCGAGCGACAAGAGTACTTTTTATCTTCTTCTTTTTGTATGTAGACTAATCTGCATTTGAGTATGTTTCCTGATGTAAGATGGGTTTTTTTCATGAACGTTTGGGATTATGAAATTTGTAGTTTTTGAGGTGGGTGGTGAGGTGGGGTGGGGTGGGGGAAGGAGGGTACTTGAGGACTGGGATAGGGGCTGAAGCAGAGGTGGGACTAGGATTTTGAACTTTATGGGTTCTGTAGTTTAGAACAATAACTTCAACTCTTCAAGTGCTAATTGTTGAGTTCTAAATTTTGAGCAAAAGCTACTGCCTCCACCCCTAGGATGAAGTGGTGAACATCAACCATATTTTGTAGTCATAGCCCATAGGGGAAACCTTATGATGATTGAAGGTGAAAAAAAGAAGGAAGGAAGTAGACCTAAAATCAATGTGATTAGCTAGGAGCAGAACACAATGGAAACAAAGAATCCATTTAAATCAACTAACTGGGGTTAAGACCTACTTAGTTGTTGTTTACACTTGCATTATGTCCAGTATTTCCTATGCGATTGTAGGGATATGCGTAAACTTTAGACTATAGCTTTAGATAATGTGTAATTTGTTTTGGACTCAATTTTTCATGTAATGGAATGAATTGAGGCCGGATATAGAGGAATGGACATACATGATTCATGTACTCGAGCCAACTAGTGTGAGATTGAATTTAATTGATTGATTCATCCATTCATTCTTTAGGTCTTGCCATGAAAATTTGGCAATATTCATTTGAAAACCAACTCCAATGATTTTATGAAAATTGTGTTTAGTTATTTCTTTTTATTAAGCCATTTTTTTTCTTGTTTTTCAAAATCAACTCTGTGTTAATAAGTGTCTTTTTGTTGGTGGTTATATCTACATAAGTTTAGTAGGAAATAAAGGATGTTCATTAGTCTAGTAATCTATTAACTTTTGATCATCTGAAAGTATTTACAATGTTTTGCATATATAGTTATAATTATTTAAACAAAAATGTTTTATAGATTTAGTTATAATTTTCCAAAGGTAGCTATTTCCCTAACTAATTTGCCAAAAGAAAATCCAAACACACATTTTTTTACCATAAATCAAATTCAAAATTATGTTTCTCTAATTTGAATAACTATTATATTTCTTCCAGCTTTTTCATTGTTTTGAGATTTTATGTCAAGTTGTCTGTAACATACCTTACACAGTGTTACACATATCCTGATCAACAGGAGAACCTTTGGAGTTGCTTTTGATATAGATACAACTCTTCTTTTCTGGGGGATTTTGTCATGCTCCTCTATCCCAGTTCATGTTACACTCCTTTTGGAGCAATACATCACTAATTATTTTCTTGCATACAATTTTCACAAGTTTTAAGAATTCAAGTCTATTGTGAATCAAATTTGTACATTGATTAATATTTTTCTTTATCTACTAAACTAACTTTACAATCTCGGTTTTGATATTATTTCTCACTTACTAGTTATATAATATACGAGTCAGATTGTAAACTTCAATCCTAGTGTCATGATGTTGTATTTGCTGCAGTACTATCTTTGCACTGTTTCTTAATAAAACTTTTACTTGTCAAAAAATCCTAGTGTCATGATGTCACATACATTGCAGTATATGTATTTAAACACGGATCCCTCAATGGATCTGTTTGAGATATATACCATTTCTGGATCTGAATTTATGTATATAGACCTATTTTCTGTTCACTCATTTTCTTCCAATGAAGGAAACCTATTGATCAATCTTTCTAAAACCTTGAAGCACCATATGGACCATGCTTAGTTGTATTAGTTAGTAGGTCCGTAGGGCTGCAATGCCATTTTCTAATTTCAATGTGCAATCTTGCATTTTCATAGGCAGCTTATATTGAATTTGGTAACTTTACAGTCATTAGCTTGCAGCACGTATAAATTAGCGGGAGATATAGTCTCTTGAATTAAGTAATGTAATTGCAATCTTTCGTCTTTGTCTCTGATACAGGAGTAAACTTTCTTAAAGAAATGGATTTGTTCATCTGGGGTCCACCTTACTCTCAAGGTTTGCCTACTTATCGAGTAGTATTAGTTCTCAATAAGTGGTTTGCGTGCTTAGTTTAACCTGACTTGTTTTCACGATTGTTTGGTAGAAGCAGTGTTGAAGAGGACGGAATATCCCCTTTGGTTCAATGCACTGACTTATTTAGTTTTTCTTCAGATGAAAACAGTTGTCCAGCAAATAGCTTGGCTCAAAACTTCTATTTCAGTCAAACGCTTGGTAAGTTTATTAATTAGCTCTCTTATTTTTATATATTCTTGAAAACTCTATTAGATCCTTTACTTTTAAAGATCTAATTTTCTATCAATGTGCATCTGACTGGCTTCATTTTTTATATGGATTTGCTTCCAGACATTATAGAAGAAAATGCCTTAAATGAGAAATGTTGTCTGCAAGTGCTAGAGATGCTCATTGCAAAAGCTGATACAGAAATTGCTGAACTTGAAGATGATATAGTGATGCTACAAAGCCAACTATCCCGTACTGATGAAAAATGGTTGGACATGTGCATTGCTGCTTTAAATAAAAAGATTGATGACCTTGGTAGTTTGATAACCACCTTGAAAAATGAAAATGTCCAAGCTTCTGGTGTTCACTTACAAACAAATAGAGAACCCTCAGAGAGAAACCATGATATATCAGAGATACCACTGAGAAATTTCTCTTTTCCACAAGACAAGCAGGTTTGGTCCCAGAACATCTACTTGTTCTTATCTACCGTTTCCTTGGATGGCTATGATTGTTGTTTCCCATGCAAGATTGCTTAATCACCTGATGTTCTCAAGTTATATGCTAGATATTTAGTACTTATTGGATAAACTTTTTATGAATAGAAGCATGTATACTTTTTGGTTCAGCTGTACATATTACAGCACTTAGTGCTGTCATTTGTGAATACAATCTTCATTTAACTGACCCCCCCCCCTCCCCAACCCGCCCGCCTAAAAAAGAAAAAAAAAAGAGGAACACACGTGCTTTGCTGTTTGACAGAAAACTTATAGAATTTAATGTGATTCATAAGATTGAAAAAATAAAAAGCAAACTACTAAATGAAGATAAATGTTGAATTATCTCTACATTTTTATAGCTAATAGTCATTGAACTTACAAATTAAGTAGTAGGTTTACTCATGAATTTCCGTGACTTCTACCTTAAAATCAACAGCCTGCAAACTCTACTCTTGGAAGTTCAATGCTAGCTGCAGCTGTTCTTATAAAAGTTGAAGCAACAGGTGACTGCAATTTAAAGGATATTGAGACTGTTGAAATGAATGGCGGTTTCACTGCCCAGGCCAATGTTACGGTCCAGACACCATCTGTGGTTCAAGAAAGAAATCATCAAGAAACAGTAAGTTCTGATAATCTCTCTTTTTTCCACTAAAGAGTTGCAAATTGCAAGAGAATTTGAACCACAGAAATACTGTAAGCATTTTTGCAGTTCTTATCCCAGTCTGCAATTGAGGGTGCCATAAGTGTGCAGGATATTGAGCCATTTAGGGTATATTGCACAAGTTTATCAGATAAATATCTGTATGATAACTTCTCATATTTGTGCAAGCCTATAACTAATAACATTTGAAGACCATTCGATGGTACTCTAAGGGTGTTTTATTTCTTTTCGTAATGGATGTTAGCATTTCAGCTCCCTCATTGCATCAATTTTCCATCTAAACCCGTCCAATTGACTGCATTTTTATTCTTCCTCAAAGAATGAACAGGATGAACATGCAATCACCAAAGGCTCCAGTACAAAGGCTTTTGGCCATGCTAGCGACAAGTCCACTTTGAAGGATTTGAACGAGTCTGATATTCCTGGGAAACTGATCAATGCAAGCAAAAGTGAAAATCCTTCACATAACAACAATGTACTTATAAATCTGCTTACTGAGCATACTCATTCATATAAGGTTACATACCAATCTAGATCTTCCAACTAACTGGTTATCTTATCTACTTCTTACACCAGCAGTTTGCATGTGCTGTTTTAAAGAGTGCAAGCACAAAGCCTCTAAGAGACAAAGCTCAATTTTGTGGGACATCAAAGAGGAAGATCAACATGTCAGAAGATTTTGTTGTGGATGAATTGATGCGACAAAGTTCTAATGATGGCATAATCATAAATTCATCTCCAGAAGTCAAGGAAACAAGCATTATTGGAGAAGGACCTAAGGTTTGGAAATATCTCCCATTTGTTTTAGTAAGCTATGCTATCACAATATTGAAACAGGCTAGGAGGCTTATTTTTCAAAGATGTACTACCTGAAGTAATCTTCATAATGCTAAAGTAGACCAATGTCTCAGAGGTTAGCTTATATTGAGAAGAGGAAAAGCAACGGCCAATGTATAACTTAGAGAGGGAGGTAAGGGCATAACTTCTGCGTTTATACTTATAGAGTCCATTAGTGTCTGTGTATCTATTCATTGAAAAATGAAAATCTTTGTGTGTTGCTCTAACGTGCTTTAAATCACAATACAACAACTAAAGATCTTTAAAGTAACTTTTACAATGTATGCATTCAAATCTCAGTTTATATCTCACTCTTGGCCTTCCAATTGTAGTTTTTAGAAAAGAATTATGACCTCTCTAATTTTTTTGGGTTCTTAATTTGAGAATTGAGACTTTTCTGTCTAAAAGGGGGACAATGTCGTTTGACAGCCTGCTGAAGCAATTCTGGTGACCAGTCTAACTGCTGTAAAACAAGAACCCGAAGAATCAGGAGATGAACAGACACAGAATGGAGGGAAGGCTGGTCAGACTAGCGAAAAACACACCTCCAGTCAGTTGGTAAGTACAAAGCAGACTGGTGCAAAATCTTTTCTTGGAAAAAAGGGAGAAGAAGTTCTGCTCTCTGAAACTGGTCATAATCTTGAAGACTCACTTCTGGGTCAGTTAAATCCTAAAAACAAAGACAGACGCAAGCAACTGGAAAAATCCAACCGTGAACTGCAAGTGAAGCAATCCCCTCAAAGTCAAGTACTCACCATAAGTAAATCTAACTCAAAGTTGTCCCTGAAGCTAGAAGGTCAGAGGCTAAACTTCAAATGGAACGTACCTCCAGAAATGGTTAAAGAGCCATGTCTTGCCGAGGAATTAGGATTCAAGTCACCTTCCGGTGTAAAACTCAAGAGGCAGTTGAAGACTGTAAGTACTAAGGAGAATGGAGGTGTTGAGTTTGGAAACAAAACAATCAAGGGAAGTCTTTCACTACGTGACGGAGCTAAAGGAACTGGTGATCTTCCAGAGATCAGTTCAACTTCTTTGATCTACTCGAAGAAGAGAAGGACAACAAGTTTCACAGGACCAACCCTCCAAGAGAATGAGAATTTGAGAGATTTTCAGAATAGGTTGGTAAAATCACATGAAAGATCAACTACTATTAGCACCAAGACACATAACAGATCAAATCAAAATCCTCTCATCATTAAAGCTCATAATGATGAACTTCTTGATTCCACAACAGTCATTGTTCCAATGCCGAACATAGCAGATCTCAAGTATATGACAATCAATCAACTCAAGGCCGTGGCAAAGCAACAGAATCTGCGTGGGGTATATAAGTTTCGCAAAGCTGAGCTGCAAGAATGCCTTCGCGTTAATCTGCTAGCTAAAGGTCGGCCAACATAAAAGCAATTTCTATAACCACTTTTTGTTTGCTACATTCTCAAGTGAGACATAACAGAATTGTTCACAAGTTCTTATGAGAAGAAAAGGAGCTCTCTATAGGAAAAGGGTGATACTAACAAATCATGTTCATATAACCAACTGTATAGTGAAATTGAAGCTTTTCTTGTAAAGAACAGATACACGAGAAAAAATATAGAAAAATGCTGATTCTAGGAGTCGTTGTAGCCGAATTCTTTTAGGAAGGCTTTACTAATTTTGTTGTTAATAGTCTTCTTTTGGTATTGAGTTGATCATTACCCTGCTTTACTAACTTTGTTGATAACCCTTTTGGTACTGAGTTGATCATTACCCTGGCAAGAACCTCCTTGATAAAGGCAAGTTTCATTTTTTGCTCAGTTTGGTAATTGACCCTCGCATTTTCCAGCAGCATTTCTCTGTAAATTTACT
The DNA here is from genome assembly GCA_035772735.1 of Datura wrightii. NCBI lineage: Eukaryota > Viridiplantae > Streptophyta > Magnoliopsida > Solanales > Solanaceae > Datura > Datura wrightii. The sequence goes on from JASDFA010000003.1 coordinate 168,340,221, forward strand.
GTTTATAGAACTTGGCAACTATATGCAGTTCTGCAGAAATGCATCCAATGGTGTGGAACTTAGTGGCCAATGAATAAGATTGAGAATCATGAGATTATAAGTTGAGTTCTCAGGGGGCAAAAACACTAGGTTATTTCTTTTTATTTGTTCAAGTCCTGGTCGACAGAGTGGAGGTGGAAGGCAGGCGATAGGTACTTTGTGAAATTAGTCGAAATTAGTCGAGATAATATATCTATGTATAGTTCTGCTGAAGCTTTGTTGCAGTAAGCAGACATTCTATTCTAGTTCTTTTGTCCTGATTTGCTGTTCCAATATAGCTATGCACTCCTTTTTGAAAATGTTCAAAATGTGCTGGTTAAAGATTATGCCTTCTAAAATGAAAATTTCTATTTAAGAACTTCTCTTCTTTTTTCGAAAAAAGTGAAAAAGATGTTGAATTTTTCCCATAAAATAAATAAATAAATATATTTTTTAAAAATATTATCGGATGTCGGCAAGCACATTGAGAATGATTTGCATTTGAACCAACAACAATAATAACAATAACATATTCAGTGTTACTTCATAAAATGAAATCTAGAAAGGGCAAAGTGTACGCAGACCCTATCATTTTCTTGTGCAAATAGTGAAATTATTTCTAATAGACCTTCGACTCAAGAAAAAATAATTTGATTTGCATTTGAACCAAATGCACATAAATAGTTTGATATGGCAGAGGAAAAACACTTTGATCAGCATGTTAAACTTAAATTTTTTTATAAGCAACTTTCACACTTAATTTTAACCTTTTTCTTCAAACTCATGCATAAGAATCAACAGTTTAAACTAACTCCTTTGCTAGAATGCAACTAAGTATTGGAAGTAAAAGAGCTATCATCCTGCTTCAGGAAAAATAACCTGCAATAAAGGAAAAGATCACGAGACATTAGTGTGATTCACATAAAATGTGCAAATTTGTCATTTACTGATAAAAGAAGAGTAGCTCGATGAGCAAAACATTTCACTCTAACAGGGTCAAGAAAAGGACCGCATTCCAAGAGTGTGATGTAAACAACCTATCCTAATGCAATCATTAATGGTTACTTCCACCGCTCAAACTCGTGACTTAAGAACACGCAGAGATAAGTTTATCTATTGCTCTAAGACAACTTTTTTATTTTTTTTATCATTTACTGGTAAAAAAAAAAAGCATATATAAATTTGCAAATATTTTAACTAGCCTAAGTTTTTCTTAAAAACTATGTCCACCAAAGCTTGCACAAATGGTAATAAATCTTCTCATGTAAATCATCTCATGTTTTGCCTCCACTGAGATTTAAACTCGAGACCGCATGGTTCTTAACCCATTCATTTACCGCATGCCATACCTTTGGGTATTTCTCATGAGCCTAAATCTTGGTAGGCAAAGTCAAGATGCAACTTATTACCCAAATAATTGCTTAACTAAAAAAAAAATCAAATCTAGCCCTTGTCCTGGGTCACATTAATAATTACAAATATACCTTTTTTTTATTACAGAGGAAACATACACATGCTGCTAATCACTTCTATGCTTGCTGCAAGAAGAAAAGGGAAAAGATTGTTCGAATTATGTGACCGTCTGATATCGAAAAATTTAAAACTCTAAGAAAGAGTACACTTTTATTTACTTAAATTAGTGTTCATCGTGCCTCCTCACGATGTGAGCCTACTTCTATTTCATTGGTCAAGCATATGAAAATTCTATTCTTTTGTTACTACTTACTAGATGGCAGTGAAACCTGAACTCATGACACCTGTCTGCTCTAATACCATGTCGGAGTGGTGTGATCATCTTATCTAAAAGCTTAAACTCTTAAAGAGAGTTCATTTTATTTACTTAATTATGTTTCAACGAAGATTATGCAAGAACTTGTGGATGTTATGTGTATAAAACCTTCAGAAAAGTAGAGCAATATGAAATGTTTTACCTCACTTCGATGCCAACTTGCTAAGAACCTCCTCTAGCGATCGAACTAGATGTTGGATACGATATTTGAGCTTTGCATTCTCAGAAGTAAGTTGCTCTACCTGTTTATGTTCCTGAAATCAAACGAAATTTCGATCTTTAGTTTGTGCTTCAACGCCATTTTCTGAAAAGGCGAAAAGGATTAAGAAATGAAATCCAAATCTCGACCTTTTCTTGTTCTGCTTTGAGCTCAGCTGTGACATCTTTCAGCTTTGACTGGAGTTCAGCAACTGTTCTCTCTAATTCCTCATTTTTAGAATCTGAAGAACCAGAACAATGCACATATACATGAAAATGCACCAGGCTCCTCGGGTTTACAAGGATGAGAAAACTTATGAACTAGAATTGTTGTCAATAGGATATATGATCAATGTTGCTCGGATCCTTCAAAAATTCCGACACACACCCGGCGACATTTTTGAAGGATCCAAACAACATCCTATGATTGAAGGCTTCACTAACCTGTCTTACTAGAAACTGAAATTTCAAGTCTTGCCAATCGTTCCTTCAGTCAAAGAAAGTGTCTTTAGTTTACTCTTATGATGGTAAAAGTAGAAAAGTTGGAATAAAACACTCAAACAACAAAAAAGTTGCGCACAAACGCACACAATTATGTATGTAAATATATTTGATCTAATGGTGTTTTCTGTTAGTAGCAGCCATTAAGGATGTAAAAAACCTTATTTAGGATAGAATCTCAATGGTTTCTAATAGACTTGAGCCATATAAGGTAAACAAATGATAGAGTTGGATTCTCAAAAGGGGAAGTAGGACAAGAGGCCATAAAATTTTAGATGATAGCAATGCGGGGGTATACATTGCACACCATATGTACATATGTTTATGAAGGTGAAGCATAGTCAGACTCTGCCCTGAACTCCTCGGGCAAAATCACCGGGATAACTATATTAGCTATTTGTTTCGGCAGTTCCTAGTGCATACCAAGGAATAGTGAGTATAAGCCTTCTAGTAGTAACTTCAAATCCATTTTCATTAGAAGAAGAACCCGATCTATGAATCTGACTCTAAGATGCACAAATCTGATACGTGAAGAGCACCAAACTATGTTGCTCGGACTCTTCATTTTTGAAGCCTATGGGTTCAAGGGTTTTAACTCTTTTTAAGTCATTGGGTTCTAAATTAGTAATCTGTACCTATTAAATGGATTTCTTCAGACAAATACAGTGTTAGGACCATGGTTACTGGGTTTGTCCGAACCCGTATCTTGGTCTCTCTAGCTCCGCCCCTGCTCTTCAACAATATGCCGGTGTGTATTGGATCCTCCAAAAGCTATGCATTTTTTAAGGATCCGAGACGGCTTTAGAGCAACATTCACCAAATACTTCAATGGATAACCAACAGAATATTCTAAAAATCAATTAGCCAAAGAAAGCAGCATCCATACTAAGTTCATCTTTACAAGCTGAAATTGCAATAATAATGTATACAACTACAGAAAAGACTTGTATGGGCAGAATATATCAAAATTGGAAGAAACAAAACTCGAAAACCAATAGACCTGTAGAAGGGAAAGCATGAAACTTTACACTAATGTACCAAATAGGGGAAAATTAGAGGGGTATTGACATATACATACAACTCCTATACAGAATTTGGCATGTTTTTGACCAAAGATTTTGTTTTTGAGAAGAAGTAGACGACATAAAACTATATTCAGCCACCGGAGAACTAACAATCCCATCACGATCGGAATTGTGATATGGTGAATCTAGAACACAAACATAATCTTTTTCTATTGGAGATTAATTTCAGTTGTTGCATTCAAAGTGTTTCGTTCGGTATACAAGCACGAAAAATTCAGAGGAAACGATGACATTGTTACCTATTTTGCAGATTATATTGTTGATGGCACCGTGATCACTACAGGTATCCATTTTAGATTTTAATGTATCCATTCAAACAATTTCTACTAATTTGATGGCTGATACTGCCGTCAACTGACGGGAAAGCATGAAAGTTTACACTAATGTACCAAATAGGCAAGAAAGGAAATTCATACTAAAGTTTAACAGCACAAATTGAAATCCAGATAAAAATAAGCATAGAACTTTCACAGTGATTAAGAAAAAGAAAACACATCCAAACTGAAGCTTAAGAGCACAAGTTAAAATTCAAATGGCAATGGAATCCACTAAAAGCACATACTTTTACAGACTCAGAAGTCAAAATCTACCAAAATTGAAAGAAAAACACAAACCCTACAAATTATTAGATCCTATAGAAGGAAAAAAGCAAAAACTTGAAGAAAAAGAACATTTAACTATTAAAACAAAACAATTAACCAAATGAAATTTCTTGGACTCTCCAAAAATGTTGCTGCAGCAGTGTCGGATCCTTCAAAAAGCATTACTTTTGTAGGATTTGAAACGCAGCCGACACCAGTTTTGAAGAGTCCGATCAACATAGACAAAAGAAAAGATCTCAAAAACAATTAGACCCTGTAGAAGGTAAAGCATGAAACTTTACACTAAGATCCAAATTTGGGATGGGACTAAAGTTAAACAGCACAAGTTGAAATCCAGATAAAAATAAATACTACAACTCATTGGATTGAAAGAAAATGCAAATCCCAGAAATCATTAAATCCTACAAAAAAAAGAAAAAAGCATAGAACTCCCACAGTAATAGAAGAAAAGGCAAACACATTCAAACTGAAGCTTAAAAGCACAAGTTAAAATCCAAATGGCAACGGAATCCACTAAAGCACATACTTTTACAGCTCAGAAGTACCAAAATTGAAAGAGAAATACAAACCCCACAAATCATTAGAACTTATAGAAGGGAAAACAGCACAAAACTTGAAGACAGAAAAACATTGAGAAAAAAAAAAGAAGACGTAGGAATAAGTTCAGAAAGAAAAGGAAAAAAGAAAAAAAACCTCAGCCTCAGTAGCTCTCTGATAAAAGGGTTTCAAGGATTCTTCAAGATTGTTTGAATCCCCCATTTTTTTGGGTAGAATTAAGCGCCGTAGCAGAGACGCAGAGACTTTGGGTATCAGCTTTCTCAGAAACGTATTAGCCAATTGAATATTGCGGCTTTAAAAAAAGGAATATGGTTTTACTTTTTTTTTTTTTTGTTAGATTTTTATAAAAAAGGCTGTCTAATTCATTTTTTTAATTATATATAATATATTTATTGGCTATTTTAAATTTATGTAGTTGAATGAACTTAATTCATCCTTTTATTTGAGTGTGTAAGTTGAGAATTATTTATTTCTTTTCGGAATAATTTTTCACTTTACAAAAATTATAACTAATAATAAACTCTTCTGCAACTTAAGCTTCGTAAATTTCAAATTATATAAAAAAGGATTGGTATTTGAAGAAAAAAACAATTAAATTGAAAAAGTATATTTGCGAATTAAAATTGTGTTTGGACATACAGTTAACTTGAAAAAAATTGAAATATTATGAGTGAAAAAGAAAATCACTTAAAAAATTCATTAAAATCACCTTTTCAACAAGCTAATGCATTAAGCTCCCGTTACGCTCTAGGTATAGGAAAAGACCATAACATATTAACATTCAGTAAATTCAAAATGGCCTTTGTGGAAAAAACCATACAATAGGCTTCAAGTTCAAATGAATGTTAATACAAATTTGAATACTAAATGTATGTTTTTCTTCACCAATATAAAACAATCCATCCAATTTGAACCAGTCTATGTACTTATTCATTGCTTTAAATACTAAAATCCTCTGCAGATAAATTGTTGATCAAGGTTGTCCAAGAAGTGAAGGCCTGTAAAAAGCATGGCTTTGTGCAATCTCAATCCGATCGCGCGGATCGTTCAAGTTTTCATCCCTCAGTGCCTGAAGAATAGCCATTGACCCTTGTTCCCTGGAAATATAACAACAACAACAACAACAAAAACATAGAGAAATTATCCGTTTGAAATGGAAACTTTATCGTCGTTCTCGTATTCAAGTTTACCAGGATGGTAGCTGTTCATTCTTGTATAGACATATCGTAAGAGTTTTAACTTATATATACTGATAGTATAAAAGAATTTGCCCCATGACAAGTGGAATTAGTAATGTGGAAAATAAGGCAGACGACCTGCTATAACATGTTAAATTGCACTGATGGTGTAAAAGTTCTTACGATGTTGGTGTATATAAGTTAAATCCTAATTATAATAATAGTTCATGTGCAGATGATTTATTGAGCTCACAACATGGCATTAGCAACTCATAAAGAAGCATCTATATGTTTGTGATGTGAAAACACTTACCTTTTTATGAGTACCTTGTACAAAGTCTTCAATATGGGGCACAGCTCAACTGGGGCAACTGGCTTATTCTCTCCGGGATGTAACACATTCAAACTTGACTGACTTAGAAGTTCATAGAATGCTCCGACAGCAGAAACTCCCTGCGGAAAAGGGAAATAGAACGTGACTGTTTTGGGAAGTTGGAATTTTAGAAGTTCTTACAGCAAACAGATGGAGCTGAATAACTTGTTGTGATAGTATAAATGAAAGAGGAAGTTGCTTGTAGAACTTCAGGATCAACAGTCAGTGTCAAATCCAAACATCAAGTATCCATTTCCACTGTACGACTAGAATATTGATGGAATGCATATTATTTCAGTATTTTCTCTTTGCTCCACATCCGTAAAGAAGAGAGGCAAATAACTTTTCTCCGTACACTTTGAGTCTTATGCACGTGATATATTGTAAAAGGAGTGTTTTTCATGGACTTTAGACAGTATATATATGAAGTTTCCTTACAGAAAAAGATCTCTTGTCCATGCCAAAATCAAAGGCATGTTTAAAGTTTTAGTTCATTTGCAAATTACATCTTGTGAAGTGATTGTATGAGGGAATCGGGAATCTAAAGTGGTAACAGAAAGAACGATAAATATCTAAGCTCAAATCTAAAAGCCACAGTGTTCTACTGGTAAGTGCTCGACACCATAAGGATTGTTGTGGTAGAAACTCAGTCTTCTTTGAAGCCTTAGCATTGTTTACCAAGGACTTGGAAAATAAAATAAAGAACTACTACTTAAGCTTTGCCTATACTCTTCAGAGGGACATAATAAGAGAAGAGGTAATAGAAATGAGTACCTGGATAGTTCCTTTGCCACTAATGCTATCACCCATATCGAGACTCAATTCTCCCTTAGCTATCATTTGACCGTACCATGCATTACGACCTTTCAACAATGTAACATATGTATCAGCTAGCAGAGGCCCTGCAAGCCTTTCTGGTTCTTCAGTCAACAAATACGTGATGAATATCATCTCCGATGTACAATGTGCAAAATATACTGATTTGCTGGTTGCACTCTCATTGGTTAGTGCAGCTACCATACCTGGAACCAATAATAAGACAAGCACCAAACTTATGAGAAGATTATCACAATAAAACTTTGAATATACATAAACTTTTACTCAGGACTTCAGATGCCGGAGATATGACTCTAATGAGAATTCCAGTTTCAATAGTAAGTTACTGATCCTTCTTATGAAACCGTCATTTACATTTAACGATACAACAGAAAAAAGGATTCTCTCTTTACCTCACCAATAATATCAAGAAAGGTAAGGCAATTCTCCAATTAATGATGCATATAACACCATAAATTGTTGCAACTTTTTTTTTTTCAATTTCCATGATGTCCTCTTCACCTGCAGAACTAATACCTTTAGCAGGCACTATATGGAATTTCTTTTGTGTATTCTCGAGTCTTTATGGAGGAAATACGTACCATAGACCAGGCGCACAAGATGCTATAAACACCAATGATGCTTTTTCATTGAGAATAACTTAAGACGTAAGATGATAATTTGCTAACAACATAGGCACCATGAAAACTTGAACATGGGAAGGCAAAGACTCACAAATTTCCTGCTATCAAGTTGATCTTTTAAAGTCTTCTTGGGAGAAAGATAAGTGGAATTTCCAACCAAACTAGCCTAAGAAAAATATGTTTGCTCATTTTTCAAATTTTGAGCATCAGGAACGTAATAGTAAACTGACAAGTCAAATACTACCTCTTTCAAGCAATCTTCTACTCTTATCATCAGGAGAGGAAATGGTTGCTTAATGCCAACTAGATTCAGAAAGAAAAACAAATTATCCAAAGATTAAGATAAATGAGCAATTTCACTTTCTTACGACAGTTTCCTCAAGGGATGCATAATTTGTTTGAGAACAACTCAAAACCAGATCCTTGATTTGTTTGACTGTCATTTTTGCATAGCTCATCTGACCAGTTACAACACAACCTCGAGTAGGAAATGCAAGCTCAATCATGTATGTACAAGGAGATTAAAAGTAGATGGCTTCTATTTGTGGTACAAATGCGGGAGGATGAATAACCAATTACTTGACTACATCCATACAAGTGAGGCATTTATACATTCGTAAGAAAAAGAAATGACATGAAAGCAGCCTTGTCGAGCTAGCAAGAGGAGGTTGCACTACTTGGGTCAATCGTGTAACATGTCTGTAAACTAATTATGACTTCAGAAGATCACAGTTAAAAATCAGTCTCAAGATGCAACTAATACGTTCATCGTTCTGTTTGAGCCTCCTTAATATGTAATCCTGCTTGATCTCAGGTTTCAGCAGAATATAGTCAAAGGTTTGGTTCAATTTCGCTATAGGTTGGCTGGTTTCTTAACAATAAAGATTGCTAGAAAACAGATGAATAATTTTAACCTGAAAAATAAATCCCTCAGACAAACAAACGTTGAGAAAGACCAAGATTTACCAGCTCCAATGGCATAGACATTCTTCAAGCCTCCCATGACTTCGTGTGTTACAAGGTCGCTATTGTCCCATACAATAAAATGAGGCTGCCTTAGGAACTTTGCAAGTGGTTTTCTCCATTTTTCTGATCCACAAATCCTTGCATTAGCATACTCTTTGTTGTAAATCTCTGAGGCAATATTTGGTCCACCAAGATAAAGGATGTTCTCTACTGGTATTCCAGCTGCAATGAACAGATGATATAGTTAAGGAGCTAAAGGCTGAGTCCTGTTCTTTCATGACTAATATATTGATGGATGAATTCCTTTCTGTTATTGGGAATGTGGAACCTTCGAACGCTTCTATTCAATTTTCAGTTGTCAAGTGTCCAAGTGTATTTTAATACCATTACAGGAAAAAAAAATTGTGTTTTATGTTTACTTTGTAATCTAAATTTTAGCTTTTGACAGGTGACATCGGCATTAGTACTATTATCTGAATGTACAACATATTACTATCATACTTTACTTATATGTTTTCTTATTATTGTCTTCACCGTGAATGAGATGTGAACTTCCTTTTTCTGTTCTTTTCTTTTCTTTTCTAGGAGGTTAACTGCATGTTTTACCATTTACTTGCCGTACAAATGAACTAATGTGTTTGTTTTCTGAGACCCATATCACTATTATTTGCACGAGGCTTAAAATGTTGGCTGAAGCTGTAGATATATCAATGCTAGTTGTTAATCTTGAAATTTTGAGTAAAAGTTCCTTCAGCCCCCTTTAGATCTAAATTTTAGGACCACAAAAACAGAATTCAACAACCAAGTGGCTTCATTTCTAAAGAGAGCACAAAATAGTATCAGCATAAGCTGATGATAATTCGAAATGAGACGTAATTTGGAGTTCATGTGCACGCGATTATATGATCATGTTTCTGAGATATGGAAGTGTTGCATTAGAAGGTATACAGGGATGTCTGTGATCAGTTGTGGAACCAGGATTTTTATTAAGGGGATTCAAAATATAAAAGAAGTAAATACACAAAAAGATCAAGGGGATTCAACATATAGTGTATATACATCAAAAGGGAAAAATATACCTATCTACACAGTATAATTTTTCAGCGAGCAAGGTGGCTCCACCACGACTCTCTGTGATCCCATGTTAACAAATGTCTAAAGCTACTCTTAACTTGAGAAACAAAAACTTTGATCTGTTTTCCCAAAAGATAATCAGTTCCCTTAGAAAACCTTTTAAACCAGCAACAAATTTTAGTTTGTTCAACAAACGTGGGGATTCAAACAGTAGTGAAGCACATCATTTCAACTGCATATTTTCTTAACAATCACATGCATACTGAATGTTATTCTGTTTCATTTCTACATATCTAGGAACCTCTATATGAAAAGCACATATTCAAAGGTCATATGGATTAGGAACTCTAAATCAAGTAAAGATCAGCTGGAAACAAGATACATAAAGCAAGGTAAAGATAAATGCTTACTTGCCCGATTAATCATCTGTGTCGGAGTAATAATATGAGGAACTGGATCTAGTTCAGCCTCTATACCCTTTGCCAATGAAATGATGATTGGTACAGTTATTCTTTCCTTCCAATACTTGCTGATCTCCCTAAATACTTCGCATGTTTCAGTCGATGGCAATCCATTGATCACAAGATCAGCATCCCACACAGCTTCTTGCAAGTTGGTCACCACTTTTAATGGACAAAGTGGTGTATCAATCATGTTTAAGCAGAAACCATCTTTCAAGATTTCATCAGCATATAGCGTCCGATCGCCTAATCTAGCCTCGACGTATTTGAGATATGCACATCTCCTGATCAACCTCCTTAACACATCCTCCCTTGAATTGATCACCTCAAACAAATGTTCAGCTGTGGCTCTATCAACAGCTCTTCCTGACCTTCTCCATATCCTAATTTGAACCTTATCGCGAAATTGACCATAACTATCTTGAAGCAAAGCAGCAAAAACACTGCCCCAAGCACCAGCTCCAACACAAACAATCCTCAGCAAGTCACCATTAGATTTTCCAAGAATATGCCTAAGCTCATCAAGTTTCTCCTCTAGACCATTGTGGTTGTGTACACTCCCATTTGAGTACACATTATTACCACTTTTCACCTCAATACTACCAACCATCTTCTTTCAATAGCTAGAACCCCACAAATCTTTAAAGAAAAAAGCAATCTAAACACCTCAAAAAGTATATGAAAGAAGAATCTTTGAACCCCCAATATCACAAACTCTGCAGAAATTGTCTCAACCAATGAACAAACTACACTTTTAACAAAACTATTTCAAGAATTTGAAGAGAAACAACCCCTTTTAAGCATAGGACAAACTCCCTTATTGGATGATATACTGGCAAAGCACATTTCAAACATTATATAAGTTTTCTTGCCTTAGCTCATTCCCACATCAACTAAATTCTTGAAAACTTCTTCAGTTTTCCACTTCCCTCCAAGTTATGACAGACCAAAAAAAGAGGACAAGTAGAAATATTTACCTAAATCAGAACTACTAACTTTTCTTTCTCCTCACTTTTTCAATTCAAAATTTCACCAATTCTTTATACAATTTTCTTCATTTCTCCACTGCCAAAGCAACAAAGAAGCTGACAAAGCACTTCAATGGAATGATGGCAGCATACTAAATTTGTGAACTTGATTTTGCAGACAGCTTTGTAGTGTCCGCCTGAGTTTGGTTATCTACCCAACAGATAGTTTTTTGACAATAATAAAGAAAAGAGTTGAAAAAAGAACAAACCTTTACGTGTAGGATAGTACAAAGATTAAGTCAAAAACCCAAGAAACTCAACAAAAATTCAATTTTTAAGCTAGCTGCAACTCTTGCTTTACACACATTTAAGTCAAAAAAAACAAGAATTGCATGAAAAATGTACAATCTTAATCAACAAAATAATGGTGACCCAACTCATGAAAATAGCTCCCATATATGTTAAAGATCACTTTTTTTTTCCACAATGTATACATATAATGCATTGTATATATACATAGGTAAAAGGGGTTGGGGGTTTTTTGGGGGTGGGGGGTAGTAGATGTTCATTGATGGATACAGTTGTTGAATAGGTATATAGGGGAGGGTGCCGAGACATTTAAAGTGTACTAGACACTCTGCCAACCTCCCAGACGGTCATTAATAAAGATTGGAGTTTGGTGAGCTGATTTCTTTGTTGGATTTTAATAACAATAATATCCGGTATAATTTTACGGGTGGAATTTAACAAGAATAAAAAATACAGTAATAGAGTGGATATATCAAATAAGGTTAATGTCGCTAAATGACGTATACCTCTAGAAATAAAAATTTCCATTTGAATGGAAAGATGTATCTTTTAAGAAAGTAAGGCACTAGGCGTAGGAAAAAGGACAACATGCCCCTAATCAGATTGAAAGTCATACTGCACGTTACATTCAGACACGAAATTCACTGCGATCAAATAACTCCATCCCTAATTGCATATGGTTGACACTCATGCTCTAACAATTCGTTACTTATAAATAAAAAAATAAAATAAATTATATTTTAAATATCTTAATTATACAAATATATATTTTACGTCCTCGATACAAAATACTAAATCTTAATAAACAAATAATTGTACTTACTGAATTTGATTCCCCATAAATGGAAGGCTCTTTAATAGGGAGTATCATAAATCTCTTTATAGTGAGGTTTATGCCATATATATTTGAATTTCAATGTGTTATTAATATTATTGAAAATTTAATTTTTTTAAAAATTTATTAACTCAATTAATTTAGTATAAATTTCACATGAATTGCTGCAATGAAAGTTGACTGGATTCTAGATTATTAATTTTTTTTTCCCTTCCTTTTTCACTTTTTTTTTGTAAATAAAAAAGATATACTATACAAGAAGAGGAGATGATAATATGAACACTTCCCTATGCAAAATCTATAATCTTAGCTTCTTTGGGATTGGCACCAACTCTAGTATTGGGACACACTGACACATCATTGACTTGACAATTGACATAATCAATATAGACTAAAAATAATAATTAATGATTGAATTTGGATATCGAAATATCAAAATAAACGACGTTGGTTATCACGAACATGGTAAATATTAATTATTATAAATTATTTTTGATGAACATATTAAATTTAAGTCAAAAGAAAGTTCGTCAGTTAAATTTAAAAAAATCAGTGTATTGATACACATAAAAAATAATTAAATTCATGAATTCAAGTTTTATGATCAGAAAATGCCACGATAAGCGATGTTAGTCGTGATGAATATTGTGAGTATTGAGCATCATACTATTTTAAATGAACACACAAAATTTTAAATAAAATCGAGTCTGTCAATCAAATGTAGAAAAATCAACATATATACACGTGAAAAATAATTTAATTTATGAATTCAAGTTCCATTATAATGAAAACTACAAAAATAAACAATGTTAATCATGGCAAACATGGTGAGTATGTGTCATTGGGCAGTTTTCGATGGCCACACAAAAATTTCTGGCCAATCAAAGTCTGTCAACAAATTACAGAAAAATCAATATATACTAATATACGCAAAAAGATGGCCAGATTCAAAACTCCAAAACATCAAAATAAATGATTTTAGTCGTGAATAATATGGTGACTATTGCTCACCACACTATTTTTGATAAACACAATAAATTTCAAGCCAAACAGAATCCGTCAACCAAATGGAATTAACACTTCGTAAAATAATTTTTAGTGAAGGGTTAAAAACACACCTAAAATATTCGGATTTTTTGAGTTTCTTATCCCAACTATTAGGTATTTACTTTTTCTACCTAAACTATAACCAAATGTTTATCAAACACACCTCAAGTCCTCAAATATCAGTTGTTCATTTTTCCTACCTAAATTGTGCAGGTGGGAAAATGGAACAACTGATAGTTTAGGTATGTTTTGATAAACATTCGGTGATAGCTCAGATAAAAAACTGACATATTTCATAGTTCAGATATAAAACTTAAACAATCGTGATACTTTAAATATATTTTGACCCTTCAATCGATAATTTTCTGAAATGGGCTTTCTCCCGTGAATGTCCTTAGTTATGGGTTCCCAACCCCTTAGTTGGACTAGTGGTCCATGTTAGTTCTCGACCCATGGGCCCCTATTGTAAGGCCCATATTTCAGAAAAAAGTTTCACAACTATACGAGTGAAAATCATTTACATCTTTAGTTTTATTTTAAAAAATCGAACTCTTCTTTCAAGTACGGCTGTATATCGGTCGGTTCGATCCAATTTTGAAAGTTATCATTTATCGGTTTGTAAATATGCTAAATCGTTAAAAAACTGTTAAAAATATCGGTTAATTAGTTATTGGTTATTGACCCTTATCGGTTCAGTTATCGGGTTAATCGTTAAGATTTTACATCAAAATTTTCACAAGCCATATGTATGTTTAGCTAGAAAAAAGTGGGTGAAAAGAAAAAGAACATATAGAATTAGCCCAACTAAAGCAATCAACTTTAATTTAGATTCGTATAACATCACATTTACTTGTCATTGACACCCAATTCATCTTTTTGCTAGAATATTTTATATATTAAAAACTAAAATTATAATTTAATAAATTATTATCAGTTCACCCATTAAATAAGGTGGTCAAACTGATAGTCGAATCAATAACTTGTGACAGTAAATTGATAATTAAATTATTAAATCAATAACCTAATTATTAATTCAATAATATCGATTAGAACTATTGATTTAACTATTAATGCTTTTGATTTTTGGTTATAAACTTCTATCTTTCTTTCTATTGTTTGTTCGTAGCTAATTCTTCCAATGTGACAAAAGATTTAACAAAAAAAAAAGAAAGAAAAAAAAGCCAAATAAGGACACGTGTCTCAATTATTTAATCTACTAGTACAACCCTAGAGAGTATTTGTTCTATGATTAAATTAAAAAGAGTGACACTTGATAGTGAAGTACTGTTTTCTCATCTTCAACCAACAAAAATTCCATTGATTGAGCTTCATCTTTAGCTGTGAAAGAAAATGGAAACCAAGCCAACAGAAATCAGCATTTCCAAGATGTTTGGAGGCTACAACAAGAGATACAAGCACTATAGCCCAACACTTGGATGTTCTATGAATTTCCACATCTTTTTCCCTCCTTCTTCTTCCCCTTCTCACAAATTCCCTGTAAGTTTCATATTTTTCCATTTCTTCAAGAACCCATTTCAGAAATTTCCTTAAACCACCCATTAATTTAATTATCCTCTAGGTTTTAGTGGGTTTTATTCATTTTTTTTCAAGAACCCATTTCAGAATTGTCCTTAAACTACCCATTAATTTAATTATCCTCTAGGTTTTAATGGGTTCTATTCATTTTTTTTCAAGAACCCATTTCAGAATTGTCCTTAAACGACCCATTAATTTAATTATACTCTAGGTTTTGGGGGTTTTATTCATTTTTTCAAGAACCCATTTCAGAATTGTCCTTAAGCGACTCATTGATTTATTGTCCTCTAGGATTTATGGGTTTGAAGTACCAAGCTTTTTTTGTTTTGTTTAGGTTTTGATATCTTTGTTAATTTTTTGCTATAGTGAACATCTATTCTTGTTGCCTTATCATGTCAATCCTTTTTAGTGCCCATTATTGAAATGTAATTGACCCGAACAGGTGCAATTGATAGAGAGGAATTTATTTAACCGATCCCCTCAGTTTGGATTGAGGCGTAGTTAATTGTTTTATGTGTTTCTTAGGCCATTTACTTGGATGAATTTGATTTGGTGTTTTTGCATTTGTCAAGTGGTAGGAGAGTATTTGTGATATTGTTTTATGTTGTGTTGGGTAAATTTTGGTGGATTTGTTTTGTAATGGCACGTGAGTAATGATATTGGTTAGCTATGTGAATTACTAATGCTGCCATGGATGCACCACTTTTTAGGTGCTTTACTGGCTCTCCGGCTTAACATGCACGGACGAGAACTTTATAGCTAAATCTGGTGCTCAACGTGCTGCTTCGAGTGAGGGTGTGGCGCTGATTGTCCCAGATACATCTCCAAGTAAGCATCTTTTTGTTTTATGTTTCTTGTAAATGCTGTGTGGCTGTATTTCGAAATGTCATTCATTAGATATGGTTGGGCCCAAGGTGTGGTATTGTTGAGTATACACCATGTAATCAACTAATCATATGTGCTGGACTTTTACTGCCCTGACCAGCAGACTATGTAATGCAATCGCGGGTGGCTGATGTCATCCTATTGCAATTGAATCTTATTAGTTGACCAGGCAAATCTTGAGTTAGTTGATGAGGCTGCAAGCTCTCATAATACATATATATATGTGTGTGTGTGTGTGTGTGTGTAACTGAAAATTAGCATACTATTGGATGATAATTTTTTTTAAAATCAAACTATTCTTGCTTTTACTTCCTTTTGTTCACGCGGATGTGAATCTAACTGAGTATTGCCTGTCTTATTACAGGAGGCCTAAATGTGGAAGGAGAGTCAGACAGCTGGGATTTCGGAGTAGGTATGTCAAATACTGTATACCTCTTCGAAGTATGTAACATTGAACTTGATGATTGATCAGGGAAGTATGTACTTATGCAGAGTTTGACATGTGAACAACCATATGGACCATGTGGTAGTTTAAAGGCTCCCCTTTATGTTTCTGCATGTTTGCGCCCTATGTTTTCTGTTGATGAATCAGTGCTGGATATGGTTATATGTCGCTGTCATCTATTAGAACTCCGCTTATATGATTTATATGCTGCCAAATGCTGTTTCTTCCCCTTCTTACGCAAAGTTCAAGAAAAAAGAACAAAAAGAAATACTACTAGAAACTAACAATAAAGGCTCGTCTCAACAGGTACAGTTTTTGGCTTGTGCTTTCTAGGTTTCGATGCCCAACATCTCTCTTTCTGCCATTTTTTTAAATGTTCGAGCAATATAGGTCTCATGAATTGATTTCCTTATTGGATTAAGTTATAAACTTTCATCCGTATAATTAACAAAAATATACCAGTGTAATCTCATGGACACACTAAATTTTAGGCCAAAATGAGTCTGTCAACAAAACTCAGAAAAATCCACATGTACTAATACACATGAAAAATAATCAAATTTCTGAATTCGGGTTTCAGGACCCCGAAATGTCCAAATAAACGACATTAGTCATGGGGAACATGGTTAGTATTCATCACTCGATCATTTTAGATGGATACACCAAATTCTAGACCAAACGGAGTCTATGTACAAAGTTCAAGAAAATCAGCATGTAACTAATACATACAAAATTCAAGAAAATCAGCATATACTAATATACGCGAAAGAATGATTGATGTAGAGAAGAATTCTTTTGGACATTTCTATTTTTGTTTTTTTTTTTGAAAATGTTAATGTTGTATTCCTCAGCATTAAGGGTATGTTGGCAACCTCCAAAAGTGTTGATTACAGTCCTAGGTAAACAAAAACAAAACCTATATAATTTACAGGGATCCTAGGAATTCTACAAGTTGATCAGCTTCCTCCATCTCTTCTTCTTTGCACCAAAAGTAAAGGGTTGTCACACATCTCTCCTTGATTCTCTGTATTGACTCAGCAGTATTTTCAAAGCATCTATTATTCCTTTCCTTCCAAATTGTCCACCATATGCAAGGTGGTATCATGTTCCACCACTTCTTCTGGCTTTTACTCCCCCCTCCTTATCCAGCAACTGAGCAGGTCTGCTGTGTGTTCTGGCATAATCCACTCCATCTGTCCCAATTTGAGAAACAATGACCATATCTGTGATGTAACTTTGCAGTGAAGAAATAGGTGGCTATTTGTGTCCTCCGCTTTGTTGCATAGGGAACACCAAGATGCTATTTGGAACCCTCTTCTTTTCAGCTTTTCATGGGTGAGGCATGCTCTTCTACTTACTAACCATAAAAAACATTTTATCTTTGTTGGGGTTCTACTCTTCCAAATCTGCTTCCATGGCTCCCTGCTTTCTCCTTGTTGTTCCCTCATCACCCTGCCATATAATCTCTTAACACTGAATTTCCCATCACTTCTGTGTCTCCACCTGGCAGCATCTAGTTGTGTACTTATCCCACTGAATCCATCAAGCTCCTTCAATAGTTCTGCCACTCTCATCACTTCCCAATCATTTAGGAACCTTCTAAAGACCAGATTCCAGCCTTGGGGGGATCAGACCTCTGCCACTGTAGCCTCTATATTGGTGCATAGAGAGAACAGATCTGGGAATGACTCACATAGTGCCTCTTGCCCAATCCAATGTTGTCTCCAGAATAGTATGTTGGTGCCTTTTCCTACTTTGTATTGAATATGATCCTTGAGTTTAGTCCATAAGCTTCTGATAGTCCTCCATATTGAGACCCCATATGTACTAGACACTGTGTTTGAGCACCAATATTCTTGTTGGCCATATTTTTTTTAGAATTACTTCCCTCCATAATGCCTATTCCTCTGTGGTGAACCTCTAGAGCCACTTGGATAATAGACATGTATTTTGTAATCTTAATTTTTTGATGCCCAGCCCCCCTGCTGCGTTGCTCAATTGTACAGTCTTCCAGTTGACTAGATGCATTCCTTTCCCTCCTTGTTTCCTTGCCATAGGAAGTCTCTTCTCAGTTTATCCAACCTCTCTTCCACTTTACAAGGCAAAGATAAAAGAGACATTACATATGTATGTAAGGAATCTAGCATTGAGTTTATCAGAATGCTTCTCCCTCCAAGTGATAGGTACTGTGCTTTCCAGGAGGCCAGTTTCTTTTCAGCTTTTTCTATGATCCCATCCCAGATTTCCAACTCCTTATGTTTATTGCCCAGTGGCATTCCTAGATATATTGTTGGTAAATGCTCCACTTTGCACCCCATGACATATGCCAGCTCTTGTATTTGTGCCAGTTCTTTGATAGGAAATATGTTGCTTTTCCTCCAGTTTACTGCTAGGCCAGAGACTGCTTCAAATACCACCCAGATCAACCTTATAAATGCTATCTGTTCCACCTTTGCATCACAAAATATGAGAGTGTCATCTGCATACTGCAGATGACATTCCTGCATCTTAGCTCCAGCCAAATTGCCTATATTGAAACCCTTTATCCATCTATTTTGTGTGGCTATTTTCATCATGTTGTTGTACTCCTCCATTACCAAGATGAATAGGAAAGGAGATAAAGGATCTCCTTGTCTGAGACCTCTTTCTGATGGAAAAAAATCAGCAGGTTCTCCATTAACAATAATAGAGAACCTAACAATTTTAATGCAAAAATCCACCCACTTCAGCCACCTCTCTCCAAATCCCATATGAGTTAGGATTTTGAGAAGGAATCTCCAATTCACATTTGCCTTTGCCTTTTCTATGTCAAGCTTACACATTATTCCTGGTACCTCCTCTCTGATTCTTGAATCCACATACTCACTAGCAGTCAAGGCAGCATTCGTGATCTGCTCCCTTTTATAAATGCCATTTGTTGTCTGTCCACTAACTTGCTGACCACCCTTTTCAGTCTTTCTGCCAGAAGCTTAGCAATGATCTTCTACACCCCATTATCAAGCTTATAGGTCTGAAGTCTCTTAACTCAATGGCGCCTGTTTTCTTAGGGATAAGGGCAACATAGGTTGCATTCAGTCTTTTCTCAAATACTTGATGTTCATGGAAATGTTTTACAGTGTTCATGACATCCTCCTTGAGCATTTCCTAGAAATCCTGATAGAAACTCATTGGAAAGCCATCTAGGCTAAGGGCCTTGTCCCTGGCACATAGCTTCACACACTCATACACTTCTTCTTCTTCAAACTGTCTCTGTAACCATCCTTGCTCCTCCACAGTAATGCTTGTTCCCCCTTGGTAGTTGGAATCTGGCCTCCACACCTTTGTTTCTTGGTATAGCTTCTCATAAAACTTGGTGATTGCCATTTTGATCTCATCAGGATCTGTCATCAGATTCCCCTCCACTTGGAGGGTACAATAGGCAATCTCTTCATTTTTGACTTCTTCTTCAAACTCCATTGACAGATTAACTTTTTGCTGTAGTTCATCCTCTGTGTGCAGCCTCTGTTCCTGTATGCTTTCTATATTTGACATCTTATTTAGTATTTCCTCCTTTCGCTGTCTCCAATTATTCCTGTTTTGTGTGCCCCATCCCTTCAGCTTGCCTTTTAGCAGCTTCAATTTAGACGCTAGAATGAAGGATGGTATCCCGTTGATGCTGAAAGTGGACCACCATTCTTTGACAGTATTCTTGAAACCTTCTTTTTCCATCAACCACTGTTCAAATTTGAAATATGATTTCCTTAGGACCAGATCACCACAGTTCAGCATTATGGGGTTAATATCTGATCCTAGCTTTGGCAGAAGGCTTTGCTTGACTTGTGAGAAGCACTCCACCTACTGATGGGAGAACAAAAATCTATCAATTCTAGAAGCTGTCATGTGATTGTCTCCCCCTCTCCATGTGTACGAACCTCCAAATAAAGGAGGATCAAATAGTTCCATCTCATTAATCCAATCCGTGAAATCTGTCATGGCTCCTGTTATTCTGTGACTTCCTACTCTCTTTGCCAGGAACCTAGTAACATTAAAATCCCCACATACTACCCATGGGCCGCTACATGAATCCCTCACCGCTGTTAACTGTCTCCATAGCTACTTTCTGACATTTATGTCACAAGCTGCATATACTGCACTTATAAATCATGTTAAATTTTGGTCTATGCCTTCAAACTTGCAGGTAATCATTTGATCTGAGCTCAACACCAGTTCCCCTCTCCAATATCTTTTATCCCACATAATCACTATTCCCCCACTTCTGCCCTCAGCTTCCCAATGTACCTCCCCTAGCCATCTGTTGTACCATAGTTGCTTTAGTAGTTGTTGATCACCTTCCCCATCCCCCAGTTTGGTTTCCAGAAGAACACAGACATCCAACCCCCACTGTTGAATTTGACCCCTGACTAGAGCTCTTTTGCTCACACTATTTACCCCCCTCACATTCCAAGAAGCAACCTT
Organism: Datura wrightii; assembly: GCA_035772735.1. Classification (NCBI taxonomy): domain Eukaryota; kingdom Viridiplantae; phylum Streptophyta; class Magnoliopsida; order Solanales; family Solanaceae; genus Datura; species Datura wrightii. The sequence goes on from JASDFA010000003.1 coordinate 168,360,964, forward strand.
CATCCTCATTGATTGGACTGGAGTGTTTTCCTCCCCCTACTCCTTGGTTCCCCATCCTTGAAGTTAACTTGAAAAGCCAGATTTCTGAGTTCCTTGGAGACAGTATTTTTCTGTGTGTCTATTGTGCTTGGTCCCTCCTCCTGTCCCGCCATACCCCTTTTTTGGTTTATTTTTAAGAATAATTCGAGAGTCTTTTTATCGCATCCCTCAAAGGCGACTCCAAATTTTTTGCTCAACTTGAGCACATTGGAGTGTACCCATAGTGTTGCTTTGTCCTCAATTGCTTCCTCCTCCACCTGGTCATCCACTCAAATGGGTGCTGGTTGTTCAATGATGGTCAATTGGCCTTTTGTTTGCAATTCTTTTTGTTCGGCTTCCCCTTCTAGCCTTTGCATGTTGAATATCACTATTTCCCTTTCCCCCACTTCGTCGTCTTTGCGCGACCTCTCCAATGTGTTAATCCTTGCTTCCATCTCTGCTTTTATCAGAGCTCCTGATGTCTGTGAGTTTATTTCATCGTTGTACGCAGGGAGTTATTTTATGAAAGGCTCTGAAGCAGGTCTCATGGGGAGCTTTCTGATTATTGGGCTGATCAGGGAGTGGGTTTTAGACGGCCCACTTGCTTTCTTTTTCATGTTCATATCCTTGGCCCTTTGAATCTGGCAGAGTGGGTTTTAGACGGCCCACCTGCTTTCTTTTTCATGTTCATATCCTTGGCCCTTTGAATATGTCCCAGACTCGGTCCCTCTTTAAATGAGCCAACCACGTGCCCTATGCCTGAAGTCACGTGTTCCCTTTATCCGACGTATCATAGTCCTCCATCACCTCGATATCCTCTGTGTACTCCTCTAAAAGTTGCCCTTTCCTCTCAGCTGTCTCCCTCAGCGGTGGAAGATTTTGAATCGCTTTTCCTCTTTCGTTCATCATACTGACACCCCGTACACTGTGCTCTTTCTCCTTTTGCTCTCTAAACCTCGCCGGCGCTTGACACCACACCGGCAGGTTGAAGATGCGTACACCATCGGTAACTTCCACTTGAGAGGGGATGCTTTCCTTGGTCCCTTTACCCCAATTCGAGCCCACCAGAGGTGATTTTTCAACTGGTTTCTTCTTCCATTTCAATCCATCCACCACACTGGTCACCGATGTCCTTCATGACTCTGTCGTTCCATAGATGTAGTGGAAGACCCAAAATCCGTACCCAGAATCAGCAGAACTTGGTCTGCTCTGGTATTGCACCTGCAGTGGGTGACCACCATTGGAGAGTCAGCTGCTCGTTCCTTCTTTTCCAGTTTGCTATTAACACTTGTTCTGGGTCCCTCCTGGACTGAAATTCGAATAAAATCTGGATCCCATTCATGTCATACACCTGTAGGTTGTGGATGCCTCTCCACGTCTGTTGGGCCCAGCGCCTTACGTCCGAACGAGTGGGTATTTCATCGCAGCCTGGGAAACTTCCCACCAAGCATCTGTGCAGAATGCCTTCCCCATTCTCCTCCTAGTGATCTGTTGAAGACTTCGTGGCTTCCATGTCGGTGGCTTCACCTGCTGTCCACTTTGTTTTCTGTGTAACTTGTTTGTAGCTCTCCCCCCTCCTTAGTCTTGATGTAATAGGCTCCCCTACCTTAATTCGATTTTGTTGTAAAACTGCTCCTTTAAGAGTGAACTCTTCTATTTTTGAGCAAAGCTCACACCAACCAGCATTGAATGTATTCTCGGGCAGAATGATTACCGACCTTGCTTCACCATTAACTGTTATAACTGATACAAACCTCCCATATTTATTGAACTTGAGGGAGCAATAAATATGGGTAGATACGTCCCTGCATCTCCATGACTTGAATGATTTCCCTTTAATGTCTGATGCCTCCCTTAACCTTTTGCAGAGCCACATGAGTGCTCCTCTGCTCATTTTGAGTCTTCTTAAATGGAATCTGGTACACTCCACCCATTAGTACCATACATTTGAAGTCGTTGATGTTTCCGTATATCATAAGTCTTCCCCCCAAACCTAAAATGAATCGTGTTCTCCATGAATGCTATTAAAACAGGGCAAAGAAAGAAGGTTCCGGTGACTTTTGTTCGCACCTAAGAGCCAGAAGGGCTCCTAGGGGGTTTTCTTGGGAAGAGTGTCTGGGAGGAAATCAGCGTCTATTTATGTAAAGAAGGACATTTCGATTTTCCTTCTTACAAAACCTGGGTCATATAATACTGAGAATAAAGGATTCTAATTTCGTGTAACTCAGAGAAACGTGCCTCGTGTTCCTTCTAAAATTCTGTTATGCGGTGCTCCAATCAGGAAACAATGGTAAACTGTACTAATCTTTAATTTCTCATGCACTAGAATTAATTTTTCAGAAGGTATGGGTTATTCACAGCGTCATCTAAGTTCGTGATAACTCTTAGCTGAGATGCTTGTCTAAGTTACCATAAGTCGACAACATATGACAAGGTTTAAAATTTTCTTTTGGTAGGTGCTGGTTTCTATCTAAATGCAACACAAGAGAAATGGAAGAACTGGAAGATGTATGACTATGTGGTCAAAGAACTGCCTACACTTCTTCATGAAAACTTTCCAGAACTTGATACATCACGGGCATCTATCTTTGGTCACTCTATGGGCGGGCATGGAGCATTGACAATCTACCTGAAAAACCTGGATAAATATAAGGTATTTCTCTATGAAACTTATGTCTCTACACATGAACTCAAACTTAGCTTGCAGCTGACTGATTATATTTGCTTCCGAGTCCGAAGCTTTGGAATATTGAACATTGATTCGTTATCATATGTTTTAAAGTTTCTAAAGAGCTTTATTTTCCATTTGAACTCATGTGAACATTCATAAGCATCATTTTGCGTATTCTTGACAGTCAGTATCAGCCTTTGCTCCTATTGCAAATCCCATTAACTGTCCATGGGGCCTGAAGGCTTTCACAAACTACTTGGGTGAAAATAAAGCTGATTGGGAGGTATGGTCTTCAAGTGATTGTGCTGCATAAAACTAGAAATACTTGAGGTGTCTTCATCTTATTGAGGTGTTAAGTTCTGTTTATGCAGGAATATGATGCTACCTGCCTTGTATCAAAATATAACAATGTCTCTGCTACCATTCTTATTGATCAGGTACAGCTCAATCTCTTGTTTAGCAAAAGGAATTTTCTTGAATTTTCCCTTTTGGTTATATGTTGTTAAATTGTCTCTCTTCTACATATGAAGTTATCAAAGGATATGCAAGGGTGGATCTAGAGTTCTAGTTACCGGTTCGGCAAAACTCAGTAGCTTTGGTCAAAATCCTGTATTTGTGATAAGAAATCCACTTAATTGTATAAATAGTTTATCCAGAACAATAAGTTGCCTTTTCAAGAATCGAGAACACATTCACTCAAAATTTTGGATCCGCCTCATGAGCTTTCTGCAGTTGGTCGCTTTAATGAGTACAACTTTGCCCGAGAATAGCATCCTGCTCAGTTCTTTTTTCTAGAAGTCACATTTATATCTATCAAGAAAAAAAGTTCTTCCATGTTTGTGTAGCTTCCGTCTTTAATCTGATCTTCACCTATCAACTGGAAGAAGAGAGCCGGCTGTCTCTGTTTTTCATTGTAGCTCATCATTGTTATTACAGAAACAGCTATGACAGTCACAGTTAGACAATTTGGGAGCTTAGACTTGTCCGTAGATGAAGCTAGATAGTCTTGGATTAACAGTGGATGCTCATTTGACCAGTGTGAAATTTATGAGCTAGTGATAATATAAACAGTTATAGAGGATGATTCCTCAGTTATTCCATAGCTGATAGGTGAGAGGTGTTTTGAGGCTTCTAAACCGAGGCTGCTTAGGCTTTATTGTTGTTAAGGAGATATGTCCTGACACCTATAGCACAGAAATGACTGTCTTATGTTAGGAGAGAGGAGTATTTTTTCCTCCCTTTGGCATGAGGAGTGTCCATTTTTTATTCAGATTGCTTTACTTTGCAACTGAAAAAGAATCCAGTTATACGTGTTATAATTGTATTCTTTTTGCAACACATGACCTCAAAATTCCCATGACCATACGAGATAGAACTGCAAATAATGGAGGTGATATATATTATCCTTTGTGCAACACATACTTAGCCATTGCTTTGTGGACGAAAGATGTATGAATTCTCAATGCATATATAGATTAATGCCTTGTTAATTACCTTTCAAATGACTAATTGAGTGCTTGAATATCTTGACACAACTTTCATGCATCTAGGTTGTAAAAACCTTCAGCCTTCACGAAATATGCTTCTATCCGCAATCGAGCACTACCAGTTGATAAACTGAATTCAAGACAATCTCTTCAATAAAGCCCACATCATGAATCTAAGTAACGAAAAGCTTAAAGAACAAAATCAGTAAGTTAAAAGGATGATTAGATATGAGTGGCAACTGGCAAGCACGTGAAAATGAACGTCAAACCATTGAACTAAGACTAATAGTAGAAAGGATCTTTGTGAATTATTTACCTTGTCCAAAAAGACAAAGATAATAAAATTTTATCCATTTCTTTGCCACTCCATAGCCTTTGACATAACGATAACCCAAAATATAATAAGCAGAATGAAGTTGTTGTAAGAATAAGCTGTTACAATGTCTTTGTAAAGTTCCACTGATGTCAGAAACCATGATGTCTCGTTACTCACGCCTTAGCCCCCTAAATAGCAATTTTATACTGTTACAATATTAGGGAAGAGAAAGGGGAGGACTTTTAGGGAAAAAAAGTATAGGTTTCATGACTTCATAAATTTTGAATTAGTATTCATTGTTGGGAACTTGTCATGAGGTAGTGTGGCTACTGTCAAACTTAAACTTTAGCTGCTGGCACCAAGAAAAAGCAGTGTAGGTTGAGCCACTGAAGGAGAAATACAAGGATATCCTACAATATATGATCTACTTTCTGTATGCAGATATAGAAAGGAATAGCTCGTTATGTCATGTGTCCAAATATTTTTCTTAATTTGCTTGAGCATCTGACTGTTTTAACTTGTAGGGAGAGGATGATAAATTCTTAAAAGATCAACTGCTCCCACAAAAGTTTGAGGAGGCATGCAGAAAGATTAATGTTCCTCTACTGCTGCGGCTGCAACCCGGTTATGACCACTCCTACTTTTTCATTGCCACCTTCATTGATGATCACGTTCGTCATCACGCCCAAGCCCTTAACCTTTGATTTGTTAAGCTTCTATTCTTGTTGATGCTTTTCTGGAAATGTAATGAGGGACAACTTAAGCAAGTTTGTAGTGGTGCACTTTTGGTTTGGCATATATTATGTTGAGGTACTTAATGAGACTTGTAATATCAAATAAAAGTGTGTTTCCAATCCACATTATGTCTGCCTTTTGTCTGCCTTTCTTGTTACTTTTGCTACTTATGTAAGTCCATTTTGAATAGTACTAATCTATCCTATCCGATTTGGTTTGCTATCCAAAAAAGAAGGGATTGAATACAAACAACAAAATTCAGTTGTCCTGTTCTTAACCAGTGAACATTCACTACCAGATTTTTCTGCATAAACCAAATGATTGGCTAAACTGTCTTCTCTTAGATCCAAGCAAGTTCTCAACTGTCCTTTTTATTTTTTATTTTTTTATTTTTTTGTGAGTTCTTAATCATTGTTTCTGATTTCTTCATGAACTAATACACACAAAAAATAATCAAATTCATGAATTGAGGTTTCAAGACGCTGAAACGCTTAAATGTATGATGTTATTCACGATGAACATGATGAGTGTTTTGTTCCCTAGACATATTTTGGGGGACACCAAATTTCAGGTCAAATCGTGTTCGTAAAAAAATATGAGAAAAATCACGTGTATTAATACATACGAAGAGCAATCAAATTCATGAATTCAGTTTTCATGATCCTGAAATGCCTATGGACAACGTTATTTATGACGAACATGATGAGTGTTGATTACAAAGACATTTTTGAGGATACATCAAATTTCAAGCCAATCGGAGTCCGTAAAAAAAGTTCAGGGAAATAACATGTACGAATACACTCGAAAAGTAATTAAATACATGAATTCGGGTTTCATGTTGATCACAAGGTCATTTTCGATGGACACACTTAATTATAGGTCAACAGAGTCCGTCAACAAACTCAAGAAAATCTACATGTACTAGTACACACAAAAAATAATCAATTTTATGATTTATGAATTATGAATTCATGATCCTAAAATGCCTAAATGAATGACGTTACCCTTGGAGAACATGATGAGAATTGATCACAAGACCATTTTTGTTGGATATATCTAATCTCAGGCCAAACAGGAAAATCTACATGTACTAATACATACGAAAAGCAATCAATTTCATGAGTTCGGAATTTATGATCCTAAAATGCTTAAATGAATAATATTGTCCATGGCAAGCATAATGAGTATTGATCACAAGGATATTTTCGGCTGACATACAAAATTTCAAGTCAAATAAAGTCAATCAAAAATATCCCGCAAAAGTTGTTAAATTCATTAATTCAAGATTTATAATCCTGAAATCCCTAAATGAACGATGTTAGCCATGACGAAATGATGATTATTGATCACAAGGCCATTTCTAATGGAAACACTTAATTTTAGGCCAAACAGAGTCCATCAACAAACTATGTAAAATATACATGTACTAATATACATGAAAAACAATCAATTTCATGAATCCGGGTTTCATAAACTTGAAATGCCTAAATAAACAACGTTATCCATGGAGAACATTATGAGTATTGATAACAAGATCATTTTTAGTGGACACACCTAATTTCAGGTCAAACTGAGTCCGTTAACAAACTTGAAAAATTCTACATGTACTAATACACACGAAAACAATTAATTTCATAAAATCGGATTTTATAATCCTGAAACACCTAAATGAACGACGTTATCTATGGAGAACATTATGAGTATTGATAACAAGATCATTTTTATTGGACACATCTAATTTCAGGTCAAATCGAGTCCGTAAACAAACTTAAAAAATTCTACATGTACTAATACACATGAAAAATAATCAATTTCATAAATTCGAATTTCATGACCCTGAATCACCTATGAACGATGTTATCTATGGAGAACATGAACATGATGTGTATTAAGCACAATATGATTTTTGATGGACACACTAAATTTTAGACTAAACGGAGTCCGTCAACAAACTTAGAAATATCAACATCTTCTAATACACACGAAAAATAATCAATTTCATGGCCCTGAAACACCCTAATGAACAATTTTAATGTTGGAAAACATTATGAGTATTAATCACAAAGCAATTTTGGTGAAAACACCAAATTTCAGGCCTAACGGAGTCCGTCAAGAAACGAAGAAAAATTGACATGTACTAATACATAAGAAAAGTAATTAATTTCATGAATTCAGATTTCATGACCCTGAAACACACCTAAACGAATGATATATCCATGAAGAACATGTTGAGTATTAATCACAAGGCCATTTTGGGTGAAAACTCCTAATTTCAGGACAAACGGAGTCCGTCAACAAATTCAGAAAAATCTACATGTACTAATGCACACAAAAAGTAATCAATTTTATGAATTCGAATTTTATATCCTAAAAATACCTAAATGAACAAAGTTATCACTGATGAACATTATGAGTATTGATCACAAGGCCATTTCCAGTAGACACACCTAATTTCAGGCTAAACGGAGCCCGTCAACAAACTTAGAAAAATCAACATGTACTAATACATATCCAAGTATTGGAAAACTCCCTTATTTGTCCTATTCTTCTCATCACTTTGCCTCAAGCATTGTAATGATAGTCTCGTGTCTTGGCCCCAACATCCATGAATTGAAGCTTTCAACCATGTTGTTGTCAACACTATCGCAACAGCTAAAGGTCTTGAAGTAAACCTTAGACCACTTTTCTATATTGTACCACAACAAGTCATCATATATTTATCCCCTAACTTCTCCATATGATCCAAATTTCTTCTCAATTCTTGGAGAAATGTAGAGTTAACACATCTCCAAAAACAGTTCCTCCTCTCAATGCCTCTCCAATTCTTAGACCAGTTCGCTAGGATGTGGCTAGGCACAATGAAAATTAGGGACCGAACTGAGACGATCAATCAAATCTCAAAAATGCATGGCTTACACACGCCAAAAATTATAAAAATCGTTAATTCTCTTTTATGCAAGAAATAGTTATATCGGCCCAAAAAATTGATAGAGCGCTCGTCACCAGGCCTTGTAGGCTGGACACAGTCAAAATTTGAGGCCGAACGGAGATGGTCAATCGAGTCTCGAGAAATGATAGGGCGCCCGTCACCAGGCCTTGTCGGCTATGTGCAGCCAAAATTTGGAGCCGAACGGAGACGGTCAATCAAATCTCAAGAAATCCGTGGGCTAACACACACCGAAAATCGCAAAAATTGTAAATTCTTATTTATGGGAAAAATAGTGATGCCGATCAAATGAAATGATAGGGCGCTCGTCACCAGGCCTTATAGGCTGCGGACAACAAAAATTTGGGGCCGAACGTAGACGGTCAGTCAAATCTTGAGAAATCCGTGGGCTAACACACACCGAAAATCACGAAAATCATAAATTCTCATTTATGCAAAAAATAGTGATGCCGATCAATTGAAATGATATGACGCTCGTTACCTGGCCTTGTAGGCTTCGCACTGCTAAAATTTGGGGCCAAATGGAGACGGTCAATCAAATCTCGAGAAATCCGTGGGCTAACACACACCGAAAATGACAAAAATCGCAAATTCTCATTTATGCGGAAAATAGTGATGCCGATCAAATGAAATGATAGGGCGCTCGTCATCAGGCCTTGTAGGCTGCGCACAGCCAAAATTTGAGGCCGAACGGAGATGGTCAATCAAATCTCGAGAAATCCGTGGGCTAACATACATCGAAAATTGCGAAAATCGTAAATTCTCATTTATGCGAAAAATAGTGATGCCGATCAAATGAAATGATAGGGCGCTCGTCACCAGGCCTTGTCGGCTATGCGCAGCAAAAATTTGGGGCGAACGGAAACGGTCAGTCAAATCTCGAGAAATCCGTGGGCTAACACACACCGAAAATTGCGAAAATCATAAATTCTCATTTATGCGAAAAATAGTGATGCCGATCAGTTGAAATGATAGGGCGCTCGTCACAAGGCCTTTTAGGCTACGCACAACCAAAATTTGGGGCCAAACGTAGACGGTCAGTCAAATCTCGAGAAATCCGTGGGCTAACACACACCAAAAATTGCGAAAATCGAAAATTCTCATTTATGCGAAAAATAGTGATGCCGATCAAATAAAATGATAGGGCGCTCGTCACCAGGCCTTGTAGGTTGCGCACAACTAAAATTAGGGCCGAACGGAGACGGTCAATCAAATCTCAAGAAATCGTGGGCTAACATATACCGAAAATGGCGAAAATCGTAAATTCTTATTTATGCGAAAAATAGTGATGCCGATCAAATGAAATGATAGGGCACTCGTCATCAAGGTTGGTAGGCTGCGCACAGACAAAATTTGGAGTCGAACGTAGACAGTCAGTCAAATCTCGAGAAATCCGTGGGCTAACATACACCGAAAATCGCGAAAATCATAATTTCTCATTTATGCGAAAAATAGTGATGCCGATCAAATGAAATGATAGGGCGCTCGTCAACAGGCCTTGTAGGCTATGCGCAGCTAAAATTTGGGGCCAAACGGAGACGGTCAATCAAATCTCGAGAAATCTGTGGGCTAACATACATCGAAAATGGCGAAAATCGTAAATTCTCATTTATGCGAGAAATAGTGATTCCGATCAAATGAAATGATAGGGAGCTCGTCACTAGGCCTAATAGGCTGCGCACAACCAAAATTTGGGGCAGAACGGAGATGGTAAATTTAATCTCGAGAAATCCGTGGGCTAACATACACCGAAAATGGTGAAAATCATAAATTCTCATTTATCAGAGAAATAGTGATGTCGATCAAATGAAATGATAGGGCGCTCGTGACCAGGCCTTGTAGGCTGCGCACAGCCAAAATTTGGGGCTGAACGTAGATGGTCAGTCAAATCTCGAGAAATCCGTGGGCTAACACACAACGAAAATCGCGAAAATCGTAAATTTTCATTTATGTGAAAAATAGTGATGCCGATCAAATAAAATAATAGGGAGCTCGTCACCAGGCCTTATAGGCTGCGCACAGCCAAAATTAGGGCCGAACGGAGACGGTCAATCAAATCTCAAGAAATCCGTGGGCTAACATACACAGAAAATGGCGAAAATCGTAAATTCTTATTTTTTCAAAAAATAGTGATGCCGATCAAATGAAATGATAGGGCACTCGTCATAAAAGTTTGTAGGTTACGCACAACCAAAATTTGGGGTCGAACGTAGACGGTCAGTCAAATCTCGAGAAATCCGTGGGCTAACACACACCGAAAATTGCGAAAATCGTAAATTCTCATTTATGCAAAAAATAGTGATGCCGATCAAATAAAATGATAGGGCGCTCGTCACCAGGCCTTGTAGCCTGCGCACATCCAAAATTTGGGGCCGAACGGAGATGGTCAATAAAATCTCTAGAAATCCGCGGTCTAACACAAACCGAAAATCACAAAAATTATAAATACTCATTTATGCGAAAAATAGTGATGCCGATCAATTAAAATGATAGGGCGCTCATTACCAGGCCTTGTAGGCTGCACACAGCCAAAATTTGGGCCAAACGAAGACGGTCAATCAAATCTCGAGAAATCCGTAGGCTAACATACACCGAAAATGGAGAAAATCGTAAATTCTTATTTATGCGAAAAATAGTGATGCCGATCAAATGAAATGATAGGGCACTCGTCATCAAGGTTGGTAGGTTGCGCACAGCTAAAATTTGGAGTCGAACGTAGACGGTCAGTCAAATCTCGAGAAATCCGTGGGCTAACATACACCGAAAATCGCGAAAATCGTAAATTCTCATTTATGCGAAAAATAATGATGCTGATCAAATGAAATGATAGGGCTCTCATCACCAGGCCTTGTAGGATATGCGCAGCCAAAATTTGGGGCCAAACGGAGACGGTCAATCAAATCTCAAGAAATTCGTTGGCTAACATACATCGAAAATGGCGAAAATCGTAAATTCTCATTTATGCGAAAAATAGTGATGCCGATCAAATGAAGTGATAGGGAGCTCGTGACCAGGTCTTGTAGGCTGCGCACGGCCAAAATTTGGGGCCGAACGGAGACAGTCAATTTAATCTCGAGAAATTCGTGGGCTAACATACACCGAAAATCGCGAAAATCATAAATTCTCATTTAAGCAAAAAATAGTGATGCCGATCAAATGAAATGATAGGGCGCTCGTCACCAGGCCTTGTAGGTTGCGCACAGCCAAAATTGGGGCTGAACGTAGACGGTCAGTCAAATCTCAAGAAATCCGTGGGCTAACCCACACCGAAAATTATGAAAATCGTAAATTCTCATTTATGCGAAAAATAGTGATGCCGATCAAATAAAATGATAGGGCGCTCGTCACCAGGCCTTGTAGGCTGCGCACAGCCAAAATTAGGGCCGAACCGAGACGGTCAATCAAATCTCAAGAAATCCGTGGGCTAACATACACCGAAAATTGCGAAAATCGTAAATTCTTATTTATGCAAAAAACAGTGATGCCGATCAAATGAAATGATAGGGCACTCGTCATCAAAGTTGGTAGGCTGTGGACAGCCAAAATTTGGAGCCGAACTAGACGGTCAGTCAAATCTCGAGAAATCCGTGGGCTAACACACATTGAAAATCGCGAAAATCGTAAATTCTCATTTATGCGAAAAATAGTGATGCCGATCAAATAAAATGATAGGGCGCTCGTCACCAGGCCTTGTAGCCTGCGCACATCCAAAATTTGGGGCCGAACAGAGACGGTCAATAAAATCTCAAGAAATCCGTGGGCTAACACAAACCAAAAATCGCGAAAATCATAAATTCTCATTTATGTGAAAAATAGTGATGCCAATCAATTGAAATGATAGGGCGCTCGTTACCAGGCCTTGTAGGCTGCACACAACCAAAATTTGGGGCAAAACGGAGTCGATTAATCAAATCTCGTGAAATCCGTGGGCTAACATACATCGAAAATGGCGAAAATCGTAAATTCTCATTTATGCGAAAAATGGTGATGCCGATCAACTAAAATGATAGAGCGCTCGTCACCAGACCTTGTAGGCGACCCACAACCATAATTAGGGTCCGAACGGAGACGGCCGATCAAATCTCGAGAAATCCGTGGGCTCACATACACCGAAAATCGCCAAAATCATAAATTATCCTTTATGCGAAAAATGGAGATGCCGATCAACTAAAGTGATAGGGCGCTCGTCACCAGGCCTTGTAGGCTGCGCACAACCAAAATTTGGGCCCGAACGAACATGAACGATCTAATCTCGAGAAATCCGTGGGCTAACATACACGAATATCGCAAAAATCGTAAATTCTCATTTATGCGAAAAATAGTGATGCCGATCAAATAAAGTGATAAGGAGCTCGTCAGCAGGCCTAGTAGGCTGCGCACAGCCAAAATTTGGGACCAAACGGAGAGGGCCGATCAAATCTCAAGAAGTTCGTGGGCTAACATACACCGAAAATCGCGAAAATCTTAAATTCGTATTTATGCGAAAAATGATGATGCCGATCAACTAAAGTGATAGAGCGCTCGTCACCAGGCCTTATAGGCTGCCTACAGCCAAAATTTGGCCCGAACGGAGACGGACGGTCAAATCTCGAGAAATGCGTGGGCTAACACACACCGAAAATTGCAAAAATCATAAATTCTCATTTATGAGAAAAAATGATGATGCCGATCAAATAAAGTGATGGGGCGCTCATCATTAGGCCTTGTAGGCTATGCACAACCAAAATTTAGGGCCAAACGGAGATGGTCAATAAAATCTCGAGAAATTCGTGGGCTTAACATACACCGAAAATCACGAAAATCGAAAATTCTCATTTATGCAAAAAATGATGCTGCCGATCAAATGAAATGATAGGGAGCTTGTCACCAGTCCTTGTAGGCTTCCCACAGCCAAAATTTGATCCTGAACGGAGACGGCCGATCGAATTTCGAGAAATTCGTTGGCTAACAAACATCGAAAATCGCCAAAATCGTAAATTCTCCTTTATGCGAAAAATGGTGATGTCGATCAACTAAAGTGATAGGGCGCTCGTCACCAGGCTTGTAGGCTGCACACAGCCAAAATTTGGGCCCGAACGAACACGACCGATCAAATTTTGAGAAATTCGTGGGCTAACATACACCGAAAATCGCGAAAATCGTAAATTCTCATTTATGCGAAAAATGGTGATGCCGATCAAATAAAGTGATAAAGAGCTCGTCACCAAGCTTAGGAGGCTGCGCATAGCCAAAATTTTGGGCCAAACGGAGATGGCCGATCAAATCTCGAGATGTTCGTGGGCTAACATACACCGAAAATAGCAAAAATTGTAAATTCTCAATTATGCAAAAAATGGAGATGCCTATCAACTAAAGTGATAGAGCGCTCATCACTAGGCCTTATAGGCTGCCCACTGTCAAAATTTGGGCCCGAACGGAGACGGCTGATCAAATCTCGAGAAATGAGTGGGCTAACACACAGCGAAAATCGCGAAAATCATAAATTCTCATTTATGCAAAAAATTAAGATGCCGATCAAATAAAGTGATAGGGAGCTCGTCATCAGGCATTGTAGGCTATGCGCAGCTAAAATTTTGGGTCAAACGGAGATGATTAATCAAATCTCGAGAAATTCGTGGGCTAACACATACCAAAAATTGTAAAAATCGTAAATTCTCATTTATGCAAAAAATAGTGATGCCGATCAAATGAAATGATAGGGCGCTCGTCACCAGGCTTTGTCGGCTATGCGCAGCCAAAATTTGGGGGTGAACGGAGACGGTCAGTCAAATCTCGAGAAATTCGTGGGCTGACACACACCGAAAATGGCGAAAATCGTAAATTATCATTTATGCGAAAAATAGTGATGCTGATCAAATGAAATGATAGGGCGCTCGTCATCAACGTTGGTAGGCTGCGCACAGCCAAAATTTGGGGTCGAACGGAGATTGTCAGTCAAATCTCGAGAAATCCGTGGGCTAACCCACACCGAAACTAGCGAAAATCGTAAATTCTTATTTATGCAAAAAATAGTGATGCCGATCAAATCAAATAATAGGGCGCTCGTCACCAGGCCTTGCCGGCTATGCGCAGTCAAAATTTGGTGCCAAATGGAGACGGTCAGTCAAATCTCGAGAAATCCGTGAGCTAACACACTGAAAATCGCAAAAATTGAAAATTTTCATTTATGCGTCAAATGGTTATGCCGATCAAATAAAGTGATAAGGAGCTCGTCACCAGGCCTAGTAGGCTACGCACAGCTAAAATTTGGGGCCAAACAGAAAACGACCGATCAAATCTCGAGAAATTCGTGAGCTAACATACACCGAAAATTGCAAAAATCATAAATTCTCATTTATGCGAAAAATGGTGATGCCGATAAACTAAAGTGATAGAGCGCTGGTCACTAAGCCTTGTAGGCTGTCCACAGCCAAAATTTAAGGCCGAACGGAGACGGCCGATCAAATCTCGAGAAATCCGTATGCTAACATACACCGAAAATCGCAAAAATCGTAAAATTTTCATTTATGCAAAAAATGGTGATGCCGATCAACTAAAGCGATAGAGCGCTCGTCACCAGGCCTTGTAAGCTGCGCACAACTAACATTTCGGGCCGAACTGAGACGGTCACTCAAATCTCGAGAAATTCGTGGGCTAACACACACCGAAAATCGCGAAAATCATAAATTCTCATTTATGCGAAAAATGATTATGCCGATCAAATAAAGTGATGGATAGCTCGTCACCAGGACTTGTAGGCTGCGCACAGCCAAAATTTATAACCGAACGGAGACGGCCGATCAAATCATGAGAAATTCGTGGGCTAACATACACCGAAAATCGTGAAAATCGTAAATTCTCATTTATGCGAAAAATGGTGATGCCGATCAAATGAAATGATAGGGCGCTCGTCATAAAGGTTCGCAGGCTGCGCACAGCCAAAATTTGAGGCCGAACGGAGACGGTCGATCAAATCTCGAGAAATCCTTGGGCTAACATACACCGAAAATTGCCAAAATCGTAAATTCTCATTTATGCAAAAAATGGTAATGCCGATCAAATAAAGTGATAGGTAGCTCGTCACCAGGCCTTGTAGGCTGCGCACAACCAAAATTTGGACCGAACGGAGACGGTCGATCAAAACTCGAGAAGTCTGTGGGCTAACATATACCGAAAATCGCGAAAATCATAAATTCTCATTTATGCCGATTAAATAAAGCGATGGATAGCTCGTCACCAGGCCTTATAGGCTGCGCACGGCCAAAATTTTGGACCAAACGGAGACGACCGATCAAATCTCGAGAAATCCGTAGGCTAATATACACCGAAAATCGTGAATATCGTAAATTCTCATTTGTGCGAAAAATGATTATGCCCATAAAATAAAGTGATGGGTAGCTCGTCACCATGCCTTGTTGGCCGCGTACAGCCAAAATTTGGTACCGAACGGAGATGACCGATCAAATCTCGAGAAATTCGTGGGCTAACGGACAACGAAAATCGCAAAATTTATAAATTCTCATTTATGCGAAAAATGGTGATGCCGATCAACTAAAGCGATAGGGAGCTCATCATCAGGCCTTGTAGGCTGCGCACAGCTGAAATTTCGGGCCGAACGGAGACGGTCACTCAAATCTCGAGAAATTCGTGGGCTAACACACCGAAAATCGCCAAAAGAGTAAATTCTCATTTATGCGAAAAATATTTATGCCGATCAAATAAAGTGATAGGTAGCTCGTCACCAGGCCTTGTAGGCTGCGTACAACTAAAATTTTAGGCCAAACGGCGACGGTCACTCAAATCTCGAGAAATTCGTGGGCTAACACACACCGAAAAACGCAAAAATCAGAAATTTTTATTTATGAGAAAAATGATTATGCCGATCAAATAAAGTGATGGGTAGCTCGTAACCAGGCCTTGTAAGCTGTGCACAGCCAAAATTTAGGACCGAACGTACATGGCCGATAAAATCTCGAGAAATTCGTGGGCTAACATACACCGAAAATCGCGAAAATTGTAAATTCTCATTTATGCGAAAAATGGTGATGACGATCAAATGAAATGATAGGGCGCTCGTCATCAAGGTTCGTAGGCTGCGCACAGCCAAAATTTTGGACCGAACAGAGACGACCGATAAAATCTCGAGAAATTCATGGGCTAACATACACCGAAAATCGTGAAAATCATAAATTCTCATTTATGCGAAAAATAATTATGCCGATTAAATAAAGTGATGGGTAGCTCGTCACCAGGCCTTATAGGCTGGGCACAACCAAAATTTGAGACCAAACGGAGACGACCGATAAAATCTTGAGAAATCCGTAGGCTAATATACACCGAAAATCGCGAAAATCAAAAATTCTTATTTATGTGAAAAATAATTATGCCCATAAAATAAAGTGATGGGTAGCTTGTCACCGTGTCTTGTAGGCCGCGCACAACTAAAACTTGGGACCGAACGGAGACGACCAATCAAATTTCGAGAAATTCGTGGGCTAACATACACCGAAAATCACCAAAATCGTAAATTCTCATTTATGCGAAAAATGGTAATGCCGATCAACTAAAGCGATAGGGAGCTCGTCATCAGGCCTTGTAGGCTGCGCACAACTAAAATTTCAGGCCGAACGGAGAAGGTCACTCAAATCTCGAGAAATTCGTGGGCTAACACACACCGAAAATTGCCAAAATCGTAAATTCTCATTTACACGAAAAATGATTATGCCGATCAAATAAAGTGATAGGTAGCTCGTCACCAGGCGTTGTAGGCTGCGCACAACTAAAATTTCAGGCCGAACGGAGATGGTCACTCAAATCTCGAGAAATTCATGGGCTAACACACACCGAAAACGCGAAAATAATAAATTCTCATTTATGTGAACAGAGACGGCCAATCAAATCTCGAGAAATCTGTGGGCTAACATACACCAAAAATTGGAAAAATCGTAAATTATCCTTTATGCGAAAAATGGTGATGCCGATCAAATAAAGTGATAGGGCGCTCGTCACCAGGCCTTGTAGGCTGTGCACAGCCAAAATTTAGGTCCGAACGGACACGACCGATCAAATCTCGAGAAATCCGTGGGCTAACACCGAAAATTGCAAAAATCGTAAATTCTTATTTATGCGAAAAATAGTGATGCCGATCACATAAAGTGATAAGGAGCTCGTCACCAGGCCTAGTAAGTTGCACACAACCAACATTTTGGGCCAAACGGAGACGACCGATCAAATCTCGAAAAGGTCGTGAGCTAACATACATCAAAAATCGTGAAAATCGTAAATTTTAATTTATGCGAAAAATGGTGATGCTGATCAACTAAAGTGATAGAGCGCTCGTCACCAGGCCTTGTGGGATACCCACAACAAAAGTTTGGACCCGAACGGAGATGGCCGATAAAAATTTGAGAAATGCGTGGGCTAACACACACCGAAAATCGCAAAAATTGTAAATTCTAATTTACGCAAAAAATGGTGATGCCGATAAAATAAAGTAATAGGGAGCTTGTCACCGGTCTTTGTAGGCTACACACAGCCAAAATTTGGGGCCGGACGGAGACGACCGATCAAATCTCGAGAAATCTGTGGACTAACATACACCGAAAATCGCGAAAATTATAAATTCTCATTTATGCGAGAAATGGTGATGCCGATCAACTAAAGTGATAGAGCGCTTGTCACCAGGCCTTGTAGGATGCCCACAGCCAAAATTTAGGCCCGAACGGAGATGTCCGAGCAAATCTCGGGAAATCCGTGAGCTAACATACACAGAAAATCGCCAAAATCCTAAATTATCCTTTATGCGGAAAATGGTGATACCGATCAACTAAAGTGATAGGGCGCTCATCACCAGGCCTTGAACGCTATGTATAGCCAAAATTCTAGCCCGAACGGACACGACCGATCAAATCTCGATAAATCCGTGGGCTAACATACACCGAAAATCGCGAAAATCATAAATTCTCATTTATGCGAAATATGGTGATGCCGATCAAATAAAGTGATAAAAAGCTCGTTTCCAGGCCTAGTAGGCTTGCGCACATCCAAAATTTGGGGCCAAACGGAGACGATCGGTCAAATCTTGAGAAGTTCGTGGGCTAACATACACCGAAAATCGCAAAAATCGCAAATTCTTATTTATGCGAAAAATATTGATGTTGATTAAATGAAATGATAAGGCGCTCGTCACCAGGCCTTGTTGGCTATGCACAGCCAAAATATGGGGCCGAATGGAGACGGTCAATTTAATCTCGAGAAATATGTGGGCTAACATACACCGAAAATCGCGAAAATCGTAAATTCTCATTTATGCGAAAAATAGTGATGATGATCAAATGAAATGATAGGGCGCTCGTCACAAGGCCTTGTAGGCTATGCGCAACCAAAATTTGGGGCCAAACGGAGACGGTCAATCAAATCTCTAGAAATCTGTGGGCTAACATACACCAAAAATCGCGAAAATAGTAAAATCTCATTTATGCGAAAAATAGTGATGCCGATCAATTGAAATGATAAGGCGCTCGTTACCAAGACTTGTAGGTTGCGCACTACCAAAATTTGGGGCCAAACGGAGACGGTAAATCAAATCTCGAGAAATCCGTAGGCTAACATACACTGAAAATGGCGAAAATCATAAATTTTTATTTATGCAAAAAATGTTGATGCTGATTAACTAAAGTGATAGAGCGCTCGTCACCAGGCCTTGTAGGCTGCCCACAGCCAAAATTTGGGGCCGAACGGAGACGATCGATCAAATCTCGAGAAATCCGTGGGCTAACATGTACCGAAAATCGCCAAAATCGTAAATTATACTTTATGCGAAAAATTGTGATGCCAATAACCTAAAGTGATAGGGCGCTCGTCATCAGACCTTGTAGGCTGCGCACAGCCAAAATTTGGGCCCGAACGAACATGGCCGATCAAATCTCGAGAAATCTGTGGGCTAACATACACCGAAAATTGCGAAAATCGTAAATTCTATTTTCTGCGAAAAATGGTGATGCCGATCAAATATAGTGATAAGGAGCTAGTCACCAAGCCTAATAAGCTGCGCACAGCCAAAATTTGGAGCCAAACGGAGACGGCCGATCGAATCTCGAGAAGTTTATGGGGTAACATACACCGAAAATCTCGAAAATCGTAAATTCCCATTTATGCGAAAAATGGTGATGCCGATCAACTAGAGTGATAGAGCGCTCGTCACCAGGCCTTGTAGGCTGCCCATAGCTAAAATTTGGGGCCGAACGGAGATGGCTGATCAAATCTCGAGAAATACGTGGGCTCACAAACACCGAAATCGCGAAAATTGTAAATTCTTATTTATGCGAAAAATAGTGATGCCGATCAAATGAAATGATAGGGCGCTCGTCACCAGGCCTTGTAGGCTGCGCACAATCAAAATTTGGGGCCGCACGGATACAGTCAATTTAATCTTGAGAAATTCGTGGGCTAATATACACCGAAAATCGCAAAAATCATAAATTCTCATTTATGCAAAAAATAGTGATGCCGATCAAATGAAATGATAGGGTGCTCGTCACCAGGCCTTGTAGGCTATGCGCAGCCAAAATTTGGGGCTGAACGAAGACGGTTAATTTAATCTCGAGAAATCCTTGGGCTAACATACACCGAAAATCGTAAAAATTGTAAATTCTCATTTAATTGAAAAATAGTGATGCCGATCAAATGAAATGATGGGGCGCTCGTCATCAGGCCTTGTAGGCTATGCGCAGCCAAAATTTGGGGCCGAACGGAGACGATCAGTCAAATCTCGCGAAATCCGTGGGCTAACACACGCCGAAAATTGCAAAAATGGTAAATTCTTATTTATGCGAAAAATAGTGATGCTGATCAAATGAAATGATAGGGCGCTCGTCACCAGGCCTGCGCAACCAATATTTGGGTCCGAACAGAGACGGTCAATTTAATCTCGAGAAATCTGTGGGCTAACATACATAGAAAATTGCAAAAATCGTAAATTCTCATTTATGCGAAAAATAGTGATGACGATCAAATGAAATGATAGGGCGCTCATCACCAGGCCTTGTAGACTATGCGCACCCAAAATTTGGGGACGAACGGAGACGGTCAGTCAAATCTCGAGAAATCCGTGGGCTAACACATACCGAAAATCGCAAAAATCGTAAATTCTCATTTATGCGAAAAATAGTGATGCCGATCAATTGAAATGATAGGGCGCTCGTCACCAGGCCTTGTAGGCTGCGCACCTCCAAAATTTGGGGCCAAACGTAGACGGTCAGTCAAATCTCAAGAAATCCGTGGGCTAACACACACCGAAAATCGCGAAAATCGTAAATTCTCATTTATGCGAAAAATAGTGATGCCGATCAATTGAAATGATAGGGCGCTCGTTACCAGGCCTTGTAGGCTGCGCACTGTCAAAATTTGGGGGCGAGCGGAGATGGTCAATCAAATTTCAAGAAATCAATTGGCTAACACACACTAAAAATCTTGAAGATCGTAAATTCTCAATTATGATAAAAATAGTGATGCCGAACAAAAAAATTGATAGAGCGTTTGTCACCAGGCCTTGAAGGCTGGGCACAGCTAAAATTACAGGCAGAAGAGAGACATCCAATCAAATCTAGAAAAATCCATGGCTTAACACACACCGAAAATCTTGAAAATTGTAAATACTAATTTATGCAACAAATAGTGATGTTTGCCAAAAAAATTAATAGACCACTCGTCACCAGGCCTTGTAAGGTAGGCACAACAACAGTTTGGGGCCTAACAGAGATGGTCAATCAAATCTCGAGAAATACATGGGCTAACACACCCCGAAAATCTTGAAAATCATAATTCTTTTTTATGCAAAAAAATAGTGAAGCCGACAAAATAAATTTCATAGAGAGCTCATCAGCAGGCCTTGTAGGCTGTGCACAACATAAATTTGGGGCAGAACAGAGATGGTCAATCAAATCTCGAGAAATCCATGGGCTAACACACACCGAAAATCTTGAAAAATCGTAAATTCTCATTTATGCAAGAAATAGTGATGCCGGCCAAAAAAATTGATAAAGCGCTCGTCACTAGGATCTTGTAGGATAGACGCAACCAAAATTTGGGGCCGAACGAAGACGGTCAATCAAATGTCGAGAAATTCATGGGCTAACACACACCGAAAATCATGAAAATTGTAAATTCTCATCTATGCAAAAAATAGTGATGCCGGCTAAAAAAATTGATAGAGCTCTCTCCACCAAGCCTTGTAGGCTGGGCACGACCAAAATTTGGGGCCGAACAGAGACGTTCAATCAAGCCTCGAGAAATTCATGAGCTAACACACACCAAAAATCTTGAAAATCGTAATTTTATTTATGCAAAAAATAGTGATGCCGGTCAAAAAAATTGATAGAGCACTCGTCACCAGGCCTTGTAAACAGGGCACAGTCAAAATTTGGGTCGAACGGAGACGGTCAATCAAATCTCGAGAAATTCATGGGCTAATACACATCGAAAATCTTGAAAATCGTAAATTCTCATTTTTGGAAGAAATAGTGATGCCGGCCAAAAAAATTTACAGAGCGCTCGTCACCAGGTCTTATAGGCTGGGCACAACCAAAGTTTGGGATCGAACGGAGACGGTCAATCGAATCTCGAGAAATTCATGGGCTAACATACACCGAAAATCATAAAAATTGTAAATTCTCATTTATGCAAGATATAGTCATGCCGACCAAAAAAATTGATAGAGCGCTCGTCACCAGGCATTGTATGCTTGGCACAACGAAAATTTGAGGCCTAACAGAGACGGTCAATCAAATCTCGAGAAATTCATGGGCTAACACACACCGAAAATCTTGAAAATCGTATATTCTCGTATATGCAAAAAAATTGTGATGACGGTCAAAGAAATTGATAGAGCACTCGTCACCAGACATTGTATGCTGGGCACAACCAAAATTTGAGGCCTAACGGAGATGGTCAATCAAATTACAAGAAATCAATGGGCTAACACACACTGAAAGTCATGAAAATCGTAAATTCTTATTTATGCAAAAAATAGTGATGCTTGCCAAAAAAAAATGATAGAGCGCTCGTCACCATGACTTGTAGGCTGGGCATAGCAAAAATTTTGGGCTGAATAGAGATGATCAATCAAATCTCGAGAAATCCATGGACTAACACACCGAAAATCATGAAAATCGTAAATTCTCATTTATGCAAAAAATAGTGATGCCAGCCAAAAAAATTGATAGAGCGCGCATCACCTGGCCTTGCAGCCTAGGCACAGCCAAAATTTGGGGCAGAACGGAGACATTCAATCAAATCTCGAGAAATTCATGGGTTAACACACACCGAAAATCTTGAAAATCATAAATTTTCAGTTAAGCAAAGAATAGTGTTGCCGATGAAAAAAACTGATAGAGCGCTCGTCACCAAGCCTTGTAGGCTGCGCACTACTAAAATTTGCGGTCGATCGGAGACAACCACTCAAATCTCGAGAAATTCATTAGTTAACACACACCGAAAATCTTGAAAATCGTAAATTCTCATTTATACAAAATATAGTGATGCCGACCAAAAAAATTGATAGAGCACTCGTCACCAGGCCTTGTAGGCTGGGCACAGCCAAAATTTGGGGCTGAACGGAGATAGTCAATTAAATCTCGAGAAATTCATGGGGTAACACACACCGAAAATCTTGAAAATCATAAATTCTCGTTTGTGCAAAAACTAGTGATGACTAACAAAAAAATTGATAGATCGCTCGTCACCAAGCCTTGTATGGTGGGCACAGCCAAAATTTGAGGTCAAACAGAGACGGTCAATCAAATATCGAGAAATTCATAAGCTAACACACACCGAAAATCATGAAAATTGTAAATATTCATTTATGCAAAAAATAGTGATGCCGCCAAATTAATTGATAGAGTGCTCGTCACTAGGCCTTATTGGATGGGTACGGTCAAAATTTGAGACTGAATGAAGACGGTCAATCAAATCTCGAGAAATCCACGGGCAACACACACCAAAAATTTTGAAAATCGTAAATTCTCATTTATGCAAAAAATAGTGATACCGGCGAAAAAAATTAATAGAATGCTCGTCACCAGGCCATGCAGGTTGGGCACGAAACGGAGACAATCAATCAAATCTCGAGAAATCCATGGGCTAACACACATTGAAAATCTTGAAAATCGTAATTTCTCATTTATGCAAAAATTAGTGATGCTGGCCAAAATTTGATTGAGTGCTCGTCACCATGCCTTGTAGGCTAGGCATGACTAAAATTTGGGGTTGAATAGAGACGGTCAATTAAATCTCATGAAATCCAGGGGCTAACACACGCGAAAAATAGTCAAATTCATGAATTTGGATTTCATGACCTTGAAATGCCTAAATGAATGACGTTATCCCTGGAGAACATGATCAGTATTGATCACAAGGCCATTTTTTATGGATACATGTAATTTTAGATCAAACAGAGTCCATCAACAAACTCAGAAAAATTTATATGTACAAATACGCACGAAAAACAATCAATTTCATGAGTTAGGTTTCGTGACTCCGAAACAACTAAATGAACAACTTAATCCATGGAGAACATGAGTATTCATTACAAGGCCATTTTTGATGGATACGTCAAATTTCAGGCCTAATGGAATCCATCAACAAACACTGAAAAATCAACATGTACTAATACACACGAAAAGTAATTAATTTCATTAATTCAGATTTCGTGACCCTAAAACGCCTTCATGAATGATATTATCAATGTGTGATGAGTATAGATCACAAATCCATTTTCGGTGAACACACTAAATTTCAGGTCAAACGAATTTTGTCAATAAACTCAGAAAAATCTACATGTGCTAATACATAGAAAAGCAATCAATTGATTAATTCAAATTTCACAACCGGAAACACCTAAATGAACAATGTTATCCATGGAGAACATGATAAGTATTGATCACAAGGCCCTTTTTATTTGGCACACTAAATTTCAGGTCTAACATAGTTCGTCAACGAACTCAGAAAAATCATGTATTAATACATATAAAAAATAATCAATTTCAAGAATTCAAGTTTCATGATCCTAAAATGCCTAAATGAACTACGTTATCCATGTGAACATGATAAGAATTGATCACAAGATCATTTCCAGTAGACACACCAAATTTCAGGTGAAACAGAGTCTGTGAACAAACTCAGAAAAATCTACATGTGCTAATACACATGAAAAGCAATCAATTTCATGAATTAGAATTTCATGACCCTGAAATGCATAAATGAACAACGATATCCATGGCGAAGTTAATGCGTATTGATTACAAGGCATTGCCGTTGGACACACCCAATTACAGATCAACGGAGTATGTCAACAAATGCAAAAAAATCTATGTTTACTAATACACACGAAAAGCAATCAATTTCATAAATTTAAATTTCATGACCCGGAAGCACCTAAATTGACAATGCTAGCCATGACAATATGATGAGTGTTGATCACTAAGGATATTTCGATGAACACACCTAATTTCATATCAAACAGAATAGTTCAACAAACACAGAAAAATCAACATGCACTGTAATACACAAAGAAAATATTCAAATTCATGAATTTGGTTAAGCTTCTATTCCTGTTAAAGCTTTTCTTAAAATGTAACTAGGGACAACTTAAGCAAGTTAGTAGTGGTGCCTAAATATGTTGAGGTACTTGATGAGACTTGTAATATCAAATAAAACTGTGCTTCCCATCACATTATGTCTGCTTTTCTTGTTATAGTTTTTGGGGCTTTTTGCTATGCTGCTTACATAAATTCATTTTGATCAGTACTACTATCTAGTATATATGAATAGAAAGATAGATTCATCCATCTATCTAATCTGACTTAGATTTTGATATCCAAAAAAGAATGGATTGAATACAAAGAATAAAATTCATTTCGACCCCATCATATCTTTCCATCATTTCGCGGCACTGGGTGTGGCTAAACCATCTACGATGAGTGAGCTAATGCAAGCGAAAGAAGCTTAGATAGTCATGTCTTTCCTGTTACTAAAGCATTAGCCAGATCATCCATATCATCTTGAATAAGAAAAATAGAATCATAATAACTAGTGGTCACAACTATGGCCTATGATCATCGAAATTTTTTCTTTTGATGGATCTCTATAAAATCATCCTGCTCTGATTACAAATTGTCAACAAAAATCTCCACCAGGAGAAAATTTTGCCAAATTATTGGCGGATTACATTAGCTGCCACTATTTAACCAAAAAGTACAAAGTTAGTGAGTACTATACATCATATAGCAGCCAAGAAGTCTCGTGCCCGGAGTCCTATGAATAATCTGTACAACTAATATACAGTTCTGCACTTCCTTCTCATTCTGCTATAGCGTTCTCTACTGCAAAGTAACTGGCTTCTGCTTTCCAAGTCTGCAATTGATTCCCCCAATCCCACCCCAAGAGGAGAAAGATCGGTAGCTTGATAACAGATAATATTTCACTTGTCCTGTTCTTAGCCAGTGAACAAATTATTATGTCTCAATGCCTCTTCCTCGGCCCCTGCTCTTCCACCACCAGAGCTGATATCTGACGAAGGATAGTTATGGTTACCCTCTTGGTTCATAGGAACGGTGGCAGTAAATGCTGGTTCAAGGTTCTCATTTACGCTCTTAGTTGGCCTCTTCAGTCTTTTTGGCCTTTGTGGTTGCATGTCAATGTTTTGTGGAAAGCCATTTATATCATCTTCCAACAGTGAATTGGGTGATACAGAATCAAGATTTTTCGGATTTTTTCGAGGCCTTGATCTTGGGGTTTGCTTATCCGTGGAACCTTTCCTCTGCACATAGAAGATTAGGAATCTAGTCAACACACTACACAGTTCAGCTTGTTCATTGCGCAACAAGAAGCAGTTAAAGGAATTATAATTTCAAAATGAGTATACAAGTATACATTTAGTAGCCATATTTGTTATCAAGGTTGACATGGAATTTTCTTTTTTTCTTTTGAAAAGACGTGGATTTCTTCTCTACAATGTAGTCTACCTTAGCTAATCCAACACAAACTTGGTTACATCATGCAGATACTATTGACTGGAAGGTAATTTAAAAGGTGTTAAACTGACAAATGCAGAAAGAGTAACTAGACAACCTAAGTCTGTGTAAAGGTCGAATTCAAAAACAATATTCGAATCTGAGTAGAAAGTGGGAAAATAATCACCTTTTTATTACTTGATTTTGCTTTCTCCGGTTCAAGAGCGTCATTTCCATACCCAACAGATTCACTGTTTGTAAGATCTTCTAATGATGCATCACCATCTGCACCAATACGTATGCCTTTTATGCCACCTTTCCTCTTTTGTCTTTCTTTAGCCTGCTAATGAACCAACAGCGCAGTGCTCAGTCAGAAACAAGAAATAAGCTGAAAAAGGGAAGGGGGGGAAACTTAAAGGGAAATAAGAGCTAATTCTCAAAAGGAGATTCCCAACACTATTCTTATATCCCACCTGAAGAGGAATTTCCTTCAGTTTCTGCTCCAATTGTGCATCATCAATCAACAAAGAAACAACATCTTCTGGAGCCAAAAGGTCACCCTGGACATGTCCTCCTGTCATGACAAGCTGCTGCACAGTGTTTTTCTGACTGGCTCTCTGCAGAATTTTCTCTTCAACTGTCTCTTTACAGATTAAGCGATAAACAGTAACCTGTTTACATGGGGGAAAATGATCACGAGGGAAGAAAGGCCATTAGCAAATTATCTATTATCATTTTCAACAGACAAATGTAATACAGTAAACTGCGAAAAAGAAGGAAAAAGTAATTCATGAAACAAGGTATAAGAAACACTATAAGCATGAAAGTACACCTTTGTAGAGATAGATAGATGGAATTTTTGTTATTGCTCATTTTAATGTCTGATTAAAGAAATGTTGGTACATCCACTACCAGATTTTTCTGCATAAACCAACTGATTAGCTAAACTGGCTTCTCTTAGATGTAAGCAAGTTCTCAATCGTCCTTTCTTTTTCTTTTTTGACGATTTCTTAATTCTGATTTCTTCCAAAAGCAGCATTGCCCGGGAAAAGATGACACAAGTTCATTATCATTAGAAATAGAGTTACGTGGTCAAAAAAGAAAATGTAGAAGTAGAAAACCTACATCCTTGGTTTGACCCAGCCTATGAGCTCTATCCATTGCCTGTAAATCCAAAGTTGGATTCCAGTCACTCTCATAGAAGATGACAGTGTCAGCAGCTGTCAAGTTGATACCAAGCCCCCCTGCTCTTGTACTCAGCAAGAACACAAAGATGTCGTTCCTATGACGCAATCAACATTAGTCAGTAAAAATACAGCAAAAATGGATTATAAGTCCCTTCGAATTCAAAACACACCGATGCTGGAAATCTTTGACCATGTCTCGTCGATCCATTATAGTGGAAGATCCATCAAGCCTCAAGTACCTATATTTCCTGTAGTGCATGTAGTCCTGCAACGCAAGTGAAAATATTAGCAATTTCACAAGTAAAAAGTTCCTTTATCCTTTCAATTTTAGATCCATTACCAATGAAAACTTCCCTAGTCATGGGATTATGTTGTAGTAGACTACGTACTCTGGTCTTTGCAAGCTGAACTCATTATAAGATGAATGAAGCAAATAGGGAAACAACTATAAGAGAATCTCAGCAACAGCTTCGCACAGTATCTGTTTTTTTATGCTTAGCTTCATACGGTATAAAGCATAGTTGTTGTCGTTGTATGCCTAGCTTCATATAGTATGCTCAAGAAACCACTCCATGATTCAATTTAACCTAAGTTCCGTTGGACTTCACAAGAAAGTTATAATCAAAATTCATAATTCATGCATGGGCGGGTCTATGTATCAGTTATCAAATAGTTCTTCCTAGATTAACTACAAACCTCTTCCAAAATATTGACAGCTGAAGAGAACCTGTACTCTACAGCACAAAAACATGGGATAAGGTACATGACAAACATATAACAGTGCTTGATTTAGCAACCCATGATTAGTTTTTTGATTAATTTAATCAAGAAATTTGACAAAGAAGTTCCTACGCAAGCTGCATTTTTGCATTTATACCAGCATGGTTAGTTAACCAAAGCATTACTGAGACCACCACTGCCAAGAGAATTTTGATAAAATACCAGTAAACTTACTTTCCCTCAAAAGAGTTTCACTCTTCTCTACTCTCAAGAGCTAAAACCAAAAACGAACAGAGTTTCATACAGGCAATCTGCCACTGATACGAGCATCATATCATTACGAACATACTAATCTAAACCAAGGAGCAGCAGAAGGATTCAAATACCTCTAGAATATCCAACATTTTTGTCATTTGTGCAAAGATAAGAACACGATGATTCCCCGCCCGCAAACGCTTTAATAATATGTCAAGTGTTTGAAGCTTCCCCGAGTCCTGTAATTACATAGGAAATTTAGATACTGTGTTTAAAGGCAGATATATGTATTAAAGAGGAAAGGAAAATAAAAGGAACATATAAAAGGACAAGATAACATGCCGTTAGCATCTTTGCAGGGTCAAATGGTTGCATGGGCGGACATGACCCAAAAATTTTGTACGTAAGCTGAAGTGCAGGTTGTGTGATGGGCAATTCAGAGTCTATCTCTTGTATTAAATGGTGTGTGACACCTGGCTTCCTAGGACCATTATATTCCGATGTGCGTGCAAACCCAACCAACAACCTTTTAATCCATGGATGGTGTAGTTCCTCAAGCATTTTGTAAGCAAAATTTCTATCCGGGCAATGAACATTTATCTGCAAGATACATCTGGTAGTTATTAACCCATTGGGTACACATGGAACCCTTAAGAGCAAACAATATAACATCACTTACCGGGGGTGCTCTTGTTCTAGGAATAAAGGAGTATATCGAATGCAAGAGATTAACATTAGATAAAAGCCTATCCTGATGTTCCATGACCAAAGCCTCAAATGGTGCATCACCAGGCCCTGTTGCAACTCTTGTTCTTAATAAACCTGTTTCTGACTTAGATGGAAGCAATAACATTCGTCTCACTGCTCTTACTTTGTCCCGTCCAAGGTGACTACAACAGAGACCATCATCATCATCATCCTCAGACTCCATCAAGTCCAAAATTTCATCCAAAAATTGTTGGTTGGCTCTCACAATTGAGAATAACGATTTCTCCAATAAAGAACCAGTTGCCAAAAACGCAACCTCCATCGGTGACATATCAACTAAACGAGTAAAACCAAATGTTCGGCTCCGTATATAGCCAACATCTGACTCGTGCATTTCTTGGAGTATTGAGCGGTGAATATTCTCTGGAGAATATATGTTAAAGTACTTCTCAAATAATTCTTTACTTACACCCTGCCCCATAGTTGAGTGAAGCATGCTCGATCTGTTAGCTTCCCGGTAAACCAGCTTTGGTATCTGAAAGGGATTTAATACAAAGAGTAAGTTCAATAAGCATGACATTTCCGGATTATTAAGAAGTCCCGCTAAGCCAACATTTCACTGTTGCCACATGTATACATTTAGGAACAGCAAGAATCATCTTGCTGAGGTGGCCCTAGTTGATGGAATCATACAATATATTTATTAAATTCATGAAATAGGACTAATTCACATGTTCTAGATGATTGAGCTCCACAGTAAACAATAACTTATTAGGAGAGTCGCTTGGAACGCAATTTATCTGCAGATAATTTGATAAGGCAAATTAGCTGGTGTCTTTTTTTTATGTAAAGAAGTGATGGAGATGTTAACAATAAAAAAGTAGTGAAGATGTTAATCATTTTCTCATTTCACTATAACATAGCAACCGAGCTTGCTTTCTGGTTTACACTAGAAATGATGCATAGGTGACCGGTTGGGTTCTCTTTTCCACTGGCTATTTGCTTACCGCCTTGCTTTCTCATCAAGTAATACATGATAAACTTATTTCACTGTAGACTTTCCATTGTATTCCCAAATGCACCCTTCTTTATCATCACCCACTAACTTTTGTCCAACAATGGCTAAGTTGCGCGGACTATTCATTTTCGGTGTCACAATCGTGTCGACACAACATGGGTGTGGGTGTGGGTGTGGGTGTGGGTATGGGATTCGTGCGGATACAATGATTTGTGAAATCGAATCAAAGGCTAGGGCAAACTCATAATTGAGGCATATGCTTTTTATCATTAAAAGATATTTGTATTAAAAATTTTGCAATCAGAAGGTGCTTTGTTTTAAAGATATTTACAGGTCAACACTTAACATCATTGTTGAATGTCATGTGAAATCAAGAAGTCTATCATGATCTCTATATCATTTGCAATAGCCATGTTATTCTCAACAACAACTTACCCAGTGAAAGGGTAGAGTGTATACAAACCTTTCTCCTATCTCATGTTACTCAAAAAAAAAAGAGATGCATTTGTACTTCATAATAATTACAAATCAAACTTGCTCTAAAAAATTTCGTGCATTCACTTCCTTCCAATTAGCCACCATAATTTAGGCATATTTTCATAACTCTATTTTTCGATATTTGATTTATTTTTAGACAAACCCTCACACTTGTATCTATACCTGGATCCATACCGCCGGATCTTAAAATTTAGAGCATGAAGGATCAAAAAAAGATAATGAAGGATCCGAGATCTAGATCCACACCCGTGTCAGACACCCGCACCTGAGTGCGGGCAACTTAGAACTCAAGGAAGTTGGTAGATCTTTCAGTTGACACATCCCCTCTCGTACATTTGTGAATGTCCCATAAAGCCTGGCACCCTTCCTTCTCATCATCACATTATAAACACTTGCATGTTTCTTAAATCTTCTGAAACCACCCCTAGAGAGGTACATCATATCAAACCCTCCCAGCAACAAAATTTGTGTGTTTCTCAAATGTACCCCCAACCCTTCACAATTTCTCTCCAAAAAGCTGAAATGAATGGACTACCCATAAGAGATGTTTCCCTTCTACCTCATCCACTTAAATGACCATCTAAACCTTTAGATAGTTTTATAGGTTTGAAGTACAGAGCCAATTTAGGTAGGTCTTTCCACTTACAATCCTGCCATACATCTCAAGTATTCCTTTCATGTCCAACACAACTTAATGCTCAAAGCAGAAAAATCTGCAAGAAACTATTTAGACTGTTCATTGTCTACCTCCTGAGGTAGTGGTAAGGTCTGCGTACATTCTACCTTCCCCAGATCCCACTTGGTGGAATTACACTAGGCTGTAGTTGTTGTTGTTGTATGGTCCTCGGAGAAAAACTTCATTAAATTCTCTAATTTATTATTCCTTCGCTTTTTCAGTTTGGAAATTTCAGGTTAGATTTTAAAACATGTGCATTAATAAATAACAACCTTGATATGCTTGATGTGTTGAAGATGAGAACTTATTGAGCCAATTCTGAAAAGCTTAACTACAACCTTTTTTTGATAAAGTAGTTTAGTTAAAACTTCAGACTCTTATTGATTAGATGTCACAACCTTGATATATTTGTACCGAACAAGAGGGGAAGTACCACCAAATGATGTGGGTTTTAACTACCCCCAGAGTATCTTACCAGAATGTCAGCTTTCATAGAACATTGTACTGTTCAATAAAGAACCTGCAACAGTACCTTACCTATTTTACAACATCACTACTTTTTTGTCTTTTGGAAATGGTGGTGTTGGGCCCGTGTATCTCGACTAATCCATCAGACAGCCTGTTAAGCACAAGTATGGGTAAACCTAATCTATCCACCAATGCTGGAGTGGAGGGGCTCACACCAAGTGTTGTAGCAAGGACTAAAACCCGGGATCCCGGGTTGTTGCCCACATGCCTCTTACACTCAACAATCTCCTTGAGAACAAAAGTTGGACATTGTTTTAATTGTTCAAAAGTTGGACATTTTAATACTTCACTTTTGCTCATGTAAGATGCTATTAGGGTACCATCAGTGGTTTAACATGGGCCCTGAATACTTCTCCAAAGCCACATCACCATGTAATTTTTTCTCGGTCTTTTTTGTAACCGAGAAATCCCGAGGGCCAAAAGCACACAACTCGAAACTCGATGAATAATAGTCTGCCCCCCTATCCTTATTGGTCCCAACAGGATTCGAAGCCATGACATGCGCCTAAGCCACACATCATGGTTGCACTCTTTCTGCTAGACTAAAGCCCTGAAGGGCTAATCTTTTGCCCCGGTTTTAAATTGATCATAAAATTATTTTAGTTGAAAAGTATATGCACTTTTATTGGTCTTAGGAAGAATACAACTTGCCGAGACCTTATGATTACCAATTAACAAAAATAAGGTCTCAATTATTGTGAGAACCGAAGTTATAGCAAGCATATTATCTCACTTATAAAGCAAGTGTTTGTTCTTGTTGAGTCCCCACATCAGTTGGGAAGGGTATTGTTGGTCTTTTTGTATGGTCTTGGTCAATCCTCACCTCTTGAACTTAGCGTTTGGGGTTGAGTTAGGCCTAAAATCCATTTTTTATCATGGTATTAGAGTCAGATTGATGAGAATGATGTTGATGGTTATGGGGGCCTAAGGGAGTAGTGGGAAGCGAATAGTATGTGGGATAGGACTACGAGTTGCATTAGGAAGCAACTAGAGAGGTGTTTGGGGTCTCGGGAAGTAGATTTTGTGGGCATCGTGGGGACTGGGGTGGAATGGAGCGAGGGAAAGTGGAGGCAAAGAAGGTGGCATATGCGAAGTGGGTGAATTGTAAGGAGGAGGAAGAAAAGTAGACGAATAGGAAAAGGTACAAGAAGGCGAAAATGGAAGAAAGTTAGTTGTTACAGCAGCAAAGACGACAGAGCTTTTGAACACATGTATATAGAATTAGAGGCCAAGGGCAGGGATATGAAGTTGTACAGGCTAACCAAGGCGAGAGAAAGGAGAGCACGTGATCTGAACCAAGTGAAGTGCATCAAGGACGATGACGATAAAGTATGGGAGGAGGCACTCATTACACGAAGATGGCAGTCATACTTCCATAAACTTTTGAACAAAGAGGGGGACAAAGACTTTGTACTAGGGGATTTTGAGCACTCAGAGAGGTGTCAAGATTTTGGGTATTGTAGGTGTCTAAAGGTTGAGGAGATTAAGGGTGCTATTCGTAGGATGCATAGGGAAGGAGCAACCAACCAGACAAAGATTCCGATGAAATTTTGGAAGAGCGCAGGCGGTGCGAGTACGGAGTGGTTGACTGGGTTGTTTAATATCGTTAAAATGTCGGAGGAATGGAGGCAGAGTACAATGATTTTGTTGTACAAGAATAAAGGTGACATTCAAAATTGCCACAACTATAGGGGTATCAAACTGGTAAACTACGCAATGAAAATTTGGGAGAGGGTGATGGAGATGAGGGTGATGAGTACATTGGTATCTCCGAGAACCTGTTCGGATTCATGCTAGGGCGCTCAACTACAAAAGCTATTTATCTTGTGAGGAGACTGGTGGAGCAACATAGGGAGAGGAAGAAAGATTAACACATGGTGTTCATTTGACCTTGAAAAGGATTACGACAAAGTCCCAAGGGAGGTTCCATGGAGATGCTTGGAGGATAGGGTTGTACACTAAGGCAATCAAGGACATGTATGATGGAGTCTAGATCCGGGTAAGGACAGTAAGAGGTGACTCGGGAGCCCTTCCGAGTTGCGATGGGGATGCACCAGGGCTGAACTCTTAGTTTATTTTTATTTGTCTTGGTGATGGATGCATTGACTTGGCAAATCCAAGGAGAGGTGCCTTGGTGAATATTACTTGCGGATGACATAATTCTGATTGACGACATCGCGACGGAGTTAAATGCTAAGTTGGAGGTTTGGAGGCAGACCCTTGAATCTAAAGGGTTCAAGTTGAGTAGGACCAAGACAGAATACTTCAAGTGCAAGTTGAGTGACGTAACGCATGAGGATGGCGTTGAAGTGACGCCTGATACACAGGTCATCCAAAAGAGAGAAAATTTCTATTATTCAAGGAAATGGAGAGATTGACGATGATGTCACACACCGTATTGGTACAGAGTGCATGAAATGGAGGCTCGCATGCGAGTCTTGTGTGATAAAAAGGTGCCACCAAAACTTAAAAACAAGTTCTACAGGATGGTTGTTAGACCATCTATGTTGTATGGGCAAGAGGATTGGCCAATCAAGAACTCTCACATTCAAAAGATAAATTTGCAAAAATGAGGATGCTGAGATGGATGGGTGGACATACTGGGAGAGATAGGATTAGAAATGAACATGTCATGGACAAGGTGGGAGATGCTTCGGTGGAGGACAAGATGTAGAAAGTGAGACTGAGGTCGTTCAGGCATGTGAAGATGAGATGCACGATTACCCTAGTGAGGAGGTGCTAGAGGTTGACCAAAGGTGCAAAAGGTTGGCCATGGATGGTTTCAGGAAAGGTAGGCGGAAGAAGTATCGGGGAGAGGTGATTAGATAGGATATGGCACAGTTTTAGCTTACTGAGGGCATGACCTTAGATAGGAAGTTGTGGAGGACACGGATTAAGATAGTAGGTTAACAGACAGTAGAGTGTGGTCTCAGTTATCCTTCCATACTAGTAGTCGTAGTATACTCTTGTTCCTCAATTTGTATTATTATTTGTCGTTTTTTTACTTAAATTATCATATTTCTCTGTTACAGTTACTATAAGGGATGCTTTGTCATACTTTCTATAGTATTTTGTCGTGGATTTTTTCATTTCTATTATTTCCTTTTCCGAACTGCTTTTATATGTGTTTTATAGAGTCGATGGTCTATCAAAAACAGTCTTTCTACCTCCAAGGTAGGGGTAAGGTCTGAGTATACCTCCAGACTTCACTTACACTGGTACGATGGTGGTGGTGGTCGTCGTATTAGAGTCAGACTCAGCTCAATTCACGGTTTACCTGATATTCTGACCCATCTTATATTATCCATGCTCTAGATGTCTAATCCTAATCGTGCGAGGGAGTGTTGACGGGGACTTTGTTGGGAAGGGTATTATTGTTGGTCTCTTTACATATTCTTGGGCAATTCTCACCTCTTAAGCTAGTTTTTGGGGTTGACTTAGGCACAAGGTCCATTTCTTATCCGTTCATTTAGTAAAGTCCCAATTTTTCAACACTCAAAAGTAACTTCGGCATTCCTCTTTATTGGAAGAGAGATGATCCAGCATCAAACATCACCTTCGAGGTCATAAGATTTACCTTCAAGATGGCAATTTATAGTTTCCACACTTCAATATTAAAATTTGGCAATACCGGCAACCATGGAATGGCGTGAAGTGGCCAAAAGAGGATTATAACTGCAGAATGATATTATACCTAACTATTAATGTTCCAGAAACATCAACTAAAGAAACTAGAAGCAGATGATGCACTGAATCAGGCAGTTATCTGCGCATATATAAAAAATCATACCTCCACGAAGAAGCATAAAGAGCTCCAAACAGTACCTGGTATGTAATAGGACTTCGACCGCCAGAATAGAATACATCCTCCAGTTCCCCGAAGGGAGCAGGAAGAAGCGAGTATGGAACATCTCCAAAATAGAAGTAAGAACTTCCTTCATTTCTCTCGAACAGCTCTGGATGGTTGCAGACCTGGCATTTTCCAATAAAAGAAATAGAAATTCTTAATTGAAAAAAAATCGGAAAGAGCAACACTAGTATGGCAGGTCCACCATAAAATTATCAGCGGATGCAACATGAAAAAGCAGTACAAAACAAGAGATCAATCACCTTCCTTAGCTGGATAACAATATTCATCAGGTTTAGAATTTTCTTCTCATTAAGATTCCCACGGCTGCTATCAAACAACTCAGCAAGGGATATCTTGTTTTTTATTGCTTGATAAAATGCCTGCTGACGAGAACTCAACTTACAGTGCACTGTGATTTCAGTTTTCCCAGTCAACTCAGAAACCACATCCTTTTTAACCCGCCGCAGCATGAAAGGTTTCAAAATGGCATGCTGTTTGGACGATTAAGAAAGAGAAATTCATCAAGATGAAAACACTAGTTAACCAAGAAGCTATGCTAATAATATAGATGAAAACACTAGTTAACCAAGAAGATATGCTAATAATATCAAGATTAACAGAGAAGAAAGATGGAGAGGAGACTAATACACGGTTTGATGATTAACAATACAAACAATTCCAGACAAGATTGATATTCATAAATAACAATAACAAAGATATTTCTACCTAAATACTAGATGAATGTTCTGACACCAGAAACATACAAGAGAATATGCTAATACAATAAACTTATCAGGAGTAGAACACTCTAGGTGCTTATTCAATTATGGAGTGTTCTTGACAAGTATAAAATATAAAAGATGACAATGTGCTCATACTACATGCCTACTTTTGTTAAGTCAAAGTGACCAGAAATATTCCTCAGAAAGGAATTGAATCACTGTAGGTCATAAGTCAGTTGTATCTGAAGACATTGGATTGTCTGCAAAACAACTACAAAACAAAGCTCCCTTACCAGTCGGCTGAGCTGGTGCTCGTTTAATGATCCACCATGCTCCGCGTGGTTTTCGATTCTGATCATAAAGCACAAAGAACCATCACCAAAATGCACAACTGATACATTAAAGTAAGAAACACCTTACACTGAAACATACATACCCTTTTGAAAACCATTCGTTAAATTGTTCATGGCTGTCAAATAAGGTAGGCATAATAAAGTGGAGGAGCGCCCACAGCTCAGCCATGTTATTTTGAACTGGAGTACCAGTCAGAAGCAAACGGTTTCGACAATTGAAACTCAACAATGTCTTCCATCTTATACTGTCAATCAGAGTACAACAGGATACAATGAGAAAGAAGTTATGATAAACAACTTGTTTGCTTATTTATTTTATTCTGTAGGTGCAACATAATACATGATGTGCAGATTTAAATTAATAAATAAATAAATGTGCCAGTGTTTTAAATTGGTGCATTTGAAAATGAAAGATGATGTTTTGTCACCATTTGCATCCCCTGTTAAATCTTACTAATGATTCTTTGACACTGCTAATCAGTAAAGGAATACCTGAAAACAGCTAGCATCTATACCCGATATTGTAGATGGAAAAACAAAAATAGTTTGTATATTCATGGGCATGAAAATCAATTGAAACTCATCTATTCAATTGTGAAATCAGTTAAAAGGAGAAAAAGACTTCTAAGAATAGAAAAGAAAAAGACAAAAGAGAAAGAACCTAAAGTCAAAATATTACTTATGGTCTAATGCACTAGCTGACAGTATGTGCATATCTGCTTTAAGTTTTTTTTGCGTGGTAATGATTACACATTCAACTCGGATCTTACTAAAAGTTTGTCAACTTATAACCTCTGCAGGATATGCTCATCGCGTAATACAGACACTGAATTAAATGAACTAAAGAATCAAATCCGGAAACTGAAAACTGTAATATATGATTTTTCCTCAGCACAAACACCAAAACTCCATATACTATAAAAAAGAATTGTTATTATGCAAGTTTTTGCAACCAGCTTTGAGCTAAGGACAAGTAGATTTCAGATGATTGAATTTGAAGGTCTCTAGCTGTGTTGCTCAGACTCTCCAAAAATACTGTTGCACCCGTATTAGATTCTCGAAAAATATGCACCCGTCGACATTTTTGAAGAGTCCAAGAAAAACAGGTCTCCCGCATGTTTCATCTTTACAAGGAAATCAATTATATTATTGTTGTCCCAGCTATGTTGCTCAGACTCTTAGAAAATACCACTGGGTGTAGTTGGATCTTCCAAAAGATATGCATTTCTTTGGGGAGGATCCGACACAATTGCGGCAATTTTTTTGGAAAGTCCGAGCAATATAGGTTCCCAGTAGCTAGTGAGCTTTGCCACGCGTATAACACGAAAGAAGTTAATAAGTTTGATAGCAACTAGAAAGCTAGGGTCCTGGTATAGGAATTGCTTAGCAGCTTTGGCTTCCCCCACATTCCCAGTAAATGATAACACTTATTAATGGGGTTAAATCAATCAGTAGGAAAAAGTTTTCAAAGCTGGATCATCAGACCTGTTTGCGCTTTTGATTGCCTGGGCTTCATCCAGCACCATGTATTGCCATTTAACACGTCTAAAGTATTTCTCATCAGAGACTAGTAGTTGATAACTGGTAATTAGAATATGGAATCCAGCATCCCTGAAATCAAAGTTTGGTTATATCACTAAACTCAGAACAGACGAATTACAATATTCAACTCATGGACTTTATTTATTAAATGCATGCATAAATAACCAGGAGAGAAACAAAATGTTAACAACCTTTCCACTGCCAAGAAATGTTATTTATAATTCAGATATAATTGTTAACTTCTTCGCCAACTGCATTGGGTAGTTTAAGCTTGGTTTCACCAGAGCTCCAATGGATTTTCACATCACGATCTCAAGAATTCCCATGTGAACAGTTACTCATTATTTGGACTAGCAACTTAGTATATTAAAAAAAGTGTTAATTCTGAGACAGAACCTTTTGACATTTAAGTGATCGCGCCCCATCCTTCCCTCCCTTTCTTTCCCATACTTGTACATATTGTTATATTACTAGGTACACCAATCCAAAAACCATCATCTAACCTATGATTAGCTTTGCTGCATTAACAGATCAGTTTTACGGAGCAAAATTTGCCTCATCAATATTATTCATCAGACTATTAAGTGTCTTACCACGGAAGAATGTCAATGAACAAGAAAAGAATAGCAAATCCATGATCAATGAGGAGAACATGAAAGAACCAGCAAGTGCACGCAAGTCCACTACCCCTGTATTATGTATAAGACAGCCGAAGACAAATAAAATTACCGTCGATAAAGACGTTTTGGGTTAATATTCTTTCGAAGCACCACTCGTTCTTGTAATCCTCCCCAATATGGAAGAGTTTTTAGATCAGGGCAGAAACGACCAATTTCATCAGCCCAGTTATTCAAGACTGACGCAGGAGCAACAACTAAAAAGGGACCCCATATATTCTTGTCCTGCAGAAATCAATGAAGCCAAGTTACTAGATGCTCTACCAGACAGTTTAGATTTTGATAATTTACAACAAGATACAACAAAAACAGCAACAAGCCCAGTGTAATCCACATGTGGGGTTTGGGGAGGGTAGAGTGTACGCAGACCTTACCCCTACCTTGAGAAGGTAGAGAGGCTATTTACTAAAAGATAGTGATAAATAAAACGTGAACAACTAGATTGCTTACTTCTGCCAAATGAGCCAAGAAAGCCATGGCCTGGATTGTTTTCCCAAGACCCATCTCATCAGCAAGAATGCCATTTAAACCCTGAGGGATAAAGTTGAATGTTGTAAGTCAGCCAAGCAAAATCTCCAGAGAGGTTGAGCAAAAAGACAAACTTTCAGGAAATAACAACTTACCTGCTCGTAACAATTTACAAGCCACTGGAGGCCTTTCAACTGATAATCTTTAAGAGTACCCTTGAATAAATCTGGTGCTTGTACCGTTGAGGCCACAGGCATGGTTGACCTAGAGGTGCACCAAAACAGCAAGTGAGTACAACCCAGAGAATGGAGCAAAAAAATTTGTGACACCAAAATCTCTCAGCAAAAGAACAAAGACGATATCTCGAAGGATCTCAAAAACTCACGGATGCAATAAGTCTATGTCAGCAGCTGCAGCATCTTGCTGGGAGGGTTCAATTTCAGCAGCTTGCCGCAGCTTCAGACATTCACTATCAAATGCACTTGTCATCATTTTCTGCTTTGAAACTGCATCCTGTGCAGCTCTCAGAGCCTCTTTTCTCAGTTCTGCCTCTTCAGGATCCTCTTCCTCTCCAGGTCTAGCTTCAGTAGAACCTAACAACATTTCTTGGTCATTTGTCATTTCATCACCTAAAGTCACAGCATCAGAGGGTAAAGTTGATTTATTTTGCATGAAATGGCTGTAAAGTTCAGTTTGTGATAGCAGAAAGTTGAGCCTCTGTTGTTGTCTCTTTGCTTCACGAAGCTCTTGTTCACGCTTCAAAGCTTCTGCTGCTTCTTTTTCCTCCCTTTTCCTTACTTCTGCCTGCAACATTATAAATTTTACATCTTGCGAAGTCCTCTAGTCAAACAGGGAACAGCAGAAATTCATGAAGAACTATGTTCATTTAGCATATTCAATCTTCTAGAGGAAACACGACGACAGACGTGCATCTTTACGTCCTTTTCTTTGATAAGGTAAAGACTATATTAAATGGTACCATGATGGTACAAGAAAAGGAATAAACAGCATAGAACAGAAAGCAGCCTACTACACTCTTCTTTCTCGCATATCCAAGAAATCCATATACTGGCAAACTATCTTACGAGTCCTGAATCCTGATAAACATATACTCTCTTATATCAAAAGTGTATCAGTACTCCATTGCAAGTTTTAGTAGTTAAACCAACATATAACCCAAAAAAAATTGGCTGGAAAGAAACTCTTACAGCAACAATATCATCAGTCTAGCATGTTATTATGATATAATACAATATAGGGACAGAACTAAAGAGTGCCAGATTAGGTGAATATATCATCATTACCTTCCATTTCTTCTCTGGGATAGTACAGGCTAAGGAGGAACATAAAAATGTGTTAATAGTCTTAAAACCATCAAATCAGAGAGCTGTATTTTGGTTACTTAAGGACGCAGTTAACCATGTTTGATTTTTTTTAAAAAAATGATGCAAGTAACTGTGGCCGACTCTTCCTTCCTCCTCTCCGGCTGCTCAGTTAGCTCTTGAATATCAACTTTTCATGCATACTGTTATAGCAAAAAGTTCAATGAAATAATATAAAAAGGTAGAATTTAAGTACCATCTCCTTGTCAACTCTCTTCCAAAACACGAGCATGTCCCTAGCAAGTTTCCTTGTACGAATTGCTGCACCTCTCATCACCTTAAGTGATCTGCTAACTTTCATTTTTACCTGAAAAAGGAACCAACCCCCGACTCAAGTAAGAATGTCTAAATGATAACTAGCAGGGGAAATTTGCAGAGTCACATGAAGAATCACACATAAATTTGTTCATACGAGATCCAGTACTGAATAGAAAAATATCAACATAAAAGCTTCTGTCGTGCTTACCTCTCTCTGACAAGTTTCTGCAACCCTCTTGGCATCAGTCAATTGCCTCCTGTGGAAATTGATGAATATCTTATGATGTTTTGGAATTTCTTTCCTGACAAGGTTTATCCAATATTTTCCAATCTTCTCCACTTCTTCCTTCTCAATCACAGAAGGATCTTTCTTCAACTTTGGCTTTTTGGGTAGACTACGTTCAATAATCTGCAGCTCCAAGTACCACTCAGATGTAAGCAACAGGACTAAAAGGCCATATAACTAACTTTGAGATAAACACAAGAGAATTACTGACCTCATAGGTGTCTCCTTTCTCTAACACTTTCACATAATAAACCTGTAAGACACCACCCTCTGACAATATAGAACGCCGTATACCTCCTGCAGCCCCCTCAGGGATGGAAGAAGCCTCTAATGCAGCTTCACTGACTTGCAGACTGAATTTCTGACTGGCACCATTAGCCGGCTGGGCTCGCAATCGTGCCTGAAGAGATTCAAACTGTGGCTTGGGATCACCCATTCCTGCTTGACGTTTGGACCCAAGTTTCTTATCAGAAGCCATCATTGCAGCCAAAGTCTCCAAATCAAGTGTACCCTTGAGGTAAATTTCATTAACTTGAATATCTGACATGGTTGGCAAGTTCAATGACGTTGCCAGTTTTTCATAGGGTGGAGGGATTTTGTATGTGATGTCCTCCCCAAGATCCAAGAAAGCAGGTTCATAAATAGATCTGTAAAACTTCCAAATGTTAGGTGACACACTTTACCTTTTAAGGGGGGTTAAAATCCAAAACAACTTGGGTAAGCATCACAACATTCACTGGAAAAAACTTAAGCGAAAGCAGAGTGGCAAACCTATCACCACCATATGGTCCGGGAAAATCCGACTGAATATGGATTCCTAAGCTCTGAGTGCTATTGTTAATGAATTCTGATGTGGAGCCAAGTCTGAGCACTCCTCCTCTATGATCATTAGTTGACCTTTGGTCTCTTGATCCTCCACCACTTCTCACCACAGGTACCCCATTACGAGTAGCTGCAGGGCTTGTTGAGGAATTACCACTCCTCCTCTTATACTTTTGAATGTGTTCTCCCAGCATAGTTCTATACTTTTCCTCTGAAATATAGGTACTATAAGCTCTGTCCCTGTCCTCATCACTACTATATGAAGTCCGCCTCTTCTTCTTCAACTCCCTACCAGACATT
The DNA here is from genome assembly GCA_035772735.1 of Datura wrightii. NCBI lineage: Eukaryota > Viridiplantae > Streptophyta > Magnoliopsida > Solanales > Solanaceae > Datura > Datura wrightii. The sequence goes on from JASDFA010000003.1 coordinate 168,403,375, forward strand.
ATACCATTATTCTGGTTCCCGGTTGCTCCACCTATCAACCAACATAAGATGCGGCTGATTATTACAACACTGCATTAGCTTAACTTTCCATTGCTTCAAGAAAGTCAAATTTGCATTACAATAGGAGAAAGAGTGTGCATTTACTAATTAAAGGATTTTCATTTTTTTGAATTAATATTAGTAGAATGTGTTCAGTCACAAATTTAGTCCTATTCGGTCATACTCATCACTCAAATAACAAAAAAGTTCAATAAAAAGGGAGCAAAAGTAATGTCAAGAAAGAATGTGCCTACCTGGGCTACCTCTGCTCTCGTCCTGACTACTATCCCCGTGATAATCAAAATCATCATCAAGTTGGGGCAGCTGGAAGTTAATTAAAGACTATCCAAAAGAAAAAAAGAACTAAGAAAATCAAAAGGGGTCAAAAAAAGTTCCACGCTTTAATTAAAATTCACAAGTTCCACAACACCCAAGTGAAATTCCAAGAAAAACCCAGCTCAAATAAATCAAAAATCTCTAGAAACAAGCAAAACAAATGAACTTTCTCGAAGAATACACCCAAACAAATGTCCCAACAACAATACTAATTTGGAAGGATTTTAATAGAGCAAGACACCATTTTGAGAACCGGACTGAAATTCCAAGAGAAACCCAGTTCAAAATATATCAAAAATCACTCCAAACATGCAAACAAAATTAACTTTCTCGAATCCATCAAATCCCTAACCCACAAAATTATCCTAAACTATTAAGATTTTAATATCACTAAGACACCCTTTTGAGAGTTGAGCACAACCCACAATAAATCAAAAATCACTCCAAACATGCAAAACAATAAACTTTCTGGATGAATTAACCCATCAAATCCCTTACCCACAAAAATTATCCTTAACACTAACACTAACCACCAAGATTTTAGTATCACCAGACCCCCTTTTGAGAGTTGAGCACAACCCACAATAAATCAAAAATCACTCCAAATACAAAACATTCTCGAAGAATTAACCCATCAAATCCCTAACCCACAAAATTATCCTAAAAACTAACACTAAACTACCAATATTTTCATATCAGAACACACCCTTTTGACAACAGAGAAAAACCCCACAAAAGATACCTCGAGATTGAAGAGATTGGAGTACGAATACCGCCTCTTGGGGTCCATGGATTACAACGCTGGAGCTGTGAAGACTACAATGGGAACAAGCATTTGGTGGAGAAAGAAAACAGCAAAAGAAAAAAAAAACAAATTCTAAAAGAGGAAATTTGTAATAGTAAAGAAGAAGAAAAAGAAGAGAAGAGAGAAACCTAACCCTAAAAGAAGAGGAAGAGGAGGAGAAGAAGAAGAAGAGGGATAAAGAGTGTAACGAGAAAGAAGAGGGAAGAGGAGGTGAAGACATTGGTATATGCTAACGTGCGCCGGGAGAGGGTTAACTTTGGTTAACGTGCGCTATAGTGACCACTTTTATTTTTCTCAAGCTTTCTTTTCTTTCAGCCTCTCCAGTGTGGTTTTGTGTTGAGACGGAGGCAAATGGTTTGGTCTTGTGTGCTATTGGTGTAATAATAATTAAATAATTATAATTATGGCGATGAAACGGTAGATACGGGAGACTAAAAATCTCGTGTTAAAGAGCGTAAAGGTTCAAATCCTCCTCAAGTTATGAATTTGAGTTATGAAATTAATATAAATATTTATGTTAGAATAGGCCGATCACCTATAAGTTACGAGTGTTTGAATTATAAAATCAACCATAAACAAAGAGATGACTACTCTATAGTCTATATTAGAGCTATTCATATTATTGAATTTTTTTATTTGATAATTTGGCAATTCGATTTTCTGTTTTAATTTTTCAAATTTCATCATTTACTGAAAAAAAAGAAGCTATTGAACAAATTAATTTTTGTAAATATTATATATAGTAAATTAATTAATTACTCTCATCATTTTAATTTACTTGTCAGATTTTAACGGACCAAAATATCTTCTAATCCTGTGATGTTAAATATATCATATGAAAAATGACAAGGCATGTAGCCCATGGCTCATAGTTTTTGCTACTTCAATAAATTTGAATCAAATTTAAGACACTATATAAAACTTCAGTAAATGATTGCTATGGATCTAATAGAACCACAGGAAGATATAACATGTACTTTTTTTTTATAACCACAAATTCCTGAAGGTCATTAGCACACAGTTCGAAACTCGATGGAGAATGAGCCTGCTCCCTTACCCTTCTCCACATAAATATCCAGCTTGTCTGAGGCAGGGTAGAGTCCGAAAGGCCCGGGGTCAGAAAGACATTACTTTCGACCAATCCATTAAACTACATGTTGTATTCTGTGCATTGACAAAGCCTAAAAGTTCAATCCTGGGAAGTACAATGCAAGAGAATTGACAATGGCAAGGCATGTAGCCCCTCACTGCACCACCAAAAAAGGGCATTCTTACACTGCCCTATAATAATTTTGCATAGAATTCATTCTAACTAGGCAGAAAATAAGGAGATGGTCTACTTCAAATGTTCGAAAAGGATCACAATTCTAGCAATACAAAACTTATGGGGCATGTGTTCATCCTCCTGGACCTGTAGTCCACCTCGTGTTTGCCAACGATTTGTCACTCCTTCCACATATCGGCAAATTCATCCACCTCCAGCGGATTAGACAACTGATGCATTTTTCTCCTCGTCTTCGCCTTGACTTTCTTTGCATATTTTCCAGCCTTCTGTTTTTTCTCTAGTGATCGGATCTGGAGCAACGTGAGAAGATGAACATTAGTAACTATACTTAAGAAGTTGTTTCTTCCACAATACAAAACAAACAAATCTATCATATGCTCTTTGCTCATGGGAAAAGCAGCAGCTGGCGAGCAGAAGAATGAGGAGCAAGGGGTACATTTCCACAAGTAAAGATGAATTGGATACTGAACTTGCATTTTTAGTGCAAAGAATTTGTATAGAGGGTGCTGATGCCATCCTACACTTTTTGAAAGCTTTGTGAAGTGTAATAGGCTTTCTACTTTTCTTTGTACTCTCTTTTGCCAGTGCAATCTTTTATGCACTGATGAATACAATGTTACCATTCTCAAAAGAAAAAAAAAGAGAGAGAGAGAACAAGGAGCAAGGGATGAAACTTGCCTGATTCGGTGCAACATAAAATGGGTTCTCATAAAGCGTAGGGCCACCAAAGCTACCACCAAAGATCTTGATTGGGCTCAAGAAAAACCTTGGACCAACCTACATGTATAAACACATAACTTCAATATCAAACATGATGATTTCTTTTGGACTCCCAATAGTTTGATTACAAACCTCAATAAGTGTCATCTTTTCCAGGTCACCGCGGTCTATTTTCTGTGTGAGGACATGATATCTGCTCCAGGAAGTCAAGAAGTAATTTGACAAAAGGTTATAAAAAACTTGGTATAGATATAAAGAGAACCTTAAGAAATGACAGAAGCATTTTTTACTACAAATGGAAAAAGAACTAACAGAAGGCTTTGATGTGAATGATACTCCTATTAGACATCATTTTCCCCTTATAGCTAAGGAAATCAAATCTGATACATCAGCAGATACTTGGAGAGCAATTTCTACCCTGCCGAACGGACCCACTAAAATTTGGTTCGGAGGTTGAGGGAAGAACTATGGACATCCACTCCCAGAACACGCAAGTTTAATAGTAGTATGGGTTAAATGGCAGACAACTAACTCGTCCAGGGATTTCAATTCTAGTAATATCAGATGATCTCATGTATCACTTCTATTTCCTACATTTATCACTAAGAGGAGATATGTTCTCTGTTCCTTCCTATATTTGTTTTTCTGGGTGTCCCAATTCTCAACCTCTAATATGGGCAGAGTAATTATATTATCCTTTTGGACCATAAAAAAGGTCATCGAAATTTCCTGTTGAGGAATCTTTAGATACTATATATGTTTTCTGTGAAAGAGAGGAAATGGGCAAGGATTTCACAATAGCCGGAACTTGAAAGGATGAGGGCTGAACAAACTCTAGTCAACCCCAAGGGTCGGGAACCAGAGGACAAAAAGGAAATACTTGATGCAGACTTTGCTATGGCAAGAGATGGACCATACAAAGAACTCGTATCTTCAAGAGAGAGCAACACTCACAATGTAGGAAGTTTACTATGGTATGAGTAGTAACAAACCTGGTAATTACGAAACCACACATGGTCATCTAGAATTGCAAACACAAATACATGATCATAGAAAGGTTTAGATTTCCGGTGATCCTTTGGGGTTCCAAAAATCTGATGAAATGAAAGTAAAAGAACGTGTTAGAATATCATCAAAGATAGTTAAATAATCATGTCATGGAAAGCTAAAAGTTTAAGAGGGATTTACATAATGGATAAGAGATGAAACTCAAACAAATAACCAATTGCATTTGAACCTTCAACCTCTAAGGAAATCACATTCAACATTTTAAACTTTTAAGAAAATGCTCTACCTACCACTTAATTTGAATAGCAGGAACCCATTGAAGAGTCACTGCAAGCAACAAACTTCAATAAAGGAAAAGGAGTGGAAACCAAAGGAGTGCTTGGATATGACTACAAAAGCAAAGATTTTGGATAAAAATGGCATCTAGAGTAGACCAAACAACTATGATCAAGTAAAAAGTTTTCTGCTTCAGCCTCCTTTGAGGAGGGAATTGCTTATAGTTTAGCTAAACATAACAGGCAAAAAACTGAAAATGTACTATAAAAAATCGACCGTCTACATTTAGTTATGAGAAATTATTACAAAGATTAATCCTCTGAACGAAGTCAGTTTACCTGTATGAACATTTCTTTCAAAAGCTTCCAGTGAGGCTGTCTATCGAAATTGCTTGAGAAAGTCAAAATTGGACGTGAACCCTTCAAGTGATTTCCAGTAAGTTTTAATTCCTCCATCGTATGCACTTCAAAACAAAAGGAAAAAGTAGAATAAGTTGGACCTTTCCTCATTCAAGAGATATCACGAGTGATGGGAAAATATTTATTTTCAGTTGACATACAATTTAAATCGCATCCCAAATATACATGAACATCATAACATGATTGAAAAAAGTATCTACTTGATTACCTGCATTGACTAAAAACTTCACGGATGGACCATTGGGGCATTTGGCCATCCACAGATAGAGGTCTTTTCCCTTCCGGCACTGACAGTAAGAAAATCAAACATATATAAAAGCAAGCATAGGATAATGACTGGAAAAAAAAAGTGATGAAACCATAGCTTCTAAATGCATAAGAACCAAATATGCTGTTCAGCAGAATTTCTATTCACTACAGCCAAACAGATACAGAGGCTACAGCATAAATCACAGGTGAAGTGTATTCTCTAGAACAATAAGTCCTAATGCTTCATTTTGCCAAAATGACCTCTGCAACAACTCAAACAGCCTTCAGTATCCTCCAACAGGTAATTTCAAGAGGTTTTCCTCCTCCCACCTGAGAAAATGAACTTGCCTAATATTTCATTCTTCCCCAGGTTACTCAATCCAAAAGATAAAGTCCTTCAAAAGGGCATTTGACCATTAAGCCAAGCCATTGTATTGCTGTTTTGGTGCACTTTCGGGATGATTTCACTAGGGCGGAGCAAACAGTGCTGGGAATATTCGGTTGCCTGTGGAAGATGTATAATCTTCTATAATGAATGTCCACACTGGTAAGGAGCTTAAAATGCACCAGGGACAATATGCATGTCCGTCTTTTGAATGCTGAAGCACACTATTTTATGGTTTTAATCTTTTGATTAGGTGCATCTAGAACTGGAGACATCAGCAGGATACGTATGACTACTCCAATTGATATACATAGTTGTAGGCTTGACCAAGAACCTACAGTTTTTTTTCTCTAATTTTTAATAACCAGGAGTAACCTAAACTTCACACTGTATATGCATCTTTGTGGGACAGGTGGTTTAACAAAATGCTTTGTTTGGTTTTAACAAAAAGGCTCAAAGAGAGAACAAAACTACCAATCAAATAAAACAAAAGAGAGAGCAGAAATTGAAATCTGAAACTTCATATGAAGTCAGAGTCCAAATGCAAAAAAGTAACTGCAAGTGATTCAATCAGGCCAATTGTTTTCAGTACATAAAAAATGAGAGCATGTGAGTAAGAATAATGAGCAAAGAATAACAAAGCAGAAGAATAGAATTAGGAAGGGATTGTCCAATGTGTGTGGTGTCTACACAGTCCTAAAAATCAGAATAATGGTGTTAAAAGATGCTGTCCAAAATCAGAATAATGGTGTTAAAAGATGCTGTCCAGATATTCAATTTAAGCTCAATTGAAAGGCGTCTAAAAGAACTAAGTCACAACAACAAGAGGTGATTTTCTTGCTGCACCGTTGGCTGTCAATTTGTGATGCTAGGCTAAACTTACTGTGTAATTGTTGTATCAACAATATTAGGCAAATTTTCTCATAAACTTCAGAATGTGAGCTCCTTCTTCTCACAGGCGAAACAGCAAAGAGGGAAAGAGAGAGCACAACTACAGTAGTAGGGTACAAATTGTCAATTAACCAAGTTATCCTCCTCTAAAACATGACAAAGTAGGAGTTCACAAAGAACTAGGACCCGTGGATGCACAGACAAGTTAAAGCACTCGTCTTCATCTTCTTGGTTTCCCCTTCTGGTTCAACTCAACTTTTAGAAACGAAAATTGTTTATTTCTTTGACAAGGGACAATGCATATGCCACAGTGTTGCTATATTGTCAATGGTAACTAAACTTCTTCATGTAGGTCTGGCATTATAACCCAGTCCCCTCCACCCATTCAGGATGCACACAGAAAGACAAAGCAGTTGAGTTGGAAAACCTTTATCACATCCATATATAACAGGACTTCAAATAATTCCTACTTACACAGCTTTGAACAGATTTAGTAACTTCTAGCTTTTAAACACGGATTCAATGTCTGAATTAATTCCACAATTAGATTTAGTTGTTCCTAATACTTCAAGCTTACATACATTTAGTAATGTATGAGTAATACATCAAGCTCAATTAACACCAAAATAGCAAACTGGGTGAAGAAAAGAAAAGCAAGATACCTCAAAGAACAAGCAAGACGAACAGCTCTTCAACTCAACTAGCTCATTCAAGGTTGCAACTGCAAAAGGGACACCAAGTTCAACATTAAATGCCGATACCTAAATACCCAAATCAACAAAACCCAACAAAAGAAACAATCCTTTTTATAATTTACATCAACCATTTTGAACAAAAAGCTAAAAAAGAACACGAACCTGTAGCTAATACGACGAGAACAGGTCACCAAAACTTTCTCTTTATTTCTAAAAAGTAGCGACTGAACTCTCTTTGTTTTCTTCAGTAGAATCATCTTTAAAACCAGAAAGAGTTCTCTTTCTATTGCAGTTTCATCTTTGTTTCCATTGGCAGCTGCCTCTGTTTCTAAGTGCTTCCTCTTCCTCCCCATTGTTGCGCTTCAGAAAAGAATGAACAAAGTAGAGACACGGGGTAAAACGGTAGACATGTTTACAATAGAGATATTTGTAAGGATTTCAATTGGGCTTTCGTTTTGGGCCTTCTAGTTACTGGGCCTAAGAGGGTTTTTGAAATGCTATTTCATTGGGATTTTAAAACAACTACCCCGTCGAACTCATTGTTCATCTGCAAACCACACAGGGGATGTAAACCACACTAGGCAAATCCTATGCAACAGACTCGACTCAGAAGATATTGAGTGAAAATTGAACCCGGATCGTCCATATGGATAACCACCCTCAAAACTAATTGAGCCATCCCGAAGGACCTTCTATTTTATTCATAATATGAAAATATTGTACTTTTTAAAAGGATAATTATCCACAACAAGATAATAATAAACTTAGTGTAACTTCGCAACTAGTGCTCAAAGAGGGCAGCGTGTATATATTGATCATGTTTTGAACATATAACTTATTAAAAATTAGAGAAATAAATGAAATTTCCTCACTTTGATTATAGATACTTATTTTCTTGATAAACAAAATTACTTAATTATCAAAAAATAAAATAAAATAATTATCCGAATTATAATTTAAAAAAATAAATAAATACATAATTATAATTATAAAAAACAAAATTTAAAATAAAAGCTCACAATTATTATACAATTTTATTAAATTATATTCAAAATCCCTAATAAACTTATTTTTAAAAAAAAACAAATAAATGGTAACCCTAAGTGTTGTCTGTATTTGCTGTTTCTTCGTTTCTCTTTCATCGCCATCTTTCACTCTCTCTGAATCGCTCCGCTTCTTAAAACCCTAATTCTGGTTCCTCTTTATTTGCTCGCCTATCTCCGGTAAGTGTTTGGTTATATTTTAATTTGCATTTTACCCATTTTTATCTGAATCCCACATGATTTGCTTTTGTCATCTGAAATCATTGGTTCTTTCTTTGTGGAAATTACTTGGGTTTGTATAATTGAGGAGGTCTTTTGGTGGATATAAGATAAAAGAGTAAGGATAGAGAGTTATATGTTGGTTAATAGAGAGGAAGTTGTTCATTTGCAATGGTTCAGTAAGTTATTTTTCTTTGTGAGCTTACTTTATTATGTAGATGTTTGTTCCTGTAAAACTCCTCTTCCGATTTATTAAATGGATGAACCTGCTTATATTAGCCATGAAAATCAAAATCAAACACCTAAACTCAGACTTAGAAGGGACATGTATGTATAAAACTAAAACTTCAATCTCTTTTTAGGTGTCTGTACCAGTAAAAGCTAATGGGTGAGAAGAAGAAGGCGGGTGCTCTATTCGTGAGGCTTGTTTCAGCTGCTGGAACTGGATTTTTCTATGTGAAGAAGAAGACCAAAAAGCTTCAAACGAGTCAGACGAAGCTTGAATTTAGGAAGTTTGATCCTCGTGTGAATCGTCATGTTCTGTTCAAGGAAGAAAAGATGAAGTGATGCAAAACCCAAACTTGTGCCAAGTCCTCTTAAGCTTTTATTTTTGCAGCATCCAGATGTGAAATTAGACATTAGACCCACTTGTGCCACAACAATAAGGGTGGTTGGTTTTTTTTCTTTTAGTTCTATGTCTGCAATTTGTTGAATGAAACACCCAACTAAAGCCTCCTAGTCATTATGTGACATGAATTTGGATTAGTAGTGCCAATAAGTTCTGAATATCAAATGGTTAAACCAAAAAAAGTTGATACCTCTGAGCATATATTCAGGTATGTTAATCAACCAAGGTTAATGTACACTTTTGGTGGCAGAAACACACATTTGACTATGCAAAATCTGGCTCCTATTATCTCAATCCAACTAATTTAAAATAAATATTACAAACCAAACAATCAGAAACAAATTGTCTCAAAACACAAATGATAAGAAACAATAATTACAAGAGGAGAAAGGCCATACCAACAACAAACTGACAATTTGCAAAGTAAAATTTTTACATGTCTCTAAGCAATGAGGAAAGGCAAAACAGTCAGCATGAAGGAATCATAAGTGAATGTTGCTGAGCCAGAATAGGTAGTATCCTTCTCCTTGAATTTCTCAGTCAGTCCCTGCACATATACAGGACTTTGTGAGAACCGAATGACATGAGTATTTTTGATATGTTATATATACCTCTTACTTTAAAACAATAAGATTCAAAAGTCGTCTTTTTCACGAGGCCAATATTTTCATTTTGCCCTCAATGAATGTCTCTTATAAGAACGGCATGACATGTTTTAAGACCAGAAAATATAAAGAATATTTTTGATATGTTATATACACCTCTTAGTTTAAGTGGACGAGATTCAAAAGTCTTTTTTACGATCTTAAAGTTTGAAACTAACATTTTCATTATACTCTCAATGAATCTTTCTTACATGAATGACATGACATTTTTTAAGACCAGGAGATATAAAGGGTATTTTTGATACGTTATATACACCACTCAATTTAAGACAACAAGAATCAAAAGTATTCGTTGCGATCTTAAAGTTTGAGACCAACATTTTCATTATATCCTCAATGAATCTTTCTTACAAGAATGACATGACATGACATGTTTTAAGACCAGAGTACCTTTAATACATTATATACACCACTTAACTTAAAGACGACAAGAATCAAAAATCTTTTTGCAATCTAGAAGTATGTAACATGATGAAATGGAAGGGTTATAGCTCAAAGAATGTATCTGATGCCAAAGAAACTTTACCTTAACAGTGAGACAGCACCTAAATCAAGCCCATGAAACAAAAGGAGAAAACACTAAAGTTAGTAAAAGAGAAGAAAGCCAGGAAAAACATACTCTCTTCGTCTTGAATTATCTATCGTTTTTTTTACTTTATACACACCTAAAGAAAAATTAATTAGAAGGGGTTTTGAGACGACAAATAGTTTGAGACAATTATTTTTCAAAAAAACGACAGATAATTTAAGACGGAGGAGTAAATGTTAGGAAAGTGATAAAACCAATTGCATTATTGGGGAAACATACTCAATGAAGTTATCATATTCAATGGCCTTATTCATTCCACCAGTTTTATCAAACTTGGAAACCAGCAACTCCAGAACAGGACCATATACAGCATATCCCAGGCTATGTAAGGCCTCTCTTAATTCAGAAGAATCAATTTTTCCACTCCTATCCTTGTCAAATCTCTCAAAAATTGCCTAACATAAATTACAAGATTCAATAAGATAGCTTTTAAAGAAACACATCTCTCAAATTTGATAAAAAGCAATCCAAAGTTATGTTGCCTGCGATCCTCCAAAAATACATTACTTTTGCAGGATCTGACACGCATCTATGGATATTTTGAAGAGTCTGCGCAACATAGATCCAAAGGTGACTATGAGAATTTCAACATCAACTCACCCTCCAGTTTTGAAGACTATAGAAGACTGCAGTGAATTCTCTGGGACCTGCCTTCCATAAAAAAAAGGTTTGATCATCAAGAATAATGAAAAAGGAATTATTGGAAAGAAACCTTGGTTCATTACAAGGCCACCATAGTGAGTGAAATGGTCATTGGTTCTCACTAAGACATTCTTGACACCAACTCAAGAAAAACAACAGGCTCACACCCGGTATTGACCAAGTAAAGTAGAGAGCTTTTTATTTATTTGTTTATGAGTGAAAAGTGAAAGACACACCTGAAGTATTATGATTTTTTGAGTTTCATACTTAAACTATCAGGTATGCGAGTTTCCTACCTGAACTATCACCAAATGTTTATTGAAACACAGCTAAACTATCAGTTGTTTACTTTTCCTACCTGAACGATGGTGAGATTTCACGTAAGAAACTCGCATACCTGATAGTTGAGGTGTGTTTTGATAAACATTTGGTGATACTTCAAGTAGGAGACTCGCGCACCTAATAGTTCAAGTATGAAACGCAAAAATAGCGTGATACGTATTTTTGACCATTAACTCTTTATTTATTTATCAACATCATATATTATTTTAAGAAATACAACTTTAGCATTAAAGAAAACAAAGTTTCTAACTACGGAAGAAATGTCAGCCAGTAAGCATCTGTAAGTAGAAACCAGTTGATTCAAGACTTTCAGCTGCCTTAAAAAAAAAATCTTCCACTCTAATCCTATCTAAAAGTATTTTAGTCAACACGCGTTTATAAGGCATTAAGGCCCCACTAATAGCTTTTTTAGTATTAAATCTCTCTCCTATTAATTGTGATGATATTTTAAAAAAAAATAAAAAATAAGGGGATCATTTTTGTCATTTTTCATATATATATATATATATGTATATATAGTATAATTATATTAGGGTTAATTTCACTTACCTCCCGTCAACAACACATACCATGGCAACTTTGTTCACTTGTGAGAAGAAATCAATTAATTTTTTTTTTTATCTCTGTTAGAATTTAAATACGAAAACTTACATTCTGAATTTAAATGCGAAAATTTACGATTTTTAATTCACTTAGTTGATCACTGTGCGAAAAAGAAAAAATACTGTAATATTTATTTTTTAAAAAAATACTTTTTTTAATTCCGAAAAATTAGTAGAAAGAAGAAAGGTTTACCGATTTTTCTGATATTGGTATTAGTGAAGAGATACATAAGAAGATGAACAGTTCTCAATCCAAAGCTCTGATTATACGAAGACAGTGCCTTCTGCAGCTCCTTATCATCGATAAACCCACTACCATCCTGATCAGCCATTTGGAAGCAAGTCAGCACATTCGGGTCGGTTCCGGGTGGGAAAATCGACGGCATCAGAGACGCAAACGGGTTGGATCCGTAAGGACCTGAGTGAGGTGGAGCAGCTGGGTAACCGCCGTAAGGACCGGAGGACGGCGGGGTATTGTCCTTCGGAGGTTTATTTAGGTCTCCGTAGGGGGAGCTGTGACCTTGTGGCGGAGCTGAACCTCCGTATGGAGTGGAGGAGTACGGCTGAGATTGTGGTGGTGGTTGACCGTAACCGTAGCCGGAGGGATTGTGAGGGTAACCGGACATTTTTTTTTTAGCCGGAGAAATTTCAAATTTTGTGGAGAAACTTCAAATTTTGTGAAGAAATTTTTTCAGAAGTAACAGCGGATTTCATATATTTATACTTAAACCTTGTTTGCATGGCTGTTAACTATTGTATTGTTATTTTTAATACAAAACCGATTTTGATTGATAATTAAATTTTATTATCTCTGTCGATCTGGCTAATGCCGAATGACTGAACCATCTACTTTCTCATTTTAATTTTACTTATTATTTAACAATCTCATTATATTTATTAACTTTACTTCATACTCTATTTAATATTATAAATTTATTCGTGAAAAATAATGCAATCAATGTAAATATTGACTCATCAGAACAATACCATACAATACAAAAAGATATGATAATAGTATTATGAAATTAAGTCTAACAGCCTTCCAAACAAGCTGTTAGGGGAGTGGAGAATATAGGTCCTGAATTTGGATATTATTACGAATTTACCACTCTACAAGTCAACCTTAATATTTATTGTTGACTTGTTGTGCCACCTCAGCTTTAACTTATGCATTTCTTTTCCGATGGAGAGGCTATTTCCGATAAATACGAAACAATTTATTAACAATAAAGGTAAAAAGAAAAAATCAAAGTGTAATTGATAACAAAATTTACCAGCTTCATATATACATGATGAGAAAATTTGATCTTATTCCCTTTATATGCGGATAAACTTACACATCTCTAACTAATTTACAATTTGCTCAACTCACAAGAACATGTTGTCAAAACTTGAAGGTATAGGTCCACTCTAAAAGGCAAAAATGAAGAAAAGTATGTTTTTTTTCGGCTAAATTTTCCGACAGCTTCACTGGACAAGAAAATGCCAAACTAGACTTAACAGAATGTCGGAGAGGGGGGGGGGGGGGGTGTCCAGCAAACCTGTCGTTAAGATAATAGAGTTGGTGTCACTAGCAGTTCTTGCTCAGTGAGATCAGGTCACCAATTGATGACATAGTTTAAAGACTGAATCCATCCTTCGTCAATGGTTGATTTCGTAGGAGCAAGTCATTCGTTCTCAATAGACACGAGATGATCATCAGGGCTGCAGGCATATCATTTACCACCGGGGATGTGATTCTCCATAGGTTCTCCAATACTCTTGCCCATAGTGCCTACTACTACTTTTACCAAATGGAGAAGTGTAAAAGTTGGATTGTCTTCTAGACCAGTTGGTCCTCTCAAATGGAGAAGAGTAAGAACCAGAAGCTCTGCTGCAAGAACTGCTGTTTCTCGCGCTTTCCCTTTGAACATCCCTCATTTCCTCCTCTAAATCATGCTTTGCACGCTGCAACACAGAAATAATACACAAGTTAGTTAATTACCCACACAGAAGAAACAATAAACTCTTTCCCAATTTCATTTGTACCCAAAACATACATCTTTCCTAAAATGGCAAAGTTCACACACAACAGCTACTTAGGAATATTTTGAATTTTATGTGACATTTTTATTCCTTTTCTACATTTTCAGTCATTATTTTAAAATATATCTACCAAACTAACTAAATAATTATTCAAACACCTTCATCGTAGCATAATTCAATTAAACTTATGATATCAACTCCGGAAAAGTACAAGTAGGTCATACAAATGGGAGGAACTACCAGACGAGTCACAATGACCAAAAAGAATCTTGTACAAGAAAGAGACACTGAAATTGTACATCATTGATATGGGCTTTCCCAAGAATGATGTCCGGAATGTACTTTAAAACCAATCATCTCTTAAATGAGCTATAACAGTCAAACTACTTGGCATTGCCATGAAACTTCGACATGATACAACTACAACAACACAACCCAATGTAATCTCACAAGTGGGGTCTGGGAAGGTGGGGTATACAATGTGGGGTAGAGAGAGGCTGTTTCAGTAGATCCTGAATTTACGCAGATGTATGCTGTCCAGCTTGACTAGTCAGGCAAAATAGACAAGCATGCTGTCAGCTTGACCATATCACTGGTAATACATGGTGCTGGACAGCAATTTCATGATGAAATGACACACAAAAAAGTAGATTGTTGATTTGGTAGGTCAATTGACAGAGAATAATTTGACAAGCTAGCTAACACAGAACATTCACTAGAAAAAAGTGGAGTGCTAACTTAACAAGTCAGCTAACTTGGACCAATGATATCAAACTTAGACTATTGATGGTGCATGAAGCATGTAAGGCAAACACACAGCTGGAGCTAAGATTGAGAAGACTTCTAGCACAAATTTTTTACAAGTAGATGAAAGCTATTTATCTCTCTACCAAGACCGTACAACAGGCTCTAAGACCATATGAAGCAAGAGGGAAATTTCTTATGAATACGTTAGAGCATCATACAATTGGCTTCACTTAGGAGCTTTGGCAATGAAGTAAGTTTCCTTAACTGTTGGTGATCCTGTTGAATATTTTACGGAACGTCTTTATAGATTCTCTTATTTTTTGACGACATTAATCATAATCATTCAGAGTATTGGTAGGGGTCATTTGGTAGGATGCATTTAGATATTACTAATACCTTGTTTAGTACAGTTTTTCAACTTATGTATAACTAATGAACACTCTATTTGGTATTAGGCTATATATAACTAATACACAAAAAAACATCGTATTAGTAAAGCAATGGTTTTTAATGCATGCATAAGCATGATTAAAAAACACAATCGCCCCTCAAAACCTTTTCCACATCCTCTCTATTTTATTTGCGGAGTGTAATTTTATAAATAGATTAATTTTTTTTATAGAAATTATGCAATGAATGTTATTTTTAACACATCAAACCAAACAATGCATAAGGAATGATCTCAACATTACTAATGCACGCATTACTAATACACTCTATTCAGTATTATTCTTATACACTCTATCAAACGACCCTTTAGAAGTCGTTTGGTAGAGTGCATTAGAAAAAATAATGCAAGCAATTAGCTTTGTGTATTATTAATACCTTGTTTAATACGTTTTTTCAACCTATGTATAACTAATGCAAGCATTAGCTAACACTCTATTTGTTATTAAGCTATGTATAACTAATGCATTAAAAACCATGGTATTAATAATGCAATGGTTGTAAATGTATGCATTAGCATGGTTAAAGACATAATTGTCCCTCAAAACCTATTCCACATCCTTTCTATCTTATTTGTGAAGAGTATTTTTATAAATAACTAATTTTTTTAAATAAATTATTTAATGAATGTTATTTTTAACACAATAAACCAAACACTGCATAAGAAATAACCTAAGCATAACTTATGCAAGTATAACTAATACCTGCATTACCAATGCAAGCATTACTAATTCACCTTATTCAGCATTATTCTTATACACTCTACCAAACGACCACTTAGTGTATAAATCTGTATGGCATAGACATGCAGCTTGCAAAATGAGAAACATATGATCATATTGTTTGAGCAGAAAGAATGAAAATTTAATCATGCGTTAGTGTACTTTGTCGGTATTTGAGAGAACAGCATATGCCTCCCCAATCAACTTGAATAGCCTGTCAGCATCATTGCGAACAGTCTCAGAGATTTCATTCCACAACCCACCATCATCCACAGCATCACTCCTTGCCAAAATTTGACCCGCCTACATAAACAATATAATGAGTACACTATCAACTATTAATTCAACCTCTGAAACTCCAAAAGGATTGGGCTTGGACCTTGTCAGGGTGATGTCTGAGGGCTGCTTTCCTATATGCCTTCTTGATGTCAGATTCTGTATCAGATGACTTGATTCCCCTGCCAAAGAGAATTTAAGATCACTAATATCTCAAATGCATAAGAATATTTCACAAATGTTCAGGCAGCAAAGGTGACAAGAGGTATACACTAGCTCTTGCTAACCACAACACCGGAGTATCATCTACCAGATGCAAGATCTTCAGGTCAGAAAACATTGACCATGTGAATCTGGTAGATTTCAATGCCAGTTTCTCAACTTGGAATAGTCATTTTTTTAACAGAGGAAACTTCTTCACAGAAGTTTGACATAATACTACATAAAATGCAAAACGTTAATGCACACTTTGTATCAGTGAAGTACTGCACCAACCACATAAAAACAGAGCATGCGTTCTCACAGACTAGATGCAAAGATGCGTTAGCTAGTAGGTAATTTGTCTATGGTACAAAGGTCTGTTTCTTATTGCATAAAATAGCATCTTTAGGACGATCGCGAAAATGTTTATCACGGTGTTCTTCCCAACACCACTCTATGGGATTGGATTCGTACAATAGTGGAGACAATACTATTATAATGAATCATGCAAGATTACACTAAAATATTGGCTATAATTAGGCCTGAAATAGTACAAGAAAGAAAAATATACGAGACAAAGGAAGTATATTATAAAAGTTAAAAGTATAAGAAACAGGAGATAATATATGATTCTATGTACAATCAATTGTAAACTTTCATTTGGAAGAGTTATGTAATGCAGGGACAGTGAAGAAACAAGGACGTTCAACTTGGAAAGGATGGAATGTTAAATAACAGTAACAAATGGCAAGCCTCATACAGACTGCATCCAATTCATAGTTTTTCGGTTTATCAAATCATATATATGAAGAAAAATCAATCATAACTGTAATGATATTTGAACTTACAAAATAAGATAAAGATCCAACGTTGTTCCTCTTTTAGTCTTCTCCTGAATTGACGATAGCTGCCGACGAGTTCGTTTTGCTTCTTTAGCACTGCTTCCATTTGACTTATCTAGCGCCTCAGACTGTCGAGCCCTTTCTTGTGATTGAGTTTCCTGAAGGGATATGAGCCTCTCAAGATCATTTACAGCATGTCCATAGTCTCTAATCATCTCATGTAAGGTAGCCCTCCTTGAAACAGCCTGCCAAATTCAGCAGCTCAGGTAAAAATCCACTTTAGACACAAAATAACTAGGATGACTGACAGTATGGAGAGCATAGTTAATGTTACAATCTCAAGGAAAAGCTCCAAAGAAGAACCTATTCCTGAAATGAGTTAATGATGTCTATCATTTTGTGCATCACATATACATCCTGGAGTTTACACCAACAAGCTAGCATGCAGAGACACTTATATTTCATCTCATCCAAAGTGATCGCTTTGCCCTCAAAACACCTAGAATCTCTTCTGGAACAGAGCGCTGAAGCTTGTATTCATTCTCTAATCCTAATACCTGCTCCTTTGCAGGAGTGATGACTGCTAACTCCAATCAACGATGTCTAATAAGGTGAAGACATGGAAACATAGCAAAGGCCTTAGGATTACTAGCATTGTTACTCTTCCTGCTGCATTTGAACGGCTTAACAGATTGTAACCATCCAGATCCACTAAGTTCCCAATCACAATATCTTTAGTCACATCTTAATTAAGTTATCATTTAAAATGAAAAATTTACTTAGTTGAGGTTATTGAAGATAGCTAGGAATAGAAAACCAAAAGTCTACTTAAAGCATGCTTGTAAACAAACCTTTGCATAGTTCTTGTCAAGAGCAATGGCAAGACTGCAATCTGCAATGGCGTCAACAATTTGGCCAAGAGCTTGGTGAGCAGCAGCTCGATTGCAAAAACAGATAGCTGCAAAAGGACGCGACTCAACACTGCTGGATATAGCAGCAGTGTAATGTTCAATAGCTTCCAAATATTTTCCAGACTTATATGCCTCGTTTCCAGCTTTCTGTTTTTAGAGAGGAAACAATAAACTACTTCACAAAAAGCTAGTTGAAACAGAACCAAACTGAAAGAACCTATAACAAGAACCAGTGGAACTCTACAACTGAAAAGACGAGGAACTAATAGTCAATAATTTTGGTCAACCAATACCAGATAGAATCATAAAACAACAGGTATATACCTTGTGATGCAAAAGTTCACGAATAGTGGCTGCTAGAGGAAATGATGATTCCTGGGTCATGTTTCCAGATCTATACAGAAAGATGGAGCAAAATGCTCAAATATCATTCCTGAAATCAAGAGGAAGAGAGTTGAACATGTTTCTTGAAAATTCAGGTTTACCTTTTCCCAACAGAAACCATTTGCTCTTGTTTCTCAATTAAGCCAAGGGCCATCTCAAGCTTTCCAAGATGGAAGTGCGACCTGGACTTAAGGTGCCATCTCCAAAGCATCAAAGAGGAGTTTTTGCTATTGAGATCATCTAAGTTCGTGAAGTCGGAAGTAAAGTTCTTTTCAGCAATATCAAGAGATTTTTCGCACAGCTCAATCACTTCATTATACATCTGGAGCTGTAGAATATTGCAGAAATGACACACAGAATTCAGAAGCAAGTTGCTATAAGTTTTAATGTTTTATAAGTTATCTAGTTTAAAAAAAGAAGATATTCAAAATTTATAACAGCACGGACCTTGCAAAGAGCCTCTCCTTTCATTTCAAGTAACTTTTCTGAATAGCAGCTGATAGACAAGGCCTCATTGGTAATTCCAAGAGCATTTTTTGCTGCATCTGGAGTTCTTTGTTGCAAGAGTTCAGCACACCGACGCAAATGTTCAGATACTTTCTGCCACCAATAGGCAATCCAATCAGATGATCACCAAGATAATATTATTTTTATAGCACACTCTATGTGGGATAACAATCCTGGAACTAAAACAACAAAATCACACATTTGTCCGTCTCCAAGGCTTTTCTCTGAAATTCTTTTAAGACAAGGTTAAAATTGGAAACATAAATATATACATATTATCCAGTTTAAAACCAAACAGATATTTTATATTATACACCGTGTATCTCATTTTTTCCAATGAACCAAATGCCTGCCAATAAAAGTATATTACTAAATAATCCCATTATTATTTGATCCCTGTATTATAATCCCATCATTATATTCTGGTATAACTTGTAACCCAACCAAACAACCCCTAAAGAAACCAGAATTTATTTTAAAAGAGGGTCAATTTTCTTTAGCAGATTTACCTCTAGAGGACTGAGAAAAAAGAAAAGTTTTTTTATCAGTAAAAGAAAAAGAAAATCTATTGCTCACATTCCTTTAGAACCTTGCGTGACCATCCTGAAAAAATTTCCCAATAATATGCCCGAAAGTATTTTGCAATATATGGTGAAATTCATAAAAATGGGATAGTGTCATATTATAATATTTCTTTGAATGTCATGAAATCAGGACATGTCTTCATCAAAATCTCTTTAATAGCTGCACTCGAAAGGCACCTCAGGAAAGAAGATTATCGATGTATTGGTCCAACAGATACAACATTATGCAGAAATCTGTATAGAATAACCACAGCAGCTTAGGAACATGTTACAAATTTAGGAAGTCAAGCTCCTTGTCAACAATGTTCTTTAATTCAATAAAGCTACTAGTCAACAATGTTGAATGTCTGAAACTACGTCCGCAGACCACCACATGCTTCACAGCCCCAATATAAGTCAATATCAATAGCTTCCAATCTTATTAATTAAGCATCTTTTTCATAGAACCGTATTTAGGCATTCCAGAGGAAGAATTTAAGCTAAGCAGAGATTATCACTATTCTAGAATAAGTAATTAACAACACCGCGAATATTCTGCCCTCGAATTAAACCCAGTTTGACTAGCACATTGATTAAGAAGGAAAAGTACAACAATAAGAATCAAATTACAGTTCGGAAAGTCATCCATAGGTGAAAAAAGTAGAGAAATTAGATGGGAAGAATTTATGCCAAGATTAAGGCCACATAGACAAGTAGTAGTCTACATTATTTCGAATTATTGGAATTCACCAAAGTTTGCCATTCAAAGAAATTGGAAAGCACTGGGATTGGTGGGAGCATCAATTCCATGGGAAAAGCAAAAATCGGTCACCTGTGCTTTTTGCAAGCCTTCTGCTGCTTCAATTGTAATTCTCCTATCCAGGCATAAATTAATTCTTGATTCCAAGCAATTTGTGTAATACTTAATTGCTTCTTCGACCTCACCAAGAACCAGATAACAACTGGCATGCAAAGATTGTCAAGATATATAAGTTTGTCAACAAATAATTCACTCGGGAAGGAAAAGATGACAGTCTTATAAAAGAACACGGCATTGGGTTCAACACTGAACAGATTTTTTTCTAACGTAAGGAAATTGAATCAGATGATGATAATATGACACCTAATGATATCACTAGCCCTCATTCTTTTTCTCCAGCAGGATCAAAACAAATTTAGTTGCCACCAGATTGAATCCAGGCCTTTGTCTGCTCTAATATCATGTTGGAGTATGTGACCATGTCATCTAAAAGCTTAAGTTGTTAGAGAGAGTACATTTTAATTTACCTAATTATGTCTTTAACATTTTATATTAGTGTTTTTTAATAAAAAGGCAGACTTTTCGATCAGTGTGAGATATAGAATATTCATATTAGAGATATCACATGCCACATGTAGAACCCTTACTTTGCTGCTCTCAGTTTTACTTTAAGAAAGTGCGGGTCCAAGGCAGCTGCAGATGCACAATCACTGATGGCTTCCCTCATCCTTCTAAGCGACATTCGTGTGGCAGCTCGATTGCTGTAGCATAACAAAAGAGGCTCTAGGTAAGAGCCTGAAATTTCTGTAGAGGAGACTGATTTGATACCCTTAGTGTATAAATCCTCAGCTTGCGAGAGATTTCCAGCCTTATAGGCTTGGTTTCCCCTGGTACAGAAAAATCTTTGTAAATATGAAGGACAAATTCATAATGCTCAATGTCAGAATGTAATAGATCCAGAAAAAGCCAGAACACAACCATAATGTTGAAATTATTGCAGCAAAACTGAAAACCAAAAGCTCAAAGGAAATCATGATAATGCATAGCAATTCACCAAAGAGTAGCTCAAAGATATTAGCACCTGATCCGCCACTTTTCACAGGCTTCACGGACAGTGAGCCCCAGCATCTCATGGTCTTCGTCCGCTTTAGACACATGTATCCCTTTATTTCTCATATGAGATGTAACTCCACTTGGGATGTCTGCTGAACTTTTGCGACCAAAGGAAGAATGTTGAACTGCGTCAGTGGAAACTTTTCTGTGATTTAAGTTGTTTGAACAACTATCAACTTTCAATTTGTATTTTTTCCTATATTGGCGCCTTATGGATGATAACCCATCTTGTGTAGAGAGTGAAGTATAGGAACTAAAATCTCTCTGACTATCAGATTCCTTTCCAGATTCAGTCCCAGAAAATTTCTCATTTCCTTCTCCACATTTCTTCTTAGAGTCACTGAAAAAAGGTGCATCTTTAGCAGCAACCACATCCTCCTTGGTTTCAGTTGCCCTGGTAGAATTATCAGCAGATGTAGAAGAATTTGTATCCTCATATGGTGAAAAATCCATAGGAGAACAACATCCAGGAGACTCATCATTTTTGCTAGAAAGATCAGTCTGCCCAGCTAACCTCTGTACCAAGGTTTCTTGCCTCAAGGACTTCTTTTTCACTTTTTTGTCTCTCAATCTGCTTCTTGTTCCACAACCCAACTTTTCATTCATTCCAGAAAATAAATTAGCAGTAAAAGAAAATGATTTACTTGAAATGGATGCACTAAAATCAGAAAAGGACTTCCCAGGTATAAATGGTGTGCTTGGAAAGCTGAATTCTTCTTTCTTCTCAGCTTGATGGCCAGGAGGTGCTTCTGGGGTGTCAACTTTGTGCTGGGAACCAAAACTCTCTGGTGTAAATAATGGTAAGGGCATCTTATCCCTCTCTATGTCACTATTTAGACTATTCTGCAGCATTTCATTAGAGGCACCAATCTCACTGTTAAAATTTATCGGCTGATTTTCTTTCCCAGAGGTTCCTGCTGAGAAGCTAAATGAATTTATTTTCTCACTGGAAAGACCAAAGTTAGAATTTGTATGGTCTGTTTCTCCAGGCATCCTTTTGTCCTTACTCACCTTTAATGAACTAGCAAAATTTTCAACAAATTCAGATGCACAAGCTTTCTTGGCATTTGGTTCGCCATCAATTGTATCAGCTTTATCAAAACCAGAGCTACCAACAGGATCTTTTAAATTGACATCCTTGGGCAGATCACAAGAATTGCAAGCACCGTTTTCAGTTGAAATATTTGAAGTACTTTCATTAAAACCAAACACAAATACATTCTGGATGTTGACACGTGACTTTTCGTTCAGATCATTGGTCTTCTCAGCACCATTAACTGGTGCTGACTGGCCAATGCTCAATGAATTCATCTCATCGGAGAGTTTATAAATGGGGTTTTTTGGTATGTCAGTGTCTACAATATTCCTACCAGTTGAATCAAACTTGAGCTTCCCGTCAGAATCTATGTCACTTTTTTGGGCATTCAAACAACCATTGTGATTTTGGGTCTTTTCCCTATTAAAATTCTCCACGTCTTCAGCAATTTTTCCATTTTCATTCACTTTGTTCTTCCCTTTAATGCCACAACCAAAAATAAAAGTGCCATTCAATTTTAGACCCTGATACTCTGGCCCCCTGTATGCTTCATCTTTATTACACACTCCGTTCCTTAAGTCAAAGTTGGGTTTACCAGCACCAAACACAAAGTTAGCATTCAATTTACCTGATTGCAATGTACTTCCATTAGTAACTTTTTCAAAGTGGAAAATACTGGACTGCTCATTTATATGAGACTCACTCGAGCAATTCTTGACATCATCACCTTGTGGTTGTCCTACATTGCCACTAGACTTCTTCTGTCCAAATTCCAATTTCGACTTCGAATTACCATTGCTCTCACTACAGTCAGGCTCCTTATTAGACACATTCAAATGGGAAGCCGAGCTACTCTTATTTGTTCGATCACCATTCTTGCTCTTCGAGTTAAACTTTGAGCTACTGGTATTATTAGCTCCGAAAACAAAACCCAAATTCTCCAAACTTGAAGCCAAATCAGAATAATTCTTACTAGCACCAAAAACAAAACCCTCATTACCACTTTCTCCAAGTCTACAGCCCCCCATTCCCTCCACATTCTCAAGAGATTCTCCATTTTTTTTGTTCGACATTGCCCCCGAATTCACAGCAACATCACTCTTATTAGCACCAAAAACAGCACCTAAACTCTCCAAATTCATATTCAAAGTAGAATCACTCTTACCAGCATAAGAACCCAAGGTCGCATTGCCACTTCTCCCGAAGCTGCCAGAATTAGGAAACCCATTTGAAGTACCAGTAGTACAACCCTCACTGCTGCAATCCGAGCTCTTGGGAGTCGGGTTAGCCCTATTAAAACTCGATTCCTTCGGGTCCACATTTTGAGGACCCGATTGTTTCCTCATCTTCACAAGCCTCGGCTTCCGCCTTGATCGACCCGGAAAATCCGAACCCAGTTTGTAATCCGACGACATAGAAAACGAGCAATCAAATCCTGCATCGAGCTTACAGCTACTGGAAGAGTTGGAATCAGCGTTAGGTTTAGATGATTGAACGGATGAACTGATCGGATTTCGGCAATCTGTGGCGGCGGCTGCCGACGACATAATCCGATGAGATAATGGGTTTCGAGGCACGATTGAAAAATCCCAAATTGGGGATTTGGGGGTTTTTGATTCTTTGGATGAATTGCTGGGATTTTTCACTTTGTGATGAAAAGAGGAATCTTTGAGAGAGTTGAAAGAGACTGTGGTTTGGGTTTTTGTTGAGATTAGAGCGGGGTAACGGGGGGTTTTAGGTTGGAGTTTGAAATTTTGTTGTGGGTCGAAAGGGTTTTACATGGCTAGTTTGGTCATATTTTGAAATTATTTTTTTCAAATCGGAGTGTCCGACTCAGCTTACACGTGCCTCGATAAGTAAGTTCTCAGAAAAACTAATGTTGGAAAAAATATTTTTGGTTGGTCTAGATGGGCGTTGTGATCACTTTCAGTAGAGGCTAATATATGTGAAAAAATAATTACGTGCACGCTTACAAGACTAGTCACATTCTTACATATGAATGCGTCTAAGCTCAACGAGCCTCATGCTCTAGTGATCGTGAGGTGTATCTATATTGGTGAAATTGTGAATTTAAACTATCCGTTTATAAATTTTGTGCATCTTCTTGGATTTTAATTAAGTATTTTTGTCCTTTTAAACTCTTCAAATTTGACATATTAAAATGTTCGTTCTCCTTTTACCACTGCAGAAATTTATATATTTGAAATAACTGTCGAGATTAAAAATAGTAGTCATGAAGAAGGTAGCATAATGGAATAAAATCCTCAAAGTCCACAACAATTTCAAACTCTAATAAACGTTTGTTATCCCCCACCTTCCTCAAATGTAAAATGCATGTTAGAATTAGAAAATTGACTCTCAAAATATTCTTGTTTGAGATAGTTCTTCGGGAGTCAAGTTTGTTGAATAACTTGCTTATCGAGATGAATGCTAGGCGATTCGAGTATAACCATATAAAAAAAGTGTCAAGATATAGCTAATTAACCATGTAAAACCCTCAATCAATAATTTCAAACTCTAATTAAACACCTGTTACCTCATCCACAAAAATCAAAACTCTGAAATATAGCGTGTATAGATCGGTTAGATCAACCAACCTCAAGAATTTTTTGCTTGAGTCAGTTTTTTAGGAGTGAAATCTTTTGTTAACTTGTTTATTGAGATGAATGCTTATTAATTCAGGCACAACCATTTAAAAGAATGACTCAAATATGGTCCCCTAACCATGCAAAATCCTCAAATTCATAATAGTTTCATACTCTAATTTAAATACTTGTTAACCACCTTTCTTTGCAATAACCAAAACTCTGAAATATAATTTGTATAGTGTTTGTTTCAATCGACCCTACTCTCGAAATGTTCTTGTTTGGATGAGCTTTTTAGGAGTCAATACTTTTAATAACCTGTTTATCGAGATAAATAGTAATCGATTCGATTCAAGTATAATTTTTTAATAAAAAAGTCTCAAAGTAGATGGCTAATCATGTAAAACCGCCAAATTCACAACAATTACAAACTCCAAATTGAACTCCCATTACCATGATCTCACTATAAAAATTAAAATGCTGAATTAAAATAACCAAGAGCATATTCAGAATTTCAATAATATTAGTGCATTATTACGAAGAGATGGATACAAGATTATATATTTGACGATTTAACATTTAGATTCTCACTACGAACCCTGCACAATATAAGTTAAAGATACTTATTTCAAATTTAACCCAAGCAAGAATATTTCGAAAGTTGGTTGGTCTAAACGGGCACTATGCATTCTCGTTTTGGTATATTTGATTTTCGTTGACGAGAACAGGGTAACAAGATCTCAAGTTGAACTTTAAAATTGTTATGGATTGAAGAGATTTCCATGTTACAACGATCACATTTCGAGAGAAGTTGGAGGCTTGAGTTTTTTTCCTAACGATTGTGTCTGAATCGACTTGCACTAACATTGATAAGTAAGAACCGACATAAGCAAGAACATTCAAGAAGTTGGTTGATCTAGCCGATACTGTAGATACTATATTTTTGTAGTTTAAAATTTTTTGTAAAAAAATTATTTTTAAAAAAAAGCATGATAATAAGAGTTCATATTGGAGTTTGAAATTGTTATGAATTTGAAACTTTACACGGTTAGACAATATCAATTTGAGACATGTTTGGAAATTCTCGTTTTAGATATTCATGTTTGAATCGACTTGGACTAATTTCGATAAGTAAGTTATCAAAAGATTTTTCTCCTTGGGAACTAACCCGAACGTGTTGCAAGTTGGTTGGTCAAGATGAACATTATATTATGCAAAACAAAAATAAAAATAAGAATAAGATATTATTCCCTCCATTTTAATTTGGTCGTGTTTTTGACTTAACACAAAGTTTAAGAATTTGTAGTCTTTAACTAAAAATATGTGGAATGTATCAAGAAGTCTTTTAATCTTGTGATTTTAAATATGTTAGGTGAAAAATTAAAATTAAAGAATTAAAATAAAAAGATAAATAAATTAAAACGGAGGTATAAATTATTTATATTTTCCATAAAAATGTATCTAGAGGATGATAAAAGGACACCAAACACTTGGGCCAATAAAATGTGCACAAGTCAAGATTGGGCCATTGGGGCTCTTTTACCAACAATTTTCCAAGAAATACAATTCATAAGTTGGCAGCATTACAGAACAACAAAGTTTACGTGTTCTCTCTTCCTATACTACACGTATATTTTGTACTGTCAACTCAACTCCATTCCACTCCAGCACAAACAAAAAATCACATGCTCGAAAATTCAAGAATCCCATAATAGAGTGCGGTAGAATAGCAGAATAGTTGATATTGTAGACACCCTTTTTGGTTCTTCTTTATCTTGGTTAGTCCGCTAACCCCTTTCAATCTAATTTAAAGGTTACATTGAACTCGTATTTTATAAATCAATAGGTGCATAAACATAGCCAAGATTGAATTTTTTTATTTTTTTTTGGAAAAAAGATTGGCTTGCTGGTTATTTTTGAACTTTTGTGAAAGGATGACTGGTATTCTTGTGATGGTTCTAGCTAATTTTTCACTATCTCTTGCTAGATGAGGGATTGAGATTAATTCTTGCAAACTTGCTTATTATAAGCTTTTCTCTTTTGGGTGGAGAAGGGATGGAGAGGAAGTTAGTGTTTTCATATGATTGAACTTGTCTTGAAAGATTCATAATATATGTGCAGTCCTTTGATATGTAATATATGTATATGCTACTCTTTCTAGATGGATGTATGTACACCAATGTAGAGAGGGTTACTAACAAAGTAATTGTTCTGAGTCCTAGCTAGTGGTGTAGACATGATTTTCACTTAGGGGTTCAACATATACTATGTACATATATTTTTTTGGACCTTGTATGAACCCTCTAGCTCCGCCCCTGGACTCCTAGCTACAACACTCGGAATGATCCCATCTGCTCTAGACTTAGTGTGCAGGTTTACCTGGCTGCGCAGTAAATTAGTTAAGGTGAATGCGAGTTAATACAAGTTTTGAACCAAAACTACTGGGCTCGGGGAGCTATTACTGAGTTCAGCCACGCTAGCTCCCCCCTGCACGGTTTTATGTATCTGTTGGTGACTGATGATATATGATTAGAAAATTTAGGTAGGCAAGACTGGTAACTAGTTCAAGAAATGACTGGAATTTTTATTGGTAGATTGCATGTTAGGTCTTCTATTTGTCTTGTTTGAGAGTGAAGAGAAAAAAAGCATGAGGAATGGTATGCAGTAACAACAATCATTTGGTTTCGAAACTTGAGTCTTGATCTACAAATATTGAGAAGTGTATTGCATCTTCTATTCCTCATTTGCTTGGCTGTTTAGTATAATTGCCGTATTTTGTAGTGTGTGCACATGGTTTCTTGTCCTTGGATAATAATAGATGCTGCTGCTGTTACAGGGTTTTTGAAGGTTCTCTCGAGGGGTTGTGAGCTGGTGAAGATACTTACTAGCAGAAATCTTATCTTCTATTTTAGTTTAGGCAGAATGGACCACAATACTCTTGGAGCTTCACAAGGTATTTCGGCTTGTTATTAGGTCTCCATTTCTGCCCATCGCAGGTGTTCTAACAATATTTCTGTTTGTACTGAAACCGGTTAATTTATGAGTACCTTTTTTAAAATTTCCAACAGATCATAGAATTGTATATGTCTTTTTTTTTCTGCAAGAGGTTTTAATTGTGGGTTTACATAAAGGTATATCACTGCAAGAAGCTAACCAAATAGTTTAAGGGCGTAATGTTCATCAGAAAAATAGTTAAAGGATCCCGGACACCACGGTTATTAAAAAAAAGATATGGTTAAAGGATGAAGGTGGGCAACTATGTGGTGGATTGTTGGAGCCCAAAAAATTGCATTGGAAAAATGACAAAATGAATTTGAACATTCCTTAAGTTTAAGTAGATAGATATTACTGTTGATTGACAGTGTGGAATTTAAGGTGCAGGACTTGCTAAACACAGGAAGGCATTTCGATATTTTGCAAAAACTCCATACTTTCTGAGAATGAAGTGCATCATCTCTAAATTAAGGGTGAAAGGCTGTTGCAAAACACGCCGATATCGCCGCATCAAGATGATTATCCATAAGATTAAGTAACATCCTCTGCTTAGAAGGAGATGATGTATCCACTCAGTTAGGAAACTGAAAAAATGTTCTCTTTGGCCAGAGGAAACAATGGCCTGCAGAAATTAATAACTCCCCTCTTTCCCAAGAGAAATAACGCACTCATTTCTTACTCTGTTTTTCGGTCAAGCTCTTTTCTTTAGTTAAAAACATAGTTGATCAAGACACAACATTGTAATGGAGAAGAGGCTCCTGTTTGGTCTGTTGTGGGAATTCTCATCCCTACATCAGTATTTGACCCTTAAGTTACTGGAAAATTCATTACTCTTAATTTTGGAATGATTGTCCCAAAGATGTCTCGGTCATTTGATTTTCTGGTGGTTACTATTCATATATACTGAATTGACCCACTAGTGATATCTTGATCAAAAAATTAATTTGAGAAGTTCTCCTGCTAGTAGTTGGATAAGATGTTCTCTGAAGGACAAAGCAAGTGATCTTAGGCTATACCAAGAATATGCCTTATCCACTGAAACCAAAAGAACAACGTGCGCAATCAAATTGGATCTATTTTAGAGCTTTCTGTAAAGAACATTTAAAGGCTTGGTAAATGCTTAAACTTTGTTCAAGCATTTGTATTTCTTTGTCTCTGCCCAAATGAGAAAACTGGTAGATCACAGTTCACATCCTTGATTTGTCGTGTACTTAAAGATAGCAATTTCTTCTTGATAGAAGGTTAAAGGTCAATACAGAAATTCAGAGGAGGAGAGAGAGAGAGAGAGAGAGGAAGCAACAAGTAAATAAACTAGTTCCTAATATTAGTCTTAACAACATTTCTAGATGCCAATCTTGAAGATATTAAACCTTATAAAAAAAGAACCTTGAAGATATAAGTATTTAGTGCATCCTAAATGTAGTATTTACCCTTTTTTTTCCGAAGGAAGGAGAAATTAAAAATGGGATCATTCTCTTTTGTCAAAAAAGGAGCTCGAGTGAACTGTTTCCTAGGGTAGTTTTCTTTATTTTTTTTTTGGTCGATTCCTAGGGTAGTTTTCACAACTTCTGTATATCATTTTTTCATTAATTTTCTCGTCGCCAGAATGTATTTGAGGTGTTCTCAAACTTAGCAATTGTCCAATTAGATGATAATAAATTGTGTCTGATCTTAATCAATTCGAAATGTTTCCAAAAAAAAAAAAGGATGTCTTCCCCTTAACATGGCGCATCTTTAGCTGCAGCTAAGAAAGACCATAGCACAAAGAATGAAGGCATTGAGTCCTATAGAAAAATGCAACAGGCTTCTGGGGAAGAGACATCTGAAGTGAATCAAGGTCAAGGTGGTAAAAACGTCACAGCTGATGTGGCCACAGCACAAGAGAAATCCTATGGAGATGTAAACATGGAGGCGGATATCACTATGGATGATGTAATAAGAGCCGGAGGTCTAGGAGCAAGAGACGATTTAAATAGTGTTCTTCCTATGGCAACTGATACCACTGATTTTGAAGCTTCTATTCGTGATGCTTGGGACTATGAAGGGCAGCGTGAAAGCATTAATCGACCAGGCCTTGGCTGGAAAGAACCTGCAAAGAAATAGATCTATCCACGCTACAACTTAAGGTGGATTTCCAAGGTGTTCTCCAGTTTTACTGGCACTCTTAGACTCTCAGTTCTGCTCCTGTTGATTGAATGTGCCCTTATGTGTCTTATGGTTGCTCAAGCAATAAGTATCAACCCCCTGTATGAAATTAATTATAAGCTCGATGGGTTTTTTTAGCGACGTGCTTATTTGTCAATCTATTGTTTCTCCTTTGTGCACTTTCCTATTTGATGTATCTTGTTGTGTTGGAGGTGATACTAGGATATAATATAGTTGAAATTCCATATTGAAAATCCTTTTGTGAAATGAAAATGTCAACCGTGAGTGGAGTCTTGCTGAATTTTTAATGAAATCCCCTAAGCACAAGCATCAGAGTCGCTGCCAGTTTTCAGGTATTCAATGTACAAAGATAGTTCTTTCTGAAAAGAATGCTACAATGCTTCTACATTGTCACATGTGTACATTGTGGAGCATTATAACCATAGATCTATGTAAAAAGCTCTATATAGCTATTTATTTTATCGGAAGAAGTCATTGTTGTTGAAGGAGTGATGCTCTTTTAAAAATTCTGTGTCCAGGAGCTAGGATAGCCAATGGGTCATAACTGGATTTCCTCCTAGCAAATGTTTCCCATTGGGAGCCAAAGTGAACTTTCCATTCTTCCTGTGTAGTGTAATGTGGCAAATACTGTTTCATTCCAATATGTGCTTTTCCGCAAAAGTTTAGTATCTTCTTGTTCTTATTTAGAATATTGTCTAGTCCATCCTTTCCTGTGGAAGATGGCATGGCAGAAGATAGAAATGCTATTAAATACATGATATCTTCTTCAGGTGTAACCATTGATGTTCCTTTTATCCACCTGCAAAATAAAATGACCACAGATCATGTTAGGAAGATGCATACATCCTGTAAGAAGATTATTTGAGTGATGATAATTTCAGTACTTTGATTTGTTGACTGGGTAGATGAGTATAGGACCATGGCTAGTGTCAGTAAGAATCTTCCCAAAAACTTCTTGTGTAAAGTCATGAATCCTGCTCCTTGGAATTAAAAGGTTTAGCCATGGATGAGGGACATCCCATAACCCCTTATCTTGGAGTTTCATCTCGGATACGTGGACCCTGTCGAGGAATTCCACGTAGGAGACTTCTGATTGGAACAGCGTGGATTCGATATAATTCAACTTAGATAAGAGGGCATCAATATTCTGTAGTGTTAAGAAAACAGCAGTCAAGATGTTGACATGTTTAGGTGAACATTGTGCAAAGTTGTCAAAAGCTAGAAGCTTAATTAACTTGACTTTAGAAAGTATCTTACCTGATCAGGATTAGTTGTCTCTTCTGGATTGAAGTATTTGGCAACTTCTAGGCAGTAGAGAACTTTTCCATCAGAACTGAACTTTCTGGCTAGAAGTGGATCTTTAGGATTGAAAGTAGACCTCCAGTTATTAAGCAGTCCTGTTCGATTGATAACGACAAATCCTTCTACATAGTCAAAATAATCCTTGGATGATATCAACTGTTCTTGATCTTTGGAAAATGTTGAGAAATCTGAATACAGCACTCTAATCCACTTTACCTGTTAACAATTGGATTTTAGTAGAAATTACTGGGCTTGTTACCCTTTTTTCCCTTCAAAATCTTGTTTCGATTGACGTTAACTTATTTGATATTTGGAGTTGGAAAAGTTACCTTTTTAGGTGCTGGTTGAAGAGCAATCCTAGCCCTTGTGATGATACCAAACTGGCCTAATCCTCCTAGTACACCATAGAATAGGTCAGCATTCTGCTCCTCTGAACAAGTAATCACCTCTCCTTTACCTGTGAAAAAAAAATATTTTTTTTAATAACCTCCAGCATTACAATACGTAACAATCCAACTCACATAAGTGGAGGGATGTGATTTTTCCAATGAGTTAAGTATCCAAAAGTTAGAAAAAGAAAGGTGATGACTTGTTGTAACAGAATTGCCTTCTGCTGCTGACTTTGTTGAGTCCAAGTCCGCAATGTAAGCACTTTTTTACTGATTAATTATCTGACTTCTGGGTGTTGATTGGTACTCTATTGAATAAAATAGGAAAAAATGGGAAGACTAAACTCTGGCTGATATTATGGAGCTGGGGAATAATAGGCCTGTTGTGCATGAACATACCAGTGACAATTTCAAGTTGATAGACATTATTGATCTGAGGTCCATGTTTGAATGCTTGCCCGCTGATTCCGGCATTCGACAAAGTGCCTCCAACTGTGAGGTGAAGATAATCAGTCCAAGATTTTGGTGTTAATCCAAGTTTAAGACTTTCATGCAGGATGTTTATCCAAAGTTCTCCACCCGAGACATCAACAAAAGGCAGTTCCCCTGCATGGAAACGGATCGCTGGGGCTCGAAGTGATTCCATGCTGATCACCACTCCTTGGTAAGCTTGAGCTTGGCCTTCTAGAGAGTGACCATGTCCTCTAGCAGCAACAGTTAGGTCTGTTGTTGTACCCATGTCAAAAATATGTTTTACGGTGGATGATATGTCGGAAACCGATTTTGGGTACAGAACAGCTGATGGAAGGAAGTGATATCTGTTTCCAAAGTCCTTGGCAACATGATCGAAATTCTTGAAACTAAAATACCCTTCAATCTTTAACTGTTTCAGTGATGACTGAATCACTGAGAAACTTGAAGGGGTATTAGAATTGGAAGTTGGGGTGGCAAAAAGTTGGTCACAACAGAGATTACTTCTGTTGATTGAGCAAATGCCTAGTATGAATATAAGAAACCTTAGAAGCATACTATTTTGTTTAAAGAAGAAATGAGTTGGTGGTGACTTCATTCTTTCTTAAATGTGTAGAGGGAATTAAAAGTGGTTGTTGGCACAAAGTTTCTTCAATATTTGCCTTTTCTTTTGAGTGAAAATAGGGGGTGTAGAATGGCCTCAAGAAAATTAAGGTTGGTCAAGAGAATATATAAAGGGGGGATTTTGGAGGTGTCACTATCAATAGACACTAAGTGGTCTATTGGACTGCATGTGAGGACTATATAACTTGAAAGTGGATGTTAATTTATGGAAAATATTGAAAATTTTGATTTGGGATTCAACAGTGTTTTTAGTTTGAAGTGGAAAATTTCACCTGTCATTTGTACTTCACCAGTGTTTCTTCCAACTACCATATGTCAATTTTTTTAACATGTCTCATTGCTATTTTGAGCAAATTTTATCTGCAGAATTTGGTATTCTACACCAACTATTTATTCAAACTGTTCACATTTGGTGAAACAATGTCACCATATTTCTTTATGTATAGCCATTCTATATGAAGGTGATATGTGCTTACTATTATATTCAGTGTATCCTAATTTGAAAGTCATATATTGTGGCTGCACAAAAATTTAATTTTCCTAATTCTCTTTCTTTCTCTGTTGTAGTGGAGGCCCTTTAAGGTTTACTTAGTATAAATAGAACACTTAGGCTTATTTTTCATAATTCAGACTTGGTGGAGCAAGGACGTGGGTTACAGGCAGTTGAGGGACGAAAAGTTCACAAATTTTATCTTCCACAGTGGGGTTAAGAGGCTTTGAGAGGATATTCACTTCACGTGGGAGTGAATGCATGTGTGTTTTTCTGTCTGTCTACAAGATGACTTTCCAACGTGGATTTGACATATATTTATATATACACTGACGGTGTAAAGAATCTATAATACTTTCAGTGTATTTTAATCTGTTGTAACAGGTATATCATGTTTCTCTGACTCTTCAAAAAGTGGCGCATTTTCAGAGGATTCGACATGTGTGCGCCAACATATTTGGAGACTCCGAACAATATAGCAGGCAACTTGTGCTAATACCCTTCTTCTACAGAGGGGTCAAATGTTGTCATCTTGTAGTTATTATTTAGACGACCTGATTGTGTATGGTCTAACCTCTTTACAACAGCCATCCTCTATAACAGTCAAGTTTTCTTTTTGAAACCGATTTGTCATATTATGTTACATTATATGTTTTCTATAACAGTCACGAAATATCCGGACAAATGACGCTGTACTGTTTGAACTCTTGTCAACTTCTGCATAGGATCTACTAATAGTGGTGTCAGGTATCTGTTTGATGGATTTTAGTTCTTGAAGAAGGGGAGGCCCCTACTAAGTTACCTCTTGTTAGGTCTTATAAGTATGGCCTCAGTTGAAAAAAAAAGACTTATCAGGCTTAGTGGTGGTCCTAAGCTTGTCACTTTGGAAAATTTGGTACACTATTTACACTTTATTTTTTGTGATGAAATATATAATTGGAGAAATTGTCATGTGAAAGAAGAGATATTTGGAGCTGAAACAACAACAACAACAACATACCCAGTGTGATCCCATGTCCCACAAGTGGGTCTGGGAAGGATGAGGTGTACGCGCTTCGCTTCCGACTCTTCGGAAGAATCAACTTATGTCTCCTTTTTTCATTGATTAATCCCATCCGCTCTCGTAGCTTTCATTTCTCAATGTCAGTATCAACCTAGTAGAGTGCTTTGGCCTTAGCGTTCTTTCCGAAGACCTTAATCTTATCTTGTTGAGGTAGAGAGAGACTATTCCGATAGATTTTCGACTTAAAAGAAGATATTTGGGGTTGAAAAATTATTTGAAGTAGTTATCTTTTAGACATTTTGAGGGGAAAATACATTTTTAACACATCATTAAATGGATTAAGGGTGTGTTTGGTAGGAAGAAAACTATTTTTCAGAATTTTTGTAACTTTTCTTTTTCATTTTCGGTTGATCAAAATTTTTCAAAGGAATTCATTCAACTTAGGAAAATGACTTTCTACTAGAAAATAAGTTTCATAAATGGTATTTTACTCCTTTCCATTCTTCTACATATCTCATTTTTGTAGTCTTCAACTCTCCCTTCACTCTAGTTAGTGTTTGTTTAGATCGTATATAAATATATTCAATATAATTTAATAAATGGGGTATTGAAAGGGTAGAGATGTAGAATACATGTAAAGATTACTCTTACGAGTCTTATCTTGTGCAGATAAAGATACCGTTTTTTTCTATAGGTGATTTTTATTAACCGACATTAAAAAAAGAAGTAAAAAATTCGCTTATTTTTCGGAAAAAAACATTTTCCTTTGGGAGTCTCACTAATTGTTTTATTGTGGATATGAATATGTAATTCGTCTCCGAAGATTTCAGCCAAACACATCCCCAAGACTAAAAAAAGTTAAAAGAACAAAAAGAATCATAGCCAATGAAAAAAAAATAAGAAGAAGAAGATAGAAACTAATTAAAGGGCTTAGTTTGGCAACTTTTTGGTGGTCTATTTATATTCTATGTTCTTTTTTCCACTGAATTTTATAAAAAGACCATGTGGAAAAATGGACATTTTATATTTACTAAACTAGTCAAAACAATTGATTGACAATTGACTAGGATAGAGTTGCCAAAACAACTATTATATGGTCTTTAAACATATTAACAATCATATATAGTTACTGTTTTCTTCAAGAAGTTACTGTGTTTAAAGAACATATAATAGTTGTTTTGGCAACTCCATTCTAGTTTATCCGGAGGTTTGGCACACGTATTGCAATTTGATTAATTCAGATTCGGTGCCAAATGTCAGATAGCCATTGGAGGGAGGACAAAAAATACGAGATGAAATTAACGACATGTTCTCTCATGCATCGAAAGTTACTAATCGAAAAACAAATGTAAGATAAATCGAATATTTTAAGAGTAAAATTAAAATTTTAATTTTCCTTGTTATAGCTAATAATTAAAAGCAAGTGCTTAGTTTATATAGCAAACTTTTAATAGGGGGAACACTTTTATAAAAGCTAATTAACTAATCAACTCAATGGGATTGATTAGTTAAAATATTCTCTAAAGTGGTATTTTTTTTAGCCCAAACAAAGTACTATTGTGGAAATTATTACCCCATTTCCCTTTGTTTCTTCAGCTTCAAAAAATGAATAATTATGTATGTTTAGTGCCTCTTCCATCCATTAATTAATGTACTAAGAACTATATATATGTATGTACGTACTTTAATATTGTGCATATTTGTGATGACTATAAGCAAAAAATAAGGATATTCGTGGCGATTCGATGAGATCGAACATGGTGTTATCTTCGTAATTGTCATATAAAGTATCATTTTAGTAATGATTATATATGAATAGTAAGGATATTCGGGGCGACTCAATAAGAATACCACCATAAAACATTCAAGTAACAAATTGTAGATAGTAATGACTTTTGTAGTCATTACAAAAAGTATTATTTGAGTGACAATTATACACAAGAAGTAAGAATATATATATTTGTGGCGTTTCAACAAGATGGCCACAAAAAGATATAGTTATAGTGGCTGGTGACTCTTGTAGTTGTCGTTGCATTATAAAAAGTATCATTTAAGTGACGACTATACAGAAGAAGTAAGGATACATATATATGTGCGTGGTGATTTAACAAGATTGCCACAAAAAGCTATAGTTATAGTGACTGGTGACTCTTGTAGTCATCGCCACATCATAGAAAGTATCATTTAAGTGACGACTATATGTAAGAAGTAAGGATACATATATTCATGGAGACTCAACAAGATCGTCGCAAAAAGCTATTGTTATAGGGGTCAGTTGTTGTTGCATCATAGAAAATATCATTTAAGTGACGATTATATGCAAGAAGTAAAGATATATAGTAAGGATGCATACTCGTGACACCTTAATAAGATTGACAGAAAAAGATATGGTTATAAAGTGGCCGGTGACTCTTGTAGTCTTTGCTGCATTATAGAAAGTATCATTTAAATGCGACTATATGCGAGAAGTAAGTATACATATATTCGTGGCGACCAAACAAAATCGCCGCAAAAAGATACAGTTATGGTGGTGGGTGACTCTTGTAGTTCATAGAAAGTATTATTTAAGTGATGATTACAAGTAAGAAGTAAGGATATGCATATAATCGTGGCAACTCAATGAGATTGCCACAAAAAGATTTGGTTATAGTGACTCTTGTATAGCTATCTCGTGTCATAGAAAATATCATTTAAGTGATGACTATATGTAAGAAGTAAATATATATATATATATATATATATATATATTCGTGGCATCTCAATAAGATCGCCACAAAAAAATATGGTTACAGTGATCGATGACTCTTGTAGGCATCGCTATGTCATAGAAAGAATCATTTTAGTGACGTTTGTATGCAATAAGGATATATATATTCGTGGCCATTTATTAGATCGCTACAAAAAGCTATAGTTATAGTGGTTGGTGACTCTTGTATAGATGTTGCTGCGTCATAGAAAGTATCATTTTAGTGACGACTGTATGCAAGAAGTAAGGATATGTATATTCGTGGCGATTTATTAGATCGCTACAAAAAGCTATAGTTATAGTGGCTGGTGACTCTTGTGTAGTTGCTGCTGCGTCATAAAAAGTATCATTTTAGTGACGACTATATACAAAATGTAAAGGGTATTCGTGTGTACATAATTTTAGAAAGAGAGCCATTGACACCTACACCAAAGTTAGGTAGTGATAGAAAGTACTTTTTATATACTCTTTGTCAAAAGCTATACTGTTTTGCCAGTGTACCATTAAATATGCAGTGTCATCAGCCACTAAATTCAAAACCTTAAATTTAAAATCCTTGTCATTGAATGGGCCAAAGGTTTTGGTCTAGTGATGAGGTTACAAGATAACACGTGATGTGTAAGTTAGGCGTATGTTCCTCGTTCGAAGTATTTACAAATAAAAGTTTAATATAATTCAAGTAGAAAAGGTGTATAGAGGGAGTTCATATTTGTTAAATCTGTTCCTAACTTCCTATCTAATGGAGCAATCGAAAGTCGCTTTTGCTAAAACTCGAGTAGTCAACCGGAGGAGCATCAATGTATGCAATAATAAATATATAAGTTGTCGTCAATTAGTTAAGAATCATCAAATCACTAAACCAAACAATGTAAATATAATTTCCAGTGGTGGATTATCCAGTTACAGAAGCGACTTTTATAGGCTAAAATTGCAATCATCATAAACCT
Source organism: Datura wrightii (assembly GCA_035772735.1). Taxonomy (NCBI): domain Eukaryota; kingdom Viridiplantae; phylum Streptophyta; class Magnoliopsida; order Solanales; family Solanaceae; genus Datura; species Datura wrightii. The sequence continues at coordinate 168,441,464 of JASDFA010000003.1, forward strand.
TAGTTTACTTAATTATCAGGGACTCTCGAGCACACGAGTTCTTTATTGATCCTCGAAATTTTTTCGATCATATTATAAATTATCAAAAGAAAAATTGCCTGTCATTCACTCAATTTACATTTTTTAGACACAAAAGTTTATAGTGCTCATGAATTACACTCAGCTTCAAGTCTGAATAAACGAGATGAATGCCCCTCCTACCCTAAAAAGGAAGAAAAAGAGAAAGGTTCTTTTTTTGTGTGGGGGTGGGGGGTAGGAGGGGACATGATACTATATAGTGGTTATTATAGCCAACTAAGGGGAAAATATTAAAAAAAATCTTTATGTTGCTAGACATTGTAATGCACCTTTTGATGTTGATCCTCTAATTGCTTGAGATTAAGAAGACAAAAATGACAAAAAAAGATTATGTTCATCATAACAATCACATTAATTTATAACACATACAAATTTGTTACTTGATTATAGTTTAATGATGTTGTAAAATACTTTAAGAAATCTTGTAATTATGAGCCTAGCTACATCATGTTACAAAACAAAAGAAGATTATGATGTACTAATGCCACATTACAACTATATAACATGATGGTTATTGCAACATTAAGGGTTAGTTTTTTTGAGTGTATCGATCGTTTCAATTTTATTGAATGTCTCATTAAATGCGTTTATTATTATTATTATTTTTTTGTATGTACAAATAATTTATGTTTATGGCCGAATTTTTTTAGAGTTGGTAAGGTAAAATACAGCCGCAAGATGGTTGATTAAGTGTTTTATCTTGGATAATCGATATCATATGCTTTATTGAAATAAACTTTGCGCGAAAAAATCAAACTCTCAATTATTTTAACACATTTAAAGGACAAAATGTTGAAATTGTATGAGGTTATTATTGTGTCTCTGGCTGAAAGGAAAGGATCATTATCATGTTGTGGGGAATTGTTTATAATTAAACCATAGAGAAAGGTCAATGAACCTTTTAATCAAATCAAAAATCGTGGTGAGATGAATAAAATCGATTTTTTTATTTTTTATCAGAGTAAAATTATTTCATATGTGAGACAAATAGAATTCCTCTATTCTTATGAGACTTCAGTTTCGAATGCTATATATGAAAACAAGTCCTAATATAGAGCGTCTCTCCTCTAATGAGTCTTATAACCAAAACAAAAACAATTCATTTCTGAGACGCGTAGAGTGCCTCTTAAATTTCAAAAGAATATCGAACATCGAAAGAAAAATAGGGAATATTTTCTTGATCATCTTGTCATGTGGTCACGATGAGTCACAAAACAAAAAGTTTCATAACGTGACAATCAAATATGAACATCGAACATCGAACAAAAAGTTAAAGAAAACATTTAACTCCTTTTATTCTTATTGGAGATTTCAATTTTTCGAACACTAAATATGAAAAAGAGTCTCGATAGAGATTACTTCTCCTCTAATAGTAAAGCTCACGCGATGCGAATATCAAACACCGAAGGTAATATCTTTGTGATGCATGTTGTCACAATGACTCACAAAGCAAAAACATTTCATATGTGACAACCGAAAAGGATCTCTGCAAAAGCTAAAAGATTGGTCTAGAAAAAATAGATATTGTCTATGAAGTAGTCATAGATCCCAGCACTTATTATTAAAACTAACAATGATTCTTTCTGCAAATGATTTTGTGGCCAACCATTTTTTTTTTTAATTTCATTATGTAGATTACAATTCATGTGCAGCTTTTTTCCTCTGAAATATTCACAACTTTTTCCCTTCAAAGTACTTTTCGTGTGCACATACTATTGGTAGATGGAGAAAAAAAAAGTTTCAAATATATTTACCTCGAAAAGTTATTTGAATATAGAATTGTTATAAATTTTTCGAAATTCATCTTGGAATTGATCAATTCTTGAATTTTAAAAACTCGAATAACCGATTTTCACTCCAATAATTATTTATGTGCGAACGGAATTTTAATTTTCAAATATTATTTTCAATTTTTCTTTTTTTCTTTAATCATTAAATTTCACAATTTTCACTTATAAAATTGCAGTGATAAGAATACTCATGTGCAACTTTGTTTTAAAATCACAACTTTTCCCTTCAAAGTACTTTTCGTGTGCACCTACTATTGGTAGACAGGAAAAGGTTCAAATTTACTTATGTACTATTCAAATTTTAGGCGAATTCAAGATTTAAATTTTATGTATTTAGTTTTTAAAATTTTTATCATTGAATTTATCGTATTTTTAAAGTTGCATGTCCATATTCAGTATTACTTATTGTAATTTTTGTCTATTTTCACACATAATATTATATTTTGCGATAAAAATATTGAGTTCAGATGAACTCAATATTAGTACTTTGCATCGCCCTCTGATTCAAATGCCTTCCCTGTGCATATATAGTGTTGTTAGTACATTATCTCGTATTTATTCTTATTATTAATGGAATTTTAACATGAAATTTTTGAAATTTCTGAAATTCACCGACTTGCCCAACTAATTCAAATATATGCCGCCAAAAAGGGTAAATCGCTCCCTTTCAAGAGGTTTTTCATTCCGAGGACTTGAATCTAAAACTTCATATTAAATTTGACGGGCTCCTAATTGTGCATCTCATTTCTTGTTATATACCGAGTATACATCAATAACGATTATAAATAATTATAATTTGACAAATAAAAATATTTTATCCACTTGGCTAAAAATATTAAAAGATCCCTAATATTAGAGGTTGTCAGAAAATTGTTGATAAGCTTATATTTAGCAATTGACTTAAGTTAAAATCATACTTAAAAATATATAAATATTATAGAAGATACTAAATTAGGAAATCCTTCTTATTATCTTTAATTGGAATAAAATATTTTTCTATAGACAACATAATTGAATCTTTTTAATTTTTTAATTTTTAGCCCTAATTTGTTAATTAAGAACCTTACTTTAAAATTTTTTAATTTTCTTTTTTCCCTTTTAAGATATTCATGTTTGATTTTGTCTAATATATACTTCTGAAATGAACCCCACATGCACAATTCAATTGAAACAAAATCCTTAATTAATTCATTGTTTTATTTGCTAATAAAATACTAAAAAATCATGATTCCAATGGCTAGAAAGTTAAGAACAAAACTTTTTCTAATATTATTTTTATAATGAACAATGGAGATGTATATTATTCCATATGTTCATGAAAGGGAGACAACCAATTTGAAACAAAAGACCAAGTTAGGCATATAGTATAAAATTAATCATGAAGAAAAAAATATAATATATAGAATAATGTAACTTTTTTGATTGGGTGTTGGGGGTGGAGCGACATCGAATGAGGAAGTGACACATCATACGAGTTAATTTTAATTTTATGTAGAAAACAAAAATCTAAAAATTATATAACTTTTTTGATTGGTTGTTGGGGGTGGATAGACATCAAATGGGGAAGCGACACATTATATAAGTTAATTTTTATTTCATATTATATAGAATTATGTAACTTTTTTGATTGATAGATGGAGAGACATCGAATGGGGAAGCGACACATCATACGAGTTAATTTTAACATCATGTGGAAAAAGAAAACATATAGAATTATGTAACTTTTGGTAGTTGTGGATGGACAGACACATCGATAAGGATAAAACATATGTACATCATATTTTTTCAAGACTTTATTTGTAAAATCACATTAAATATGTTATTGTTATTTTTATAGTAGTATCTGATCGGACACGTAACACAAAATTTAAGAAAAAACAAGATCTTAGCAACATATTATAAATACACTTTTAGAATTTATACATGATCTTAAATATGTACTGATATTTCTTTCGCTACAAGCACTTGTCACTATAAGAAAAACTTCTTTTCCTTAAAAAAAAAAGTTAAAAAGTAATGGTATCACAATAATTAATAAATATAAAAAAATAAATTTCACGTAAAATAAAACAGATAGCGTTTAATATAATATTCCTAAAAGCACTAAATAAGTGAGATATTGTGTCTTGTCACTAGGAGGATAATCATATTGTACTTTTTAAATTTCATTCATTCATTCATTCATTTCTTCCAAATAAATAAAAATAAAAATAGAAATAAATGTGACAAGATAATTATATTCCTTTTAGGTTAAAAAAGAAAAGATATGGGGTGAAAAAAAGTTCATAAGAACCCTAGCTAAAAGATTATATAGGAACAGTCCTATTTTATCCTTATCTTGTTCCCCATAATATTTACATTCTATTCTAGTCTTTGTCTATTTGTCTCTTTTGCTATACTTTATTTTATTTTATTTTTAAAGGTGACCCTTCTCCCTCTCCACATGTTGATGGTGTCAACATTTTGTGCTTCAATTCTTATTTTTGCCTTATTCAAAGCTATAACTTACCCGGATGAAGTTTGAATCGCTAGTAATTGAGATTCCTGTCCCAAATTAAGGAATTCAATGACGACGTGAATTAGTTCAAATCACTGCTTCTCCTGACTGTCGTGAGCTAGTTATCAAGATGATAAGTGTTGAGACAATAGTGAATGAATCATCTATCTACAGATGCTTGATGTTGGGCCTAAATGTATATATTTAGTTATTATTTGTATCACGTTTTACTATTTTTATCCATTTTAGGGTGTTAATTCTAGCGATTGTACTTATATTGATGGATATTAGAGTTTTGAGATATTTGGAACTTACCGTAAACGAGCAAGGAAATAACAATATAATCAAATCACGCTATTAGTCCATCATAATAACAATATTTTACTATAGCAATCAATTTTTTTAAAAAGAAATCGACTTTCATATTATGTTATATCATATATTAATAATAATAATAATAATTATTAAAAAAATCAAATAAATGACATTATTATATAAAAAAAAATTTAAGTCTATTAGCCTTACAAAATTTTGATGGTTGGGAGTCAAGAGATTCAGATATATATAAAATAAAGATAACATAACGTAATGTGGTCATCATGCCTGCATATATTATAGAATGCTCAGATTGAAGAACATATCTTAATACCATACGAATTGATATATTTAAGTTAAAATATCCGAAGCAATAAAGTCGATATATACCTAAATTTTGCAATTTAACATGCACGAATTATTCTTATTTAAAAAGGTGTAATCAAAATAATTTTGACTTTTTTATGCAAACACAATAATTTATAAAAGAGATATTTTGGACTTTTTCAAAATGTTACATAGTTTCATCATTAGTGCCAATTATGTTTTTTTTAAAAAAATTAGTAGCATTTTTGGACCAAAATCAAAGAATCACACTTGTCTATTTAGGATTTGAATTAACTAGAGCACTTATTTTGGTCAATATTTATTTTGAGGCTCCTTTCATTATTTTTCAATTATTCCCATTTGAATTTTGATATATCACATACAATAATGCATTTAATTAATTGCTTGTGGAAAGTAATTTTTTGTGTGTACATGCATTGTATTATATATTATTGAAGAAATGACATAAAGGATATGACGAATTCAGAAATTTTGTTAAGAGCATTTAAGAATGTATGCGATGTATGTTTATATATACTAGTATAATTTTTGACAAAAGATATTTATTAATAATTGAACACCATTTTGACAAAAGGTCTATATAAAGAGGTTCAATTTTAAATTTCTTCTATCGAGAAATTATACTATGCAAATTAAATAAGGCGAAAAAATAGATTATGTAAATTAGGGGTTTAAAGGTTGATTTAGATCACTTTTGTTTTTTTTTAAGATGAGATATTATGATATTTTTTGAATCCCCTTTATATGAACTTTTGACTCCTCAGCTCCCGAATTGAATTTCACATCTTCAAAATTGCACAGTATAAATATAATTAAAAAAATTTATATAAAGTACTTTTATAACGTAAGCTTCTAGTGTAGAGGTAACTGCAACAACTTAAAAGTAAATTACAAGCAATTGTGACATTTTTTTTAATCTTATAATTAAAATTTCTGACTCCGTAGCTACGACTTTAAGAAACTAATCAAGAGTGGTGTGTATTGTGATCATTATTATTGGATTTAGTCTAACATTAACGGAGGTCATTGTCATATTCTAGGTTCATGTAATCTGAAATTAATATGTTAAAAAGAAAAATATTTTGCCTCAAAATTTATTGGGTTCTACTGAATTCGTAATTTACACAATAGATTTGCCTCTGATTTCCAATAGGATACATACACGTGAGTAACACATAAAAATCAATCTTTTCTTCTAGAAGGGAAATTAAAATAATGAATCAGGTTCGAGTCCTTTTATATGTGTTTTTCGGAGAACATTCCTCTAAAATGATATTTTTAATTATAATTTGAACTCGTATTCTTCTAATTACACGACATCAAACTTTTATTATTGTGCCAATTGATGCAACACTAGCTAAGCTAGGTTAAAATCCAAAATAAAGGAGGATATGATATATGAAAATGACCTTTAAATTATTCTATCAGACTCATTTTCCAAGTGCTTTGTGATTGATTTGAACCATCTTTCAAAAACAAATTGCACACTAGTAAGAATTAACGAAAGATAAATTCTGTAATTTAGCGACAGATTAGCGGTGTAGTTCATAACTAATTCTCGTATATTAGATAATTAAAGGATTATGGTGGAGTGTTAATTATTTCTTCATTCTTAATTATAGATCTCGAGTTTGAGTCTTGAATATAAAATCACGTATTTTTAATAGAGGATGTGCTTTACCCCCGAACTTTTAGACACAAATATCCAAATTAATGGAATACCAAAAAAAATATCGAATTCCAAGAGAATTCAAAAAAAGAATATAGTACATTTATTTATATTAGCAATTCTAAAAGAAAAAAAGAACTTCTAATTATATGGAGACAAATCTAGAAAAAGAAAGAATAAGATATGTTTCAACTCAAGATATGGGGAGAAGATAGAGATCACTTTTTATCTTCACGTGGTAGATGAATTGGTTCTTAAAATTTATTTTATTTTATTTTATTTTATAAATTAAATAATTTTATTATCGAAACTTAGATTTATGATTTCTAGATTTACTCATCTCTTTTAAATTTTTTTCGATCTTTGGCTCGAGCTGTATGAGTAAAAAACTCATCCTACGTAGGGTTCGGAGGCCGCACCTCGCCTCACCTCAAAAGAAGCATTATTAATTTATTTTTGTTTTGATATTAAAATATGTGATAATCTCATCGAAAGATTTTAAATGATGAAACAGTTCTACCTTTAGCTTAATTTAGTTAAAAGTATGTAAAAATAATAAGATAAAACAGTTCAATTATAAGAAAATAAAATTATAGTATAAAGATGTTTAAAAATGACATCTAGTTTTTCTTTTCTTTTTGCAATTTATAAATTATGTTCAACATCGATATCTAATTGAAAGTGAACCGTCAAAGATCCTAATAGTAAAATAAGTATTTTTTGACTTTTAATCAGAAGTCTTGAATACGGATAGTAGGTACCAAGTCGTTTTTAATATAAAATGTTTTACTTTAAAAAATTTCAACACGAATTCAGATTAATTAAATCTTAAAACGAATATCAAATACCGAACGAAAAATAAAATATTAAGCAATTAAATACACATTATAGTTTGAAAGCAACTCAAAGAAGTGGGAACACACAAGCAAGTTCGAACTCCACAAAGTCCTAAGAAAATGGCTTTTAAAGGCCACGCTTGGGGTGAAATTTGAGTCTTTCTTCTTTTCTTTTTGAAGACTTTTTGTGTCAACAGCCATCTCCGCTATGATCACATTTCGAGACGGATTTAAAATTTAAATTGAATGGCTTCCATCTTTAAAATTTTTAAGTACTGAATGATCGATTGATAATATATGGGTCGAAATATAATATTTGTTGAAATTTTATGAGTTCAGTTTTCATGAATATATTTAATACTTTGTGTTTCGGAAATATTGAATTCAGATGATTCTGTTGTTAGAGGTGGAGCTAAAATTTTGAGTGTATAAACTTTAAATTCTAAAAAAAAATTATTGAGTTCTTGATAAATTATTTATACATAATAAGTAGATTCTTTTTTTTAATATGAATATAAAATCTGCGTCAAAAGCTGGTGAATGCTATCGAATCGTAATCGACATGCTAGCTCCACTCTTGCCTTGATGCATAAAAACATGCATCACCACAGATCATATCCCTATTCTTCATTTACTATATTCACTACCAAACAAAATCTGTCGGAAATTAGTTCGTCGGAAATGTTCCCGAGGTATCGGGAATCTCTGATGGCTCTTCGATGGAAATGTTCTTCGAAAACTCCCATTATTTTAGTAGAGATCATTATATCAATTATGATAAAAATTTATAATTTAATAATAGATTATCTGTTCTGTACGACACGACATGACACGAACATGTTAAGATAGCACGTGAATCATGTCAGGTAGGAGATATTCCCTCTTAATTAGAAATCTTTGAGACTTCACAAATTATAATGAGAAAAAAGAAATTTGGGAATAGAATTTTGAGAGATTTTTTGGTTAGATGATAAGTCACTTTCCAAATCTACATTGTTCAAAATTGATAGAATGTGCTACCCATTTCTTGATTAATGGCTATGCTACCTAGTTGAGAATATCCAATCACTTAAAAAACAAAAGTTCGAAAGTTTTTTCGCTTTTGAGATAAACGTGGTATCCAAATCAGTTTTTGAGTATCTCAATTAATTTTATGAGATATCTATCACCTCCCATCAGCAACAGATATCGAAAAAAAAAAAGAAGTTAGAAAGTTACAAGTCGTATGTTTTTGCATACTTCTAATTCTTGAAAGTGATGTTGGGCATTATTGTACAAATAGTTTTGTATCTAATATCGAGGTCCAAGAGGTATGGTGAGATAGATGCGATCCTGTCGTCATTAAAAACGACCTCGGTTTGAGTTTTGTGAGGGGAGAAACTCCTAGTAAGGGGCGCTTCTCACCTGGAAGGCCTTAACCCAATGCGAATATATAGATAGAACCCTCTAGCACCAAGGCCAGAAGGGTGTGCGGGGTTGATGTGATTCCTTTATTCTTAACTATAGAAGTCTCGGATTTGATCCTTGTGAATGAAGAAATTCATGATAGAGAGCGCTTCTATCTTTAATTAGCCTTATGCGGCATGATAAATGTATTTCCTTCATCTTTAGCTAACATACCTCGAATTTGAGCCGTGTGAAAAACTTTTAGAAGCGTTTCTCCCTTTAATGAGCCCTATGTTGCTAACACTGGTAGGAACCTCTACATAATTAATGTATTGATTTTTTTAATTTAAATTTAATAAGTTTAATATCTAAAGATTTTAGGAGTTTATTACAAATATTTAAGAACATCAGACTTAATTTTTTTGGGTCAAAAAATAGAAATTTTAATAAAAAGGGTATTGATGATGTACCTAAAATAACCTCTCTACCTTGCACAAGGTGAGGATAAGATTTGCGTAAAAAAAATTATATTTTTGACACGAGAGAAATTCCCAAGAAACAATGATACATGATTAGGAACTCGGTACATAATAGGCTTGCCCCTTTTTTTTCCCTCCAATTATTCCTTTCATCCGTGACAAAATTTAAACTTGTGATACGCGCCTTAACCAAACATCATACCATTACTCGGACGTGAAATGCGCCTAAATCACACATCATACGCGTGCTCTCGCCGTTAATCCAAAGTCTTGGAGCAATCAAAATCACTGATCTAATGCCACATATATTGGAACATTCTATTCCAGTAGAATATCCAAATGTCAAAGTAGCATGAAATTTGTGGGGGAAAAAAAAAAGAAAAATAATGGAAATGACACAAAAGCAATTAGCAATGAATGGAAAAATGAAAAGTCACCAAGTGGTGAGCATGACAAGACCCCTCTAAAAGTGCAACACAAGCATCTCCAATATTTTCAAAGAACAAGATTCTATTGCAACTCAAAATCCACCATCCAAAGTATAATTCCATCACACTTGATCAGAAGTTTCGAGTTCAAATTTTAAATATTTAAAAAGAAATTCTGGAAGAAAGAGCTTATCCCTTTAACGGGCCTTAAACGATACGAATCCGAACCCATTGAGGCTTAAATATAGGTATCAAACATTGGTTGGAAACCAAAAAAGAAAACATAAACTCTGAAACCCTTGAGGATTATAGGGGGCAGTATGATTCCTCTACTCTCAATCAGAAATCTTGAATTGAGTCCTGAAAATGAAAAACATTCTGATAGAAAGGGTTTAGCCTTTAATGGGCTTTAAACGGCGGGAATTCAAATCAATCGAGGCCCAAGTACAGATATCGAACATCGGAAGGAAACATAATTAAAAAAGAAAATACACAACTCTGAGAGATGAAAGATTTTAGACAAGATGTTATTGGATATTTTTAAAAGTTATAGGAGGAATAGAGTTGGTTGCAGTTAGTTAGTGCTCTCTGTAGGCCAAGCAATTGAGTTAGTTAAAGACTTATTACTATACCTATGGACAAGTATCTCAATACCAAGCTACCTATTTTCTTGGGCTTTCATCAAAGCTTGGCATGCCGCCACGTGGATGCAAAAGCACCAGGATAGAATTTTGACAATACTCCTTAGGAGTGGCAAATGGGCGGGTGAAATTAGATATGAACGGATTAAAAATGGGTTAAATAAAAATAGATAAATATCTAATCCATTGTTGACCAACGGATAATTCTATGGTCGGGTGAGAACACAGGTTAAAGTCAAACTAAACTTAAATTCCAAGAAAGCAAGAACTCGTAAAAAATATCAAGCAGATAAACGAGTATTGATAATATAGATATCCATATTATCCATCTGGAGATATCCATTTTATCAATTTTTAAATGATCCCTAATAAAAAGGAGTTACGCAGCTTTGGTCAAGTTATGAGCATAACACGTGATGAGTAAGTTAGGCGCATGTCACTTATGTTGCTCAAATTCTGATAGATGTTGATGAGTGCGTCTCGCATCCTCTAAAAGTAGTGCATTTTTTGTGGATTCTCTGACACAGGCACCCGAACATTTTTTGAGAGTCCGAACAGTATAGCACGTCATGAGTTTGAATTATGCCGCAGACAAACAAAAGTTAGATATTTAAGCGGAGAAGATAGAAGAGGGCAATTATCCACCAAGTTTCAAACCAAGTACCACTGGCCCTAGCGGGTTTCTCGGTTATCAAAAATAATGAAAATAAAAAGAAAGTAGGTTCCCATCAAGGTCATGATCCCACACCAACTTTCTACCAAATCTTGAAAAGGATCCAACTTCTAACAGTCATCTCCAAATAAACATCAAAAGTCAAATTTCACTGCCTTTGAGTGTTCCTAAGACTAACTGCAAAATATGCAAAAGACACTGTTTACCAGGCACACCAAGTTGAAAAACTCTGTTCATAAAATGTCCTCCTGATTTTGAACTCAAATCCTTCAGTTGTATGATAATAGAGCAAAATAATCAAATGTAAGCAGTAAATTCTATCTAAGATCAAAACTAAAAGTAGAGATCAAAGTATTTAGTATCTAATCCCTCTTTCTATATTTGGGAAAGGAAAAATCCAGCATGGTGTGAGCACAACAATATTGAATCGAAAAGTCGAGCTAGTGAACACTGAACAAGCATGAGCTTCATTTGTTGATTTATATAACCTAACACCACCACCCACCACCCAAGCCCAAAATCGATGGTGGATCAGATAAGGTCACTTATAACAGCAATAGGTGCCGCACTTGCGGCAGGCAAAACTTGAAAACCAATTTTGGAAGACACAGGCAAAAGGTTATGCTAAAAGACCAAGAGAGTTGTATGAGGTTTCCCTTGGTTGTATACCCTTTGCTATGGCTCTAGAAAGGGCAGCCCAGTGCATGAAGCATCTCGCGTTCATGCAGGGTTCAGAGATGGGCCGCATCCTAAGGGTGTCATCTGTCATGTAGTCAGCTTACCTTGACCCAAGCATCAGTCGCTTGCTTGTCTCTTCAATGAAATACATTTAAATGTTTCAGTATCCTGTTTAACAAAGAAAGCAAGCTTCAAGGTTGGGTAACAATGCAGAAGAATGGATACCATTTCCAATTGACGACAACAATTAACAGACCATTGGATAGTGCAACTGGTATTGCACTTATCCATATAGATCCTTCTTTACAAATCTGCATCACAAATTTTAACCATCATTTCTTTTATGACAGTGGTTCGGGTTAACTTGCGCGCACCTCGGCTATTCCACTGGGTACCTAATACCTCCAATTAAAATAGATATCGAGTAACATTGTCCACCAAGGCTTAGGAGATAGGAAGCAATCACCTAAATTTTTTGCGTGAACATGACACCTTATGATTCTCCTAGCACCTTATTGACCACTAGGTTACACCCTTGGATGCCACAGCTTTTAACCACAATTTCATCTGATGATAGCATTATTTTGTTAAGCACTTAAGCCACATCATATCTGCAAATAATCAATTGCAAAACTAAAGCAGTAAACTAAATTAAGAGTGATGGGGAAAAGATAATGCTCCAACTAGGTAAGCAAAGATTCATCTTCTCTCCCTTTCTTCGTCAATTGTCAGTATGGTCTGATGTAGTTGAGAGATCCTTTTAGTTCAATGTCTTTCCTCCATTGCATCAGGACAATATAAAACAAGTTGAGCACAAAAGGCTTCAAATATCACTCCCTGAAATAGTCTAACCTGGTTCCACTTATAAGTTCATCTGTTTATCTTATCAAAAAAATTTATAAACTCATTCTTTAGAGAGGCAGACAGATTAGTGTCATTCTTCTGATAGCTACTGAGCATCTTCATACGAGGAAGACACAAGGCAATCCTGGACTTCTATGCAGGCTAGATATTGAGAAAGCATTCGACCATATCTATTTGAATGACTTTATCAATCTACTGAGTCAAATGTTTGGAGACAAATGGATACATTGGATACATTTCTGCGTTCCATCAGTTAGATCTGTGTGGAAAACCTGAAAGCAATCCTTTTATTATTTGAAACCTTTTCAGATTTCTACACTAACATGGCAAAAAGCCATTTATATGCTGTGAAAACAGAGCATATTTTTGCAGGTCTTGGAAGAACAGGCAAACATTTTGATCTGTAACTTAGGATTTATTTTTTAATTTTTTATAACCATGGTGTCTGGGCCACCTGTGCACACTTCAACTAATTCTATGGGATAGCTGTTACCTCCACCACCACAGGTACCGGGTAACTCTGTCCACTTCTTGGTGGACAAATGGGAACAAATCACCTAGTGATTTTGCTTCCGTTGGATAGAGGATGAAAATCATATGAAGTGTGGAACAGAGTTATAGAAGAAGGGAAGAGGAAACTCCCAGATGGAAAAATACAGTATCCATCATTATGGGGGATCATGAGCTTTTTGGGACTCGTTTACCAAAAAAATATATGCACTTTCTCTTATACATGCATAAGTTGGACAAAGGCTGGATAAGTTGAGGAGAAGTTTTGGTGGGAAAGTAACAAAGAAAGAAGATTTTCCCACATCAAATCCTCTTCTTCTTTGCATCAAACACACTCAATTGTTGCTCAATGCCATAATACAAGATAATGGACAACTAACTTCCAAGAGCCTGCTTTGACTGGGAAATTAACATGGAAGAACTATTCAAGAAGTTAGATGAAATATAAGTTTCCCTGAACAAAAAGACACCATAATCTGGAACCACCAAAAGAATCGCAAACTCTGTCAGTCAAGTTCTACTAGCTAGTATGCTCTTACTGCACCACTACCACTCCATAGCACTGAAAAATGATTTGAAAAATATACACCCCATCAAGTTGCTTGCTTCACTTGGTAGGCCTCCCAAAACGCATGCCTGAAATAGAGATATTTACGGAGGCATCAAGCATGAAACAGATGCTATCCCTGGGATGAACATTCTCAAGAGACCGAGCATCTTTTCCTACACTACCATAGAACATCAGAGTTATGGACTCTCTTCCTAGACATCGTTGTAATAAACTGGGTGATGCTCAGAACTATAAAAGGAACTGCTAGCAAGTTGGTGATAGAGTAATCTCACAAGGATCAGAAAGAATTTAGACCAACGTCCCTGCCAGCATTTCATGGGTCCTATGGAAAGAGAGGAATCAAAGATGCTGTGAAGGGAGAAATGAACCTGTCCATAGCTTGAAATGTAAATATTTCTATTAACTTCCGTGGTGTCAGCTCAAAAATGAGTATGAAGTTGAGACACTGTTAGATTTCTTGCACTCTTTGCAAAAGTAGTTTGTTCGTGTAAAGAAATACCTCTTGTACATTTTTCTTTTGGAACAAGTCCAGCACTTATTGCTAATCAACAAAAAAACTTGCACACACTTGTCAGGAAAACAATCATAATCATTAACCTCAATGAAGCCCAAGCTTCCCACCTCCAATACCTGACAAATAAAAAGGTGCTCTCTGCAGATTCAGGGCAATAGTTGGCTTTTCTCAACAGAAAAAGTTAGAAGTTACAAAGATAATAGTCCTAGGACAATAAACTGTAAACAGCATTAAGAAGAAGAACTGCTAAAACTCCAGTGAGCATATTTTAGTACCTACACTGATCCATACATAATTTACATGAAAAATTGAACACTTAACTCCACCAGCAAATTTCTATGTTACAATCTCCAATAGTGCTAAGTATAACCCAAAACCAATAATACACATTCAAGATGAAGTACAATCAAAGCTCCCTCATCATTTTCAATGTATAATTCGGAAAATTAAAAGGTCTTCTTACTGGCACTAATTGAAAAATCCTAGTACTTCTAAGAATTAAATCTGACCTTTCTATATTCTTGTTAAGATGCCCCAACAGCAGATACCTTCCGCTTCTTGGGTGGTGGATTCCCCCCAGACAATACCACGTAAGAGTAGAAGCAAAACATTGCAGCACTGTCATTTCAGACAGCAGAATTCAGATAATGATACACCTCACTGAATTTTCAAAAGGAGAAGCAAGAAAGAGGGCATTGCAATACCTAATGGCAGCATAAAAGCCTGTGGGAAATACTTTCCTTGTCTGCAAAAAAACTACAATTATCAATTTGAAAATGCAAGCCACTGAATAATCTAATGAGACTTTAGGAATACGAGACTTACCAAAGAGAAAGTCTGCATATTTTTCCATAGAAGAACTGCAGCAAGCACTGCAGGGACAATAGCAGGGAAGTCACTAATAATTGGAGAGACAGTATATGTAGAATATCCACTAGGCTGGATGTATTGATGTCAACAACCAACTAAAAACTGTTTTTCACTTGCTTCAACAGATGTTGCAAGCAAAGAGTGGGAGATCAATCTTGAAATTGTTTGTCTCGAGTTAGGAGAATAGCAGCCAAAAAATAGATCTTCAATTGGCAGATGGTCTCTGTATGAGTCCTGTTTCCTTTTGTACCAGCTTGGTACCTTTTCTATAAAATCTTACCTTATCAAAAAGAAAAAGTAGATGGGAAAACATACTTTCTCTTCTTTTTCCTTTTCAAAGCAAGGTTTGTTTCAGCATAAATATGTTTCCATGGAGTTGAAAATTTTATATTGCCAGGTAGTTCAGAGCGGGAAGTTGTGAAAATTGAGAGGTAGAAATAAACACTATTCATTTAAAGGTGTTTGGTTCATTTCAAACAATTATAGAATCAGATTTTACTAAAGTGCCTGTCCCCAAGTGTTTTTAACATATCCAATTATCTGATTCATTAAAAAAAATATCTATCAGCCGAATAATATATGCATACAATTTGTCTTTCCGGTCCCTGACTTCCCATATTGACATTATACTAGTGTTCAATGAAAAGAACGAGTTACTGCTCAAAGAAAAGAATGTGAAAACGCAAGGCTGACCTAACATAAAATGTTAACACTAAGATCAGATACAAAAGAGATCACACTCAAGGAAACTGTTCCCTTCCATAAGCAAACTAAAGTTAGTCCAGCTGCACAGATAGCAATTAACTTTACAGGAAACCAGCAAATACCTGCTTGACCCAGTATGAATGGCAAACTAGATTTTCCTTGTCTCCAAACCCTCAAGCTAATGGTGCTGAAGGCCAATAAAGCACCTCCAAAAAGAACACCATTACTTAAAGTTGCAGGATTTCTTGAGAAAATAAAACCAACAATACCGCCGGTGAGAACAAGACCACCTGTAATAAGGATCATTAAAGCACTTACTAATTATAATAATTAAGTAGCTGCAAGAATTAAAAACACCACTTTGATAAGAAATTATAGGTAAGACAGAAACATAATAGAAATGTTTGCTGTCATTTTGATCTCCTTATTTATTGTTAGTTGACATCTTTCTGACAATAAATGGTTCCACTTCATCAAGAACTAATTTTCTCTAGGAAGACGATTCACTTAATAGTCCTATAGCCTTGAAGAAATTGGTTCTTACACTGAAAAAACCAATATCTCATTGCTTAAAATACATAAATCCTGTTTATATTTAAAAAAAAACAACCTTCCTCTACAGTTATAAATAAAAAATTGAGCACTCATAGCTGTCAATCAAATCCCAACAGCAGAAGAAGATTTACGTGACTAGTTTGATTTATTTATCACAAAAGCAGTGAATATAATAGAAAGAGGGGATGTGTGTGTGTGTGAGAGAGAGAGAGAGAAGAAACATGCTAGATTGCTGAAGGCATTATTCATTTTTGAAAGAAGCATTGGAAGATTCAAAGCTAGTAAAAGAGAGATATCACTCAAGATAACACTCTTACATAGACACCAGAATGATTAAAAATTTTCATGAATCTAATGATATATGGATCTAAGTTTCTGACAATCATTGGTTCCCACATAAACTTGAGAACTTTATATAACTCAAAGAAATCCAAGGGACTAACACCTTGATGTAAATAACAAGGGATTGGTTCTACTCTTTTCCCCTGTCTATATCTACTGCATCACCAAACATCTATAGGATGCACAAACTCCTAAATAATGAAGCAACTTTCCTGGATCCAATGACAATTTAGGGATTCCACCAGGATAGATCATTCAATAGAACTGGTGTTTACAGTTAAGGGAAATGTGTTAGGGATATATATTGATGTTCACAACATAATTAGCAGGTAAAAAAACAAATGTAGATGCTCATGTTTCCAACGAAGAAAAGGAATTTAACAAGACAATAATTGATCCTTGCCATATTTCCACCCTTTTGGATGAAATGGTTGTACTTCCAACAGGATCTTTTAGGTTTAAGAAAAGGACCTGAGGGTCAATTCATGTTTAGAATCTCTGAAAGGTCATAGGCAGCACTCCCTAATTTTTTGACAAGGAGGTTATATTGCACCAGAAAGGGGTACTCCCCAGTATGTAAAAGAAGTGTTTCTTTCAACAAAAAGACACCAACCCTCTATTAAAGTAGTTATCCTAACTCCTAAGTACTGCAGAAGCAGAAGAACAACGACAAAATATTTGCACTTTTAGGTAGTTCCCCCTCAAAAGCCCTTCCACTCCTCTCGGCTTGGACTTCTAATATAGTAGTTGAAGGGAATGCACTAAAGTATATCCCAAGAATGGTTGGAAACATAATCTTCCTTTGTCTTTACTCTAATTGGTATCAACAGAGTATAAAGAGAGGGGGTTAAAAAAGGAAAGCAAAACAAACAGAAAAGATAAAGACATATCTTTTTAAAGAATCATTGAAACCTCTAGACTGGTAGAACTTATGTTTGGGTAAGGCGTCAACCTAAAAAAGTTAATTGGTGGACGAGGTGGGAAATAGTGTCTCTAGTTTACACCATTTCAATTTTGAACATTATTATGAAAAGTGCAACAAGTGAGAACACCTTGACTGAGAAAAGAAGGGCTGGTGATATCAGGCACTAAAAAAGCAATAGTTTCTCTACCTTTCTGAGGCAATACTCACCAAAGGGAATGCCAAAACAGAAGTCATGAATTTTGGCTGTCTTTTTTGAATGACTGATGGAGTTTTCTTGCACTGACCCGTTCATTTCTTTTCCTGGAACAAGTTCTTCTGACTTTAAATCTGAATTTGATGAGCTCCCATTAAGTGATTGTGATGCATCTCTAGTATAACCTAAAGTGGTCCTGTTTTCTAAATTGGATAAATCAGCGCCACGACCATCATTTCTCACAACCACTACCTGAACTCCATGACAAATGAAGATATGTAAGTGCATATACATTCCAGATAGAGTGTCGCTCACTCCAAAAACCCAAACTTCAGCAGAACAATAGAAAGTCCAATTCAAGTAGCAATAGAAAACTAAAATCATTATCATTTTGGAAGTCAAATGCCAGATATCAACCAATAAATCACCAAATCGCTTTAAAGAAACAAAAGAAACGAAAAAAATAAGGATGGAAAAATTAAAGAGTTTTACATGTTAGTTTCATAGAAAGATATCAAACTATAGTCATAAAGCTCTTTATCATACGCACTACATAGTTAAATGGTTACATCTTTAGTAGGATTTGATATGACCAGTGAGCAAAAACATCTTTTATTACTAGTAGCCAGCTAGCCGCAAGAGAATATTAAAGTAAGTTGATAGAGAAACATCAACTTGGAGTTTAAAATGTGAGTAGTTAAATGAATTTGATTTCTTACAAATTGTGAATGTTGTACAGAGGTACACGCAAACTGGCCCGAAGACTACCTACTCTGTGTTAGGTTGACAAAATGGATCTAAATAAAATAGAGCGGATATAGAGGATTCGCACAACTAAACCCACCAAAGTTATAACTGACTCAACTAATTTGGAATGAAGGTATAGCTGATTGACATGATTTCTACATTAAAGTCGAGCTCAACATTACAACAACGTACGCAATATTAAGTTCAAGTCGAATCAAACAAAACAGAATAGGAGGGGTAATTGGAAACAGACAAGTATGTGCTCATATTCTGCCTCCTAAAAAAATAAGTATTTTTATTAATTTTTCAATGTCAAAATATGGTTGGCAAAGAATTACTGTTAAACTCTAGAACTAAAACCCATTGGATAAACCACACTCAACCTTAATTGTAAACCATGAAAAGAACACATTTTGACCAAAAAGATTAAAATTTTTAACCAAATTAACAGAACCCCACATCAAAAATTCATCAAACTCCTTCCTTTGTGTTCTGGGGTTTCTCAGATTCTTTCCTTTTATCTCCAACCAAAAAACAATAAAGCCAAACACCCAATAAACAACACTAATTTCTCAATTAAACAAGATAATGGGTTAAGCAAAATGAGGAAAAAAAAGTAAATATACATGTAACTAAAAAAAAATAGGCACCTTGCGAGGAAGAGTAGAACAAGGGTGTAGATGAGTGTGGAACAGAAATCTCCGACTGTTGAAGGAGAAGCATGAGAGCTGAGTAATCGCAGATGACATTCTTGATTCACTTTGAATTTTTTTTATTTTTTATTTTTTGGAGAGAATACTAGAACATTCAAAAAGTTTGTGTTAGAAATATGAATTTGAGAAAGTCAAAAATGGTTTATTCAGATTCTGTTGTAGTACTATATAAAGGCACATTTAATAGGGAAATTCTGGTTACACTGTGATAGTTTGGACAATATCAAATGTAACAATAATTTTTAAAAAGCAATTCATTCCCTATCATTGATATATAGTAATTCCCTTTGTGTTAGTGTTATATCAATTTATTCTATAATTAATAATATATTTTATATCATTAATACAGAGTGAATTATTATATATTGGGCAATTTTCTTTAAATTTTTTTTTTTGGCTATGTTTGGTAATTTTTAAAATTCTCTTTATATTTGATAAAATATGATATATAAGTTTGTCTAATTAGGCAATTATCTCCTTTAAGGAATATGGGTTTTTAACGCTTTTCATGCTCGATCAATAATAATTATACTTATTAGCTCTACATATATCAGTTAATATTTTGATGGGCGATTATTTATGCCAATTTCTCTTATAGAATATACTCGAAGCATGATGAAGTGCATGTACAACCATTTTGTGGGTTGCTTTTTAGATTTCATCGGGGTTTGAAAATTATTTAAAATTTAGTCAGTCACATAAAAAAAGGAAAAAAGTTAAATGTATGAATGGTCACTCAACTTATAATCATTGGCCACTAAAGTCAGAATATGAGCACATACTTGTCCCATTCTAAACTCGATCCAATTCTTGGTTTGCCCCACCTAAAATGGGTTGATTATATTAAAAATACTCAATTTCTAATATTTAAATATTAGAGATCACATCAAAACATTTAACCGTTGGATTATAAATTATTATACACCAAATTCGATTCTATCGTCAACAAAATTAGTTCCTTTTTTTTCTTTTTCTTTTTTTTAATGATGATGTGTTCCATAAATGAACTCGAACACATAAGAGATTTATAATATATAAGTAATATATTGCATAAAATAATTTTTCAATATAATCAAAATTAAATTCTTCTATAAAATGTCCATTATCTAAAGTTGTATTCATCACTTGCAAGTATAAAACTAGTAGAATCATTAATTGAATTGCTTCATCAAATTTGTGTTTCTCATCAACATGTGATTTGAACATTAACATAAAATAAAAGTGATTCACTTAATACGAATTCGATAAAATTCAATAGTAATATCTTTAACGATCTATTAAATATGTATAAATTATAAATCTAATAACTTAGTAACTTTGAAAAACAATAATTCAGATATCAAAAACTCCAAATTTTGAATTTGACTCATTCAATACACTTAACACCCTTTGATTTATCTTGAATCCTTGATATGCTAGGACTAATTTGCTTCTTCTTGAGGCAAAATCATGATTGGTGCCAACTTTTGAGTGCCAAACCAATTCTATTTATACAAGTGTCTTTGGATATTCTTTCTTAGATCATATTTTGAAATTTCTACCTATATATAGTCCAACAATTACTGTACTAATTGATGTTAAGGGCTGCTAATTAAGAAAATTCAATATCATTTTGTTCAAGTAACTAAAGGATTGTTTGGCAGTTGGTTAGTGTTACATAGGTAAGTAATATCTGGATTAATTATTTCACCTTCTATCCTGTATAAAATAACGTATAGATTTCCTCATAACTTATATATGTATTAGCTATGCGAGTTTTTAAATTGCAAATCAAACATCAAAGGTTATGCATGTAGAACTCACCTGCAATCCAGTCACCAAACAACTCTTGAATGATTTGTAGACTTTTCAAACTTAGTGAAATAAGTCCAAGAATTTATCTCTTAGGTGTAGGTTCTAGCTAGATCATATAATTCAATTTGTTTGTTTTTGTTTTTTTCTTTTTCCAAAGATTGATTTGACTTGACAATAGAAATTTTTCTATAATAAAGGGTAAGTTTTTCTAGTTTCTCTTAGCCATAGCTAAATTTTGCTCTTTCTTTTTTTTTCTTCTTTCAAATGGCTATCACAAAATCACATTTTAGTTTCACTTTGATTCTCTTTGGTGTACTTACATTAGCTACCTTGGATTTTACAGGTATCTCTCTCTTTCTTCTTAGACACAAAATATATTAGTAGTATAGTACAATATTTTCTGCTTATGCTATAATCACTCTTGTTTTTTTTCTTATCGCGATCGAGTGCTATGCTACATGTACAATTTGACGTATGTCATTGAACTTTACCCGCTATAACAGTCGAGGTAAATAAACAATTTTTTGCTGCATCAAATCAACTGAACTATGTGTAAATTGGTCAGAAAACACAAATGATCAGAAGGTCATATGTAGGGAGTGACCTTTTGGTCTTTTGTATCTAAGGTAGTAAAGCCACTTTACTGTTATATCGAGTAAAGTTCAGTAACCATACGTCAAAATTAATCTCTATTTGACATGAGTATTGGATACATGGAGGTACGTAATAGACTCGGGTTTGAGCAAAACCTGTGTTAACGTCCTCCATGGCTAATATAGGCGTCACATGACGCCTATGTTACATGAGCTTATAGGCAGAGAACTAATGCCATGTTTAATCTGATACTGCAGGTGCTCAAACTGGAGTTTGTTATGGAAGGCTAGGAAATGGACTACCATCTCCAGCAGATGTTGTGTCACTATGCAACAGAAACAACATTTGGAGAATGAGAATATACGAACCTCACCAGCCAACCCTCCAGGCGCTCCAAGGCTCCAACATTGAGGTCACGCTAGGTGTCCCGAACACAGACCTTGAAAACGTCGGTGCTAGCCAAGCCAATGCAAATACTTGGGTCCAAAACAATGTCAAGAACTATGGTAATGTCAAGTTTAGGTATATAGCAGTTGGAAATGAAGTTAGTCCCTTAAATGAAAACTCTAAGTATGTACCTGTCCTTCTCAATGCCATAAGGAACATTCAGACCGCAATATCTGGTGCGCGTCTTGGAGACCAGATCAAAGTTTCCACAGCTATTGACACTGGACTTACTACAGACACCTCTCCTCCATCAAATGGGAGGTTCAGAGATGATGTTCGACGATTTATTGAACCTATCATCAACTTCCTCGTGACGAATCGTGCCCCTTTGCTTGTCAACCTTTATCCTTACATTGCAGTAGCAGACAATCCAGACATTAAGCTTGAGTATGCACTTTTCACATCACCTGAAGTTGTTGTTAATGATAATGGAAGAGGATACAAGAACCTTTTTGATGCCATCTTAGATGCCACATACTCTGCCCTTGAAAAGGCCGGTGGCTCGTCTTTGCAGATCGTTGTATCGGAGAGTGGTTGGCCTTCAGCTGGAGCAGGACAGTTAACCTCCATTGACAATGCCAGGACTTATAACAACAATCTGATTCGACACGTGAAGGGAGGGAGTCCTAAAAGGCCTTCTGGTCCAGTAGAGACATACATTTTCGATCTGTTTGATGAAGATCAGAAGAACCCTGAAATCGAGAAGCATTTCGGACTATTTTCAGCAAACATGCAACCAAAGTACCAGATCAGTTTTAGCTAGTTAAAAACAAGAGGAGAGCATTAAAAGGAATAACGGACTTTCCTCTGTATGTATGTATGTAACTCTGAATAACAGTTCCAGCTTCAAGAGAAAGTAGCCTATTGGCATTGTGTACTGAAATCATCATGCTCATAAAGAAAGGAACTTATTACAATAATGTAACCCCTTTCTTTGCACTTTTGAATTTATCTGCAGTTACCTTGTGTATCACTGGAGGAAGCCTAGGGGCTAGGAGTAACGGTAAAGTTGTCTCCCTGTGATGTATAGGTCACGAGTTTAAGCTATGGAATCAGCCACTGATACTTACTTCAAGGTAGGCTGCCTACTTAACACCCCCTTGGCTGCAGCCCTTCATCGGACCCTGTGTGAACACGGGATGCTTCGTGCTCCAGGCTGCCTTTTATACACAAGGTCCTTTGTTTTGGACTTGGTTGGTTCAAATTCCATTGTTTCAACCAGGAAAGGAAAACTCAAACTAGCTTGTAAGATTATACTTCAAAGAAACTTAGTTGAATAGAGGAAATACCTTGACTTGAACAATGAATCATGAGAAAGAAGGACGTCGCAATGTATCAAGCACCGGAGGAAATTTATGTGCAAAATTGTAAGTAGAAATGTTTATAGGAGAAAACCATCAAACAAAACCAACCATCACTGCCTCTAACAGACTCAAACTCTCTGAAGCATACAAAATTAGGGAAAAAACAAACAAGAAAGGAGAGATTTTGGACTATTTACATGTTTATGTGAAGTCTGTAAAAGTATAAAACCAGAAAACAAAAAAACAAAAACGCTTGTTTTCCTCAATCCATTTGTATAAATTACACAACTGATGCCAAAAAGCTTTAAGTTTCCCTTTTGCCTTGCTGGAACTATCGAGCAACTGAACGAGAAATGCATGATAAGCTTTTCAATCTTGGAAAAACCCTTTTAGATTTGTAGCTGTCTGCTGAGAGATTTCACTCTTTTTTGTACTGCAGTTCACTTCACCATTCAATTAAGTCCAAGAAGTATGGTTGAGCATGTAAGGAGAATGTTGACCTGAATATGTTTCGTGTAACAACAGTCGTTGCTTTGGCGTGCTCATTGATCTGGTTTTTGCTTTTGCAGATTCTGTAGCAGCCATGTAAGTAGGAAACATGGGAGAACTTGGTAAAGAGCTATCATCACCAATTGATTTCTGTTTCACATGAGAAAATGATCTCCTTGGTAGCGATGACGGAGAATTTAAATCCTCCATGACATCTAGTTTACGCATTTGTCTCATTTGGTTCATGTCAAATAGAGGACTACTTGAGTTTGCAAATGACCTCAATTGCTCAAATAGCTCTGCCTTCCTCTGTGCTTCAATTTCTGCCCATTGATCGAACCTGGAGCTCCTTCGATTTTCCTTAATGATTAACGGTTCTTGCATAACGTGATCATTTCTACGCTCCTAAAGACCATTTTGAGTTATTCAACCATAAAACATGATGTATTAGTACATATCATAAAAGGGGAACGGAGAAATTCTAAATGCAAGTGAAGTTACCCGATGTGAAAACGAGTATTTCATCATACGCTCTCTTTTAGCAATGGCTTCTTGTCTTCTTAAAAACAAGGATTCAATTTCTTCCTTTGAAGCCAAACTGAAATCCCAAGTCCTTTGGCTGTTGCATTTTAGCTGCCAATAAGCAAAGCCATGTTCATCATTAGAGTAAAACAAATACAAATTTAAGTTCAATCAGAGGCTCAAACAATGATAAATAATGTATGATATTAATTCTCTTACTTTGAATTCATTAGATTTCACACTTCCTTTCGAGCTATCATCAACTTTCTTTTCGATACTCTCGTAGTATTCTTCAACAGTAGGAACTCTGATATTATAAACTCGCGGCTTTGGAGTCTGAAATGGCAACATAAACTTCAACTTGGCAACGAGTCTTCGTCTCACAAGCTCACCTCGAATCACTGCTTGAAGTTTCACGAGTCCCTTCAGGGCACTTAATGCTTTCCTTGCCTACAGAAAATCCCACAGACATAAGTGCATTTCAGCAAAGAAGTGGAAAATAACAAGAATGACATGAAGGAGTTATGTTTGTATTCTTTTCGGAACATTGATAAATATTGAACTTCAATTCTTATCATATTCATCATTAGTGGAAACTAAAGTAATGGCTGCAATTTCTTTACTGATAATCCCTTTTAAGTTTTCATGATGATTTACTAATTAAAATATAACATAAAGCAATCAAATACACATCATATATCCCTAACATGCCAACCAGTTCACAATGAAATTTTTTGTGTTGAATTATTGACCATCTCACTAACAGCATAAGTTGTTTTGAGAGAGTTACACTTTTGTTTACTTAATTATATCTTCAGCACGCCCCCTCATGTGCGAGCCTAAATGGTTTTCGTTGGTGAAGCAGGTGACAATTCTTTTTTAAGGTGATACCATGTTGAATTGTGTGACCATATCATCCAAAACCTTAAGTTGTTCGAGAGAGAATATTTTTATTTACTCACAAGGTGTGCGCGATAAGCGGTTTGGATTCTGATGGCAGCATTTCTGCGTTTCCTCTCTAGCTCATAGGGAGCATTAGTGAGGCGGACGACTTCGGCTGCAGCATTGGCAGCAGCTACAGCAGCCTCAGCTGCAGCTGCTGTTGCTAAAGCAACAGCCATAGCATGTTTCTTCTGTTGTTCTGTTGCCTCAGTTAATGTATTTTGAGGTATAGCTTCAATTGCTGGAGGACACTGCTTGAACTTGAACCTTCCCAAAAACCATTTCCACCTCTTTGGTTTCTGAAAAAGAACAAAACAATCAACATTCATGTTCTCAACAGAGAAAGGAAAATCAAGTAAGATAGTGCAGCCTGATGAACGAAGCATCCCGTGTTCACATAAGGTCCCTCAAGGGGTGCAATATAGGCAGTCAACATCCTACCTCATTGCGCAAGCATCAGTGGCCCGTGACCTATATTTTCACACTCATGTTCATATGAAGGTGAGTCTTGGAGCAATGGTTTAAAGTTGTTTCTGTGTGACCTATACCATTGATGCTTGCATCTAGGTAGGCTACCTACATCACATCCCTTAGGCAGCCCTTTCCCAAAGCTGCGGGAACGTGGGATGCTTCATGCTGCCCTTCATTTCATGTTATAAAATCATACTAACCAGTTCTCAACAGGAAAAATGGAAATCAAGATTTCAAGAAATTTGAAGAAAAAAGAACCAAACCTTTTCAGCTTTTGGTTTTGCCTCAGGAATGAAAAGTAGTCTTTTCACAAATGTAAACCAGCTTCTTCTCTTTCCCATTTTAAGAACTCAGCAAACTGATTCATCAAAACAACATGCCACCACCTTCTTTTGGGAACAGTCACCTTATTCTTGATAAAAGAACAGATAATCTCTTTGAGTTGGCAATTCTATTTGTTTCAATAAAAACAAAAAGTCCCAAGAGAAATTTACATTTATAGAAGAGAAAAAAAACAAAGAAGAATGAGAAACAAGACATGCACAACTTTTCACATCAGCAATATTGTTCAATTCCCATAAAGCCACAAGAGAGAGAACGAGAGAGAAAACAAGAAATTCAATTTCACTTCTCTTGCATAATCATGAACAACAAGACATTCTTGTGACCAACAAGGTTGGTGGGGTTCTGGTGCAGCTCCGGATATAGAGTCATCTTTGTTAGAGAGCACTTTACCCTCACGGTGGGATTTTTCCAGGCGAATCTAGATTTAGTCAAGCTACAACGCTAGAGACAAAATTCAAAATTTGAAACTTATGAATTCGAAATTTTAGTCCATGTGAATTATTGTTCTACATTAATAATTTATACATGTCAAATGAATTTCTAAAGACAACTAACTACATGATTTAATCATTCCACCACTAGTTCAATGCAAATACTGGATTCAATGCAAATACTGGACACAAGGCGTGGGATACCCGAAAAAAAAATACATTTTTGTGATGTATAGCAACTAAAGTGAAACCATTCATGAGACTAATCAAGAACTTGAAATCTTAATGGATTCATTTTCATAAATATAATTTGAGAAAATTCACATGAAGATTTAGGACACATACCTAGAGTAGGTGAAAGAAAGATAACTAAAAGAACAAATTTGAAGGACATGTTGATCAAGATTAGGAAAAATACAAGAGTGATTCTTGAATGATGTTGTTGATGTTTCTATTGTTCCATGTGTCTACTAAGTTAAGATACATGTCTTCTATATATATATTTCCAAGAATAAATTGTCCTTTACTAATTATGTTTTGAGAAGCATACCATGTGCTGGTGGAGAAAAAAAATGAAGAGTGAAAGAAAGCTTAAAGAAAGAAAAAGAATAATTGATTTTCTTCAATTATGTAGACTTTTACTAGTACTTGAATTGTGACTTTGGGAAGTCCCTTTAGTAAGGGTCCTCTTTTTTTCCTTGCCTTGGCTACCCCCACCCCACAACCCCTCAACCCTCTTTTTTTTTTCCCTCAGTATCTGATATTTATTTTGAGGTTTTGATTAATTTTGATTCGTGTCATGTAAAGCTTAAAAAAAAGAAAAACACTCTATATCAACATTTTAAAATATATTTAAGACTCAAATACGAAATCTCTAATTAAAAACGGATGAATTTTATCCATTCATTGTGATGCTTGGAATGTCTCTTTTTATTTATCCTTTACATCTCTCTTTCCTAATGTCATTTTCTTAACTACTTACTAACTATTTCAAATGTCTCTTTTTGCTATGAAGTTAGTTGTTTAACCCTTTATATATGTTTTCTTGAAAAAACTCTTTACATTTAATGGAACATTTGTTTGTCACTTTGCAATGTATTAAGTTTTAACTTTTATACACCGATAATTTAACTCTTATGTTACCAAAAAAATAATTAGTATAAGTAGCTTTTGCTATGTACAAGACTCGGAGAATGACCGAATCATAATGGTCTATTATATAAGTCTTATTTAGTATTTCTGCAAGAGGTTATTTCTACATCTCGAACCCATGACCTCCTGATCATATCAGAGGCGGAGATAACGTATAATATATGGGTGATGTGGAGCACAAATTTATGTATAAAATTTATTTAAAATATAATAAATATGAACATATAACTTTTAAAAATATAATTGGTTCAATCATAAAATCTTAAAAGGCTGAACCTATAAATTTTAAATATTGAATCCGCCTCTGAGTCACACATGACAATAATTTTACCAGTTACCCCAAAATCTCCCTAAATAATAAATAAAAGTAACCTTCTTAAACAATATTAATAATATAAAACAAATTACAAGATTGGTGCTTATAATTTAAATCCTAAATTATCCATGTGAATTTGTGTCCCATTTTTTCAACTCATAAAGTTGTCCAAATAATTTGTATACTTTGTTTTTTTTCTTTTTCTTTTTGAGGCCCCTTATAGAAAGATGTACTCAATGGGGACTATTCTCTTTTGACTCACTACTAAGCTCTGGCCTTTAATTTGTAGCTTTTGTCTTTTGAGTTGTTCAATGACCCCAATTTTTTTTTTTTATAATTAAGTGATAGTAATTACCTTTAATTTGTAATATAAACGATGGAAGTTAATTCTAGTTATTTCGACTCGTAAATATATATTTTTAAATTTAAATCATTAAATTCAAAGCTTTACGATTAAGTATTGAAAATAATCGTCATAGTCTGAGTTCCTAATGCCTTAACAAAAGAGTATATTAGAAGGTTTCCATTTGTAAAAAAAAAAAAAAATCATGCCTTTTTTTATTCTTTTCCAATTTATGATTGCACATTCTGCTTCATTCATTGTACCTTGCATTGGATTGAATCATTTATGGATGCTTATATATGATCACCCATAATTACATAACCCCTTCAAATTGGACCTTTTTTTTTATTTTTTGAAATGCTACCTTTTGAAACACAAGAATTTACATGGCCAGAAGTTGTAGTGTCACTATATAATCATTAAAAATAAAATTATCATGAAAAGTCCATTCAACTTTATCAAAAGCACCAAAAAATTGCTAAACTATTTTCTATAACTAAAAAGTTAAAAAGAAAGAAGAATTTAAATAATTATCTTATACTTAATAATTCAGATTCTCGCGACGTAGCGTTCATTTAAAAAGAAAAACGCTCTCTGTCAAGATTTTTATTATTCTCAAGGCTCGTATCTGAAATCTTTAGTTAAATATTATAGGAATCTCAACTATCTCGCCACAACCTCATTATAATAGAACTTTGTCTAAATTCTCGTTTGGTTGTAGAATTTGATATTGAAACTTAAAAATTTGAAGTTGTATTTATGCATTTTTCTTGAAAAAATTTAAAATTTTGTGAGTGAGTCTCAAAAATCCAAAAACCGACCTGAATCAGTTTTTGGGAACTTGAAAATATTTGAAAATTGTTTAAAAATTTGATCAAATTTCATGGTCAAGCATTTGAAGATAAATTTTCAAAATCTATGGCCAAACACAATCTAAGCATCGTATAAAGTTATGAGGAGGAAACAAATGAGATATTCTGAAAAATTTAATGAGTTAATAGTCAGAAACACACATGAAGTATCTCGACTTTTCAAATTTTCTATCTAAACTATCAAATGTTCACTTTTCCTACCAACACTATCACCGAATGTTTATCGAAACACACCTCAATTATGAGTTGTTTCCTTTTTCTACCTGAAATATCATCATCGTTCAGATAGTAAAAAGAAATAACTGATAGTTGAGATAATTTTTAATAAACGAGTAATAGCTCAGATAGAAAACTCGATAAACCAAAATACTTTAAATATGTTTTTTATTCTTCACTCAAATTTAAATTGACAATTTATTTTTTTTAATAACTTTTATGTGATAAGTAGGCAAAGAAATGATTTATAAATTCATTAATTTTAAATTATTAAAATGAAAATGAAGTGGCTATCTGTAAAATCAATAGATACATCATCCAAGTGACCATGGAGACTTAAACAAATTGGGAAAATGTAATGATTAAAGGATATCTAAGCATGGATTTTAGCGCAGAAAGTTATTATATATAAAATATAAATAAAGCAAAATATTTAAGTGAAAGTAGCCATCATTACTATGACTTGTGCTTGTACTTATTATAGGTCCCTCCCTATATATATATATATATATATATATATATATATTTGCTTTTTCATACCTGCCATGCGCGTATCTCGACTATTTCATGAAAATGAAATCACAAATATTAAAATATGCGTGTTTGATAGAGATGACATCACAATAGGAGGAAGATGAGAAAAATAATTTACATTCAATTTTTGCGAGTACAAACTCTGTGTATGTATTCAGTTGATTCTTTTCTCTGATATTCTCCATGATTCGAGGGTTGAACCAATGTCTTTCTCGAACTTAGCTTAATGTGAATCTTTGACTTCCAAGAGAGTTGGGCAGCACTTCATCGTTCCGGGAAGAACTCCCTTGATCACTCCTCTCTTGTTGAAGAGCTCAATAGGACTTCACTGTGCACATTACCATCTTCCATGTGAATCCATGACCTTAAAGAAAATGGTTGATGTGTTATCTCCAGAATCCTAGCTCCCCTTGGCCAGTTTCCATATCCACCATAACCTGAGTGGCGAGCATAACATAACCAGAATTTCTTGTATGGACAACACCAGTCCAATCCATGGTTATGACCTACAAACACAGCCTGCCATCATCCAAAAGAATATTAATATCTCAATAAGACCGCTGGCGGAAGGCAAAATTTTCACGGGGATCCATCATCTACTATATATACACCAGAAATAAATTTGACCTTGTATATACAGTGTGACTTTCCGGAGAAGGGGATACGGATGAACTGCTTCTGTCCCTCTAGTTTCGTCAGTGACTAAGACTCCTAATTTTTTCGGGCAGAACAACAGCAACATTATCCTTTCTTATCTCTGGACAACAATTATTCTAGAGTGAACGACAGCTTTAAAGCCACGGTAAAGTTGTCTTTGTCTGACCTATAGCCGTGGAATCAGCCTTTAATGCTTGTGTTAGGGTAGGTTGCGTATATTACACCCTTTTGAGGTGCGGTCCTTCCACAACATTAACTAAAAACTTTGGACTTAAAAGTAAACGTACTGACATGATTAAAACTTAATCCCAACTTTAGCGCATCTAATTTTGTCCAAGTAATAAGCCCGGTTTTGATTATTGAGGATTGCTCAGCAGGTATGTGTAGATGATCAAATCTTTTCCCAGGGAAAGAAGAAGACATAGGTAGGCAAGGAATTAAAATGTATAGAGAAGATGGAAAACTGACCTTCACAGAAGATCTTCCGTCAAGAAGCTTCATCATCCCCATTTCAGCTTTTTGAGCGGCAACTTTCTCCACAAACATTGAGCCAATACAATTCCTGTGTGCATAAAACCTTGGAGCAACCGTCTTATAAGCTTGGCTTGGTATATGCCAAAAAATTATCTCCGGCACCCTGTTCAATGTCCTTTGACGTTTAATATCACTCCAAATGAAAAAGTATAATATAAGACCATTTTTGATTCATCACATTGAGAAGTCTAAACGAAAAGAGCAAATTGCTGCTCACTCTACATGCTTTCTGCCTGCTTATTGTTCCACTTCTATCGATAACATCCGAGAATGAATAGAAATTATAAAATACTTGCATCAATACGATGAATCGGATTGTTACTGAACTCTAATCTAGTTCAATGTGCACGGTGTATTACGCTTGTGAGGGAAAGGAAACACGAAAATTAAGATCTTAAAACTCCAACATCTGATTACCTTGAGTTAGGATTGATCTCTTGAGATGTGCGGTTGAACCATTCCGCTTGGGCATTTGATATAACCTCAGGGTATGAACCACCACCAGAATCTACAAAATACATGTATGCTATGACTGATTCAGGTTCATCCGTAGATGAAAGTTTAAGGACATAATTGGAAACACTTGGCCATAAATCTTTAGGACCGAACTTCGAGTAAGATAAATTATTCATCTTTAGTTCATTCTTCATCAGCTCCAAACGCGTTGTGCCCTTGAAGCTGAAACCCTTGCCCCCTGAAATAGAAACTTTCCTGAATTAAGCAATTTTCTTCAAAATCACACCTTTCCAGCAAGAAGCATTAGCATTTCTTTCAATCAAATCCATTTAGACCTTTGCTTCTGCCAAAAACACCAGCATACAAGAAGTATCCCAAAAAATAGAAAACATTACAAAAATTGTGATTTTCTACGAATGACACCTAATCTTCTATACCTAAAGGAATCTCGTGGGTGCACCAAAAGGAGATAAGGGATCCACTTGATCCATTCCTAAGGGGAAGGAGAAAATGTGCATGTCAAGATTCAAGGTTATGCACTATAACACTTTCATAAGTTCTGCAAAAATTGTTCATTCTAAGTTTGATTGATATAGCTAACATAACAAAGAAGTATCAACTAATTTTACAAGAGATCCATCCGACTCATCCAAAAGTTTACTTTGCATCAAACCTGCCTTTTGATATAACCTCAGAATCTAAGAAATACATGTTATGACTGATCCCGGGTCATCTCTTAATGATAGTTTAAGAACATAACCGGCGACACATGACCACACATTTAGGACCAAATTTTGGGTAAGAAAATGTGTTCATCTCCTGTTTAATATCAGTTCCAAACACTTTGTGCCCTTGACGCTCAAACCTTCGCTTACTAATAATCCTACCAGCTAGAAGCATAAGCAATTCTTAATGAAAATCCACTTGGTTCATTCTTAGGGGTAGGAGAAAAAGTGAATTGCTGAAAATCCACTTGGTTCATTCTTAGGGGTAGGAGAAAAAGTGCATGTCAAGATTCAAGGTCACACACTAACACTTGAACAAGTTTTGCACATTTGTTTATTCAAATTTATCATTCTACCAAAAACATATCAGCTTACTGAAAGACAATTTCCTCAACTGTTATCGACTTTTTAGTCTAATCCAACTCATCCAAAAGTTCTCTTTGTATGAAACCCGTCTCTAGTATAGAACTATAATATTGTAAACTGAACCTTTAAGTGATAAAAAGGTCATTCATAACAAAGTAAAGAGATGCAATAAGCCAATAATAAAATTTCAAGCCAAAAACAGAGATTTATCTTCTGGCATTTTCAATCAACTTTTGCTAAGTTGGATAAACCATAGGATAAAAGGAACATTAAAAATGCATGCTATTTACAAGTTGGATATCAACTGAAATTTCAACAAAGGAAGTACTAGCTTTACATCTCTGATTATACGACATCAGCTTATCTTGGTACCTTTGGACTCACTAGGACAGGAAGCATTCATTGGACAACGAAGAGGAGGAATTCCGGTGGATGAAAACCAATCCATTGGCCACTCAAATGGCATATCATCATGGTTTCCGAACACACTAGCCCATGGAATTCCCCTGTCTCTGGTCGGAGAGATCGCCTGATCCCAGTATAAACTTGCATTTTGTATTGGTATGTTGTTGGCTGTAACAACATCGCCAAGATAAACTACGAAGTCTGCAACAAAATTCTTGAATTAGACAAGCATCTGGAGAATATGCTGATTAGTTAAGAACATGTCAACTTCATGTGTTCAACCCAACCCAGTGTTAGCAACAGAGTATATATCTCCATGCAAACGTTACTAACTTTCAACAACAACTACGCCTCAATCCCATGTGTCGTGCTAAAAAAGTATTCCTACGAATATCATGAGGCAAAACCATAGGGAGATCATCTGAAGTACAGCAAAACTAATATGACAGCAAGTCTTGATGGATGAGACCAGTGGAAATAGAGTGTACGGAATAGCAGATATTGTTAACAAACAATGTAAATATGTAAGTGCAAAAGAATGTCAATTTTGATCACATTTATATGTTCAAATTCTATGGCCATTATAATAATGTCTCGGCTACATGAGTGACTTCATTTTTAGGTACAGAGCACAAGATTACTAATGTGACACACAGCAACAAAAAGCCATATAGAGGTAAGTGATAAAGATTTACATGAAGAAGTCATAGTAAGACCCCACCACTAACATTAATTTATCTAACTAATAGTAGTTAGTGTCATAATATAGTATTAAATAAAACAACTATAAGAGAAACAAATGAGTTAGTATATTTTATCTTGTATCTGAGATTGACATACTCAATAAACTCACTACTAAGTTATCAGACAATAGGTTACTTCAAACTAATTATATTATCTCATATAATTTACAATTTAAACGTCCAAAACTTAAGTCTCTCACACGCACAAACACAAGTATGTTATGTACCTTCATGTTTGCAATGGCAGATTACTTGTAAATGACCTTTAAGTGAGTTGATTGCATAAACTTTTTTACAATGCACCCAAAGGTGTAGCCTAGTAGCCGGTAAAATGGGTGCAAAACTTTGAAATAGGATTCAAATTCCAACATAGACAAAAAATTACATCTTTGGGCTATTTGGTGCTTACATTTGATTATGTATAACTGGGGCATGATTGTACGGACCGCCTGACACGCCACTTGCATGGTATGTGATGGTACGGAGGACTAAAGTCTCCGGGGTTTTTATGGAGCAAGTCTCCCATTGCTTTCATAAACCACAGAGACAACCCCCCAGAAAAGTTCTCCACGCGATCTTTATTTGAAATATGAACCACTAAAATTAGTAACTTTGTTTAAGCAAGAAAAAAAATGAGATTTTTAATTTTCCAAGCCACTAAGGGAGGTGCGGAATACCTTTTTTATCATGTCTAACTTTTTGTGTTGTACATTTCGAGTGTTGTTGGAGTATATAATAGGTACAAATCTCAAAGACTTGAGGTGGCTAAGTGAAATATAGTACGCAAACTTTAGGAAGTCATCTATGTATTTCCATCGGCCTGCAGAACTCAGAGGCGGAGCCATGATTTTCAGTTCATGGTTCTGAATCGCCATTTTTTTGCTTAGTGTGTTGCAGATAATTAATTATATTATATCGAATGAATTTTTCAATACAAATACAAGGTTCGCACCTAAGCTATTGAGTTCTGCCGAACCAGTAAGCCAATAGGGATAGCAATGGGGCAGGAGTGGGGCAGTTGCGGGGCAAACCCGCAGCCGCACAAAAATATTATAATTTCTTTTCCCGTTTAACTGCTTTTGATACTAATGTAAGCCAATGTATTATCAGTTGATTATTCAGATACTAATTTGTCTAGGCTTCGACAACAAGCAATCAGAAGATACAAGTCTTTTACTGCAGTTGCCCGTCCTTCTAGTGTTGGTGGAAATATGGTTCCTATGACTGTTTTGGTTCAAAAGCTTCAAAATGCCTTATCTTCCTTCAGAACCCGTGGTAGACTTTAATGAATGTAGTTTCTGCTACTTTAGGACCTCTAGAAGCATATATGAGCTTCGTGGTTCTGCTTATGTTTGACCAGCTTGTGTGAACTTAGCTACTATTACTTACTGTTGCAAGAAGGTCAACAGTTGCTTCTTGCCATGAAATTGAAGTGTTGCTTATTATCTATAAGCCGTCTCCTCAAATAATAATAATTCTCGCACATCTGTTTGAACCCGCACCGCCCTGCACCGGCACCGCCACATTGCCACCCCTAAACCCCAATAGTGGCTTCGGCCTGCCGGGGTTGACAGGAGATAACAGGTACTCAATAAAAGCTAAAGCTAAAAGAAGTTTTAAACTTGCAAAGATATAATTAACATTATCAATGCTTTATATATTTATAATTACATTAGTACAAAAAGGGGACAATATCATCAGTGGTCACCTGGCTGTTCTTCATCGAGCACAGTAGACATAACTTTAATGGAGTTCGCATCTTGGCGTGGGCCCCAGTCCGTCCAGGCGTCTTCTCCGAAATGCAAGTCAGCGAAAAGAGCAATCTTGAAGGATGAACCCCCGGGCGGTACGTGTAGAGTACCGTCTTCCGGCGTCGACGTTCGGAATGAAATTCTCCGGCGAATTTCACATTCTTCATCCAGTGGTGAACTGTGTGAATGGACGGCCAGGATTAATCGGAGAATCAGCGAGATTAAGAAGACGGTCCATACATAAAATGGAGACATCATCATCACAAGCGTCCAACAGCCGTTCAGTAGTACAGATATAATTACTCATGGTGATGCGGAAGGACGAAGTCGTTTTCATGCGCCTCCATTAATTTTCAAATAATATTTGATATTTATATTAGTTCCATTAATTTAAATTGTATAAATTTTTTAATTTATTTTTTTAAATATTAATTTTTGATTTATCAATAGTGTGTATTAAATATCATACCAAATTAATTTATTTTGATTTAGTTCAACTTTTTTAACTCAATTATTTGATATTTATTTAAATGAGATAATTAAACGATAATATAAATTTTAGCGATAATTATTTTCAAAAGTAAAATTTTTAGTAACGATGCTTTGAGCGGGAACCACTGTCCAATGTCCATTGTCAAGAGAGCAACGAGCAATAGGACAGTAGCCACGGCCCAAGGCTCAAGCCCAGGTGGGCATTCGGTTTTTCGGTTCGATTTTTTTAATTTTCGGTTTTTCATGTAGTGTACCAAACACCGAACCAAACTAATTCGGTTCGGTTCAGTTTTTTCAAATTCGGTTCGGTTTTTTCGATTTTTCTAATTCGGTTTTTTCGGTTATGGGCCTAATTAATGGGTTATTTTTTAACTTACAAAATGAGCTACTTTTTAAATTAAAAATGAGTTGTTTTATCTTTTTAAATTCAAAATAAATTATTTTAAGTTTGAATTCTAAAGTTTAATTCAACTAAGCTTAATTTTAACTTTTTAAATAAAGAAAATAGTTGGATCAATTGATTTACATTTAGTAGTACATACATAACGTTTGAATTTTTGATAATAAATTTTCTCATATGCTTAATATCCTTATAACAATACCAATAAAAAGTTAAGGGTCTTTTAAGATTTTAATAATCTATGGTCCCTAATTTCTTGTTAAATAAATATTATATATTTCATTTTTCTTTCAAAGCATATTAATAATAGTAAGAATTTTCTTAACATGCTAAAACTATTATAAAACTTGTTATTTGTAAAAAAAATTTAAGCAGTTGTATCAATTATATAAATAATTCTCTAAATGTAAATGTGCTTTGAGATTTGGGTTGGGTGTAGTATTTTTATTTTTTTGAAATTAAGTTATAATTTAAAAAAAAAAAGTGTAAAATTTCGGTTAAACCGAAAATCCGAAATATGAAAACCGAAAACCGAACCGAAAAACCGAATTTTTTTTAAAAAAAAACCGAAACCGAACCGAAAAACCGAAAAAACCCAAACCGAAAAACTGAATTAATTCGGTTCGGTTTTTTTGCCCACCCCTACTCAAGGCTCACAACCTCGCATATAAAATGAGCTCAAGTGCTCAAGGAAAGCTCAAGTTCTCATTTCTCAATGGTAATTTATAAGTTGATTGAATATTGAAGTTTGAAATTTGAACAAACATTATTAAACTTTGGTACTTCGGCATTACTCAATTACTGAAGTATCGAGACCGAACCGAAATATTAAAGTATTAGAAAAATTTTATCGAATCCGAATCAAATATCGAAGAATCAAATCAATTGGGTTCAACTCAATTTTTTTGATTTTTTGCTTACTCTACACATTGCAACTTTCGTTATTTGATATCTACATTAAAGACCGACTAATCTGAATTCGTGTTGTAGGTCACGATATAACATAATTTTCTTCATATTTAGAGTTTAAATTCGATATATTTAATTGAGATGGAGGAACTAATCGTACCAATACAACTCAAATTTTTTTCTCTCTCATTCATAAGTAATCCTAGAAACTAATCATAAGTAAGGATGAATTTGGTAGTCTAGCAATCAAATTAGTTAGGGTCAATTATATAATTATTTTGCTTTCATTAGAGATTATTTTTATGTTTTCATTAATCTACTATTTTTTTTTGTTATTTAGATTAAAAGATCAGTTTATTTTTAAAAATTGCTATAATCAAGTATTATATAATTTGTAATATTGAAATGGAATAAAATTATTTAAAGAATTGATATTAATGATCATTAATTACACTAAATAAATATAGAATAAAAGCTAGTAACTTTAATGAGACAAAAATAAGTTATTTTTTATTACAATATAAAATCAATGATCTTTTTTATAAGTTACGTCAAAAAATAATTTATAAATTACATGACGTATAAATTGTACTAACTGAACACAATTATAATAGTATAGAATTAACAGAATTAATAAATTACATTTATCCTAACATAATTTATACGCGTAAAATATGATTTATAAATTACACGAGGTATAAATCATATACTGAATATAATTGTAATAACATACTATTAACAGAATTAATAAATCACATTTATCTTAAATCAATTTATACATAACATTTACAATACGATTTATAAATTATATTTATAAAATACTTTTTATAAATCGTATTCCCGATTTGTGCCTCGTATAAATTAGCCAAACTCATCAAGTCATCATTTCTTCTTCCTTTTATATTTTTTTAATTATAATATTCTCCTTATTTTCCCCATTATTAACCCGTCCTCTCTCTCCCCGACTCCCCGTTGATAAACCCTCCCTGCTGCTCCTCCGCCGGAGCTCCACCGCCGCCGCCGTCCACCTCTCCTTGTCAACACCGACTGGAATCTTCCGTCGACCTCTGTAAGTCTCTTTCTCTTTCTCTCTATTTATCAACTTCTATTGTAAGAACTAATTCGTCCGTCACTGATTCAAAGTGCCATCGGTTATGTTTGCTTTTTATTCAAGCTAATGTGAATCGCACAGTTAGTTATTTCTTATACTTAGTACCTTGGGTGGCGATTTGGACGACACCATTTTGAACAATGCACCGCTCAATGTTGTTGTCGTTGTTGTTGTGTGTGCTCCCAATCCGGCTTGGTTAGGGTTATTGTAACCTTCACAAATGACGAAAAGAGGAACAGTATGGATTTAACTTATGTACACGAGCAAGTAAAACGTATCTTTAGTTCTTCTGTAAGTGTAGTTAATTTAGACTGTTGCATGAGGTTGTATTCATTCGAGTTGAGTTTTTGTTTTTTTGAGAAGGTTAAAAGCTTTGCTATTGTATTTTGTTGATTATTGGGGTGAAATAATGTTATGAGATATCGTTGATTTCAAACAGTTAGTGAAGTTCCATACAGATTTGCATATATGCTCAAGCACCTCTATAAGACGGGAGTTTCTCTATTAGTTAACTTTTGGGTCATTATAGGCTACATTGTTGCATTTTTCGAGCCAATGTGAGGTCATACATCTAGTTTTTCTTCAGTATGTATTCATTCGAGCTCAATTTTCTTTTCTGGACAGGTTAAAAGTTTTGCTATTTTCTGCTCCAGTGTAATCCCACAAGATATTATTGATTTCAAATAGTTACTGATGTTCCATACAGATTTGCATATATGCTGAAGCATGTCTCTCTAATAGTTAACTTTTGAGTCATCATAGGCGATTTATTGTGTATTTCGAGCCAATATGAGGTCACAGAGCTATTTCTTTATTGAGAGTGGATTTGGTCAAGTTTAATTTTGTTTTAGTTTTGTGGGCAGGTAAGAAACTTTGGTGTTGTCTTTTGCTGATTATTGGGGTGAAATATTGTTATAAGACAAAGTTGATTTCAAACAGTTTGTGAGGTTCCATACAATTTTCATATATGCTGAAGCATGTCTATAAGAATAGGGGTTTCTATTGTAGTAAACTTTTGAGTCATTATAGGCTATATTTTGTTGTGTATTTCTAGCCAATGTGATGTCACACATATAGCAGGCTAGTTCTTTCTTGAGATTGTGTACATTTGAGTTGATTGTTTCTGTGGGAAGGTTTTTAGCTTTGTTATTGTATTTTGCTGATTATTGTGGTGAAATAACGTTAAAAGATATGTTGAAGTGAAGCTCCATACAGATTTGCATATATGCTGAAGCATGTCTATAAGAAGAGGGGTTTCTCCAATAGTAAACTTTTAGGTCATATAGAGTCTCGTTTGTAATTTTTTGCTGCTCAGATGCTTGGTCAGTTCTTTGTTTTTGCTCATATGCTGACTGTGGGATGAAAATTTATTACATTATTTTTGGATAGGATAATAGTTAAGACTGTAACATTTTATTAACAATAGTGCAATACTTAACCTAATTTTTACAGTGAATTTTCTTAGCAAGTGCTTTTTTTGGGATTTGGGTTAGTTCAATAATTTTTTTTTTGGTTTATATTTTTATGCTGCATTATAAGTAATGTTTTATTGTTTTAATAGTTTACATATCAAGTTTACTAGCCTAAATTCAGTTGGCGTGTATATTTTGGTCACAGCCAAGTTGATGTTGTTGTTGAGAATTTTAATGGACAAATCTCTCTTTTGCTTTTTTTGTTTGTTTTGTTATCTCTTCATGTTTTGGGATAGGTTACTAGGGGCCTTGATAGTAACTGAGAACCAAATTTAAGAAAGATTCCGATTAGCCTATTTAAAGTTTTTCCTACTTAAGAGTTGGATATTGGCTTCTCGTACTTGGACCCTGATGTTTTTCATATAACGTATTGTCTAATACATGAGTATGACACTCTAATATCCACCTGTATAACTGGTTTCCTCAATTTTGATTCTTCTTGAACATTTAGACAGCTTTTGCTCCCATTTTTTTTCTTTTTTGTTATCCCCTTCTTTTTGTCTAGCTTTTTGATGTACTTATTTTGGTGCAATATTTAGCTTGTTTCATCTACTTCCTACGGTTGATTTGAACATTGTTCATCACTTTTCCTTTTAATATGCATGCACAAATGTACATTTAACTGATTGGTTTAACAAAATCTGGTAAAACTCACAAAACAAGGCTGAAACTTGAAGGAGATGAATTGGGAATTCGTTATTTGGTCTGTGGGCTGAATTGCATAATTCAAAGAGAAATGGCATAACTTGATATTTTTTTTTTGAGAAAGGTTAATTTGTATTCTAATACCAGCATTAAGGGTATGCTGGCAACCTCCAAAAAAGTTACAAGTAATCAGTAGTTACAGTGAACCTAACAAGTCTACCAAATGTTCAGTTTCCTCTATGTTCTCTTGTCTACACCAAAAATAAAAAGTATTAATACAGTTCTCTTTAATTTCCTGAGTAGGATTAGTAGTATTCTCAAAGCATCTGCTGTTTCTCTCCCTGCATATTGACCATACGCAGGCTGGATTGTGTTTTGGACGGCGAAAGGCGACAAGGGCCTGCCTCGCCACGACTTTTTGAAGTAGGTGCCAATTAATATAAAAAATTTAAAATATTTAATTGCATAACAATAATATATATTAGCAAATATTTCAATTCAAAAACTAAAAATAGATAGTACTAGTGAACACTAAAAGTCGAGAACTTGAATGACTCAAGTCTCAAAGTCTCAAAAAATCCATAAGTCATAAAATAATCAATAAGCCAATACTAAATGACATAACTTGAGTTAGATTCCATCCATGAGGTGACCATATATCAGCAATTGATGCTACCGTATTAAATGGCATAACTTTATATTCTGGAAATTAGTAGTGTAGATCGGGCATAATTTGAGCAAAATAAATTCTTAAACTGCTCAGTCGAAAGTAGGTTGATAATTGTTGCTGACTGATTTCTGAAGTGAATGGTTCTGTTTGATTTTATTTGTGTTCACTGTTTGGACTTCTATTTGATCAAGGGTATGGATGCTGAGGATGAAGTTCCTGTTTCAACTACAGAACCTTCGACTCTAGTTGGTGATAATTCAACTGTGGTTAATGCTATAGGCGCAGTTAACCTTCAACCAGTTCCACCTGTCGCTCCACCGGTTGTTCCACCGGTTATCCTTCCTCCTGTCGTTCCTGCAATTGCTCCAAGGCCTGCAGTTCCTACCCCTATTCTTCCCCCATTAGCTCCATTGCCTGTTCGTCCACCTGTCCTTAGGCCTCCTGTAGCACAGAATGGAGAAATGCAAGCGAGTGATTCAGATTCAGACCTTGAAGAAATGGGATCCGGGCGTGGTGCCACTCAAGAATATGAGATCTCTGAGGAGAGTAGACTTGCCCGAGAGAGGCAGGAAAAGGCCATGCAGGAGCTTCTCATGAAGAGACGTGCTGCTGCGCTAGCAGTTCCTACAAATGATATGTCCGTTCGAGCTCGACTTCGGAGGCTCGGCGAACCCATAACTCTCTTTGGAGAAAGGGAGATGGAAAGAAGGGACCGTCTTAGGATGCTTATGGCAAAGCTTGACGCAGAAGGACAGCTGGAAAAGCTGATGAAAGCTCATGAGGATGAAGAAGCTGCAGCTTCTGCTGCACCAGCAGAGGAGGAGGATATTCAGTACCCTTTTTTCACAGAAGGATCAAAAGCACTTTTAGATGCTAGGGTAGAAATCGCAAAGTATTCTTTAGTTAAGTCGGCTTTACGTCTCCATCGTGCAAGGAGGAAAAGGGATGATCCAGATGAAGATGTAGATGCAGAGGTTGATTGGGCTTTAAAGCAAGCTGGGTGCCTGGCCCTTGATTGCAGCGAAATTGGAGACGATCGACCCCTTTTTGGATGTTCGCTTTCACATGATGGAAAGATGCTTGCGACCTGGTATTCTTCTGATCCTGTCTGTCTTACTTTACATGACCCTAACCCCACTCCCATTTTATTATTTTGAGGGTGCTGTTTTCCTCATTCCTTTCCTTTTCTTTTTGGGGTGTGGGGGCTTCGCAGGTGGGGTGGGATAGAATCCATGGACTGTTATTTGCTAGTTAACTGCAGGTTTCAGTATAGATTCATATACTTAAAAACTTGTTAGTGTTCCCAATTCTGTTTTTCACCTTTACTGACTCATATGAGTGGAATATACTGCTTTAAATTTTTTTGCCAGCGATTCCCGTATTAAATCTTGTGAAGAAACACGGTTAGTGAGGAATCATATAGCTGACTCCAACTTGCTTGGGACTGAGACGTAGTTGTTGATTCCCATATTATATCTAACATTTTGTTGTTCTTCGATTGTTTCAAGATCATACCAAATGAACTGGAAGTAGGATTTTATGTTCCCGTAAACAAAAAGTTGTCAAGCTTTCATTAGAGTGTCTTTTAACAATTATGTTTTGAGCATGGATTCAAGCAACCCCATGACACTTTTTTCCCCTTTACTGCTTTATTCAGTTCTCTGAGTGGAGTTGCAAAGATATGGAATATGCCTCAAGTGCAAAAGGTTTCCACTCTAAAAGGTCACACTGAACGAGCTACTGATGTTGTGTTCTCTCCGACAAGCAATTATTTAGCTACTGCGTCTGCTGACAAGACCGCAAGGTTATGGAACTCAGAAGGTTCTCTCCTCAGAACGTTTGAGGGACATTTGGACCGTCTAGCTCGGATTGCTTTCCATCCTTCCGGAAAGTACTTGGGCACAGCTAGCTTTGACAAAACTTGGAGATTATGGGATGTAGAAAGTGGTGAAGAGTTGCTTTTGCAAGAAGGTCACAGTAGGAGTGTTTATGGATTGTCTTTTCACCATGACGGTTCATTAGTGGCATCATGCGGGTTGGATGCACTTGTTCGAGTGTGGGATTTAAGGACTGGACGAAGTATTCTTGCTCTAGAAGGCCATGTTAAACCGGTTAGTCTTTCTTTGATGTGTGATGTCCTTTTCCGTAGATTGCTTTAGGGATTATGAGAAGACATAAAATATGAATTCTGTTACTTATTTTATTTATTGGGTCCAGGTTCTTGGTGTCAGTTTTTCTCCGAATGGTTATCATTTGGCTAGTGGTGGTGAAGATAACACCTGTCGTATTTGGGACTTAAGGCAGAGAAGATCTTCTTACATCATACCGGCTCACTCCAATCTTATCTCTCAAGTTAAGTTTGAGCCTCAGGAGGGATACTTTTTGGCTACAGCTTCCTATGATATGACTGCTAAGGTACAACTTTAAATCTTTTCATGATTGTGCTGCTTCTTGGATCTTTTTTCATTGCTTATTTTTATGTTTTAAAATCTTAAACTTATATTTCAGGTATGGTCATCAAGGGATTTCAAGCCTGTAAAGACACTAGCTGGTCATGAAGCAAAAATCATGTCATTGGATGTTGCGGGAGGTAAGTTCCATTTAATTTCAAGCTATTGTTACCTTTTCAAGGAGTGGAACAGTATCTTGAAGGCATTTAAGAAGTATAAAGCTTGAGGTCGTTATATGTTTTGCCTCTTCGGTAGTAAGCCCACCATTCATCTCAACACAATAGTTGTGTGTCTCGTGGGCTTTCTTAAGCTATACAGAGATAATAATGCATTTACCTGGGAACGACTGTGTAGCTATTGGTGTGTGTTCTTTCTTCACAGTCTGAGATGTCATGCCTTGTGACACCATATATGGTAGGATAGAAGTTGTCCCACTTCCAGAACCCAAGAGCATTAGTCACAA
Organism: Datura wrightii; assembly: GCA_035772735.1. Taxonomy (NCBI): domain Eukaryota; kingdom Viridiplantae; phylum Streptophyta; class Magnoliopsida; order Solanales; family Solanaceae; genus Datura; species Datura wrightii. The sequence continues at coordinate 168,485,812 of JASDFA010000003.1, forward strand.
ATGAACGGTTGGATTTATGATTTTCTTTCACTTCTTATAAAGAGAGCTGTGAAATAAGTGAAGATATAAATGATGTTGCATAAGTCATAGCACACCTTTGGTAATTGGCACTAATGCTGAACTTTAATTGTTGGACCATATCTTGTCCCTCAAGTTCTGGTTGTCATTGCACTAATGTTTAATGATAAGCATACCTTATAGTTTTGGAACATAACTACTAGCTCTAGATCTACATTCATGAAATCTCCCACTCTCTGACTTTTTTCAAGCAGGAACCAGAAAATTATGTAAATAAATCTGGTGGTTTGAGAATGCCTCATATAAGAGCAGTCATTTGAACGAATGTGAAGTATTTGCTGTTTCTCTGCCTTTTAATCATCATTTACTTTGTAGTAATTTTATGCTGGTCCCCTAATTTTGTTTGGGATTTTATTTTCCGTTGCTTCTCTTAGTTTTAATAAAAAAAAAGTTTTAATCAATAACGTGTTTTACTTGACTTAAAACTTTTTGAAGTTTTTAGTCAATGAATGAGGCTTGTGGATCTCTTAATAGAATTTCACTGTTCAGGAAGCTATTAAGTTCAAAGTTCAATAACTTGTGATAATGACATTTAGTTTTTTGGGCACAGAAAGCAGAAAATTGACTTCATTGCTTGTGATTTCTGGGGGTGCAAAGGCAAATATTTTCCATGACGGGCTTATTCCATGCTATCTACCCTCTGCCAAAAAAAAAGCTGATATATCTAGAATCTCAAACCTTTGCGCTTCACATTTCACATATGCTTATTTGTCTATTTCTCTTTTATTTGGTGCCAGATGGACAATTCATCACCACTGTGTCTTATGATCGAACAATCAAGCTATGGTCAAGTAAAAACACTGAGAAGGAAGAGAAAATGGATATCGACTAGATTTTCACCTTGTTAAGTGTGTAGGAGTCTACCATTTTCTGAGATCATCAAGAAGACTTGAGTATGTTGATTTATGTGTTAAGAATCTCTATAGAAAATTGAAGCACAAGGCCTTTTGCTCATTCTGTATTTTGTAAAATCTTCGTCAACCAATGAAGTAGTGACATCCTCTACTGCTCAAGAAGGTTCCAAGAGTTCAGCTGTTTTTCAATTCGCAAGTTGGGTTTAGAATGTCACGATACAGTTCTTGTACTGCAAGTATCTTACACAATTCCCTGACAAATGGAACATCTTGAGTTGTTTGCTTCTAATTTTGTGCATACCAACAAACTGGGATGCTTCACTATGACAGTGACCTTTAAGTAGTTGATGGATGTCATAGTTATCTCTAGCTCCGATAAAGGTTCATGGTTATGCTAATACAGTTCTTCATTGTAAGCACAATTGCAGTTTACAGATTTTCAGTGCATTTTTGAGATAAGTCTTGTATTGAGTGCTTCAACAAGATGGAGAAATTTAAGACATTCTGAGAAACTTTTACCCTACTGTATTATAAGCTGATCAGAAACTTGAGATATGCCGAAAGGTATTTTAATTCTCTAACAAAACCGTATCTCAAAATATTGTTGATTAAACCAACATTCTAGGTGGTTGTAGTTATATCTATTTGATGTGCTCAGCTGAACGTGGTTTATGTCAGCATGCGTCAAAAAACATTATTAGGGGGCAGTTTCATTGTCATTATACATGTCTGTAGGGCATCTACATAAGAGTACTTGCATTATCAGCTAGCAGCTCCAGTATCTTGTCACATCAGAATGCTATATCATTGTCACTACCTGATAAGGACTGTTTTGCACCTCTGAGCACTGGCTTGCCATTATAGGCTCAGTGAATGAAGTAAGAACTTTGTTTTTTCATGTTTTTCTTTTCCCAAAAGAAATAAGATTTTTGGGCTTCTATTAATTGTCTATGATTACTGCATATCTCTATGCATATATTCTACATCTTGAAAGTTAGATATACTGTGCCAACATCAGCTAATTTAGTTCCTCCAGTGGTGCAGGAGATGCCTCACCATCATTCAAGTCATTTTCTGGACAAAGCTCTTGCTGTTTACCTGTCTTTCCTTCTATCTTCTGCGAACTCTTAGGTGTTTTGAGGTAATTTGAACTTCTCTTTTTGCGGGTTGGGGGGGTTTCCTCAATGTGTTTGTTATGGTTTTCGATAGCAAGTTGCCAAGTTTGAACTCAAGAATACCAATGTCATTTGTTTGTTGTTTACTCACAAGCATGAAGTAGGTTTTCATCCTAAGCATTGTATTTTTTATTTGCATATTACTGTCCAGGGGATCCTTTATATTCTCCAGCAGCTACCTGTTGATGTACTTGGTCTAATAGGTTGTTTGGCCAAACATTCAAAATCTGTTTATTTTGAGAAGTGGTTTTTTCAGAAAAGCTTTTTGGAGTACTTTTAGAAAGTAGCTGTTTGTGTCTGGCTAATCGATTTGAAAATCTTTTTTATCAATATTAGAGCAATACGTTGTGCTTGACCAATGCTCCAAAAGTGCTTCCGATAAAAAATGCTCCACTTAGATGTTAATCGGAGAGTTCAATAGCATGACATTGATGAATATTGCATTGGTGCATTATCAATTTTTCTTTCTCATCGGATGCATTGTGTGTATATATGCTCTTTTAAGGAGAAGTGGATGAGTTGCAATGATATATAGAAACATGCATAAATTGGTCATTGTGCGATTTGACTGGATTTTTACTTAAAAGGAAGCCATTTTAAATCAAATCAAACCAACATATACTATTATTTTTGTTGGTTTGATTTGGTTTATGTGGTTATTTTCAGGTGTTTACATACATAATGGATGATTAGCAATACAAAGGAACAAACTTAGAAGTAATCATATATTTCAGTTATCGTGAAACATATCCAGTGCAATCCCACAAGTGATGTCTACAGAGTGCAAGATGTATACAAATTTTACCTTTTATCTCTGAGGGGTGGAAAAACTGTTTTCGATGATACATCCTCGGTTATCACATAATCATACCGTAAGAGAAGTTGATGAGTAAAAGAAGAAAAATTCACCCCTTATCTCTTAAGAAGAAATGACAGGATAAAAAAGCAATGATATGATTGATTATCTGGCTAGTCTAGGGACTTTAGAAAAAAGGTGAGCATTCAAAGATTTCAAGTTACTGATTCTAAAAGATGTTAACAAGTGTTCAAACTAATCAAATTAGGACAAAGATCATTGCAAACGTAAGTACCAAGATAACAAAAAAAAGAAACCAAATATAACCCGTGCCAACGCGTTTTTCTAACAAAATTCTCCCAGGGAATCAGTATAGGTTGCAAGATCCAACATCATCTGTTCATTTCAACTACCATGTATGAATATTATCGTGCTATTACTTCCTTCTAAATATGGTACCCTCGTTTCGTGCTGCAGGGTTAAGTTTTGTTTCGATGGGTGTTTCGTCTAATTGAAACAGCTTCTCTACTAGTGTCACACAGCTTCATTTGTACCAACCTGTAAGGAGCCACCTTAGCAGAAAACAGAAGCCGCAGCAAATGGCCTGTAACACAAACAATTTTTTACTCTTGGCAATCCCTCCATGTATATGTAAGAACATATCAGATGAGATTGTGTGCGTAGTTATGCATATGAATACCGTTAGTCAAAGAAAAGAGGGAAAACAGATGCGGTCCACGAGCTGAATGGTTGAGAACGCCATGATCAGAATTACCGTTAAGCCATTTTTTGTGATTTTACGAGAATGACTGCAGACTAGAACAGGAAAGCAACTGAACACCCCTGTTGGTTTAGATGAGATGAAAAAGTTATTTACCTGGAAGACTAGTAACGCAACACAAAGGGACTGTTCTGACATTCTACCAAATTGCCTTAAGAAAAGGTTCACTAATGTCCCATCATTTGTTCCGGTTAATAAGCCGGTCTGAGGGTCAAACCTGAAAGGAAACACAAGATTAGTTGGTCCAGACACAAACAGGTATACCAAAACTTGAGCTGCTTCAATAGAGAACTTACTTAGGGAGCCGATGCCTCGGACAAGGTATAATACCAGCAAGCTGAAAGGAATTCAAGGGAAGTTAAAAGAGTCGGTAGAGATCCAACTTTTATTCGAACCAATATCTTTGATATAGAAAGGAATCCAAGGGAGGTAGGGAGGGGGGGGGGGGGGGGGGGAGAGAGAGAGAGAGAGAGAGAACCTGAGGTAGTGATAGTAGGAAGTTCAGAACTTGTGGCAAAAAGAATATAAGCAGTGTTTCACTGTAAGGAAATAGACAATTCTGGACGCATTAGTTTGAAGTTTCAAGATGAAGCAAATCAAACAAATATCTTTAGCAAATACAGAAAATATAAGTCTTTTGCACATTCAATGGCGATACTCGATCTGATACAGTTTATTTGATGTTTTAAGTGTTCTGATAGATCTCAATAAGCTAGATGTTTTAAACTATCAAACCAATCTATGATCTTGACAAGTTCTAAGATTCACTTCAATTACAATTCAAGACATCAAATGTTTTGAGATTTCACTTCTATTGACAATTCACATATTCCCTCATAAAATCAACATGCAAAACTAGTGTTCACAGTTTTCTTTCACTACTGTCAATTCAATATGCATGTCATGCAAAATGGAAGAGGGAGAAGAACTAGTGTTCAACCTTGGAATCACTATGACACAGTCAAACTGACAAGGGAAAATGGGATAACCTTTTCTTTCCTAAAACAGAAAAGAAGCAAATAAATGGTTCAAGAAAAAGACTAGCAGAAGAATTACTGAACTTAATGGCAAACAGGCAGGATGATGTACCTAAAGTGACCCAAGATTCCAGCCACTGCCATGGTCATTCCAGCAAAATAGGTAAAGGTATCACCAACAAAAACTGAGGAAGGATACCTACAATGACGACAGAGAGAGTAAGTAAAACATATTGCTGAAGGAGAAATCCGAGGTTATCCTAAGATGAAATTTTACCAGTTGTACGAAAGCAAAGCCAAGGAAGTAGCAAGCATTGGCTGAACAAGGTAAATAGAAAAAGCATGGGCTTGTTTGTATTCAGGATCAGCAGATGCTCCAATTTGCATGATGTTGTGTATCAAAATCTGTAATTGCTCTAGAGTTAGATGACATTCAATCATCAAAGTGATACCTAGAGAACAGTTCTAGCTTACAGCAGCTGCAATAACAACTGTCTGCCCGACTTCAAGGCCATTGATACCAGCATGGATATTGATCGAATTTGTACAAAATATTGCCAATAGCCACATATATAATTTGTAGATACATCCTGTTAAACCAGAGAGAATGAAGAACAGAACCGAAGTCAACAAATGGAAAGAATTAAGGTATGAAATGGTAAAGAATTATATCCATACAAGACACGACTTTAAGCATGTTAAATGCGAATTTTAAACTTTCGAGTACTTCATCAAATCTGGCAAACTCCAACTAAAGGACTTCCTATAGAAGCACGAAGAAATCATAGGATGCTTACCTAGATCCAAGATCTCTAATCCAACATATGATACAAGGGGCTTTGGTATAATAATAGTTGTATGCCCAGCATACGCCATCAGCAATGGAAGAGCTGCAATGGAGGGTAATAGCAGTTTCCTATTTCAAAAAATTACATGAACTTCATAAGAATCTTAGCTGAAAAGATTTCAAAAGGTCCCCAGTTGCATCAAAGAAAGCCTTAAGATATGATAGAAATGCTTACACTCTCCAAGGTACATCAAGGACATCATCCACAAACCCAAGCAGCATCATGAAGCAGATTGAAGACAATGCAGCATTGTACTCAACAAGCCACTGCCAAATTCCAAGTCAACAGCTAGAGCAACACTTTTTTTTGACAAGGAAAAAAAGAAGGTGCAGCTAAGTACTATTAGTGGGAGCAACACTTTTAACGTGACTATTACACGATTCACATATGAACAAGCCTATACACAACATGTTGAGGATATCCACACACCCCTCTTTTTCACTACTTCGCACCCCTTCTAGCTATATGCACTGTTTTATCCTTCCCTGAGCCTTTTACAACACTGTTCTAATTTTTCTTGCAGACTATCTTTTGCTATATGAAATAGATTTTGACATTTAGATTTAGTATTGATCACACTATTTGAGTGATCCCTTAATATATACCAAATATGTTGTGATGTGTCTTCTCTTTTTCAGTCACAACGCTGTCCGCCTATTTTTGAAAATTTCATGCGTTTGGTTCCATGTTATGCATTTTGAGCAATCTTTTGATATCTACCTCATTGTTGCAATGCGTTTTCTTTTTAACAGTCACAACCCTGTCCCTCCTATTTTGAAAATTTCATGCGTTTGGTGACAGGTAATGCTTTTTGGGACTATGCCAACCAGGTCATGTTTCAGTTCACTAAGAAGGAAGCAGGCATGTGACTTCATGGAGTACAAAAATGCACAAGCACATTGAATGCACATCAGAGTTTTTTTCCGGATGATACTAGCACATAGTGATTTGGTTGGTTACATCCTCTTTGATTATGCAAAATTTTCTATAAAAAGTCAATTGTAAAATGTCAATTGACACCATCACAGACAGAAAAAAAGTCAATGGGAGTTAAATGGATTTGGATACGTGCGTAAGGATGCATGATAATTAACCCAGTTGCAATTTACTGCCTTTAATAACCATCAATGTCAACCACTTGTGAATTGTGAATTAGCAGTATTTTCCCCATAAAGTCAATATACTAAAGCTGGGAGTTAACATAGGTTATTGAATGTGCTTTTCTTCATTTTCTAAGAATCAAACAATCTTTAGTAGTAGGTATTCTCTTCTTTTGATAATTAAGGAAAAAATCACTTCAAGTTAGCTGGCCAAGTTTCGAAATTTGAAGGAGTATGCCGCCTCTACCTTGCTCCCACTTAAATACTAGACTTCATGTTAGTGACAGGGTCCAAAATCGTGACATACTAGGAATCAACACATCCCGTGCTGCGTCCTTAACATTGAACCAGAGCCATCAGAGCCTGAGGGGCCACCATACAATTATTTTTTATGCAGAACTCAATTTATAAAAATGTAGTTTTAATCATTTGACCCATTAAAAGAGAATCTAATATTAAGATGTATTCCTGTAACTATGTCAGTTTTGAAATAGTTCCTGGCCAAGAGATAACAACATCAGTCTCTGATGTTTCTTTTCCATGCTTCAATAATAAGGAAACAAGTGGGGACCTCAAAATATCCTTGTCCATGATATAACCTATATGAGCTCCTGATTTTAAATGTTATATTATATCAATAATTACTCTGTTTTTAAGTTCCGATACCAGTTCCCATTATTCTCCATTGGATCATCTGGGGATAGCGATGAACCAATTTTCCTAGTGACTAGAACTATTAAGTACATCTTCAAGAGAACTGTCAAATCCAGGCTTCGTACTTTAGAAAGAAGACGAATTATGAACCATTTTAATTATAATCCTTTGAAGAAATGAAGAAAGAATATAGTCAACCACTTGGTTATAGGCTTAGTGTCAGTAGGGATCAATCTTTGGCACTGTTTTCTCCCGCCTCCAAACGGAGAAAAAAAATCTCTCATGTTTTATTAGACTAATACTGGTTAGAAGTTCTCAGGATTAGCAAGCAAGAAATGAACACACAAAATTACGCGTGAAAAAGTAAATCTACAAAAACAGTTATCAAGACGTGAAGCAGATCATCAAGGAACAAATAAACTCCAAGAAAGAAAAAAGAAAAAAAGCTTGCAACTTACGTTTGAATCAGCTGTGAAGTTGAAATATTGAAACAAGATAGCAACGACCAAGAACACAGCCCCAACAATAATACCTAGTGACTCAGGTCTGCATAAAAACAATACCGATCACTCATAAACTGCTGCATCGTACACAGCATAACTTAATTGAAGTTGGTTGTTAACTATGAAAACTCACTCTCTTAACTAAGTCCATGAAATTACTCACTTTGTCTCAAAAAATAAGTCCTACCTCCATTTTAGGCAGTCCCACAATGGTCTATGCTCATTCTTTTTTTTTTTTAAATCAGTAAAGTGAAATTTTATATATTCCCGGCATTAGGTGTAAACTGGTAGTATTTACAGCGTAGCCATATTACATGTTGTGTGATGAGCTTAAGAAATCGACCATGGCTCTTGTCGTAATGATCTCAAAGAAGAAACGCACAAATGAAAAGCTTTGAGATAGAAATTTCACATTTTTAAAAACTTTTCACTTAATAAGCAAACCAATTCAAACCAAGACCATAACTTTGAATCAGTACTAAATTCTACTACTGCATTCACAATTATGCATTAACTTCAAGTAAATTAAACTTCAATTTCTTCTTTCTACTCCAAAAACCAAAAAAAAAAAAAAACTTACACTTTGACAGAGCCTTGAGGAGTGCCTTTCTTGTTGATATCATATCCAAACAAATTCCTTCTCAGCACGTATTTGGAGGCAACAGGAATCATAGTAACGGTGACGAAGAATCCGATCAAGCTAACAATTGCATTGATGAGAATCGATCTCCGGAGCTCCGATTCGATTTTGTAGTGGTAGAATATCAAGTAGAAGTAAGGGATTAAGAATATCAAAGAGATTTTGAAAATTAAGTAAACTTTTGCCGGCGCTATGGGGGGGTCCGGTGAGGAGTCACCGGATTTAGGCTTTGCCGTGTTTACGGATGATTCCGGTTGATTCACGGCGGTGAAGGTCGCCGGCGCCGCCTTTGACGGTCGCTTTTTAGCTGCCATGGGTCGCTCTTTTCACTCTCCGTCACTTGTGAGAGACTGTTGGCATCGTGTCTTTTTAATATATTTTTTTCCGATTTATTATTTTTTCGACCTCCAATAGGGATTGGACACGTCATATGAACTTGTCATATGTGGGGTCCATGTGTTGCTTCAACAATGGAGATCAAGTTTTATTTTTTTTATTTTCCTTTTTCTTTCTTCTCCCTATTTTTTTTAATTTTTTTCAAAAAACAACAATTTGACGCACAAACCAATCCGTGCAGCACGAATTCGACAAAATAGCCACACCCCAAGATGTAATGTAAATAATTTAACTAAATTACTTTTGCGATTAAATCTGTAATCTATAAATCACACGAAGATAATTTATCGTTTCTCCCATGCTTTCTCTCATTCTATTTATTTCTTACTTTTTTCATATTCAAAGGTGAAGAGAGGGACAGTATTTGATCTTTAAGTTTTTAACCAGTGTACATGTAACTGATTAATCGAATAATAAAATTATAATTGATTATACCAAAATAGGAAGCATTAAAACCTCCCATAATAAAGGCTTTTTGCGACGTAAATTCAGATTAATAGGATCAATAGATTACGAGCACGTGGTGAAATCCAAACAAGCCAACCATGTTCGGGCGTGGGGTGACATAGGCAACACTAAAAACCTCATTGTAGGTTTTCTACATTAGTCGGATCTGTGAGTTCCGAATACCAGATAGGTAAACAAAAAACAGAAGTTGCACAGTAGTAGTAATGATACTCAATATGCTCATCTCAAATTTTTACTGTGTTCACTCTAGCTAATCCCTGCAAATGTGACACCTTTTGCTTCCTTTGTGCATCAAAAATAGCAGAACAAATGAGAACCCTGTATGCCACTTCCAAAAAAATCAGGATTCACCATTTTGTATGTCAAAATCCCCTTGTGAGCCAAATATCTACTCACTCCATGTTAGCTTCTTGAAAAATGTTCTCGTCGCGTTTTCTTGTTATGGTTCCATCTTTGAAAAGACATCAAAGATGTTGGAATTAGCAAAAAAGATGGTTGGTACTTGGAACCTACAGCTTCAGGACAAGGCCAATGGGGCTATGATCACTGCCATCTACATCTGGGAGAATGTACGAGTCGTGCACCTTGTCAGCAATGCATTCCGAGACAAGGAAGTAGTCCAGCCGCCATCCTGCCATTTTATGCCCCAGATGGGAAAAAGATGCAAAAAACATCATAAGAAAAAGAGCATATAGCGAATAAATCCCATCACAAACAATCTGAAAAACCACCCTTGAAATAGCAATGACTAAGAATGTGATGTTGGAATTATCTTATGACGGAGTAACAAATACGACAGTACACGAGAGATTGGAGGAATAAGATGTCGGACAAGTAGTTTAAATAGGTTAATATGTGAAAAGAGAAAACATAACTACTATGGCAATAGGTAGTCAAGCCTTCATCTTAGTTGCAGATTGATATAACTCGTGCAAGTATCTAGGTTGCGAGAAGTCTCACGTAAAGCTCTAGGATCTATCAGCATCAAGATAGTTAAATTAACAACCTGGTGAGAATGTCTAGGTTGCTAAGAGTCTGTCTCAAAGCTTTAGGAACCCGTCAGCTCAAGATAGTTTACACTTGACAATCTGGCACAAGTGTCTAAGTTGCTAAATGTTTTGGCCTAAAACTCTGAGCGCATCTTATCAAGTTAACTCAAGCTAACAACCTGGCGGAAATATCCAAGTAGCTAAATATCAGGCGTACCCATCTGCCAAGATAGTTAACTCCACTTAACCTGATACAAGTATCTTAAGTTGCTAAATGCTTTGGCATAAAGCTCAAGGTGCCCACAAGCCCAAGATAGTTTAAGTTAACAACCACAAACAAGTACGAGAGTTCAAAGTCAAAAGTCGAACTTTTACAATCACTGCTGTCAAATGGGCAATGTTCTCATTTCACCAGGCAGTAAAGCACAAAATTTTAGGGGCTATGGAGAAGAGTACATCAAGAAGCACAAACTGAGGCATGTTTCTGTCTTTCTTAATTTGTCATAATAAGAGCAGCTCAAGGTAGCAGAGGACAAGTAAATAGCACCATAATAGAATAAATGTCTAAATACCTTTATTAGTTTTGCGTCCACCATGGCGGTAACCCCAGTAAGTATAACCAACGACACCAGGATGCTGCTTCCTGAATGTATCTACAAACCCCTTGTTCAGAAAGTTCGTTTCGAAGGACCGTCTTTCTTCTTCAGTAAAACCTGCACTTCTTTTATTTCCCTAAGCAAATGAAGGAAAAAATCAGAAACGATGAATCAGAATGATATCAAAACTAAAATGCAACTTCAGTAAGCTAGGCTAACAACTGAAGACAATGCTAAAATCCAGAAGCAAACAGCAATCCTTAAGTTGCAAAGTCAAATCATTGATTTAGCAATGATAATTATTGTTTTTTAACCAATGAAATAACTATTTTAGTAGATGAAGGGACCGAACAAGTTCCCATGTTACTAGGTCAGGCTTTACAATTTGATCTTCCCAAATTTTGATCATGCCTTTTTAAAAAAGCAGTTTGTCTCTATTTGTGGTGGATGATTTCTACGTGCTTGTTAAAATAGACATTTCTTTCCCCTCCAGTTGATATCTGGAACACTTTCCACGCCTATTAGCTTTCAAAGAATATCTTGACCTGTATACCGTAGTTGGATAAGATTTCATTTATGTTGATTCCACTGCTATCCTTAAAGATAGATGCTAAGATAATCACTTTAAACTGTGGTAATTTAAATTGTATTGTTTCAATCTGCTCTACTTGCTTAGCTGTAGGTTCTATTTTGCTCTCTTGGAGGCATTATTGATGCTACTTTGTATCTTCTCTCACAACTATATATCAAGAGTCACTTAGTGCCAATTATCTCAGATAAGAATAGACACGTGACAGTAAAAATACTTAACAGCAGGATTATAAATATCTATCTCCTCATGGGCGCAATTTAGATCACCGGTCAAAACAACAGGTTTCAACTTTTCTAGCTCCTGCAAAGCCACAGAAGAATAAAAATATTTAGAAGATTAGGCGTTAACAAACCAAAATAGTAATGTCTGGAACATAATAAACAAGATACACCAGAAACAAAAACGAAAGCAAACAATCCATAATTTTTGACGACCTTGAAAAATAACAGCTATGTAAGAACAAATAGTGCTTGTAGACAGAAGTGGAAGAATCCCTGACCGGATTTAATGGATGAAGGTTATATGGGTTGATGATTTTGAATGGATGAGATTCAAGATGCCTATCCTAAAAATGAAAACTCAAAAGAACCTAACCTTGAAAATGGAGATACCTGATAGACAAATGATCCGTGGTGCATAATATGTCAGTAAAGAAAGCAACACTTACTTTCATGTAATTTCCAAGAGAAGGATCCCACTCTGTAATTCTGTATGTCTGGTAAAGTACATCTTGTTAGTCATGTCCGTAAGAGGAATTCATACAAATATAAGAGATATAAGACGTTGGGAACTACCAATCGTCGTAGTCCATCACCAGAATTTGGAACATATCCACAAAGTAAATAGAAGTTATCAAATTCCACCGTGACAAGTCGTCCTTCACCATCATGATCAGGTATACCGAGACCATATTTGATAGAAAGTGGTTTAATCTGTCAAAGAGGAAAGCAAAAGGATAATACTGGTTATATATCATAGAAACCAAAAACAATTCAAGGAAAGAAGACGTAGATGCGCAATCTTCTTCCTTCTTCTCTATGAAAAATATTTCTCAGGGACCAAAGTAAGGCACTCAATGGAGGGCTTGACATAAAAACAGATATCATAATTCAAAAAGGAGAAACAATCTCAAATAAAGAAGATCAAACTGCAAAGACCATTTAATGATCTTGCACAAAGAAATACCCATGGATGAAGAAAATGTACATTTTATTATGAGTTATGACACTAGTTAATTTTCAAAGTACTTTCTTTTCCTTTGACAAGGTCCATGTGGCATAATGAATCATGTACTTTGCACTTCATCAACAATAGATTATAAGGTATAAAGTATCTCAGAATGCTAAACTTTACACGCTAATAAAAATACAGTCACCTCCCTCATTGTCATTAGACAGAGAAAAGGAACACATTGCATTACTCTCTGACCGGATTGCTAAGTAAAACAAGTGATTTACTTGGAAATGCATATATACATATATATAATCTACTTCTGTTGCATTTTCCTTTTGCTAAGTCTACATAGCTTCCGCGAGATAGTAGGTCTATTCAGACACTTCCTTAAATGTGATTTTAAGTCAACCCCTTTCCCCTCTAACTTCTTCAATTCTGGTTTTACACTTATGGATAGGTGTATTTGGAGGTCTATGTTTAGTGCAAGAATGGCGGAGTCGAATAATTTGACCAGTCTATGTAGAAGAGAATCCTCTTTTCCAATGAAGAAGTTAAAATAAAAGGAAAAAAAGAGATCGGGAAGAAGAGGGAAGGACAAAGGATCATACCCGTGAGATGATTGCAGTACCAGAATACCCAAGCTTAGAGACACTGCACGTCCAAAAGCTATTCTTATAGTCGTGAAGACTTTCTTTGATCGCTTCAACGTCTTTATCCTGCTTTCAAGAATCAGATGTGAATTAGCCAAGGAAGCACAAATATTTATCGTGTGAAAGTGAAAAAATCTATATCGATCACTAATGACCTAAACTCATTGATGGCTGTAAGCAGCTTAGTTCTTAACTATTGCACTAGAAGGTAATTTTCCATCTCTTTCAGAGTATTCCAATAACTAGAGTTTGTCAAACTTATTTTAAAAACAAAATCATAAGAAAACCTCCAGTTTCTATGCAGTCTCCACAATCTAAATTCTGAGAGCTCAGTTCACCTTAAATTTGAAGAATTGTGTCAACTAGGAAGCAACCAACCTTAAGGAACCTGGATGGTCACCCACCCACATACAAAAATAAGAGTGAGTGTGTGGATATACATGAATATGTGTGCGCGCGCCTGGTAGTAAAAGACACGCAGTTTCTTTCACCAAGTTGAAATTAAGAGGAAATATGAAATGAGACATAACTGTCTTGCAGTTATTGACCATGCTGCTGTTACACATCATATATATTCTTGTACGAAAGAAATAGACCATAATTGTACAAGTGAAGCAGCATCTGCATCCTAAGTTTGTTTACAAAGATCTCAATACGTTGTAAGGTTGATGAGTAAGATAAACAGCTGTTATATTATATCACATTGCAGAAATTTGAAGGACACACTCCAGAATGTCCAAGCAGCATAAGGAATTTATGTCTCTACCATTTCCTTACTTTCATCCACTCCAATAATCTAAGAACCGAGAAAGATAGGGCACAGACTACATGCATAAAATATTGAAATATGTGTAGCTTATGTAGACATTATCTATTAAAATATCAAGTTGATCCCTTCAAGCAGAAAAGAGATAAAAATGAGAGTTTGCCTGTAGTTTAGTTTCCTGTAGGCATAGTACGTCAAAATCTTCTCTATCAGCAAGCTGCTGTATGCAAAGATTCTTTAACTTCAACAGAGCCCTCAAACCATTGACATTCCAAGACAATAATTTAACATGTTTTGTATCCTTAGAAAGAGGAGATGGCCTCATTGTTTTAGGATTGTATACGATCCACCCATCTTTGGGCTTCTTGTGAGCGAAAATAGTCCAAGGTTCATCTTGATTTACAGAAAGATCAATGCCCTCAGAAACTCCAATGTGTGCTGAAGCAGTCGCCGATGAATCTTTTCTCTTTGCTCGTACATTTTTCTTGCCTATAAAGTTATTCATCATTTAATTTGCTGTCACAGCAAAGCCAAGATGTACAGTAAGTCAAGTGCGAAAGAACCAGACAAAATGAAAATTACCAAATTACCTTTGATGTCATTAGATTCAACGGAAAGTTCTTGGGTAATTTCGGCTTGTTTAACAATAATGTCAACACTGGTATCCCTGGTGGGGCCTTTCGCCACTCGTTTTTTCGTCTGCCTGGTACTAGGAACCTCTGATGCAACAACATCGCTTTGGTCACGATTCTTACTTGACACTTTCCGAGACTTCTTTTTATAAGTTTTATCTGCTACTCCAAGACTCTCCTCAGATGATACTTGATCCTCTTGTGCCACAGATCCATTGCCTGCATCTATAGCAGAAAGTTTCAGGTTAAAGTATCTTTCTGCTACATTTTGGATTTTGGAGAAATCAAAGAATAATAATGACCACCTAGATAAATGCTGTACATCTGTTTCCAGATTAAAAATTATTTTATGGGCTTGGTTATAAGTAAAATGAGAGGAAGGAGTACCATTAAGTTTTCCATCGAGAAAAGACTTCAAAGAAGCAACAAGCTCTTGCTTCGTACCTCTGGAAGGAATCCCAAGACTCCTAAAATTGCAAAATTGACAGTCATATCACAGAATCAAAGTGAAAACTGCTGCAAATTACAAGGTGATACATTGTGTAAATTTTTCCTATCCACACAAAACTTTTCTAAAAGGTTTTAGATCAACTAGTTCAAGCTCCATTGGAGTCATATAGCACCGTATAAAATGCTTCCAGCCACTTGCTTAGTAAGGTCCAATCGAGAGTCAAGACTCTTTTAGCAGCATAATTTTTTTCAGACTCTTTAGGACAATTTTTAAGTATTCACTCCAATATTAACTACTACCTCTAAGGGGTTGTTGTGTAACAAGCGCATAATGTCCATGCTCAATCTTAAGCAAGTTGGAGTAGGCTATATGAATCCCCAATCATGTTTAAGGATAATTCTAAATACGCACTACAACAACCACCACGCCTCAATCCTAATCCCAAGGACAGTTTTAAGTATTCACTGCTTAAGGAATACTGTCATCAGACCGGGCCTGCAAGTATAGACCTGTGCAAAGCTAGATCTCTGAATGAACAAAAGCAATACATGTTATGGCTGTCAGGCAGTCATTTTCACACATAATTTCCCTATAATAACATGGAAAATTATAACAAGAAGGAATATGTAACAATCTTTCATATGCACATCCTTGCCAAGACGGATGGCATCCAATGATTCCTGCTGGAAACAAAAAGTCCAGCCAATTGTTTTTGTTTCTCAATTTCTAAGTGACTACTCCGGGCATTTAATGGACCATAGGAAATTCTTTAATCATATCTCTAAACCAAGTAAAAAATTGGATTCCTTTCTACAGAAACCAAGCAACTAATTGCATTACCACAAACATGCAATGCAAACCCCCATCTTTGGATCCTCCATTCTCTCTACTCTTTTTCTTAATAACCACGAAACAAAGGTGGACCAAGATTTCAAGTTTGTGGGTTCTGAATTTTAGAACGACTTCAAGTACTAACAATTGGATACCAAATTTAATATGGGTACATGTTTAATGAATTTCTTAACACAAGTACACAATTTTAGCAAAAGCTACTTGGTTCAGCCGGAACCCATACTGAGCTACTACCTCGGTCCTCCGCCCCTGCCGAGAAATCCCCCAGGGCCACTGGTGGGCTCAAAACTAAGTGATAGTAAACAAACATGAATCATTACAACTTAATAGCATATGACGCCAAACAGCAGCATTATAATTATAGTACCTAAGTTTTACTCTGAGCTGTGGTACTGTCATTTTCTCTACTGTTTCCATATCCTCCACAAGAATCTCTCCCCTCTTGCCACCATTTTCCTACATGTAATAATAAAAACTCAAACAAACAAAAAAAACACAATCTTTCCTAGTGAACCATCCTCCAAATGCTGAAAAAGAGATTAATTAGTAAAAAGAAACAACCTTTGAAACACCCTTTTCAGCTGCAACACTCATTGGATCATTTGATTTTGCAGCAGCTGATGAGGTCGAAAAGGGTCTTTTTTTAGACCCCATTATTGTCAAATTCGCAGAAACCAAAACCTGAAACTTGGGTTTCCTTACAAAGAGTCCTACACTGAGAAAAAAGTGACAGTCATGAGAAAAAAAATCAAGAAAATAACCAAAAAAAAAAAAAGAACACACAAAAGAAACTGATATATATTACCTATTGGGTGTGAAGAAATTGTATAGGCCTAACTTGAGAGATTGTAACATTGATTGTAATAAAGGAGACAAAGAAAGTTCAATTCTTTTTATGGGTTTGGGGGGTGGAGTTGGGGTGGGGGTAATGAACCGCCAAAGTAGGCAGCAAATGGTGACGGAGAATTTTGGAGGAACTACGGAACCAAAAATTTTTTAAAAAAAAAAGAAAAACTAACAAAATTTAAAGATTAATATTCTTTTTGAGAAGGTAAAGTAATAGTAACAAAATAAATAGGATTTATATTTATCACAATTCATCACTATTACTTTTTAAATTTTTTTTTATCTTTAACCTACTATAGAAATATGTGCAAGTGTAATAGTAACAATAAGTAGAATTCATTATGTATCACAATTCATCATTTTCTTTTTCATTTTAACTTACTATACTAGTAAGTGTAAATTTTCGTAATTCAAGTGAGATTATCATGATACAAAAGCACATGTCGTCTAATGTTCTCTTATTTCTTATACTAGTTATATTATTTATATTTTGCTCTAATCGAGCTTTATTTGAACTTGTTCGATCTATTCAACTAAGACTTGTGGTAACTATATTTCGATTTGAATTATAATACTATTCTCTTTTTTTTTTCAGGGAAAAGAGATTTATATGTTAGTACTTTTTTTAAAATAATTGTTATAGAATTTAGAATTCGATATTGTGAGAGTCTTTTGTCGTAAAATAATAATATCTTTTCATTTTTAATTAAAGATTTCAAAGCTCCGAAAATAAAGTCACCTGAGTATTTTACCCCCAAAATAAACCTGCACATAGTATCTAAAATCAAGTCATACTAATCTATCATTTAGTATCTGCATCAACTCATACTAATCTATTATATTTACATCAGTGAACATGTGTATTAATTAACTAACTATAATGTATGTGAAGACATGTCTCATGCATTCATTAAATTGGTGTAAATTTATACTGATCAGACTCACCAAAAATATTATCAGATTTATCACCGATTTTCAAAAAATACACTACTTTTAAAAAATCTAATACGCGCCCGTTGACATTTTTAAATAACCCAAATAACATAGATGTAAAGACCTGATGTGGACAGTTTTTGCAATGAACTGAATAAGAACAGACTCGATTGGTATGTACACCCAAAGTACAGACATTGATAAACAGGGCCATAGAAGGGGAGAGATAACCAGAGAAGAATTAGGGGAGAAGAATTCAGAAATTACACATGACTCAAAGGCCAAAGCTGCACATATTGTATTACTTATGTATAGCTAATGTTGGTCTCATCCACCAACAAAGGTCGTGGTGGAATGAAAAATACTCCTTCATTCTTGATCAGAGGTCTCGAGTTCGAGCCCGGATATAGAGTCGCCTTTGTTAGGGAACACTTTGACCCCAATGTAAGACTCTCCAGTGTGAATCCCAATTTAGTCAGACTAAAATACTGCCTGAACTGCGGGTGGAAAACCAAAACATTTTTTAGGTCTCATCCCCTTGCTCCTAATTCACTTGTTGTGGCTCAGATTTTCAGCTTCTGAAGGAATAATGACCTGGCTGCGGACTGCAATAGTTGACTGGGGGGCTTCAGCTGACGTGGTCATAACATTACCTCCTTCCCCAATAAGAACTTTGTCCGCAAGTTTCATAGATTTTTCCTGCGGACCATCATCCTGAAACTGCAGCAGGTTAACTTGTTGGTCCGACGTTCCTATGCACTTCTTGAGCAAAGAAATGTGGAAAACAGGGTGTATTTGAGCTGCATCAGGCAGGTCCAACTTGTAGGCAATGGCACCAATTCGCTTCAGAACTTCAAATGGCCAAAGTAGTACTTGCTTTCCAACTAATGGTGTTGCTGGAAACGCAGGGAGTGCAGCCTATAAGGCCGGAGCTTCACATAAGCCCCTCAACATCCTCACTATTAGGAAAAGATTTCCTGTCCCTACAATTGACGAGAGAAACTCAAAATGTAGCTGTTTAAAAGATCAAAACTTCCAACCAGAAATCACATATAAATCTACAAGATGTAAGATATAATTGTTTTTAACCGAAAGTTGGGAGCTTTGAAGAACCTGCAAAGGAAAACAGCATCTTGGTATCAGTTGAGGAATCACCAAAACCGGAGACAGAAAGCATCTATTTTTATAGCTTTGCAAAGCCGAAAGAACCAAAAATCAATGAGAAGATCACAAGAATAAATAGAAGCATATGTAGAACGCATTATTCAACATACACAATCAAACATCAGCTACAAACAAAATCTGTGGAAACAAAAAGAACCATCTCAGATAGCAGAAACCTAGAGGGTAAAAAAATGTGAAAAAAGGAGGCTTGTATGATAAAGGGTATCTCAAAAAAAAATGAAAGAAACTCTCCTATGAGTAAGTGGCCGTCATGTTTAACTATGCATTTGAAAGAAACAACCACTCCCTTGTAGACCCCCAACAAAATACAAGACTTGCTATTTACATGAAACCCCTATGTAGAAACACAAGAAATTTACTTCAAAATTCAAATAGACAAATATCAACTCATCTAAACATGACAAATACAAAGCAAAAGGAGAAAGAAAGACAGAAAGATTGTACATGAAGTTGCAGAACCTAACAACATAACTGATCCAGATGTTGTATATCAGAAAGACTGTACATGAAGTTGCAGAACCTAACAACATAACAAATTGATATGTTGTATATCCCACCATTTGCAGATTTCTTCTTGCTTCTGGTCATGTTTCAGAGAGTAAACCACATGTTGACCCTTTCAGACTTTGAGAACATTAAGGTCACACATGATTAAATATCAGTTGAAGCTCCAGCTCCACCTTCAGGAAGAAATGTAAGACCTTTTTCACGTTTTCATCTAAGGACATACTCCGTCCATCCCAATTATGTGATACACTTTTATTTTTAATTTGTTACCAAAAAAAAAATGGAACCTTCTATATTTAGAAACAAATTAGCTTTAAACTTCCATTTTACCCTTAGTGAGATGGCTTAAAGGTTAAAGCCACACAAATAGATATGGCTAGTTTTAGACTACAAGTTTCTGTAAGTCCTTGTTGTTCTTAAACTTCGTGTCCTGTCAGACAGCCTCACATAAAATGGGATGGAGGAAGTAATTTTTATGAAGCATGTTCTGTTTCCCCCCTGCTGTATGGGCGATATGATCAGTTGTAAATCCTAGAATTTATAGGTGGAGGCGTGGAGCTTGAAGCTGGCCATATTTTGCAGATATTGGAGATCAACCTTGAAGATGTATGTACCCTGCAAAATCATGGAGATTCTTCACCAGTTGGATTGTCAGCCTCAGACCAGGTCAATAAAGAGTAAAACCAATGGCTATCTCTATTGCATTTGCACAAAATTCATGTCCCCTACTTCACCTCAACCCAACTATAGCCTGGAGTCTTTCTGAGTCCATTTTCATTCATCTTTACTCTAGTATGACCTGCATCAGTCCATCTACCAGATTGAGAATATAAACTTGATAATACCACATAATGAGCTGGATTTTCTTGCTCAAGTTTGACAAGATGCTTCAAAGCAACCTCTGCTATCTCAATATTAGAATGCATTCTAGATGCATCCAACAAGGCTCCCCAAACTCCACCATCTGGTTCCATAGGCATCGACTTAACTAGATCCATAATTTCATTAAACAAGCCAGCACGTCCTAACAAGTCTACCAGACAGGCATAGTGTTCCACATCTGGTTCTATATGATATTTGTCACGCATGCAGTGGAATATTTTCCTTCCTTCTTCAACCAAGCCTGCATGTCTGCAGGCAGACAAGACACTCAGGAAGGATATAGAATCAACTTTGATGTCTCTCTTTTCCATTAGAGAGAAAACAGAAAGAGCACGATCACCTTCCCCATGCATAGAATATGCTGTAAGTAAAGCATTCCAAGACACACTGTCAGTATTCTTCATCTCCTCAAATATACGCTCCGAAAGGTCAAGTTGACCACATTTGGCATACATATCAATAAGACTGTTTCCTACAAGCTTATGGGACTGAAAGCCACTCTTGATTATGTAGGAATGTATAGTCATGCCCTCTCTCAAGTATGTCAATTGTGACACTGCAGGCAGGATGCTCACAATTGTGACCACATTGGGCTGAAATGATTCGAATTTCATGGAATGGAATGAAGAAAGGGCTTCCTTGGCAAGTCCATTATGCATGTATCCTGCAATCATTGTGTTCCAGGACACCTCATCCTTAGAGAACTCTGTTTTGTTGAACATGAACTCAGCCAAAGATAAACTTCCACATTTTGCATACATGTCAATTAGAGCATTCTTCACATGAAAGTCTGACTCAAACCCGTATCTGATAATTTGACAATGAAGGCACGTCCCCAAGCGTACATCACCCAGGAAGGCACAAGCTGGAAGCACACCCACCATTGTCCCTGGATCTGGGTAAAATCCAGCTAATGTTAATTGGCAAAACATTTCTAATGCATTATAACAGTCACCTCTCTGGGCATACCCATTTATCAGAGCATTCCATGTCACTACCTCGATCAGTGGCATCTTATTGAACAGATTAAGTGCAGAAGTAAACACGTTGCACTTAGCATACATGGAAACCAAGGCAGTACCCGTTGAAATATCAGAATCCATACTGGCTCTGATGGCATAACAGTGGACACTCTTTCCTAGTCTCACTGCCCTTAGCTCTGCACAGGCTGGGATTACGCTTACCAGAGTAACATTATTTGGCTGTGAATACTCATTCTGCATATCCCGAAACAGAGAGATGGCCTCTTGAGGATATCCTGATTGTGAGAAAGCAGCTATTGCTGCGGACCAAGCAACCAAATCTCTTCCCCTAATTCCCCAAAACAGATCTCTAGCCTTGTCTAGCACTCCACACTTCGCATACATTGTCATCAAAGAAGTAACAATCATAATGTCAGAATCAATCATTTCTTGAATTGCACATTCATGAATTTCTATCCCTCTCTCTAAATCACACATCTCACCAGCACCAAGCAATGCACTTACAGCTGATACTTTACTCATCTTCAAGCCCATCCTCTTCATGCAATCAAACAATTCCAAAACCTCATAAAAGTTCCTATTATATGAATAACCTGCCATCATAGTACCCCATGAAACTTCATCTTTCCCCCTTAACTCGTTAAAAACACGGCAAGCAACATCGGGATAATTACATTTTGAGTAGGTATCAATCAAAGCATTATGAACAGAAACTGGAAACACTCTCCTATATACATAACCATGTATACATCTGCATGCCCTCATATCCATTAATTTACAAATTGCAGGAAGCAAATTCAATATTGTCACTGAACTAGGATTAGTTTGACAAACAAATTGCATCTTCTTGAAAAGGTCAACAGACTTAACCGGCTCTGCACTCTGTGCAACTCCAGAAATCATTGCATTCCAAACTACAACATCCTTTTCAGGCATTTGATCAAACACCCTCCTTGCACTATCCAAATCACCCATTTTACTATACATATCAATAAGCCCAGCCCCAATAAAGACATCATTTTCAAAATTCCTACTCACTATCTCTTCATGAATCTTGATACCCTTTTCAAAATCAGATATTCCAGTGCAAGCTTTCAGCACAAAAGTAAATGTATACTTATCCGGGTGAATAGACTTCTCTTCCAGCATTGAGCTGTACATTTTCAGAGCTTCTTGATGCTGATTCTTCCCGACATAAGCTCTGATCATTGAATTCCACAAAATCACAGGTGGGTTCGGTGTAGAATAGAGAAGGGTGCGAGAAAGATCGCATCTTTGGAAGGAAGAGTACAAATTTATGAGAAGGGTCGTTATGGAAGTGTTGAAACTAAAGCCTGATGTGATTATACGAGCGTGAACTTTGACAAGAAAGGTGAGGTCTTTGCAGGAAGAAAGAAGCCGCTGGTGGAAAAGAATTGAGCTCATTCGCAGTTCTTGACGTTTTTCTGTGATTAAACGGAACCTTTTTTATTTGGTCTCCACCGTATCCGATTAAATTTGAATTTTACCTGAGATTAAGAAAAGTATTGTTTATTATAATCTTAAATTAACAATATGTAAATTCTACTATAATCTTTAATTTTATGATCTTAAATTTATAATATAAAAAATTAAAATTAAAAAAAAAAATTTTTTTAGATAGACGAAAAACTAAAATAAAACTAATAAGTTAAAAATTATTTATGGTGAAGTTATCAATGGTTACTCTTTTTTGTGATAGTTGTTTAATAAATGACATTCTTCTAAATTATTTTTTTGTACACTTATAAATCTTTAAATCACACTTTAAAATTTTCTTTTTGAGTAAGCTGAAAATGTCATGAAAAAACATAGCTAAGTTGTTGTGATCGGACATATGAGATATCCCGACTAGAGAGCATTGATTTCTCTTTTCAGTATTTCTTTTCCTTGAGTCGAAAGTCTATCGAAAACAGTCTCTCCCCGATCCGGTGCGTCGTAATAGCCTACTGGTATACAAGCACACCGTGTTTTAGATTGATTAAGCCTATGAGCACAAAGAAGGAAGTCCGCACCTCACTTGTGAGATTACAGTAGGTATTTCTTCTTCTTCTGTGCGAAGGCAAAGGCAAACGCAAAGCAACAAGGAATAGCTAAAGAATAACAGTTCAATGGAAAAAGATTGCTCAAATCTCAGAAGAATTTCAATGGAATAACAAAGTACCAAAAGCTGTGAAATTATTGAATCAAATTGAGCAACTTCATCAATGCCACTCCACTCTTGGAATTTCAAGATGAAACATTGTCTGTGTAAATTAATGAAAATTGAAAACAAAAACGATAACGATACTATTGGCACAAAATTCAAGTTCGAGGGAAAGAATATTTGAGTTGCGTCGCATGAGAAACTCTCAAAAATGCTCTGAGGATATCACACTTTCCTTAGTAGCTTCAATACATCGCCAACGAGATGCAATGAACCAGTGACAAGAACCTGGAACAAGAAGTAATAATGTTTTAGCTATCATGGTGGTTGTCACAAATTTGATTGTTCCAGCCGAGAAGTCTGCATTTGTGATGTTATATCATCTTCATTAACCTCAAATATTCATCAGGAACTTTGTCTTAGGTTTCAGCTACAACAAGTACGACGCAAAATAAAACATGTGGGTAATAACACACATAAGCATGAAATTATCTTCCATTCGAAAGCTGAAAGTGACATTTACGATCTAGTTGTAGCATTATTTTCTCGAGTTTTATCAAGGAAAATCAAGATAAAGCATTCATCTCTATCAACTTGTAAACTAGCTTTGCAAATGAAACTTATGATGTCATCTATGACTAGTATACATATATGAAAACCTCTAAAGACTAATGCAAGCAGGTTTATCATGTATGTCATACTACAAACAGTTGTAATGGATGTGATATTCCCAGCAGTGTTATGTACCTGAAGTCTAAGGGAAGGGTTTTCTCTAACACAATCCCTCAACCAATTTATTGTCAATGGTAATGAAGGAAAAACCGCACTACAAGCAAAATATCTATCTTCTGGACCGCGATGAGACACCTCTTCATAAAGGAATTCGCGGGGTGGCAAGACTGCGGTAGCATTTATCTTGAGATTCTGATCAAGAGCATCTGCATTAGACAGGAAGATACATGAGTGTCTCTAGATGGATTAGTGCTCCGCTTTTAGCGTATTAAGCAACCATTTCAGGAGGATCCTTAACCAAGAAACAATGTAGAGTGTCAAATTGAAATGGTTGATCACTTCCCAACACACACTTCTTCCTTTAGTTACAACGCCCTAAGATTAAAATTGAAGTTCTCACGCCTCTCTTGTTTTCAAGTTTCAAGTGAGGCTGATATACACTGCTTAGACAAATATTTTGAACAGCTACTGCAGATTAAACCTGTTTGAATGAAGATAGTCAAAAGATTGAAGTAACGAGAATTAACAGAACCTATTACATTCAAAGTCTGTATATAAACCTTAAGCGGAGCTTTCCTTTTCAAGGGTATGTTTTAGATGCAGTCTGCTCTAATCAGCTATTTAAGACAGAGGATAACCTTGCTCTGAAGAAAAGCAGTCCACCTAAGATTTCTTTAACAGGCACAAATCATGAAAGAGAAAAGAAAGTAAGACAAAGCCAGTTACCAATGAACAGGGCAGCACTTACCTTTGCCGTGAATGGTTCTCTCCCAAATTCTCTGAAGGTTAAACTGCCATGACAAATCCTTCCCGGGGATGTATGAGGGTACAGTAGAGGCAGCAGAAGTAACCTTGGTATATGCCGAAATACTTGGCACAAAAATAGCTTTTGAGAAGTAAATACCTGCAGAAGGAAACATTATATCGCCCACTTACTACTGTCAATGATATTTCCTCATTATTTAACAAGAGAGAGAGATCTTAAAAGAGACATCAAATAACTTTCTGTGATCTTCCTTGAACTAGAGGAACTAGGTCTTCAGGCACATTCTATTTGGACTGTACATGAATCTAACTTATGTTGGTAAAAATCAAGAGAGTCAAATTAGAAATGCTTAAAATTTCTTCGAAAGCATAAGATTAGCCTCCAATCAGATACTTTCTGATTCCTCACGCCATAACTTAGATGAGATTAACAAAGCTCCGGATCTCATTGTCATAAGTGCCTACTGAGACAGAATGTATTGCAACAGCAGTCAACTTGCACATATTAAGCTTTGAAAATAGAAATACTTATGAATCGCAGGGTGAACTTCTTACGAAAAAAATGTTAATGTGAACTTAGATTTATGGAAGTAATAAATTTTGTGCATCCAATCAATCAAAAAAACTAATCATATCATTATCCCACACAAATACTCAGTTCACCCAAACTGCTTCTCATTTCTCAGCTGCATTTTTCCCTTCAAGCCCACCAGATAAAAAGCAAAGCCGTAGTATCTTATTCCTAGTAGAAAGAAAACAATAGAATATCAGCTATGATGCTGTGGGAGGAACAAAGTTGATTTCTACACAAACAAGCAAACATGTGGTTTATGGTATACTGAATAAGTGTAGCCTAGAAGGAGTACCGCTATACTGAGCACCCCAGGGTGTGGCCTATTGATCAATGAAGTGGGTAAGAACCATAAGGTCTCAGATTCACACCTCAGCGGAGACAAAAAACACTAGGTGATTTCTTCCCATCTGTCCTAGCCTTGGTGGACAGAGTTATCTGGTATATGTTGCTGGTGGAGGTGGCAGGTATCCCGTGGAATTAGCCGAGGTGCGCGCAAGCTGGCCCGGGCACCACGGTTATTAAAAAGAAGGGTGTAGCATAGAAGGAGCATATCAGTTGTGCCATCTCTTCTAGCCTCAAAGAACCCACATGGCATGCAATTCCCAGTCTGCAGAGGCAAATATCAATGACGACAACAAATTGCTGCATCATTATCTTGTTTACTACCTGATGATGCACAGGTATCGACAAGCTTAGGAAGAAGAATTTGAGGATCTCTTGCATCCATGCAGTTGAATAACAGAATCTGCAGTACAGGGACCATCTTATTCAGAAAGCACGCCACTCAACAAAGACAAGAATTAGAGGAAAGGAAAACACAATAGCATAATATTTATGAAAAGCAGAAGAACTAAATATCATGTATCAATATGAGGTTTCCTTTACCCGCTTCAATATTTCGTCCGACTCCTTGTTATGACAATGTTTGATGTAACTATTTGTCCAAGCTCTCTCCGTCGTTTTAACTTTCGAGGAAACTGATGAGAGTGACAGATCTTTTCGTTCAACCGCAGCAGCAGAAAACCATCTTGCGCAAGCATCCATGCTCTCAGGACTGTGAGCTCCATCGAGGTAGAAGGTCAGATCTCCTGAACACCTTGTATTTCCTCCAGATGCATTGATCAGAGGGTCAACAACAATCTGAGCCCTGCCAGAAAGACGTGCAGCTGAGAGACCCCTCAGGAATTGCTCTGGTAGATGGTCTTCCTCATATGCCTGTTTTGATGCCAAGAAAAGGTCAAGCAGTGTCATAATAGAGCCAGATAACATAAGAGTAAAAGAAGTGTATATCACTCTTCCCAAGCCACTTTGACTAATAAAGTACTCCTCCATTATATGGCAAGATGAGAAACAGTAACACTGTTAAAGAAAGAGGGCCAGCTTAGATGAGAAAAGAGGAAAACAAGTTTCATCGTGATGTTTTAGGTAAATTATAAGAGACCAAAAAGGTGGTGCAAGCATACAATTATCCTCTGATTGCTTCATAATATGAAGGAGCATATATATTTCTTGGAAATTTAACAGCCTTTAAATTATAGGTCGTCTGCGCCATAATTTTTTATTTTAAATAAGAGCTATGAGAAACCAGCAAATCTGCAACCATGCAGAAGTATTACAGTTGGAATCAAGGTTTTTTGAATCAGGAGGAGGAGGCCTTGCACTCTATTTAAATTGTAGTCTAGTTATAAAGATGAAAGTAATTGGAATCACCATATCCACTAAAAATGGCAAAGTGGGATTTAATGATTTGGCCAGTGGAGTGGCACTAAATACAACTTGGTTAAATATTTGCAGCCGCAAGCCATCAAGCCAAAACCTCACTTTGGAATCTCAACAATTGCATGCAGAAAAAGATAAAAGAAGAAAGAAAAACTCTTGTCCATTTTTGGTAGTTAACATACAAAATGACTTGGTAGATCGGATTTTCAAGCTACATGAGTCACGGACAATTCCTAATTCTTGAGATTCTAATAAATAAAACATAACCATTAAGATTATAATACATATTATTTTTAATTATTCTTGACGGGAGCCTAAACGCAGATATAATTACTTCTAAGATGACCCGTAATGCGCAATTTGCATATACGAGACATGGATATAGCCTCTTTGAAGAAATGCAAGGGAAAAGCTGAGTACACCGTGTGCCAACTCTCAGCCTATCCAATCCACTAGCCATAGAGCAATTTGTGTATATGTAAGTCCTTTTTCTTTTGACTAACCTAACCGATAAGAAGATGGACCTTGAGCCCAACTCAATCCTACAAACTAGCTCATGAGATAAGGATTGTCCAACACCATCTAAGGAGACAACTCATCCCCTCAACAAGTGACAATCAGGGATGGCTTCAACCTCTGACACAATATTAAAATAATGAACCTTGGGCTTAACTCAACAACAAAATCTAACTCATGAAGTGATGATAGCCTAAGAGTCTAACACCGTATAAGGAAACAAACATTCATTCCCTCAACCCATGTGGGCCAATCATATACTAACTATTAAGATATTCAGCACAATATGCTTCATGGTTCTCTCAATTTTCAACGAGAGGAATCACTATGGACATTTTCCTATGAGCTGCCTCACTGTAATTTCTTGACTGCAATATAGATCCACAAACAGCATAATTCATAAATGAAGTTTAAGTTTTATCATCACAAAATAATTAAAATTCAAAAATCACAGGCCTTACTGATATTAATACTGGTGTGGAAAAATCATGAATATGAATATTGGTTGATATGTTAAAAATGTGATTCACATATACACAGAGTAATACAGAGGAGAGAATAAAGAGAGCACCAACATCTTCAAACAGCCTTTTCCAGTTCCCTGTACTTCTAAGCCAACTTTTACAAAGGGATACAGCAAGGGCAGCATTACTGAGCTGGTGATCACCAGACAAGCTTAGCCTTGTTACATTTAACTTTTCAAAGGTTAGTGGTGCGACAACTTCCAGCGGAATCTGAATGAACAGAGAGATAATATTTAGTAATTTCTGTGTAGATATGTACATTGTAGATAGTGAGCTACATGGAAAGAGAGGATAGTGGTCAGTGTTAAGAATATTGAAAATGATACTCTGTATCAATTAGGATTAGGAAGAATTATTAGATTGATTCTTTCTTGTAATTAGGAAGTTGGAATACTTCCCCTCTAACACTTGTACACTCACTATTTAAACCAGTAGCTTGAAGGAAAGATTAATCTGAGTTTATCTCAATTCGCTATTCTGTCTCATTGTATAGTTACATACAACATAGCTACATGATAAATGGTTCAATAAGCTAATAGCTTCTCTACATCTTTCCACAGATTATACGACTGTTTTCAGCATCTAGTTTTGATTTGCGTGTCCATGTAGAGCCATATATACGTGCAAGAAAATGAAATATTGGCGAGATAGAAACACTCGAAGATTAAAGAAACTTGCTTTCCATAGAATACAAATGATATAGTCACTTTTCAAATCATGATTCTTCTGTTCATGGAAATATTTTAGACCTATTCAAATTATGGGATTATGGGTAAAGAAAATATTACATCAACAAAAACTGCCTGTGTAAGAAACTTAATTGATATCGCCAAAAGGGTGTGATCCCAAGACATGAATTTAAAGGTGAATAAAGATTAGTCACTAGTCTCACGAATCCAAGAGGTAATGTTACAGTAGATTACCATTAACTCATTGGCCCTTTCTTGAAGAACTTCCATTGCTTCAGAAAGTTGCGGTACACTGAATGCGGGAATTTGAGGCTTCACGAGCAGGAGAACCAAAACCAATTCAGAAAATACCTCATACTTTAACTGCCAGCTCAAGATATTGGCAGGAATTTTTCCATAAACAATCCACTATAAACAAAAACATATCACTTTCGAAATTGCACAAAAGTAAGTACCTTGAGAATTCCAGCCTTGTGAGAAGCAATCTGGCCTAGTGTATCTCCTACACATTATAGTTGGCAGATAAACAAGTAATATCAAAAAGTTTTCTGGTAGCCCTCCAAAGAGTCATTATTAAAAAGAATTTATGCCTGCTTATCTCAAGAAAAAGAATCTGGTCTGCATGCGAGGGGCGTATTTTGTGTGTGTGTGTCTCCGTATGTGTGTATTGGTGTATTGAATATTATTATAAAGTAAATAAAATGTGTCATCTCTGACAACTTAAACTTTTAGATGAGATGATCACACAATTCATCACATTCAATAGCATATCTAAGTTGAAGCTGTTGAGTGCTTATGAACCCATGCTTCTGGCTTGTGTATGCTTTTATTAAACATTTTTTCAATAGACATGAACCGTCTCAACTAAAAATTTTAAGTTGTTATAAATTAGAGAAATTTAATATTCATTTTAGGTTTAGCAACAACACTTAAATGTAAATGCTATTACATATTTAATACTTGAATTAATAGAATATTGGTGTCTTGCAGACCATAATATAGCTATCTACCTGGTAAAGTGTGCATTAAAAGGATTAAATTAGTATTCATGCATTTTGTCAACCTCTTCTCCTTGTTTTCTTATTTTTAACATCATAAAAGTAACAAACAAGTCTATAGAGGACAGAAGGCCACACCTAAGGTTTCCATGTGATCCATACCCAGAGAAGTAATACCACAGACAACAGGTTCCTTAATCTGCAAAATTGTTTTATCAATTAATTATATGGTAATTAATGCCAAGGCTCAACATATTATTTCCCAACAAAGAACAGAAAAGATTTCTCCGGCGTCTATGCTACCTTGCATATATTATATGTAGGAGCAACATATATACACGATAAGATGCATTACCACATTTGTAGAATCCAGTTTTCCTCCAAGACCAACTTCAATGATGGCAACATCAACCTGTGAAGGTATAGCAAGTCTTGTTACATAATTGTTGAGGTTCACTTGTTTTGTTCTTGTTGGAAAAACCAAACATAGGTTACAGATTTTGGTTGCAATTGAGAATAATTTTTTTTATAAGGAAAATAATATTATTAACGGTGGGAAACTCTCATAAACAAGAGGTATATCAAAAGTAGAGAATCTACAATTAAACATGATTCTCTACGAAAGACACCTAATCATCTATACAAGTAGGAATCTCAAGGGTGCACCAAAAAGCAATTAAAGACAACAAACTGCTATTCCTCAAATGTACAAAATCATTCTTAGTCCCCTCAAAATCTCTCTTATTTCTATCCCTCCATATGACCCACATAAGATCAATTAAGAATAATGTAATCAACCATGCAACATCAAAAACATACCCAATGTAATCCCACTAGGTGGGGAATAATGTAATCAACTATCTGACTCAAAAATGATCTACATCTTTCAATAATCTTTTTCAAAAATTTTAACGAATGTTTCTTTACCTATCAAAGAAAGAATACTCCTTTTTCCTTTACCACTTGAGACTTTTGGATATAAAATTTATCCGATAGCACTACTTATCAATAAGGAGTAGCCTAATGCACTAAACTCACGTTATTTGCAGGGTACGGGAAAGGATCGAGGCACATAGGGCCAATTTCAAGAAATATTACCCTGTATTTCTGCAAGATGTTGCTTCTATGACTTGAATATCAGACCTCCTAGCCGTACCACGACAACTCCGACCATTGAGCCTAATTTGTTCGGTCGGGAAGAATAGGACTTTTGACTCCAAGCCTACCCTAATCAGGAAAAAATTTCAGCTATTGATGTAGTCTTTTGTCTACACTACTAGTCTTCTCCCCTTCAATAGCACTACTTATCAATAAAAAGAAGAAATTATTCGATTGTTCATTAACACTATTAGGGTAAGAGAAAAATCATTAAACATATCTCACAAAGTGCCAAAAATGACAGAATTTGGTCACAAACAGACCAAGGCATGTATATAGCATGTTTGTTAATGAGTTGGTAGAATCTGAAGATATTAAAACAAATGTTTGATTAAAAGTTAGATATTGTATATCCTAGTAGTTGAGGAGATAATTAAGTAAATGCAGGAGTGCTTTCTTAATGGTCGCATACTTTTACATGATACCAGAGCCAGACCAATCCCAGTAATTGTTTACCTTATGTTGGACCCCCATTATGTTGTCCCTGGTCCAGTTCACAGGCATGAGGATACATGGGGTGCTGAATAGTCCCACATTGGTTATGGGATGTAGACTTAGTTTTCTTATATGGTCTTGGGCAATCTCATCTCATGAGCTAGCTTTTTGGATTGAGTTAGGCCCAAAGTCCATTTCTTCCCATGGTATCAGAGCAGGTAAAGGTCATGAATTCGAGTCTAACACCATTATCAAAAAAAGAATTTTCACGTGTTAGACCCATAAAAAGATCAGGCCAGCACGTAAAGGGATGTGCTGAGAATATATTTAGGTAAATAAAAGTGTGCTCTCTTTAACATCTTAAACTTTTAGATGAGATAGCCACACACTTCAACATTGGTAATGGTAATTTTAACTGTGACAAATCAAACGATAATGGTAATACACTGTTGTTTACAAACTGTCCCATTACAACCTCCTCCCCACTCACCACCCACCACCTCTATTTCGAGAACTTCAAGTGTACATGATTAACTAATCGAAAAGAGAAAGTTATTGATTTTAGCTTGATCCCATATCATTTCAAAGCTTGAGTATTTGTGATATGAACCAATACTTGGTCAGCCCTAACACTATCAGGAAGGTTTACAAAATCACAGGAGTGTTTAAAAGGAATTGTAAGTTCTCATCTAGCAGTAATCATTGTCTGTTAATCATTACACGATGAAGATCCAACATCTTGTCAAAGTGTAAAGATTTCTGAGGTCATAATATCCAATCCGGAAGTCAAGGTCGGAGAATAACTTGGTCTTATTCCTTCACTAATTTTCGTCCAGGTACAGGTTTTTCTATGGCAATGACATTTTTTTTTTGGGAGAAGGCCAGTTTTCTTATGGCAATGATTTTTGGAGAGCAATATCAATATCTCATATGATAATGCCACCAGACACAAATTGTAAACAGCTTCCAAGCATATCTTAGAAAAGAAAGATAAGCGCCACGACGCACCCAAGGGTGTGGTCAATGAAGTGGGTTAAGCAACATGAGGTCGCAGGTTCTAATCCAGCAGAGACAAAACACTAGGTGATTTCCTTCCATTTGTTTTAGCCTTGGTGGACAGAGTTACCTGGTACTTGTTGCTGGTGAGAGGTGCTAGGTATCTGGTGGAATTACATGAGGTGCGCGTAAGTTGACCTAGACACCACGGTTATCAAAAAAAATTTACAAAAAGAAGCGCTAGGACTCATAACTTGGTCTTTGTTCCTTCGATAATTTTATTCCAGCATTCTGGTTTTCCAACGGCCATCATTTTTGAGAGCAACATCAGTGTTCTCATATGGTAATGCCACCAGATATGAATTGTAGACAGCTTCCAAGCAGATCTTAGAAAAGAGAAGAAAAACACTAGAAGTCAAATCAAACCGTATCAATGGAACTTCAAATCACGCAGTGAAAGCATATACATATCAAGCAAAATAGAGGGAACAGGTTTCTACCTTCTCGCTCACAAAAATTTTGAAAGCCAATACAGTAAGGAACTGGAAGAGAGGAGGCATAGGCAAGTCTTCAGAGATGTTTGCCTGCAAATTAACATTTCTGTGATGAGTAAAAACTAACCACCAAAAGTTTTATGGAATGATTACTTCAACTAACAGTAATAGGTGTCAGATGATTTGGCAAAATTATATTTTACTCCCATCCGACACAAATCATCAAAACGAAGTAAAAGAACTTCCTAGCATGAGCTTAAAGTAAGTCATATTATACTATATCGGACAGTGCATATCAAAGCATGATGAAGTCGAGAGATGTTAGATCAAGCTAATGAAGGATTCCTATTAAAAAAGAGAACCAACTGACATGTAGTCAAGGTAACTCGGAAGATCCGCTAGCATAATTAGATAGAGGCATCTTGTCATCCAGCACAGAACCGAAAATGAAAGAATACCTTGAGCTGATTCCAACAATCCCAAAAGTATTGAAGAAAATTTTCCTGGCATATGTCCATCCTAAGAAACACATTGTAATGGAATGAGAAATGTCATCAATAATTAAACTACAATAAAATATAGGAAAGACATTAATCACATAAAGAAAACCAATTAACATCAGTGAAGCTCAAGTTGATGTGGCCTAGTGGTCAATGAAGTGGGTTGAGAACCATGAGATCTCAAGTTTAAATCTCAACAGAGACAAAAACACTAGGTGATTTTTTCCAATTTGTCCTAAGCTTGCTGGACAGAGTTACCTGGTACCTGTTGCTAGTGGAATATGACAGGTAACCCGTGGAATTAGTCGAGGTGTGCGCAAGCTGGCCCGAACGCCACAATTATAAGAAAATAAATTTAAAAAAAAAAACAATGAAGCTCAATTTCAAATTTGAGTAGGGATCCCTTGTGTACTTCAAGACATACCAAGTAGCATTTAAAATCGACAGGCTATTGAGTTATTCCCCATCTGTTGATTCTGTTCTACAAAAACCTCATTGGGTGCACTGTAGGATGATGAACGGAAAAGATAGGAACACCGAAAGTATTGGCTTTAACTCCTTTATGAAAAGTGAAATAAGGGTGGAAATCACAACTATTACCTAGAGTCATCTGCGTGTCAGCGAGAAAGTATTAAAGTCCATGAAAAAGAAAAGATTGAAATCCCCTAGATACTCGGAGCAACACTGGATTCCTCAAAAGAAAATCCCGTTTTATTAAAGTGAAGAAACTTGCTTCCATCCAGCAAGTTTTCTTCCACTACCTTTTCTTCTCATCCAACTTTTCATTACACAGGACCCCCACCCCACCCCACCCCCCCACCCCCACCACCAATTGATGTAGCACAGACACTGAAGATTCTCTTATAAGCAAAAGTAGGGAAAATTCAGTAACACGAATACGTACCCATCAAGACGGTATCTTTCTCTAACATCGATCAAATGTGGCGAAGTGAAAAGTCCTGTTCTGAAACCACACTCCCGTAAAATTGCTTCACAGAATGCACATGTTGAACCCTGAAATGAATTGCAGACATGAAGAGAAACAATATAGGAATGAAACTAGAGAATTCTTGCTATTTGGAAATATCATTAATTGCAATCAAGTACGACATGGGTTAATTTTCCAATAAAAAATTAAAAGAACATGAGAAGTCATAACTTCTCTAGAAAAGCTTTTCCATTTTGCACTTCTTCTGGGCTACAGGTGAATGTTAGATGCTGTACAAGTGCAGCCAATTAGTGGAAGATGTTAGAGCCCAACAACAGCTGAGGCCTTGAGGTATGGATGGTAGTCTCTTTATATAGCATTGAACAATCACCACATGATCTCAACTTTTAGAGTTGAATTAAGCCCAATGTCAATTTCTTTCTCATTGTATCAAAGTAAACCAGCTTTGCTCTTAGTTAAGCCAATACTGGGCCCGTATGTTATATTGTCCTCGCTACAAAGATCCAGGCCTCAGCGTGTGGACGGGAGGGTGGTTAGAGTCCTACAGTGATTGAGAGTGGTCTTCCGTAATCCATAACTCATGAACTAACTTCTGGAGTTGAGTAAATCCCAATATCAGAAGACAAACATAAAATACTCAAGGAGTATCAAATTCACTTAGCTATGCATAATCTTCGTCATATACACATCACGTGCACAACAACTGTATATATTGTTGAAATCCTAGAAACTGACAGGTTACCATAAAGATGTATAGACATGCAGTATAACTTAGCAACTTAACCATCAAAGATAAGCCTAATAGCCAAAAATCTACAAGAGAATCTAGTACATGCTTTTTACACTTTTTTCCTCTCTTTTCTGGATCAAAAGCCTTGACAATTGAAACTGTAATTCAACACCAGATGTCTTTTCTGAAATTTTGTGTCACCTTTTTCAGAGAACGTGAATCTGCTTTCTGACTCAGTACTTTTTTCTTTTAATTGATAAAGATACTAGATCTCAGATTTTTAATGGAAAAATCACATCAAATCATCAAGGAAACCAGGAATGACTTGGATCAAATGTTACAGAGAAGAATGGGTTCAAAGAGAATAAAAAAACAAGGTCCAGCGGAAATAGACATCCTTCGAACTCTCAATGAGAAGATAACTGGATGTTCACATTAATCATAACATCAACTATGAGATACCTTTCCTTTAGTTCCAGCAACATGGATAATCTTAAGGCCTGCTATCTTCTCTTCCAAGCCCAAAATCTGCAACAGAAATACAATACCCTATTACGCCTACCTTTTTTCAAAAACATATTTAAGAACCAGCATTCTTGTAATTTGAAAGATATGAAGTTCCACACAGGTACAGGTAACTCCACAAGGCTTAGGCGGCTGGGAAGAAATCACCTTGCGGTTTTTGTCTCTGCTGCAATTTAACTCTGGTTCTCTTTCTTCTTCTTTTTTCTTTTTGGTTTTTGATAAGTAAAGTGGTCTCCTGTGATTTTGACCCACTTCATTAACCACTAGGCCTCCTGTGCTTAAAAAGAATTCTAATTACCCAAAATTGGTAATGAAACCAACTATTAGCTTTTTTGTGGTTTCAAGTGCAAGTTAATTGCATTCAACTCGTTGATTCAGGCTAACTGCACTAATTTCTAATCTCAATGGCATGAAGCATAATTGACCACCGACACCCATATATATCTCTCCATCAATCACTGTCTAATTGTGATAAATATCTGTTAACTCTATTTTGAGATTTTGTGGACAAGACTCCACAATCAGGGTAGGTCTCTAATGCATCAGTTTTCTTCTACCATGGCAACAAGCATAAGGTACATATTGTCAAACCATTAACAAGTGTGTCTCAAATACCTTCTATGAGTAGCAATATGGAAGCTAATTAGTAGCTAACGGACAGAATTTCATTATTTAGTAAGGCCTAAGGAAGCAATGGAAGCAGAATAAGGCTATACCAGACTGTGGATAGAGCACTGCACTCTCAAAAAATAAATTCCAGAGTTGTATACTTGAAATTGCAAGAAGATGACACAATTGCAGATAGCAGAGATGAAAATGGATGGGAAATGGTGGACACTTAGGAAAGAAAGGAAATGTTTTGACAATAGGAGCAACTCTGTTCAGCAGATAAAAGTGAACTGTATTTTGCTATTTTATTTTTGGTGTAGACAGTCTTACTCACAAGAAACTGTAGAAACTCTACATGTATTAGACTCCATCTAGGAGATTAGAACAGATTCAGTTTCTTAGAGTCCTTTTGCTGTAAATATGGTTCCAGTACTACCAATGTACTGTATTTGTTTTGAATGGATGGCAAATTAATGTCACAACAAAACTTCAGGTGTGGGAGATTAAAAGAGTGTCGCTGCTTCTTCCAAAGCTGCGAGAATAAGAAACTACATCTTCTGAGGCAACACCTTGTACTGGGAAATGAAGAAAAAACGGAAGTTTATTGCATTTTGTTATAACTGTTGATTAAAGTAGAGGAGTGAGTGATACAGAGGCCTAAAATGATTCAGAAGACCAAAGCCCCCACCCCATAAAGTAACCTGCTTTAGATGGTTAGCTATACAGTAAACATGTCTAGACAGAAACCTATAAAGATTACTTCCTTTGCAACAGATCCTACATGTGTGAATGTGCTCCAAAGTCACCCAAATAAATTATTTATAAATTGCAGCAAGACATCGCAGTCCTGGTGCTTTTTACACAATCGTTCTTGGAGTGCAGCAGGCTATGCGAAACTCACTAATTAAGACTCTTCAAAGTTGGAAAGGACAGAAGAAAGAAGCAGCTAGGAACAATGTGGAGAACACCTCTTGTGTGCATATATGGACTCTTTGGCTGAAGACGAGCAGCAGATATTTTGAAAGGAAAAAAATAAAAAGTAAGAACAACTTCTGTCTGAAGTTTTTAAATTTCAGTCTTTAAGTTTTTTGTGTAAAATTGAAGAATGTATATGGCTTTGATACTACTCTAAATTTCCTAAATCATTGTATGTTGAAGGAGTGTAAATCCATTGTTCCTATATGCACTCTTAGCACCACTTAGTGCTATGATTAATGAAATTATCTAATTTACCAAAGAAAAAGGTACATCTTATGTATTCTTAAAATCATGTATAGACATGTTCAAAGATAAAAACCTTAAATCTGATGAAAGTTCTATTTTTAAGATAAAATTTGACTCAACACATTCCCCAAAACATAGATACCAAAAAACAATGAAGTCTAATTGAATCACTACTAAAAAAGGTGGTGTCGTTACCATAGTGAAAACAAAGAGAGAGAGAGACAATCAATATACTGCATGTTCTGGAAATAGTAGTCAAATATAATCAGAAAGGCAAGACTGGTAGCAGCGTTGATCACGCAAGTATTAAAGGAGAAACAGTCTCAGCTAGAAATGGCACTACCTTAATGTACCTCAACATTCTATCCAATTTCTGGTTTTGACCACTAATGACTGATTTGCCATTTCTTTTTTTCTGAGTAATGAGACTTGAAAGAGCTTCCATGGCAGATTCATATGCGGATGGAAGCTGGAACTCTTGTGAGATATCTTGACTATTTTGACTGAACTTTCCCACAATTTGAGATGACATATTCCTATATTTGAGTCCTTCAGGGACATAAAGCCAAATATTAGCATGGGAATTCAAGTTAAATTTACTCCAGTACAGTGAAAAGAATACTATTTGTTAACTAATATCATATTAGCCGAGTTGCACTCAACCTGACCCCAGTTATTAAAAAAAAGGCAACTTGTCCACACTTCCAACTAACTATCACGAAAGGATTATCATAACTTCTCAGCCAGACCTTCAAAGTTTATCACACTCACTTATTAATTCTTTTAGAAGCAAAATATAAAGAGTGCAAAGCCAAAGCAAGAACTCACACATCCACCCCCCAAGTCCAAAAGAGACCCGCATAAAACTAGTTGATTAATGATGAAACAACTCCAAATTGAGCAAAAATCAATATATAATTCAACCTCAGCTAGTTCAATAATATTTCTAACGCTAGTTAAATGTAAAAGGGTAATGAAAAACAAATGTCAAATGAGAATTCAAAGCAACCAAGAACTTGTCAACACACTCTCAAGAAAGAATTACTATACCATTACTGGACCTTCAAAGTTTATCACACCCACTAACTAATTCTTTTAAAAGCAAAATGTATAGAGTACAACGCAGAGCAAGATACCCCAGCTCACATAGCCAGCCACGAGTCCAAATAAAGGGGAAGCCTTTATGATGAAACGAGTCCAAATTGAGCAAAAATCAATATATAATTGACCTCAATTAGTTCAATAATATTGTAACGCTAGTTAAATGTAAAAGGGTAATGAAAAACAAATGCCAAATGAGAATTCAAAGCAATCAAGAATTTGTCAACACACTCTCAAGAAAGAATTCCTATATCATTACTGGCCTTCAAAGTTTACCACACCCACAAAATAATTCTTTTAGAAGCAAAATGTATAGAGTAAAACGCAGAGCAAGATACCCCAGCTCACATAGCCAGCCACAAGTCTAAACAAAGGGGAAGCCTTTATGATGAAACGAGTCCAAAATGAGCAGAATCAATAGATAATCAACCTCAACTAGCTCAATAATTGTTGCAACACTAATTAAATGTAAAAGGGTAGTAAAGGGGCTAAGAAAGACTGTACCTTTTAGCTTTTTCACCCCATCAGCGTGTGCACAAGAAGGTGAGCTTGGAGTCATCCATGTAAATCCACTGAGGAAATGTTCTCTTCTTACACTAATTTTAGAATGACCCATAATTTCTTGACCCAAATAAGGATTCTTGTAGGATAATACATGGACCATGAATCTTTAAAGAGTTAATCTCATTTGGGGTACTCAAAATTTTCACTTCTTCAAACCCATAATATTTTCTCTTTCAGTCTTCTGTGCTCTGCAACTGTGG
This sequence comes from Datura wrightii, assembly GCA_035772735.1. Classification (NCBI taxonomy): domain Eukaryota; kingdom Viridiplantae; phylum Streptophyta; class Magnoliopsida; order Solanales; family Solanaceae; genus Datura; species Datura wrightii. The sequence continues at coordinate 168,525,285 of JASDFA010000003.1, forward strand.
AGAGCAAATTGTGAAGCTATGGTCGTGCAGACGACCAGCGAGAAGATGAGAAATACTACCAATTCAGTTTTAATTTGGAGAAATTAAGATATAAAAAATGTGGAATTTCTTGAGTGAATTTACCGGAAAGACCAGCTATCTTTCAATTTAAGGATTTCTTTTTCCCAAAATATACAATTTTGGCCAAAACAAAAAGGCATTAAGAGACATAAATTTGCATATTTTGCTCTTACAATGGATTGATCTTTTTATTTTTAGCTTTTTATTTTCAAGTTTTGTGCTTAAGCTTTGAGCGGCCGAATTTATGTCTCCAACGCTAGCTCTTATGATTTTAAACTCACCCGCATAAATAAAAAGAAATTGCTAGGAAGGCCATAAATTAATTACAAGCTAATAAGGATAGAAGTGTAAATAGCTCATTAAGAGAATTTTCTAGTCCAATTTAGATATTTTAAGAAAAAAAGCACCTAAATAATTCCGTCACCCCAGAATAAAAAGGGTGATCTCGTATAATTTCATTTAACCAATATTTGTCTCGTTAGAATTTTTTATGAGACAACTAATAATGTGTATTATTAAATTATGGAGGTTCATTTAGTAATGTAACATACATCCTAATCCTAGTAGCTTTTAAATAACTCCATAAAGAAGAATTTGACTCTTCAAAAGATAAAAACAGCAGTTGTCTTCTGCAGTTTAGTGCACTAAGCTTTTTTTATGTGTAGAATTCGAAAAAGGATCGCACCATGAGAGTTATATGTCGTCTTTATCTTGTTCAACAATTATCATTTGGGTCAAGATTTTCAGGAAGGTAGGTTAGTTCGTCTCATCTCGATGTTTATTTTTAATTGAGTTAATAGTCAACAACACATCTGAAATATCATTTTTACGTGAGTTTCACATCTCAACTATGAGTTTTTTTTTTTTCCACTTGCACTATCACCATGCATGTATTAAAACACACCTAGTTGAATAGATAGTGATAGTACATGTAGGAAAAAGGAACAATTGATAGTTGGAGGTTTGAAACTCGCAAAAGAATGTGATGCTATAAGAAACTGAACTTGCTATAACACAAAAAATTCATATGTTCCGAAGAAGAATACTAGAATCTGGCTTTGTTAATGTGTTTAAGTTGAGAATAAAGGCACTCTTTGACTTGGTATCAAAGTAATGCTATAAAAACTAAACTTCATTGTAACATTAATAGTAGATTCTCTCCGTTCTCTGAATATATATATATATATAGAGAGAGAGAGAGAGAGAGCCAGGTATGTCTGAAATGTCAATTCCAGATTATGAGGTTGATTGGTTACATTCTGCCATTACTATACCAGACTCTCCGTTACGTGATGAAGGGAGAACCCCATTCAGCAATCTGGAAATGCAAAGTATTCCCGGTCCACTTGTCCAGAATATTAGTAAGGAAGATTATGGCAAGTACTACGAGCCCCTTGTGGTTTCAATTGGTCCAATCCACTATGGAAAAGATCATCTTGAACCCATGGAGTATAACAAGCTGAAAGCAATGAAGGCATTAGCAGATAGAGTTAAAGACGAGGTATCCATTGAACAGCTGTATGCAAGTGTTCGCCAAGAGTTGACACGTGCTCTCGATATATATTACCCTGTTAGTACCCACCAAATATGTTCAGATAACCATTATTGGTCTGGAAGGATGTTCTTTGATGGCTGCTTTATTATTGAATTCATCGACAGTGGCAATGTAAATACTACTAGTGGCTGCAGGGCGCCGAGGCCCAGGAGGAGCTGGTTGAATATGAAGAAACATGATAGAGATTTGGTGTGGCGTGACCTTTTATTGCTTACAAATCAAATTCCTTTCCATGTTCTAGACCTGTTATCACGCGCATTTAAATGTGAAACTTTTTTTAATTCGGAACTTTTAACCACCAGGTTCCTTCAAATGCCATTGTTAAACATATCTTCTTCTCCAAATCCTACATTTCTTGATTATTACAAGCGTCGTCAACGTTTTCCAGTATGTGATGATCAGGGTCCATCTAGACATCTTCTTCAAATTTATAGAGACCTATGGATCAATGTTTTATTATTTAAAGATGAAGAAGAAGAAGAAGAAGAAGAAGAAGAAGAAGATCATCTTGCCCCAGCTTTCTCGGTCACAGAGTTGAAGAAAGTAGGTATTCGCTGCTGCTGTGCAAGTGATCATGGTCATCGACCTACTAATATATCACCTCTATCAGACATCCGTTTAAAATCATCTACCTTATCAGCCAAGTTATTCCTTCCACAATTAACTATCAGCGAATGGAGTATGACCCTTTTTTATAACCTCTTTGCTTATGAATATTCGTGCAGATCATTACAACATAGATCCTTTGAGATCACATCTTACTTGAGTTTCATGAGTATGTTAATTAATGGAGAGGAAGATGTTAAGGAGCTGCGAGACAGGGGCGTAGTCCAGCTCAACCTCAAAGATGGAGATGATCAAGTGGTTAGCTTCTTCAGAGATATAGCAGCACATCATGAACCCAATCTTCAAGCTTTTAGGTATGTCAAACGACAGATTTCTACCTACTGCAATAGTAAATGCCTCAATCCGAAAATTGCCTGTGCTGAATTTAAGAAAAGGTACTTTAGTGGTCCCTGGAGCTTCCTTGTCTTCCTTGCTGTTATTTTCACGGTCGGTATGACTGTAATTCAGACTGTGCTCACATTCATTCAGACTTATAAATAGACTGACTACGTCCCCGGCCCTATCAACATTTCATTCCGCTTTTTTCTTGAGCTCTTGTATTTGAATAAACAATAACTAGGCCTTGTTGTATCTTCATAAAGTTTGTATTTTGATTGTGGTCGTATTTGAATAAACAATAACTAGGCCTTGTTCGACTGCATATTTATATGTAATTTTACTTTTTCATATTTGTATTCCTTGTAATATTTGTATGTATATTGATTGTGTTCTTATTACAATAGTAGAATATGGAAATGTTAAATGAGTTTACTTGATGAAAACTAATGGCATTGAATTTGTGAAAACTTTGTAAAATGGAAAGGATTTGTTGCAACATTATAAATTATAGAATATATATCAATGGAGGAAGGCATATATGGATCCAGAATTTATACCTGATGGTTCAACCATTATGTTCTCATCATTAAACCCAATACACTTCTGCAATTATTGGTTAGACTTTGATGTTTTCCACATATATGTTAAAACAATGACAGGTTCAGTTAAATCTGTTGATTATACATTACGTCTGCCTCCCGAGAAAGGTTTAGTCAATAACGATGATAACATTAGGATGAAATTGGGAAGAAAAATGACCTTCAGTATCAGATGTTCAGTATAACACCATTTAACCTTCAATTGTGATTAATAGTAAGTAAGAGATCAGAATTTAGAAGAAATGAAAACATCTACTGTGTTTCTCTCCAACTGTCAATAACAAATAGCATGTATACATTAATCCTAAGTTTATTTTTCAAAATTCCTTTCTCAGGAATATTCACATTTTCCATATTTATCAGATCAGTTTGCTCATATTTATCTATGCATTAGAGGGACTCTGCAAATTGAGGAGCTCCCAAGTCAAGCTCTTGTTTCATGATGCAGTTCATAAACCAGTCACTGCTGAAAGTCCATATTCCCTTCTTCACCGCTGACAATGCTTCATCCATGTCTTCTTCACAAGCGAGAAATATGGTCTTAGATTCGTCTTTCACTTGATCTATTCCACGTATAACCTAAGAATTTGATAAGAAATGCACGTAAATATAATGCAGGGGAAACTAAACATGATTGTTGGGATAAATATTTTATATACCTAAAAGTGTCTACAATAGGTATTAAATAAAGGGAAGCTCAGTGCACTAAGCTCCCGCTATGCACAGGGTTATGGGAAGGGCGGGACCACATTGGGTCTTATGTTTGCAACCTTACCTTACATTCATGCAAGAGGCTGCTTTTACAGCTTAAACCCGTGACCTCTTGGTCAAACTATGACAACTTTTACCGTTGTGCCAAGGCTCCCCTTCTCCAACAAATTCTCAATGGAGCTATAAAACATAAGGATGCCCTAAAACCAAATTCTGCTAAGTTGACCAGAGCTCCTAAATAACATACATCATCTCCTGTAGTTTCAATTTTTCCCTGTTGTGGTGGTTTTCTTTCAAGTAGAGAGCTCAAGTTTGACGTGATTTTTGGAACAATATAGACATCATTCCTTACAACTACATTTTTAAGTCCCAAACAAATTGGGGGCGGCTATATGAATCCATTAATTGAATATTCTGAAAAATGCTTTCTCAATAAGTAAATATTACTAACTCACATTGCCTCCTGCAGATTTCACAATGGCTGATAAGGTACCAACTGGAGGATGAACATGAGCTGCAAGACATATGTCATAACCCTTGAGTAGAGCTTGGGGGTGTGTTTTTGCTCTAAGAACTGCCCCTTTTAGCTCACTTCTGTACTTGAGTTCATAGTCTTCATCCCTCAAAATAAATTGCATTTCATCTGAAAAACCAATGGGGACTGATCAACAAATGTCAAAAATATTCCAATTAAGGTCAGAAGTAACAGTGTTTACCCACCTATAAATTTGCCATTCTGGAAGCTTTCTTTCAACCAACCTGGTGACAGTATCCAAGCTCTGATCACATTTCCACAAGACCAAAAACAAGAAAACGTGAAATCAAATTTAGAAGTCTAGCTACTTACAAGAATTTAGGTTACAAGTTCTGGAAACCAAAAAGTAAAGCTGGACAAAAAGAACAAGAGATAGAAGTGAATGGGTGAAGTATTGTCCATACGTTTTAAAAAATAAAGACAGTAGAAATGTAGTTTGATGATACCACTATGCCCAGTAGTTTCAGCCATGAATATCCTACTTATTTTATTAAAAGCACAACAACAAAAATCAAATGATGCAATCAGCAGGAATTTGTTAATCTAGGAGCTATAGCTCGAAGAAGAAGACTGATAATTCAGTGTTAAACCGAGCAATGTAGCTTTGAGAGTAATTGTAGAAGAAGAGAGGAGATTGATCTTTCATGAATGAATCAGATTACATGTTTCCATGTACTTATAGGAATGAGTGAATAAACTGACCCTGAGCAGAGAGCAGAGCAAAAATTCAAGGTTTTCCTCACTTTGCCAGTGACTACATGTGTGCTTAAACTTCCATCAGAAGTAACATCTCCACCAAGGTCTCCGATTATCTACATAAGCAGCATAAATGTGCATTTAAAAGGAACAATAAACGAGAAGAATCCTCAAATAAGTGACAAGTATAGTTACAGATTTATAATAGGAAATGGGTTAAGCATCAAATGATCATTAAAAGAGTATCTGGGAAAAGAGTGGGCTATTAGAGTATACCTTGGTCAAATTTGCCTTTTTACCATCATCGGCAATGTTCATCAGCATAATTCTGAAGTTTGTCCCTCTTGAAGAAATGCCTCGACTACTATGCCCTTCATATGTCAAATTAACTGCTGTAGCTTCTTCAGCATTTTTTTCCATAAAGTGGCTTGTCAAATGGTCACCGGGAGTAATACCTACCTGACATTTGCTCTTAGATACTGCAGGAAAACCGTTCCCCCTAACACTTTCTAAACTAATGTCCTTAGCATGCAAATCACAATCAGTTTGATGACCTCCCTTTATTTTTTTCGATTTAACAGAAGTGTATGAGGTTTCCCAAGTCCTCTTCTTTAATCCTGACGCTGAACAGGAACATTTCTTCAGAAGAGCTTGGCTTTCGCTTTCATTAAATCCCCCGTGTCCATGCTTGCTGCTCCCGACAGCACCATCTCCAGATTGAAAATCTTGGCAATCTTGAAAGAAATACAGAAATGAGATTAATGATACACATGGAAAGATAAGTTGCAATATGCTCTAAACATACCTTTTTTCTTTACATTCAAAAATTACAAAAAATAACGTTGATGCAGCTGGACATTTAAGGGCTATAAGATTACCAAAGTCACCATGTCACTAGCAGCTTATTTTGATGTGCACAAATAAGTAATTGTTGCAAGGATACAAAAAACTTAGCATGCAGTTGATACAAGATGAAAATTAAAGGCAGTAGCTTCACTTACCATAGTAGTTAGAACCCAAAGTTTTAGTTGCCTGATTTCTGCCCTGGGAATGGTCATTTCCCTCAGAAAGGGTATCCCTTTGTTCTTGGAGAATTCGAGATCCGCAATCCTCTCCTGAAGGCTTTAAAGGGAACTTCAGATTTAGATACACAGCAGAACTGTGTAAGTTATCCTTGTTGAAATGAGAAATCATGAGATCTGAACCACCAGGGAAGCACAATGCTTTCCGAATATCAGCCTTGATAGGGAGCCTGCGAGCTCTGCCTTTCATGTCAACTTGACCAATAACTGAAAAGCCCTACAGATATTGTTTATTATCATAGAGTGTAGGAGAAACAATTAAAGCATATCCATACAACACCAATAATTATTAATCAGATTGCAGTATAACCATCATCTATGCACCTGTTTGGTTTGTATTATCCGTATCTAATTATCAATGAAAAACTGCAGAGGGATAAATCAGAAGGTAAATTCCATGACGCATTTTGATATTTGGTTTTTTTGACTTGATAAAGGTTATAAAAATTATGAAACTTGTCTTACAAAGCATGCTTTTTGGTTGTCTTTTATATTAAGAAAATACTTGTTTCTTATTTCCTCTCTTGGAGAGACAGATGTTACTAATGCATAGTATCTTAAAGCATGCCATGATTGGTTATGTTTCAATCTCATAGAAGCATCATTGAAGGTTTACCTGCTTAAGCCAAAATCCTTCAGACTCCTTATCTCCCCAGCAAAGTATTGTTCGAACACCCACATGTTGCAATCTTTTCCTCAGCTCCAAATAGATTAAATGACCAATCCCCTGCAAGCTCAAGGAGTTAATATTGTCCCAAGTTCCTATACCATTGAGCATTATCTATTATGGAAATTTGTCAAAATTAATCGCATGCATACGTTTAAAAGCATTGGAATGTTAAAAGTTTTTCAAACTTACAAAATGGTGCACCTTGTAAGAAATTCATAATAGTTATGAAGGGATTATTGGATGCTGTGTTTGGATCTAGAAGCTTAAACTGGTAAAAAGGGATAGTCTTATTTGGTTAAATTGAATCATATCTCCTAAAAGGAATGAGAGAAAAGTAAATAAAGGGTAAAGAAGATGAAATTTTTAACAAGTTTAAACAGAACACTACATCTATGTTTGTCACAGAGTTACACAGTTCAGACAGCAATATTTTCAATTTTGCATCATTTCTCTTGCAAACACAAGAGAAATGATGATTATATTCTTAAGCCAGTATATGAATCAAAACAGCAATCAAAAATCAACACAAAATTCATATTAAAGCTAGAGAACAATTAGAGGACCTTGAGTTGGTAAACAGATTTAACAGCCGCAAGAGGAACCTCAGCAAATTGCATATCAGCTGGGATTATTTGATAAGTGATCGCTGCAATGACCTTTGACATAATGAAAAGCAAAAAAAAAAGAAAGGGTTAGACGCAGAATTCCAGTTAAAGCAACATGCAGTCAATCATGACTACTGATATAAGATGTAGACTACAGTATAAAACCGGAAAACCTTCACAAGAACACAGGCTTGTACAGTTAAATAGTGATGTTAATACACACAAATCATCTATATGCAAGCCATAAAGCTTGATGACCTTGAGGATGGAAAATTTTTCATTCCGTTTATCCCACCTAGCACGTAATAAGTACAAGTGCAGTAATGCTTGAGAGTATACCTTCCCAGGGTCTATGTCATCATTGGTTTTCAGAACTAGCGTGCAGTACTTCCTGCAAAAGCAATCAACATTCAAAATGCAAGTTCTCATCCATCAGAAAAATTTCTGAAATCCAGCAGATTTTAATATTTCTTATTGCAAAAACGATAGCAAGAATGCAGGATTGTACTATAAGAGCATGGAAAAAACATATCAGTACACAAGAAAGAATCAACTGCATGCTCATACCCATTTGATACACATCTTTCAAGGAATTGTGATTCTTTTCCTGTGTTTGCAGCATAGTTCATGGCTGGAAGTTCTTTTGAATAAATGCTCAATACATCCTGCCACAGTTTAGACAAAAAACAAGTGAGTATTATTCAAGGAAACAGCTCAGTGTAAGCAATTAGAACGGCCAATTTGTCTACAACTATCGAACTTCGTAAAACATAAGCACAAACAACAGAGCAAGAAAACACAACCTTCATTTGGTATAAAACACATAGGCAACACAACTAACCTAATTTGCTATGTTCTGATTTTGTCAACCAATGGACTTAGAAAGGGAAATTAATTGTAAACATGCCCCTATCACCTATGTTCAAGTTTTTCCCTAATTATCAATGCATCTATTGGTTGGTACTCTACACAAACATGTCAAATTAGGACCAATCCATACTTAGAATGTCAGCCACCAAATTCTGGCAGAACTCTGTTGAGCGTTGACAGAGCAAGCAGGAAGGTATCTTTGAAAATACAGAGCTAATATTAACCAAACAATCATTTACTTCGGAGAATGGTACCACTAGATTTGCATAATGCTGTGAGCAGAATGCCGAGCAAATTCTTTTAATTCTTCTTGTAAAATTACCATTTCATTTTTTCACTGGATCAACAAGTTCCAAGCGCAAAAGCAAGAGCATGACTCTGTTGTGTCTAAGAATTAAGCTAAAGGAACCATACATATGCAGAACTATACACATATGCTACAAAAGTCTAAATATGATGAAGGAATCAGGCATAATGAATATAAAGAATTCATACAATTGACATGAAGTAGCATGGCACTAATGCAAGGTTGATTGAATTGAATATACACACTGCACTGAAAATACCTATAAACAAACATAGGCATACAAACTCATAACAAAAAGGAATTACCTGAAGTAAAGACTTGGTTTTTCCATCATCATCTTTAGGATTAATGAGCACAAAGCAGTAATTTCCTAACGACAACACCCCAGAACCAAATTGATCATTTCACAAATCAAGAAAAACCATAATTACAACAAATTCAATAAAATGAAACAAAAAAAAAATGAGAGAGAAATTTATCCTATATATATATATAAAGGATTCCATACTCCATACCATTTTCATCATACCCATTACTCATAGGGCTTTTGCGGTCCTTTGAACAATTTCCATCATCCACAACTACAAACACATTAGCAATAGCAAACAACTCACTTCAGAATACTACAAATAATACCCCTCCCTCCCATAACAACTACTAACACAGCTTAAAATGTCAAATTTTCCGTATAAATCTATACATCAGAAAAGCACTATAAATCACACTTCTATATATTTGAAGAGAAAAGATTATAACTAAAAATAGGACAGTACGACAGTCCAGCGGAGTAGTAAACAAAAAAAATGATTATTACCAGAGATTTTGACTTTGGCATTCTTTGAAAAAGAGATTTTGAGACTATTCTCGTTTAATTCTGAGGTAAACTTCCCAGCTTCCACAACAACCTCGCAATTTCCTTAAAAACAAAAAACAAAAAGAAAATCATTGAAAATTAGAGATTTCATGGAAAAATTATTGAACTGCAACCGGAATAATTTTGGGTTCTTTCTTACCGATGGGAATAGCCGTAGAAGAGGGTTTTTTCGGTGCCATGGTTACTTTCTGAGCTTATTTTCTGCTCTAGTTTTTTTTTTCCTCGGAAATGGAGGGAAAAAATGGTGCGAAAGGAAAAGCTTCTATATTTGTAAGGGTGGATTTAAGCGGGAAAAGGGAGAGGTTTTTGAATTTTAATTTGGGGTAATGACACTTTTAGTTCGTCAATTATTGTTAATTTTTTATTTTGTCCTTGTGGTATATGAAAGAAATACATTTAACCCTTAATTTATTAAGAAAATCATATTTGGTCTCTTTGTATAAATAATAAGTTATGTTTAGACTATTTTTAAACTTATGACTCTTAAATATGGAATATTAACATAACCCACTACTAATTGAATGGTGTAGTCTTTGAAAAAAAAGTAATAAAAGTGAAAGTATAATAAAATATTCAGAATATTAATTATCGAAAAAATATAAGAATAACAAATAGTAATGAAAATTAATCGATAAGAAATTATAGAAGTAATACGTTAATTTTATGAACAAATATCGCGACAATGAATTATTACCTGCTAATTTACTATCTTAATCCGAGTCTTCCACAATCTCTTATCTTAATTCATCCTTGATAAGTTGAAACTGTATTATGTCACGTCTAATTATCTATTTTTAATATTTTATCGGCCTACCTCTATCTTTTCTGAAATTATTCATAAACAACTTGACATACATCTTGCACTAGGCATCTATGAATCTCCTATTTGCATGCTTGAACCATATCGATCTAATTTTCATATCTTGTCCTTCATCGATATCACTCTCATCTTATCCTGAATATCCTCATTTGTAATCTTAGTATGCTTACATATCCAACGCAATATCATATCATTTATGCAATTTTTATCTTTTGAATATGAAAATTTTTGACCGGCCAATTTCATATATGTAAAGGGAGGCAAATTAATATATCAATTTTCTAACAAATAAATGATATAATTCTTTTTTTTAAAAAAAGGAAACTAAATATATACTTTGGAATAATGCATTTAAAGATATGGGTTCTTCTTTTCTTTCTAACGTACTAAATTCATGTTGCTTATCAACTATTTTAAACATCATGGTGCTTTATTCCGCCGTGAGACTTTTCGACGCGAATAAATTTAATTAAATTTTAATATTGGTACAGGATATAAAGTCGAAATCGATGAGAATTTAAATTTTTGAAAAAAAAAACGTATTAATCTTCCTCAAAACGTGGCAACAACGTAGGACCGATTTGTGTATAAGCAAATCCATATACGTGGCATGTCACCAACATGCAAAAATTTTCAAGAACTCAACACCTGTCACTTTATCCATAACTAAAACTTATATATAATTAAATAAAATTGGATAACATTTCACTCTCTAGAGAAATCATATTTCATGATTGAATTAAAAAAGAATTAAAAAATCGTGTGATAAGAAAACCAAAAAAAAAATGTCTACAGTTTCATCATCACCACAACAACCTCCATGGCAAGTTCTTGTTCTTGTATCAAATCATCTTGATCCAAAAACTCTTGCTATTGCTTCATGTGTTTGTAAATCGTGGTCGATTTCTATGTCTTTAGATCAAATATGGCAACCCCTTTGTTGCTCTCACTACCCTTCTCTCTCAACACTTCATAATTTTACTACTACAATGGATAATAATAGTAGTACTAATAATGATTCGACTGTTTCGTACAGGCGGTTATATGCCCTCGGTCAGAGGGCGAGTAACCGCCGTCTGAAACAGCCTTCGAAACCTTGTATATCGCTTAATAACATCATTTTTGCACTAAACATATACAAAAACTCTGCGTGTATGGTGAGTTTAATCAAACATGGACGTCAACTTAGTTTTGACAAGAAAGGTGTTTTTCGATTCGATATTGATCTCGAGCGGAGGTAAGTGTGTTAAGTTAAATTTTCTTTGTTCGGAATTATATGCATTTTGATAAATGTATTTTTACAGGATTTCTGGCTTCGCCACTGATATCAAGAACGGGGATTTGGGCTCGTTCGATACCCTCGGAGACGTGAGGGTAACGTGGGACGTAATTTTGGAAGGATACAAGGGGGTTTTCAACGTGATGAATTGTAAAGGGAAAGGTAGGTTTGTTTTAGGGTTAGAAGGGTGGTTTTCGGAGGAGCTACCACCGCCGGGGTGTTGCTCGAGCGATACCGTTAGCGGACTCGTGGCGGATTTACGGTTAGGGTTGAAGGTTGAAGATGGAAGAGCAATGGTGGAGAAGATGAGTGCTGGGATTTTGAGTATAGTGAGTTGGAGATATCTAGTAGTTGAAGATGCTCTTAGGTATTTGCAGCATTTTCTTTTACCTTTTTGATGTACGTAAATGTTTGTGCTACTTAATTAGGTTTTTTTTTTCAAATGAAATTTGGTACTATTATTTGCTTGTGCATACTGTTCATACAAGTTTAACTAAGGTTCCCACAAAAGCATGGGTTAACGTAGATTTATGCTATTGAATTTCTGGCCAAAAGTTTCATAGCCAAAAGTTTCATAGCTAAATTAAAAGTTTAATGACAAGAACTTAATTTCTGTTTTGCGGCAGAAATGTCACTATATTTACTGAGATTAATATTTTAATTAATTAAAAATTTAATTGATCACTACGCTTATATCGTAAATAAGCATTTGCGAAATATATTTATGAATAATTCAGTTTAACCTAATACGAATTAGGTGTAACACGATTTTAAAGAGGAAATTTTAATCATTTTTATTTCTTTGAAAAGAGAGAAGAAAGAGATAATATCAATATTTAAATATTAATTCGAATTAACATGAATTGCAATGTCATTTTAATGAATTGTTTATTTAACTCATCTTTTGTGCGCTTTTAAAATAATATTAGCAGTATTTTGGTCATATTTTTATTAAAATACTAAAGAATAAAATTAAAAATTATTAATTTAAGAGAGAAAAATTTAAAATTATTAAGTAGCAGTCGGCGTAAAAATTTTGCTATTGAAATGCTATTTTGTTGAGATTTTTACGCAAATAGCCTACATTAATTGAATATGATTATACGTATATATATTTTATCTATTTTAAATTTATAAGGTTAAATGAATAGTTATTTAGGTTAACTTTTCAAGAAAAATATTATATTTGAAAAAATAATGTCTATAAATATAGAAAAAATGTTTCTAATAAATTTTTGATTCAGATAAATCACAATAAAAACAGTGAAAAAAGTAAAAGGAGAAAAAAAATTATACCCAAACCCTTTTTTGCCTTTTAATATATGCCTCATGCCATTGACATTAATTTTATGAAGCTTTTTTTTGTGAGATAAAAATATAACTTAAAATTTGTGGATCCAAAAATATAAAATGTGAATTCATATTTTTGTGAAAGTCTCATACAAATAATATCAGTTGTGTTATGTAAGACACATATAGTAAAAAAAAAATCTGAAAATTTATATAGTTATTTTAGTGTTGAAAAGTATTTATAAGCTGTTATTTTTTTACTTTTCTACTCTTAATTAATTATAAAAAATATTTTATTATGTAGTCATTCATGATATCATCATGGTATATTGATATACAGTCATGGTAATATTAAGGATGGACAGTTTTCGGGAATAACCCTTATGACTTCTCAATTTTTTATGATACTGTCATAGTATATTTATGTACTGTGATAGCATCACTGAATAATAAATAGTCCTTCAGGAATATGTTATTTAATCATGTGTGATATCATCACAGTATATTTATATACTATCATGGTATACAATATGATACCATCACAGTATATTTATATACTGTTACGATATCTTATGCGCGAAAAATCTTCAAACTCACGAAGAGTGACAAATTATAATTATTTAATATTGATGAGATAATTAGTATGACACAGTCTATTTTTATGCAATTAATTTGATCTATTTTATGTTTTCCAAATCCAGTCCACTGCTTTAGCCCAAACCATTTAGCCCAATGCCCAATCCACTTACACAAGAATTTACCACTAGGTTTTTTAGATTTTGAGATTTAGAACTTTGGCCGCTTCTCCGGCTCCGATTCCGGTTCCGTCCGCCTTCCGCCGTCTGTCGTCAGCCCTTCTCTGCCTCGCCGCCGCCAGCTGCTATTCCTCACCACTCACCAGGTTCGTTCTCCCTCGCGCGCTCTCTCTCTCTCTAATTTATTTTTTTTCTTCTGATGTAATTTTTCTCTATCTTATTTCTCCGGCGAAGCCCTGATGTAAGTTTTTTCTCTGATTCCTCGTTTCCACAATGAACTGTAAATTGGGTTTCATTGTTTTGTATCTATTTCTTGATATGTGTAGGAAATCAAATCTTTGATTATTCCAATAGTTGGATTTCAATGGTATCCAGAAATGTATTTTGTTTCAGTTGAGTTTGTGGTTATGTTGTGATGTAATCTGTTTGATGAAATGCCTATGAAAGAATTTGGGTTTATTTCATTGTTAAGTCTTACACTCGGTTAATGAAGTAACTGCAGGTGAGCTATCACGATAGTTAGACTTTCATCATATATAAGCGATCACAGGTAGACAACTTTTAAGATAGTCTTAAATCTGCTTCAACCCCTCCTCCTCTATCCGAGTTTAGGTCCGATTGTGCTTTGTGAAGCTCACAGAGAGTCACAGACAGTGTTCACTGATAACACTTGTTTAAAATATGTTTGGTGAACTGCACCCAAGTGTGTGGCATAGCAAATCTTAATAGAGGCAAAAAATGCTAGGTGATTTCTACATGTACTTGTACCTGTGCGGATGGAAGGTAGCTGGTATCCGGTGGATTAGTCGAGGTGTGCAGAATCTTGCTTGGAAAATACAATTAAAAATAAAATAAAATAAAATAAAGCAAAACAAATTAAAAGCTACTGATGAAATATATCTTTTTCCTCTGCACTTAGAGAATTTTGTTTGACTTTTCATTCCTTTTTAATGTTTTCACAGGGAACATTGACTTGCATCGACGGACTAAAGTAATTATTGTGCTTCTCTGCTTTGTAGACGAACTGAGATTGTCTAGCTGCACTTTTGGTTTTGAGGAGATTTCCTTTAGCTGACGAAATGGTGGGCTGGCAACGGCATCTTCAGTGCATACTTCATCAGGCTGGGAAAAGATATCAACGAAACCGAACTGTTCCTTTCAATTCATTGTTTCACTCGAAGGCAACTCCAGTACTTGGTAAATCTTAGTTTTTCTATGTGGAGCATGGTAAAACTGATGTTAGAAATGTCTCATGATGAGTGTAAATAAACAATGCAACGACAGTAAAAGCAAGTTGAATTATGGGGTTCGAAGATCTGCTTTTAGTTGCCTTCAAGTCCTTCTCATTTCTTATATCTCAAGTTATACATCAACTTATTTGATAGTTGAACATTATGCATTTTCTAGGTGAGGCACCTTACTTACCAGGCTTGCTGAATACACTTTCACCTTGCATCTCAAGGCCATTGTACCAATATCTACAGCATTTGGTAATGCTTAAAATGTCCTTTACTTGATCTATTGTGCCCATATATGTGGAGCTGAGTTGACATTCTGTGATTGTGTTTTTCTTGTTTCAGTAGGATAAACTATCTACTTGGTAGAGCTTCACAGTAACAAAAATTTCATTAGTAGGAGATCTTATTTTATGTTCATAGTTGTTAGAGTGTTAGCCTAAAGCATGTGTCATGCAAGCAACTAACTCGTGCATTGAAACATTTACAAAACAATCTAAATATGAGTACCTTAATGTACACATAGCTACTACTTATCAAGAAAGCGATACACATACACTAAGAGTTTACGATATCTATAAGGGCATAGTAACATACTATGTGTTTTTTTAAATGCTTTTCTTATTTTAATATCTACATTTCCAATATAGATATGCTAATTCCTGTGCCTGATATCTCCTTTTCAATTGCTTATAATGACTTACAACTTGCAAGCTACAAAAGGCACTTATGCTTATCTTTTATTTATTTTTTTGATAACCATGGTGTCGGGGCTTTTGCTCTTTAGTTATCAAATAACTCACCTGCAAAACTAGAATTTAAATGGTTCAAACAGTTTCATTGTTTCTGAATATAAATATTTATTTTTCTTTTGATAGAGGTTGTCTAGTTCAAGGACATTGCTTGCAGACTCATCAGCTGATGCAACACCAATTTCTTCTCCATTAACACCACTGTTAACATCAAGTACTGGAAGTACAGAAGCAGAGAAAGCAATTTCTAAACCCTCAAAAGTTCAAGCAGTTTTGAAGGGTATAAAACAGGTATGAGATGCCACAGCCTTCTGGTTTTATGAGAATTATATGTTTTTTTGCTTCTTTCTAGGTGGAGTTTCTAGGTCTTTCTTCTTTGCTTTCTTGATTGCTACTATTTGTACTATTCTTATTACTGTTTACAGCCCCCCACCCCCCCCCCCCCCCCCCCCCCCCCCAAAGAAAAAAAAAAGAAGGAAAGAAAGACTCAACCCCTGAGATCCTTTTTCTTTTTAAATATTTTTTTAATCGGTATAGCTTTAGATATCTTCTACCAGATCCTTTCCTTACATAGCAGCCACCTGCTGCTACCTTTAACCTAGCATTGCTTGCTAAGGGAAGTCGCCTGAACTCCTAAATGTCTTCGACCAGATTCTTTACTTACAGAGCAGCCATCTATAGATCTTTTCTACCAGATTCTCTCTGTCGGCCAAGGGAGTTGGCCTTATTTACAGGAATAGTTCTCCACGATTAAGATCGGGCGAGTTGCTTTTCTTTTTTGATAACTTTGATGCTGACACAGTTTGCATGCACCTCAACTAATCCACCCTTTAGCTGTTACCTTCCACCATCATAATTATTGGGCAACTCTGCTCGCCAAGGTTTAGACAGATCTGAAGAATTCACTAGTGTGCAGTTTGCACTTTACTGGGATTCACTTGGTTCTCAGGGTTATCACTCCAACTCTTTGAACACCAGGCCATTCCCTCAGGGGCTGAAACATTTATTTTTTTCCGAATTCTCTCTTTATCATCTTCTCTCAATTTGTCTTATCAATTTTTGTTCCCAATCTATTGTAATCCTTTGTATCAGCAAATCTCTCTCCTGTCAAAAAGGACTAGCTGCAACTTTATATCAATCAACTACATTTCAATCTCAGAATAGTCGCGGTTCCCTATATGAATCATCTATTCTCAGTGAAAGAATTAATCATAGTTAAACTATATATAAACTATCTGCTTGATGACTGTTAACTCATTGCAACCCTCCTTTATTTGATATTGCTTGCTTTGTGGAGTTTGTTAACTTATTACAACCCTCCTTTATTTGATTGATTTATGAGTTGCCTGTACTTTTGCCTCATTTGCATTTTTACCAGTCATGACATCTCCCCTTTACCTGGTCAGTAATCTTATTTTCAGATAAATTTTCCAAATTTGGAAGAACATTTGGTAGTTATGAAGTTCTGCTGTTTGTTGGATTGGGATCACTAACAATCTTTATTGATGTTACCCCATCAGCAGCAACTGCTAATAATCCTGGAGCTGCTATTCTTTTATATCTTAATGTGTTGTCCTTTTCAGAGCCCAAAGAAGGTGAATTTGGTTGCTGCATTAGTTCGTGGTATGCGTGTTGAAGATGCATTGTTACAGTTGCAAGTGACGGTAAAGCGAGCTGCCAAAACTGTCTATCAGGTAAGGCCACTGCAGATATCTGTATACTATCCTTGCCAATTGTTCTTTCCCAAACACTAAGCAAGCTCCCAAGTTGTAGTACTATTGTCTAACATGAGCACTGAAGTATAAAGAAGTTCATTGCTCATAGTTCAAGTGTGATATAACGGAAAAATTTGTCGTGTAGGTTATACACTCAGCTCGGGCAAATGCAGTGCATAACCATGGATTTGATCCGGATCGTCTTCTTGTTGGTAAAATGGCAGACAATAACTTTACATGTTTTCATCTCATTGTCACCCTTGGAGTAATTCATCCTTATTCATGTTTGGTGCAGCTGAGGCATTTCTTGGGAAGGGACTTTTTAAGAAAAGGTTGTCCTACCATGCTAAAGGAAAGTGTGGAATGATGATGAGGCCAGAATGTAGACTGACAGTGGTACTTAGGGAGATAACACCAGAGGAGGAGGCTGAGATAGCTAAGTTGAGAGTAAGCAACTTCAAAAAGCTAACCAAACGCGAAAGACGACTTGTCCCTCATAAGCTCATTGAGACTACTCCAATATGGAACCGCAAGGGCAAAGCTAGAAGTAGTGGCACAGGTGCTGTTGCTGAATGAGCTGCTATGCAAATCACATAAAGATCAGTGGTCGATGAAAATCCATTGCATTTTTTTTTTGCAAGAGCTGTAACTTAGCATAATCCCTGGTTTCTGTTCTCTTTTTATAAGGCAACACGCTCTCCTTTATATGGCGTTGTTGAAGTGCCTCTTTATCTAGTACCCGAAATCCAATTGCCCCACAAATTTTGAGTCGTGTTGGATAAGCACATGCTAAGGGTTGAAGGGGAAAGTTATCACTGTGTGACCTATAGGTTATAGGTTCGAGCCGTGAAAGTAATCACTAATGTTATCATTAGAATGGACTGTTTATGTCATACCTTTTGTGATGTGGTCGTTTTCAGATTTTGCTTGAACACTGGATATTTTGTGCACTGTTCTTGGCACACGCTAAGGGTTAAAGCCCTTCCTTTCGTAAGGGAATCAAATTGATGATTATTTATTTTATTTGGTTTGGTTTGATTTTAGAAATTTAAAAATCGATTAAATTTTGACATTATCTGGCCTACAAGGCTGATATTCTATTGGGTAGTGTTAAATGATGATGGAAAATCTTTTTAGACTAATGGAGCTTTCCACTAAGCTGATCTTTTATACTTTTTTCAAAGAAACAATAATGTTTATTTTGGAAAAGCAATCCACACTACTTTATAGCACTGATTTTAGAGCTAATTTGTACCTAACTTAATTATTTTATGAGGTACTTATATTATTTTTTCCTATCAATATGAATATTGGGTAAAATTTTCTTACTAAAGCTTAAAGAGATAGAATTGCTAAGATTTTGAATTTTAATTTCTTATGATTTTCATGCATTTTATTTATTATTGTTATTATATTCGAGGAGCTGAAAAATCTTATAATATGTCTCACAATTTTATAAAATATAAAAAAAATTGATGTATTTATTCGTCTCCTTTCAAATATGTATAATAGTAACCTTATTAATTTTCAATAAATACTTGCGATCTTTAATAATAGCTCCAAGGAAATAATACTGTATTATCCTCGACTTTGATAAAATAATAAGCAGTCTCCCATTATAATAGAGAGATCATTGTCAGAGAGTGGACCTGTTAATTAACAAAAATGACATTGACACATGGCCAAGAAAGGATTGAAATCGGTAGGCACCTATCATTTAACAACACTTGACAGAGGCCTTGTAATTGTTTCACGACTTGAAATTAAAACAACCCTAACAATATATAAACATATTTTAAAATATCTTTTTGACTCTCTATGTTTAAGGCTTCTTCTTTTTTGTACTCTTGTGCCCCAATTGCCAGGAATCATAATGGCCAGCATTCAGTATTAATAGTTATATTCATATGTTTAAGTTTACAATATGCCCAGAAGACTAAAACTAGATAGGAAAAGCAGAAGAAGCAGAAATCCTTTCAGAAAATAAGAAGACTCAAAAGACATGTTATTTTTTCAATTTTTTGTCAACTGATTTTTACATATTTTTTCACTTTAGACAAGTTTTGTTGTTTACAAGTTAAAAAAACTGAAGAAAGGATAATACTAAACCAGGAACAAGGCTAGATACAAAAGTGCCACCTACCTTGCTCTATACAAAGATTACAAGAACTAAAGACTCCTGAAACTTTCTCAACACTGCGAATTAAGTAACTGACATGGCTCAAACTACAAACCAAGAGCTTTTTGCTTAAGCTAAACTACATTCAACGAGGCTGCTGGATGCGGCGAAGGCTGTTCTTTGGGCTAACGATCTTTGCTGGCTTCTCGTAGTACTTTGGAGGCTCAATAGGAGATTTTGGCTTTGGCAAGCTCAGTGTCCTTACGAGTGCCTCAGAACCCTTGGGGGGAAAGCCTATTGTCAAGAGGGAGTACAAGAATGCTAGTAAGAACCAACGACACAAATATCACGGACTACCGAATCGTAGATAATGGAGATTAAATTGAAGCGTACCGTTGACACCAAAGAGTGATGATTTGATTTCTTGTTGCCCACTTTCAGATGATTGGAGAAATTCTTCAAACTGAGCTTCCATGTTCAAAATATCCTCATCAACATCAAGATCAATATTTTCAGGAAGCAAGGCAGCGACATCATTTCCAGCAAACCCAAAATCGTCATCGCCATATTCCTCTGCTTGATGCTGGCTCGTCCAATAGTCGCGGAACCATGTTGCAGTTGTTACCAAATTCCACCATTCAGGTGAAAAATCCTCCACTTGTTGCACATAAGATGGGATGAAGAGAGGTGCATTCGGATTCAGTGTTGACCTTCCTCCAGAAACTAACGCCATTCTCAGTTCTCCAAATTGCTATCTGAAGATGTTTGAGGAAAGAATGAATCCAACATACTAGCGCATAAAAACAGCAAAGCAAATATGATCACATAATCTAGGAAGTTGCAACTAAAACATTCAATTATGACCCAATTACTAATAACTAGAGCATCGAAACCTAAATATTTTAGCAAAACTATTTAAGCAAATCCTGCTTAAGGAATGATTCTATGATGATAACCAAAACCATGACACCAATTACAAACAAATTTTCTCTAATTAATGAATAGCATCTATCAAAGGTGAATACTCATACTTTCGACCCCCAACTTCTACTACCTCCACTTCCACTGCAATTTCAACTTACTAAAACTACTATTGTTTCTCCATCATTTTTTCAGATTTAACCATCAAACTAATGATTTCTAACCACGAAAACTCTTAAATCTAACAGATCTATTCACACAAATTATAATAAATCTTCTTGCGACATAATCATCCAAAGACCTTTTTGAGTTTAACTTGGTGTTATTCCTTCAGTTCCCTAAATCTATCTACTTTTACTAATACATATGTATTGACACCTTTACAATCTATGGTTGCAGTTTCCTACTTTAAATCCAGCTTCCAACTCATCATCTACAGTTCAGCTAAAAGATGTTCATCTATCAATAAAAAACAATAATAAAAAAAGCAACACAAAAGGAAAGAAGTATCAATCATTTTTCAGTAGAACTCATCACTTCCAAGTCAAACTTCATACTCATCCATCCAATATACTTCCCCATCCCTAGAAAAATTGCTCATTAATCAACCCGAAACAACTCATAGCAGCCAAAAAGACAGAACAACAAAGCAACACAAAGAAGAGAAAAGTCAACCATTCTTCAGTATAACTTCTCGCTTCCGACGGAAACCTTCGTTCATCATATATAGTTCGAGATCGCAACCAAATTTTCAGCTCAAAAAAAAATCAAGAAAATTAAATTTTCAAAAATATTCCACAGATCGGAAAACCAAAAGACGAAATTTCTAATCAGAAATTCAATACTAAACTTTTAAAGTCATCTACGAAATAATCAACTACAGTTTAGCTAAAAGACGTTCATCTATCAATAGAAACAACCAAAAAGCAACAAAAAGAAAAGAAAAAATCAAAAAAATTTCCAGTAGAACTTCTCACTTCCAAGTCAAACTTCATATTCATCAAATATACTTCACGATCGCTAGAGAAATGTTCATCTCAACCAAAAAACAACCATTTCAAGCAAAAAATACATCAAAAAAATCCAAATTTCCAGAATATTTCCACAGATCGGAATACCGAAAGACAAAATATCAAATCAAAAATCAGAAATTCTAAACTAATAGCTACAATGGAGATATTTACAGTACCTTGCGAAGAGAAAAATATCTTCCAACCATAGGAACGATTCGTACACGTATGAAGTCTTATCTCCAAACGAAGAAAAAGGTCTACTATTTATAGGCAAGAATGACAAGCCTAGAAGGTTCGTAACCGAAGCTTAGGTTCAGTGAAGACCGAGGCAGCCTCATGATTGACCTATAAGAATTAAATTATATTCCTATAATAACTTTATTTAAACTTAAAAATTCTAGATTTTTGTAGTTGCCAAAATTCGAAAAGATATTTTTTATATAGAATTTTACGTCTCTGCGCTGATAGTATAAAACACTAATCGAAATATTATTTTTTATGATTTATATATATATCTTTTAAATTATAATAACTTTCCTAGAGGAGTAATTATTTAGAAAATAATTATTACCTTTGGATAATGACTTTATCCACATTGGTAGTACATACAACATATGTTAGTGGTCTCCACGTTGTTGAATTTGAATATACTAAAAGTCTTACAAAGTATTTATCAAATATTTAATTGAAATAAAAAAATATTTTAAATTCAAATAAAAGTTTCTTCTCGGAAACTCCTATTCCATTCCCCTTCCTTATTCTTTCGAGTTTCGACTTTCGAGAACGGTTAAAAAAAATGAGTTATTTAACCTAACAGTAAAAAATTAAATTCAATCGACATATAGTAATTTTGATAAGCTGGGATGTGAAAGTGAAAATTCATTATATGTAAAAACAGGTAAAGCAAAGTCTTAATTGTTAAAATTAAAATTAAAATTTTAAATTTTTAATTAAGAAGGAAGAAAACGTCATCTTAGTACCCCCACCATTAATGGTGCATTCTTTTATATATTCAAAGCATAGGGGATGTATTTTAAAATAAAATAAATAAAATTACATTGATTTGATATTAAGAGATGAAGACAAACAAGATAGGTGACCATTTTTTGTCTGTGAAGAAATAGTAAGTAAATAAATAGACTTGTGTGACATTTTTTAAGCCGAATGAAACTCTATTTAATTCTTTGTTAATGACTGCTGATACAGAATTACGCAAGTATAGTGTCTACATAATTCAAAAAATAATTAAGGATGGTCTTCCATCCATTCAAATTACATTATATAAATTGAGATAAAAGAAATTAAAGATAAAAGTGAATTTAAAATTTAAATTTTATATATGTTAAATTTTAATCTCAATGACTTTAATTTTAATAACTGAGTTTTAAATTTAACATACATACATATTTTACATAAATAAATTATTTGAGCAAAAAATTTAAGACTCGTATTTAAGCTTTCACCTCCAATTCTAACATAACATAATAAAAGTAGTAGATTTCTTTTTATCCGGCAAAGTTATAAAATTATTCATAATTTGTCGAGATACCGCATAAATTGAAAACAGGACCCGGTTTTTCAGATATTGGCGGTGGAGTCACCGGTAAAGTGTTAAAAGTCATATAGACGTGTTCGTGTCCAAGTGGATACGTGGGCCCCACAGAGCATATTATGGGCTTCTAACCATGGGCCAGATGTATCCGATCCAACGGACTATACAAAAAGGCTGTTTTAATCTTACGGCTCAGAATGGATTGAGTAGTTATGATGATGTATTTGAAAATACATAAATAACCCTACCAATGTTCATTTGCACAAAAAAAGATGGGTGTGATTTTATTATATTTTAGAACGTAACAGCATTTTAATTTCAAAATGTAACCTAACTAAAAGTCATGTTAATGCAATATCCAATTGTAACTATTTGTGTATATATATCTGGCAATATATGTGTTTTCAAAGCAAAAGCTGAAGATATATATATGTATGGTGACAGTATAAAATTACATAATCCTATTAATATTTCTCAAAATATTACTATAAAAAGTAATATGTAGGCCGAGATCACTAATTCGGATGGTTTTTTCTACAAAAGATAGTGCAATGTGGGGCCCATCTGACAACTGGATCCTTATAATTAACATTTGATCACGTGGCTGAGTTTGGTAGGTGAAGGGCCCAAATCCATTCATTGAATTTACTTTATAGGCATGCATGATTAATGAATTAAAGATGATTGTGCTACTTTCTCTAGGCATCAAAATTAATGTGCCTAAGCACGAGCTCAGAATCATCTCAACTATGTGAGATCAGCATCCTGCTGCGCGACCTCCATCAAAGAATTTGTTCATGCTCACGTCTTCGCTCATTCCCTAAACAGGATAGATTTTATCATTGGAGACAATCATCTGGGTCAGTAAGGCTCAGTTTACCACATTACCGTCACAGTAGAGTATAACCAAGGAATATAACTCGACTTTCCGTGGAAGTTATGCTTAGATTATATTGTCTGCAGGACAAAGTCCGGTTGGAAAACTAAATATTTGTTGCAACTTCTCCATAGCAATATGGTCACAAGGAAACAAACTCCACCACACGAAGGAGGCTGGAAAATCAAGTTCACTGTATAAAACCAAACCATATGCCTTGATGGCTATACCTTCTAGCATCCTATACAAAATTTGCCTAATGCTCTGAATCAAGAAAGCTACTAGGCCATCATCTGCAACTGAACCAATCATAGAAATGAGAAGGAACTTACCATCACTCCTTCAACCGCATCAACAATCAAAATGGGCCATCAGCAAGTCTCAGAGAAGCTGTCATCTCATCCGAGAAGTTGACATGACTAGGAGCATCCATAATGTTACAGAAGTAAGATTTTGAATTGCTGTCTTCCAGGACTAGTGACATAGGGACAGACTTAATAGATATCCTCCTCTCTTGCTCATCTATTCTTGTGTCTGTATACCTCATATGCTTCTCACTGTTCTGATCAAACATAGATATATGGTGGGTTTGCTACACCAGCATATCCATACACAAGGTCTTCCCTGGATGCACGTGCCCCACTAAAGCAACATTTCGAACCAATGCGGGGTTTGAACTCAGCCCTAAGAGAAACTGAGTCGAAACATAGGTGGATGAATCCTTTACCCCGAGTTCAAACTTGAGATTCTTCACCGGTTTAATTATTGGCATTTCAAGAGGCTGTTCATCTTCATCCATGATCAACGTCTCGACTTCTTTGCCGTAAACCTCTTCAGCTGTCGGGTAGTACTTCTTATCTTCAGCAATGACAACTTGGTTATCCATGTCGATGTCCTCTTGAGTGGCCAGCCATCCATTTGAAGCACCAGGCTGCTCACCATCAGATGCAGCCCTCTCATCATCACTCCTCATCTTCCTCTTCCCTATCACTATCCTGATCAGACTCTATTTCAGGACCAATATAGTTCCCGAATTTATCATATAAGCTTTCATCCATGGCTCTTTTAATACCTGATTTAACAAAAAAATCCATCCACCACTACTAATTATTCAACAGTAGAAAAACACAAATTTAACCAAACAAGCCATGTAATGAAGCATTAATGCACAAACAACAACAATATACCCAGTGTTATCCCAAAAGTGCAGCTTACCAGAACAAAATCCCCAAAGCGTATTATCAAACTATTTCATTGTTAATTTTGTCAGTGACTTCTAAGCCAGAATTTCATGAGTACCCAGTTGAAAAAGAAGAATGTTTTCCATGAATTTCAAGTAAAGAAGAAGAAAATGACTTAGCTCGTGAAAACCCAAAAGCATAAAATGAGTAGAAATCGAAATGGAACTCGAAATCGCCTTAGATAATCCAGAATTCTTCCTTTCTTCTTTACCTTTCAATGAGCAAACTGCTTCCACATTCCAAATACCCGCAATTTACTTTCTGTATTAGGGTTTATAAAGAGAGGTTTTAACGTAAAATTGACAATATCTTTCAAGGCAGAAACAATAGTTCGATACCTTGTCATATGATTAAAATATGTGTGTTTAGTTTCTTTACGTAGAAAATATATTATATTTAAATTATTTTAAAAGTATATTAACTTAAATAAAGAGTAACAATACAAATATAACAATAACACGTTGTAATTAAATGAGAAAATGATTAGTAATTCTCAAAAATTATGAATATTCATAGGCAGATGAATAAAAGTATAAAATATGCGCATTTCAAGAAATTAAAAGTTAAATGCGCTTAGTTTGATATCACAAGAACTAAAACTAAAATTTACTAATAATTGAAGATCAAAATTGTTATTACACTCCTGTGTTTCAAGTTATTTGTCTTTCTTTTTTAGTTCGTTTAAAAAATCTCTTTTTAGTTCTTTTTTAACAACTCGTTAATTTTAATTTTTAATAAAATTACAAAATTAAAAGATATTTTAATATATTTTAAATATCTTTAATTTAGAACCATAAGTTTTAAAAGTTTTATTTTTTATTTTTTTAAACTCTATGTCAAATCAAAACCAATCTCAAAAATATTATGAAATAAAAAATCAATCTTAAATGTGTTAACTTCTAATTTCGCCCGTCAAAACTTAGACAGATGGAAACAATTCACCTAGTAAACTTTGCGCACCTCTACTAAAGATAACACCTTGTTAACCCTTCTTCATGGCACTATAACAAATATATAGATGAACTTTGGCAAGTAGTCTAAGAAGGAAAAGAACATTGCACCATTCATCATTTTTCAAGGCCTATAACCAAACAAGTAAGAAGGAAAAGAATAGTACACCATTCATCAATATTCAGTCCTATAACAAAACAAAATTGCTGCATCATGGATAGGATATGGCCAAGAAAAAACAAAAACCCTTCTAACTATACACAAATAGCTTACTCCTCCACACTACCTTTCGCCCTCACACGTGCAAAATTTTATGAAACAATTCCTGACACTGAGAATAATGAAAGGAATACGCGTATGGAATGGCAGTGTGAAAAACAGCAAGCTAAAGAATTCTTTTTCTTTGTTGTCCTCCCTTCTTTGACAACTATTTGTGCAATTGGCAGTTGCAATCTTGCCTGCAACCGAGGACTGCTTCATGGCAAAGGCGCCAGTATTCTTTGTATGGAATAGACATCCATGGCAGCGTCGGTGGAAGACCAATCTTTGGAGCAGATGGAATTCTATATATAATGGGAAAGTAAACAGAAGTGAGAAAGCCAGCAAGATTAAGGGTGTATTTGGTATGACAGAGGACACTTCCAGAGAAATGCTTTCCGGTTTTTGATTGGTGAATGGAAAATATTTTCTAAGAAAAATTGAATCAGAAAAGTGTTTTCGATGAACGTTTTCAGTTGTAAAAAGTAATAATAATATCTAACTATTAGTTGAAGCAAGTAATATGAAGTAGGAAAAATGACTTCTGCCCATAAGTGCGAGAAGTCATTTTCCTCATTTCGGTGGGACCTGGAAGAATATTTTTTCGTAACTGAACACTAGAAAATCACTTCCTCATGGAAAACATTTTTCTGAGAAAAGACTTCCGTCAAACCAAACACATCCCAAGAATTCCTTAAAAGGGGTGAAAGAAGATCTACTGTAGACAAGTTGAAAGTTGAAACACCTTTTCCCTGTCAGAACTCCATAGGCTGACAATGCAATAGAAGATCTAGATACTTCTGAGAAAACATTTCTATAGTGGGGCCAAACTATTTGTCCTGCATCATATTTTTGCAGAGTTAGCAAAACAATAAACACACTTGAAAAAGAATAAACAACAAGCAAACATGTCTTAGACAATGAGCAAGGAAGCTAAAGTATGACATGCTGGCAACAGACAGAAGCTAGTTCCAGTTTCCAGCTTGATTCACTGACATGGTAAAATGGTGTAACAGTGATGTGAAAATAACATGTATATTATTCTTTGTCGGTTTCGTCACTGGTGTCTTTAAAGTGGTAAGAATCAAACATAATGCTTGTGGACTTACTTAAGCTCAAAAAATTGCTGTGAAGAAATGAAACCAGAACTGTTGATCTACAGCGGCGAGGATTCTCAGAGCCTGAAGCAGTCTTATCAGCAGATTCAACCTCTGTTGAATTAGTGGCATTTCTCTGACACAAAACAATCTCAAACCATAATCCACTAGGAAATCGTTTCCTCCTCATGAACCAAAAGAAAATCTTAATATAAGGTGTGGCATGAATTATAGATATGCCAAACTGAATGGCAATGCAGACAAAGCTAATGGTTGTCTTCATAATGGTGAAGAAAATATAGAACAATGACGTCGTTGGTAGCAGAAGTAGAAGTGGAGTAAATAGGAGAGACCCAACAACATGCTGTTCCACACTGTACGCATAACTATCTAGTCTCTGACGGAGAGGATTCCACTTTCTACCCCTGCAATTTAAGGAGGCAAACAGTTAGTGGTTTTGAGCAACCACCACAACAGAAGCATACTGATAACTAAATACAGATAAAAGAGACCTATAAAAAGGAGAGAGACCTAACAACATGTTTGATGCTGGTTCGGCAAAAAAATTATATAGTAATTTTGTGAAAATAATTCAGTTAAGCATTCCTCTCCAGTTAAAACAAACAAAGTTATGGTAGATGTTCATGAAGAGTTGTTGAACCCATAGTGGGAAAAGAAACCATGGGAAAAAATTGAAGATAAAAGTAAAAATAATAGAAAGCATAGACTAAATAGGTAGTCAAAAATGAACATTTCGGTTCATAGAAGTTAAAGAGTGATTATTAACCAGAACATAGACAGCAAGGTTAGGTTTTTTTGGTTAGTCATCTTCTTTTCAGCTGCTAAACGCCCCACGGGATCAGATGAATAACCAAAGTAAAGTGTAAAGCAATTACACTCCCCTTCCAATAACCACACTCCTCTTTTATGTTGATAGACATTATTAACCTTGCAAAAATTCACTTCCCCCTCGTACCTCATTTTCCTCCTTAAAGAATGACGCTAACACATAGATCACACCTTAATTTCCATCCCCCTTTTTCTGTTACTTCTTTTCCTGCAGTTCCTGCTTTAGCAAATGGTGGCCTTCTCCTATCTGTTGTCCAGCAGAAAGTAGTCCCTACTCCATGGTTAATATCCGTATTTTTTTCTGGTCACTAGGAAGAATAATTATTGACTGGTAAAGATCCTTGCTTTTTAAGTTTAAAAGGGGAGTAACTGGCTCAACTTACATTTCACTAAAATTTGGTGAAAGATCTTTTTTTAGCTTTTACGGTGTTTGGACTGAAAAATCATAGGAAACACTAGTGTTGAGTGATGAAGCTTCAATTTTTACATCCTATTTACAATGTTATTAAGTTGCCTACAAGAATGAATCAATTTCTGTTGTATGTCAAAAAGAAAAAGGAATATATATATATTTGGTCACCATGTCTAAACCACTTAGTAACCTTAACAGGCTAAAAGTTGATTAACCCTAGATCAACTGATCAATACCACTCCACAAGAATACTTTAGAGTGCAGATATGCAGGGACAGATACCTGAAAAGTCGCCATAAAGCATCTACTGCCTGTATTTGCCACGAATAGAGCACTGTAAGCAACCACTGAAGAGCAGAAACATGTGTAGTTGCTAGTGAAATTGTGTCTATGATCAGAGCAGCCGCTGCTGTCAGACCAAACAATGAACCAAATACAGCAACTACTTTTATGAGATGAATCAAGAAGAAACCCAATAACCACCAAAGGGTAGACCAAATTTGTATAGCAATCAGGGAAATTGTCCCAAGAACTCCAGCTAGCTCAGTGTTCAACTTGAATCCTGCTGGGTTTCCCATAAGCCACACACAACCAGTACGCAGAAGATAGTTAGTGGCATTTTCAGAAAAACTTGAAACCCATACGCAGGCTACTCTAGCTCGAGACCACAATATGATGCCAAGAAAGTTCCCCAGAAGTAGATCAACTACAAGGCTTGTCCACATGGAATGTTTGTGAAATGCCACTTTCTCAGCATACTCCACGCAGGATTGAGACCTAAAATACAAGTCCTCTTAATGAAGGAATAATAATAAGAAAGCTTAACAGAAGACATAGAATACACACATATCAATCGATTGAGTCAGGTTCACTATATGAATCCTCTGCATTCATTTCGCTCTATCCACAATACACAGAGCACAGGTAGCAGGATGAGTTCAGAGAACAAGGTTATTAGAGAAAGTTTACCTGAGACCATAATCTTTGAGAATAACTGGCCAATACAGGAGCTGGCAGCAGCGGATTTCTAGATTTTTGCATGTATTGCAGAATACCTTCTCCAATGCAACATAGATATACGAGTGAGACACATGGATCAAGCAGACATGGAAGGACTGAAGGATGATGTAGAAGATAGTGGAGAATGATGCAAGCGATACAGCAAGCAGTTGCCATGTAAAAATAGAAAACCTGGCAAGAAATTTGATACCCATCAGAAATAGCAGAGAAACGAATGGAGCAGCAGAATCGAAGCATGTCAAGGTTTAAAAGATATTACATGCAAAAGAAATGAAAGGGAACCCTGGATCTTTTAGCAGAATTATTTGCTTCTGTAAAGACTTTAGCTGCATTAGCAGTGTTGATAGATAGAATTACAGCATCCTGTTTTTCAGAAAATTGAAAGCAAAGAGGTTTAGAGTCAATACACAGTGCAGGTAAGATTAAACTTCATAATTGATATACCAAGTCAAGATATGGCTGCTTCCTGTTAAGATCCTTAACCCATTCAGGCTTCTTGCAATGGTTTGTCACCTGCTCAGATGAACTCTTGAAACCCAATGAGTAATGGTGGCCACCAAACACAGGAATTCCATAAAACACTACCTGAGTTTATTTCGAGAAAATAGAACAATAAGGAACTGCAAGATAAAGTCGAGGAAATCTAAGGATGTAGTATGGGTGATTATGACTTACATACGTGGACATCTAATTGGAATATGGCTTCTCCCTTCCTATGTATATGATGCACTTTTGGCATTAGCTCTACTTTTCTGCTAACAGCTTGAGAATTATCACATACAATCCGTGCCCAAATGTTATCCTTTAAAGAGAATGCCCTACACTGCTCTAGTATCACATCCAATTTGTGACATCCACATCTCCATCTTCCACGCATCCCTTCAGGTGCATGTTGTTCAGCACACAAGCATGTCCTCTTACTAGTAGAGTTGATATGCTTGTTCCCTTTGCCTCTGACCATTAGCGACTGTCCATTGCTGCTGAAATCTGCTGCATAATAACCTAGCAGAGAGAACTTGCTTTTATCTTGTAGAAGCACAGGCATTTTTCTGTTTATGCCTTGAAGAACCCTCTAACAAAATGAGACAGAAATCATATAATACATTTAGACAGAAGTGAAAACTTTTTCTTGATAAATAAAAAAAAAGTATATATAGGGCACATATGAAGCAATACAACATAGTTATCTGAACAAATGAGTCAAATCCATGCACTAGCATGGGATAGTTACACAGTATAAGTGAGCAGCAACATACAGACGATCAAGATGGAGTGCCTCAGTCTTCTTGTTTTTTTTTTTTTTTTGGTGTAAACAGGACATGGTGGGAGCGATAGCAGACCTAGTTGATTTCATAGGGAATATGTAAAGCTTTTAGTTTTTTGGAGGATGTTTCCCACCCTTTGTGAGTTGTAAGTTCCCACCTCATCATCTCTTGGATGATGATTTTTGTGAATATAAAGTTACCCTTCTCTCTCTCAAAAAAAGAATGTGATTTCCTATAATTCTGGAAAAATTATATATCAACTGAGGGTTATCCGCCCACGAAATCCACTTACACACTACATATTTTTGTGGGTGTACCATTGAACGTAGACATTTCTAAATCCAAGTTGACTCTCAAATTGTGTTCGACAATTATTTTCAAGACTTCTCTGATCAAATAAAAACAAGAAGAAACTTGCTTACATCAAGCATATTCATCCGTTTGCTCGAGTTTTTAGAAATTGTATCTACTTAAGTTAAATGCATTTACTTCAGTACTATAGCTTTAAATGTGCGAACGGGAGAATGGTATTTTACTCAAAGCACCGTACGAAAGAATGTTACCACATTTTCATTGGCTATTTCTTAGCATAAACATGGACTATACTTGGAACAAGGAGGAAGTTCCACATTAACCGCCGTCATAATAATCTTTGAGTATACCAGTTATTTATGCAGATCCTCCAATGTCAAGTAAAGCTTCATTTGTCAATTACCTAATTATTTCTGTTGTCATTGCCAGAGCATCCCTTTTAACTTACTTAAGCAATTGTTAAAACGATAGCAATCAACTAAAAACTAGTTCATCTCAACTTTTACACTGTAGATGACAAAAATTATTTATAAAAAAGTAAAATTTCATTACCAAGTTCGTCTCCATAAAATGGTGTCAAATACTGAAGTAACAGAGGGAAGGAAGCTCAAGCTTTATCCACTTCACCATTCCAATTTAAACGTTCACCAGTTCACCATGTTTCATCTTTTTCACATTTGAAGATGGTCCCAGCTCACCCTTTATTTCACCATTTTCACATTTTGACATTAACCAGCACACCATTTTCACCACAAACTTTTGAGTAAGGTAACATCCATTTTTACAACAAAATTGAAAACACAAACTTAGATACTCAATTCACATCACAACAAACTTGGATACTGAATTCTCATCAACCCAGATTGTGAAATTTGTACATCAACCCAGCTCGCCGTGTTTCATCTTTTTCACATTCTGAGATTAACCCAATTCACATTAAGGCAATTAACCAGTTAATCATTATTTTTAAATTTTTTTTCACAACAAACTAGAAAAACACTAAATTACATAATTCACATAAACCCAGATTGTAAAATTATGAACATTTGATGGGTTATTTAGGAAATTTTACCTCAAGATTCATATGGGTCTTCATGGAAAGAAGGGCAGACTCATCGCAAGCGAAAGCAACAATAATGTCGAAAGAAGCTTCAGAGGAAGAGATGAACCAACCGAACAAGAAAGCATAGGAATGCAAACTATTCAATTGATTTAAAGAAGACAGATGAGTCGGCCACCAAAGCCTGCACTTTCTATTGGCTCTTCTCATTTTTCACCCAACTTGTCTATTCATTTCTACTTTTGATTGAAAATTTGACGAAATGGGTGTCTAAATCTTCCACTTTTGTGGCTTTTTTGTGGATCTTTTTGGGGGGTTAATGACAGATCTTTTTGGGATTTTGGAGCTCGGAAAGGAGATGGGAACGGATTAGAATTACAGATCGAAACATTGGAGGGGAGTCACTGGGCAAGAGATTCGCTTCGGAAGTTGCGAGTAGTGGGGAAGTAAAGTGGACGAATGTTTCTTTCTTGTTTATATCTTCTTCTCTTTTTTTTTTTTCCTTTTTGTATTAAGTAATGTTTCCTTTATAGTATTTATTTTCTTTTTCTTTTAAATAGGGATGTAACAAAAATATAAAATTTCATGCATTTTTAATAGAATTCCTCTTAATATGAAAAGTTTTTATCTCATCAAATGTTTAGTGAACTAATGAATAATATTTAAAGTAATTAAACAAAAAGAGTGAAATTTTCCTTTTAAAAAATAATTACACTTTGAGGAAATGATTTGTCCCACATATATATGACAATAACATACTCAAATATAGTTCTATAAGTGAAGTCCGAGGAGGCACAATGTACACATATCTTATCTCATATTTGAGAGGTGGATAGATTGTTTCTCATCTTACGCATAAAAAAAAAGGAGATAATTCGAAGTGCTTTTCTTGCGAATTCTTGATAAGCCGGCGTTTGTATATAGATGTAGGAGAATCTATTTGGGAAGTAAGAAGCCCCTTTGTCATCTCTTCATCTACATATTTTAAAAATAAAAAATAAAAAGCAAACAAACAATCAATTAACATATATCATTAGTTCAAATTGCAATTAAAAATAAAACTTACAAGTTATGTTTAATGAATGAGACTTATAAATTGCATTTACAAAATGAGAAAATTAAAGTGCAAATCACACGTCATTTGCAATTTGTAAGTCGTATTATAAACTTCAACTCGCATTCATATGATTTCTATGTCTCATTTGATAAATATGATTTATAAGTCGCATTAATTGTTATTCATAAATTGAAAATATAATTTTTTTTATCTAATTATTTTAAAAAAATATTTTTTATTTGATAAACTAACTAAAATATGGGTGTTTGATTTTTTATATAAGAAATATGCGATATTTAGAATATTTTCATAATATTATAACCTTCAAATGTGAAGTAACAATATATATTTAATATAATATTTTGATAATTGAATAGTTTAGCACTTAATTAATTGTTGAGAATTCACAGTTTAAGGGACTAAAAATGCACGTATCAATTTATTGAAAATTAAATATCCAATAATCAGAAGTTATAAGGATCAAAATTTTAATATATCGATATTATAGGGACTAAAAGTACTAATTCTAAAAGTTTGCAGAAAATTCGATTTTTCTCCTTTCTTCCTCCTCTTCACACAGTAGTGGGCTTTCTTCGGCCTCCCTTTTGCTCCGCCGCCGTATCTCCTCCACCGCCACTGTATTTCTTCCACCGCCGCAAGCTCCACCGCTGTATTTCACTGAGGTAAAAGTTTGTGCTTCGTTTTGATAAATCAACCTAATTTTGCTGTTTCTTTTTAAAATAATAAATTGGAAATTTTGATGCAGCGGATGTGAAGAAAAAGCTTCAATTGATAATTTTATGTTTGTTTTATTACAGGAATATATTAATTAATGGCGCATAGGTTGCTGAGAGATGCAGAAGCAGATGGATGGGAAAGATCTGATTTTCCCATTATATGCGAGTCTTGTCTTGGGGACAGTCCCTACGTGCGAATGGTAATATTTTTGAACTCTTCTTCTTTGATTTTGCTTTTATTTTATGATTTGGTGTTTATTTTTGTAGTTTTTCGTCTCTACATATGAATAGTATTAGGGTTTATTTGTTATGTTTATGTTGTTTTTCAACTAGAATTGAGGGGTTTTGTGTTTATAGGATTCATTTGGTTCCTCCTTTTTGCTACTTGGATGGAATTTAGCAACTGATTTTGTGCCAATTTTCTCCTAATTTTTTTAGCTTCTTCCATCCAGATTAGTTAATTTTGGTCTTGAAAGGCCACTTTTTTATCGTTTCCCTCCTATGCGTAAGAACATGTTTACGGTATTTATGCCAACAAATGAGACAAAGCAGCGTGCTCGCAGAGAGAACACAAGCATGAAGTTGGACATAGTTTGAGACCTTTTGGTCTTGCCATGTTATCCTTAACCGCTTTGGCAAGGTGGCAAAAAGATTAAAGAGAAAAAGCCTCACTTTGGTAAACACAAACTAATGTTTAAAAAAGAAGTTGATGAAGTTATTCTTATTATCACAGAGAAATTATACTTCGACATTAGATGGATAGCGTTATGCCCTTCTCCACGTAAATACTAGACTTGGTCCACAAGTCAGGATTCAAGCTTGTGATGTGTACCCAGCAGACATCCTGCTTGTACTAACTTGAGAAAGTTATCTGTCTTAACTTTAGGTGGATATAGCTGGAGTTGGATCCAGGTTTTAAAGTTGATGGGTTCAACCTTTTTGCCTCACCACTGAACCATTGCACTTCTGTGATTATGGGTTTAGAGCTTAATATTTGCTGAAATTTTATTGTTTATAATATATATGTATGCTCCGTTTAAAAATAATTGTGTACAGTTGAACTTGTTGAGTCTATGTTGCACGTTGTCCCGGCGGCCCCTGTATATAGCACTCCTACAGTGATAAAATATCCAAAATCTCGTTTCTGTACAGTGGGATTGGTATCTCAGAAATCAGGATTGTAGATAAATCATCTGTATCCCAGGAATCAGGATTTTAGATAAATCATCTGTTTTCCATCAGCAGTTTTATTGAATAATGGAACAGTTTGTTACTCACAGAAGGATTTGCATTTCTACTTGGTAAAACTAAAATAAACAGGGCTACTTATTCAAATTAGGAACTAGAAGTTGTAGTTTTGTTTTTATAAGGAATAAAACTTCAAAGGTCAGAGCGCCATTCTTTTATTTTCTGATAAGCCTCAGTTTCTTACTGAAGTAATTATAACGCGTGATGGATCTCACTGCTCAAATTTAATGAAGATAACAATAAGTATTTTCCTTGAGTCATAGTGGAAAAATGAGTGATCTTTTTCAATAAAGGAAAAGGCTATAAGCCTATACCCTCTTTCTAGTCCTTGTTTGCTGATTATTGATTAGGTTATACACTTGCTTGCATCACGTTCTTGACAAAGTAGATTCTATATTCATTTTACATGTCTTTAACCGAGGACAACTTCCGCTAATACAAAGCTGTATCCTGCTTTATTGCTTTTACTAGCCGTTCCTATTGTCAAAATGTCAGCTTTCTTTGTACTAGGAATAGAGATTGATCTGAGTTTTATGACGTGGTTTCTTCAATTTACCTTTACTTTTCCATGCTCAAGAACATTTTTCTTACCATTGTTCCTTACAGACCAAAGCAGATTATGACAAGGAGTGCAAGATATGCACACGACCCTTCACAGTGTTCAGATGGAGGCCTGGTCGGGATGCAAGATACAAAAAATCTGAGATCTGTCAGACCTGCAGCAAGTTGAAGAATGTTTGTCAAGTTTGTCTTTTGGATCTTGAGTATGGTTTGCCAGTTCAGGTCCGAGACACGGCTCTCAGTATCAATTCTAATGACGCAATTCCCAAGAGTGACGTTAATAGAGAATATTTCGCAGAGGAGCATGACCGCAGGGTATGTGAAGTTTCAACTGGAAGTCTATTAATAGTTATAACATGCCTTTGTGCACCACCTGCATATTCATAGTTACATGCATAAAAACGTCATACTTATGTTCAAATTGTCCTCTCAGTTTCAAAAAAAATAAAAATTTAGCAGTTTCAAAAATGTTCAAATTGTCCTCTACTTTGTCTTCTGTTATTAATTCCCCTCCCCCTTTGTGCACCACCCTCATATTCATAGTTACATGCATAAAAACGTCATACTTATGTTCAAATTGTCCTCTCAGTTTCAAAAAAAATAAAAATTTAGCAGTTTCAAAAATGTTCAAATTGTCCTCTACTTTGTCTTCTGTTATTAATTCCCCTCCCCCCCCCCCCCCCCCCCCCCTAAAAATAATACTCATCTACTACTAAAGGCATGTGCTTGTTACGGCGAGCAACTTTTACTTGCAACTTTGAGGGTGCTAATGTGGATTAGCTTATTGGAAAGTTTACTGAATCTTTGAACCGAAACTTTCTTTTAGCCCAGAATTGATTTATTGTGGCTGTGTTATTATTGGGTTCCTCCTCCTCCCTCACCTCCGAGGGAGGAGTAAGTACATAAGGAATGAGATAGCTTAAGGATATATATATTTTGAACCTGGTGATACAAAGTAAACATAAAAGATTCGCTTCAGACAAAACGGTTGTATGTTAATCACTTTGCTTTTCTACTTTCTCCTGGTGACCTACACTTTCTTTCTGAACAGGCAAGAGCAGGGATTGATTATGAATCTTCATATGGAAAAGTCCGTGCAAATGACACTATTTTGAAGCTCCAAAGAACAACTCCATACTACAAGAGAAATCGGGCACATGTTTGCAGTTTCTATATACGCGGTCAATGCACAAGAGGTTTGGAGTGCCCTTATAGGCATGAGATGCCGGAGACTGGGGAGTTGTCACAGCAAAACATTAAGGACCGTTACTATGGGTATGTGCAACTGAATCGTTATCCTTTTAATTTGAAAAAAAATTGAATGGTTTTCGTTTCTTAAATGCTCGTATGACCATTTTGACATTTAATCTCCTGGTGTCAAACTTTCAATATCTGCAGGCTGCCTATAGCATATCTTTTTGTTGCTTGTTCATACTTCTGTTTGATGATTGTGTTACATAAATAATTTCTGAAATCGAAAAATATTTTCTTCGTAAAATCTCGTCTAGTACAATCTAATAGTTAACTAATCTAACAATCTTAAATCTAAAAATAGGTGACCAATAATAAGTAGTAGTAACAATTTAGGTTCTATTATAACATGGAACAAAAGGGCCAACATACAGGATAGTTAGAAAGAGGTTTGATGCTTGATCGGGGAAGGTGCAGGATAAGGATCTCATCCAAGGAATGAGCTTCCAGAGTCAAATCCCCTGGATTACCAAGAAAAGACAGAACCTAGCTCCGCAACAGCAGCTGATTCAGTAGTGATGCTGTGTTTTCTCTTTTCTTATTCGAAATTTTGCCTACTTTTGAACCAGTGGACATCAAAAAAGTTGCTTGATCGCAGATGTGGTTAGGGACTATGTTGCCTGGACTCTGATGATGCATAGCTGAACTTGTGTCTGCACCTCAATATAGACTCAAAACTGAGCCACATAGATTCCTATTTTTCAACGTGATCACAATAACTATCTCTGCATGTAAAAGACCATTCACATTTTCTTCTCTTAGAAGATATTTGATAGTCAAAGATCACAGACATTTAACCTTAATTTGCTTGCCTACTAGCCTATATCCTTGCATTAGTGTTAACGATTTTTTAATTTCCTTGTTTCCTAAATATGAAACCTTTGAAAAATCAAACACCTCAACAGATATCCATGTGTGGCACCCCTTAACTAGGTGATTTAGGTCAAGTATTAGATGAGAAGGTGGGACTAGAGAGGTCATCCTAACTGCATGGTTCTGTCTTCTGGATTATATGCTTATTAGGCGATGCTGGAGAAATCCAATTCTTCTCATACTCTAAGAAGCTAATGCTGTACTGTTTACAGCTTTGAAATCTCCACCTTCATTGTGGCTAGATTAGTGACATCTTGTTGAATGCCCTCTTTCCTGAATATTAATTGTCCTAATGATCTTCATTAACTTGAAGAGCTATATTACTATCTTATTCATAGTTTGGCTCAAGAAGTGTTGTCATTGTGTTACCTCCATTGCTTGCAGAGTTAATGATCCTGTGGCGTTGAAGCTACTTAATAAGGCAGGTGAAATGCCTTCATTGGAGCCCCCTGATGACGAGAGCATTAGAACCCTCTATGTGGGTGGTGTTGATGCAAGAATCAGTGAGCAGGACCTAAGGGACCAGTTTTATGCACATGGAGAAATCGAGTCCATTAAAATGGTGTTGCAGCGTGGTTGCGCTTTTGTGACCTACACTACAAGAGAAGGTGCAGAGAAAGCGGCTGAGGAACTAGCGAACAAGCTAGTGATAAAGGGCTTGAGACTGAAGCTGCTCTGGGGGAGACCACAAGCTCCTAAACCAGAGTCCGAGCTGTCTGATGAAGCAAGACAGCAGGCTGCAGTGACTCATAGTGGATTATTGCCCAGAGCTGTCATATCACAACAGCAGAATCAGCTTCCTCCACCCCCAGGCACTCAGGAACAACCCCCACCACCGATGCCATACTTCAACATTCCACCAATGCCTCAGCAGGAAAGAGCATATTATCCGTCAATGGATCCTCAAAGGATGGGTGCCGTAGTTCCATCTCAGGAAGGGGCTTCTAGTTCAGCTGCAGGGTTAGGGCCTGAAAACAAGATTGGTTCTGAGAAACACCCACAAGGACAGCATTATGCATATCCACCAGCGCCTCCACCTCAAGGTCAATTTTACCCGCCTTACTATCCACCACCCTATGGGTATATGCCACCACCACCGCCTCCACATTATCAGCAGTATCCCCCGCCTTATCAAGCTACCAGACCACCTCCCCCACCTCCTGCCGGCGAGCAAGCTGCTTATCAGCAGAAGCCTCAACCAGCAGTAGCTGCAGGGCAACAACCTTAATTTCGTCTGTTTTGTCTAAGCTACTTTGGTCAGGAAGAATTTGCGTAAACCAAATGTTCTATATTTTCGTTACTGCAGAAAAACTATTACTATGTGAGCCATTTGATTCTATTGTGACAATGCAAATTTATGTGGTATCTGGTGCTTCTATTGTAGCCATTCACTTGACTTGGAATCTCTAGGTTTTAAGAATTGAGACTCGACCGTTTTGTTTATTTTAGGTATGCCACTTGTTGCTCGATGTTCGTTTTGGAGCTCGACTAATCTGGACTCACGTGGGGAAGTCTCACATTGAGGGTTCAATGTTCTCTGCTAACGGCAACTCCATACCTGGGACTTGGATACGAGATCAAAGTTATGCTCAATGTTGGTCATATTACAATATATACCATAATTTTCATCCTATGGAATGACAAGACATGATTAGCTTTCTTCCATTTGTAGGTAGATGACTCGTGCAGAAAGCAAGTCACGAGGCTACTATAGTGAACCAACATACCATAACCTGCTAAACCCCAAAAATCTTTATGGTCCACATACTCCTAACTTTCACCAACTTCCAAGACAAAAGCTAAGAACAGAAGATAGCAAACAACAAGAAATGTTTTCCTGCAAAATGATAAATTATATTTATATGGTTCACGAGAAGTTTGGTCTAGTGATCAGTGTATGAATTTACATTCCAGAAGAGACAAAAGACAAAATATTAGATAGTTTTCTCTTATCTACCCAAGTCTTGGTGTATGGAGTTAGGTGCTCGTATGTTGGCTTGGTAGTCGGTACCCTGTGGATTCGTTAGCATAATTGAGGTGTCCGCATCCAATGAAATAGTTGAGTTACGCGTATCTGAACTCTATTGTCACAAGGAAAAAAAAAACAATGGTTCACAAGAAGTTTGTATAGATTATTAGATTGAACGAACGCTCCTTCTACGGGTGACAGTGAAAGGTTGAGAACTGTGCAGTCTCAAGTTTAAATCCCAGTAAAAATTAAAAAAACACTAGATGATTTCTTCCTATTCTATCTTAGCCTTGGTGGACAGAGTTATGTGGTGCCTCTCTCGTGGAATTACTGGTGGTGCCCGCAAACTAGCCCGAACACCACGATTATTAAAAAAACCTCCAAGCTACCACTTGTCTACGAAGACAATTTTTACATACATACAATAAAAGTAGTTATTTTGAAGATAAAGAGTTTTGTTTTCTTTTGAATGTTATATGGTTTATGTAAGTTTTATCTGTTAGGCTTTCAAGAACAATGCAGACCTCTAAAATCTTATTGGGAACATGTGAGAGCTAGCAAGTGAACACATGTGAAGTTTCTTCTACTTTCATTTTCATTCTGGATTTTCACATGGATTCTTGGCTGTTTTCCATATGTAAATTGACCACCAGCTTCTTTGCTTTCTTTTGTTTGTTTTCTTTTATGTGTATTCTAACTAAAATATATACATCAGCCAGCATAAAATTTTTTTAGTACTTACTTATCATAAAAATTTGTTTGTAATCATGCACTTTATGTAGGTAGTGCATAAACTAACAAAACTATCTTTTATTATTTTTGTTTAATCATCTAATATATAAAATTCATTGATACAATTAATTTGGATTTGCGATTTCGTGTCATAGAAGGATACTTCAATATTCCTAGAATTGAAATTGGAATTGAAATTTCTGATTAAAAATGAAGGGATCTTTACCGTCCCACCACAACTCGATCTTGCAAGTGATGTATAATAATAATGTTGCTATCAATTTTTGCAAGTGTCTACCCATAGAGTTCTACACACTTTTTGAGTTTCCAAATTGCCTATAAATACTTCATCTATACAACATTCTCAACAACATAAATCATCAAACATCATTTCTCTCTTTTGGTCAATTAATATATAAAGAAACAACAACAACATGGAGAAGAAACTTAGCCTAGTTCTAGTACTCTCTCTTCTAATAATGTTTCTTCTTGTGGCAACTCATGTAAGCTATCAACTCCCCCACTCCACTCGAATTCAAAATTTAGAGTCAATGAATTATATATATATATATATATATATAATTCGTTTGTTGAAATAATAAGTTCAGCTGAACTGACAGAACCTGCTTTGAATTATTATTTTTAAAACAATTTTTCTTTCATGTTTTTTCTAATATATCAGGCAACAATAACAGAGTCTCCAGCACCTCAACCTCAACCTCCTAACACTTTACCAATGGTAAGTTTTGTTATTTTGAATTCTCACTTTCTTTTTGGTTATGAATTTCCCATTTCTTACTTATAAAATTGTTTTTTTGTTTGTTGCAGAATGGTACTACTCCTGGTAGTCTCCATCCTCAAGGTAATTAAAAATAAATTGTTTTCTTATCTATACTTAAAAAAAAGGCCAGTTGAATATTCTTCGTCAAAAAAATGTCAGGTGTATCGGTCAAATATTCTTAGCGAAATTTTTGACTTCGTTGATGAAATTTAATAATGTTTTTCTATATTTTCAGAATGTTTACCAAAGTGCACATATAGATGCTCAAATACACAATACAGGAAGCCATGTATGTTCTTCTGCCAAAAATGTTG
The DNA here is from genome assembly GCA_035772735.1 of Datura wrightii. Classification (NCBI taxonomy): domain Eukaryota; kingdom Viridiplantae; phylum Streptophyta; class Magnoliopsida; order Solanales; family Solanaceae; genus Datura; species Datura wrightii. The sequence continues at coordinate 168,567,110 of JASDFA010000003.1, forward strand.
TGCAAAGTGCCTTTGTGTTCCTGCTGGGACTTATGGGAACAAGCAATTTTGCCCTTGCTACAATAATTGGAAGACTAAGAGAGGAGGCCCTAAATGCCCTTAAAATCATCTATTTGCACTGACAGTGTAAAGAATTTTTATGTTATTAGTGTAATTTAATCTGTTGTAGAACATCGTTTGTGTAATTATTTTCATGTCATTAGTTCCACTTATTATAGACAATCTCCCGGTAGTTATCTTTTAAGTGATCGAGTACTGTATTTATTTATTTTTATTTTATTGTTGTATAAAAAACAAAAATTTCTTTTGTTCCCAAGGGCCAATATTGGCTTATAATTTTCTATAGTATCTCAAATTTTTATGTTGGCAATAATGAATTCTTTTAGAATTATCGGATAATTTTATATGGGCTATGAAGTAAAAAAGAAAAAAGGGAATTTAGTATCATGGCCCATACCCAAGTTTGAGTCCAAAATATTAGGCCCAACACCACATAGTATTCAGACTGGACCTGTATTTCCACCATTTCTGTTTCCGCTTGTTTTGCAAACCTGAGATTTAAAACAAATAGTCTCAGGATCAAATGAAAAATTTCGTTCAATTCACAAACACGTGTAATTTCATCTCTAATTGAGATCACTCGATCAATCCTATCCACCTGGAAATCCATGCAAAACTAAAGTTGCTAAAAATATTCAGTTTTCAAATAGCAACTCGTCCATAATTCGATTTGTTAATAGATAAAAGTGAGAATATTTCTTTAAAAAAGACAAAATAATTTTTAATTCTCAGTAATAAATCTCTAAAATCGAAAAAATCAATCAACCAACTTTAAATTTAGCTTCTGGTAAAAAACCGACCTTCTAGAAAAAGAGGAAGAAAAAAAAAAATGAAAGCATATACCTTTCATTGTTTTGCTAAAAGTCTTTTAAAGGACAACAAAAAGCAAGTAGAAAACATTTAGAGCCACAACTTTTTATTAGTTGCAATTCTAGAAAGTCAACTTTCTAATTTATTAAAATCATGACAAAGGTATCTGTCTATACTCTTCTCTGCATTTTATTTTATATGATATAGTTTAATTATAAAATATATTTTTTTAAAAAAAATTATGAAACTCATGAGCTTATGTGGCTATCAAGATATGTTATTACAGATAAATATAGATTTTAAAGTTAATTTTTTCAAAAAAAATTATAAACGAATTAACAAAACAAATGGAACTTTCTTTTCATGAAGTCAAAAGATCAATAAACTAAATATTATTTGTCAATCTTGAATATTCTTTGACACATTAATTCTAGAATATTCAGGTACTTCTTTCTTATTTCCTTTTATATTTAATTAATCTTTTGGATGGAACATTTGGTTAATTCTTTATAATTATTTTGGAAAGATGCATTCCCTAATGAACAAAAAATAAAGATGAATTGACTAATTGATAAATGTGGCTAATTTATCAACTTTTTTTTCAATTTATAAAGGCAATATTCTAACTACTGTATTCAGATTAATTAATTTGTTATCTTTCATTATAATAGGTATTTGATAGCTTTATTCGTAAAAAATAAGTCGATACAAAGAAGACACACATTCAAATACAATTAAAGTGAATCAGAATTTAAAATTTATAAATTTTATAATGATTTAAATTAATATATAATTAAATATTAATAGATACTTAGTGAATCTTTTAATATATTCAAAATTTGAATAAACATTTTTATTATTAATTATTTCCAATCTTTCCTGTTTGAAGAATCTGAATATCTTGACATCACTATAATTGATGCAATATTTTGACACCCAAAAGAAAAAGGAAAAAGAACAAATTCAGAGAAATCAAAATGACAATTATAAATAAAACACTATACTAATTATTATTATTATTATTTAAATACAAACTATTAATATAATACAATAATAACAATAACATTTGATGATCTTGGAGAAGCCATTACAATACCAAAAGGTCTCTAAATACACACATATTCATCAAACAAAGAGATAATATTATATGTTGTTGATCCTCATAATTTTTTTTATTATATATATAAAAAAATTTAATATCAAATCACAATAATACGTACTTATCTCAAAATTACTATATATATGATCAAGAAGATTTTTATTTTTCTTCTTAAAATCAGAAGTTTTGATCTTGATCTTGATCTTGAGTTTGATTTTCCTCGTGTATTGTGATTGGAGCCAGGACAAAAGAAGAATTGAGTTTAAGGGTGTTGTTGTTGGTGCTGCTGCTGATGGATTTATTATATAATTTTGAATCATCTAAAAATTCATCACTATTCTTCTTGGTTTTGATTAAAAGAGAGTTTTGATGGGAAATATTGATGTTTTTGTTTGTTTTTTGGAGAGGGTAGAGGAGATCTGTTGGGAAGAAATTGTATTGAAGGCCAGCCATGAAAAGTGTTAATTAAAATTTCTTTGTATTTTTTTGATGCCTTTTTTGGTTTTGTTGTTTTGAAGTTGGAATGGTTGTGCACTCATTTATAGACACAAAAAAGTGGGATTTTTGAAGAGTCAATGGCTATTGGTTGGTGTGAAGGATCCAAATAATAAAAAGAAGAAAGAAATAAAAGAAAAAAGAGGAGAAAATCAAACAAATTAATTTTAAGAATCACTTATTTATAAGAAAATACAAATATTGCTTAATTATGATTCGCGTTAAAAGTATTTACGTATAGCTCACTGACTTAATTTTATTAATATATTTAGCGTAAACATTTCATGCGAGTAAATTTTTTTGAGCAAAAAAGAAGGGAGAATAGTATAATTTCAAAGTTAAATGACTTACAAATTTTGATTTGAGGATTAAGGTTATAGTGATAATTTAACAAAATATACAATTAATAAAAGATTGTTGGTGAGTGATAAAAGTGTCAAATGAGTAGATTGAATTGAATATGAAAATATTAAAATGATTTGAGTTAATAAATATTGGATTATCAATCCGTTTAAATATTATTTGGGTTGAACAAATTAGGCTGAAATGAGCTAGAAATCAGGTTATAACTTAACCCGCACAATTTCTACTAAGTTTATTTTCTTATAATTTGTTTGAGCATATAATAGAACTTTTGCTTCCTTATATAATCACTATATAAAACATATTAAATAAATAAATAAAATTTTAAAAAATATTTAGATAATTTCTGACATATCAGCGAAATTTAAAATGAATTGAACTAAAGGGAACAAAATAAGCTCAGTTAATAAAATAAGTGAGTTATTAACCCGTTCAAATCTCAACAGGTTGGACATATTATAATTTTATGGATCATTTTGCCACCCTTAATGAGAGATAATAAGTATCTGATAAAATAGTTAAGGTGTGTGTACGTGAATTATTCAAATAATCAGTCTACCTAGAAAAAATACTTAATAAATTTTGATTGGTTCTAGTCATGACACTTGTCAAAGTGAAAAGCCATTGATTTTGTGTAGTTGGCTAAAGGCATGGTCTGTATGATTTTGACTAGTAATCTCCTCTTCTTTGTGAACCCAGACAACATAGCCATTGATTTTGTGTAGTTGGCTAAAGGCATGTTTGCATGATTTTAGCTAGTAACCTTTAGATATCCCTGACTTCATATTCAGTGCCCTAAAAAAGAATACACAATTGTCTGTGTAGCATAATCCTTCAACATTTCAATAGTACTGGGAACTGCTAAGCAGCATTACTGTGACATAGGGAATATGGAAGTAAGGGTGTTAAAGGGGCCGGGTTGACTCGGAATTGGACTGGTTGTAGTCCAGACCGGATCGGCCCATAACCAATGGGCCGGGCTGGTTTGGTTCGGTGTGAAACCAAAACCCATTCGGGTTAATTTTGATATCGATTAACCGGAATTGGTATAATTCGATAGTGTCAAATCATGCCTAACCAGTTAATCAGACCAGACTGACCCGGTTCAATGATACAATTTTAAAAAAATTTCTGAATTTTTTTTTTAGTCCATTGGGCCAACGGCTAGTTGGACCAAAACGGTCCAAAATTTAATTTTTGGCCGTTTTTGGCCTTTTTTAAAAAAATTATTTTTTAATTAACCCCCTCCCTCTCTAAAATATCATACCCTCTACAAATCTATAAATATCCCCCTATTTTTCATATTTTTCTCACAATTCAACTCTTTTACTCTCTAATATCTATTATCTAATTCTCTAATATTTCTCAATTCTCTTGTATCTCTCATAATTTTTAAAGTGCTAGCAAGATTTATAATTTATTAGTTATCTTAATTATTAGGTTATTATTATTTCGATTATTATTTGAAATATTTGGTAAGTGAAAACTCAAAATCTCAAAGTAGCGACGAGCAATGAGCAATCAACAAGTGGCAAATTGAGAAAATTTGGTACACTCATTGCATTTCTTTCTCTTATTTTAGTTAATTTTTTATTATTGTATATTTAATTTTTTATTTTATTCAATATTTTATTATTGTAAATTTAAACTTGCACAGTGGATAAGTTGATTAACAAAGGTAGCAAATTTGTTCGGGGTAGCAGTAGTACTAGTAATACTAATACTAATATTAACAGGCCAGAAGCTAGAGGTAAAAATTCAAGAAGTTCTTCTTCTAATACTATTGTTTCTGCAAATCAATTATTTACACATGTATCTGAAACATCGCCTGATAATCTTATGGATTATGTACAAATGCAAGAAGATTATGGCATAGAGGATAATAATGATGAAGAAATTGAATTAGATACTAATGATACACCGCTTATACCTATTAGCAGAGCTGGTCAGACTAAATTTACCCGGGGAGAGGGTAGCAGCAGAGGTGGTAGGACACCTTTGCCGGAGTTGATAAATCGTAGAAGAAGAAGTAGGGTATGAAAATCTTTTACTGATGTTGAGCGGACCGAAAAGGTTACATGTCATCTTTATGGACAGCCTTTTAAACATACCACTGGAGGTAGCAAGGGAGGGACATGCACACTTGTAAGACACATGAACGATAAACATCCTTTAGAATGGGCTAAGGAGAAGGATCAAACAACCATAGATCCACAAAATGGAACATACCATAAATATGAGAAAATGAAGGACCATGAGGAGTTAGCAAAAATGATTGCTTTGGATTGTCTTCCATTTTCTTTTGCATCTTCATCATATCTTATTACTTATATCAAAGAGTTCATAATCCTTATTTAAAGGTGTTCCAAGAAATACCTGATATCTTTAGGCTACATGGATAATATTTATTTTTTCTTACAATATATGTTTAACAACCTTCCTTGTAGAGTCAGTCTTACTTATGATATTGGTAATGTTGTTAATGGAAATAACTATTTGATAATTAAATGTTATAGGATAGATAATAATTTTATAATGTTAAAAACGTATTATTCCTTTTACAGCTATATTTATAAGCACTACAACTATTGAAGTTGTGGTGAAATATAACCTTTCTCAAAAAGTTTGGTGTATGGCTTTTGATAATACTTCTAATAATACTATTGTTGTATCACTATTAAAATTACATTTGAATCCACCACTTGATGAGACCTTATGTTAGATGTGCATGTCATGTATATAATTTAATTGTTAAAAATGGCCTTGACTTATTTAATCCTGAGAATACTATGGTTAGAAGAGCGGTAGGTGTTATTTAAGGAAATAATAGAGTTTCTAGAATTAAAGAATTTAAGACTAAGTGTGCTACATATGGCCTTCCTTCCCCCTAGATATATGCCTGAAAAAATTGTTACTAGATGGAATTATACATATTTATTCTTGAAATATTGTGAGTCATTCTACTAATTCTAAACGTATGTTAACTATTGAAATTTGGGATATAGTTGATGAGGTTGTAAAATTTTTACATAAATTTTATGTGGCTACCGTTGAATTTTCTGGAACTTGCTACCCTAGTATTGCTAATGTATTAATTCACATAGCTGAAATTTCTTATTTACTTTATAATTTAAAGATGAATGATAGATATAAAAATGTCAAAATTTTAAAAATATTTCTACTCTATCCCCCTTATTTATCTAATCGTCGTTATTCTAAATCTTTCTCCTAAGATAATTGATACTCAAAATTTAGTTAAAAATTTGTACACATATGAAATTGAACCAAATGAAACTCCATATATCATGACACTTGATAATGTAGCAAAGTTAGAGAAAAATAATAAATGCTTGCCGTTTTCCCCGTATAATATTGCTAGTAATATGGTATAGTTGGGCAATTTGTTTTGTTGCTTGATCGTCTTCTCCTATTTAGATTCAATTAAGAGCTAGCCATATGTACATATTTCATATTTATTGTCATGAAAATGGCAATCATATTATAAACAAAAAAAAATAGAAAAAAACATCAAAATAAAGGACCAAAAAAAATAAATAAGAATCATTGATTGTGAAATATGTCACAAATTATATTCCTCATTTATATTAATATATAGATTAAATAATAAATATAAACTTAAATTAAAAATTGAAGTCCAAATTTGAGAAGGTTTCAAATCAAATAACTGAAATTGAATTAAAACAAATATTATACACGATATAAATTAAAATAGTTTTTTTTTAAAAATGTTTATAGTGTAATTTGACAAAACTTGTGATTGCAAAAAAATTCTATTAAAAAGGAAATTTTAATTATTTACGAATTGGAATGAAATGAAATGAATAGAAAAAGACAAATTAAAGAAGAGGTCGGAGATGGAAATTATGACCAATTTCTAGTAAAATTAAAGTAATGAAGTTTCTAATTAATTAGTGACTTGTCCATCACGTACACAATTATTATTCTTGGGTACCATGTTGTTTTTCTATAGAAACTTCTTCATAGAAATCAAAAATAAATAGTAACTTTATGCTTTGGTCATTTTTTGTGATTAAAAGTGATGTGCTTTTTTTTTTTTTTGTTCTCGATAGTTACATTGATAGAAAATAACAGGAATGTATATGATGAAATAGTTAAAATGAACGTAAATTGACTCCAACATAATCATTAAAACGAAGAGTCATGTTAGAAACGTATTTTCTTGTCTTTTATTATAGTGTGCGCTATCACTTACGCGTTTTTAATTATATTTTTTCTGCTTCGTAATCGATCTGTAGCAAAATAATTTCAGAAAAAAAAAATCATGATTTCATTGTCAAGGAATTAGATAAAAAGTTGGTCGCACCTCTTTTGCTAAATGCATGGCCTAAGACTTTTTCATAATCCATGGTCGAAGGAAAATGTCTTTTTTTAAAGAAATAATTATAAATCATAAAAAGTAATATAAGATGAATCAAAACTTGATTCAAGCAAGTTATAACACAAGAATTTATAATAATGCATGATTATGTATACTATAAAGAATTAATACATTAATAAATGAAAATTTGAAAGGAAAAATAATTGTTGCAACTAAAAGCTAGCTCTTCTAGTAATTAATAATAATTTGTTGTCCTCCTCCAATTAGCTCCTTCATTCTTGGAGACTAACACTGGCTGGTACTTAACCAAATTCATTGACAATGGTGTTGATACTTTAAGAATCTTGTCTTGTAACATGTCACGGCGGTCCACGGCAGCGCCACTCACCGGTTTTTCATGAAGGCCGCCAACATCACCGGTAGATATCTTGTTGGTGGTGGTGTCTCCATTGATTTTTGGTGACCTTGGATAGTAGAAATCAGTAGGAAAAAAGTAATATTGAAGCCCTGCCATTAGTTAGTAAAAATTTTGTTCGATGATTTTCTTGATGTTTTATTTTTGGCCTTTTTGTTGTGTATTTATAGAGGAAAAAAATGGAAATCCAAAAAGCACAAGCTTTGACTGCCTTGTTCATCAAGTAGTTTCCTATTCAATTCATGTGTACCAACGTGATTTCTAGAAAGGAAAAAAAACAAAAAAAAAGAAGAAAAAAGCAGTACTAATTGCATAAAATATCCAACAGAGGAAAATGACCTTTTAAGGACCAAGTGGAAAAATTAAATTAATCTTGGACTACAAGTATAGTATTATATAATTGGAAATCTTAGAATATATATACTTCGCCCCGTACATTTTTATTTGTCACTTTCACTTAATAAGAGTCAATTTGACTAATCTTTGAAACTAAATTAAATTAGATTTTAATATTTTAAACTTTAAATTTAGATATTCGAAAACTATATGAAAAGTACTATAATTGTTGCAACCTTTGTCATATTATAATACGGTGAACAAATAAATTTTAAAATGTTGGTCAAAATTCATGCACTTTAACTTTCGAGAAACAGAATGTGACAAGTAAAAGTGAGCAGAGAAAGTAATATTCTATACAGCGAACATACCCTACTAGATGTGTTATGAGAGAAACGGAATATTTTTCTGCCGTATTGTTTGACTGTGCATGAGATTTAAGTAAAATAAAAAAACCTTTTGAAATTTAGGGTCTAAACAAGACATAGACATGTGTTTGACGGTAAAAATCATCTTACTACTAATAAAATGAGAAGTTTAAAATCTAATTGTATCTAAATTAAATATAAAAAATGTATCACTCTTTAAGGATAATTTTTTTCATTAAAATAAGTGTGCCACGTAAAACAAAACACAAAAATATTTCTTTTTGGACGAAAAAGGTAATAATACTTTTAAAATTAATTTTACATGTTGACTTTCAACAAGTGACAAATATATGCGTTTTATGGCCACGATTCTATTATATATGTCTTTTTATCATTTGATTGAAAATCAATTTTACGGTATAGACGCTTGTGACCGAATTCCTGAGTTTCACCAAAAAGTTGAGCTTACTTTTGTAATTCTGCTCTTTAATATTGTGAACTCCTGTTGTCCCTTTGAACATAACATTGCATCATTTGATTGTTTTCCAGTATGGGCCTATGTAGTTAATGCTATTTACATACAAACATGACCATTCTCAGAGCTGATAATATAATTTGTCACAATAATATATAAATCAGTCTGTAGAAGAAAAGTACAATCTGCCTACATATCCACTTTTATACAAAACCTCATATGCAACCTCACATCAAGTTTCTATCTACCAATTTCTGCCCAAAAGATCAATGAAAGCTTGTGCAAATACACGACGACTATCCCGCGCGATCAACTTTCTGAAATTACCTTTGTATACAACTGCGTAGGCACTGTATAACCTGCATATATTAGTCATCAGAAATGAGAAATTTTCTTTGTAGTGAGTTAAATCAATAAGCATTGTCAAAATTTATTGTTGATCACTCTCACTTTCGATGTTTAGTGTTTGGCTAATTGTTCTTTGTAGCCTCACTGTGTAGCAAAGGCATTTAGAACTGCATAAATTGTCCTAGACATCTGTTAATTCTATCGAGTTGCCTTCAATTTTCCTTTTTGTTATTTCATAAAGTATTTTCCATAGGCTTGTTTTGTCGCAATCAGTTAACTAGAACGAATATAGGGAAGTATGCTCACCTTCATAATTCCTCAAGGAAGTAGTGAAAGAATTTGCCACCAATCTAACTTGGTTGAATTCATACTTCTGGGAGTGGAACAACTGCTTCGAATGCTTCCACAAGCATTGCCACTCTTCTTTTCCTAGCGGGAGTTAGCGTGGTGACTATATTCTGCATTGCATAATCAAGCATCCATTTTTCTGCTTTTTTCCTCTCATCTGTCATTTGATGCCTCAAATCCACTTTTTCTGGTTCTTGATCAGGTGTAAGGGGCAGAAGCTGAGGCGCTCGTGGATTGAATTTTCTCGCTCTTTCAAGTGCCTTGATTGATCTCTTGAGGAGGATCAACTTCTTCAGCTTGCTCCAGTTCTTGGACTTCTGTGGCTCAGGTTTGTTCTTCGCTAGTGGAAGGGCTCTCTCTTCTTTCGGATCCTTCCTTTCTTGATTCAACATATTTCCACCTTCAGTCATGTCAAGATCTATTAAGCTCTCTGTAGAATTTGAGCTGTTCTTTGTTTCACCTTCAGCCTCTGAGAGTTCCTGGTCCGGGATTATGTCACTGGTGACTGACTGTGTATCTGATGAATCATCTTGAATTGGTGTTGTCAGGATCTCGTTAACTGCCTCTCGTATGAGTTTGACAGCATCATCTCTGCAGAAACTTCTCCCCTGGTGGCTTGGATAATGATCTTCCCTGCTTGTACCTGCATCATCCTTTGTCTCGGAGAAATCCTGGAGAGAATTACAGGATTTCATTGCAGTTGGTGTATTGATGTCTTCTACCTCATCATCAGTTCCATCAAGTAGTTCATTCCCAACTTTTGATGCAACATCTGATAGAACATGTTGTGATATCATGTGCCACATGCTTATGTAACTCCGTTTGTCCGCCTGTCCCTTGGATGCTCCATCGTCTTCTTTGGTATCAGACATTGATAATAAGAGAGAAAATCCCCGAACAGGTTTAGGCGTTTTCTCACATTCTTTTGCTGCTTCTACCATAGCTACATTTTCTTGCATTGCTGCATCACTGGCTGAAGTTGAACTCTGGATGCCCACTGCAGTGAGTGAATTTTTGTCGCCATCTGCAGTTGAGCTCTGCGTTGTATTAGATGTTTCATTTATAACACCATCATGATTCCCAAACCCCAACTTCCTGTCTCTCACAATTGACCCCACATCTTCTTGTGCTCCATCAACTGCAACAGTTAAGCTTGAGATAGAAGAGGAGGTTTCTTTCCTAGAATCATTTGAACTATGTTCCTGATCTTCTTTCCGAGCTTTTCCTTCCACCAAATCCTCATCATTCGAAGCGCTTGTCACTTCCCCCGACTTCTGCCTAAGTATAGATTGTTGAACAGCATGATTCTTGTACATAGAGCAGTCATTTTCTTCACGCTTTCTGTCTATGCCTGCAATAACTTTCTCTGCCTTAGACATGAATTCGTTCTCCTTTCTTGTGATCAGCAAATGCTCTTCACTACTAGCTATGAGCTTAGGAAATGCAACCTGGCTATTATCTCCTTGTGGTGGAACCACAGTTTCAAATGCTTTTATAAGCAGTTCCACTTTCCTTTGCTGAGTCGGAGCAAGTTGACTTATCGCCTGCTGAAGTGCATAGTCAAGCATCCATTCTTCTCCTCTTTTCTTCTCATCCGCTGTTTGAGGTCTTAAGTTCACCTTTTCCGCTTCAGGAACAGGATTCAACTGCAAATACCGCGGCCTCCTTGGATTGATCTTTCTCACCTTTTCCAATTCCTTGACGAATCGTTGGAGAAGTATCCATTTTTTAAGATTGCTCCAGTGTTTTGGTGCTGTCTTCTCGGAGTTGTTTTTCACTTCTTTTCGTGTTATCTCCTTCTTTGAGCTGCCAATGTCTTCTGTGTGGGGAGGTTTTGGCTGGGATCCTGCATCTGCCTCCTCATTCTTGCTGTCTGAAAGTTTCAGAAACATTCTTAAACTGAGAAAATGCACACATGTACTCATGCTAAAGCTCTCATTAAACAAATGAAAGACAGATAGAGGTACTATATTATACCTTGGCTGTGACTCATTTCAAATGATTCTTGGTCTACACTGGACTCACTTGTAACTGATTGGTTATCAGATTGAACTTCTGGAAGAAGAATTTTCTCGATTGCTTCACGTACGAGCTTGATAGTGAAAAGCTTCCTCAACTCAATTTCTTGACTTTCTGCATCCTCATTTGCAGGTATCAATTCTCTTTCAGCAAAATCTGAACATGAGGAGGAACTTTCTGCTGAAGGAGATTTGTTGGCACCGTCCTGGTGATTTTCTTCATCATTAGCTCCACTGGCCGGTTTGTTCTCAGGTTCTGCAGATGCATCCGAGAGCATATGCCTACGAATCAGACTCCACATGTTCATATACTTCTTCTTGGGCTCAGCAACTTCAACTGGAGGACAATTCTTGGATTTAGAATCACCAACCAGACCTGATGTTCTAACAAGGTCCTCGTTCGGATCAGCTTTGCCATCCTTCTCCTGCATATCTCCATGTTCCAGCTGGATATTGCTAGCTGAAATAAAAGATATTTCATTACTACATTTTGCTCCATAAAAAATATCAAACACTGGTCTCGTTCTGGTGGTGAATGCTCCATCTTTAGACAGTTCTCCGTTGTTACTTTCATTGTTACCAGATATAGCAGGTGATGCTGTAACATTTCTATATTCTGCTCCACTAAAAATATCAAACACCGGTCTCGTGCTGGTGGTGAATGGTCCAACCTTGGACAATTCTCTTTTGCTACTTCCATCCTCACCAGATGTAGAGACACTATCACCTTGCTTTAAGAGAAACGAAAATCCACTGTCATCTTTTGAGTCACTCCGTCCTCGTGCCATACAACTGCAGCAGTTCGAAGCAGTAAGTAGGCTGCCCTGCTCTTGTGTAGAATATTTGTTCATTATGTTGAGTGTCTCCTTGTAACTTTGTTCAGGAAATGATGTTTCACCAAAGGCAATTTCAGCGAGATCAGCATATTCAATAGCCTCATTCACTTTGAAAAATGCAGCATCTTCTGTACCACTGCTTTGTTTTTCACCAAAGTCAATTTCAGCAAGATCAGCATATTCAATAGCCTCGTTTACATGGAAATCACCGGCATCTTCTGCAGCACTACTTTGTTCACAAACTGAAGGATCAAGACTGGGGCTCAATTGAGTATTTTCAAGAAGTGCATTTTCATCAACAGTAAACTCTCTTTTTGCTCTAATGCTCTTTTGTGATTTCAACCATCTTTTCCTCCTATATACGCGTTTCACGGGTGGCAAAGGATCATCATGGTGTCCTCCATGGAGAGAACAATGATGGTAAGAACAAACTTTGAACTTAGACATCCTATCAGATTCAGTTTGTCCAGGATGAAACTCAACATGTTCCTTAAACTTGGAATCCTTAATAGTTGAAGAACACGTCGCCTTATCAGGAATTTGACAGCATTTTGAGGTACCCCTTTTGGATTTAAAACTAGATTTGTTTATCAAAATCTTCACACTTCTCATACTAGTTGTCCTTGACAGAGTCTGCGAAAATTTTCGCGGACTCCGGCTTTGATCACTACTATCAAAGCTAGATTCACAGCTATGATGTAAACTTGAATGAGAACAACTTTTACCTTCAGAACAGCTTGTTGGATTTCTGTAATGGGGTGGTGATGATGATTCTGAAAACTCACCTGAAGATGGATTCTGAGGACTTGCAGCATAATCAGATAGTGATTTAGCAGGATTATGATTCTTTATTGTTGTTATTGATCTTGATGACCTTCTTCTAAATGACCTTGTGCTACCAAAATTCTTCATTATCTTTTTCATTACTGGTCTATTCTTGATTTTGTCATCCTTTTTTTGTGTACACAATTCAGATGAATCTACTGAAATCACATCTACTGATCCAATCCCTCTCTGAAACACAAAAGGGATGTCACAGAAATGAGAAAATTGGCAATTCTTGCTCAACTTGAAGAAAAGATAAATTTCATAACTTTGACAAGTAATAAAATTTTCATAATATAAAGACTTTATCAACAAAATTTTTTATTCATCATAGTTATAAGACTTACAAGGACCTGGTCAACACTACTACTGCTTGATCAAAATACAAGATTCAAGAAAGTGAAGAAACTCAATTTACCTGAGAATTACTTCCTTTCTTTGCATCATAGCTAGTTGTGATCTTCATATAATTTGGTGATAAATCTGGCATTTCCACTGGACTTAGTTTCTCTGGGGTTGAGTTATCACTTGCTGGATCAATGGAGAGACAAGAAAACTTGGATTTTGAGCACTTTGAGGATGTTTTTTTATAAGAAAGACAATCTTGGAAATCTGATAGATCTTGGCTTCCTTGGTTTGTTGTTGGAGTTTAATGTTTGTGGTGATGTTGATTCAACTCCCATTAAACTCCTTATCAAGATTTCACTTTTGGGGTTGTAAAAGGTAAATTCTTTTACTAGTTTCTTTATGTGGTGGATTTGAGATTTTAAAATATATATGACATGTGTTTGATTCCAATTTTTGGATTATAATAAGGTAGTGCGAAAGTAAATTTTGGAGATTCAGTTTTAAATTTCAGTATAAACAAAAAAAATTGTAATTTAGTGGTAAAGTTATCTAGTTCTCTTATTGGTATGAGATAGCAGGTATCCAATTAAATAATTAAAATGCGTGTAAATTGACTCGAATACCATAAAAGGAAAAATAAGGCAGTGGTCAGAAAGGTTAAGAGTTTTTCTATTCAGTTTTTTAAAGTTAATGGTTGATTCCAAAGTTTGGTGTATTGTACTATGTGCTGAAGTGTTTGTACCTTGACTTGTCTAGATTGGAAAAGTTGCCCATTGGCATCATATTCTTGATTTTATTGACTTGTACAAAGTTGGTGTTCTTGACTTGGCCTGGTTGATTATTGACTTATCTTTTTGTGTGGATGCCCTCTTCTTTTAAAACATTTATTTTTTTAATATCTTTAGCGCAATGTAAATATCTTTTATATCATCAGTGTAATTTAATCAGTTATATTAAATTTGTTACTGATTCTTTTTATCATAAGAAAATTTACTTATAATTATTTTAATGTAATATTTTTATATTGTCCGTGTATAAAATTTCTTTTAAAAAATGACTTGTCAAATTACAAATAAATGAATTAAATTTCTGTCTGTCAAATGGAACCAATCAAGGAGGTGTATCTGGCAAAAATGGCTGAATTTGTACCAATTTTTGTTCCCCTTTTCCATTCTGTTGAGTCTGAATGGCTTTATTATTTCATAGACTTTTAGGATTTAAGTTTACACATTATTATAGTTTTAAATATTCCAGTAGATTACTTACCATTAATTCTACATAATTTTATAATTACTTCTAATTGACTTAATTATAAGTTTTTTTTATTGAACATGTGCATAAAGTTTTTATACAGCAAATCAGGAAGCTAACATATGACCTCCTCCCCCCTCCCCCCCAAAAAAAAAAAAATTAAAAGTGATTTAGCAAAAATAAATGTGCATCGCAAAAGGCTAATTCTATTCGTGAAAGATTTGGAGTCAAATAGTCAGGACTAGGTCATATCAATGAAGTCTACGTAGCTTTAGAAATACAGAATCAGGCACCTGGACTGCTGGACCAAGTTGTATCGGACTAAGATAAGATTGAGAATCCGTCATTGTAAAAAAGCTTGAGATCTTCGACATTCGTTATGTAATTGAAATAAATGTGTAGTCAATGAACTTAATGAGGGTGAGATCCGCGAGAGCTGCTCTTTAGGATTTAGCTATAAATAATATTTTAATTATTATTTAACTAGTATTGAGTGTATTCCATATCAAATATAAGTATAAAATTTTGTTAAATTACATAAATATTATAAGTACTAAATTTATGTTTGAATTGACAATTTGAATTTTTTTTTTTGAAGACTAAAAATAAAGTTGTTCATTGACTTACCAAAAATAAAATAATATATATATATATATATATTTAAATAAAATAAACACAAATAAAATTTATAAAAAGAATAAATAAAAAAAATAAAAATAGAGACCTTAGAAGCATACTACGTCAGTATGCCGCTAAGCCTCCTTTATATATATATATAGATAAGATAAGGTCATTGAATTGATGTTTAGGAGAAGTTTGAGGGTATTATTGTATTTTTCTATTTGACGCGTTTGCATGGACAGTCAGCAGTCAGCACCGACTATTCATTAAACTGAATACTGACATGTTTCTCTTTTTCTTTTTCTTCATATTTTAATAAATAAAATAGAATTTCTAATTTATTATTCATCAATGTTGTAAAAATGATGCTACATTGATTTGCCAGATAGTACCCCACGTGGTACCAAGTGTGCATGTTTTGTCCCAAATGAAAGAATACAACGCAATTATCTGAAATTCACTATTAATTGTTTTGAAAAATATTTTTTACATGTGTTTTACAACTTACACATTTTGAATAAGAATGGATAGGAATTTCAATCCATTCCATTAATATATGTAGTACTATTTATGTTTTTTAAGTTTGCTTGTCTTATTTTTTTCAATTCATTAAAAAAGATATTTTTTTATTTTTATATATAATATATTTAAGACCACAAGCAAATAAATTAAAACAGAAGAAATAATAATTCTACTTTAAAGGTTTGACCTGTCATACACTTTAACTAGGTTGGGTTCGATTTGTAAAATTGACACTGAACGAAGCCCAGGTCCAGATTTTGATAGTAGAATCCTCACTGAAGCCCATAGTTCAGCCCAATTCTATCTACAATGAGAGGGAGATTAAGCCCATAATTGGTTTTAAAAAAAAAAGGCGATATGCTTTACACGTCCGCTTCCGGGATGTTCTAACTTGAGTGACTTTATTATCCAAAATTATCGAAAGAAAAATTTTAATATACTATTTCAGTCAGTCAAGTAACTTTATTGTCGTAAATTAAAGAAAAAAAGTGATTTTGATAGACAATTTCGATAACTTGAGTGACTTTATTATTCTAAATCAAAGGAAGTGATTTTGATAGATTATTTTAATAACTTTGAGATTGTCCTAAACTAAATGAATTATTTTCAAAAAGATAATTTTTATAACTTGAATGACTTTATTGTGGAAGGTGATCTTTGACCATCTTTGCATGACTCTAACTTCAACTCAAACATTTTAGTTATCAGAAGCGCACAATAAGTACTGTTATAGTTGAACATACATGAGAAAATGCTGTTGTTTGGAATGGCTTCAGATGACAGAATTTTGCTTTCTATTTATAGATCAAAAGGTTTCATCATGTATGTTAATATTAATGAAAAAGGAAAAGTTTTGCTATTTTAGTTTGACAAGTTCTTCATAAACAAGGTACAATATTTTCTGAATTTTATGATCCATCTCATGTGCAGGAGTGCACCATTGCCGTGTCTAAGCTCTTGGTGCTTGATATGTTTCAAAAATTCTCGATGCAAGAAGTAAGAGATATTGTTGATGAAAGATCAGTCAAGAATACTTTCTCAAGTCAAGAAGTAATAGAAACTTCTCATCATTCCATCAACTTCCTGTTAAGTGGTTGCTTGAGAGATCAAAGCACCAACCAACTTATTGAGTGCCCAGCAATATTGCCATGTTCCATTTTGAGTGAAAGCATCCCTTACACCAGCACCAATATAACGGGTAAGTCTCCTCATCTAAAATTGTGGGTACCAAAGTTGAATACCTTGTTAGTTTGATCAGGAACACTCAGCAGGAAAAGTAATTTTTTTCATCTTTGTTGTGACTGTTTCACATTGTCAAAGATGCTTGCAGGTGTCTAATCCTCATTAGCCTGCACACTTCTCCTTTTTGTTCACAGACTTTGTTGTCTTAAGGATCTAGATAAGTAGGTTTGTTTTTGCATTGTCTGGATGCTCATTAATAAATGTCTTCATAAAGAAAAAGAATGAAAGAAAGAAAGGAAATGATTTGTTCAAAGAGGGAAGAAAATGTTTGATTGTTGGTAATTTCCCTAAATTTTGAAAACCTTGGAGATTTGGTTATAGATATTATCTACTGGGAAGTGTCTAGTCTTGAGCTTATTGAACTAATTTGCAAAACTTACCCGATCTCTGGTTGTCTTCTCCTGTTAGTCGACTTCTTTGTTGCTTTAAGCAATACTTAGAAGTTAGAACCTCAACTATCGGGAGTGTCTGCCTTGAAGTATTCTCGTAGTATGGTTTTCTAACTTAGATAGGCCATAGACAAAGAGGATGAAAGAAAGACATAGGAATTTCCCTCTGAAGCTAAAGGGGTATTCTTGGTGCTTTTGCAGGTGAGAGTTCTGGATCATATTCTTCAAAGTACAAAGCTGTGAAACCAGCAAGGATAATTCGAATAGATATTTCAGTAGCATGAGAAGTTGGCCGTGCAAAACTTTAGAAAAGACACAAAAATTGGTAAGCCAAGGAGATAACACAATGTCTAACATTGAATTGCGTGGATAAGTTGGTCCTTCAAGAGCGTACTTGCTGTCGTTCTATGACTTCATTTTTCATCACCAAAAGCTGTAAATGTAACTTGGCTTCATATTTTTTCTTTTGTGGGACTAAGAATGTATATGCCCATTCTATTTCTGATGTCAGTCAGTGCAATTTACACTGCTTGATAATTTATGTTAAAAGTCTGCACTTGCGAAATTGATATATTCGAATTGTACTGCTAAAAAGGAAAGGTATTTAAAACATTGCATGTTCACTTTTCCTTGATAATTCTACTCTACGTGAGCAAATGTTAAGCTTATTAGCAAGTAGAAAATCTTGGGAGTTGTTGCCATGAAAAATTAGCAACATGTATATTTTTCTCTCTGGATTTGTAACAAGATTGCGCTAAATTGCTTTCGATTTTTCGGATATACATGATTCTGTTTGTGCACATTTCAGTTGATCGACTATTATCTCTCAAATGAACATTACAATTATTCAACTATATATGGTTAATTTTCGGCGATCAGAGAAGGAAGGATCCCTTTGAAAGTAGGTCCTGCTTTAACATTAGTCTGTCTTCAAATGCTAGATGTGTTAACTTTCAGTTTGAGGACAGATTCCTACAAATTAAACTAGTTTAGTTTGAACTATTAGCAGCTGTTTATTTTAAAGGAAATTCATAATGTTCTGTGATAGTCGATTATTTTACTTGAAGAAAACAAGTAAATGTATTGTACTTAGTTATTTCTCCAAGGGGTAAAAGTCATCTTCTGCTCTCCTTGTATAGGTTGGAAAATGGTCAGGTGGATTACCTTTGGAAGCTAAGTCGAAGATCTCGGTGGTCCTGTGAGCAGTTTTAACAAGACTATGCTACAAGGTTTGTGTAAATCCTATTGCTATCCCACCTTATTTTGTTTATTTCCGCCCGATGTCTGATATTCGTTTTGGGATATGATTTTTTTGAATTCGCACTGAGGAACTCCGTTTTGGTATCTAACCAAAGGCGACTCATTCCTATCCCACCTAATGACTATCATAGATAATACAACAACATACCTAGTGTGATCCGACATTCTGATTTGGAAAGGATAGAGTGTATCAGATCTTACTGCTACCTTGTGATAGAGAGTTTGTTTTCGATAGACCATCGGCCCATTGAAAGAGTATCATAGATTATATGTTAGCCAAAAAAAACATATGTTCTTGTGGGCCTTTTTCTACATTGGAAAGAACTTTAGTTGGTTGGGCATGCACAAAAATTAAGTTCAAAGAAGCAGCAATAACAAAAGCAATGGATACAGACAAGTCAAATATATTCCTTTTTCAATTATTAGTATTCTCGTTGTTGTCATATTCCCTCCAATTTCTTTCAATTTAATTTTTTTCCTTTTACTAAATACAACGATTAAGATTAGAATAAATAACAATTAGATTTTCAACACAGAACTTGATATGTATGTGAAGAAATCACTAAAATGTCAACAAATCATACTGATAATCCAAAGGTCCATTTCCACTAATATCCCATACAATGTTGTGTCTGATTTCATGTTACGTCAATTTGAGTTTGCTCGATCTAATCACTGAGAGTATTTTTACTAGTATCCCGTATTATAGTGTTATAAAAAATCTTGTCAAAATTGAAACACAATGTGGATGCAAATTGTAAACAGCAAATAGATTGCAAAGTGATGGATTGACTGAAGGAAGAATCATATAATCCAAAGAAAAAAATTGCTGCAATGAATTAATGAGAGAAGAAGTCATATATAGTAAGTAGAAGATGCTTCCCCTATAATTAATGTATGCACCTAAAAATTCTTAACAAATGATTGGAAATGATTAATTAACAATCTCATAACCTACCAAATCTCTCTTTAAGTAATTAGCAGCAGTATCATTATCGTGATTCAAGTTCATGACACGTATTATTCATTTTAACCTAACGAATGTCATGAATTTATCTTTTAGACTGTCATCGTCAAACTCAAAAGTGTGTGCACCATATAAATTTGTGTTATACCTTATAGAACTTTAGCTTTTACTCTCCCGTTCTAATGTGAAATTTACCTAAAATATAATATAGACTATTAATTTCTTCAAAAGTGCTTGCCAACTTAGACGTCTATCAGCCCTTTTCTATGATTCGCCCTCATAAGCCCGTTGTGATGGACGTCACAATCACTGACCTTTGGTGTCACTCATTTAGCATGTTAACACAAATTAAAGCATGAATAAATATCACTTAATCTTAGAATGAGTTAGAGTCTTACATTAATTGGGGAATAAACTGGTGGTTTAGTTATATGGATTTGAGTAATTCTCTTCTCATGAAATAGCTTTGGGGTTGAGTTAAGTCCAAGTGTCATATTTTTACATGATATTAGATTCATGTCCATCCCGTTTGAGATCCCAATCCACGCTTCAGCTGGGCCTGAGCATGAAGGGAGTGTTAGAGTGGGTTAGAGTCCACATTAGTTGGGAAATGGACGATTGGTTTGCTTATATAGACTTGGACAATCATCCTCTCATGAGCTAGCTTTTGAGATTAAGTTAGGCTCAAATACCATATCTTTACGCTTAATCATAAATAAGAGATGAAAGTTTATATGCAAGTCGTATGCCTTGCATTAATTTGTTAATTTTTTCACTAATTATTAACTACTTATATCTTGTTATATAAACATGTTCTCCACTTCTTAGTAAGCCAAATCACAATTATGCATCTCTTTAACCAAAGTAGTTGACGAACATTAGTTACATAATAACCTTAATTAGATTTAAAAAGATGCATAATAGGATATCCACCTAAAAATAAGGGAAATTTTCAAAAACATACCGCCCAATAAATAATATTATCTAACACTATATCTGAGGAAAAACATTATACATAATATATCAATTTTGTAAAAATATATATAATAATATATGAAAGATGTTTAAATATAAATATGAATTAATTCAGATAACAAACTTAAACATGAGCTACGTAAAGTAAATATTTTTTTCAGTAAACATCGAGTGGAATTTTCCCTAGAAATAATCACCAAGGCCTTTTTTTTTTTTTTTTTAAATCTGGAATAAACTCATGAATATTCAGTTCTTGAGTAAAGTCAGCAACTTTATTTATTGCAAGCAGCTATTGACTTTCTTAAAATATCTTCTTTTTTTTTTTTCTTTTTTCATTTTACTTTTCTTTATAAAACTTCAAAAAATCAAATTAGGACCACAAGTTTATTTATGCCCATTACTGTCATGTTGACATGATTATATTTGTACAATTTTTGTTCTTCATGTTTTTAAAGTGTGCTAAGACTTACTTTTTTCCCCATGTTGTTCTCTTTTAAGTGACCAACTTACAGGTAGGAGTGGATTCACGGTGTTGATCAGAGTTTACGTGAACTTAATATTTTTTGTATAAATTTTGTATATGAATTAAAAGATTTACCAGACATCTATAATATTTAGTTATGTATCGAATTATTATATATAATAATAAATTGAGATTGTTATAAAAATTTATAAATTTCAAATTTTGAATCTCTCCGAAAAATAACATTCAAAAGAGACTTTACTTTTCTTGTGTAGAAGAGCGTGAACTGTCACATTAATTGGTAAAGTGTCTCTAGCTAGTTGCTGCAATAATGTAGTAGCTAGGTACCAGTAGATTAAAATATTTTTGGAGCCCTGAACTAAACATAACTTTGTCCAAATTCAAGGATTTGCATACAAAAGATATACTAATAGTCCAAATGTGCAACTATTTGATACATATAGTGGATCAAGAGTGTGATCTTATTAAAGTTAAATTTTGTAGATAATTTTTACATATATATATATATACAAATAATTTCAGCCTAAAATAATTTGTTTAGCTGAACTCACAGAAATCATCCTATTTAGCTAAAACTAAAGGACAAAGTATGGTAGAACATGACACACTTGGATAGATGTGGCTCCGCCGCAGAACTAAAATTGGCGAAGGAGAGTCAGTTGAACATTTTTAGTAACAAAATTATATTGTGTACGAACCTGTTTTTTTTTTCTTTTAAAAAAATATATTATTTGCAGTTTATTGTTGTCATCCAGCTGTATCTCCAATGTTAAATAAAACATCATTCAACAGAAACAAAAGTGTTTTTGTTCCTTCATTTCCGGAGACAATCTTGGGTTGGGATGGCCATTTCATTTTGCTTCAAACATATATTACTGTCCAACAGCTAATTGCGGGTATTAAATTATCTTCCGGTGCTAACACAATTTGACAGTGTGTTAATATAGAGGCAGAAGCTTGTCAATCTAGAAATCGGTTAGTCCTTCTCTTTGATTTGTCACTGTTGATGTCCCTTTCATCATGGACATCACAATATTAAACTGTGAGTCAATTATTAATACATATTAACTTAAGATCACTATATTACTGCCTAAATTTTAAATTTTGAATTCTACCATTTGAGTATGTAAATTTAGATATACAGTGCAAACTTCCTTTTCTAGTGGAAACTAACTACATGCGTGTGCCTAATAATTAAAGAGTTCTAAGGTGTAACACCATGTATAAAGTTGAGACATGATACCAATAATTAAGATCTAGAATTCACTACTTGAAAGTCACAGCTAAAAGCCATACATTTAACATCACTAAAATAGAAACAACTTAATTCTAACAAATACTTTCTTGATAATCGTGGGTTTACTTTCACTCTAACACACATATCTATCTGAGTAGAAAGACCAGAAAATATTGTGGGAAATGATACCCATGCCACCAAGGCATTGAATTTCTTCTCTAGGTAAAAGGTTTCATGGTCTGATTTTTTTTCTCTCCACTATGTATGGATGATTTTTCTTGGATTCCTTATCTACTTTTTACTTCGATGTTAATTTTTCTTCTTTTTATTGATCTCAATCATGAAAAAGATTTAATGGAGATTGTAGTTTCTTTTCCATTGTCCTAACGGGTATAATTTGTTTTAAACTCAAATAAAAGAAGAGGATTGGGAGAAAAAAACGATCATCTAAGAGTGATATAATTATTCAAGTTAAAAACTTACCTAAAATAATTTATGTTGCTCAGACTCTTTAAAAATAAACGAGTGTGTGTCAGATATTTCAAAAATAATGTATTTTTGAAGAATTCTATATAGCTTCATCAATATTTTTAGAGCAATATAGAAAACAACTCAAATGCATGACATATAAACTTTGTATTTATGCTTTATAAAGTTCTTTTTTAAAATTATTTTTTAATATATGATTCATTTAAAGTATCATGTGTCAAGCTTAGAAGGTTATCCGAGGTCACTTTTTCTCTATGACCCGCCCTCTATCATGTTCGTCACATTCTTTCATTCTGTCGTGAAATTTACCTAGAACATCATGTTCAATCTTTCTCTATGACACGCCCTTTGTCACAATGTCACATTACCCACATTTAGTGTTGACGTCAATTTAATAATTGTGATAAATTAGTGTAATTTGGTATAATAATCGGATGTGAATAAGAGTCTACCGTTACCAGAGGTAATTAGTCAAGATATACGGAAACCGTGACCAAATATTAAAAAAATATAAAAAGGAAAAAGTTGTTCCAACGTACCTGGAGAGAATTTGGTGGTTGCAAACCACCAAACAAAACCACCCCTCCAATAAATACTCTTCAATTCTCTCTCTACGAAGCTTCCTAGAAGCTCACTATGAAGTCCTACTTAACCTCCTCCCTTTCTTCCTCTTCCCTTCCTCACATCAACCTCTTCTCTTCAATCAATCCATTTTCTCTGCAAATCCGAAACTATGAAGCTCATCAAAAACTTACCCAAAAAGCTCTTCAAGTACAAAAAGTCCCGCTCCATTTCCAAATCCGAAGACCCATCTTTCAGCTCCGGAACAACGTCCTCTTCCTCTTCCGAAAACTCACATCACAAGCCCAACAACAACGGCGGACTCTCTACTCCTACAAGCGTCTTACCGACTTTATCCAACGAGATCTCTGCCGACGAGTGGTCGGAGATCTCTGCTGCCGGAGTGTACGCCGATCTCGTCCAAGCGTTTTCAGTCATCGACAGAGACGGAGACGGTAAGATAAGTAAGGAACAACTCGAGACGATTCTGAGCAGAGTTGGCGGTAAATCACCGCCGAGCGAGGAGGAATTGATGTTGTTGCTTGATGAAATAGATAAGAACGGTGATGGATGTATAAGTCTCGACGATTTTGTAACTATCAGCTCGGCGTTTGAGCCGCAGGAGGAAGACTCCACCGAGCTGAAAGATACTTTTGATTTCTTCGACGAGGATCACGACGGTAAAATCACCGCCCAGGAATTGCTCAACGTGTTTAGAATGATTGGCGATGCACGGTGCACATTAGAGGAATGTAGGCACATGATAGAAAGCGTAGATAAAAATGGAGATGGATTCGTCTGCTTCGAGGATTTCTGCCGTATGATGGAACACCAAAAATGAAAAAAATAGAAGTCGTTTTTAATTTATTCCTTGTTTTATTTATTTGGGAAATGGATATAATCAAGGGCTGAGATTAATTAGGACTCTTGATCAGGTCAATCTAATGGCTAAGATTGATCTATATTTGGAAGAATTATCGATATGCCGTATATATAAAAATGAGGAAAAATTCCTCCCTTTTTAACCGATGATGGTATATTGAGCACACTTGCATAATAAGAGTATTGTTGTTGGGGTTCAATTCTTTTTTGTTTTCTCTTCCAACAAATAAACATGGATAAATAAGGCAAATAACATATTATAATTTATGACAAACATCACATTTTGGTGTTTTGGGGTTATGAAATAGAAATTAATGATTATGAAATGTTTTTTCGTGTGTATTAGTTTATACTAATTTTGTTGAATTTAGTAGATAAATTGTCGTTGGCCTAAAATTTGTTCGCTTTATTAGAAATGGCTTGATCATCAACATACACCATGATAAACATCGTTTTTTGACGTTTTAGAGTCACAAAATACAAATTCATGGTTATAATTGTTTGTGTATAATACTACATGTTGATTTTCATGAATTTGGTTGACTGATTTTAATTTGGTCGATCCAACAAAAATGATCGGGTGATTAATACTTACCATGACAAATATCATTTTTTTTACTCTTTGAGGTTATGAAACACAAATTCATTTTTATAGACATTTTTGTGTGTATTAGTAAATGTTGATTTTTCTAAATTTAATTGACGGATTTCGATTGGCTTGAAACTTGATCTGTTCAACACAAGTGACCTGGTGATCAATACTCACCGTGACAAATGTCATTTTTTTACGTTTCAGGATCATGAAATATGAATTCATGATTATGAGTGTCTTTTATGTATATTAATATATATATATTGATTTCTGATTGAACCAACAAACGCCAGTTGATATAAAATTTATTGATCTAAGACAGTCAAGAATATTTATATTCATAGTCAAAGATGATATTTTTGAGTCTATAAAAAAACGAATAACTACAAAAGTATTTGTCAATAATACATTTTTATTAATCAAAAATGAAAATTAAAGGCTCGAAGACGATCGGATATCGTTTTAATCTAAATCCATTCAAATGTCCAAATCGTCTATTTGCCATTGGTAATTAATAATTATGATTACAAATCAAATGACCTGCGATATATTGAACTTAAATTGTAATCCTAAAGGGACATTGTTAGATTGTTGAAATTACTTCTCAAAATAAGATGAACGGGTTAAATTTGTCGGAAAAAGATGAGGTCAAATAAAAATAGGCTTAATACCTAACGAGTTCTTAAATTTAGAATACTATATTTTATTTATATATTTGAATTAGGTTTTATTTTAATTTAACATTACTGAACACTTTTGGATTCGAGCTATTGACACCAATTTCGGAATCGCTAGCCTCTTCTTGCTATTTCTTCATAATTATTTGTAGTTATCGTTTTTCAATGTTCGACGGATGATTTCGAGTTTGTTCATCAAAATCTTAATTACTTTTTTTTCATTGACTCGTCATATCATTATATTTGATATCATGATGATATGTGACACTCTTTATCTTTCGTCATGTATTAAAAATAATATTATAAATTTTAAATTTTAAATCTGTCTTCAGCGTACTATTATTTCTCTTTGACCATATATATATATATAATTCTTTAAATTTGTCCTCATTTTAACCTTGTTCTATTTAATCCTCCAGCTCCATTTCTCATGTTTTATTTAAGCACAAA
Source organism: Datura wrightii (assembly GCA_035772735.1). Classification (NCBI taxonomy): domain Eukaryota; kingdom Viridiplantae; phylum Streptophyta; class Magnoliopsida; order Solanales; family Solanaceae; genus Datura; species Datura wrightii. The sequence continues at coordinate 168,593,213 of JASDFA010000003.1, forward strand.
ATATTAATTTTTATGTGTGCATTATTTTTACTTATATTTTTCAACTGTAATTTTCCACTTTAAAAATCAACAGACGTCCGTTAATTTTTGTAAAAAAAAAAGGGATAAAAGATCATAATTCTTTTTATAGTTTATGCAAATTTTTGCAGGAAAAATAACCAACGAAAGTATGTCGACTTTTTAAAGTTCGTTGGTTTTATTTTAAAAAAATCATTGGCAAACTGACGGAGTCCATTAAATTTTAGTGTTTACTGTTTTAGCAATGAATCAGCATTTTTTTTTTTACTTGTATTAAAAATGAGTTTTTTTATTTATATTGGAGCGAGTAAAAAATTAAAAAACGAGTATTTGGATTAAGTCAGATGACTTCAATGGTATAAGAAAAAATAAAATATGTGGTATTAGTTAATTGAATATTTTATTACTTTTTAAAAAAATATTTATCAATATATATTAAATAGTTTATGCTAAATAATATTATTTATATTTAAATAGAATATGAAAAATAGAAGAATTAATTTAGAACAAGATTAAAATAGAGTTTCAAAATAAAAAATAAAATAAATTCCAAAGACGGTGTATGTATTTGGCCTTTCTCTTTCTAGTCGGTTCATTGATCCATGTCCACATGCTGTCATGTTCAGAGTAGATACCTAGGAACAATTGCAATTATCTTGGAGAATATTTCAATTATCATATTTCCAAATTCAAATAATATTATTATTATATAAATTACCAATAACTCAAAGATGCTGCCACCATACGTAACTTTGATAATAATATAATAACCTAGTTTAATATTTTCTTAATGTTGATAAGTAAATGGTCGTAAGAATGAACGTGAGAATGTCTAATAATTAAATCATTTGTTTTTTTTTTTAATTTGAATAAATAATATGCTATGACAACAGATAATTATCCTGTTAATTAAACAAAGAAGAATTCAAGGGTTAGTGATATTAAACAAAAAATAAAACAAAAGCAATGTTCAATTTTGGCAACCATTTCAAAGGTAAATAATTAGTCTCATAATAAAAAGGATTATATCTGGAAAAAGTCTTGTTTGGACAAACAGATAATTTAAGACTGCTGGAGATTTGTAAATTCTTTCTTCTTGTTTCAATCTTCACCTTCCATGAAACTTCATAGTCAAAAATCCGATTTCTTGGCGAACAAAGTTTAGAATCTATAAATATTTGTAGTATGAAAGGAGCGTATAACTGAGGTGCAACCCCGCTATATTTATTTGTAATGAAAGAGAAATAGAATGAAATTTTTCACAAAACAAAAGAAAAAAAAAATGTGGCGTTAAATTTTTTTTATCAATACAAATACTGAACAACGAGCGAAAATAAAAAATAAAGACAGCAGGATTTTTGTGTTTTTTCTTGTTTTTTGGATCAATCTTCACCTTCCATGAAACTTCATAGGAAGTTAGTACATCTTTAATTATGGGACAAAATGTCAGGAATAAAATGTGGTCTGGACTTTTCTTTACCCAATAGGTTGCGATTAAAAGATAAAAGAAGTGACAGCTGCTAATAGTGTGTATTTTGGACTTTAGTTGATCATTCATTCATGGAAATTGCTTCCAATTTTAGGTACACCATCAGAGGCTTGACGTGACTTTCATTTTTAATCAGAAATCTCGTGTTCTCATTTGAAACATGAAAAATTTATTTTTTGATAAAGAGTAATTTACACTTTTATATTATTAAAATTTTACTATATAATATAAATAATATTTTCCGTATTCAGTAAACTAAATGAGTTAGGTGAAATTTTGAACTGGAATTAATAAAGTTTAAATTATGAATCCATGTATACAATTTATTTACACTATTATTATTGCATATAAGTTAAGCCCTTGATCAAATACATGCATGTAATTGGATCAAGTTATTTATGTTCATTGCATGTTTGGTCATGTATCCACTAGGAAACTGGCAACCAAATTGGAACCAAAATAAAGTAGGCCAGATGGTACAGTGAGCTTCAGAAAAAATAAAGCCTGACATGTTGATGGGATGATTAGGGTCCTTTCATTTGATAATTAGAGGTCTCGAATTCGAGCTCTGGACATGAGGAAAATCATGTTGGGAGCGTTGCTCCCAAAATGTTGAGGCAATCCGAATTTAGTTAGACTCGAATATCGGACACCGAATGGAAAACCACAATGCAATCTATGCACTTTGCATATACTCTTTGATTATAAGACAATGTTTGGAAAATTTCACTTAAACTAGAAGGGTAATGGAGCACGGGCCCAACATACTGGGTTTTGATGTAATATTTTTTTACAGTTGTGTTTTAAGTTTATACCAATAATAAAACTAAATAAGTTAACTATACTTAACCAAAAGTGTTTGTATTGACACTGTCATGCATATACACGTGTATAACAAAGAGACTTGTATATTTCTATAACTAAACCTACATTGATTATATGAGTCGTTCCCATACAACAACAGAAACCACACAATTTTGCTGCAGAAGTCATGGGGTCATAGTTTGTATAGAAATCTAAGAATTCCTTGATGCCTCCTCGCTGAAATTTAGGTCCTGCAAACATTTGAAGTTCTCTATCTGGATGTGTATTCTGAATATCTTAATCACAACATAGATTCTTATTGTCAGTCAGTACCCAGGGAAGAGCAAGAGAATTGGAAATAACAAACGTTTTGTACAGAGAATACCACAGAGTAATTCTTTTCTTTAGTAGAACAAGTGATTATATTTACAGAAAATATTTAGTGTTTCGAAGGTCTGAATGCAACAAGATAACCAAGACATTTTCTTCTTTACCAGTGAACCACAGCTTAGACGTAGTGGTGTATTCTCATTGTACAAGTACTGTAATTTACAGCATTCTTGATGTCACTCCAACAATAATGTCGGACATCAACTAATCCACATGCAAAAGAGAAGCACAATCAGTGTCTTGCAAAGTTAATCTACCCAAGTACAATTCACTAATATGGTCAGCGCATAAAGGGATGCATCTCTTGTTCAAATTCTCATGTATAGCAGCCATTCCTGGAACCCACTTACTTCGATCAAATGGATCCAGATTAAGCAGATTCTGAAGTAACCTAATCCGGTAGACAATAGTATCTCTTCTGTCACAAAAATGAGCAGCACAGCGGTAAGCGGGCTCATCAGAAGCTAATCTAATCAATGTCATCCCCAAAGAACCATCCACAGGCTTTGGATCAATGAGATCATTATCTCCCATCATTTTGACTTCTCTCTCGGTGGGAAAATGCACTTCTTCAACCCCATTAACATCAGAAACTTTCAGATCCTTGGTGTAATGTCTGATTGCTTCCTTCTTTGAGGATTCATGCTTCTCTGCTAAAGTCAAGATGCACGAGAATCTTAAATGATAAGATACTATAATCTTCAACTTTTTGAAGTTGTGGCAGCAGCAAAAGAAATCAAGCCACCTTCTCCCAATACCAGCATACCACTTGATAATATCAGTATCTTCAAGAACCATAAGTAAATTAATCGGCCTAGGACGGCCCATATGATTTGTAAATCCAACCAGTTTGACTGCCTTCCTAACAATTTCTAAGGGCACCTCGACTTTTATGCATAACTTTGTCAGATCTGCAATAGTCTGATCAGAGTATTTCCTTTCCTCTTCTTCCTCTGCTATCTTTACTTGTTCCTCTATTACCCTTTTTGCTTTGACAGGATTTAAGTACCTGTCAACTTGCTCTTGAAAGTTGTCATAAGCATCCACGAGTTCACGGGGCAGCTGATCTCTGATCCTTTTCAAAGAGAGGAAGTCACCAGCTGAGAGCATCTGGTGCCATTCCCAACGATCATCGACAGATTCCAAAAAGTCTTGCATTACCTCTTCAGCCCAAGAATCAAAGATTTGGTTGACTTCACTCTCAATCTGTAAATCAGTTTTGAAACCATTGGCACGCTTCATCTTCTTAAATAAATGACTGAATATCTTCATTCCCAATTTCTTCCTATTAGACTCTTTAGCATTTCTCAACTCCAAAGCTCTAACTTCTTTCTGCCGGAGGTACTTTTTCCTCGCCCTAATCGCCTTTTGTGACATTGGTGGGTGCAAGACAGACGGCTTAACTGCCTGAAGCTCCATGCCCAAAAATTCTATCTTCTCAGAAGTAGCACTATGAATAACAGTCTTAACCTTATCAATACCGAATTCCATATTTTTCTCAAGAATCTGCACAAGCCTACTCTTCAAATCCATAGTCATCATCTTTGTCCCCGACGTGATAACCAATATCTCATCCAAATATCTAACTGCATATATCTTCAATGGCTTATAGAAAGCATTCCCCGGATATCCCTCAGCAAGGTCATTAGCATCAACTCTCGGATTCTCCCGATTTGTTTTAAGCCTTAGGTCTTGAATTTCCTTATCAAAACTATTAAAGTAAATGTTAATCAATATTGAATCCAACCCACATTCTTGAGGAAACCCTCTACCTAAATAACAACCACCCAATTGAATGCTCACTATTTCAGTATCAAACAGCCTCTTTATCAAACCAATTAACGCCTCATCACTAATTTTCTCTTCCATAACCCTACACAGATTATCAACATGCTTATTTTCAAACTTTGCAGGATTCAAACAAACAGTAAACCACCAACTGGGGTTCTCAACAGAGTTCTTAAGGTAACGAATAGCGGTATGTCGACCCATATTAGCACGTCCACCATAACAAAATGTCACAAACCTATCATCATATATAGCTTCAAGAACCATTCTAACAGCTTCAATAACTACTTTAAGCTTCAAATTAGGAAGCACAAGTGATTTACCTTTAACTGAAGATGGAGGGATGATAAAGCAGCAATCTTTGACATCAAATTGGTTTGTAGAGAGCTGAGAGGAGAGTTGTTGAAGTGAGAAGAAATAGGTTGAGACAGAATCAAGAGTGAGGGTGTTCTTGTTATTGGGTTTGAGATTGTGGCAAGCTGTGAGGAGGAAAGAGGGCAAAGCGACGACGTTTTGGAGGAGGTTGTGAAACTTGCCATGGTGATAACTGGAGAGGATGAGGTTCTTGATGTCTGATTGAGAAAGGGGTTTCGTGGGGTTTAGGTAAAGAGATGAAGATGGAGGAGAAAGAGTAGAAAGGTGGAGTCTTGGAAGTGGGAAAAGTGTAATCTTGGGAACAAATTGCAGTGTGGTTCTTCTGAGAGTCCAGAGCATTGAGGCTTTGAGGGTGAAGTTCTGATGACTCAATTTACAGTTCTAATTTGAGGTTTGCCGCTTGGTAAGGAAACGGGCTATGAATGGGGGCTGGGTGAAATGGTTTACTTATTTTCAGATTTCAAACTAAAGAACAATAATTCAAAGCCCATCAAATTTAAGATTAGAATGAGCTTTCAACGTGTGATTTTATCTCATTGATTTTAAATTATACGATAAAATTTTAAATTTTTTAAAAAAATTTAAATATGGACTTAAATATAAAATTTAACTCACATGCTTATATTTTATAAAAAAAAAATTTAATTTACCATTTTATATATACCAACAAACGACTCAAAGTAATAATGTTTGTTTGTCTTCTCGGTCATATGATCGAGAAATGCATGCTCAACGAGGGGATTGTCTGTACTACGTAGGAGAGTTATATTAAAAAGGGTTGTACACTACAACTCATGTTCAATATTACTTTTTATTGAACTAAAGTTCGATCAATAAATATTGTAATTTTTTTCTAACATAACTTTGTGATAGCATATCATATTATGTTATGAACTTTTACTTATTTGGTAAAATTGTATAGGAATTGAAAAAATTATGATAGTTTTTACAACTTATAAAGTTTTTATGTTCGTGAGAAAAAAAATACAATTACTTTAAAATTTCAAATTGCATATCCAAATAAAATTTTAACTTCAGTGTATCACGATAGTTGGGACACAAAATCAAGGTAGACTTTATTCATAATTTTTTTCTTCTTCTTTTTATTTTATTGCAAAATACTAAAAAAATTTAAAAGAAAATGATTTGTGAATATTTCTTTTGCAATAAGAAAACGATAATATAATTTGCTTGATTAACACAACATGTTATTCCGAAAAAAAAAAACTCAATTAAAGTAAATAAATGTCTTTATTTTTCTTTATTTAAAGCACCCAAATATATGACACTTTAACATTTATTCCTTGCTATGGAAACAAGAATTGTATATATTCCTTCATAATAAATCCTTTAAAAGTGCTGCATCATCAAACCTTTGTCAAATAATTAACCATCTCAGCTGCAACAACTCCTAATCATAATACTGGTATGAAATTTATTCTTCTTTAGCAATATATTGTTAGCATTAAGTCTTGTTAATTTTCTTTTTCCTATTTAGATACGACTAATTTTTAATCGCTCACCCGTAATAAAATAGATAAGGATGTGCTTGATCCGATATAGCATCGAAATGTGTATCTATCATAATGAAATGCATATATATTACTAGGAGGATTTAGATTATATAAATTGATCACAATGTAAGAGTTTAACGTGTGATAATAAGTTAACTATCAATTAATGTCTTGTCATATGATTTTACTTTTAATTACCTCTTATAAGTAACCTGATTGTGTAGATATTTACTAGTATTATATTTTTTTTTCTAATTTGTGTAGACTTCTTTGTTTATTTAGATGATATAAACAAATAGTGTAGAGTTTTTACACTATATATTACTATAGTTCATGTGCTAGCATAAATGCTAAAATTTTGTAAACAATTTTTAATAAGGTTGATTGATGCATGCATAAAAGTTAAAACTCCATTGACTAAGGTTTCTTTTCAATCAGGAAAATACAAAGAAAATGACCTTAGAATCTGAAATGATGGACATTAAAATCTCAAGACAACAAACAATATCAAGAAGGCGTCTAATACCAAAAGTTCCATTATTCATGAGAATTGACAATAAAAAAAGTGATGACTATGATCCTAAAGTTGTTTCATTGGGACCTTACCACCATGGAAAGGAAGAACTCAATTTTGTTGAAGATTTCAAGCCAAAGGCTCTAGAAATGTTCATTCATGGAAGTAACAAAACCCAAGATTTCTTCCTTGAAGAAATTCTCAAGGAGATCGAGGATTTTAAAAGTTGTTACCTCGAAGAATTCGCGAATAAGTATAACGACTATGAATTTGCTCGGATGATGCTCCTCGATGCGTGTTTCGTATTAAATGATTTCGAGATATCAACAAGGTTCACATCAAATTTCGCTTCTAAACATAGCAACACTATCAAGCACCTTGGCATTGCGGTTTATTTGATCACTAGACGTGACCTATATTTGCTCGAAAATCAGGTATCAAAGGCAGAGCCATATATAGGATCAAGGATGGTCAATTGAAAGTAAACCCCCTTTTATTTTAAATACGTGTATATTGAATTTTGACTTTTAGGTACCTTTTGGCGTTCTTAAGCTGCTGGTTAAATTGAGATATGACGATGATTCACTTGAAGACAAAGTGAAGAGCTATTGTTCTCAAATGTTTTTCGATAAGCAAGAGGAGTGCATGAGAATGAAAGAAAATGAGACAGAACCCCCTCACCTTCTTGAAGTTTTTCGAAGGGTACTGGTTGTCAGTGGCAGTGATGCTGAAGCAGCTAATGTTGTCAGACAGTCGCGTAGTTATGATTTCATCTTTGATTATTTTAGAGATCGTTGGAGAAAAAATCAAAAACAGGAATTGCTCATCACTAACGTGTTTCGTTCTGTCATGGATTTGAAATCAAAGGGGATTCATTTTAGGCCTAGTGGGATTGATTCTTTAAAAGGTGTGAGATTTACATCTCACTATTACTATGCAAAACTCAAACTCCCATCTTGGTATGTTTCAACATACACTAAAGTATTTTTCATGAATATGATAGCTTATGAATTGTGCCCAAATGGTTCAATTGATGGAGCTGTTGCGTCATACATAAATTTCATGAAGTCACTTGTGATTTCACCAAATGATGTGAAAGAATTGAGAGAACAGAAGATCATATTCAACTCATTGGGAAGTGATGAAGAAGTGGTACAAGTTTACAAAGAACTTAACACTTATGGGGCTGATGATCCATCACTTTTCCAGAATGTGAAGAGGAATATTGAACGACATTATAATAGCAAAGGGAAGACTTGGATTGCTGCATTCATTGATAAATATTTTAATACCCCATGGTCTTTCACTGCTTTGGTTGTTACTGTTTTTCTTACTTTCTTGACTGTTGTTCAGACTTATTATGGCAGCCCATTTTATCATTCTTATCATCAATGAGAGAATAACAACTAACATATATCTCCTCCGTAATTTCACAAGTGAAGTTTTGATCTTATTCTTATCTTATAAAGATAGAGATTCAGACTTTCGTCGGTCATGTTACTATATTTTATTTATCTGGGGTGATTTAAAATTGCCCTAGACTATAATTATGATCTTTAGATAACTTGTTTATAAAAGATCTGGGAAAAGAAAAAAAACAATGATTAAATTTGCCCTTAAACTTTGCTAATTGCTCTAAAGATTGTCCTTCAGCAGTTGCTGTAAGTCCATATGGGAAAAATTGAGTCATTTTGGTAATGACAGGACATTTCTTTAAGATTTTCTACTTTGTATTTTAAAATTCCTATTCATTCAATTAAATATGCCAATGAAAATTGGGACGACGGAAATATCAAACAGAGAAAGAGGGAGCTATGTGCAACATACCATAACTTCAGGGGAAGGCATTCGCAATTAAAGGAGCTCACTCAAGTTTTGTTCCCTTTTATAGAAAGCTTATAAAATATAAAAAATTGTGTCTTTCACTTCCGCTCAGCTCTGAGCACAACGAAAATTGAATTCTCTCGATCTCATAGTATACAGTGTCTTTAAATTATCAATCTTTTCACAATTTTAAGTCGCTGACAGATCCAAGATTTAGTGTACTTGTCAAAATCAGTGAGTTTTGTTGAACCCCCTGTGAAGGGTTTGATTCAGTCTCTGTAGTGAGCAATCAGTATATTTTTTCACATAATACGTAGAGGTGGGGGTCGGGGGTTGAGAGAATAGAAGAGGAAAGAATGGGTGGTGGATCTTGGATAAATATGAGGGCATTTGATTGGAATACAGGGCAGACAATACTGGTTGCCCTTTTGGTAATGGTTGGATCTTTTTATACTGGAACACTTTTTGGGAAGAACCCGTCTCTATATATTCCTCAACAAGAGCAAGAACAGCTTCAACAGCAACAAAGTTCCTCAGAATCTAGCTCTGGTTATTACTCTTTTTCTCGATCTTTGTGAACATATTAAGTTTGAATCTTTTTAGTTACCAAAAAAAACGTTTGAATCTTTGAGTGTTAATGAAGAAGATGCTGAGAGTGTTTGAGTTATAGAGGAAGAAAATAATTCTCTTTTTCAGATTAGTCTCAGCTGTTAACATTCTCACCGGGCTTGGGTAGGGAGAGTGCTGGGTGCTAGAAATAGAAAGAGGAAATCTTTGTTGTGCAAAGTTATTGAATTAATTTTCTGGATCGCTAATAACAAGAAGAGGAAATCATTTAGAGTTGCTTAAAGAAATGGGTGATCCTTTTTTGGTACGTGGAAATGGATAATCTTTTTGCCAAAAGGTGTTAAATTTTCATCGTGGACAGTAAATTGGATAGAGATATGGTAATTAAGAGCTGTTTTGTTTTTTACTTGAGCAATATACAATTGTCAATGCAGTAAAAACTAATCTTTATCATTGTTATGTACTGTCTTTAGGCAAGTGTTGTGGTTTATTTAGTTGGGACTAGACAGAAGTGAAAGTGGTGTACTCTGATCAATTTGGATAAATGTTGTGTCTCACTTATATAGGAATGACAGCGAGGTGGATGATTAATGGCTTGGCTTCTATTTTGCTAAGTGGTTTAGTAGACATTGCAAATTTGGCAAGGACACTTTTGTGGTCCGAAATTGGACAATGTTCAGTGGAGTCGAATAACTGGTTGTTGATTATGTTATGCCCAATAGAATTACAAGGGATCTTCCTTGGCCATTTCTCATGTTGCAATCTCTGTACTGGATATTTTAATGGCAAGAGCAGACTGTCCTTGGATAGCTGTGGGATCGAAGTCTTTCACACAGAGTTTCCATTTTCAAATGTTCCTTTGCTTTCCTTGGGAGGCACATAAAGGTGGTGGATTCTGGTGTAGTTTTTCCAGTAATTCTGTCAATTGATTCATTAAAATAGGAAAAAAAGAAAGTATGTAATTGAAATGGTGAAAGATGCCAACAATTGGTGGTATGTTTAACGTTTTTGCTCAATTGGTTTAGAGATATTAGGATTTAGCAGGTCCTCAAGGAAAGAGATTTGTGTTACGACTTCAGATATTAGTTCGTGATTCTCAAAAATGAGTGTTGTTTCTGCAGATTGACAGAATCAACTAAAACACAAAAACAGTGACATATGATTGGTCATGAAATACTGCTCTATAGTTCATATCAATTTGTTATTTGTTTGAGTAGATTCTGATAGATTCTTTCTCATAGATGTTCTTTTGCATTTTCTGGTAGAAGTTTTCAAGTAGAAGTTCTTTTCCAAGAAGTAGATTTTTCTATAATGTGATTGTGGTATCCTGATCCGTAAAACAATATGTTAAATAGTCGTCTAGTGGCCTAGTGGGGGTGAGGTCAGGTCTAGGTTCAAATTTGAGCTCAGTCTTGACTCTCTTATTTTTTCTCCTTCATAGTTTGTTGAGTTTCAGATGATTTTAGTTCTGATCCAAATTATGCATGCAGGTGCTTTGAAGTTTAAAAACAAGGTGTCTCTTTCGTATCGGGTGATACCATTGAAAATCCCTGAAACAGGAGTAAATGTTTGTCCTTTGAAATTTAATGAGTATATCCCATGTCATGACTTGTCTTATATTAAAGAGCTAATGCCGAAACTGGATCTTTCAAGGAAAGAAGAGCTTGAGAGGCATTGTCCTCCACTTGACAGGCGCTTGTTTTGTTTGGTGCCGCCTCCAACTGATTATAAGATACCAATAAGGTGGCCAATTAGTAGGGACTATGTGTGGCGGAGCAATGTGAACCATATACGTCTTGCAGAGGTAAAAGGTGGACAAAATTGGGTGCACGAGAAGGATCAATTTTGGTGGTTTCCAGGTGGTGGAACTCATTTCAAGCATGGGGCTCCTGAGTATATTGAGAGGTATGCATGGTCTCTTGTCTTTCACATTCCACCCGACAGTCTTGAACTTACAGCTCTTTGAGAATTCATTTTCTTAAGCATATGAAAAGAAGTCAGTCTGAAATTTATGATGGCTTTCCTCTAAGCATCGGTGGGTAGATTTACCCGGTGCTTGTACTGGTATGGGGAGATGCAGTACCTAGTGTAATAGTAATGGTAAAAGAGAAGTTAACTGGAGTATATCCCTAGTAGATTGCCTCCTTTTATTTGCCAAGACCTACAACAATAAAATAAAATCATTGATTAAATGTTTCAGAAATACCAACGATGCTCTTTTAAAATGACAAGTACAACTTTCATATCTAATCTTTGCCTTTTGTTTTCTACTTGATGATGTTTGTTTACAGACACCATCCAAATCCAAACAGAGTCTATTTTACTTGATACATTTGAAAGTTGCTTACAGACTCCATCCAAATCTATCACTCATGATATTCATCTATTGTTCTTAGGTTTGAGTTGGTGTCGATCTTGTAGACACCCTTGTTTTTATGTATCTCATTTATTTAGTTATTTATTTGGTGCAGGTTAGGAAATATGACAACTAATGAGAGAGGTGACTTACGATCTGCAGGGGTATTTCAAGTGCTTGATGTTGGTTGCGGTGTTGCCAGTTTCTCTGCCTATCTTCTTCCTTTAAGTATAGAAACAATGTCCTTTGCTCCCAAAGATGGTCATGAGAACCAAATTCAGTTTGCTTTGGAACGAGGAATAGGTGCAACATTATCTGCTATAGCAACAAAGCAGCTGCCATATCCTAGCAAATCTTTTGAGATGGTGCATTGTTCGAGATGTCGAGTTGATTGGCATGAAAATGGTGAGGATTGTGTTCATTATAAAGGAAAATCTTAAACTGAAATATATTGCTGCTATATGTTATTGCTTTGGAATAAACTCTGGAAACTTATAGTGAATATTTGGCTTCCTACATCCTGCATATTCATCATTCTTAAAATTTGCACTTCTTGAATTTGGTGTCATGTCAAAAACAAAGCTAACTTACCATCCACAAAACAAGCCACGTGAGGTTAATTCTCTATAATTGACTATGGGCATCACTATGCAATCTTTTACTTCTATCAAATCCACGTATGTCAGATATGGAGCACTCTTTGGATTTGTGCCCTCCAGGCTAGTTAGACTCTTCTCTTTTATGGAGGTAGCATGTATATCTTGTCTTTGTTGGGTGTAATGTGACTTTAATTCACATTGAATACATTGCTCGAAGATACAAGTCCTCTGGGCATCGGAATAGCATTCATCTTATTTAAAAGTGAAAAGCCATTGTTTCCCTCTCATGCTACTTCGCACATGTAGCTCCTCCACTGTTCCGTAATAGTCTCAAAACTCTTAAATAATTTTATTCATCAAAGAAGTTCACATAACGAACTCTCACGACTGTATGTCATACCTCAGAGTCTCAGTCTAAGAACATAACTCTGAGTCTGCATGGTGAAATGAAAGGAGGAAGTTATGCGATATACCCTTTTCATTTGGTATGACCACATAGTTTTCGTTTCTGCATTATGCCATTCTTGACAAGGTGAACAGCCTACATGAGAACTATGTTGCTTGGACCCTCCAAAGTTATTGCCACACCCGTGTCGGATCCTCAGATAATGCATTGCTTTTGGAGGATCCAACACGCACCCGGTGGTATTTTTGAAGAGTCCGAGCAACATAGCATGAGAATTCTTTGGTAGCCCTGCATGTCACGTCCACATGGTAAATTTTGATTTGAATAAAAAGGTCCATGTTTTCATTCATTTCCTGGGTGTTGGTGCAGATGGTATTCTACTCAAGGAAGTGAACCGCCTATTAAGATCAGATGGCTACTTTGTCTATTCGGCTCCACCAGCTTATAGAAAGGATAAGGATTTTCCACAGATATGGGACAAATTAGTACATCTGACATCTGGAATGTGCTGGAAGCTCATTGCACGGGAAGTTCAAACAGCTATTTGGATTAAGCAAGAAAATAGTTCATGTCTTCAGCATAATGCAGCGGAGAAATTCGTAAACATATGTGATTCTCAGGATGATTTTAAACCATCATGGAAAACACCTCTGAGGAATTGTATTACCCTAAGTGACACATCATCCAATACAAAGAAACTACCTCCTCGGCCACAACGTCTTTCGGAGTATTCACAAAGTCTTAGTCAGCTAGGTTTGTGAAATTCTATTCCTTGGTGCAGTTATATTGATATCCTGTTGTCCAGTTGTTTAGTTTGGCAACAATATTAAAATGACTGAAAATGTAATATAAGATAAAGTTTTATATTCTGACAAATAAGTCTTCTAAAGTATCCGTTCAGATTGATAATAACAAGCTAGGAAATCACCCTCTCTTAATTTAATATAAGTGCAGTAATTATGATATAGCTAAACCTTTTATTTTCATGCTATGATTGTTTCCTCTAATGCCTATGGTACCATAAAATTATAGTATAAAGGGTAAATTTGTGACCAAAATCTTATTCATGATCATATATTTTTGTATATGAAAGTAATAGATCAACTAGATGTGGTTAGGAAGACTGCCAAGCCACTGAAATCCCGATTCACAACTTTGAGACCCTTTTCTTAGGTAACCTTTAACATCTGTAAACTTGGGGCCCCTGATTTCACAACGTTGAAGCTCCTTTTTTGAACATTTGTAAACTTCTTTGAGTATTCTTTTTAACTTTCTTTTGGGGAAAGAACGCTTACATCAACATGTTAGTAGATGTGACGCAACTTGTTCTCAAGTTTCATATAGTATTCCACAATTCAAAGCAGTTCTGAGCTTCAGTTTTCCATGTATATTTTCTCAGTATATAAACGTTTTGTCGAGCCCGAAACACTGCACCTATGTGTTTAGATAAGTTCGAATAGAGTAACTGTTTGCTCTAGTGCTCGTCTAGATTGCTTCTTCTAGTTCTTGGCATTGTCTGTATTTTTTTCTAGTAAAAGTTAGACATTGTAATCTGTAAATTTTGTTAGTTCCGTCCACTTTCCTCAAAATGCTATCTCAAAATGAACTGGAAGCTTTTTGTATATTGAGTGTTTATCTTTGAGAATCTATCATTAGCCATGACATGTTATAATCTGTTCGCTGCAGGTATTGATCGAGAAAAGTTCTTAGCAGATACAATCTATTGGCAAGATCAAGTTCGCCATTACTGGAGACTGATGGATGTAGAGGAAAAAGAAATACGTAATGTAATGGACATGAGTGCTTCCCTTGGTGGATTTGCGGTCGCCCTCAGTACATGGCCCGTCTGGGTGATGAATGTAGTTCCTGTAACAATGACCAACACCCTTTCTGCCGTTTATGATAGGGGTCTTATAGGCACTTTTCATGACTGGTAATGTGTTATTAGGTTATACCTTATAAAGCTCTTTTCTGAATAAAAGGTGCCATGACGATGTTGTACTGGTATTTTTAGGTGTGAATCATTCTCCACATACCCGCGCTCTTATGATTTGCTGCATGCCAATAATCTTCTCTCTCACTATAAAGGCCGTGAAGAAGGTTGTTTGCTTGAGGATATTATGCTGGAAATGGATCGTATCCTACGACCTCAGGTAAGCATATCTCGTTCAGACTTTTGATGCTTGTGAGACTTCAAATGTCAATTAACTCATAAGCTTGATTCTTAGAGAAAACTTGACCATTTTCTTACATTGCGTGCTTTTTATTTGCGCAAGAGCTATTAATATTCGTATAAACTGTTTGATCATTCTTCATATCTGCAATCATTTCGACACTGAAAAGATTATTCCCAGCTTGAAAGGATACTTTTATACTGCCTTTGAGGTTTGTGGAACAAAGGACAATCAGAACTTCCTATTCACTAATGTCTAATATATATTCTGATTAAACGATAACTGAGATTAGCTATGTAGTTTCTGTCTTTATATATGCTCATGCCATGTCTATGTCCATGTTCATGCCTATACCGGACATTTCAGCTACGATCAAACTACTCAAGTTTTCATTCAACTGATATGCAGGGATTTGTAATTATCAGAGATGAAGAATCCATCATATCGCGAGTACATGATCTTGCACCAAAATTTCTTTGGGACGTCCAATTACATTATCTAGAAGACGATCAGAAAAAAACCGAGCCAGTCTTATTTTGCAGGAAAAGGTTTTGGGCCATTGCCTAAGGGGAGTTGTTCATTCAAATCTATCACTGAAAGGTGAATATCCGGGTTCAATTCTTCAACTTACTGGATAGTAAGTAGTGAATCAAATCTTGCATCTCATCAAATTCAGTTAAATTTTTCATCAGTCTGCAAGATGCCAGGATGTATACTAGTCTTTCTTTTTCCTGTTTTACTATTTGAAGTTTTGACAGAGCTGTAAAAGTTATATGAGAAAACAACTATATGCTAACATAAAGAAACACTAATTTCTTTGTTATTATAAAGAAGTAGAAATGCAAAATGTTAGGTCATTGCAATTACTCTTATTTTCTTATGACTAATTTGTCTTTTTTTTAATCTGCCCTCTATCTCCACGAGTTAGAGTAAGGTCTTATTTTCGGAATTAATAGGATTTTAGTGTGAAAAAAATAATTATAAGAGGAACATTAAATTGAAGTTTGTGTTGACAAGACAAGACAAGTCTCATTATCAAAGCCCTATTTATCTGCCATTTATGTCTCAAACAAACTTCTTGTTTCTTGGTAGAAAGAAAGAGTCTGCAGTATGTAGTTGTATCACTTTCTTGGAAATTTGATAGATTATTGTTTACAAAACATGCTTATTATCATGTCAAACAATACAGTTTATCGCTTTAATTTATTAGTTAATGGCACATGGAAGTCAGTGCAAAAAATCAATCTAAGCTAACAACTGAAAGGCAAAACTGTAAAAACTCTGAAACCTGAGTCAGTAGTAATGTAAGAGTACAAATTAAATTAGTGTAATACATACAGAGTGATGGAAAGATCATGGGTTTCTGCCACGTGTCAGGGTACTGACTGAGAAGTGAAGAAGGAAAGGTCATTCATTAACTCACCACACACACACACACATATATAGGCACTTAGTACACATACTATTCTCTTGTCCCATCAAAATTGGCTAAGCAAATTGAGACAAGAATGAACCAACCGCAAGTTATGTTAATTAGGTTAGATTTGTATTGATCATTGACATATATATGTAACTAGTTTTATTCTAATCAATATGTGGTGGTCAAGATGGCCATTGGGATGGCTGTCCGAATGCATATTCCCCTCCCCCAAGCCCCTACTGTGATCCTTCTGATGAAGTTTGGAGCCCAAACAACTTGTTAGATATGGGGAAAGTGTACCAATAGTCACTTGGAGGACCATTATTTAGAGAATAGCCAAAGTTCATATATTTTTTTTTCCTAAAATTTAGCCTTAGTTGGGGTGTGGGGTGTTGGATTGTAGGGGGGGGCGGGGGTTGTCCACCTTAGTGGCACTCAAATTTGAGGAATTATTGTGAGCTTGTTATGATGATAGGGTTGGCTAGAACAGAAGAAAGTCAAAGGGGATGGGGGGAAAAAAAGTAGAAAGTGGATTTTGCAATGGGGGGCCTATGTTTTTACATATATGGTTTATGTTCCCCCAAAGGAAGCAGAAAAAATTAGGGACCTTAAAAAAAAATTTCTACACCAAATCCTAATAATTAATCATAATCACCTTTGCTTACCATATATATAATACATACACTATAACAAATAATTGCTAACAATTGATCTAAAGAACTAAAACCAATATTTAGTATCAATTAACTTTGTATTATGTATACTTAAATGAGCCCTTATTATCCCTAATTTATTTGCAATTTTTATATAAATAGCCGATTTGATCCATCTATTATTTTTCCTAATCAGTATATATAGACTCTATGCTGATTATATATAATTACTTACATCTTATATATATATATATATATATATATATATAAATATATCATACGTTTGTCGATTAATTTTTATTTAAATAAGTGGGTGGATAAATATTTAAATTAAATTCCCAATTTACTTACTTTTTTTTTGTGTGTGTGTCAACCCACTTTTCTATAGTTAAAAAAGAAAAAAATTACTCACACTTAGTGATCTTTAAATATATCCTTGCCTTATTTGGAATTTAAATCCAACTATCATCTAATATTTTGATTGTTTAATATCACTTTAAGAAGGACTAAGATTTTATCTTTTTAATTATGATTTGAAGTCGTAATCATTATTTATTTAATCCCACCAACAAAATTATAAGATTATGACATCCTAAAAGCTCGAGATTTAAAAAAAAATATTATGGAGGAGTCATTTAATTTGATTGGAAAAGGGATAAATAATAGATTAAGGTGTACCATTAAATAAAATAATAGATAAAATAACAACTAGTCTTACTTTAAGGCAATATAAAATATTTTCATGTGTTTTCTTTTTCAACTTTTTCCCTATTAGGAAATGTTGATGGGGGCAAATTAATGATTAAATAACAAATTTAAAAAAGTTAATCGAATCTCTCTATAAAATTACTTGAAAACGCATCTAATTAAGTGATTAATTTTGTCCCCACTTTGTCTCCACTTGATTTACAACTTGCTATAATCAATTAATTTCTTATTAATCACAGATAAAATTTGTCACATTAACATATTACTCCTTTTCGTCTCGAAGTTTGATTCTTGTCAAAATATATTTATTTAAATTCAGTGTGTACATCAAATCGAACAATATAATAATAAGAGTTAATTAAAAGAATTTTTTATATATATAACTCAATAGGCAAAATATTATGCAAGGAAATTATTTGAAAGTTCATATATATAACATGTCGTGCATTAATATAAATATTGAGTGCGAATAATTTCTTTTCCACGTTTGTTTGTGGGGCTGTTTACGTGCAGTATATATATATATATAGATAGATAGATAGATTGATAGTTGTTTAACATGACCTAACACTTGTTATAGAAGTTGTTTAGCTATTCAATTTTTTAAATTACTTTTTCCAAATTATCTTAATATTTTCCCACCACTAGTTAATATAAATATGTATATATAAAAGTTATACGAAGATCCAAATAATTTTTTTTGTTCAAGCCGACCAAAGAAAATTGAAACAGAATGATGAAGTAATATATGGAATTAGCATTACATTGAGTTCATCAACGTTAAAATCAAAGGATGTAGTGCAACGGAATATTGGTTGTTTCTCCATTAACTAGAGATTCTAATTTTACGCGAGTTTTAAATGTGAAAATATTTTTAATAAGAAGCGCTTCTTATGAATGAGTTTTATGCAGTATAATCTGAATCAGTGAATTCCAATATAAATATCGAATATTAAATTTAAAAAAGAAAAAGAAAAAAGAAGAACAATTCATTAGCGTTGACCTAAATTACCATGAAAAGGCAGTCGTATTTATAATAATTTGTTCCAAGACCAATAGACAAAAATATATAGTCAATGGCTCTTTTGTCAAACCCTATATTAATATATACATAGTGCATACGAGTAAGGATTATGGTGAAGTAGTAATTTGTTTATTTTTTTATTTTTAATTTGAGATTTTAGATTCGAATTATATTGAATATTATATAATTATTATTTAAAGTTACTTATTATTATGAGATTTTTTAAATACGAATTCAAATTTAACTAATTTTTAATATAAATAGTAAATATTGAATAAAAAAAATAAAGCTTTTTGGTGCATGGTTTATTCAAGACAAGTCAAAGCTGGCTGACCTTCGAAAGTGCCTCCTCCAAAATTCAAAAGGTTGAGAGAGAATGAATTATAAAATTTAAAGTAAAAATTAAGAGAGAGATAGAGTGCATGAAGATTCTTTTTCTCTTTACTCTTATAAAAAAATAAAAAATGTTTTAATAAAATCGTTAATAAAATTAAATTAATATATAATCATGACAATATATATATATATATATATATGTAATTATTTGATAAAAGATATATAAGTTGGATCAATAAATTTAAAACATATATCAAATGATTAAAACAAAATTCCCTAATAATAAACCACCATAAGAAGTTAGTAGTATTAGTGATTATTAGTATGATATTTACCCACTTTTCCCTCATATGGAATTTTCGACGTGTTCCAATAACGTTTAGTAGTAATAGTAAGACCAACATCAAATCAACGTGACTAAATTTTCACTTACTTTCTACGCGGAATACAAATTTATTTTCGTTACGTTGAATTTTTATTAAATATAGTAAAATCAAGATCAGTAATCAATTTTTTTTTTAAAAAAAATATGCAACCAAAAATAAAAAAATCTCAATTATCATATCATAATCCTCGATAGTGTAATTACACGTTAAATAAATTCATATCCAGAAAGATATATACCTTGCTGTGCATCGATTTATCAAATTTCTTACCAAATATGTTTATAAATAATATATATGCTACATATCTCTCTTTATATTATTTATGGAACCTAGACCTAGCAAGTGTGTCGGAAAAAAAAAAGTTTTCTCGAAAAATATTTTTTAAAAAGTTATTTACTTTGCAGGAAATTAAATAGGATTCTTTTGATCTTTCAGGTTCTTGAAATGCCCCTCAAAGTTCAGATGCCCCTTAAGCAATTGCAATTGGTATCCCATAACCTCTTTTGTATATATAGTACTAGTTGAGATTAATTTGAATTTTTTTTTTTGAATCAAAAGCAACTTGCTTTGACATATAATTAATTTCTAGAATATAAACATAAAATTAATATATTCTTTGTTGGATTTTTCTTCTTCTTTGATTTCACCACCAATTACTCATTTGTAAGTGACGTTCCAATTTGAAATGTAAGGAGATGTTTTCATTTTTAATTTGAAGTTTCGAGTTTCAGAGAGATGAATCAAAATTTGAAGCTTATGGGAAATGAGATTTTAACTTATAAATTATCGGGTTCTAAATCAATAATTTATACATATTAATAAAATAAATTTTTAAAGATAAAAATAGAGTTTGGATTGAAATTATTAGATTCAATTGAACCAGTACTTTAAATACTAGTTTCGCGCCGATCTGATTAGAGCTTTGAATATGAAAAAAATCTTGATAACAAACAATATTTTCCTTCTGTATTTTGATGAATCGATATATAGTGTGAATTCAGATAAGATGAAATCCTAATAATAACGATCTCAAATTCTCTCTTTTCTTAACTATTGTTTGACCAAATAAAAAATACCCAAGTATATATTCTGTTTGGGATTTTATTTTACACTATATATATAATTTATGGATTGGTAAGTTACCATTGACGAAAAAGACAAAAAAAAAAAATGTTAAAGAAAGCATATGAAAAAGCCTAATTTTGGGGGGAAAAAGCATGGTAACAAAATAGACATGTGTAGAAAATGACTACTACCTTATACTATACATGATGTATGGTATGATTTAATTATCAATCACACACTGTGATCTTAAATTTTTTATTTCCACTTATTTCATGAATTTAAAAAATAAATAAATTAAAATTCAAAATAAACCACCAGACCATTCTTGTAAATCACCCATCTGACCTCTCTCCTATTTCTTTGCTTGCTAATGTATTAAATTAGTTAACGATATATTTATATATTTTTAAAGAATAAATTTGAATTAATCGATATTAAAAAACATTAAATTTAAATATGTAACTAATAATATGAGACAAATTTAAGTGGTGGTGGTATTAAATTTTTTTTTTTCAGTAGGAAAATGATGAAGTACGTGAGGAAAGGGTGGATGGTAGGGTTTAGTTCGTGGGAAATAAAAATGACATCTCAAACGTCAAATCGTAGAATTATAAGACAGCCAGTGATGTATTGTCATTCAGTGTTACCAATTTAATTTTATTTCATATTTGAATTCGTTCTAAAAAAAAAATGATGGTGTATTAAAACATGCTATAGAAAATTGTAATTTATATGATATTATAAAAATTATTCATTTGATGAAATATCTTCTAAAATCTAACAAATAGTGATAACTAATAGTGATATTGGGGGAGATAATCTCCGGTGGTGATTTTAGAGTAGTAGTTGGCAGTAATTGGAACCTAATTGTGATAAGTGATGGTGATAGAGATGATTCATAGTATTAGTTGAAGCAAGGCATAGAGGTTAGTGGTAGAGATGTAGTCGACGATGGTGATAGTTAATTATAGTAAATAGAATATATAACTTGAAGTGAACATCTTAATAATATTAAAATATAATTTTGTATAAGAGTATTTTGATTTATATCTATCAAGAGCGAATACTGTTATTAGAAGAAAAAAGATAAATGCACTAATTAATTAGTGAACCGAGAACTCGACGATCATTCACACAAATGTTCTTATTTTGAAATGGTGTTTAATGTTTGCCTCTCAAATTTATGGTCTTTAAATGTTTTCCTTCGACACGTTAGGTGATAAAATAATAGTTAAAAATACCCCTAACAGTAAAAAAAAATTTAAAAATCACAAGGCAAAAGAAAAATATGCGAAGCATAAACATTGACGACCCAAGTTATGTTTCACGATACAAATTCATATAGTTTATGCGCCAAGGACATAGGTGCAGTAGCATGAATTTGTATTTGAGTGTAAATTCAATAGCATGAATGAATTTGTGTCTGGGACAGAAGTTTAGTAGCATGAATTAGTGCCTGAGATATAAATTCAGCAGCATTAATTATGAACTTTTGTTAGGGGCATAAGTTCAACAACATTAACTTGTGTCTTCTATGGCTAGTCTATGCTTGGCAAAATTTTAATATTAATGGTAAGTGTATGTCTTGCGAATTAAATGACACTTAATTTATGCCTTCAGATAAATATCCTTTAAAAAGGATTGTCTAATAAACTTAAATCATAACTAAGGATATTTTGAATATAAAATTTTTATTAAATGAGCTATAAAAATAAAAATAAAAAACCATCAAATTTAAAAGACAAAAATTAAAGATCACCCTAAAATAAACATCGTCTTGATTCCAATTCAAATCTTCGTTAAGAGAACTTTAACGGGCTTAAAAGACTCCATTAAGTTATTGAACCTAAACTAAACATACTAATTGACATAATAAGTATCACCAATATAGATCTCCTTCAAATAATTGTTATTTTCTCAATAGAATTTTCTTTCATATTAATTTTGATTTACCTTATAATTATTTATTTGTAATGCTTTCATTCACCATAATTTAATACTTACAAACTCATCGAAATATCAATAAAAAATATGAATAAATCTTTTTAAAAATCTTCTCTCATTTTATCCCCCAACACAAAATCCTTAAGTAAATCTAAATTACAATACATTTTCCAAATGACCCTTAGAACCACTATATCCCCAACCCCCAAAGAAAGCTTTCATACGTAAAATTTGTAATTTTAAAAATAAAATAAATTACCTGCTAAATATTGACGTAACAGTGTAAAATTTTTTCTCCCTTATATTAAAATTTTTATTCCGTAGCTATAAAATAAAATTAGTATTCTCTTAGTTTTTTTTTTTTTTTTAAAAATAACCTTAGCCGCCCAGAATAACCATCCATATTGCTCCACCCACCCACCCACCCCCTTCTGTCTCTCTCTCTCTAAATATTTAACCACACAACGCAACATAAAACACCAACCATATAGAGAGAAGAATCTCACTGTCATTCTGACTACTACTTCTTCATCCAACACTACTTTGAAAAACATACAAACATGAACTAAAAGCTTTTAATACTATAGTGAGAGAGGGGGTGAAAAAAAAAACTTTGCTTTACACAAACATCAATTTTTTTTTTATTAAAAAAAAAATGAGTAATAGTCCAGAAGATTCTTTAAGAATTCTCTCTTTAGATTATCTCAATCTCCTCATCAATGGCCAAGCCTTTAGTGATGTTACTTTTAATGTTGAAGGTCGCTTGGTACATGCTCACCGCTGCATCCTAGCTGCGCGGAGTCATTTCTTCAGGAAATTCTTCTGCGGGCCGAGCTCTCCTCAGTCCGGCCCGCACCTCGGCCCGAGGGATTCGGGCTCACCGGCTATTATACCGGTGAACTCGGTAGGATACGAGGTGTTCTTGCTGATGATGCAGTTTTTGTACAGTGGACAAGTCTCAATTGTGCCACAAAAACATGAGCCGAGGCCTAATTGTGGAGAGAGAGGTTGTTGGCATACGCATTGCACCTCAGCCGTTGATCTTGCACTTGATACACTCTCAGCCGCTAGATCTTTTGGTGTTGAACAACTTGCTTTGCTCACTCAGGTTTAATCGTTTGTCCTTCAATATCCTTAATCAATTTAACTAATATCTGCCGACGGTATAAATAAATTTTTATATTTACAGATATTTTTTGGAATTCGTAATCTTGAAAAAAAAGTTAGATTATCTATTATACTATAATATGTAGTAAGTTAAACTTTGGCTTAATTTTGCTCTACTTTTTTTTTTTTTGAAAGAGTGGAATCAGATTTTCTATTTTCTTGAGAAATGGGGGTGTGGTTAATGTTATTTTATTTTGTTTTTTTTTTCTTGTTTATTGGACCGAGATGTTTAATTTTTATGAGATGTAGTTAGATTTGATCACAGAGAAATCTAGTACTTTACTTGTAATAACTTCTTTCTTTCTTTTCTGTTGGTACTAAATTTCTTTTTGCAGAATCATCTGATCCAATTGTGATGATTTGATCACAGATTCTTTGTGTGTGTGTGTGATAGAATTTTGATACTAGATGTCTCATCTTACTATTGTTACCTTGATTTCATGTGAGAATTAATTATTTCTCAGTTTCTTGAATTGGGATTCTTTTATGATGTCACACACTAAAGTGTTTCCAAATATGGTTCTTGATTTTTCCAATCTTGTCTTTTGAAAGAGCAGACCAAATATTTCCCCAATAGTGATATACTTTCCTCATTTGGTTACAAGAAAAGAATATAGCACGAAATGGAACTACAATTTTGAACAAACACATAAGTAATATTGAGTTTTAGCATTTACGAGCATACTTTTTCAGCACTTGATACTTATCAGTTATTTTCAATCAGTTAAATCACACGAGCTCATAACACTTTCATGTTTTTTTTGGGGGGGACTGAGCAGAAGCAATTGGCAATCATGGTAGAAAAAGCTTCAATTGAAGATGTGATGAGAGTTCTAATAGCTTCAAGGAAGCAAGACATGCACCAATTATGGACTACTTGTTCACATTTGGTTGCAAAATCAGGCCTTCCACCTGAAATCTTGGCCAAACACCTTCCCATTGATGTTGTAGCCAAAATAGAAGAACTCCGCCTCAAATCCAACCTAGCACATCGATCCCTAATGCGACATCACCACCACCACGACCTCGGCTCTGCAGCCGAGCTCGAGGACCAAAAAATCCGTCGGATGAGACGAGCCCTCGACTCGTCCGACGTTGAACTTGTCAAGCTCATGGTAATGGGAGAAGGCCTAAACCTTGACGAATCAATCGCATTGCACTATGCGGTTGAGAACTGCAGCAGGGAAGTTGTGAAAGCGTTACTAGAGCTAGGTGCAGCGGACGTTAATTACCCTGCAGGTCCTGCAGGGAAAACTCCGCTGCACATTGCAGCTGAAATGGTGTCACCAGATATGGTCGCGGTTCTACTAGACCACCATGCTGATCCCAATGTACGAACGTTAGATGGGATCAGCCCTTTGGACATTTTACGTACCCTAACATCCGATTTTCTATTTAAAGGGGCCGTACCGGGACTATCCCACATTGAACCGAATAAGTTAAGACTTTGCCTGGAACTGGTTCAATCAGCAGCAATGGTGATTTCAAGAGAGGATGGGAGTGCGAATCCGTGTTCGACGAATATCTATCCACCTAATATGAGTGATGATCATACATCAAGCACAAGTACTGGTGGTACAGCTGGGAACATTGATTCAAGAATGGTGTATTTAAATCTTGGTGCTGGAGTTACTAATACTTCAACTCATGACCCTTCATCAATGTATCACCATTCACATGAGTATTAACATTATTTATCATATTATATATACATATATTTTGTCTCAACAATTCATTTATTGAAAAAGTAATTGATGATTTCAAGATTTAACTAATACTATTCAAATAACTTACATATACTATATCATATCTTCTTCGTGATATTAAAATTTGTATTTTATTTTTCTTGTTACTTCATATTTGTGTAAGTTGTTGATTTTTTTTATTTTTATTTTTGCTATGTTGCTCAAATTCTATAAAAATATTATTACATTTGTGTTAGATTTTTTTAAAAATATACTATTTTTGAAGAATTCAACATATATTTATCAGACAATATTTTTTAAGAATTCGAGCATAGAATTTGTTTTGTGTTTTGTTTTTAGGGCATTGAGATGATAATGCAATGGGGAAATTATTGGATGGGACAAAGGAGAATCTGAGTTTTTGCTTTTGAAGAGGAAAGGACACAGGTCAATCTTGTCAACTCTGTCCTTTCAATTTTCTTTTTGTTTTATTTTTAAGAATATAATTTATATATATACATATAAATTAATTTGTTGTAATAGATTGCATTCTTTTATTTGAATTTAAATTATATATCTCGATAAAATAAAAAATGATAATTATACTGTCAGATCACTAAAAAAATTTTTAAGAGTAAACCTCTTTAAGATGTAAGATTTAGACTTAAAAATAAGATAAGTTAACTATTATATTTTAGGGAACTAATTTCACTTATTATATTAAATATAATTTATAATTATCGTTTAAGTAATTTGATAGTAGAAAAATTAGCTTATGTTACTTAAAACAATGAACTATTTTCTTCAACCAATAATTTTCTTGTCTACCATATATCCCACCACCCAACTTCTTCCTTACATTTTCTTGCTGTCACACCAAAAAAGGTATTATTAAATACAATGTATTTCAAATACATTCAATATAATGCTAGAGTAGGACATATCAAAAAATATATATTTTTTAATTTTTTTCTTGTTGATATTAATTTTTAAATGTAAAATCATGTGCATGAAAATTTTCAAGAATGGATGTTATTTGGCTTCTTGTATATGGTGGGGTTAGATGGCTCTTCAATCCCTTTTAATATAGTTGATGTTTATTTTATTTTATGATGTGTACTATGCTATAGAAACATGATTGGCTTTGATTTATAATTTTCTAATTAAAGAAATGTATTATGAAAGACACGATTTGGTATATTTAGAAAATTAATATTGATTTGTTTTGCATGAATTCAACATTGAGTGTGGCTACACGACAGAATTTGTTAATTAATTAACTAATTCTTGATCTACGTATATAATATAATTTTTTGATAAAAATATTAAATTAAGAGTTATATGAATTGAAAACATTGAATATTTAAGAATATTGTGTAGCAACTGTAGTTAAGCGGTGAAATAAGAAATTTCGCTTAAAATATTCAAGATTTAAAATATGTATAAAGAATTTGTATATGTACGTATATATGTAAAAGAGTCATATCAAATAATTTTCCGATCAAATTTCATCAACTTTCAAAAGTTAATAAAAATTTTCAGGACATATTCTCGACAAAAGACTCTCGGCTCAAAAAAAATATTTTCAAAATAGAATTGCAAAAAAGAAATATGACAACGAAAAATCAAGATACAATTCCAGTAAACATTTAACAACTCAAATTTAGACTATCATTTGAAGTTTTCTTCTATCAAACTATGCTTTAAGTTGATATTTCATACATTTATTTTTTCTCAAAAGAATTTTCTTGCATCCAAAAAAAAAAAAAAGGTCCTTTGATATGGCCTCTTAGCATTTAGAGCATATGAAAGGGTGTTTAATTTACAGAATCTTTTGATTTAGTTTACATATATAATATTAATTTGTTAATTTATTGAATAGTAAATTAAGAAATTTAAAAGCAAAAACTAAATCAAGTTGGAATAGATAAAATGTTAATTGATCTTTAGCATGAAGATATACTGATATTTCTGAAAAAAAATTAAAGCTTTTATAAGAATGTCAAAGTTGCAAGATGTTAATTTAATATAATCTTGGATCATAACTAATTAATTTTACACTTATATTCGAATTTTTTTGGAACTTTGATGTTTCCAAGAGACAATTTTTTTTCTTCTTCTTCTGAATTTCATAGTGTCACAAAAAGGTGGTACTTAGCTGGATTTCATTTCATCTAATTGTTCATAGTTGACCTAAATTTTTTTTTTAAATTCTTAATGAATTAAGTTATTTTTGATAGAAATTGTTTTATCTCCAAAGTAAAATTTTTCGATGAAAAATTAAATTATTGATCAGATTCTTATAAGTGAATACCGAACATTAAATGAAAATTGTTCTTTGAGTACTCTAGAAAACTATTGTTTTATGAGAACAAACAAAACAATCAAAATCTAGAAGAAAGTTGTTCTTTGACTCTAATTAAAACTATTGTTTTCTAAGAACAAGTTGCAACTCTAGGGTAATGGGATACCATAAAAGTCATTTGAGTTCTAACTTTTAAAAAATGATTGACACTTATAGACTTAACTTTTTTCTTATAAAAAATCTCAAAGTAAAACATTATAACAGTAATAATAATTACGCCTCAATTTTAAATAAATTGATATTTATTATATAAATTTTTGCCGATCATATTAATTCATTTTAATACAATAAACATTACTTCTAGGTCCATCAAAAACCTATGGAAAAATTATAAATTTTGTGATGGGAAGTTCATTAAAAATATCTTTGACAAGTACTTTTTCAATGAATTTTTTAATTGAATATTTATCGAAAATTGATCGATTTCTAACGGTGCCTTCTCTATTTTATTAAACATATAAAATTCCTATTGAAATTAGGAATGACAAATCTTTTCAAACATTTACAAGAATATATGTAATCATAATAAAGGCAATTGGCAAAGGTTGATTAAGGTGGCCCATTGACTTAATTAATATAGTATTAAGCAATTAGGAACTAATTAATGATACTAGTTGAGCATAATCAAAATCTTCAGGTGACGTTTATAACTTTTTATTTCTTCTACTTTTTTCCTCTTTCTTATTTTTCTCCTGTCACAATCCCTGCACTTTTTGGGCAATGGTGAAAAAAACAGTAAGAGTTATTAAATGGCAGTCCGATACATAAAATATTCAGCATTAGTAAAGTTCAAAGCTGATATATATACCACAAACAATCTATTTTAATGTCAGTATGAGTGACTACTTTCACGGCTCAAATCCGTAAGTCATGACCTATAGATCACGCAAAAATAACTTTAATATTGCTCCAAAGCTCTCCTCCCCGACAGTAAAAATTATATAAATATTAAAATAAAATAAAAGAATCAACAAGAAGATTTGGTGTTGACGTATATGGATTTTGGAATTACTAATTAAGATTAGATTAAAATTATTTAAAACAGATTGAGTTTTTTTCAAAGTGGGAGTTATTTGTTATTTTTGTTTTTTTTATTATATGCTTTAATTTGGTTGGAAATATGAGTAGTCAAGTTGGCAACATGTCTGAAGTGACAGGACAATAACAAATTCCATGATATCTGACTTTGTTGCTTTTTGTCCCATATTTTTCCAAATTTTGTTTGTGTTTAATTGTTCACGGGCCATAACTTTGGTGCAAATTTCATTCTTCGATCTTGTTAAATTATTCACAAGTCTTGCCAAATTATCGCAACTTGTTTGTGTTTAATTGTTTCAAAATCTTCACTCTATTTTATTAAATTGTTAACTGGTCAAAACTTATTTGTGTACTATTGTTCACAAAGTATGAAGGCGGAAAATCAAGATTTAAAGTTTATATTGAGTCTTAAATCTATAATTTATACATATTGAATAAATTTCTTTAAAACATAAAATTTGAATTTTTTTCTAATTTAAATTCGATCCGTAATTCCTACTCTAGATCCGCCTCTGCTGGGCTCTTAAAGGCTAACTTGGGTGGGGATGCGAATGTGTGATGATAGACAGCTGCTGCTTAGGGGCAGCCCAATTTGGGAAGTGCACGAGATTGTTTAGTGGCCCAGGCCCGTACATGATCCGTAGGATAGTATGGACTTGTCTCACCAAGCCCATAAGGCCAATAAAAGATGAAAGCATAGATGAATTGGATATAAAACTTTTCATTTCCTAAAAAAAAAAAAATATATATATATATATATATAAGAGATCAAGAAGCTTTTCTATGTTTTTCTTTTAATTGGATAACAAGTTCGTTTCCTTACTGCACTTAAATACCAAACTCTTGTCTAGAACAGAATTCAAATTCATAATGTACGTGTAACTCACACATAACGCGTTGCGCTTGTTACCACTAAACCGAAGCCCGGGGATATGCTTGGCTATGATTAACTTGAGCAATTTCAAAATAAGACAAGTTGAATAGTCCTCTTCCCAAAAATTCATAAAAGTTGTTAAAGCTAAATGGATTAATAAAAACTCATTATAAAATTGACTTGTGTTGATGATATCACTTGAGACTCAAAACTATAGTCCATAATTATATTGCATATTTAAATCCACTAACGATTCTAATTAATACATTCCACTTTCACTAATTTTTATCAAGGATAATTAATAACTTTGGACCATTTGAATGTTGAAGCAAGTCATCATCATCAGCCACGTGGATTTATTATTTGCGATTTCATAATATAATCTATAATTATTTTACCATAATTTTAAATAATTCGAGATCAGTTATTTAAATTCTTATTAATAAATATTACCTCGTGATATAAATTATTTAATTTCATGCCGATTTCCAACTTACAATGATTTTATGTGAGCAAGTTTACACCAAAGGAGTTATAACATATATAAGCAAATATAATTTTGAAAAATTAATGCATTAAAAGGGAAAAAAAAATAATCAAAAGTGCTTCAACCACAATTTCCAATGACAAATGACTTTTACCAATAAATTACAAACAGAAGATTCACTTTGGAACAAATTAATTAGTTCCTTATCACTTAAGCAATTACTTGAAATAAACTTTGAGAAAAGGGGGAATCTTTAATTACCCTTTATTAATTTAGAAAATACAAGTTGCAAATTAAAGATTTGCAACAAAAAAGGGAAAACCGTGTTGCCTCTCTTATCTTTTGACGTTTAATAATTCTTTTTTCTTTTTCTTTTTTCTCTTTGAGAATATATTCTTATATCCTTTTTTCTTTATATATATATCTTAAATTTTCATATATAAACAGACTACATATATTCTTTTCCCTTTTTAAAAGATCAGATCGATGAGTCTTCTTTACAAGTAATATTCCCCACACGAATCTAACACCGTAAAGCAATCAAATATGCAAAGTTGATAAAGTCAGGTTTATCGATCAATAAAGTGAATTAAAATTATAAAAGATTGAAATTTAATTTCAATCAAAACAAGAATATTACATCATTTTCCAAATATAACTTATAAAAATGAGTTAAATTTATTAGTATTTCATCCATCGATCAATATTACATATGTAAATTTTATCCTTATTTTTATAAAATAAAAAAATTATTTTTAATAAACTCTCCAGCAATTAAATTAGCCAAGTTATGAAAAACTAAAGCTCCATTCCATCAAATCAAACACGTTACATAATTTATCTATTATATATATAAGTAAAAACTAATTAATATCTAATATAATAAATAAATAAATAAAAACGCGCACAATCTAAACATTATATTACTAATAGAAGGTGACACAAACTTTTTATCTTCCAAACCGACTTGATCCATATGATGTCATTTCATTGATAGGTAAATAGCGTGTGGGGTCCACCAATAAAAAAGTAAAAAAATGAAAAAAAAAAAATTGAAAGAAAAATGCATGTTGCTTTGTAATTTCCTTTTATTTTTGATTCTCATCCAACTGAAAAACTATATATAAAAGGTGGCTATTTGCAAACAAGTTGTCATCAGTTTTACCTACAGTGATCATCAGTTCTATATACATACATCTTTCAATATGCTAAATCAAGAAAACCAAGTGAACCACCCTCCTCCAGGTATGTTTTTTCTTCTCCAACCGCACCTTATTGGTATCGTGCGTTAACGAAGTCAGGAATTTATGTTTAATAGTATTTGATCCTATACACACACTTATAACGGGATGAATAGAGTTTTTCTTCTGCTATTAATTAAAGGTTTTTGCTCGAGCCATTGAAATGAAATAAATCTTAATAAGGCCATTAACCTGGGATAGGATGTAAATTGTAAGCCCTTTACACGGGTGAGTGGGTGGATTCTGAATACTAATGTTCAAACAAAAAGATATAATTTTTCGATAAAATATATTCAACTGATAAGTCCTTGCGCACACACAACAAACATGGTGTTGAACTTTTAGTTTGTGTTTTGGTTTTAAAGGTTATCCTACAGAATCTCCACCAACTGGTAAGAAGAAGAAGAAGAAGATGAAGTGCTTCCCAACAAGTAAACCAAAAGGAGAAAGGGGCTTCCTTGAAGGATGGTAATTAAGTTTCTCTTAATTTTCACCACTTGCTTTATTTTCCAACTATTGCTTTGATTGCCTATGAGTTTAACTTATATATGTCAAATATATAAGATAGTTTAAGCATTAGTAGATGAGATCTGTAATCTTGAAAATAAGACAGGTAGCCTGCTACAATAGGTAAAAATGATCTAATAGTGTTACTATATTTTTATGATGCCGCTATATATAAGTTAAACAGCAGAAGTATTGATTCCTCTTAGTTAACTGTTCTTGTGGATAACACTCAACTACCCTTGCTTTTGTTTGTTGCAGCCTGTTTGCACTATGCTGCTGCTGGATATGTGAAGTTTGCTTCTGATTAAATGTTTAGGATTTGGATACATATAAAGGAGTCCACTTGGTGTTGATGTATTTAACTAGTGATGTTATATATCCACTAAATTATAGTATGTGACCATGTATTCTTAGAATATGTCATATGAGACACTCTGTATGTTAATTAAGGTGTGCTAATTTTGTCTTTCTATTTGTTTTGCATATTTTTAAGGTCTGAAGAATTGTTGGTGTGTAAGCAATCCTTGAGATAATACAGTTCTTGATTCCTTTCTTCAAATACTTCTCCTTTTCTCCCTTTAGAATGAGAAAACGCCTTACTAACAACACAACTAGATGCTGACACTCAATTAGCAGCGTTGGCACGTACACATAAAAGGTGAAATGTAAAAAGCAAATTATATTTTAGGCATTTGCATGATTTTCCTCGTCACCCGAATCATCAGCTTGTCTAGCTAAATAAGCAAAGAGTTACTTGACATTTTTTTAATTCTTGACCTGTAAACTCATGAGCAACACAAATAACAACACAGAAAGGGAGAACTTAGGAAGAGGGCAGGGGTTTGCTTCCATTTCTATCTTAAGATAAAGACCACTTAGGCAGTACCAGTTTAATGGTAGGTAACATATCAGTTGACCAGAAGAAAGCTTAGGACAAAGCTCATATAAGTTGTAGAAAACACCACTAAACTTAAAAACACTTAGAATTGGTACAGAAGTTAGGATGCTGTACAGAATGAAGCAGCTTTTCTAAGACATGTACTCTCTAGATGACCATCCGGAGTCATGTCGCCCAAACGGGTAGGCTGTCGGTGGCAACTGCGATAGGTGGAGGGGATCTGGTTCAATTCCATAATCAGTCAGAGGCCTGTGCTCTAGAATTTCATCATGTTTTTGAACAAATTCAGGAATCTCAAGCTCTCCTTTCTTTATGTCTTCCCAAAGGTATTGCAGTCGACTAACATACTTTATTTTCCAATACAAGCTACACCAAAAGAAAACAGAATATATTGAATGCGCTTTGCATTACTCTCAAATGAAGGGAAGAACATGCTGCTAACTTGGAAGATAAAAGAGAGAAAGGATGAAACAGAAGAAAAATCTACATAATAGTAGCAAATGAAGCTTCAAAATCATTGTAACCTGAATGCATTTCGGAAATATTTACATATTATGGGATTATGCAACAAGATGAGCAACTGAACATTACTTATCCTGAATTATGGTCTATCGAACATGTTCTCTGGAAAGATGCATGATTATTGTTTCAACTTTTCAAAACCACCAAAATATAATTATCAAGAGTCAAAATTCATGCAGAAAGCTCTCGACTTGATAAGGACTCCTCGTAACCGGAGTAAAGGTTCCCCTTTTCAAGATGAAAACTCAGGTTTTAATTTTCAAAAGTCTTCTGTGAATCAACAAAGTTTTACAGGTTCAAAGTAAATGACCATGCCCTCAGAAATGACCCTTCCAAATTTGAATATGAGTAATCAAAAGATGATTTCTAAAGATGGTTTATCTACATTCACAGAGGTACTTCATTTCACAGTCACTAAACATGTAGAGAAAAAATGTGAGATGTACATATTACCATGTGCAGAGTTTTAACCAACCAAGAAACTACTTACCCTCCACTCAGGAAAAATCGGCCTAGCGTTGCAAGAACAAGCCTTGACCGGATCCCAGGATGCACAAAGTATACAGTCTGAAGCCTGTCCTTATGGTCAGAAGGCAGCTCTTCATAAATCCATCTCAAGATGGTCAATCCAGGGTTGTTATCCTCCTTCTGGACAGTACTATGCATGTAGACAATACAGAATGGCCCTTCGGGCAGCTCCGTGCAAATTTTGTTAAAGACATATTTTTTCAGTCGCTCCGCACTTATAACTAGAGCTGCATATTATTGTTGACATAGTTGTTTTTATAAATTTTTCAAGCAACAAATAGAAAGGGAAGCAGGAACAAAGAAACATGAGATAGAATATCACTTGAGACAACAAACCAGCAGACAGGAATAAGTTAAAATGAATCACAACCTCAATTCTGAAGAATGGAGTTATTCTTTGTAGGGAGAATTCTGTCCTAGTCACAGTAAATACATTTTTTATAAAGTTAATCACAATGAATACTATCATAACTTGCATTCAACTAAAACGAATATTAGAAGTATTTCTGAAATCTCTGGAGAAGCAAGACACAGATGTCACCACAAAGTAAAATAAAAAGCTAATCAAGAGTTAGTTTAGAGATAAACATCATGCCTTTGGAAAGGTCTCCCATCCATGTTTTGTCCAACTTCGTACTGAGACTATTGTTTATTCAATCATCTCGAGGTTATAGTCAATGCTCTTTTATGCGGAGGAAACAAACAGCTGAAATTGATATAACGGACTTGAAGCAAGAAGGCTATAAGAACCAATGAGAAGAAGCAAAGCCAACGCTTCTGCTGTTTTTCACACAATTGAAGAACAATGGAGGCAGCATAATTGCTTTGTACCAATTGTAGCATCACAAATGACTCCACATAGGATGAGCTCACAGAGGCAAATCCAATATATTTATAGGTATTTTGAAGAATTGAAGCAATATAACCTGGTATAAAGGCATATAAGAATCAAACAAGAAGCATTCTAGTCAATTCCTAAAATGGTACCTCTCCACATAAGTACCCTCATGTAATTACAAACCCAACAGATTTGCTCCAAATCTATTTTCCTTAGTTGATAGGTAAAACCCTTGAATTTTATCCATTCTAAGTATATGATATAATTCCAAGGTGGAATCTTCTTTATGTGTTAGCACATGTAATGGTAAAGTGGAAGATGACTTTGATATATCAGTAAGCTACAGAATATATTTGGCTATCTTATGAATCTGTGATTTGTTCAAACAACGGTAAGAGAACTTCAAAACAAGTTTTACCAATTGATTGAATTGATATTCATTTAAAAGTTTGATACACTGTTGAAGGGAAAAACATACTCTTGAATTCAGATACGGGATGGCATTACAGGCTCGCATGGTGTATTCTACCAGTTAACACATCAACATAGCCACTGGAACAAATGCGAAACATAAAGAATAACAGAAAATAGAGCCCAACAACCAAAGTAGCTTTCCTTTCAGTTTGCTAGTGCAGAAGCCAGAAACAAATCACCAAAAGACTCGATTTTTAAGCTTTCACACGACTACTGAGCCTAGCCACACCAATACAGGTGCACCAATGTACTTTAAAGAAGCTAAAACACACACATGCAACGGAAAAGTAGAGCAAAACAAAATGGCAGGAGTAAAATATATTGACTGTGACCTTCTAAATTACAAAACTTGGTCATCTTATTATTCACGAGTTACATAATTTTAATGCAGCCATTACTCAACTATTCACTTTGAATTAGTGAATTGCTCATAAAATTGAGCAAACAGAGAGAACACAATATCCTCTCTCAAAATTGGTCATTTTAGCCAACCTCAACAAGCTTGAAATTGAGCATAATTGAGTACTAATTGTCAAAATTGGCCACTAATATTTAATTATACTTAAGGTAACTGAAATGGGGTTTGAAGAAATTACCTGGAAAGTATTTTCCGACGATACGGAAGATCCGATTACCCAACTTGTCGGAACCGGATTCGAGGCGGAAGAACTGGAGGGAATCAAGATGAGCAAAATCTTGGTCCTCAGAAGAAGGAGGGTCAGAAGGGCAATCATACCAGCTCTCTTCGGGTTCTTGATGGGTCAAAAAGGGTCGGGCATCGATACCAAGATCCGATGCCAGCACCAACACTGAGAAATCGTCCTTACTGGAACTGGAGCTTCCCATGTTTATCTACACCGTCGCAGCAACAAAGCCAAGCAAGACACACACACAGTATATAGACTCGCACTAATGTTTTTCTCTTTCTTTTCACAGTGGTTAATGGAGATAATTACTCTTTATGTTTGTTTGAATGTTGTTGCCAACACTATATATTGTGTTATTCATTTAAATATAATATTAAATAATTTTTTATTTTTTGAATTCAATATTAAATAGTCTTTCGGCCTTCAATATAAAAATAAGATTCGCGTACGATATTATTATATTTGTATTTTTATATTCATTATTATGAAATAATGAATTTTTTTTTAAACTAACGTGATAATATTATTACTTTATTTATTTTATTTATTTACAATCAATTAAATTATCTTTAAACTTCAAGTTATCTTTTTATGTAACTTAATTTTAATCTTAAATTAGTCGAAGTGTGGGACAAATTATCAAATAATTTTTCTTTTCATATCTATTACACTTTAATAAGATTGGTAAGGTAAGAATTAGTCTAGTACTCTGTATTATTTTGCTTGAGTTTCGCTTTTATTATATAAATAAAAGTTCTATTAAGGCATAGTTTTCCTTTTCAGCTTTATATATCATTCCAATATTTTTTGGTAAAATGAGAGTAGATACGTGTCAGAGTTTCAATGGTGGTATTGTGACCACAGATTGAGCTGCTCGAAGGAGAGTCCACTGTCCACCACAAATAAATCTGTAACAAACAAGAAGATGAAAGATTTTCTCTCTTCACTTGCTGTTTACATGGTGAGCAATCGACTCTTTTTTCTTTTCAGATATGGAAATACTTAGGATATATCAATGCCCTTTCCTCTCAATTTCAGTTCTATAATTCTTTCAACTCTTTTAAGTGTTTAAAGTTCGATTCTTTTACATGTTTTGCTTCATTTGTGTTGAAAATTGGGGAGCTTTCTTGAATCCAGTTTGAACAAGAATATAGGAACCCGTTTGCAGCTTTC
Organism: Datura wrightii; assembly: GCA_035772735.1. Lineage (NCBI taxonomy): Eukaryota > Viridiplantae > Streptophyta > Magnoliopsida > Solanales > Solanaceae > Datura > Datura wrightii. The sequence goes on from JASDFA010000003.1 coordinate 168,630,011, forward strand.
TTGAGATAAATCATACCCTGTTTGAGAAATATGGATACACTGTTGAAAACCCCAAATAAGCTTGAATTTCTGCACCCACTTCATGGATTTGCAATTAAAGCTAGAACCTTTAGCTCTGTGAGGCCTCAGAAGTTTGGTTCTAGGAAGTTTTGTGAAACTTTGGGTAGAAGTGTTTGTGTTAAGGCTAGTAGCAATGCTCTTTTAGAGCTTGTACCTGAGACCAAAAAGGAAAATCTTGATTTTGAGCTTCCTATGTATGACCCTTCGAAAGGGCTTGTTGTTGATCTTGCTGTGGTTGGTGGAGGCCCTGCAGGGCTTGCTGTTGCACAGCAAGTTTCTGAAGCAGGACTCTCTGTTTGTTCAATTGACCCATCTCCTAAATTGATATGGCCTAATAACTATGGTGTTTGGGTGGATGAATTTGAGGCTATGGACTTGTTAGATTGCCTTGATGCTACCTGGTCTGGTGCAGCAGTGTACATTGATGACAATACAACTAAAGATCTTAATAGACCTTATGGAAGGGTTAACCGAAAACAGCTGAAATCGAAAATGATGCAGAAATGCATACTGAATGGTGTTAAATTCCACCAAGCTAAAGTTATAAAGGTCATTCATGAGGAATCTAAATCCATGTTGATATGCAATGATGGTATTACTATTCAGGCAACGGTAGTGCTCGATGCAACTGGCTTCTCTAGATGTCTTGTTCAGTATGATAAGCCTTATAACCCGGGGTATCAAGTAGCTTATGGCATTTTGGCTGAAGTGGAAGAGCACCCCTTTGATGTAAACAAGATGGTTTTCATGGATTGGCGAGATTCTCATTTGAAGAACAATTTGGAACTCAAGGAGAGAAATAGTAGAATACCAACTTTTCTTTATGCCATGCCATTTTCATCCAACAGAATATTTCTTGAAGAAACCTCACTCGTAGCTCGTCCTGGATTGCGCATGGACGATATTCAAGAAAGAATGGTGGCTCGTTTAAGTCACTTGGGGATAAAAGTGAGGAGCATTGAAGAGGATGAACATTGTGTAATACCAATGGGTGGTCCACTTCCAGTAATACCTCAGAGAGTTGTTGGAATTGGTGGTACAGCTGGTATGGTTCATCCGTCCACCGGTTACATGGTGGCCAGGACACTAGCTGCAGCTCCTGTTGTTGCCAATGCCATAATTCAATGCCTCGGTTCTGAAAGAAGTCCTTCGGGTAATGAGTTATCTACAGCTGTTTGGAAAGATTTGTGGCCCATAGAGAGGAGACGTCAAAGAGAGTTTTTCTGCTTTGGTATGGATATTCTTCTGAAGCTTGATTTACCTGCTACAAGAAGGTTCTTTGATGCATTCTTTGACTTAGAACCTCGCTATTGGCATGGCTTCTTATCATCTCGGCTGTTTCTACCTGAACTCATAGTTTTTGGGCTCTCTCTTTTCTCTCATGCTTCAAATACTTCTAGATTAGAGATAATGACCAAGGGAACTCTTCCATTAGTAAATATGATCAACAATTTGTTACAGGATAAAGAATGAATGAGTTATTTGGAATCTTGTCCAATTTTATCTAGCCTATATTAATACATCAGTCTATTCAAATTATTTGCTTTATAGGCATTTCCTTTCCCTGCTTTTATGCTTGGTCTATCCCTTACCATTCTGTTACCACTTTATCTATCTTTTTGGATGCTACTAGCATATTCATTGTAGGATACTGAATTGAAATTTGGCTGATTTTGAGGTCAATGACAAGTTCTGGCCTGAGATGGATGTACACAACATCCATCATAGGGATGATGCAGAGCGCTAGTGCATAATTTAGTGAAAAGCGAAGGAAAATCGGATCATACTAATTAGTAAAAGCTAGATTGGAGGAGTGTAATGAAAAATCAAATATATCTGGACCAAAAAATTATTAGTTTTATCATACATTACAATACAGACTATGTGCACAAATCCTAAACTTGATTTCTCTTACATTAGGTAACATGTCCTATACAGTACTTGAACGTGTAATTTGAAACTTGTAACAATAAATTACATCAAAAGTTTTTCAGTTTTCTTGTGACATTTCCCAAGTAAGTTGATCCAGCTTCATTTATAAAATCTTTGAAATTATGGTATGCCTAGAGCGATGAACATAACTCAAGATTGGACAGAAAATTTACGCGTCTCCTCTTCACTCAAAGAGGTAATGCGCCCTTTGTTTGAATAGTACTAGATTTATGAAAATAGTTGTACTGAAGTTATTCAGAATTTTCTTAATGCACGAATTATTCTGATAGAAGTCTTAATTTGAATGAGTTGTCAAGGTAACAGAGCCATGTATAAAATATTGGTACAGATTCGAGGGTTGACTGCATAAGAGCTGATCAAGGTCTATATGTAAAAGATCAGATTTAAAGTGAAAGAGGGGAGTGCCAAATGAATCATAATTTCTTGGCTTCTTGCATTTTCTTAAAAAAAACGTACACTTGCAATATCTTTATGCTAAGGTTATACAAAGAACTGGACTACATTAGATGGATTTCAATAGATTGAAAAAGATAGACTTGCTAAACTTCTTAAGTATATCTTCAATAGATGGAATGTCAGAGTTTGGGTGGGAAGAAAATCAAGAAATACAGGAGTGAACTTGAAAAGCAATACATAAAATGCGACAAATTAATAATACAGAAAATGTATATGTGGACAGATTGATTCGTTCAGCATATAATTCTGTTACAGACAAATAAAGTAAAATCAAGATCTTTTTGCTGGAGAATCAAATGGAGATGCAAAGTAAGTCTGAGAGATAGTAAAGAAAAAGGAGGGACGTAGAAGTAACCAAAGCGACTACAGACCAAGGACTTCTAAAATAGGTATCTAACAATTCATCAATCCAAATTTGAGAGTTGCTGTTATAGTGTTTTTTGATTTTCTCTTTGACGTCCTTGTAAATGTGCATTTGAAGACTTGTACCACTTCTTCATCACTTCCTAAAGAGTTGAATATAATCTTCTTCCTTCATAGCTCTTTCGCGTCATTCGGTGAAATAGTAAGTGTTTTCATCAAATATATGTAAGCAGACACAAAGGATTCCCTGAAATTACCTGGACAGATCTCATAAGCTATCATGTTCCGGAAAAATACTCTAGTATATTTAGAGACGTACCAACATGGAAGTGGGATTTGGCATAGAAATAATGAGACGTGAGCCTTACTTCCATCAAAGAACCGAATCTGCTAGGGGTGGAACGAGTGTCCTTTGATTTCAGTTCCATTACTGAATGAAACACTATGGTTGACGCTGTTGTTATCCTGTTGCCTTCTTTCTTTCTATATCGATCGAGACAGGACCTAAAGTGATGAATGCATTCTGTGAATATAAGATCCATTACTAATGGACGATATGTAGTTGTCGGTCTGTTGTCATTATTCGTTGAATTGTGGTTGTGAGATTGTTGGAGATGTTGATCTCTACCAGTACTGACAATCACTTTCACAAGAAGTTCAAAAAGGTGAGAGGGTTGTTGCTCCATCACCATGTTATTTCTAGGCTCTTGTTGGCCGAAAAGGATTTTATAACAGTAGATTTTCGACATGTCTTCAAATCCGTCTCCACCAAATCTCAAGTTAAATAGTAAGAGTTTGAGAATCCGGAAAGTTACCGAATTTTCAAGCAAAAACATGTCCTGTCTAACAAAGGAAACAACTCCAGTACCTAGGTGCCATATCATACTGTGAACTTTAGACCAGCAGGCTGAAAAGTCTCGGGTTTTACTCTCCATAAGATTTAGAACAAGGCATGCATCGAGGAACATCATTCAAGTAAAATCATAGTCATTATACTTATTCATGAATTCTTCGAGGTAACAACTTCTAGCATACTCGATCTCCTCGAGAATCTTTTTGTGGAAGAAATATTGGTCTTTATCACTGACTCGAATGAACATATGCAGAGCCTTGAGCTTGATCTACCTTCATGAGTGAATAAGCAATGTTACACAACCATTGATTATCCAAAAGACTTTGTTTCCCCATGAATAGGATGTCTTACTGAGCATGAAATTTAAAAAAAGAAAGAAAGAGTTTTTTTAACAGTGTATGGTATGTCATTTTTCATGGAACTTTTATATCTTGTGCTTGGTTAGTGGGTGAAAAATGCTTCTCAAGAAAAACAAAACATTAAAAATTAATACGTAATATTAGCAAATAAAAAAAAAATCATGAAACTAAAGTTTCCAGTATTAAAGATCAATAAAGATGTCCAAAACTTACTTGAAACAAGTCGTATAAAATGTTATTTGTTATGAGGCAAATAACCCGTTCATAAGTGAATAAAACAAGACAACTTTTAAAAGTCTCAGACCAAATATATGTGGATTGAATATACATTACATACATACATATATATATATATATATATATATATAAAAGTTTGATATAACTAATAGGTGTGAACAAGCTATTGAATTCTATCAAATCTGTCAATTGCAAAAAGAGGAAAAACTCCTGTGAGCTGCAACTGTTCCTGTGTACCTTCAAAGGAAGAGTAGTTTCCTTGAAATTTCCTCAAATTCGGAGCAGTTTGTGGAAAATTCCAGTCAAATCTTTGTACTAAATGTTTTCTGTAGGAAAAAGTAAAGTGTAATAAAAGTCAACTTCACATATTAACAGGACAATACAGATCCAGCAATACTCCTAGTTCATCTGATTCTTCAGTTCTTGATTATGACAGCTTATAGTGCTGTAATTTCTCTTCTTCAAACTCTTGAGCAACCAAGTACAGAACTCTTTCATGGTCAAACTGCTGAAATGCTCAATTCTCTTCATGCTATGGCTGAATACTTTCAATATGTCCTTGAAAAAGTTAGCAAGAGAAGGTCTGACCCTGAAAAAATCAGATCTTTGGAGGAAAAAATAAGAGTTGCTGCTAATGATGCAGAGGATTTTGTTCAGCTCAAGATTGCTCAAACAATCAAAGGCGCACGCTGGAAGTTTGGAATAGCGCGTATGATTTTATGCAAGAATTTGCTAAAAGTTGTTGAAAAAATAAATACAACAAAGAAAGAAGTAATGGAGATTGTTTCTGATGATGATAAAATTCTTGAATTATCTGGGGATTCCTTAATTGGAACTTCATCTATAAGTATGCTGCCAAATCTGGAAGATGATATTGTGCAGGGACTTGATGATGACTTGGAGATAATAGTTAAAAGGTTGACAGGACCACAGTCGGATCTAGACGTTATCACAATATCAGGCATGGGTGGCATTGGCAAAACAACACTAGCTAGAAAAGCTTATGATCATCCCGCAGTCAGGTATCATTTTGACATTCTTGCTTGGGTTACAATATCTCAAAAGTTTCGAAGAAGAAATGTGTTGTTAGATGCTTTGCTTTGCATTTCAAAGCAAACAAATATTGTCAAACGAAAAGATGATGATAAGGAGGATGATGATCAGTTACTAGATAAAATCTTTGAAGAAAGTACCGATACTGAGTTAGCTGACTTGGTGCAGAAAAAACTAAAGGGTCCAAGATACCTTGTTGTTGTTGATGATATTTGGAATATGGATGTTTGGGATAGTATACGAGGAATATTTCCTAATTTCAGCAGTAGGAGTCGAATCTTATTGACTACCAGGGAAACTGAGGTAGCGATGTATGCAAGTACTAGTAGCCCTCATGAGATGAACCTCTTGGATTTAGATAACAGTTGGAAGTTACTTTGTGCTAAGGTATTTGGACCAAAACATGATCATTCTCCTAAGTTGGAAGAAATTGGAAAGAAAATAGTAGAAAAATGCCAAGGATTACCCTTAACCATTTCAGTGATCGGGGGACATCTTTCTAAAATGGACAGCACATTAGAGAGTTGGAAGGATGTTGCCCGATCCTTAGGTGAAATCATTGCTGCTCCTCCAGATAAATGCTTAGGAGTGCTCGGTTTGAGTTACCACCACTTGCCTAATCACCTCAAATCTTGCTTTCTTTCTATGGGTTGTTTCCCAGAGGATTTTCAAGTTGAGACTCGGAGATTGATCCAATTATGGATAGCAGAAGGTTTCATAAGGATGTCAGGAAGTGGTAAAAGCTTGGAGGAAGTGGCAGTTGATTATTTGGAGGATCTTATCAGCAGGAATTTGATAATGGCTAGAAGAAGGAGATTCAATGGTGAGATAAAAGCATGTGGAGTGCATGATCTACTGCGTGAGTTCTGTTTAAAAGAAGCTGAAATGACAACGTTTATGCATGTTGAGAGAACTGAGCTAGACGTCCCTACTCTTCCAACACAAAAGCATAATGTTCGTCGCTTCAGTTTTCAAACCGAAACTTATTCAGTTGGTGACTGTTGTAAGCTATTACCCTCAGTTTCCAGATCTATCTACTTATTTTCTCAACTGGATCTACCTTTTGCTTCCCGTATTAAGCTTTTCGGGATATTACCCATCTACCGTCGTCATCCTGTAATACATGAACTTTTCTCCCGTTTCAACCTTCTCAGGGTATTGGCCATCTTCCATAAAGATGTAGGGTTCCAGTTGTCTCCACTCGTGATTACAAAGTTATTTCATTTGAGATATCTACAAGTTCGATTTTACGGCAGTATTCCTGAATCAATCTCAGAGCTTCAGAACTTGCAGACTCTAATTTTTACGACTCATCCTCACTATATAACTTTACCAGGGAAGATATGGATGATGAAGAACTTGAGGAATATACATATGGGGGGACCCAATTATTTACCACGTCCTAAGCATCTTGTGACATGGATGCCAAATCTAGAGGAACTTTCAGTTCTCCGTAGCGCCAGTTGTACAAATGAAGTCTTTTCTGGCATTCCCAATCTAAAGAGATTGATGATCAGTGTAAATTATTTCAGAGAAGACTACTCATCCAATCGCCTCATAGATATGTCCTGCTTGAGAAAACTCGAAGCATTGAAGTGTTTAGCAGATGGTTATGTGCCATACTCCATCAAGAGTTTTGTTTTCCCAACATCCCTTAAGAGGTTGACTTTAGCTGGCCGGTTTCGTTTTCCTTGGGAAGACATATCAACTCTTGTCATGTTGCCAAATCTCGAAGAGCTCAAACTCAAAGATTGTGCAACCTGTGCTGATGTATGGAGCTTGAGTGATGAAGACAAGTTCCAAAGCTTGCAGCTGTTGTTACTTAGAGCACCATTTCTTGATTTTTGGAAAGCAAGCAGTGATAACTTCCCAAATCTAAAACGGCTTGTTCTGAAGGATTGCCGCTTCTTGAAAGAAATTCCATCAGATTTTGTGGAAATTTATACGTTAGAATCTATTGAGTTACATAATTGCAGCACTGCTGCAGAGGATTCTGCAAGAGAGATTCAACAAGAACAAGAGGACATGGGAAACAATTGCATTAAGGTCTATATCCATAACACTCACAAGAGTAAGTTTTTTCATCTCTCAAAAGTTACTAATTACCTCATCTTTGTTAGTATTAGAGTGAAGGGTGAAAAACACATCTAAAGTATCACGATTTTTCGAGTTTCATGCCTTAACTATAGTGTGTGAGTTTCCTATCTGAACAATCACTAAATATTTATCGAAACACACATAAACTATCAATTGTTTCCTTTTCCTACCTGAATGATGGTGATATTTTGGGTAAGAAAAGTGAGCAATTGATATTTGAGATGTATTTTGATAAACATTAATGATAGTTCAGATCGAAAAAAGTAACAAACACCTGATAGTTCGGGTAGGAAACTCAAAAGACTTAGATACTTTAGGTGTATTTTTGACCCGTCACTCCTTGACATGAAGATGCTGACTTGTTAAAACTTTTTATCTTTGCATATAACGCAGGGGAATGAAGCTTAGTTTGAGGGACAAATCTAATGCAGCCTCAGCTCGCCTCATGCCCTTGCCCTTTTAGCCTCTTAGACTATACTAGCTCTTTAGCCAATTAAAGTGAAACAATAAAAGGTTTGGATTAACTTTTTTTTTTTACAGAATTATTAGTTAATTAATTAACGAAGAATAGAGATTTAATTTATAATTTATTTGATTGTCTCTACTTGATTAAACTTTTAAGATTGCAGTAATTGTTTGGGATTAAACACTTATCATGTTAGTGTTGACACAAAAAGTAAGATAATTATTTTGACGAATAATATTATATTTAATATAGTTTAATTAAGTAAAATTTAAAAAGAATAGGTTATACACAGCTTTTATTTTGAGGTAGTATTACCAGGAAAATATGATAATAAAATAGCTAAATACAAAATAAATAAAATAATAAATTATTCCGAAACCATTAATAAATCATACTTCATGCATGACGTAGATGAATTATTCCTTGAGTCAACAGCAAACGAACCCCTTATTATACTTCCTTTATTCTACTTACCTTGTGGCCCACGGATTTTGACTCAGTTGTGTTCTTATACTTTTTATAATTTAAATAAAAGAAAAATGAAGATTTTTTATTAAAAAATTATAAAAGAATTTTGTTTTTTAATAACAGTTAAAAAATTATTTTGGAGATACATTGAATATAGAAAAATTGCATATCGGACACTGCGATGGATGAAAAGGCAAAGAGCAATACGCAAAGAGCATGAAAAGTTGGTTGTTTCCATATGGACATGGGGCATATATAAAAGGGATGAGATATTTTAAAAGAAAGAGAAAGAGAGACTAAAAAACAATGGCAAAATTGTTCATTAAGCAGGCACAACAGTATTCAGTGGGCAGGCCAAGTTACCCACAAGAATTGTTCAATTTCATAGCTTCAAAGACACCTTCTCATGACCTTGTTTGGGATGTTGGCACTGGTAGTGGCCAGGCTGCTCAATCTGTAAGTCTCTCTTTCTCCTTCATTCATTTCTTTGTGTGTACAACAATTTTACTTTTCGAGATTTATTATATGCGCAACAAAAAGTAATTTAATTGTCCCTGGTTCGTTAAATCTGAAAAATTACAGTACTGTGTAAATAGGTGGAAGGGTTGTAGCTCCGCCCTCTACCTGTGTAGGTAAGAGAATTGACTAAGAAAATTAAAGTGGACTTTTGTGTACAATCATATGATACATAGTAGCAGAATAGGAAAGAGTAAAGTCCTCGATCTGCTTCTTAGAACATATTGGAAAACAAGAAATCTTGCATTTTTAACTTTACTTCTCACTGAAACTTAGGTGAGAATGAAACATAGGAAATGTTGCATTAGCATCCATTTTACATATCTAGATAATCGCACGCTCATAATATACTACAATAATAAGAATGCAAGGGCATGGTTGAGCGGTGGGTTTCCCATGTCCTTTGTTTATCGCTCAGTCATAAGATCATCGCACTTGTCTAGTGCTGCTTACATGTCCTACGTGGTTTGCGAGCTGTTGCACAGTGAGCAGCTTACCACAGAATGCTCACCCAAAGGGCTGAGGCTGTGGATTTCCTCGGAGGTTCCAAAAAAAAAGAAAAAAACGAAGAGAACTTGTTAATCACAGTAACCCATGGCAACTGGTTCCCCCTGTTCTGATATCCTCTGCTATATAAAGAGATGCAAATACATTACCAACATTTTCATCAATTCTTTTTCTCATTTGGTCATCTAAATTTTATGTTTTGTTGGAAAATGGTTAAATGTCGTAATATACCCTCCTTCTGTTCCACTTTACGTGATACTATTTCGAAAGTCTTCTATTCTTTCGTAAACATAAGAAAGGCTTGAAAAACACGCATCCCTTAGTGTTCCAGCATCTTTTTTCTTTTCTCCCAAACTACTTCTTGTCCTAAATACTCTTAAAATACTGTTTTCTTCAGTTGGCTAAGCTTTACAAGAATGTGATAGCCACAGACACAAGTCCAAAGCAGCTGGAATTTGCAGCAAAGGTTCCGAATGTTCGATACCTATGTACCTCTCCTAAGATGTCAATGTCCGAAATTGAAACCAAAATAGGAGCAGAGTCAAGTGTAGATTTGATCACAATTGCTCAAGCAATGCATTGGTTTGATCTCCCAACTTTTTATCAACAAGCAAAATGGTTACTCAAGAAACCAAATGGAGTAATAGCAGCATGGTGCTACACTACTCCACAAGTAAACAGCTCAGTGGATGCAATTTTTGAGAAATTTTACACCAGTGATGCTGGACCTTATTGGGAGTCTCCAAGAAAATTGGTGGATGAAAAGTACAAAACAATTGATTTCCCATTTAAGGCAGTAGATGGTTGTGATCATAATGGACCATTTGAGTTCAAGATTGAGAAAGTGATGGACTTGGATTCTTATTTCATATACCTGAAGTCATGGTCAGCTTATCAAACTGCAATGGAAAAGGGTGTTGAGCTGTTAACTGATGATGTTGTTGACAAATTCACAAGTGCTTGGAATGAAGATGGAAAGAGTCAGAAAACTGTGAGTTACCCAATTTACTTGAGGATTGGCAAAGTTGGAAATTAGTTATCTGCAATTGATCAAGCAATCCATTTTGTATTATCTGCTACTTGTCATATTTTAATAAAGCATTTTCATTAGTATACTACTCTTCTTCCTGCATCCATAATTAAACTCTAAAAACTAACTTAGCTCAAGAGATGGATGAAATATATAGTTAGGGCCCGCGATGAGTGGTCAGTTACAAGGGCCGGGGTTCATCTGAATCCCCTCTTGTCGAAAATTACTTGTCCATGGAGTCGCTGCTGACTTGTTTGGGATTGAAGCATATGAAAATGCAATACAAAAGATTGATCACAAGGAATTAAGTTTCATAAGTATGAATTAGAGGAACCAACTAATGAAGATATATATATAAAATACCATTGCAAAAACAAGAAAAATGCATAACCAATAGGCTAGTGTTCAATAATTAATCTACTAATTTGTCGGAGTATAACACATGAATGGCCCCACCCATATTTTTTCACTCTCTTCTGCATATCCTTTCATAAAATTGGAACCATGCGTTATTGATAAGAACTATCTCTTCCGCATATCCTTTGATAAAATTAAATTGGAACCATTACTACAGACGGCAAAGTGTGATTAGTTGAATATCTTTTAACCATTATGTTTTGAAGGATTCATGAGCTCTATCAGGGCATTACATATGAGTGGCCAGCACAAATTCAATAGAACTAAAGTTTTATGAAAAATGAAAGGATATAAAGAAAACAGTACAGAAAAATGTGCGAATTGGGAATTAACAACGTGAGTGAATATAATTAATATAAATGCAAAATTGGGAACTAAAAAATGAGAAGTTTGTGATTGAAAAGATGCCAACATGTAATATATAAAAGTGTGGCACAGAATCAGGAAACATTTTAAGGATGTTTTAAAACGTTAGTGTCAGAACGTGACACTTGGAGAATAAATTTTTTCAGGTTCCACAATTTCGATAAACCACTTGGTCTTGATATATTTTCGAGTTGGTATCAATTAATTAATAACATTTCCTTTTATATGTTACATCTTCATGTTCGATGAGTCTATTTCAAATGACATGTTTTCATATTTTTTTCTTTTATTCTTAATTGACAATTTTTTATGACCACAGAAATGTCCATCACTCAAGATCATAAATTCTAAAGAATGTCAAAATAGAAAGGAGTAAAAGAAAAATCAAGGAGAGTCAATATATAGTATATATTACCTAGCCACACAATGTACTGTTTCAACAACGGGATATCAATTGTTATTCATGGAATATGTGTGGCTCCACCACAGTAGAAATTCATAAATTTTAAATCTTGAATCCACCTCCACAAAAATTTATAAATTTGAAATTCTGAATCCACCCACCGTAAATAGGATTACTATTATTATTTATCATAGTGCTTTGTATGACACCACCCTGCATGTTCATTGCAGAGCTATAAAGAGTGGATAGCATGCAATTATATCTTTGTACCACAACCCTTATCTAGCAATCACAAGAAACCATTCATATGGTAATCTCCAATTCCACTTTCTTAAAATCCAATATTATGAGTAGTTCTACTATATGGAGAATCTTCATTTCTACTATTCTTAAAATCACAAGCAAATGGAATAGTAGTATAGAAAGAAACAATAAGCCATTTCCTCCGGGTCCAAAACCATGGCCTATAATTGGCAGCCTTCCTCAAATGCTCCTAAACAAGAAGCCAACATTTCATTGGATACACAAAATTATGGAGGAAATGGACACGGAAATCGCTTGCATTCGTCTTGGTAATGTCCATTACATTCCTGTAACCTCTCCTGAGCTTGCTTGCGAGTTCTTGAAGATTCAGGACTCTGTTTTCTCATCCAGGCCTATTTGCATGTCCGCGAGCCTCGTTACTTGACCTCTGTTTTTCTCCCCATTGGCGATCAATGGATGAAAATGAGAAGAATTCTTGCTTCGCATGTACTATCACCAACCTCATTTCAATGGCTTCGTCCTAAAAGGGACGAAGAAGCTGACCACCTTCTCCGATTTGTTTATAATCAATGCAGCAGCCAACCTGATGATTTTATTAACTTGAGGAAAGTGACAAGATGTTATTGTGGGAATGTAATTAGGAATATGATTTTTGGCAAGAGTTTCGAAGATGAAGAACAAGTTGATGCACTTTTTACACTTCTTCAATATCTCAATTCTTTTGGTATATCAGATTACTTACCATGGGTAAGTGTGTTTGATTTGGATGGTCATAAGGCAATTATCAAGAAAGCCTATGCCACAGCAACAAAACACATTGATATTGAAGTTGAACAGAGGATTCAGTTATGGAAAGATGGCAACAAAACTTTGGAACAAGACATCCTTGATGTTCTTATCATGCTCAAAGATGTCAATGGAAATCCATTGATGAATGTTAAAGAGATCAAGGCACAAGTGCTTGTAAGTACACATTCAATTAATAAAACCCGGTAACCAAACATGTTGTGTTGTCGCTTATATGATTGATACTTTATTCGATCAAGCTCTTAAAATCTGCTTATTTGAAAAGCGTGATTTATTAGAAGTGCTAGTTTCTAAAAAAAAGAAAACTTTTTGAAGGATAGCACTTTGTATTTAGCTAATTAAGTTTTTGAAAAGCACCTACAATATTTGTACTTGGTTAAGGTTCTAAAAGCACTTATGTTTTACTTCTTTCAACTACTGAAGCTACTCAAAAACACTTATTTTTTTTCAAATGTTCGATCAAACACCTTAACTCTCTGAAATAAACACTCTTGATTTCTTAAAAGCTTTGGCCAAACAGGCAAAGAATCATAATCCGGACCCATATATAAATAGAACATCTATATTTTCCTGACATGATAATTTAGGAGTGAACAAAACAAATCGATAAACTGTACCAACCCGATAATTCGAGCAAAATTGAGAAAAGAACCCAATTATAGTGGTTTGGTTCCATTTAGATTGAAAAAAATCACCTGACCATAATTGATTTGGTTTGGTTTTAACTAAAAAAAAAATCAAACCAAACCAACTCGATATTATAAGTATATAACTTTTATAAGAAAGTATTTTTATGTAATTTATAAATATTTCTTACAATTTTCTCGTAGCTTTTGTCTTTTAACATATTATTTCAAGTTTGGACTGAGAATTCTGAATGATCAATAAGATTTACAGCTCATAGATATATGTTATCAACTCAAATAAATTTCAAACCAAAACCAAATCACTATTAATGTTAATAAAAGAAATGATTTCAACACTGGAAATGACAATAATATTATATATCTATTATTTAAGTTTGATTGATTAATTTACACCGTGAAAACGACCTAACTTAATTTTTTTAAAAATATTTAGTTATGTAATTAATACTTATTGGCCGTATTTAGTTTGACATGACTTAATACTTTTAGAGTATGACCATTTTCATTATAACTTACTAATTAGCAATATTTGTTTTATGCGATTTCATTATCTTATTGATTGAATATTTTAGTATAATGTCAACACTCATCTTATATTTTATATTATTTTATTAATTAAGAAAAGCCTTAGATAGTTGTATGTTACTAAAATTAAAAAAATATTTCAAACATAAGTTATATGTTTTATAGAAAGATTTTATCGGCGAAAAAAAATCCACAAAAAAATCTGAAAAATTCGAGAAAATCCAAAAAATCCAAGGTTGAAAAATCCGAATTTATTGATTTGATTTGATTTGATTATTTAAAAACTCGATAACAATTGATTTGGTTTGATAATTGAAAAATTCAAACCAACCTGAACTATGTACCCATATTGACATGACTGGTTACAAACAAATAATATTCAGGAACTCATGTTGGCAACAGTGGATAATCCCTCAAATGCAGTTGAATGGACACTTGCAGAAATGTTGAACCAACCAAAGTTAATGGAAAGGGCCATAGAAGAACTCAATACTGTTGTTGGGATCAATAGATTGGTTCAAGAATCAGACTTACCAAGGTTAAATTATGTGAAAGCTGGCATAAAAGAGGCCTTTCGACTCCACCCCATATCTCCTTTTAACGTCCCTCATGTGTCTGTCTCTGATATCATTGTCGGTGAAAAGTACTTCATCCCTAAAGGGAGTATAGTGCTATTAAGTCGTCTTGGACTTGGTCGGAATCCTAGAGTTTGGAAGGATCCATTGAAGTTCAAGCCGGGGCGCCACCTCAAAGAGAAAGAAGACGGTGAAGTAGTTCTCACTGATTCAGAGTTAAATTTGTTGTCATTTAGTATTGGAAGACGAGGTTGTCCAGCAGTGAAACTTGGTTCTACAATTACTACAATGTTACTTGCTAGGCTTCTTCAAGGGTTTACTTGGAGTTTACCACCAAATTCACCCTGCAATGATTTACTTGAGTGGTCTAAGAGTGATGATTTTTGTACCTTATCACTTATTGCTCAGGCAAAACCAAGATTAGCCAAGGCCGTGTATCCTTAACACATGAAAATTAACTTTATGCAATATATATGAGTTAAAGTTGTAAAGCATATATGATTTCCAAACGGGCCATCAAAATCTTTGGTAATATACACACATACATACAGAAAGAAGAAATAAAGAAAACAATTTTTGCATGGTAGTTGTTTTGAGCTCGTTGTGTTTATGTGTCGAAACTTGACGTGCCATTGATGTCTTTGTCATCAAATGTCATGAATATATAAGATAACAATAATGTACCTAAAATAAGGAAAAGAATTAATTTGTTGGACTGTTACATGCTTCATGTGTATAGTATAGCATAATTACAATATTATATAAAGGTAGATGATTTCCTTTTCCATCTGTAATTACGGTTTAGTATTGACATTCACGCTTTTTTAAAGTTAGAAATTTTAATTGCCCGATTAATTAATTATTAAAATTTTATTTTGTTGGGAGTTTGATTTTTTTACTGTTTTTTCTTTCCTAATTCTAATTTTTATTTTTAACAAAGAGAATTAATCCAACGATAGGATATTTTATTTTTCCATTCTAGAATGAATTAATTAACTAGTAGTAATTTTTTTGAGTATTTTTGTTTAGTCTATTTAAAAATGAAAATCCAAAAAAAAAAAGAAAAGCAATAGGAGTAGCAAATATTCTCAGAGGATGTCTTGGGGACCACCCCTTTAACATTTGATTCAGAAAACAAGAATTAGGGGAGGCGAATTGACGTCGGACAAGCACACAGTGCACGACGGAATTCTCTCGAAAATCACCGGAAAGTTTCTAGATCCCTATTTTACCATCGAAGCCATCGTCGTCCCTTCTTCTTCCACTACCCATTCTCGATTCCGACAAACACCGCAACAAATTCATGGATAATTCCAAAGAGGTTATTGTTCGATTGTCGGTGTCATTGGGTCATTCTCGTTCAAGTTTTGTCGAGAGATTGGGTTGGGTTTTATCAGTCTAAGATTTCTGTTGGTGATTTGTAGCTGTTGCTGTACACCGGAAGTTGTTATCAGTATATTGAAGGTCCACTCTTTCACCTATCTATTTTATTTGATACGAAATTGAATGTTAGAGAGTTTGTGTTCATCGTGATTGTCCTGCTTCTTGAGTGTGTTTTTAGATTAATTGGATTTACTTGCTCCACAGTTTTTTTTTTTTAAGTGAGACTTTAGATTGTTGATGGTGGGTGGGTGAGCAGGAATTGTACTGGAAAATGGTGATGTTTTGAGTCATATGATTGGGCTTTGAAAAAGAAAACATATCATTGTTCGAGCAAAATGGCCAGGCAATTAAGAATTTCGTTGAGGACACTTTTCAAGATCTTTTATATATATATATATGTGTGTGTGTGTGTGTGTGTACAAAAAGTAATATTTGATATCCTTATGCAAGTGGTATCAAAACTGTAAAATTGTACTCTGTATAGATACGTAAAATGAAATTTTTTTATGTATATAAAACTACTTGGGTCCCCTTAACTTTATGGTGTGTTTTTAACTTTTTTATATTCGACTTCCATCGGTGAAAATTTTAGATCCATTACTATAATATACACAATATAATATTTAGGCAAAGAGTCTTCAATTTACCATTCATCCATGGTTGTAGCTCCCCCTCTACCAGTATAAGAAAATTGACTTAAAAAATAGTAGACTATCAATTAGAGGAACCAACTAATTAAGATATACACACACACACACCCCATTGCAAAAACAAGAAAAAAACATAACTAATAGGCTAGTGTTCAATTATTAATCTACCAACCTGTAGGAGTAAAACACAGAATGGCCCCATGCATTGGCCTTGTTGGAACTAATTTCCTCCATCGATCATAAAATCTTGATATCTCATGCCAAATCTTCTCCAATTAAAATCATCACCAACTATATTGATGCATTTTTCTTCAACACCATTTCTTCATCCAATTTTTCCTTTGAGATATCACTTTTTAATTCCGTATGCCAAGGCTTGTCCACCCCTCGTCCTCTTCAGCATATCCTTTCATAAAATTGAAACGATACAGATAAGAATGAACTTTCAATTAGATTGCACTCCACTTGGAATTCGGCAACACCGACTAATTAAGAGTAGTTGAACTATGTGTGTGTGTTATAGTAAATAAAATCATCTTATTTTACGTGAAAATGTTTTCTTAGCTCAAAAGATGGATGATATAATTATTACCGGCTACAAGGTATGATTAGTTGAATATCTTTCACCAAAAAATTATGTTATGTATAGGTCAAATATTAATTGTTATACATATATTAAATCTTGAATCATATTTAAACTTTTTTATATAACATATCTCAACGTACATTTCCCTCTTGTTGGATATAAATTTAAATAGAGTGACATGATTAGTGAAGGTCCATATAGTCGGCACCAATTTGTTTGGCAGTGAAATATATTAAGTAAACATTATTCATATGAAACTGATTCACGAATAATTCGTAGTTTTATGCTTTATCGAAAAGTCGTAGTATTGAAGCTTATTGTTGTTCTTGTTTGGGTCGAACTTGAAATGTTTGTGAGAAGTTGTATGTATATATTATTGGCTGGAAGTTGAAGGAGGTAGCAAGCTAAAACTCAAGTTGTCGCTGGTAGAATCATAATCTGCGAACAAGGTATGTAAGTTGTTACTTCCTTCTTTGAACAAGCACGAATTCTATGTTGAACGATCGTCGTTGAATTGAATATGTTTCAAATTGAATACTGAATTCATTCATAGAACTCCTTAGGTTTGAATTCATTCAGTTGGCTAAGCTTTACAAGAATGTGATAGCCACAGACACAAGTCCAAAGCAGCTGGAATTTGCAGCAAAGGTTCCGAATGTTCGATACCTATGTACCTCTCCTAAGATGTCAATGTCCGAAATTGAAACCAAAATAGGAGCAGAGTCAAGTGTAGATTTGATCACAATTGCTCAAGCAATGCATTGGTTTGATCTCCCAACTTTTTATCAACAAGCAAAATGGTTACTCAAGAAACCAAATGGAGTAATAGCAGCATGGTGCTACACTACTCCACAAGTAAACAGCTCAGTGGATGCAATTTTTGAGAAATTTTACACCAGTGATGCTGGACCTTATTGGGAGTCTCCAAGAAAATTGGTGGATGAAAAGTACAAAACAATTGATTTCCCATTTAAGGCAGTAGATGGTTGTGATCATAATGGACCATTTGAGTTCAAGATTGAGAAAGTATGGACTTGGATTCTTATTTCATATACCTGAAGTCATGGTCAGCTTATCAAACCTTGATGACGAACGTTCTGTCATTTTATTTGATAGGACAACAGAATAATAATTACCTTGTGATCTGTATGGCAGCTTGAGTTTTGGCATGGGACAGGGTGGCGATTTTGTGTAATGCAGCAATGCTTCGAGGAGTGTACTCAGAATCAAGGACATTTTTACCAACAACATCAAATTGAGAAGCAAGCCATGGTTTTTACTTGAGAAATTTGAATTGCATCAAAACGACAAGTTTCCAATGCTTCTCCACCTAATAATTAGCCCATCTCTTTTCCTATATGTTTGGAGAGTCCGTCGGAGCAACATAGCTCTTTTGTCCAAACAAGAAACCTACAGGAAAAGTAAAATCAACTAAATCAAAATTATTCATCGCCTGAGAAAGTGATCGGAGACCGGCTTTACTGGAATCTGGCGCTGGCAATTTGAAATGCTAAGAGGTTTTGGGTCTTGTCAATTGGGCTTTTGAAATTCGATCCAGGGCCCAAAGTTTCTTTTTCTTTTATTGTTGCTGTTAGATACTTATATAATAAAAGAAACGTCGTAATTTCTGTTGCGTAATATTGTTGCTCTTAGATACTTAATAAAAAAAAACTTCTTATTATAAATATATTTATATCTGGTGCAAGATTTGAAACATAATATTGTTCACTAATTAAAGTAGGAAATAAGTAAATGTGAACAAGATGAATTATCCTCTTTTCCTTTTTGAAATGAGGAAAAAGTACTCCCTTCTTTTTATTTTAATTGCTACGTATATTTTTCTCAAAATATTTGCTAGTTTTAAAATTCAAAAAATAATTGACTATATTTTTTTCAATTTTACCCTTGATACTTAAAGTCATTTTAAAATGTGTATGTTTTCAAAAAATTAATAAAATTATATTAGTTAAATTACCATTCCTATTAAACTTTTCGACCTTGCTGTAAATCTGCATTCATTATAGTATGTGCAGTCAATGCGTGCAGAAGTTTTATCTCCCACTAACTTGGTACTAATATATTGTGTAAGTGATCCTTTTTTCCTCTGCCCACAAGGATAGGAATAATATCGGCAAACATTTTGTACTATGACCCCATTTATAGGTTTACAATGGATAGTACGTTGTTTGTATTGATTAAGTGATGAGCTTTAGACGGGGAGTGTATCAAAGTTAAAACTCTTTTCATAATATTCAAGTTAGTGAAGATGCAAAAATGCAAAAGTTGAGAAACTCGTATTGCAGCATGGTCACATTTTGCAAATTGGAGCAGCCACCATCACCCCTACCCTAGCTATTAAAACAATAATATGATAAGTAAAGTCAATCTGAGCACACAAAACACATGGCAACAACAATAGCGTACGGGAACCCCCCCGGGGGGGGACAGTTAAGGAGAAAGTTTGTTAACAGAACAAGATATGGTAAGTTAGCTAGGCTGCTGCAGACTCATCTAACATACAACGGAACAACACTTCTACATAGGATCCATTTACATAGTTGCATCACCAGACACAGCGATAAGTAACATGTGTTTCGATGATTTCACTGCTGTACGTGACCTTCACCACCTGCCCCTTCTCAAGTCCATAGTACCGAGCAATTGCATCCTTCTGAGACATTCGCGGCAGCTGGAAAACATCAATACAAGAACAATACTCAGAAAAACTTAGATAAATGAAACTGTATTGATAGTGTTCGAAGAAAGAGTGGTAGATTGAAGTGCATATATAGCCATATGAACTACGAATTTCTGCTCAGATCATTAGAGAGAATGCACAGCAACAATACCATGGGTCTGCATATGATGAAGGCGGAAACCTGTCTCTACACCTAGGGTCCTAGATATTAATATCTGATAAGTAAGTAGTGTGTGAGAGACAGGGCAAGTACAGCCTCGCTTCATTAAAAATGCAGCAGTCTATAAGTACCTAAGCTAAAAGCTTTGGAACAGCATTTGAGTCATTTCACCCTCACCGTAAAGGGATAATGACGAACATAAAGCTCTTTCTAAAAAGTAATGCAGAGAAGACACTGATACTGGTCTACTACATTAAACTAACAATCTTTTCATACAAAGATAAGTATTACAAGGCTCCTGTTATTAACCTCCTTTAAGACAACACTGTATGCAAAAGGAGAAGCAAAAGAATTCTAGGTCTTGGCTCAGTATGCCATCCCGCCTAACTGTGACAATCACTCGACGTCTCAACCATCCCGCTGGGGACAAAAATGACTGACTTTTATAAACTGTGAAGCCTAGATGGCAGCAAGTACTCTGACCACATCAAGGAGATATCAACTCTACCAGATTATGGACTGTAGATATATGGGGAATGATCTTTGCCTTTCGGGAATTTAACAGCAAGCCCTTTTATCAGTAAACTCATCAGGAAAAAAGATTGATTATTTTTACCTGGCTAAACTCGACTATCTTGCAATCAAGCTTTAGAAGAAAGCTTAGGCTAAACAGATACACTAACGAGATGAACAGTTGTACTGTTATACAGGCATGTTCCTGCAAATTCAAAGGCTGTCAAAAGCAAACCTGCTTCTCTTCCAAGTTGTACTTCTTCAACAGCTTCTCCTTCTCGGCGTTGGTCAACAACTCATGCTTTGGCTTTAAAACATGTTTTGTGATGTTGACAAGTAAGTCTGTGATCTGAAAGAGTTTGCAAATAGGAGGCAGACACTTAGCATATCACAGAAACATAATGTTAATTGCGTGCACAAAATTCACTTATATTCCTGAAGTAAAGCATTTGTAGTCCTTTCCCAAGATTAATAAGAGCTAGAGATGGAAAATAAACTTTGGACAAATACCACGAAACCTTCATCAAATGGAAAAAATGGAGTTTGGGGCTTGTCTTGGCAAAACATAAATTAAGGGGGCACCAATACCCAAGTAAATGCAGCTCCTTTTAAGCCAAACTGGGAAGAATATTTCAAGTTTTTCCTTATTTCACGGGTAACAGTAGAAAGATCTGGAAATTCATAGAAAACCAGAAACGCTTTACGTGTTGTATGTATTATTCGTTAAAGAGAAACTTTTGAATGATCGAGCAACCAAAAGAGACTTCAAATAGGGAAAGCCATTTTGAACATACACCTATCAGGATTTTCTTTGTACATTCTTGGGTAAATGCCAATGATAACAAATCTTTATTCATTCTGAGATCTAACTCACTTGTCAAGCATATCTAAAGCAAATGCAGAACACATCTAATTAATAGCCTAATAAGTACCCTGTTTTATTCCCCGCAATAGAACTGTTCACACCAAAAACACCAACAAGAACACATACTTTACCTGGAAAATTTCAACTTTGAATGAGGAGTCCTCCACAACCTTCATAGCTGGATTAGTCATTTGATTTTGAATGATTAATATCAGCCGACTCAAGGATTCCTTGTTCATTATTTGAGCTAAAATACTGCGGATTACATTCACTTTCACAGAATTTGGCCCACAGAAGATGACCAAAACCTGCGACCAGTTCAAATATGCAAGACGTTAAAATAAATCTATGAAGCAAATGCATGTAAAGTTGATAGTCCCTTCATCAGAGACCATCTTCCAATATGCTGAGGCATCTACCAAGTTAAGGCAACGACGACTTCCTAGGCTTCTTAAGTTTTGTTTTATTGAACTCAGCTGAGCCTCCAAATTTCCATAAGAAGACTTATGGAGCATAGAACACATTCTCTTCATTTAAAATCCATTAGACATAACAAAATTGATGCACTTCTAGCATAATCAACAAGAAATTTGAAGCTATGAACCCAAAAGGAGAAATTTGGATATGGAGCTCAGAGATGAACTGCGCAAACAACCTCTCAAAAGAGAATGCATAAAATCTCAATACCATACGTTTTAGAATTTCTTTTACATGCTTGAAAACCAAAAGGTAAAGCATAATTCTACATTTCAGTTTTCACAATATCAAAGTTCATACCCACTAAAAGAATTGGCTTAACCATCTTGTAGTGCAATCACCTGTATCACAGACAGAGTACCCTTACCTCAGGTATATTAGAATATCAAATATTATTGCTCTCTAGAGTTGGTCCATAAGTTTCTAAATGAAAATCCTAGTCATAAAAAATTGCCAATGAAGCTTAATTTGGGGACTGCTTCTAATTATGGCGGAAGTAGTGCTTCTAATATATAAAGTGACTCAGAGAAAGTAATTTTTAGGCATTATACTTGAGGAATCCAAAAGTGAAATAGTATGCCTCAATACTACTAGCTAGGCTGACTTGATGCACTCACAAAACATGTGTTAATCTTCTCGAGAAGTTGCGAGTCAAGTAATCTTTGCATTCCACACTTTTCTATCCAAGATTTGACCACATCTTTAGAATAAATGAAATCTCTAGATATCCACTACGACAAGTAGATCAGCCATCGAGTGAAACAACTCGAACTACATAGTACAGTGAACATTTTGCTATAAAAACTCTTGAATTGTTATCTCAATTTTACTTCCTCGTTAAAGGGTAAGACATCCAATTAAATACTCCCGTCACTGAAAAGAGAAAGATGGAGTCCCAAGACTTTAGAGTGTGTGGATGAAAGCATCTAATACACAGTGTGGATGCGGACAACGATTCAATTTTGGGAAACAATTGACATATTGAGAAACTACAGAAAAAGTACCGTGAATCAAAATCTCTTAGTAGAATGTAAAGGAAATGTTAGAAAAAAGGAAAAGAAACAAAAAGGAACTTTATAATCCCCAAATAGTAACAATGTCATAAAAATGGGAGGGGAAGTACAACTTAAGAGCAGTTTTTCCCAATATCATCTATTATCATCAATACAACAAGCAGGATATTTACCCAACAACAAATGCAACTTGCTTTCACATATTATTATTATTATTATTATTATTATTATTATTATTATCTCTTCTGATATTGTGGTATTCGGGGCAGCTTCTTGAACCTCCACTATTGCATCAGGTACTGGGTACCTCCCACCAGGAGACAGGCAGGGGAGAGAGCCAGGTGAGGGCGGCAGAAAATCACATTGTATATACGAGATTAAAACTTTTTTTATGTGTTTATAGTAGATGTTGAATCCCTTTGGCTTCTTCATGTGTTTATTCCTTCAAATTTTGAACCGCGTTAGTGAAAATTCTGGTTCAGCCACTAGAGCGAGGAGTTCAAACAAGGGGATTAAAAAAAATAGTCTTATGCCTAGGGGATTCACTTCTACCATATTTACATTATAATTTTTCTATGAAGGGGTTCAAGTTCAGTCTTTGCACCACTGTGCCTCCACCCTAGTCTCCCACCAACGCAGGCACTGAGTAACTTTGCCTACCAAGGGTTAGCAAGACGGGAGGAACTTGCTTTCAAGTTATAAACCAAAGCTTAGTTTCGCTCACTACCAAAAGAGAAGAACTCAAAGTTACCTAATACGAGATATACTTTCTTTAATGAGGCAAGAGATTGAAACTTTAGAAGCTAAAAGGAGGTGAGTTAGAAAGGACCGAGGGGTTAAACTGACCTTATTGGTAAGGTCAGTCCTGTGCATGGCGGAGATTCTGAGGCGCTCAACGTCAGGTCTTTGACCATATTTCTCTCTGAATTCTTGAAGGGTTGTGTCAATTTCTGAATTGGGTATTGCAAAACCACGATCTTTCAGCATTTCGAGCATAGTTCTGCGAGCAAGAAAGTACCTGTGACTCTCAACAGTACCATCATCAACGAAGCTGGTCAAACAAGTGCCGAAATTGTCCCCATCAACATCCATAGCTAACCCATTAAGATCCATCACTCAGAATTCCTGCAGTTTCCGTTTGATTTTATTTGGAATTAAGAAGTTAGGTTCAAGGGTTTTGCTACAACTGAGGAAAGAAAGTTTTGGTTTTGCCCGTCTACTTCAGCCGAAAGTTAGAGTGAAGATTGTTAAAATTACCAAAAGAGCATTATATCTTTTTTATAATGAATAATTGGGGAGCCAAGTTTCTCTTTATTTAATTGACCT
The DNA here is from genome assembly GCA_035772735.1 of Datura wrightii. Lineage (NCBI taxonomy): Eukaryota > Viridiplantae > Streptophyta > Magnoliopsida > Solanales > Solanaceae > Datura > Datura wrightii. Next base: position 168,654,104 of record JASDFA010000003.1, read on the forward strand.
ATATAATATAATATAATATAATCTTCTAGTCAACTTCTTTTTAAATTTTTATTTTCAAAGAAAAAGTTATGGTACTTCATAGAACTAGTTACTCCTATTTAAGGTTTAAAAAAAAAAAGAAATGGAATTTTTTTAAAAATTATTTAGAAATTAATCAATCATTTTGTGTAACTTTATTTATTTTATTTTTTTAAGAAACTTGATAAATTTTTAAGTATAAGTACATATTACAAATATCATATTTACCATACACTTTTATATTAATACTTTCTCTAAAATTTTGTTGTTAAGATATTTATAAATAGCTCGCTGGAGTCTATAATACGAAAACAAATTAGTGCAGTATATTATATAATGAGACATAAACAAAACTACAGTATTAAATATGATCATATGTTTCCATGTTGGTGACTGTCCATTTAAGCAAAGCTCAATCGTTTCTCTTTCCAACATGAGTGGCCGGTATTAATTAATTTTTATTATGGGTGCTAATTTAGCGGCGTATTTTTCTTTTCCACTTATTAATCTTTAAAATTATTTTGATCAACAAGAAAATAAAGGTTTCAAAACGTCCAAAATATTTGTTTTTTCCTTACAGGGCGTGCCGGCGTGGCCTAGCGAGGACAATTGTGTGATCCTTTTTTTTTTTTTTTTTCTTGTGTTAAAATTTGTGGCCATAGATTAATGGTAGAGAAGATGACACATTTATCTAGTAGGAGTAACAAAAGTTTTGCTGAAGCCACAAAGCATTTGCAATTTGATGCAGTTGGAAGATTTTCAAAAAGACTGAGCTTTTAATTAAGCAATTTCAAGATTCAGCCATGCAAGCTATCAAAGCTTCTTCCTTTTCACCATTTCAGCTCAACTTGAACTCCACAAGTTCATTTCCCAAAACCATATATGAGAAACCCAACTTGTATATTTATCCAAATAACGAAAGCCCCATTTCTTGTTTTCCCTCGATTCATACCCAAAATGCAAAATTCAAGCTTTTCACTGCTGTTTCCCCAAGTGTCTCGACTGAATCAGAAACCCCATTTGATGAAGAGACTGAAAATGAAAACCAAGAAGAGAAATTTGACTGGTATGCTCAGTGGTACCCAATAATGCCAATTTGTGATCTTGATAAGAGGAGGCCACATGGGAAGAAAGTGATGGGAATTGATTTGGTGGTTTGGTGGGATAGGAATGAGAAAGAATGGAAAGTGATGGATGATTCTTGTCCTCATAGATATGCTCCACTTTCTGAAGGAAGGATTGATCAGTGGGGAAGATTGCAGTGTGTGTATCATGGCTGGTGTTTTAGTGGTTCTGGTGATTGCAAGTTCATTCCTCAAGCTCCTAGGGACGGGCCTCCGGTAATTAATCCAATTGACCAATAATTAGTCCCTTTAACTAACAGAGTTATCCTTTTATATCTTGGTTTTGTTTGCATGTTCCTGAGTTCTTTCACACCTCCCCCCCCACCCCCACCCCCACCCCCCACCCCCCCCACCCCACACACAAAATTTGTTTATGTGTTCCCTGTTATGTCCTTTATAGCCTGTCTTAAAAGCAGTAATGATCATATCACATGTCACTTAAAAGTGAGGTTAATAGAGATCCTAATGTTGCTTGTGGACCCAACTTTCGCACAGGTAATTAGATGTCGATATTTTAATTCTATAAAAGCCAATTTATTTAACCAAATTGTGGTATTTATGCGTGAGGGAACATGTACACTTAGCTTCACATTGTGAGACTAGTCGTGTGATCAAGAGAAGGAAAGTGAATTATGGTTCTTTCCAAATGGTTTGGTGATCAGTTTTGGGTGTTCTGTTTAGGGAGCTAGAATGTGAGAGGTAGAGAATACTTGTGGTTTGGTGATCAGTTTTGAGTGTTCTGTTTAGGGAGCTAGAATGTAAGAGGTAGAGAATACTTGTGGTTTGGTTTCTCAGAAGCAGTTGCTAACATTGACTTAATCAGGAAAGTCTAAAAGTTGTATAGGAAGTGTCAAACTGTGCGAAAGTAGTTGTTCATTTGGAGAAGTTGTGAGCATCTATTGAAAGGTAGTAATTCATGAACAAGGGAAAAAGCATTGTGCATATTTTGATGTGTATGCACGTGATGAAAAATTGAGTTTATTGGCTATTCTATTTCTGCCAAGGCCCTTGTAAGGAGGAATGAAAATATTGATTTTCTATAGAATATAGAATATTAAGGATTAAGGTCCTTGTGACTTTTTGAAGATCAACGACCAGAAGATTTTTTTTTTCATTCTGGAATTGTCTGATAATTAGAGAGGAAGGAAAATCATATTGAGATTGACTCTTGATACGCTTTTGCATAAAGAATTAGCTAAATGTTACTTAAATTTTAATTGATGATGCACTTGTCTCAGCAATAAAAAATGGGCACTCCATTTCTAGAGGCTTCAGAAAATGTGCAAGAAATAATTCTCATGATAATACTATGAAGATTAATTTCAGATTTTACGCTTGCTTCTTTGCTTCTCGTGATCTTTTTTCTTTTTTCTATTTACAGCATTTCAAACCCCTTGTGTGTCTGTGTAGGTAGGGAGATACTAGACCTCTAGTTTTGGAGTGATCTATAGAGAAACTATTTAGTATTAGATTGAAGCAGACCTGAATGCAGTGGAGAGGACTCATATAGCTGGTGACAATTAATTCGGGATTGATACTTAATTGATTGGCAGTTCTTCAACCCATGGGTTCAAGAACTTGAATGACACAGATTGATTTGCTGCCTAGTAGTGACTTTTGCTGGAGACTCCATTTTAAAAACAAAATAGCTAGAGAGAATTATTAATGAAATAGTAAAATCAGTATGCTACATATTACGAATTCCAATTCAATAGTAGAATACAGAATTTACTATTGTCATCAGAAGTCAAGGCACGGAAAAGAAAATCATAGGTCAATGTATAGTTCAACCATTTGCTTTTCTCTTTTTTCTATTCTGAAGGTCTTCTTGGAAACTTATTGGCAAAGAATCAAGTATTTTGCTTTGAGATCCTACATTTTATGCATTATTTACTGTGACACCAATTCGAAGACTTAAGCAATTGGGTTCACAATTAATAGTGAAGGATAATACCCTTGTAAACTTAGCTTAGCACGTCACGTGTGGCCTTAGTTCTTTGTGATGGTGATTGGGAGTCCATAAGAACTGGTAGGAGCTTTCTAAATTTATGGTCTGATGAAAGATGTTGGGAGCTCTCGTAAGTCATCGTCTTTAATATTCCTTTTATGCTGGTTTTTCAACTCTTTCCTTGTGAATGTGAATTTTCATTTTCCTAACACGTGACATTTGTGTATTCTGTACTTCTCGGAATTGCTTATAGCTAAGCCTTAGTTTTTTCCACACTCAGACAAAAGTTCTGCATTAGCTTTTCTCAAGGTAGCTAGGAATGACATATTTTGTATTAGCTGTGCAGGTTCACACGTCAAAAAGAGCTTGTGCAACTGCTTATCCAAGTTGTGTGCAAAATGACATTCTTTGGTTTTGGCCAAACTCTGATCCTCTATACAAGGACATACATTTGACGAAAAGGCCTCCTTATATCCCTGAACTTGATGACAGTTCGTTTTCGAAATCCTTCATAGTCAGAGATATATCATACGGGTAAGCAGACATAGACATCCAACTATCCTTTGTGGAGAAGTTCTGCAGAAACTGAAGCACTTTTTCAAACAGAAAAAAACTTTTTTTTTCCGCCAGAAGGAAAGAGGGGGTTGGGAAAAAAACACTATAGAATCTAAAAGGCGAGCAATGGAAGAAAGTAGAAGAAACCCAAACGTTATAATGTGAACGTGCAAACTATGTAAAGTGTAGTTTCAATCTTAACGGTGTACAAGGATAAATCATTGTGGAATAAATTATGAAACCGCAAGAATAAATCATCAGGTAAACTTATATGACTAAAACTACCTTCTTTCTCATCTGAATTGATGTCGAAACTTAGGTCGATAATGTTGGAAAGTCCACCTACCTTCCTATTTAATTTTAGTTATAATCTGTAATGAATCTGATAATTTTCAGGTATGAGCTTCTGATTGAAAACCTTAAAACTATCTTCTTGCTCATCTGAATTGATGTCGAAACTTAGGTTGCTAATGTTTGAAAGTTCACCTACTTCCTATTTAATTTTAGTTATTATCTGTAACGAATCTGATAATTTTCAGGTATGAGCTTCTGATTGAAAACCTTATGGACCCAGCTCATGTCCAATATTCACATTATGGCATAATGAATGTTCCAGTAGCCCCCAAAAGATAAGAAACTTATACTATCCTGTACATATTTTATTATATATTCTTTTCTTTGCTTGTGTAAATAACTTCACCAGACTAACAGAATTGTTTATGCACTGTGAAAGCTGATAGAGAAGGAGGAAGACCACTCGACATAACTGTCACAAAATTGGATGTGAATGTCATTACTGCAAACCAGGGACCTGGACGGAACACATTTGTTCCACCTTGTATGTATTATAGTTGTTTTGCTTTCGGAGGACCTCAGGGAAAAACATCTGCTGTGTCATCTGGAGCTGTACAGGTAATTGATTTCATGGTCTTGAGCTTCATATACTTAGTTTTCTTCAACATTTATTTGGTAGTCTGTGCAGTAGTTTAAATATATATTTCATGCAGGAAAATCCTTCAGTTGAGAAGCAGAAAAAAGCACTTTTAGTTTTCATCTGTATTCCGGTTAGTCCAGGTCATAGCAGGATTATATTTTCATCTCCAAGAAACTTTGCCACTTGGGCAGAACGAATAATTCCTCGTTGGATATTTCACCTGGGGCAAAACCTAATTTTGGATTCTGATTTGTATCTTCTTCATGTGGAGGTAGATCCATTTTCTTTGTTGTATCTTTTCAATTTCTATTGTATTCTTGTTAAATCTCATTGTTCCTCAGAAGGTTGGTATTTGTTAACTTTAAAAAAAAATAGAGAAGTTCTAGCTACATCATATTAGGTGTAATTTTTAAAAGAACTGAAGTATTTACTTATGAATTTGTGGGTATTTATCTATAAGTGCTTAGATTGAAATATTGGTTAGTTTCCAACAAAACTAATATTGGATCCACCTGTATTATTGTCAGCCTTTGTGACTTTTAACCTCTATCTGATGTATTCAAACCTTAGGGACCCACACTTAGTGTTTATGGTAATGAGGATTCATATAGCCGAATGCGACTAGCTTGGGATGGAGGCATAGTTGTTGTTGTAGCCTCTGTTTGATTCAGACAGAATGTAATATCAGATTAGGAATTAAGACTTGTGATTTACACACGCCCAAAGCTTTAGAGATGCTTACTATGTACAATGACCCTTTCGTGTCCCACGAAAAGGAAACAAGCATATCTGTTGAACTAAATTTGTTGAAACCCCTTCAAGTTACCAGACTGAAAGTTTAAGATTTACAGTCAAAATCAACAGTGGAGAGCCCCGTTTTGTCATCTAAACTGGCACCGCTTCTGGAGCTGGAACTATCGATAGGAACTTCTATATACAAACTGTTACTTTTAGCCAATATCATGATTTGGCGCTATTTTCACTACCTTGTATACTACTCAACAAAGTAACTCTAGACATGTGAAGTGACCACTTTATGCTGACGCTACTTTTCTAACTTGTCTCAAGTTGTATTAAAAGCTGCTGAAATACTTTTCGATGGAAAGCCGAGGATATGTGGTACTTATTTTATTCAAAACTTTTGGGTTCTACCAGTCCATGCTCTTTTCCTTTCCTCACGTTCTCCTTCTGTTAAAGCCTCTAGCGGGTTATCTGTTAGTATTTAGTATCCTAAAACATTTGTGTTGTGGTTGTCTTCTTACTCTTTGCTTTGCTATTAACAATCGAATGAAATGAACCAAAAAAATGAAAAGCAAAGAAACTATATTATAGAGAAGGCTAAATAGCCAAATAGACACCTATAGTTGCACGGGATTGTGTTCCCAGCTCCCCAACTTCGCGAGGTTTCATCCAGACCTGAACCTGTTCAAAATTAGTGTTCTTAGAAAAAATTATCCTAGGCGTTCAATGCTCGTTTTACCATCTTTATATCAAACATCAAATCTAGAGCATAGGCCCGCTACTGAACACTGTTTGTAAGTTAGATTACTGTGAAGCCTTGGTGCTTTTAGGTGAAACATTGCCATTTTTCAATATGAAGAGTCTTCCTTTCTCATTCAATTTGTTTTCCATTATGAAGGAGCGCAAGCTAAAGGAAATTGGCTCCTACAATTGGCATAAAGCTTGCTATATGCCAACAAAGGCAGATGCCATTGTTGTTGCTTTTAGAAGGTGGTTAAACAAATATGCGGGTGGCCAAGTTGATTGGCATGGAAAGTACAATGGGGACCTCCCGCCAACTCCTCCAAGGGAACAGCTGCTGGACAGGTTCGTTTGTTTCTGCACTTCTAAAGTAGGTTCTTGATTCTGGTTTAAACAAATTCTGAACCTGTAAGGACATCTCACTAGATTTTTTGCGTCGACTCTTGAGAACCTTTTAGAGACTAAGACACGTTGAATTAACAGTAAAAATATGTGTTTATGCTTCGTTTCAGGTACTGGACTCACACGGTGAATTGCACAAGTTGCAATCTTGCATATAAAGGTCTCAATGCTCTTGAAGTTATACTGCAGATCGCCTCCATTGGTGTGATTGGAATTGTTGCTGCAGCAAAGCAGGGCACGCTGTCAGTGGTCGCAAGATATTCTTTGGTCTCCGTTGCATTACTATGCTTCATGGGCTCGAGGTGGTTATCTCATTTTATATACAAGAATTTCCATTTCCACGACTATGACCACGCCTTCCGTTGACACTCCAGTTCTGAGCTGAATACTCACTGTATAAACAAATTACTTATAGCTGAAATTTGCAGAAAAGGTTTCTACATGATCTGTAGCTGCTAAACACAAGTTATAGTGTTACTTTGAGGTCTCGTCTTTTTTATCACTTATGAACTTTTCATTGTGTAATATTCCAAGGAAATGTCTGAATCAAATCATTCATCCTTATTTCAACAAAAGACGTGCAAGCTTAGCTTCTTCTCAAGAAAAACTGTCTCTGTTTTAATTCAATACTGAACAAGTTCAAACTAATTGAATACTTGTGTCAGAAATTTCTCGAATCACGAGTTTCTATCTACTTTTCTTAGTAATAGTAACAAAGGTATGCCAAGGGAAGCTCGGGCCGGAAGTGCTTAGCTTCTTTTATAATGAGTGAATCTAGATTAGTCTAATAAGTGAATTTCAGACAGTGGATGGTTAAATTTTTATTTTTTTTTAAATAGAAAGGTTTTTTCTAGATTCTTTTTGTCCATGCTTTAGTTGAGGACGACGTGTTGAATGAACTACGTGTAGTATAAAAGCTGGGTGTTCAATTAAACGATTTTTTAGGTAGAAAACACAAACACCTGATAGTTCAAGTATGAAACTTATAAAAACACGATAATTCAAATGTATTTTTGATCATTATTATCTCTTTTTCTAAAACATTAATATAGTATACACTACCATATAATTATTTGAAATCTCAATTTGAATTGTTTTGACAAATTAAACTCAGTGATATTTTAACAAAAGAAATAGTAAAATTATACATTTGATGCATGTAAACATTAGGTTCAAATGTAACCTTATATATATTTTTCTATGTAGTTGACGGGTTGTTGTCATTATAATCTTTTGTGTCTAAATGTAGAAGTTAATCTCATCTCTTGTAATACACACATACAAGATGGGCAAAAAGGTTTTGTTTCTGATGACTATTTTTGCAGCCACAGATTGGACTGTAATTTTCAATCAACATTTTTTGTCATTTATAAAACAAACATGGTGTGAGTCACCACCTTCTGGCATAGAACAAAATCAAGAAACTAGATTGTTTTCTTTCCTTTTATTTTTTAATCATTTTTTATTAATGTAACTCGGATTCTTATGTTAGTTTCAATTTATATGATAAAATTTGCATATAACTGACATATATGTAGCTATAGTTATAAAGAAAAATAGAGTAACTGTGGGAGTAGGTGCTCATGTACTTGGAAGAATATAAAGTGACAGAAATCAAGAATATATGATCATATACTATAAGAATGAAGAATGAAGAATGAAGAAGAAGAAGAAGAAGAAGAAGAAGGGAAATTTTGAGTGGTATGCACAATGGTACCCAATAATGCCAATAAGTGAAGTTGATAGGAGAAGGCCACATGGGAATTGATTTGGTTGTACGGTGGGATAGGAATTTGGAAGAATGGAGAGTGATGGATGATGCTTGTCCTCATAGATTGGCTCCACTTTCTCAAGGGAGAATTGATCAATGGGGAAGATTTTTACAGTGTGTCTATCATGGGTGGTGTTCTCTGGTGATTGCAGCTTCATTCATCATAAGCCGCCGGTAACCCATCCATCTCTTCTCTGTTTCTTTTAATCCGTTTTACGGCTCGACTAATTAATCTATACTATTATATTTCTGCAGGTTCACACTACTAAAAGAGCATGTGTAGACGTTTATCCAAGTTTTGTGCAAAATGACATTCTTTGGTTTTGGCCCAACACTGATCCTTTATACAAGGACATACACTTGACAAAAAGGCCACCTTATATTCCATTTTTTGATGGTCCTTCCTATGCAAAATCATCATTAGTTAGAGAGTAACTTGTTTAATTACCATAAGCTAGCTAGCTAGGTTATGGTAAAAGGGAAGAACAAGAGACAGAAAAACAAAAAAAGAAGAGAAAAATAATAATAAAATATTAATCATGATATGACAAACAACAAAACACGCTACATGACTTAGGACAGGAGAAACAACACACAGGCCAAGCAACTATACAAGCAATACTACGCCGGGAATACATACGGTTAAATTGAAATGAAAAAAAAATCTTTTTTCCTGACTCGAAATTATTGATTAAGGGGTGATTTGCATAAATGACCCTGTTTTTAGGCCATCATTTAGACCTTGTCCACTTTGTTAGAAGTTGTGCAAATTTAACTCTTGAGACTAATAGAACATTAGACTGTCGTTTAACATTTATAAAATTTTAGACAGTTGAAGAGATTTTCAGTTAGCTTAAAATGTATCGTTAGACCATTATCTAAAAGACCTATAAACTATCAGAGAAATAAAAAAGAATCATTTACTAAACAACTATTCTTAAAAATTAAAGGATAACGGGCGAAAAATTTTGGTGATTAAGATGCTCCAATGTATTGCAACTGTTCATTGGCTTCTTTCGGTATCTCTACTAAATGGTTCTTTCAAAAATGGAAGAGTGGCTAACACATCCTTATCATTATTAAGGAATGGGCCATAACCAAATACTTACTGTTGAATTTTGGCATTTTGCATTTGCAACTTGGTTCATAATAAGCAAGAAATTTAGTAGCCACCGACAATAAATGATGCAGACAAGTTTTACTAGTTTATTATATTAAATCATCTCCATCTTGTGCCCTTCAAGATGTTACTGTACTCGTGCCAAATTCTTCAAAAATGTACTACCAACACGCACCTGTTGGCATTATTGGAGAGTCCGAGGCACAACTTACTGCAACATGTACCTACTAAGAATATGGTAAAACTCCAAGCAACATGTCCAGTGAACTTTTATGTTGCATAAGGTATTAAACCAGTGACGCATCACTTAAAATAAACTTGCCAACAATGAAGTTCACTGCACAGAATCATAGTTGAAGCCAGAACCACTAACTCTGACAGCAATCACCGGAATCATATTTTCAGATAGATAGCATATAAAACACAGCAATTCCTGTTTGGTAGCTCAAATTACATATAGCACTTTCCAGCACATCCTTTCTGAGACTATAAAAGATAAGTCTCACTTATCAAAACAAACAAAATGTTTGAATCGTGAATCCATCTGGTTGAACTGAAAACTTCTCTATACATTGCATCGAAGCAAGATATTCAAGTATATAGCCTATAAGAGGTATATTTCTTATCTATTTATCAAAAAAAAAAAAAGGAAAGAGCAGTCTCACTGATTCAAGAATCAGAACACTTACAAACTAGACTTGGCATGTGTGGACTTTATTAATTATGAGCCGTTCAAAGAGAAAATGAACATGAATTGCTCCATAGCTACATAATATATAGACAGTTGAAACAAACAAGTGTACTTTTGCACCTACACATATTATTATCCTATACATTAGTAATAACTAAGAACCCTCAGATAAAACAGTGAAGCATGCACATGACCCATCCAAGAGCTGCATTCAAGGGCAGCAGCCTGGGCAACGAATTAATCCATTTTCATTGCAGTGCGGACACCTCATCGACTTCCCTTCCTCCTCTTCAAACAATCTCCGGCTTCCATTGCAACCAGGACATGGTACAAACCTTGCCTCACCACAACTTTCACAAGTGAATCCATCATTCATAACCGGGAACCCTTCCAAAAGCTTAGCCAATTCTCCAGTCTCATGAAGTTGTTTAATCTCTTCTAAACCACCGACATACTTCCCTCTTATAAACACCCGAGGCAAGCTCAGTGCTTTACCTTCCAAAACATCTTGTAATTCTTTTCTATACGACAAATCCATAGAAATATCCCTTTCGTCTACACATACCCGAAGTCCTTTAAAGATCATACGCACGGAGCAGCAATCTTCATAAGTCTTCCTGATTCCTCTCAGACTAGTAAAATACAGAACAATCCTATCTTCAGTACCCTTTAAATAGATATCACTGTTAGGCAACAATGAGCTCAAAGAACTTGAGCTATCATCCGATGATTCCACAAACCTAACTATTTTCAAATCTTGATGCCCAAATCGTTTTAAAGACAATGCTTTTCTGTAACTTAAAGCTACATTAGGATCCATTTTCGCCAACAATGATTCCTCAGACAAATGCTTCCACAATGGCTTCGTATCCGGAGGCTCAACAATCTCATAGGACTTCACCAACTCTTTGTCCAATTCTTGAGTATTACACTTGAAATTTCTAGGAGACTCTTCAACAAGGGACCGAACCATACGAAAATCTAAGTCATCAAGGCCTTCCATGAGCTCCCAAGTATTGATTGCTGCATCAGGAGATAAAGGGTCTTGCCGGTGACCCTCATGGTGGCATTTAATCGAACTTGTGGTGGGGTTGTCCGGAACCTGGGGATGATCGAGCACAAGTGATCCATAGGTAGAGGAAGTGAGTGACACTAAGTGATTGGTGTCCCCCTTACGAAGAGGTGGATGGTGAATTAGAGCTGTGGGTAGGAAGAGTGTTCTTAAAACTGGAGTCGAAGAAGAATCAGAGTAGGAATATGGGGACTGTGAATGTGTAGAAGAAAATGAGTTTGATGGGTTTTGTAGATCTCCGGTAACAATGTCATAGGAACGAGAAACAGAGCAACCCATGAATGGAAACACTAAAAAGAAGGTAAAAAAAATTGAATCTTTCTGCAAATTGACCAAGAGAAATGTAGTCTTTCATACAAGTGTTAAAGATTGATGCTCGTATTCAAAAAAAAAAAAAAAAGTGCTACTAAAATGTTCTTGAAATTATGTAGGAAACATGTAAATTTAAAAATATATATATCTTTACAAGGAGAAGGAGAAGGAAGACAAAATATTGGAGTTTTCTTTTGAAAAGATTATAAAGGATTTAGCTTTTTATACTCCAAATTATTATGTGAAATAAGGATATAACCTTACATTAACATGTTAAAAAGGAAAAACGCGTGTGTATGCATGAAGCTGGTGAGAGTAAAATGGTCGGGTACAGTTGGGAGAAAATGATCTTAACTACACAAGAAAAGTGAAATAAATGTTTGGAGGTTGGAAGCGAGAAAAGTTAGATTTATATGATTGGAAAATGCAAGAGTAATAAATAGCCTACTCCTTGTGCTGTGAACACTTCATTAGATAAAGTTCTAGTATTTTCCCAACCCTTCAACACGTGATAAAAGAATTGTGCATGTTCTCAAGCACATAAGCGTCTATTATACAGTTAACTATATAATATATGTCATTTTATTCAATTATACACATCAATTTCAATTTGAACAAATCTAAAATTTTATGACTTATTGAGGCTAATGCATAGAACTATAGCTATGTAGTGGGATGGACTACACTCTTTGACATTTTTCAAGAGTCCGAGCAGCCTAGGATAAAAATACACATACAACTTCTTGAATACAAAGTAAGTCTTCCATTATTCAGAAAACTAAACCCCCGTTTATAAACTCGAAGCAACCTCCTTTATTTTTCAACAAGATATAATAACCTAACAAGCAATTTCAAGAGATGGATAATCAGTGTAGCCCAAAACTGGATCAGTCCTATAGAAAGTGCTCCTATCATGCTTGTTCAATGGTGCATTCACTTCAAAACGCTTTGGCAAATCTGGATTTGCCAAAAACAAACGTCCAAATGAGACTAAATCTGCATAACTTTCAGCAATTGCTTCATCTCCCTCAGTTTTGTTGTATCCACCTGAAGCAATAAGTGTCCCTTCGAAGGCCATTCTAATTGATTTGAGGCAACGAGGTTCGTCCCTTGGCTCGAACACATGAAGGTATAAAACTCCGAGCTTAGTGAGTTCACTAGCCAAATAAGTCGACAGAGCTTCTGGGTTCGAATCTTTTTTCCCATATACTTGGGAGAAAACAGAGAGTTTTACGCCAACTTTGTCCGCTCCGATTTCTTCCACGACTGCTCCTATAATTTCGAGAGCAAGTCTACAACGGTTCTCAATGCTTCCACCATATTCATCAGTCCTATTGTTGACTTGATCGTTCAAGAATTGATCGATTATGTAGCTGTTTGCAGAGTTGATCTCCACTCCATCAAATCCTTCAATTAGGGATACTAACATGTTAATTAAGTGACCATTTATCAAAAGTTGTGTTAAAATTGATGGAAACTTACCAGCTTCAATAGCATTGCGGGCTGCAATTGTAAAATCATTGACAATGAGAGAGAGTTCACTAGAGCTTAGTTGCTTTGGTGTCGGTCTGAAGTATTCACCATCATCAGGTACTACACATAGTAAAAAACAAGTATATATGGATACCATCAGCAATAATGGATCTTCCTTTTCTTATCCATTTTTTCATTCTATTAAATATATATGTTAAGATAATGGATCTTGGTTGTTCCTCAATCACAGAATAAGCTCAAAAAGTGGTGATTGTCCGATGCTATATAAAAGATTACATCTCATATTCTCAGCCAATGTGGCATCCTAGCACGTTACACTGTCTCAATGATTAGAAATTCGGTATCTGGAACGTTAATAATATAACATGAAGGTCTTGCATTAGGTATAATTAACTCAATATCATGAATGTGTTTGGCTCTTGTACTATATAAACAAAAATCGATTTTGTGCCCAACACAAGTACTGCAAATGCTAAACTTAAATTCAATAGACGAGGATTGTTTAAAATCATATAAAGAGGCTACAACCATTATCCTCAGTAAAACTTGATAATCTAGCAATATACAAATCCAAGTTCAACAGATTCTGGACAAACTCAACTACAACAAAACCAACTCATTTTCCAAGACTATATAGAGCGATTACATCCAATATTCTCAACTAATTTGGGACTTTAGCAATATCAAATCCAAGTTCAACAGATTTATTACCTGCATTCCAAGCTATAAGGAAATTGTTGAGGCTCGAGTCAGATAGTCGCCCTGGATGCCAAATCTGACAGAAAAAGATACCACCTTTGCCATGAACAGAGTCAACAATTGGTTTCCATGCCTCTGCTTGATCTTCAGTCCAAATTCCAGGCATATTTGGAGACCTTCAAATACAACAATACTTAAAATCTCAAATACATAGTTAGGGTCGGCTTTATGGATAATCAGTAGGTAATCAGTAGGTACTTCTTTTTGTCTGAACAAATTTTATTCCAAAATTCAAGAATTTGGAGTTCTCTAAGACTATATATTGTTCACTAAATTTAGTGACATACAAATTTCTACAAACTAATAGCATCTGTAAAAAAAACATTTAAGATTTAAAGTTTCTCATAGCAGAAAAACATATTACAGAGAAATTAAAACTCTTTACCTATTGGAGATGTCAAAAGCACTAGTTGATTCAGAAATGAGAAAGCCCCCCTTAGTAGCTCTTTGAGCATAATATTCAATAGCATGTGGTTGTGGAGTGTTATTGTATGATCTGTTCCTTGTCATTGGTGGCATCACTACTCTGCATATCACAACATATATTCTTCAATTTCTCAAACCAAGAAGTAAATGCATGTAAAGTGAAATCCCCTTTACTATTAACCAGAGGTCTCAAGTTTGAGCTCAAAAATGGAGAAATTCTGATTCTTCCCCCTTTAATGACCAGACTAAATACTGAACTAGTCTGGCCTTCCGAATATCATATGGTTATGAAAAAATAAAACATAAAAAATTGAACAGTACCTATGAGAGAGCTCAAAACTCCCCATTTTGTAAGGAGTAAGGAGAGGAACTGAGGTGGATTTTGATGCCATCTCTTTTCTTATTTGCTTCAAAAAATTAGCAACTATGTATCCAAATTTATAGACAAGCAGATATGCCAATTTTTAAATGGGTATTCCCAATAAAAATTATGCTAACTTGAAGGGGCAGCTAACTTTATAGTTTATGCTATTATTTTTAGTTTCTACAACTTGGATTTTAAAAAAAACCTTGTATGACAACTTGGTAAACACTGTGGAATAGTTCAAGAATTGGGTCAAATAAGGCGTCCCTATTGCAAAATCCACTAATTTTTTCCTTTCTTTTTCAGTAAAATAACTTTTTGTTATCAAAAGCATGTGTTCCAAAGTCCAAGCTAGTAAAACAATTATCATGCAGATAATGATGTATAGTATGTATTTCCTTTTCTTCAACACTAACGTGAAAATCAAAGACACTACAACATTTGGTGTCACAATATAAAATCTTTTTCTTTTATTGATTTACTCTATTAATGCATGAGGGGAGGCTGATAACAAAAATTGAAAGATTCGAAAGTACATAATTGACTCGACATTAAGAGAAAAATCAAGTTGCTAAATCAGTTTGTAGTACATATACTGACAAAATCATTAATTCTTAATTTGTCGTCTCCTCAAATGGAAGATACATATTATATTGCCAAAAACCAAGACCAATAGGTGGTACATTTGAATGTCATTGAGTAGAGCAAATCTAAAACCAATCAAACTTGAGATTTGACCTTGGCGCCCTGTATGAAGGAGGGTCTACTGTGCTTACAAGTAGGTATGATTAAACTCAAGAGCGGGTCTCTCAGAAGGCGGCCATTATCTTACCGCTAGAACCTTCAATCCGGGCACGAGCCTACCTTGTAAGAACCAAAAATGGGGTACCATATAGGGAATCATATAATTAAAACATCATTGTAAACGACGCAGTAGGAGAACAACACTAGTAGTGATATTTAATAAAAACAAGAGGAGGGAACCAAAACTTAGTAGATAATAGGACAATCTTCTACCTCTGAAGAATCATCTATTGGTGGACAACCAGTCCTTTTCATTTTCATATGAAGGTTTCCAAGTAATGAGTGAATATCCTCGGTTTCGTAATGAGATGTATCACCAACTAAAAATACATGAACTCTGTTCCCAACTTCTATCCAGCTACAACCTGGTTGCTTCTTCAATCCTCTGTCCTTCATTTGTGTCTTCAGCCTTGCAGCTTCTTTCCACTTTCCATTCGAAGCACACAATTTTGATAACGACAAATAGGTTCCCGAACTTTTTGCTTCAATCCCTAATAGCTTAATTGCAGCCAATTTTCCTGTTTCTGAATCTCCATGAAGATTACAACCCGAAAGAAGAGCTCCCCAAATGAATGCTGATTCTGTTCTTGGAAGCCGTTCAATAATATCCATGGCCTCTTTGAGTCTTCCTGCTCGACCGCAGAGATCTACAAGGCAGGTATAATGGTCTTCTCTCAATTTTATGGAGTCGTCTCCAGAAAGCTCATTAAAGTACTTTAACCCTTCCTCCACCAAACCTGAGTGGCTGCAGGCAGCAAGCAATCCCACATAAGTCACATCGTTTGGTTTGAATCCCAATCGCAGCATTTCTTTGAAGAGATTGATTGCATCTCTACCAAACCCATGGTGAGTATATGCTGCAATCATAACATTCCAAGAGATCAGATCTCTCTGGCCCCTCAAGCCATCATCAAATATTTTCCTTGCAGTTACTACATCTCCGCATTTTGAATACATGTTTATAAGTGCTGATATGACCACTTTATTCTCCTGATATATTGTTTTGTTAACTACTTGGTGAATTTGCATTCCCTCACTAAGACTGGCTAAGTCACTGCAAGCACCCAAAACACTCACAAAAGTCCCTTCATTTGGTTTCACCCAACCATCCATTTGCATGTCACAGAAATTTCTTAGCGCTTCTTCACTTTTCCCCTCTATCACGTAGCCATTAATCATTGTTGACCATGAAACCACATCTCTCTGTCTCATTTTATCAAACAATATTCTAGCTCTGCAAAGTTCCCCATTTTGAATGAAGCCCATGATCATCGTATTCCATGAAGACGGAGTCTTTTTTGGCATCATCTCAAACAGTTGAAACGCTTCATCAAGTCTTGAGTTTTGTGTATACCCAGTGATCATTGCATTCCAGGAAACCACATTGTGCTCAGGAATCCTACCGAAAAGTGTTCTAGCCTCGTCGACTTTCCCATTTCTTGACAACCCTGCTATCATTGTAGTCCAAGACACCACATTCTTCTCAGGCATCTGATCAAAAAGCACTCTTGCCTCATTGATTCGCCCATTCCGAGTCAATCCTGCTATAACCATGTTCCACGAAACCACATTCCTCTCGCCCATCTTCCGGAACAATTCCAAACTCTTATCAATTCTACCATTTCTTGCGTACCCATCAATCAAAGTATTCCATGAAACGACATTCTTCTCAGGCATTTCATTGAAAAGCGTCTCAGCCTCAAGAATCCGATTCATCTTAGCATACGCAGCAAGCATAGCTGTCCAAGTTACAACATCTCTCTTTGCATCAGTCCTATCGAACAACTCCCTCGCTTTATCAATCTTTCCACATCTTATATAACCCGAAATTATAGCTGTCCATGATACAACATCTCGTTCAGGCATTTTATCAAATAGCTTCCTTGCTTCATCAACCTGACCCTCTTCGCTTAGCTTGGAAATAATCCTATTTGACCTGGAAACACTTTGGTTACGTGTGTAATCCACTCTGGGAAGTAAAGAATAATGTTTTATTGGTTGATTGGTAAAGTGAAGTAGTTGACAATGAAGTTTAGTTTGAAGCTTAAAAGCTGAGTTGCTGAAACTGAAAAAATGTTTGAGCTTTACTGGAGCAAGAAACAGTTTCAGCATCTCAAGCCTTGGCACATTGGAAACTATTAGATCAATTGGCTAATGCAAAAATATAAGCTAGCTCCAGGTTCAAAGGCTTACGTATAAAGTCCTTTAGTTTGATAGAGTGCGTCTTTAAGCACGAATCCGAATTTAATCACCTCAACAAAAAATATATATATATATATATATATATATATGTGTGAGGCTAGTGATTGTATGTATGAAAGATAACATTCTTTCACAAAATTCAACTTTTGCAATGATGTGGTTAGTTGGTTACCTTAATGATATTTGCGTAACGTCAACATTACAGTACGCTATGTTTCATTGTCATTTTTATTGCTCATTTGAGTCGTTGCAGAATTTCATTTTTGGCCTTCCTTCCTTTATTTCATATTTAGCAACAAAACAAAATGAAAGACTAGAGGAGAGAAAAGACAAGTCCCTCAAAGACATATCCACCAAATTGAATGGAAAAAATACAATGGCAAAACTTTGCCATTTTCTAGGATTTACAGTACGAGGAACGCATCACAATAATTTCTCCAAACAATTATCTTACTCCTATGAAACATCTGAGTTTGTGTACAGCACCAATACTTAGCTTGAGATCCCATTTCTCATTCACAAACACTCTATTAAGCATGAAAAGAAAATCAATAAACTACAGTCACACGTCTGCTGTCTAGTAAAACTTCCTGTCACTAAGTGCCTTAGAATATTGTAAAGAAAATGAGAACTCAATTCACTTGAAAAGATTTTTTAATAAAGGGCAAAAGAATTGTGTACTCAACTCTCTTTGGATCCCTGTGATAGTTTACACAACATTATGTACAAATTAACAATCTACTATCCTACAACTACTAATTTTTCCTAAGGTAACACTTCTCAGTAAGAATTTCTTCCAGCAAACTAGTATATGCATTTCATGTTTACAGTAGTTTCTACAGTGAAATAAAGACCCAAGCTCACAAGCTGGACTGCTTGAACAAGTTCTGTGTGTATGCTGCAATTTTCAGATATCCTAAACTTGGCTTTTCTCAGGTTGCCGAGAAACTTCCTTATCAGCAAAGTGAAGCAGCCTTCGAAGCCTTAATACTGTGTCACAATGAAAAGGCAAAGCAGACCTTCTCTCCAAGTATGCCGGACTTACAGTCATCCATGATAAAGCATGGAGCTCTGCAGCTATGTTCTCGAGAATCAAGTGAGCCGCTATTTCAATGTCTCTTGTTTCTGAGCCTGTACCCCTTCCCCCAACCTTACCAACACCCTTCAAAAACTTTTCTTGAATGATGTTGCTGCCGCCATAGTAATCAACAAGGCTGACAGAAAGAACTGAGGGCCATTCTTCTTTTGAGATGCTCCTTACATCTCTCCTCATTGTAGGTACTGCTTTTGAAACCACAAAACCTGTTGAAAGGGGAATGGCACATCCCTTGCTGTGGAGAAGATGGGCGAGCGGTGGTGATTCAGCAGTCAGGCAAGTGGGAAGCTGAAGACTGACAGGAGGTAGGAATCTCATACTGGGTGATGGGATTAGAATGTAGGATGTGGACGTAGAACCAAGGGACTTAACTGGAGTATAACCTTCAAGATAACCTGGCTGGCTCATAATGCCACTACTTTGACTTGTCCCTGCAAAATTTACATATTCATAAAAATAACCAGACATAAAAATGTGAACTGATGACAAATCCAAGGAAAATATTTCTCAAAAGGATATTTTTTCCGTATGGTAAACCCAACACCACCACCACCACCCGAAAAAAGAACCCAACACAGACGCGCAATGGTTATCCTATCCACTTTACTCCCTTGGTAACCCATACTCCAACCACAATTCCTTAACCTAGGTTATTCCTCCCTTGACTTTCTCAAAATATAGGCAACTAGAGAAGCAATACCCCCAGGAGTGTATCTTAATGAACTTTATGCTAGTGCCCCCAAGAGTGTATCTTAAAGGACTTTATGCTTACAAGTGGCCTAATGCAATTAATCTCTGATTGGTCAAGTACTTAGAAATAGTATCTCCTTTACAGTCCATGTGGTTGGATAAGAGAATGCAAAAGAAAGCCAAAGGAGAGTCAACTCAATCAGAGAACAAGAAATCTGAAAAACAAAAATAAAAAAAAAGGGGGGAAAAGAGGAATTCTACCATGAATCATTGAATCCGCTTGGAACATAAGCTGTAAGGAATGATCAATAGAAAGAGAGACAAAACTAATGCTTTGCACCCATTGAAGTAAGCCCCTGGAGTTGTCCACTATACCCTGTCCACCAATTAACTGCTTCCTTGTGGATGGTTGACCTAAGCCACCTTTCATGAAAGCCTTTGAGTGTGGACTGTACAATGGACTAGGGGAGGAAGGAAGCGCTCTTTCTTGAATCAGACCTATTTCCTGTTGCTGCAAGGATGTCCCATTACTGCTTGCACTCATTCCATCAGGCACAGATCGCCTTAGCTGCAGAGACCATTTCTTCACCTCAGATCCCCCAATTGAATACAGGGCTTTCTGCCATTCTGTGTCCAGAGAATTGCATCAATAAGAAAAGCAACTTCAGGAACATTACAGACGAATGGTAACTCAAACAGAAACTTCATTCTAGTCACTCAAAATAAAACCAATAAGGATCATGATGTAACAGAAGTAGACAATAAGCACAAGATATTGATGACAAATGATTACCCTGACATTCAAGTTCAAGGAAGCATCCAATACGAGCAATGACAAAATCCCTAGGCTTGGCAATGGCAGCCTCAGGAGGACATGCCTGAAGTATCTGGCATCCTTGTTGCAGAATTTGCACAAACAAAGATTGCAGACCTTTCGTATCCTGCCTACTACTTATTCCTCCAAATGGATATATATGATTATCAAGCAGTTCTCCCCTGGAATCTGTCCATATACACACCAGCCAGCGCCAATCCTCAGTCCAACCATAACAACAATGCAGGCTTGGAAGTAATTTTTGATGTGGAGATCCAAAGCCATCTGGTTCAGATGTTTCAGCCTGAGTGTTTAGTCCAGTGTCTCCACCACCTGAAGAAGCTGAACTCTGCATAAAACTTCCACTTGTACCATCATCCAACAAAAGCTTTGAAGATTCAGTCATTGGATTGCCCGACATCGGAAATGAGAGTCCACGATCCAATGAACCTGGTTCAGCAAGAATGTAAAGTGGCTCAAACAGATAACGGATTTCATCTTGAAAAGAAAAATCCCCGATTCTGTTTGGCTCACACCCGAGACCTCCCCCTCTTGATGTTTGCCAGTTGTCCCAACTACCAGGCCTTAGGCTTGCATCAAGGTCAGCCTCTCTCTGAAGGGAAGTTCCCATGCTTCGAGGACCAACACAGTCCTTCCACATCCCAGGAACTGGGGAAGTCATTTGCATCAGGACAGGATGAGATCTACCGGACATGGATGATGACTGAACCATGTCAGTGGAGGACCCTCGAGATATTCTGCGGGCTTTGTTATAAACAGTGAAAGCGATTTCCTTCAGTATGACAAGCTCACTCAGAGCAGGGCTTGTAACCCTAAAAATTGCATCAACAGTGACAATCTGCAATACCAACTTAGGGATACAAAACCCAGAAAGTGATAAAATATTTGAGTGTGCCTCATCCACAGCTGCTGAGTAACTTAAGGCCTTCCCTACTTGATTGTGCAGTGTAGATCGCCTCTCTTTATCTGAAGAAAGAACCACTGATCCAACAGCAATAGAAGATTCTACCACCGTCTGTAGAACCGCAAGGGGCTCAGGGAAAGGGCAAACCACGTATATCACCTGATTTGACATTCAAATATACAAGAAGAGATCAGCTTCTCTGGACTACCTTACCATATAGTACTCTGCTTAGACCAGATATTTTAATTATTTCCTTGAGATATTTTTTTTTAAAGAAACAGATATTCTAAGTATTTATAACTATGGAAATCTGCAACAACTGGAGAACAGATTATAACCCAAGAACAACTACCCTCAATCCCGAAGTAGCTAGGTCGGTTATAATAATTCTCATTATATCTTTCCGCCCCATTTGGACCCAAGTCCCAAAACAGCATGTCATCCCATTCAAGGCAACATTGCACTTATACCACATAAAAGTTGATAGGGCTATAGAATATCAGGGTATTCAAAGACAAAAATAATGAAATAAGTAGATATCCTAAAATAAGAAAAAAGAAAACTATCAGTAATTACTGCTTCAGAAGTGCAACCAGAAGTATAAGAGCCATTTACCATTAGCCAGAGTTGCCTCATTCTCTTTTCCAGAAAAAAAAAACTCGTCTGTATGACACATTCAATGAAGCAGCCAGTACGGCAGACAAGCTACTTTCTTATTCTAGGACTGGAAGATACTTAAGCTTCTCAAACTTTGCACTGGTCAAAATAAATTCTTATATAGAGAAAACTTCTGAGCTATTGGCATGTCTAGTGAATCCAATCACTTCTTCTGCAGCTATAATTTAGATTTTTATCACTTTTAAAGTTGATTAATCCCTTTAACAGATGTATGTTACTATAAAATATAGATCCCTATCTGAGACGAAACATTTTTTTTTTTTGAAATTGGTAACTTTGTATATATCATAACTGAAACATCATAATACAGTCTATTTGTCCCTTATTCTGAGACAAAACATTTATAAATGTCCCTTATTCTATTTGCTCATCCAACTATTGAGCATTTCACTAGCCTCAGGTAACTATGAACTACTCAACCAGGAGGAAAGAAAATACACATTGGGGTAACTATATCATAGCACACTAGGACATCAGGTCATCGTGCAAGTCATTCTTTCACTATCAACTTAACAGCTCCCCACCTCAAGGTTTAGCATCAAAACCATTATTGCTAAGCCCAATCATAGTAAAACAAACGGCTATATAGTGGAGGCACCAGAGGCAGTGGGAAAAGTCCTACCTTGACTGTATTTTCCAGTTTTTCCTTTTGCATTCTGTTATCCAAAAATAAAATTATTTATGAAGTACGTGTCAATAAATTAACATGAATCGCTCTTTTCTCTTGATCTATTCCTCCCCTTTTGCTTTGCCTTAGAAGGTTAAGTACACAAAAATGTCCCCTTATCAAGAGAAAGGGGTAGACTTAACATCTAAAATCAATCGTCAGGGTACATTGTCTCCACCAATCGATGATGGACTCAACAAAGTTCACTTTAATGATGCATCTTCTAGATTGTAATGCAATAGAGCAAAAAGAGGGAAAAGAGAGATAAAAGTGAGATAGGGAGGAGAAAATAGAAGAGGAATATAAAAGGCAAACAAAGAGAGTCACAACTTACTGTACAGGGACCAGTACTTCCTTCTTTCGGGTTCATGGTCATGCATGAACTAAGCTTTAAATTTCTGAGAACTTTGGAGAGAGACTTCAAATAGCTTTCTAAATCCCATCCATTGGAAAGTGACAGAAAATAATCACTAATTGATCCCAGCATAGATGCACTACTGCTGTCTATCTTCATTGACTGAGGGCAATCAATCAGAACAAAACCAGAAGATGCATTCTTGCCGGAATCTATCTCCATCTCACTTCCCATACATTGAGGTGAATGAGTTCCCAGTTTGCATGTCTCATAAACTAAACGAGAAAAGCATAGTCGATCAAAAAAGGAAATCGGAACTGACAGTTTATTGGACTGTGGATAAATCTATCGGAAAACATCATGTAACAAAATTTCATGGCCCAAACATACGATTACAAATATGTAAGTCAAGGAAAGCTACGAAGCTGGATTTATATGAGAAGCAAGCAATAATTTAATCTCTTTTTTTCTTATTACTTCAATATACCTCTTATTACTTCAATATAATCTTTCTAACTCTGGTTTCATCTTTTCGTGCAATTAACAATATCATGATTTCGAATTAGTCACTTATCCACATCTTCAAAATGGAAGAGACATGCAGATTTATTTATAAAATGCAGCAACATTAACTATGAACCAGCCAATTTGTGAAATTAGTGCAGATTTACACTTTTTAAGGATACCTGAATTTTTATCTTTTTAAAACCAAAGCAGCCACTATATTATTTTCAGTAATATAGACTGAACCAATAAACTATCTTCAGATTAGCATGACACTTATGAATACTAACCAGTTCCAAGCTGTTGGAAAAAATCAGTTGCAGCTGTTGTTAGAGCATTTATGTCTGGGCAAACAACATAATATGTCATCTGAAAATGTTGGGAAAAAAACAGAACAAGGTTAAGGAAAAAAAATAGCTGAGCAGATGAGCAAAAGAACAGCCTGAAGATATTAAAAACCTGATGCTTTTGTTATCTATCTAAACTTACATGCTTGGGCATTGCATAAGGCTCAAAAGGTGCCTTTTCCCAGAACTGAAGAGAACTAGGTGATGTCTTAAGCCAATCGTCTTGATATCTGCAATGCCAAAAGACATTATTTCTACCCTAAAGTAGCAAAATTAAGGCCCAAAAAAGAGAAAGCAGTCCAAATAAATTTAATGGTCACAAATACAATGTCTGGTGAGTCTTCTACACTTGTTTTTGTATTGCTCAGTGACCACTTCACATTAAAAAGTGAATAAAAGAACCAAATGCAGCTCCAGCATGCTTTTATTTAATTGAGTAATCAAGGTTGAAGCCTTAAAAGTATCCATTGAAAGGAAGTTCTAGAACTAGTAAGTGGTGAACATTGTAGAGCTGTACTCCATTAACACACCTCCCCCCCCCCCCCCCAAAACCAAATTGGAATACAAAATACAACAATTACTACGCCTCAGTCCCAAACTGTATTACAAATACAAAATACTGAGTAACAATAAAAAATACAAGAAATATGTGAGGAGTTTCCATCAAAAATAGTTGATGTATACACTGCACAAGTTGACCTGCTTGTTGTGAAGCTGATTTCATATCAACCTAATATGTCAATCAAAAAAGAGAATAAAGTGGAAGCATTTCATGGCAAGGCAGTGATGCCCTGCACTTCATAACACTCAAGTTTGTGATTACAAATGCTTGAGACAAACACTAGGAGGTTCCATCTGTTGTTCTGACACTATTTGATATTAAAAGACAAATAGGGAAAAGTGATTTATGAATTTATATCATAAAGCAGATAAGAGAAACTACAGAACTGGAAGGAATTAATTAAGAAATTCCAATGCACAAAGTAAAATATTCTTCTTGGAAACGGATCCCAGAGGACATCTGGACTTCAGTATTGAAGTCCCTCCAAAAGTTGCAGCAGAACAAGGTATGTGGTTAAATAAGCAATCACTCTACGGAAGTCAACTTTAAAAATCACAGCATAAAAAGTTATCTCACACTAAAAAAGGGCAAGCCTTTCTCATAGAGAGATTGCTAATAGCAAAGCAGGGTTAAATAAGACCAGCACATGAAAAATAAAGAAATTTAATATCTTAAGAAATATGGAGTAAATGCAACCTGTAAAGCTCACTAATCCAAAAAGAGGAACGGACAAGGGTCAACCAACTTCAGTATAAAAAACATACCCAACAAGTATAGCAGGATAGGGTACTGCAGCCAATGTTGGCCTAAGCCTTGAGCCTGGTAGCTGCTCTGAATCTGATAGACAAGTTTCTTGGCTTAATCTGCGCTCACTTGCTTCATCCACCCTCGATCCATCTGACAAAAAAAAAAGACTTTTATCAAAATAACCATTGTAGGATAATGACAGAATGACCATGATAATTCATACCTCTCAAACTAGATGATCCACCAGCAGAGGACTGAGATGGACTTATAGGTTCTCCAACAGACAATGATATGGTACTTGAAGAATCTCGACATTCACTTGCACTTGCAGTGGACTCTGCAGAAAAACCATCACCAGATATTCCCCCATCATTTGATTGACTGCGACCTTTACACCAATCAACAACAGATAAAGGACCTTCCATAGTACCGAAAGCAGATTTCAGAGCTGCTTTTATATCATTCTGCAGCAGAGTGAGAGCAAACGACGCCTGAACCTGAACAAAGAGATTTCCATATTAAGTATAATTGTGAAAGGAGAGAAACCCAAAGATATCTTATGTGCAAAACTTAGCAACATGTAAATATGCATCTTCAAACCATTCAAACTACAATTTGTGTAAGGTGTTTGCCCATGGAAGCTACAATAAGAGCAGTCACATGCTAACTAACGTGTAGAAGAAGGAGAAGAAGAAACAAATCACAACTGAGAAAGAACTGTCCTTTGATTCAGATGCTAACAAATGTGGACCTAAATTTAATAAAAAAGAAAACGATACATTGGGGAGATAAAACTATTAAAGAAAATAACAAAATGCTACACCATATGACATTGATAAAAAGTAATCACCCTCATCAAGAAGAAAGCACTGAGGTGGCAATACACAGATAGCAGACTGCATTTCATTCATCTCCATGCAGCTACGCTCAAAGATATTTATGAAGATCTCATTTAACTGTTCTTTTCCACAAGATTATCAAAGAGCACACCCCAATCTATCCACAGTATCACAATGATGAGTAACAGGTCACCTGTGGTATTGTTGCATACTTACGATACATCACACCACAAGCATAAACAAGACAATGTAGCCTAGGGTAGTAGACAAACCAAGCTAAGAATATGCTTCAACTAAAAAAAAAAAACTTACATCAGCTGAAAGTGGATCAATAAGCTCCACACCAGAAATATCCAGCGAATGACAGGAAGCCAATACTCCCCCACAACCTGCATGAACCATGGATGGTCGACATGAAAAGCCACGCCTCCACTGCTCCTGCAGTGCGAGCCAACCATAAGAACCATCATTACTATCAGCATCTAGTGCAACATCAACAAGAGATGTAGCTTGCTGCACAAGTAAAGACATCCCATCAAGGAGTTCCAGAAGCGGTTGCCTTAGCCCATAAGCTAGCATACTTTCCTCAATGAAAGAATTATGCTGAACAGAGTGGCAAGATTCTAAACCAGCTGTTGGTTGCTTCATTCCCTTAGAAACTCCAACAGAGCGCCACACACCAACTGGTGCATTAAGGGTCCCATCCAGTAAACCTCCATCAATATCACCCGCTATCCTAACTGGTATTATTTCTTTCTTCTTCATCTCGGATTTGCATGACATATTGTCCACTGTAACCACTGCTTCACCTTGTGATTGGTTTATAATGGTACTCCCTGACATCCTGCTCATGCCTACAGGAAGGTAGCCGCTTGAAGATAATAGTGTATGCCGTATCTTACACATAAATGCCTGGCACATAAGGCATTCAACTTCTGTTGCTAGCACAGTTTTCACTGATTGACCAGAGCTTACTGCTCTTAGTAGCCCTTCATTGGCTTTATCAGTTTTATTTTGGATACATTTAACGGAATTTGTCGAATTGAAACCAGAAAATGGAGACTGTGCTACTTGAGTCTCATGTGTAGCGCAACTACGTACAGAACCAGATAACTTATTGTCATTTTTCTCTTTTCCACTTTCAACATGAGTGTAATATTTCTTTGATTGAACAATGGAGCTTGTATCATGCCTTCCGGTACCTGTTTTGAGGTTTACTTGCACACCAGACTTCTCATCACATGCATCAAAGCAAGGCGACAAAGGTGGGGTTGCTGAGTAGACATAACTATTTGAGCTTGAATTCGCAGTCTCCACTTCCCGGGACTTAGGAACATAGGGATTCCTGAAAATCGAATGGGAGTTCTCCCCTGTAGGGGTTTCAACTGCGCCATACTCAGGAGCAAATGACATGAGAGCTTCAGCTTTAATTAAGTGATCGAATTCACCAGCAATAGATGCTGACGCACTGTTTACTTGATTAGCAACTGCAGCGCTGCTAATAACTTCTTGATGTTTGCTCAGTGAATCATCCAGAGTTGCTGGAGGTGGTGGTTGATTAAAGCTATCAAAGGATGGAAAACCTACAGGCAAAATAAGCTGATCTTGCACATCCATCATCGAAGGACAGGGGCTGCTACCAACATCCACACTATCTGCTGAAGGAAACATAAGAGCCTGAGACTCTGCAGTTCCTGGAGGCTTCAAGAATAAAAGGAGAAATCAGCTCATTTCCTGACGAGGAAAGCAAAAGAAGAAAAATATCTACTACAACAAGGTAACTCATATACATCTAGCAAGATGCAGGCATTTATTAGCCGTCAACTTAAATCAATTTAGTAATAGTTCCATATCATTCAGTAAAACAGCCCATTCATCTGTTATATGCGTTGAGTTAACTTCCGAACCTCCAATTAAGAACTTACACCCAAACAGCAGTGCATTCAAATATTTTGAAGCAGTTCAAATTTTTCAAATCTGTATACAATTCATATGTAGAATCGATATCTCCCAAGGGAGCATGATTATACACACTCCACTCAATGAAAAAAAAAAAATGAATCACATTTAGATAGCTCTTGACCAACATTAACACCCTGTGTGCAGCTAGTATACTTGAGATTAACTCATATACATGGTACTACATTTCATGACCAAAGACAAAGTAACTGTTAGCAAGAAATAAAATATGTGATTAATCTTTTGGATATTATATCAGAAGGAAAAATAAGAGAAGCAACACCTAGGCAAAATGAAACAGTGCCCCATTGGTAGCCAGATACACCTGCTTACAATCATCAGACTTATGGAATCTGTTTTATATCAGCTCCAAGAGGAATTTCCCACCACCCCACCACTAGAGAAAATGAGAAACCACTTTCTCTCAGGACGCAAATCAAAAAGTAACTCATATACATAGTACTTCATTTCAGGACCAAAGACAAAGTAACTGATTGCAAGAAAAAAAGTAGTATTTTGGACATTATATCAGAAGGAAAAATAAGAGAAGCAACTTCAAGTCAAAATGAAGTTGTGCTCCTATGGTGGCCAGATACACGTGCTTACAATCATCAGACTTCTGTAGTCTGTTTTATATCAGCTCCAAGAGGGATGCCCATCCACCCCTCAATTAGAGAAAATGAGAAACCACTTTCCCTCAGGATGTAAATCAAATATGAGCTCTCTAAGCGGAGGTAGGTTTAATTGACCTTCCAGGATTAATAAGACAACCCTCCGAGGATCCACTGTGTTTAACCTCTACCATTTCATTCATAATCTTGTATTAAAATAGGTATCAACTAGTTGAGCTTTCTGCGATCAAATTACTGGATCATACCTACACCTGAGAAAAGTGCTTTGGTTTGTACAGTTTCATATATTAGCATAGACTTCCATCTGATACAAGGAGGCTGACGGATTCACAAAAATAAGCCAATCAATTGCTTTACATTAAATTCTGACAATTCTCAGATTTTGAGATTTAACCTATAAGTTTCAAAGTCAAGGAATAATCAGTTAAGAAGACACATAACATATATGACGGAGATGATGTGACCACGATTTAAAATCCATGGACAATATAACTACCTCTCCAAATGGCAAAGCATCATTCTCAAAGAAGTCACCAAAATCTCCAAACTCTGAGAGAAGTGCCTGAATATCCATGCCTACACCTCTATCATCATCATCCCAACCCCACTGAAGCCCAATCTGATCATTTCCTCCAGTAATTGCAGAATTATTAACTTCCATTGAGGCATAGTCACTTGTTGATGGATTTATCACTGCACCTCCCTGACTAAATGACTCTGACATCCCAGTTCGTGACCTCTTAAAGCCCTGCAAAGAAACTTAAAATGTCATATCCACCAATTCTTTTAAACAAAAATACACACCACAAGAATTGAGTGGAGAAGCAAAGAACACTTAGCACATGCTATCATTATGGATTACTGGAATTGTGCACGTTTTAGTAATAATTAAGAAGAGAAGCACTAAGGTTAACACATGCAAGAAAAGAAGCACTAAGGTTACATTTTGGTTGCCAATAATTGAAAAGGGAAGTGTGGAATGTAGATTTCTTCACATTGTTTTGTGTGTCCAATAAGCAGGAAACTACTGCCCAAAGCAATGCAAAACTTTCCTGCAAGAGACTTTGCTTTTACCTGCAAGTAGGAAACTTAAGGAAAATGGTTTCCTATTAGGAAACTTAAGGAAATGGTTTCCTATTTTAAACTTTCTTTGTCCTTTCAAAATATTCATGCAAAAAATTATCCGAGGCAGACCCAGGATATGAACACTATGGGTTCGCATTTGGGGTTCTACCTCGGCCCCTTTTATTTACTGGATTCAAAACCTATTACTTGTCAGAGCCAAAGTTATTGGGTCCGGCACCTGCCGGTCAAGTCCATTTTCAACAGCATGTGAAATTAAAAGGAAGATAACCACACATCAACAACCATGCATCATTCCCAAACAAGTTGGGGTCGGGTATATGGATCTCTATTCTTCATTTGAACTCATTTCATATCATTATCGTACTAAATAAAATAAATGTGAAAAATAGAAGAAAACAAACCAAAAGTTCTTAATTTACTTGCTACAATTAGCTAGAGACCTAGGTCCCACTTTACACGCTATCCTTTGAGAAAGCAAAGCCTATATGATGGATTCTAAAATGATAGACAAGACTTACATATTTATATACATGTATCTCTTTGAAAAATTTTAAAATGAGATACCAAATCAAGTTAAAGAAGGTTAAGATCGAATCAAGGACTACACAACAAATATACAATAGTGCATACAATCCATACAGATAGAAATTAGAGAGAGAACTCAATATATACAGGAAGCATACCGTCTTAAGATTGTCATTTTGAGACCGATCCAAAGAAGATAATGCAGACTGTCTACACATCAAAGAATCAGCATCTGCTTCAAGATCACCAGTTCCTGAGGTCTTGTAATCGCTATCACTAGAAGAGGTACTTATGCTGCTAACACTACTACTATTGCTGTTACTGCTACTGTTATAACGCCGATTAGAGCGTATGACGTTTGCATCAAGCCAAGAACCATCCATCGAATTGACTTTGGCATCGCTGTGAAAATCAAAACTGCAATATTGTGGATTAGATGTATGAGATGCAAGTTTAACCAAAAAAGAAAAATACTGAATGAACTGCCAATAAGAATAAGTTGAGAGTACCAATGCATAAAGGAGGATGTAAAGGATAATGAGGGCCCAATCCAGTTCTGCAGCCAGAATCTGTGAATAAAACACAAAAATGTTAGTTTTTTGAGAACTCCTTAGGAAAAAAATGAAAGATTAATTCTCAAGCAACTAGCAAGCTTGAACTAGAAAAGCACCCTAGTCAACACAAACAGCACTAATATGCACTTTCGAGTAAATATTCACATGCATGGATTTGCTATATATTAATACTTGATCCTCACTAAGGGATCAAGGATAAAGCAACTAAACAAAAGAAACACTAAAATAATCAGCCAAGTTTCAGTTTAAGCAATAATCCCAGTCCCATTATTTACTGATTGGATCAACAGAAGAGATGTCAGTATAGAAACTTGGGCTTCACCATGCCTAAACATAGAGGAAACCTCAGATAAAGACTTCCTGAAATAACTTATTAACCATAATCCATCAGCCACTCAAACTGAGGCTCAGAAATAATGTACAGAGACGTAACCTACTGTACGGAGTGGAGTGGTTATCTGGACATTACTGTGGTGACTGGTGAAAAGGACAGAGATCAAATAGTAGTTTTCTGTCATTGATGTGGAAGCCGCAGATTTGTGACTTCTCCTAGCACTCCATTAACGGACCTTCAACAAGATTGAAAGGACGGTAGTTTACTATCATCTTCTTTTTACAAGTGTACTATTTTTTTTAATCAATAACTAGTTGAATGAAACCTTCCCACATCAGCTATATGCAAACTAAATCCCAAAAAGAAAAAAAGGAAAGGAGAGACGGTAACCTCCCTACCATTTACTTAGGTATGCCATTGGGAGCCAAAAATAAAACCATAAATAATTTGAATGGTGCTTTAGTAAGATGTGAGAAGAAGTTGGCAAGGTGGAAAGCTGACTACCTTTCTCTGGGTGGGAGGTTTACCTTCATTAACTCTGTTTAGAAGCCCTTCCTACCTATATGATCTCCCTATTTCCTATCCCAGCAAGTGTAGAAGAGAGGCCGGACAGATTAAGAAGGGTTTTGCTATGGCATGGAAACAAAGGGAAGAAAGGCTTTCATCTGGTTAAATGGGAAGAGCTAATCATCAACAAGCAAAAAGGTGGGCTAGGAATCAGGAATTTGAAGAAGCAGAATAAATGCTTTTTGAGGAAGTGGTTATGGAGATTCACTAGAGAGGACCAATCTCTCTGGGCCAAGGTGATTAAGGATAAATATGAAATGCAGGGGTCTTGGATGGTGGACAGTTGGGAAGGAAAGGAACTCTAGATGCTTTGGAGATACAGCCACACTACCCAGAAGATCAAGATAAACTGTATTCTTCTCTATTATTTTTGGTGTACAGCTCAATATAGTGCAGATTTAGACTCATTATTACAAGGTCTAGACTCCCTGAAAGAAGAACAGGGAATTAATCACTTTTTTGTTTCCAGAACAAAGTTTGTGCTGATGATTCTTTTATATAATGTTACATGTTACATTCTCAAAGAAAAAAGGGAAGGAGAGAAAAAACCTCAGCAGAATTTAACAAATTTACCTTTTTAGAGATGATCTAGCACATGCTGTTTGTACCACTGGGACAAGAACAGCCTCGGGGGGGTAAATAAGCACTCTTCCACAGTTATCTGGTATTTTACTCTGAACAACATTGGCCATTGCACAGGCTTCTGTTATGGTAGGCCTTGATGAATTATTCTGTACATTTGAACTTTCTTGTATATTGTTGTTCCCCAGTGCAGTGCAACCAAGGCTAACTTCAACATAGCAATTCTGTCCCTTAAGCTGATAACCAGATTGAGAAACATTGTATGGTAGCCCAACTAAACTGTTTGAAGCACTAAACTTGCCAGAACTGTTTGCCAGGTTAAATATGAATCATAGTAAGGCACCACATTAAGACGAGCTCTAGCCTTTTAAAGAATTATGCTCACAAACAAGAGAAGGAGGTAGAGAGAAGGATCGAATTAAAAACAACCCAATAAAGAAGGAAAATAGAGGAACAAATTTGACCTGAGATACACTTGCTTCACAAGATCAGCTGGGCAACATCCAGTAAGCCTCCCACGCATTCCATGAGGTGAGACAATAACTGGAAAAGGGGATAAAAAGAAAATACCAGCATACCATGAATACTGTGTATTAAAACTTACACCTAACAATTCAGGAGCATAGCGATGCATGCCAAAAGGCTTTTAATTGGTTGAAACTAAGCTGAAATTTGATGTATGAGCTCATACTTTTGGTTGAATTCGTTTAAACAATAAATAAACTAATTAACAATGTGAATTTTCTTTAACCCATCTTTTTTACATGCTAACAAGAAATATTTTTGCTGACCAATACTTTAAAGGGAGAACTATCTTTTTTGTAAACAGTTTTTGCATCCTCTAGATGCTTCCATTAATGAAATTCTATCTTACCTGATCAAAAAATAAACATGTTACTGACCATGTCGGTAAGAAGATCTTACGATTTCAGGAGGGTTAACAAACATTCCAGAGGATCAAATTTATAGCTTAATCATATTATATCATTTAAGAAAATGACAATCTGGCATACAGAAGATATCTAACTTGATAGGTTTCAAGCACTTTTCACAATTCAGAAGCCATAAAAGTTGTCTAGCCGACAGAAAAGTACATCCCGCATAAGCAATACTGAAGATTTGATCCTAAAAATCCTAAACAATCTGTGTCACAACCTTCACAGAAGAGCAAAGTCACAACCACACCCCACTCCACCTCACCACCCACGTCTTTGCTCCTTTTGCACGTCACTAATCAATTTTTAGAAATTTGTAGAGCCTTCTGAAATTTAGAAGGTCATAACTGTCGAATCTACCAATGACTAAAAACCAAGAAAAATCAAGGCACTACTTCAATCCACAAATGCAGACTTCGCAAATTACAAAGTCAAAAATGTGTAACCCTCCAGAATACTGAAGGAGTTAAAACTGATTTTTATGTAAGATCACGTTAGCGGGTGCAACAACAGTGTGCATGTTTTGCCACTGGATGTATGTCTAATTTGCTTTATTGTACAGCACTACTACAAGAATCAATCTTTAGGATCACTATGTTTCTTCAGCTCCTCTTATATTCCATAGGTTGCCAGTTTATTGGTAGCAAGAATTGCACAGGTTCTGGAAGAACCTATTGGGTGATTAACAAAATTCAGTATCTGAATGTACATCCAACATCCAAGCCTTTAATTGTTTGTAAATGCACTCAGTTCTGCAACGGAACCAACCTGGAAGCCCCTCACTGGAGACATTAGATGTATTCTCTGATATTTTATCAATGTCACCACTTGAAAGAGCTCGTATATGCCTAGAGAAAGGTAAGAAGAATAAAAACTTATTACAGGGGCCAATAACAGACTGTCAAGCAGGACATATTTCAGCCCCTCCCTCAAATTTAGAATGTAATCAAGGGCTAATCAAACTTACTTAGCAGATATAATAACATGGACAAAGATAGCCTCTTCGGTAGCAGCAAATATGAACTCAACCACTGGCTGTCCCTTCCTTCAAGAAAAGCACCGATTACAAATCAGACAGATATAGGAGCTAACCATAATAAAACTGGACTCCTGGCTAATTCACCACATAAGATACAATCTCCCTTTTAAAATGCCAGAAGAATACCTTCAGCAACTAGCGTACATTAAGGAGACCAATAACACTACAAATAACACTTGGAGTATGATAAGTACCCAATCTACAAAAATGAATTCCAGGCACTAGTGAAGCTATGAACAAGTAGCGGGCAAAGATAAAAGATATAGCTGCTCCAAGTGCCACGCCCAGAAAAATACTGACTGAGAATTGCAGTTTCTCAGACTTGTAACAGTAATAAAACAGAATGACTGCATTGATCAAGGAAGATAGTGCAGTAACAAAGAAAGCTGTAAGCTCATAGTAAAATCATTATTCTTGATTTACATGTTGTTCAACCACTTAGGCCAAGAAATAATGTAAATATCGATAAACATACCTGAACAACTCTTCATTCTGTGAAAATGGGCGGCATTTTGTAAATACATCTCCATATCTAACATATGAAAGTCCTCTGAGTGTTCTGTCATATCAAGTAGCATATTTACAACTAAATAATCAATAGATCACAGAAAACTCTAAAGCATGTGAAATAATAATCATTACCTTTCCATGCAATTCCTTAAGGCCTGAGATAGCGCAGCAGCAACCTCTTCTGAATCTCCAGGAGCCACCCAGAGACCAGATGCCAGAACTGTAACAGATATAGAAAGATAGTTGAAGATTATAAAAGCAAAGTACACTACAAAACAAAAAGGGAACCAGGATAGGTTTAAGAGTCAAGTACAACTCAATAACAAACAATGACAACTGGTCAATCAGTCCATCAACAACGCTTCAATCCCAAACTAGTTGGACCGGTGATATGAGTCCTCTATATATTCCAATCTATTCAGGCCCATAAATATTGGCAAGTAACATGTCTCTTAACACAAATTCCCAGTTCACTAAATTTTCAGGGCAAGTCACAACCGTATTTAGGACCCCTATCTAAGCAATAGTAGGAGTAATATAATTTTTCAAGTTTAACCGCATAAAAAACATCAGTCTTGCAAGTCCGAAGTTAGTGAGTGAGCAGTTCAAACTTCAGACAAGCCTAATTTCAGACCCAAATGTCTGAAGTTTAAACCTGCTGAAATTAATACTGTAATAAACAATTGCTGCAGAACAATTGTTGGTTTTTACATATATGTCCCATAACTATACATGACATACACCACTAATTAGAGGAGAGTGACGCAACAAAAATGAACTAAAAGATCCTTACCACAAACAAACCACTAATTAGAGGAGAATTATTCCAAAAAGATTAAGTAAAAGATCCTTACCACAAACAAAACCATTTATTAGAGGAGAATTTGAGTTTCTTTACATCTCCTAAGATTCACTCAACTATGTAATACTAAACAGTAAATTACAGGATATGTGTGAGAAATTGTATTGGTTCATCTTGAATTCCCAAGTTTTGGGACTCACAGCAGATAGCCGTTGTAGTAGGACTATCACAGCTGATGCCTGATTGTCTTGATGATTTGACTCTTTGGAGTCTCGCTAACACAATATAATAAAGAAGAAGAAGTTGGTCACAATTTTCCTCTTTAGGCTAAAATTTAGATACTTGAAAAAAATTGGCAAGGCTTTAAATAGGGGTGCTCAAAGCAGATACCTGGTGCAATTCCTACCAAATTTTACACTTGTGCTAACATGACCTAAGACAAGTCACAGTGTAACAATAATAATTAAATTCTTAATTTAAACTAGCTGGCAGTGCCTACATGAATCCTTTGCTTCAATTGTATCCTATTCTAGGCTATGCCCGCATTGATTCCTAAAAGTTGTAGGCACTTTTAGATAATTTTCTTCACATAATTTTAGGTCTAGCTCACCCTGTTTAGAACCTTTAATCTTCATGGTGTCATTTACTGATAACATACCTCTTAATTTGGATACAGCTGACTGTGCCTTTTCAACAACAGATGAATGTTGCCCGGGAAAAAAAAGCCACAGCTTGATCTTCTCATCTGAAAACTAAAAGCAAGCAGAAGTTACACAACTAAAAAGGCATTTACAGTTAAACTACTTTGCTGACCATCTATACCAGGGTTGTAAAGACCCTGAGATGGGTCCCAAGGTCCAACAAAGGAATTGGTCCATGTGCTGAGAAACCCTTCCTTCTGCAATTGTAGATGCGATGAGAGCACAAACCATGTGGCAGCGTCTTTTTTATCCAGCTTCACACTTTAAACAGATCGAAAAACACACAGAATCAAATATGATTTACAGGTAGGCCCTTTAAGGGAGATAGATTTTAAACGGCTCAAACATCAAACCTCTTGTCCACCAGAGAGTTCACATCAGATTCGTGAGGAAGAAACTGAAACCAAGATATTTGATGTAAGCCACCCTGCAAAAGAATATATGAGTTCAAAGGAAATATAGGCAATCATAATAAGCATCACAACTTCAGGTATAGTTCAAGACCACAATTTTTCTCAGTAATTCCAGAAAAATCAGTACAAATGGCATGAAAAAGATGCCTTAAGAACCACATATTAGTCAGGATATATCATCAAAGCAGCAGAGAGCTCCTCAAAAGTAAAAAAAACCTGGACTGATCAATTTCACAAAACAGCAAAGGAAATTTCCATGGGTACTGCATTCATTCTATATGAACCGGGCTTTAGATCAATCAGTGTGGTCAAACTTTAGATATCAATTCAAAAAATTGTGCTAAGGTCAAAACATGCACTCTTTGATTAGCAGTCCATTCAAATCCAGCAAACAGTTCCATTAGGAAGCTATGGCTAGTTTTCAGGGTGAAAAGGCATGTCGATCAAAATCACCTTTCTTTTACAGTTACAACTTTTTCCAGCATATGTCACTTCTTATCAGAAGTAAATATTTGTATTGCTATGAAACAGATCATTACAAATAGAAGTATATCCAAAATTAAAGTATTGAAGGAAAAAGATTGAGTCTCAACATACAAGCATCTATACTAATTAGGTATATCTAGGTGGTTCAAGATTTTTTCGATAGACAAGTGTAATTTATTACTAATAAATAAATAGACCAACAAGGTGCAAATATGTACCAAAAGGACCGAAAGAAATGAGCACCTATTCTACACTACAAGAAAACTATAAATCTGTGGCACATGTTATTTTGTATTTAGGAGATAAAATGGGTAATACCTGGCTCTACTCCGGTGCACCTAAGTAGTTGATGGAGTGTAGGGAATGGAGGTAAGGTGGATAGTGTGGAAAGAGAGGAATTCTAGATATTTTCTAGGCACTAGCAGTTTTATCCAGAAAATTAGGATGAATAGTCTTAGTCGGTTATTTTTTGGTGTAAACAGAATATGTGGGGGGAAGTAGGAGAATTAGTAGATTCAATTGGCAGCTTATAAGAGTATAGGTCTTGTGGACCGGGATTCCTGTACCTTTTTGTTGTTTTTGTAAAGATCTCAATGTAGTTCACGCAGAACAAACAACTTTTTGGGTAGCCTTACTCATCCTTAATTGGAAGCTTATAAGAGTATAGGTCTTGTGGACCGGGATTTCTGTACCTATTTGTTGTTTTTGGTAAAGATCTCAACGTAGTTCATGCAGAACAAACAACTTTTTGGGTAGCCTTACTCTTCCATAGGATTTTAAGGGCTACTGCATTCTCTCTTCAGAAGGATAGTTCAGCAGATCATAGAAAGAGTTCACTGTGAACTTCCCTTCTTTCGCATTCTTCTAGAACACTGAATTCTACTGCTGAAGTTGAGCCTGCAACATATTCCAGTTCCATATAAACTCTATGACCTTTCCACTTCCTAATCTTCAAAGCTTCTTCTAAAACTATACCAGCACCAACAACTACATCAATCAACCACATAGGCATTTCTATTTACTGCTAGCTTGTACATGTCAGGGAAGCTGACTATATGAGGGGTCATGTTCTACCCATTCATAGCTCCAAAATCTGATACTTCTTCTGTCCCCAACTTTCAACCTTGCCAAATTATAGAACTCCTCCCATAAGCCCCTGATGTATTTCTGTACAACTACAAGCACGTATATGGTAATAGATTTGGTGCACCATTTTCCCTGCTAACTACACTTTGGTTTTACGGTTTCTCTTCGAAAAGTCTTTCTACTGATCAACATTGAACCTCGACAACCATTTAATAATAAGGCTCTTATTACTAATCAGTCCCTTCAGAATCTGTCAGTTCCTTTCTTTTACATATAGTCCAAATGAGTGGCAGGAGCCACTATAAATTTCAATAGCAATACAGAGTAAGAAAGGTGGAGCCAGGCACCAATAGATAGCATAACACAACCACGTATCTAACCATGCAAGAAAGAAGCAATAAAAAGCAATGATGCATTAACAAAACTTAGGTGCACATGGTACGATGTATATCTAGTCAAATTTCCCAGAGAAGGGAGTTGAGAGTTTCCGGGGGAACTTGGGAGATAGTGGTGAAGACATCATATTCTAGCGATGTATATGGAAGGAAGGAGATCAAGACGAGGGAATTGACAACAAGTTCTGGAACTCAGAATGAAGGGAGGGATTTTTATTGGAGGAGAAAAATCAGAAAGAAAAAGGTGAAAATGGAACTTATGGACACAGTTAGTTTTTCAATAAATCAGCTGAAAGCAAACGAGAGCGTGATGGTAAAGAGAAAGAGACTGCAACAGGAAGTTCCTTTATCGCCTAGCAATTGCTAATTGAAGAAGAAACTTTGTACATGCCATGAGGTCCGGAAAAGTGTTTGAGGAAGAAGAGGTTAGGGAGGTATTTGGCTTCTTTGCTCACTGTTCTTTCCATTTTTCTTTTTTATTTGGGAGGGGGGGAAGTAGTTCAATTGTGGGCTTCTACCCAAAGAAAAAATATACTCTAGTAGGAAAGGGATGGGTTAATAAGAAGAACACAATTTCATTACCAGGGTTTTCGAACTTATAAAATTAGCAAGTAAAATGACAATTCAACAATAAAAACTTTCAAATTAGCCCTCACAGAAATCTAATATCACAGCAAAGGCAGGAAGAATGAATCATAGAAGGATATGAAGACAAGAAACATACGATCTTGAACACATTTGTCCACATTACTAGATAATTTTGAGGCCCGATGAAGTAAACACGTGTAGTTCTCTGGAATATGGATCTTAGGGTAAACGACGTGTATCGAAGGCATGAAGCATTTCCTCACACACCAAAGGTGCCACAGTTCCTTCTAACAAAAGATGAAGAGAAAGAAAACAATAGATTAGTATTTGTACGCCAAAGATAAAGGGATTCAATGAAATTGAACATCAACAAAAAAAAAAAGTAATTTTCAGTCTTTCTAGGATAACCCAGAGCAAACAACTACTCACATGTTACTTGACGGGATCTTTTAACTAAGGTTAGAGCAATCAAACAAATTAAACGAAAGAACACAATTCAAAACATTAACTTCAAATCTTTCCGGTATGCATTATGAAAAAATCTTCCATCTAAAAGTAAGCATCTCTCTCAACTCCAAATCATACAAATTTCCATTAATCAAACAACTCAAACAAAAGGTGCAAACCAAAATACAAAACTCACTTTGCATTGTAGTAACACTAAGAAAGGCGATATTGATATCCGAAATAGAATTCTACAGAGCAAACAAATATCGGCATTGATAAATAACAGAGCAGCATTATTATGAATGACAAACGAGTTAAGTACAACTAAACAACAAGTGAAATGAACCATTCAAGGCTCCAAGTTAAGTTTTTTCAGCAAGCCGAAACTCATAAATTAGAAGAAATCAACTAAATAAAATTTAATTAAAATGGATGAATTGAAAAGAGAAAAAACAGCTGCAAAGTAGACGGATCTAACCTTTTAGAAGACAGAAATGATGGAGCTTCTGGCCACGCAGAGAAGAAGAAGAAGAACGCAAACCGGAAGTAGGGTTTGAGATTTGCGAGGAGGAGACGTATCGCGTTTGAGAGAGAATTAACAGTTTAGGGCTTTCAGTGCGTATTACCTAAATATCCCTATTTTTGTTTCTATAAGTAAATCATTTATGACTATACTTAAAATTGTAAGATCATAATCAGTAAAAATTTAAACATTGAATTTGACTTTCTTAAGCACGTAAGAAAATATATTATTCTCTGTTTTATTTTAATTGCTAAGATAAAGATTTATATATTCATTAAAAAAAAATTAATAAAAATAATAATTTTATTAATATAATTTTATTAATTTTTTTAAAACACATAATAATAATTTTTTTTATATTTTAAAATAACTTTAAATATTAAGAATATAATTAAAAAATTATAGTCAATTATCTCTTAAATTTTGAAACTAGCAAATATTTTAAAATAATTAATTTTAATATATTTAACAATTAAAAATAAAACGACGGGAGTATTAATTTTTCTTTTGAATCAACTAATAAATAAATAGTATAAGGTTACAAGTAAATTTATAACAATTTGAAATTCATCCTTCTTTTTAGAACTTGAGTTTGATTTTCTACTTTCTTTTTACTATTTGTATTACCTTGTTTAGTTTCTTCCTCATTTGTTATTATCTTAACTTGTTAGTGCCTAGTGATGACTACATGTATAACACCTTGGTGTTATTATTTAATCATGTTGGTTTTATAAGTTCAGTTATCTTGAATATAATACAATATATATCTTTATGTATGTATACTCATCATATTATTGGGAGAAACTAAACAATATGATCAAGATTATGTATTAGATATATCAAAATTAGTCACTTATTAATCAAATCCAAATCTGAATATATTAAAAATACAACATTATTATAAAATCCACGGCATAACTTCACAAATCTCACCTTGATCACTCTTAATAACTTATGATATTGTTACCTAATAATATTTTTTCTTGAAAATTTATTTGGGTTCAGGTCAATACGTAAAACATCAACTCATGTCACAGAGTACATATATATTTTATGGCAATTTTGGTTCTGCTAAAATCATAAGAGATCGTGCAAGATACGTGTTATTAGTAGACCCAATCAAGTCAATTTGTTGCACATTAGGTGGCAAACTCCAATTGAATCTTTGAAGTAGCCTAGCAAATATCATGGTTATGATATCAAAACCTAGTAAACGTGAACGTTGTTAATATTGGATCTTGAAAAATTACTTCATTTCACGTACTGTCCTTCAGAATGAAGTGTCTTTCAATTTAAACACGAGAGGTTCTTTGGGTCAAATCCTAGGATTTTGACCAAGGCTCGAACGCGTTACTAACATATGACTACCTTGAGAATGAAATACTTATCATTAACGATAGTATTTGAAATAACAATACGAGGAATGTTGAAGGATGCAACTGGCTAAAGTCTAAACGCCTCCTTCAAACATACCTTGACATAGTTCAACTTTAGAAAATCATGAAATTCTTGAAATAACTTTTCCTTTCAATAATTGTATCGAGTTCTTGTTTAGTTTTTTCAAGAGTTCTGCGAGTGCCTACCGAACTAAATTTGATAAATTATCAATAATTACTAGCAATACCTCCTATATATGTGCACGCATAAATCATTTTAATAATTGTATAATAATATTTAGATGATCAACTAATCGATTAAAATACATAGAGAAAAGTAAACACAACTCATTATGTAGTTAGTTACGATATCATTTCTTCTTAGCATGAAATTTTTTTCTTTCTTTTTAAACATCTCTAATTCACCTAAAAGTTTATAAACGTTGCCTCCTATATATAACAAGATAACGTATATAGGAGCATTACATATAAATATAATATTGCCCTTAAATTTTTTTTATTTTTTATTTTGCCTGTTTTTAATTATCCCAAGTAAAATAAGATTATATATAGTGGTTGACTCATGAAAATTATAAAATGCTGCATGTTCTACATTTTGATATATTAAGAATATCATTTATTATATATATATATATATATATATATATATATTCTGTAGTAATTAATTTTGTATGTATATTTATTACTAAAGTATTATATATATATATATATATATATAGTTTAAGTTTTAAGATACTTACAATAACTTAAGTTTTGATCTCTTCAACTGTCAATGAAGGGTTCCTTCACTATTCTTAAGTTAAATAGGAACATCAGTATCATGCATCTTCTTCAGCATATTTTTTCACACGTCAAAACTTCTCTCAATATCTTTTCATTATACTGTTGTGTATTGCTACTTATTTATTTAATAGTGTGTTGTTGTTGTGTGTTTGGTGCGAGACTAGTTGTGTTGTCTCCTATGCTATTATTTTAAAAGTTGTTGGGTTTATTTCTGTGGAAGCCGAGGGTCTATCGAAAACAGTCTCTCTGTCCCTGAGATAGTGGTAAAATCTGCCTACATTCTACTCTTCTCAAACCCCACCAAGTAGAGTCATACTGGGTGGTTGTTGTTGTATACCATTTAAGTCAAATTTACTTATCCATGATATGCAGCAAGTAATCCAAAAAAGTGATCAAGAACTGTTAAACATGCATTCACTTGCTCTGCTTCATTTTCATTGTCCTAAAATCTCTTGTTGATCACTATTTTCCTTATTATTATATTTCCACAAAAGTGTACTCAAGCAACACTTCTTACTTTTAATTACAAGTCTTCGGTCCCCATATTGATCATATACAAGTCTAATTAGTAAGATATTTATCATCAGCTTCCTTTATTCTATTGAGATCAAAATAATAAAGCATTATGTTAAAGTTAATAAAGCAAATTTCAAAGGATCATAAATTAGACAATAAAGAAAAATATACCGGAAGAAGCATAACATATTATTATTTTTATTTTATGCAATAGGAAGATATTACCTGTCAAGTTCGTATAAGTAATATGGTACTTTCAAAAATCTTTGATAATAGATTGAGCTCTATAGAGCATGATTCGATCAAAAATACAAGAAATAACAAAGAGTAGTTAAGCGAATGAGAATGTTGGCTCAATGACACTGTAACGTGTTCAGGAGATCATGCATATAAATCGTGAAAATAATCTCTAATTAGCTTGTATAAATGCAAAGTAAAAATATGCATACAATTACCTAATATTCTTCAATTCTTCCGTCAACTCGCTACAGCCTAATACTAAACTTTTTGATATATATATATATATATATATATATATATATATATATATATATATATATATATATATATATATATATCTCCAGTTGGAAATAATATATTAATTCCCAATAATATGACTACTAGCTAGAATAAAATATAAAAAGGAATACAGTATTTTCTGGATTTTGATACAATTTAGTAAGCACAAGAATATATTATATATGGACACCTCACACCTTACGTAACTTTTGCCTAGATTTTTTCTTTTTGTTTTAGGAAATGAAATTTTTAGAACCAGTCTTCCTTTAATTTGATGATTTCATGAAAAATTAAATCATTTTTGTAAGTGACATTTTCCAAATATCCAATTAACTGAATATGGATCACCATCACCTAGCCATGTTACCCATTCTAGCCACATTAGCAAGTGGCAACCATGCTATATACCAATATTATATTGTACGTACTTATTTTACTATTATTATTATTATTGTTAGTTTTATAATTGCAATTGTCTTCACTAAGTCTTCAATTTTTTTTATTAATATAAAACTCATATGCCTAACGTGTTAATCTGCAACTTGATTTCTCGAAGTCTACTATAAAAATTAAACATACATTTAGAATTCATCAAGAATGGCTGCTAGATTATTTTCTTTCTTCCTTATCACATTAATAATCTTGATCTTGGTTTCCCACATTGTTGATGGTCGAAGTCTTAAAATTAGTAGTGAATGGATCTCAGATGGAGTTGAACACAAATTCAAGAATCATTCAGATTATTATGCAATTAGTCTAGGCAGCTTGAAGGAACTTTCTACATGTAAACATATATATGGTTTTTTTCCATGTGCAGAGAATATTGGAGGCTACTTATTCATGATTGCCACATTTCAGTACTTGTTGATTCTTGGTGAGAAAGTACTGGCCTTTGGAAGCAACAGGCTCTTTACTATTCTTGATACTGGGATTTTTGGTGCAAGTATATTTCCAACACTTATAACTTGGCCAAGAATTGCTATGGTCTTTGGTAAGTACTCATCTATTACTCAATTACCTTTTTCATCCTTGCATGGAAATATCCAGCTGTCCATTTATTATTTTTTTTTAAATTAATAATCTTGGTGTCCGGGTCAGCTTGCGCGTACCTACCCTCATTCCATGATGTGCCTGGTAACTCCAAAGAGTACAAGAGCAAATTTGACCCTTTTCTCTTTTCC
Organism: Datura wrightii; assembly: GCA_035772735.1. Classification (NCBI taxonomy): domain Eukaryota; kingdom Viridiplantae; phylum Streptophyta; class Magnoliopsida; order Solanales; family Solanaceae; genus Datura; species Datura wrightii. The sequence goes on from JASDFA010000003.1 coordinate 168,698,387, forward strand.
AAAGTACCATATCAAATTTGCTATAACTTAGCAGATGTGTTGTTAATGCATAGTGCCATAGGACATGAACTCTTATTCATATATTGTTATCAAAAAATTTTGTGAATTAGTCCCCTACCCTCACCCCTTTAAGCAATGGAGCAAAATGCACAATTTCTAAATTCAATATAGAGGGGATTTAGCCAATTCTTCATCTAGCCTTTGATTTTATTGTTTTTTTTTTCAGCATCTGGACTATTGGTAAGTAGAGAGCAAGCTCAAGTATCAGTATCTTCCGCACTTGGTTCCAATGTTGGTTCTAGTGTCTTGAACCTTACTGTGCTGTGGGGCATATGTGTCATACTTGGAAGACAAAATATCTCAGGGAATTCAAATACACAAAGTAGTGCAGAACCCTCTTCTACTTTGAAACCGAAGGACTTGAAGAGTATGTTAATTTCCTTTTCATAATTTGAAGTTAGCAAAAAGAAAGATTTAAGCATCAAAAGAATCACAACTTTTCTTTTGGTACTTGCAGGTAAAGGAGTCATAACAAACAATCTTACTAGTTATATAGCTGGACTCATGTTTCTCTCGCTTGCACCATTCACAATAATGCTATTCAGCGATATCATCAGTTCATCAGTAGGAAAGCGCATCACCGTTCTTGTTGCTCTTATTCTATCAGTCACATTTTTGCTGTCATATTTCGCGTATCAGGTGATGAACAAAATCTTTGATGTTACGTTTCTGCATAAGTGATAGTAAGAAAAAAGTTTGTCCACAGAAGTAGTGAAACCAAAATATGCATCCAATTGGTAATAATGCCATGCTTGTGTTTATGATACGTGTAGATGTGGAATCCATTGATTCAACAAAAGAGTTTAGAGTACATAAAGCACGGAAATCTGGTGCAAGTATTTGTGCAGCATATCCAAAGGCAAGCAAGAGGAAATCTCTTTAAAGGGGGCCATCCTGATATTAACACGCTTAAAAGGTAGTAAGATTTTCCGTCACCCTTATAATGAGCTAAATTTTCCACTTTTACTTTTAAGTGATCTGCATATCAAAATGAAGACTAAAAGTTAATACTATGATTCATTTAAAGTAACAGCATTTTGATCTATTCGATGCAAAATTAAGAAAGTAAGTCAAGATGACCTCACTTTGCAGATTATTTGCCGAAACAGACAAAGATAGGAGCCACTCAATAACAGTCACTGAACTAGAAGAACTGGTAAAACAGCTTGAATCTGGAAAGGTTAAAGTGGACAGTAACTTTGCCCTGTCAACACTATCAAGAATATTCGACAAAAACAGAGATGGAAGGATAAACGAAGAAGAGTTCGTTGAGGGATCCAAGAAGTTGATACAGGAAGCTAAGGACGATTCCACCTCGAAGAAATTTCTTGATGAGGCAAAAATTCATCTCCTTTTTCTCTCTTTCACTAATATAGACGCTAGGGGCTGGTTTTGTAACCAAAAGATCACTTTTACTTGGTCAAATGAAAAGAATGTTAATAGAAAGAAGCTGGAATATGATCATAATTAGTTTGAGCTAGTAACATGATTTAATTTTGCAGCTGAATATATATGCAGGTAGTTAAGGCATACACGGAGGGACAACAAAAAGAGATAGTTAAGATTAAGGAGCTCATGCCAAGAGTTTTGAAGCAAATTCAGAACCAAGTAATTGAATCCGAAGACCTTCTAAAAGATGATGGTAGCCCCAACATGGAATCCATTAAAAGGTATGCAATATTCTCTCAAGTTTTGAACCATATTTTCAAAGAACTCAGAATCTTGATTTGTACATCTCAGCTCAAGTCTGTCCCAAATGAGAACTTTCACAATTTCATAGGGATCAATATCACATTAATCCTTATCATCTTGTGTTTCAGGCTCTTCCGTAAGTTAGATGATGATCAAAACAATTATTTAACACCGTCAGAATTGGAGAAGCTAACAGAAAATGTTAAACTCAGAGAGGCACACCTGAATCATAAAACCTCTGTAGAGGAAATCATGAAGGATTTAGATCAAAATGATGATCACATGATCGATGAAAATGAGTTTCTCCGTGGTGTAACATATTGGCTTCATAATGCCAAGCAAACTACCAAAGAACATCATGATAAGGTAAAATATATTCTAGCTAAATACTCCTATCTGGTGTGTGATGTATGTACTAGTAGAGGGGGAGTTAAGATTTTGAGTTTATGGGTTCTGACTTCTAGAAAACAAAAAACAACTTACTGAATAAATTATCTAAATATATTAGGCCATTGAGTTCTGCGACCCTGTTAGCAGAACTGCTGCACCACCCCTGTGTACGAGATATTCTGACAGATAAGGTTCGTTGGAATTTATTTTCTGCAGGTGATGTGGGGAGAAGTCGACAAGTTCTTGGATGAAGCTGAAAGAAAAAACCATAGACGTCTTGATCACTCTTTGGTGTTAAAATGGGAATTCTGCAAGTCTGTGTTCCAAGTGATTTTGGGCATTGCTATATTGACACTGTGTGCAGATCCAATCATGGATAACATTATACAACTGGCACGTGCAATCGGCGTGCCTTCTTTCTTCCTATCATTTGTCATAGTACCTCTGGCTGTCAATGCAAGAACTGCAATAACAGCAATAACTTTATTATCTTCAGTGAACCAGCAGAGCTCCACAACTTCTTCTTTGACATTTTCTGAGGTCTACATCTCTTGTTCTCTTTTATTTTCTCGCGAAACCTCCAATGAAGGTACTTACTTTTTTCTTTGTAGTTTTGTCTCGACTCTTGACAACTCTGTTCTTCAATTGTTTTACAAGCAGATCTATGTGGGGGTGATCTTGAACAACATTATGGGGATGTCAACACTGTTATCTGTATTGTATGTGAAGGACTTGAGATGGGAGTATTCAGCTGAAGTGTTTGTATCTGTGATGGTCTGTGCTGTAACTGGCTTTTTTGCATTCATCCGTACCACTTATCCACTTTGGACTTGTATCATAGCTTTCTTGTTTTATCCTATCGCACTTGTACTACTTTATATTTTCCAGTAGTTGCAATCTAATTGTTGGTATCATTAAAATTCTCTAGTCTCAAAGTTGTTCTGCTCACATGGCTGTTACTGCTTTACGTTATTCTCCATTCTTCAGTAACTACTGCTTGATGCTGTAATTTAGATCCACTAATCTGATTCTTAATGCTTTTTTAGTATTTGTAATTTTTTAACTTCTCTTTCTTTCAGCTTTTGTCCACACCGACTCATAAAGAACAGCAACAAGGGAGCAAAGGATAACAAACTAATGCAGCTACTTCTAGTTAGTATTACCAAAAGAAGAGAAATAAGAAAAAAAGACTTGCAGTTGAGAAAGACATGTTACTCAATTGCAATATACAAGCAAGGGAATGAACAATTATACTTGAATTTTTATCATGCTTTGAAGAAATTTAAAAGGAAAGTATGACTTTGCAAAATGAAACTACATCGACACTCTTCTGATAGTCGCAGCTTTTAATTTGTTGATGTTGGACAAATTTGCACCTGTGTCATTAGCATCCTCCACTTAGCAGTGGACAGTCAATTATATGTACATTGGCATTGTGGTTGTAGATTCCTTGAGGTACAGACGCCAAAACAGGGCAATCCTCTATATACAATCTCTGAAGTGAGGAGCAATTCTGCAGCCACTCTGGAAGCTCCACCATGTTGGGACAATCAGCGATTCTGAAGTACTTTAATGTTGCAGGAGCAGCACCTTTAAGTCCCAAAGGTAGAGTTACCAACTTAGGTAGCCCCATCAGAAGCAAAGACCGAAGACTTGAAAGGCCCGACATTCCCTCTCCATCCATCAAATCAAGTTCTTCACAGTTCCAGATCCATAGCTTTTCAAGTGAAGTCAGATATCTAATACTGCTTGGAAGTGAACATAAACTTGGGCACTCATAGATACGCAAAACTCGAAGTGCAGTAAAATGCTGCATCAGTTCTGGCTGCAAATTTGGGAAACAACACTTGAAAAGAAGCAAAAATTGAAGAGAAGTGAAAGAATGCTGATTCTTGATCCCTGCTGATATCTGATGTGTAGTCAGATACAAGGTCTTCAGACCGATTAACTTTGCAAAGTCTCTTGGCAACTCCTCAAGCTGTTCACAGTTAATGAGGTTAAGTGTCTGCAGATTTACTAATTTGCTCATAGACCTTGGAAGAAACTTGATGTTACCATTGTCACTAAGGTTAAGATATCTTAATTCCTTCAAGTGACCTATCGAACTTGGCAACTCCTCAAGATCTAAATTGTTCAAGACTAACATCCGAAGGCATTTGAAATTTGACAACATTGTCTTGACAAAGAACTTGTTTACAGGTCCAATGTTAAAGGAATAAGAGAAAGACCTCAACTTTTGCAAAGGAAGTAAACATCTGGGGAAGTGTTTCCTAGACATATCTTCTGCATGGAAAAATAAGTGGCGAACTCTTTCAGAAATCACAAAAGCCTCGGCTTTCACATTTAAGCATTCTGCACCGGCGACTGACTGTGCAAGATCATGTACAAGATTATGTATCTTACAAGCCAATATTTCTCCATCAAAAGCTTGTACCACATCTAGGAAGCAAAACCTTGATAGCAACTCATCAAAGCACTGATTACCAATATCTTCCAACTTCCTGTTTCTGTTTGAACTCTGTATAAATCCTTGAGCAGTCCAGCGGTTGATAAAGTCCTCCCTTGGAATCTCTTGATCTTTGGGTAACATGGAGCAATAGGCAAAGCATTGTCTTAGATGTGATGGCATCTGTTCATAGCTCAATCTCAATATTGGTAAAATGTCAGATTTTTTCTGTTCAATCTCCCATATCTCATTATCTCTTATCCGCAACCATTCATTCTCATTTGTGTTCATGTACAACAACCTTCCCAAGGTTTTCACAGCCAAAGGCACTCCTCCACACTTTTTCACAATTTCTTTTCCTATTTCTACTAGATTAGGAAACAAATTGTCCTGCCCTCCGAATGCACATTTCAAAAATAAAGATGAGCAGTCATCATTAGCAAGACCCCCCAAATAATAAGGTGGAACTGTCCCAGTAATCAAAGCAACCATCTTACTGCGTGTGGTGACAACAATTTTACTACCTCTGGAACAATTCATCAGCAGCTCCCTCAGATCCGTCCACTTGTGTTGATCTTCATTCCACACATCATCCAACACAAGTAAATACCTTTTCAATTGCAAAACCTCGCCCAAACAGCCTTGTAATTGGTCCATATCTAGGTGGCCAAAACTCTCTCCTGTTGCCGACCTCAGAATTTTCTCAATTACCTTGCTCAGACTAAAATCTTCTGAAATACTAACCCACATTCTGAGGTCAAAATTCTGAACTACCCTATTATTGTTATAAACCAACTTAACAAGTGTAGTTTTTCCAAGTCCTCCAAGTCCAACAATAGGAACCACAGAAATATTTTCCTCATCATGAGAATCTATCAGCTGTTTCACAATGTTTTCTTGATCAGCATCTCTACCAATGATATCTGAGGCCCTCACAAAGGAGTGTGTTTGTTCTCTACTAGCATTCTCAGTTGGATTTTGATAAGTATATTCAGTGAAGTGGAAACTTTTCCTATCATCTGCAATCTCATTCAGTAGCTCCCTGATTTCTTTTACCTTTCTGCCTATCTTGAACCGATATATAATTGGATTTGAACTTGAAAAGAATTTTCTTACCTTCTTCCTAAAGGTTTTCTGGAAATGCGTTTGCAGTAACAGTTGTGTTGACAAATCATCCATCAAATCATCCACATCATAAACAACATCTCTGAGCTTTTCCAGCCAATCTCTCACTTCATGGTTCTTTCCCTGCTGGTTGTTTGCATCTAGAAGTACAGCTTTGATGGTGGATAGAGTGCTTTGGAGTTTTCTTAGCTCTGTCTTAACATTCCAAGCTAGACTGATATCATATATAGCAATTGAAGAAACTTTAGCCAAAACTCTTTCAATGATATTGAACAAGAATGATTCTGCCATGGATGCTAAGAGCAGGGTCTACATTCTCCAAGTCAACAGCTCTTTGAATAGTCATGCAGGTTTTGCTAAAAGGATCCTGAACCACAAACAACTAACAGAGCCAACATTTTAGGACAACTATTTTTATTTTTGCAGCTGTACAATTTCCATAAATAAGAAAGCTAAAGGTGATAATCGGTAGGAATAATAAGAAAAAAAGAAATTCAGATTAGTTGATCAGTCGAATGATAGGAGACTATCTATCTTGGTTTGGAGATGAGACCAACCCCATGGGTGGACTATAGGGTAGTTTTTAAGTTTTGAGTCAAGTGAGGAGTATAAATTCAACCAAGGAAAATATGTGGAAGTAAACAAAGGGTTGGCAACTTCAGCAGAAATTTATTAACCATGAAGTGGTGCACTTCAATCTTGTAAATACCCATTAAATAGCTTCACGTGTCAGAGTTTAAGTTGTGTACACCTATAAATTATGAGCTTGTTAGTAGACTTTGATATATATTTTAATAGTCTTGGAAGAATCAAGAATGTAATCAAAACAAGTAGGACCCGTGTATGAAGAAAAAAACTACATTTCACTGTCGGTCTGGTACCCCTACCATTTCCACTCATTATTTGGTCCACACGAGCCAACTGGAAAAGACATCAATATGGACTTATTTGACAAGCCTATTTTCATCTTTTCTTCTTGCTCCTTGGTAGTTTCACACCAGCTGGGAAACTAATGACCAAAGGCTAACATAGCAAGTCGGAATTCAAGATTACTCTTTAGAATCTCCATTTCTGATGACATTTGAACTATGTTTCCCTATTGGAAAGTCTAAAATGGATAACGTTAAGGTTGTTGCCAATTTCATTAGACTCGCTGTTTTTGGAATAACTCAAATCACCTCTCTAATGCTTTGTCCTCCAATTGTTTTAATTAGTACGACAACAACTGTTTCTGCTGTATATAGTTTCAACATACTATTGCCAAAATCCTTGAAAAAAGAACATGTACTCAACCTGAGATTTTTTCCTAGTGATCCTTTGAATCGACTCAAATCACGCTTCCCTAGGGATCGCTTATTAATGAGGTTCCTAAATTATCATGAGTTCCTAAAGATGTAGCCTTAACATGTGCCCCTAATGGCAATGCAATCTTAGATCAAGCATACAAGATCAGATGGAATGATAAGTACTACAGATGTAACCAGAATAAAACACGCATCTAACCACCATTTCACAACCATCATAGCATCATGAATTCCCGATTGAACAGGTTATTGCCAGATATATATTGGTAGCCAGAACGGGCTAAATTGACAGATAAGTGTCCATCAGAAGCTAGAAACAATTCAGAAGCCAGTTCTTCCACAGCCTACGGGAACCACATACATCATACACAAAGATTCTCATACTAGAGCCACAAAATCTGACTAGTTCATTCAGACTGAGAAATGGCATCTCACCGTACAAACGAACACACAATCATAGGAATGGGGAACATGTAACCTTCTTTAGACTCCAGATAGACTTTTATTGTCTAACATAGACAACTGGCGAGTGACAGCACTACACTAACATACAAGTGTTTAATGTTTTACTAATAATAAAGTAACTCTTGACAAGACACCTTACATGAATTCAGTTCCAAAAGTATCCCGTAATCACCTTAATCAATCCAACAAGGATCAAGTGAGATGATAACCAACTTCAATGCAAAGGCAGATAAGATAAAACTGGCAAGTGACCCTTGAGAGTTACATTCAGCTACTCCATACATTCTCCTTAAGTATTCCAATGACAAAATTGGAAGAGAAAGAATTAAGTAGGGAATATTTTCTTACGGAGCCTATCTCACATGCAGACCATTCTGTTAGAATTACTAGATTTGGCCACAATAAACTTGTGAGCCTTCTCAGAGCAAAGTAGACACTAACGAGCCTAGCCAAATCAGTTACTCAAGGCTGCACTCTAATCCCCAGTGCAACCAGAATGCTGCCAACAAGTATCAGAGACCGCAATCACTAATTTAGGAAATTAGTAACAGGTCAACCTTATTGCAGCTGCAAACACATCTGGTATGTGTTTAGTAGGATGTGAAATGTACAATGTATTCCAGAAAAATGCCCTGTCAAAATGAGGAAAATGACTTCCGTCACTTATAGGCGGAAGTCATTTTCCTTTTACAAATATCACAACACTTATTCAATCTCACTTGTTAAGATCAATACTTACACATCGCTGTTGACAGTTAACACCCAAAAGTATCACCAGAACATTATCTTTATAACGTATCCTAGACCTTGTACAATTAGCTTATGCCAGGAATTTGATATCCAATCAACAACATCAACATACCCAGTGGGAAGGGTTGAGTGTATCGGACCTTACCCCATGGAAAATCAATTTCCTAAGGGAGAAACATTTTCCTCCGCATGGAACGCACCAGAATCTCAAATTGCAATATGTATTATAGCCATTTAAAATACCGAAATATAATACCATAGCACAATTCCGGCTGCATTTTACATACACGATGCAGGTGTAGCTGTGACAAGTGAATTATCTGAGATATCTATTTTAGCGCACAAATCAGCTAGAAGTGAATCATTTTACTGCCCAAAGAGAACTTTTGCAGATAAAGTGCTAAACAGAAGCTGCAGAGCTGAACACATTGGTACTTGAAGCTTCAGCTCTATCAAGACGCTGTGACCTGAAAAACTACTACGACCCTTTGCAAACCACATTCATCTAAAACCGTAGCCAAAAATAGTTGAACTACTGTAAATGCTATTTATCCAGAAATTTACAAAATCTGTAAGAACCAAGCAACAATTCACAAAATAAAAACAAAAAAGAAGAGTAAAATCAAAAAACTATCACCTACAAACTGATAAGAGCGAACCACAACATTATGGACCCAATTTTCTGTACACAACCACTCAACCAACATGAAAAGGACCAATATCACCGCTTCGAAAAGAGCCAGCAACCTCATCTGCAATAGTCAAGCAAGAGACTACCCAACCACTCAATGCCATCCACACAATCTTAGCCACCCACAGTGTCATACTCCATGGAACTGCCATGGTCGACCTCCTCTTCTCCTCCAAGATTCAGCAATCAATAGAAACCCGAAAAGCATTCAACTTTCTACACCAAACCCATTTATTAAAAAAGAAAAAACCCAAATCCTTATTTCATCCACAAAAATTGAACAGATTAGGAGAATCAATTTATCCCTTGAATTTCAATAAATTTGACCCGAAAAGATCCAAGATTTGTCCTTGGTAGCTGGGAACGACCAACCGCTTGAACCCCACCAAACTTTTGAATCGACTTTCTGCTTCAACAGCTGCAAAGAAGCAAGTAGATTCATACATATGAGACAAAAAATGAGGAGTCGATATTGTGTGAAAGTCCTTTGATTTTACAAAAAGCTTACCATTTAAAGAACGTTCTGTTCAAGAATCGCAATAAATAGTGGTACGAAGCAGAAATGGTATGGATTTGTGTAGTGCTGTCGGCAAAAGACAAATGCCACCAAGGCACGCACCAGTGTGTTTGGGGACCCAAAAAGCTAAATTTCCAATCTGGCCCCTGTATTTGTAAAAAATATATACTAGAATGCCTTGAAACATGAATTTTCTGCCATATCACTGAACACTCGGTATGTTGTTGACTATATGAAAAGATATTGTTAAAACTATGTGCACTTATTTAACATTTTTTTTTTGTTTTTTTTGCAAATTGAATATGTCTGGAGATTTAATTATTTAGCATTGGTATTCATGTGGGGTCATCTTCAATTTCTTCAAATTTTCGAGTTCATTTTGTGTCACTTTAAAATATTTTTATGACGAAAAGTTATTTTTTTTAAAAAAAAAAAAGAAGAGCGAGAGAGAGGAAGTAAATGCAGATTTTTGCTCAAATTTAAGTTGCTGTGACGCATTAAATTTTGCATTGCTTACAATTAGCTTCTTCCACCGAAAAACAATAGTAGCAAAATCTATACTAGCTCGAAAAGGTAAAGGTTAATTGACATTTTAGGTTAACAATTACAGTTCAAGAGCACATGAATGATAGCACATAAAAGCAGCTCTTAATTCTAGACTTCTACTGCCTGGAAAAGAAGTCCTTTACAAAAGGCAAAATATGTCATTTGCTTAACAGTTGAATCTTTACATCTCTAAAAGTTTGCTGTGCAAAAATGTTGGATGAGAATGTTGATTAGGGTTGAACATCAGTAGGCATTTTATAATGCTCTGCCAATCGCATAGCAGTTCCATTGATGAAGACACGCGTTCAATGAGTTCATACTTATCGTAGATTGCGTTCAAGGACTCTGACTGCTCTTTTGCTAGTTGTTCTTCCTCCTCCAATTGACGCTGCATGAAGAGAAGGAACCACTGAGGACAAGAATCCAAATTTATGAACAATTGAAGGACAAATATTTACCTTGAGCAAAAAATTGGCCTCTTTTGCATGGTTCCTAACTATACGTTTCATCTTCATGGCCACTTCAAAATCAGGATCGCTGTATTTTAACCAGCGGCACATTATCTTCCTACCAGGTTTCTTTGGGCGGTCATCAAACATCTCAGCTACAGTAGAACATGCCCTTACAGGCCTTGGCATGCCTGAGATCATGAAAGGGGTATTGCGTATCTCAGAGATGATTGCTTTTGCCTCATCTGCATTCTGCATCTCAACTAAAGCAGCTCGTCCCATGTTTTTCAGTTCAAGGTAGGTTCGGATTAACTTGACCTGAATGACATTCCCAAATTGATCGAGTGCAGCTTTGACAACAGACTCCTTAGCCAAAGGTGAAGGTTGTCGATATATACGGTACGATTCACTTTATTCTCAAAGGCAGCATACTCCTCAAATAAAGTTTCCATGAGAAGTAGAAAGTAAATTTCCCCAAAACACAAGCAATTCAGCAGCACCTTCAAGAAAACAAGTAAAACAAAGTTCAAACACAATTTTCAGGATCCGGCCATGCCAGAGAAAATCATCCAATTGCAAGTGAAGCAAATCTGCCATCTTACTGCAAAAATCTATCAGCTCAGGACTTTAACCTGGTTATCATGGTTCAGGCTACCGCATCAATCTCATTTCTGTAGCAGCTATAATACTAATGAAATATCACATTAACAAACAATTTGCCATTTCACAGGAGAATTATACCATAATTAACAAAGAATGACAATAATTATTACTCAAAACTGCTGTGCATCTATTCTTTAAATGTTCCTACTCTAAAGCTGTTTAGCAGACTGTACTGACATGGAAGAAATGGCATAGAACTATCTTGGATTGGGAAGCTGAATGGAAATGAGTGGTGAAAGCATCTAAGGGAAAGACAGCAAAAAACAGGTTAGTGAAAGCTTGTTTTGCTGCAGTTATTTATGACATATGGATTGAAAGGAATACAAGAGTACACCAGCAAAAGTGAATCCCCAGAGGGGCTTGAATTTGTTGTATTCACAGCTAGTTTTGTAATGTTTCCCTGGTAATTAATAAAGCTTTAATTGCCAAAAAAAGATAATTATTATTCAAAAGAAGAGGAAAAACAGTTCCAACATAAAGGCATGAATATTATGATGTTAACCAGAACTCTGAAAGCATAATTTTTGCCACTACTATTCCATGAATTTCTGATGCTAATCTTATTGATGCTATATATTATCTGGATAACTATTGCTATGTTGTTCTGCTACTAGCCTACAGTGAAGCCTGCCAATAGTTTCAATCAGCAAAAGAATGCGGATTTCCGGATCAAACCAACATTTCTTAGGCCAACTGGTTTCATATTCATTTCAGCTAATTCCATTACAACCTTCCTTAAGAAGCATACTGACCCCCATAGAAAAGTAGCAAAACTTAAAAAAATAAAAAAGGACAGAGGAACAAGAATCAAATTATCTCCATCAGTCTGTTAAAATTTATCTAGATCTTCATATTTTTCAATCAAACCTACTTTACAACTGTGCCAAGCATCAGTAGATCTTCAAAATTAGCAATGGAAAGCACAAATTTGTATCTACTTCAAACAGATAGTCTAGAATGGTATTCCAGTAAATTTTGAGGTAGAGTTCAATCTTTTAATGAAATTATGATGTCAAAACTTTGGATTACTATAAGTATTCGTAAGCAAAAACTTCTTACATGTCTTTACCACTAGAAAATTGTATAGTTTTTAAATGTAATGATTTTTAGAAATAATCGCATACATGTTAATATTTATACTAATCAGTATGAGATACACGTGCGACACATGTGTCTAGAAACTAGTGTAGATTAAAACTTTAAATTTGTGTGAGAAATTCATGTACTTTCTCTATGCCAGTCATACCTTTGTTCTTTTTTCTCTTAGCCTTTGTTTAGCAAGCTGCTATAAGTTTTCGATGAAATCCTTATCTCTAGCAAGACTGATTACTCTCTAAAATTTTATTTTTGATTGTAATTAACTGATGGCATTCAAAGTCATTAGCAGACCCTACAAAAGAAGACAATGACCGGTGAATATAGAGTAATTAGTCTAGTTTTGGGTGTCACCAATGAGAATTTTGTAGTGGATATTCATGTAGCAATATTGCAAAAATATCATAATATGGATCTTTGAAGTGCAATATATAGGAACTCTAGACGCGTAGTCTTACCCTTCGCCGAGGTGAAGCTGATTATGGTTAAGTCTATTTTGGTTTGAAAATTGGTCAGTGACATTCAAAGTAATTAACACATCCTACCACGATGGGTGAATACAGAGCAATTGGTCTGATTTTATTTGTCAGTGGGGAGTCTATAATGATGGTCAGGCGCTATTCCAAGTTAGAGAAGCAAAGGAAGAATTCATAGAGACGATGGGGAGAGAGGGAAAGATAAAAAGCGTGAAGGAATTGGATGGGTTGCTTATGTTGTTTTTTTATTGTTCGAAGTTTTCCTTTCTGGAGTTGGGTTTTTTTTTTCTTCGTTGTCTGTAGGGGTATTTTTTTTTTCCGATAAAGTGCTAAAAATTATGAAAAAAGATAAATATGTTATAAACATATTTGTATTATAGTGAATGTCTATAAAAGTATTTGTATTGTACTAGATATATGTGTTTATATCATTGTGAAAGTCTATCTTTTGGAGAAAAGTTAGGAGAAATTATCCCTATAAATAGAGGGGTTCTCCTTCATTGTATTTGATCCCATCAAGAGAAATAAAAACTTCTCTCTTTCTCTATAATATTCTTGTTCTTTCTTTATTATTTCATAACACGTTATCAGCACGAGTCTCTGCCTTGAGCACTCACTTTGAAAGATTTGAGGTAAGAAAAATCAAAGTTTTCTTAGAAAGATGAAGGTTAGTATTTCTTGATATTTATGTATTTACTAATAACAATATCGATTTTGTATATGAACTTGAGGAACGACTTACTGATTCACTTGGCAATTCATGCCTCATAATTGTTCCAGAAGAACAATATTGTGAAAAATATATTTGTTCCAGAAGAACAATATTGTGAAAAATATATTTGTTCCAGAAGAACAATATTGGAAAAAATATATTTATTCCAGAAGAACAATATGGTGAAAAATATATTTGTTCTAGAAGAACAATATTGCGAAAATATATTTGTTCCAGCAGAACAATATTGTGAAAATATGTAAGAGAAATCATCTATGTTATATGCATACCTCGATTTTCTCCCTAAGTAGCAATATCTTAAAAGAGGTTTTAAGCTATCATACCTTATGTGGTTAAGGCATATTTTGATGATCATGTTCCATTCCTGAAGAATGAGAAATTGAGAACTTTGATAAATGTTACAAATATAGATCTAATACAGATCTAGTCCCTGAAGGGAAATCAAAGCATCAAAAATCCATATGGATGCAATGGGTCTTGGAGACACCATTAAAAGTGAAAACAAAGCATCAAAACAAGATCGTGCTAAGGCTATGATATTTTTGCGTCATCATCTTGACGAAATTCTTAAAATTGAATATCTCACGATCAAGGATTCACTTGTTTTGTGGAATAGCCTAAAAGAAAGGTATGACCACCTAAAGATGGCCATCCACCCAAAGGCACGATATGATTGGATCCATCAAGACTATAAGTCTGTTCATGAGTATAGCTCATCAACATTCAAAATTGTTTCAAAATTGAAACTATGTGGAGAAACTATTTTGATATGATTGAATATGTGGTAGTATACAAAATTAATTGAGAGCTCCGGAAGAGCTAATGTATTACTACCTGAAGGAATGAAATTATTGTATTAAGTCTCAAAAGGAAACTTATAAGTTTCAATGACATTGAAAAAAAATGAGACTATAAATTATGGGAAGATCTAATATCTTCATGCTACTACAATTGAAGCGGGTTATAAATATTTATGTAAAAGATTACCCGACGGTTTTCTTATTTGTAGTACATAAATATGGGTATGATGATGAAATCACATACGAAAGTAAATCAGAAGTTTACTGAAATAAGTTGGCATACCGGTTGGCCATCCCGGTTCAAATGTGATGCAAAAATAATTGAGAATTCACGTGGCTATATGTTGAAGAAATAAAAGATTCTTCAAGAATTCTCTTGTGTTGCTTGTTCTCGTGATAGAATGATCTTGATCAGCTAAGATTGGAATTATATTTCCTGAAATTTTGGAACTTATAAAATGGTGAATATGGGCCCATTCACCTACCATGTGAACTGTTTGCTAATAGATGCATCCATGGTATGATCACATGTGTTTTGATATCAACTTACAATTGATTTTTGTAAGGTTGTTGCTCGAATTATTAAATTAAGAGCATAGTTCCAAATTATAAAATCATGTTGATAATGTTGATTCATATCTATGTTGGTTTAGCGAAAATTGTATGCCTCCAATTAAAGCTAAATCATTGGTTATGAGAATAAAACTCCCAAATAAAATTTGGTATGAGATATGTTTATTTAACATGTAGCAACACTTGAATGCATCAAGCCAACAAGGTTCCCCTATCACAATTGATTCAGGGTCTGGGACCAAATAATTCCATCTAAAATTTGAATGTGCGATATATGATTGAATTGCCCCACCACAACGCACAAAGATGGGTCCCCAAATGAGCTTGGGGAGTAAATGTTAGTTTTTCTAACATTAGGGGGAGAAGTGATTAGCAACTGAAAATTGAGTGTGGGATGAATTATCTAGATCCTCGGGAAAAAGAAAAGTTGCAAATGCTCCAATGGAAAGTCCTTGAAGGATAGAGTCTATGAGACGCCTGAAGTGTGATAGACCAAACGGTTCCAAATATAGAACTTTTTGAAGGAGAGGAGCAAGTGATTAAGATGGTCATAATGATGAGGCAAGTGCTTTGAGAAAGCACCACGACATAACACTTCATAAAACCTTGGCAAAGGTTCAGGTACCTGAAAATGACGAAAAATGAAGAGATCTCAATAAGTTATGTCGCATTGGAACTGATCGTCGACGATATTTTTGATACAATATAGTGCGCAATATTGTAAAAGATTGTGAGGATCTGAATTCTACGTCTATTAAAGCATGTTGATGTAGAAATAATCATCAAGTGAAATGATGCGTATTGATAAGCATAAAGCTTATTGGACCTGTAGTCCAGACACTAGAAGATGTCACGCATTTAAATACTAATTAATGTTATCACTTGATAAAATTTGTACGGAAATCATGAAGGATTCGAAATGCCTGAAGCATTTACAAGTTTCTTTAAACTTGCTCATAATTCTTATATGAGGAAATCCTTAGTCCTGAAGTACCATATCTTAGTGTGATTGATGCACTAATATATCTTGCTAATACTACAAGGCATAACATTCGGTTAATTTGTTAGCAAGTCCCGATCTTGTTGGTTATGCTGATGCTGGCTATTTATCTGACCCACATAAAGTTCGATCTCAAACTGGCTACGTGTTCATATGTGGAGGTACTGCCATATCTTGGAGATCTATAAAGCATCTCTGGTAGCTATTTCATCAAATCATGCTGAGATAATAGCTATTCATGAAGCAAGCCGAGAATATGTGTGGTTAAGGTCCATGATACATCTCATTAGAGAAAAATGTGGTTTGAACTGTGAAAAAGTACCCACAAATTTGTATGAAGATAATGCTGCATGCATAGCACAACTAAAGGGAGGATTCATAAAAGGAGATAGAACGAAACACATCTCGCCAAAGTTTTTCTACACACATGAGCTCCAAAAGAATGGTGATATCAATGTGCAACAGATTCGTTCAAGTGATAATGTGGCTGATTTATTCACCAAATCTCTACCAACTGCAACTTTCAAGAAGATGGTGCACAAGATTGGGATGCAAAGATTCAAGGATGTTCTCATTAGGGGGAGTTAATACGCGCTGTACTCTTTTTTCCTTGCGAGGTTTTGTCCCACTGGGTTTTCCTTGTAAGGTTTTTAACGAGGCAGCCAAAATACGTATTATTAGATATATGTACTCTTTTTCCTTTACTAGATTTTTTCCCACTGGGTTTTTTCTAGTAAGGTTTTAACGAGGCACATTATCTATCAAATAGACATTCAAGGGGGAGTGTTATAAACATATTTGTATTATAGTGAATGTCTATAAAGGTATTTGTATTGTACTAGATATATGTGTTTATATCATTGTGAAAGTCTATCTTTTGGAGAAAAGTTAGGAGAAATTATCCCTATAAATAGAGGGGTTCTCCTTCATTGTATTTGATCCCATCAAGAGAAATAAAAACTTCTCTCTTTCTCTATAATATTCTTGTTCTTTCTTTATTATTTCATAACAAAATATAAATTCTAATTTGTGAAGGTGCCACGTAGGCGGGTCTAAGTTCCTCCTTTATAGATATATAGATATAGATTCACACTTTTAGCTCGTGAAAAGTGATAATAACACTTTTGATCCATCAATCATATACATGGAATTTGTTATATTTGAACTATTTTTAGAATTATGTTAGTGTCAAATATGATGTAACAATATAAATTTAACATAATACATGAGTAATTAAGCGGTGGAACAGTTTGTAAATATACACAAGCAAATGAATCAATTTTTTTTTTTAATTTTATAAAAGATGTTTATATTTATATATATAAATTTAAAAATAACAAACGAGACTTTTGCAAGGTCGTTTTCGTCTATATAAAAGGGTATGTCCACTCATTTTCTTTTTTTTTTCCCCAAATGTTTGGTATGTTTAACCTTTAATCAATCCTGTGGTTTACTTGACGATTTGAATAATCAAATTTATGTTGCATAAGACTTGTGTCTAATCTGAATTCAGATTTGTGTGTGTATGACTTATAATTAATTTAAATTTGTATCATGTATGACTCATTAAAAAGAGAGAGATAAGAACACTTTTTTCTCTCTATAAATTTTTTATTTTTCAAATATAAGAATTTTTGATTAAGGAAACAAGTTACAGTAGAGGGGATAAGATTACATCTTTTGAATTTAATCTTTTTTGATCTTGTAATTTCATATGGTATACACTTCCAAATAGTAATATGTCCATGAAAAAGGAAAAAATAGATATGCAAAATCAAATAATTTAACATTTATAATTCAACACATTGAAAGCAAAATAATCTTTTGCATATTTTATAATGGAAGGATCAGAAAATGTATATCATCATAAATACTTTTGCATATCCTATCTGTAATGGAAGGATTTTAAAATACGTATATATTTGTATCTGGACCTGAAGTGAGACAGATACATTTGAAAATTTATATAAATTTCCCTTCACAATCTCTGTATAGTGTTATTTTTGCCTTTTTTGGCACTAAATAACAAATGCATGATATATTGATCTTGATTCGTTCCACTAAACTCAAAGGGACAAAAATTCTGCATATATAAATACCTGTGATCAAAGCATATTTTAACCTCACTCGTTTCTTTATTCAGTTTCAAAATGGCATCATCTGTGACTCTCAAATCTGCCTACACTTCTCTGCCTGCATACCCAAACAACCAAGTAAGTAGCTGCCATTGCCTCTGTTGAAAAAAGGGCATCTATTTGTGGGTACTTGGTAGAATAATAAATCATTGTTGGGGGAGAAAGGGTGTAGGAAATCTTGAATTGGGTTGTGTTCCAAAGTTAATTTAAGCTTGAGAAACCCAAAAAAAAAATGTGTTTTTTATGCTTGTATTAGCTTTACATGACTGTGAAACCAAAAATGTTAGTCTTTTTTATACTTGTACGGTCAAACCTCTTTGTGCTGTCGTTTGCTCCAATAACTTTTGGCTATTAAGAAAATAGTATTACAGAGAACATATAGTATTAGAATAACATGAAAGAGTCCCCCATACGAAACATGATTGTTATAGTGAAATGTGAAATGTTATTATAGAGTATGACATTTAGAGAAAGGTCCGATTGCATTAGCTTTGTATGATTGCTTTGCTTATTCACTCTCTAATTGTTGGGGGAGAAAGAGTATAGGAAATTTTGAACTGGGTGGTGTTCCAAAGTCAATTTCAGCTCGTCGAACCTAAAAGAAGTTCTCTTTACATAATTGCTTTGCTTATTTACTCTCTAATTTTCTACTTATGCTTGTAAAATTTCTTGTATATTTCTAGCGGGACCTGAAGGATTATTTGCTTACATATCTATGGCTATGAAGAAAATAAAGAAAATTCTCTTTCTTTTTGTTTCTTGTCTTTCTATTTTTATTTTCTTTTTGTTGACAAAGGTTGGAATCTCACTCTAAGTTATGCATCTGTTTAAGCTTATGATCTTCTTATTCTTGTTGTTTTGTCTGCTGGCCTGTCCCAAATCCCAATTGGTAATTGCTTGGGCAGCCTATCAAAATATGTTGCTTCTGATGGAAGGTTGTGCTAATGTGCAGGGAAAATCTCCCGCTACTTTTGTTTGCAAAGCAAACTTGAATGAGAATGGAACTCAATCATTAAGGGTAAAAAAGTTCCAGTTGAATTGCTCAAGAGAGAAAGGGATGGATGTCTATGCAGCAGCTTTGGTTGATTCCATTGCTGAACTGGCGGACGGTATATACCAAATTCATTTGTTGACAAAACTTAAATTGTTTTTAGTTCTCTATTTTCAGGACTTATGGTAATATACTAATTGATGGCAGATATGGAGGCTATGGAATTACGTCACATTGAAAAGGGGGAGCCAAAGGAGCCTAGTTTCTCAACAATGCTTATGAACTTCACCAATGAGTTTGATCCTTATGGTGCCTTAAGTACCCCGTTGTATCAAACGTCTACTTTTAAGCAAGTAAGTTTGAAAGAGTCATTGGGAAATGAAGTGTAATTCATTATATGACTTTGAAGCTGCATTTTCACAAGTCATGTTAAACATTACATCCTCCTGCAGCCTTCAGCCACGGAATTTGGACCATATGATTATACACGGAGCGGAAATCCAACACGTGATGCACTGGAAAGGTTTGTTATAACATCTCTACATGGCTAATAATAGGAATTTAAGCGCTAACATTTTTTTAGTGTGCATTACCGTTACCTCCTTTCAACTTTTCAGGGTCCTTGCCAAGCTTGAGAAAGCAGATAAAGCATTTTGCTTTACTAGCGGAATGGCTGCCTTGGCAGCTGTAACTCGTCTTGTTGGAAGAGGTATCTTCAAGAATTCTTTATAGAACTAGAAAGGCTGAACATATCCATATCTGATTGAATCTGCAAACTTGCGGTTACCACCTCTACTTGTAAGTTTACTGTGATAAAATGAGATGCTTCGTGCTTTTTTCGAGACCTTGAATCTTAATTCTTTTTTTTTTTTTTGCATGTGCTTTTTCTCCCTCTCCCAACCCCCTCCCCGCAGCAAAAGGACAACTCTCTCCTTGGTGGTTATTTTCTGAATTATATATTATTTGACTACCTACTCCACGTACATGTCATTGCAAGTTAGTTTAGTATCTCTACAAAACTAGCTATAGAACGACTTTAACTATAACAATGCTAATTTCTTAGGTGAAGAGATTGTTACTGGGTGTGACATATATGGTGGGTCTGACCGCCTGTTGTCACAAGTAATTCCAAAAACTGGAGTTTTGGTCAAGTTAGTATCTCTTCTGCTGAATAAAACTTTTCTCAATTAGGTTTTTAGTATTTTAATCTTTACTCTGTTAACAGACGAGTGGATATAACTAACTTAGATGAAGTTGCCTCTGCAATTGGACCACATACAAAGCTTGTTTGGTTGGAGAGTCCAACCAACCCTCGCCAGCAAATTTGTGATATTCGTGTGAGTAATCGGTTTTGGAGTGTGTAGATCATGAAAATATTGTTTCTATGTTTCCATAGCTGCTGATATGGTCTATTACGTTTCAATAAATAGTTACTTCCTTTTCTTATATGTTCTGATCTTTTCCAGAAAATAGCTGAGATAGCTCATGCACATGGGGCTCTTGTACTGGTAGATAACAGTATTATGTCCCCTGTACTGTCTCATCCTTTGGACCTTGGAGCAGGTATCTGCAGATACTTCTTGTTCTGGTGACATGAATCTTCTTGTTGTAACATTCTTAAGATGTTGGTTACCTTAAATGGTCCGTTAATTTTTCAGATATTGTGATGCATTCAGCTACTAAGTTTATCTCTGGCCATAGTGATCTGATGGGAGGTGTACTTGCTGTCAGAGGAGAAAGGTTTTTTCTTCTTTATCTGGTTCCATGGCTTGAATTACGCTTATCATATGTTTTGTCGTTATCCTTTGTGCTCTTGAGCTGCTTTCATGGGCCAAAACTATCAGATCACTTTGATTGAGCGTAGAAAAAACTTTATTCAATGAATTGCCTGTCTGAAGCTGAGCCTTTACAGATTTGACATTCGTAACCTGGGGGTTGTGTAAAGTCTAAATTGCTCCCTCTGCAGAACTGCAACGTGAGGGAATTGTGTATCCCTTTCTGAAGAGGCCTGCCCCTTTTATCGAATGTGAAGTTTAAGATTAGGTCACTGACTTGACCGGATATTTAAACTACATATGTAACTTAGAAACAAAAGCAAATGATTGTTGATGCATGACATCTCTTTGACTATCCTGGTTATCTTTTCACTGTTATACTAATAATTTTTTCATTTAAAAACCAGCTTGGCAAAGAACGTGTACTTCCTTCAAAATGCAGAAGGTGCAGGGTTAGCCCCATTTGATTGCTGGCTTTGTTTAAGAGGGATTAAAACGATGGTGCTGCGTGTAGAAAAGCAGCAGGTATTAAATTTGCTTGCCTTTTATTTAAGAATTCTCTTGCTATCTTTTTCTTTTTGCTTGATAGAAAGCTTAAATCAGAGTTCTAATTTCCTCTTATTTATACTTTTTGGTGAGTGCTTGCCTGACAATCATAGCATTCATAAAAGATCTGTTGAAGTTACGTAATATATGGACACTTTGTGTTTCCACAATATGGCAGGAAAATGCACGAAAAATTGCTGAATTTTTATCATCCCATCCTCGAGTGAAGAAGGTTAACTATGCTGGTCTTCCAGACCATCCTGGCAGATTTTTGCACTATTCTCAGGTATTTGATCATTATTTTAGTCCTAATTTTACAACCAGCAATGCTATAATTTCCGTTGGCATTTGACCTTTTCATGCTCTGGGTGTTACAGGCCAAAGGTGCAGGATCTGTACTGAGTTTTCTGACAGGGTCATTGGCACTTTCTAAGCATGTAGTTGAGGTTACCAAATACTTCAGCATTACAGTCAGTTTTGGTGTGTATTATGTATCCTCTTTTATCCAATACTATTAGAGATCAAATGCCATGTTGCTCATTTCTGGTCCCCAAATTTGCAGGAAGTGTCAAGTCACTGATAAGCCTGCCTTGTTTCATGTCGCATGCGGCTATACCTGCTGTTGTACGTGAGGCTAGAGGTCTTACTGAGGATCTAGTTCGAATTTCTGTTGGTATTGAAGATGTTAATGATTTGATAGACGATCTAGACAATGCTCTTAGAACTGGGCCTGCATAGAGCATGGTAAATTCACTCAATGTGGTGCTGTCTTGTGGTTTTTGTCAGTTTCATTTTAGTTCATGATTCTAGCGTTGGCTTCAATAAAAGTGTGATGGAAGGCCTGGTGTTAATTAATGTCATCTTCTTGTTTCTGCACATTTTGCTTGAACAAGTTCAACAGTCAATAAATAGTTTGCATCCTCTCCCAACTTATATTGTCTCTGGAAGTTTTGTTCCATACCCCTCTTCAACTTACTTTCATTTCATTCTTAATAATAAAAAGTTAGCAACTTCTTGGTGGTTTCTCTTACCGGGGGAAAAAAGGAAAAAAAAAAAAAAGGTCGAAAGTCAGGCTTCAACAGAATTACCATAGATGTGCTGCTTATTTATGGACAAGGTAGAACCAACACTACTACTTAAAGATTAACTTTGCAACTACTAAAGAATGAGTTGAATCATAAATTTCCAAAAATTTGCAAAACATTAAAATACAAAGGAAAAAGAGATTACTTCCTGCGGAAAACAAAAATCAAGTTTTCTGAACACACACTTCATCAGATCTTCGCGATCACGGCCCTATTAACTACTTTTACATCATAAAATGCTTACAGTGACCTCATTCTACAGAAGATAAATGCAGCAACTTCCCCGATTTACAATGTTCGAACTCTTCATACCACAAGCATGATCAACCATATCAACTGAGTTAAACGAAAAAGTAATTGTACCTGCAAGCATTGAAATTATTCAAACAAAATAAAATGTGACAGGAGTTAACACTATTTCACAAAGTTGTAGTACATAAAATTGTGTTTTAACAACAAATACAGTACAAAGAAAAAAATTTTCCATTTAAGGTCACTCACACACCCAAAAATGGAACATATAGATCCAGAATCTATTAACATATTTACGACTCTCAATCCTGGAAATATAGTATCCCACTTTTCTTTACTACCAAGGACTTCGATATATTTAGAAATTAGGTCGAAGAACAAAGTTTTTAGCATTAGGATTTCACACTTGTACAGGTCCCTTTCAATACCACAGAAAGCATCCCTATTAATGAGGTAAGCCTAGGTTAACACTTGCTTTAGACCATAGACTTTTGAAGATTCATCTCAAAGGATAAGATATTTTAAGATAATCAGTAGTAAGACGAGAGAAAGAATCCAAAAGAATCACAAAGTGACAACAAACTACATTTCTACATTTGAACGATATTTGGGGATGAAGTGGCAAGATGGTACCATCTGAATGATTATTCACTCAATTGCTGGCAAAATCATCGTAATTTATGCCTTCTGATATAGTATCCAATCTCTTGATATCTGCAAAATGTTAAGGAGATATTAGAATTTAGTATTGGTAGATGCCCATAATTCATCTCCAAAAATCATATGTTGCACCTCAGCTAACACTTTATGATCCGAAACTAGCACCCAACCTAAAAGTCCACTATAGAAGCTTTCTTCTAACAATCCCTTCTTTGGTAGGTCAAAAAATCTCGAAACAAACTCGTTCTATTGAATATCTATATAGGGGAAAGAAGACCAAGAGCTATTGATTAGTGAGACTTTTTTTTTCCACAAGTAGTCATAGAAAGAGAATACCAGAATTAAGATGCCACACAACCTTGATTTTCTTCACTACTGTGAGGATCTAGGAAATTGCCAGCATCTGTTGCTAGGAAAGCTGATCCAGAGTAGCTTTCCAAAATATCTATAAAGAGCAGATACCAGAAAGATAAAGCTCCGCAGGCAAGTGAAATATCAACTCAGAAGAGAGGGCATGCACAAACCAGAGCTGTTGGAAAAGTCTGCTGTTAAATCTGACAAACTGAAGTTTCGAGGAATATGCCCCAAGAACCCAAACGAAGTTGAATCAACATCGAATACACTCTCATTCAGCACTTGAGAGTTTGATTCTCCGCTGCTGAAAGATGAACCAGATGCATCCCCAGTTCCAGGACAAGCTTCAACGGTATTGCTCTCAGTACCACAGAGGAAAGGCAAATTGACTGAATAACCTGCTTCGGATTTGATCATCCCCCCATTCTGTCCTTGCATCATTCCCACATTTGAGCTCTGAGCCAATAGCATGTTTGACGATACATCAGCAGCTTGCATACATGGCCGATGTGAGGACGCACCATTAGTGTATACACAAGGCAAATTTGCATCAACAATCTGGTGCATCCTCTCAGGCTTCATATTAGGTTCAGCATGTTCTGTTGCTTGGCATGTTGAGTTCTGAGGCACTACAAATATTTAATAACCATAATGTCACTTCTCTTATTTAACAATTCATCAGACGATCATGAAAGCTAGATTGAAACAATAAGGTGTCATGCAAGTGTATAAGTATATACAATATTCTGTTGGCAGTGTTGCACCAGAAGTTGAAAAACCTGCTTATGGGTTCTATGTAATATATATATCTCTTACTTCACAATGAATCAAAACAAACTCAAAAAGCAAACGCCAATTTCACAGAAATACAAACTTTTTTTCCATTATTCAATGTGAATCATAGAAGCAAGATAACCAATCAATAAAAGAGAAAGCGGAAAACACATTTCCTCCGATCTATGAACTCAAAAATTACAAGACAAAAAAGAAAACCTTTACCATTGTTCCCATCATAAGACTCTGATCCTTGCATTAGCACAATGCCTTGCCTATCCAACTTTTAGTTTCAGTTCTTCATGGGGAGGTTACCTAACCACGGGGGAGAAAGGGGGGGGAGGGGGGGCTGTTGGTGATAGGAGCCATGGCTCCTGGTCCTAAGTCCCATGGATACTTCAATGATTCGACATCTGAGTCTATTCTAAAAACGAGTTTTCATCCTAAGCTTGTGGTAACCCAACTTATTTTACTTATGTGAAGTTTGAGGGATTAAAGCTACCAAGGAAATGCCCCCTCTCCCACATCTCCCCTCCTCACCCCTCCAATAAAGAAGAAAAAGAGACATTCTCAAATCTGCTTCACATTTACTATGGTCTGGCTTTTCATACTAACATCATTTTCTAGTTCTTAAAACTCTCTCTTTTTCTTTTTTGGGTAAGTGTTAAGTATCTTAAAACACTTTCATCAAACTTCACTACCTTAATAACCAGCTTCTACAAATAAAATAATTTTTCATTCTGAATGAAAATCAGGGTGGCCACAAATAGATAGGGAAAGAGAGAAATACAGGCGGGTTGAAATTTAAAGCACTTAGGTAAACATTAGCGGAACCTTTTTACTTGCCTTACAATTTGGAGTATGAGTGATATCCCAAACAATGTTAATGGGATGCTCTTTCTAGAGTCATGGTTTTGTGTAGGATAAATACAATTTTGTGGGGGATTCCACCTCATATCAATAACATATTTGTCTTCACCAAAATGATGGCTCAGACCATTCCCATGATTATCCATCATAAATTCTACTAACACAGATATAATCAGACAATTTTAAACGAAAGAGCTAAATAGAGCATGAAGAAGAAGAATGTGTAGGGCCTAAGGGTGAAACAATTACAAATTTCACAATATAATGAAAGAGATTCAACAAAAAACAATCTCATGGAAGGCCAATAGAATAATCTCTGATAGTTATATCTTACTTGGTCGAATCTGTGAACCATTAGAAATGGCACTGGAACCAGTTTGATATATCTGCATTGATTCAAGCTGTCTGCGAAGCAAGTCATTGAATCTCTGTATTTGGTCCTTCACTATCAACCTCAAATAATACGCCTGGAAAAATTCCTGGTTTTCTTCTTCAAGCTTTTGCCACACTGGAAAAGGTTCAAGATATCACATTCAGCTATTTCATGTAGATACACATGGAGTACATGGATAACAAACTTTACTTACAGATATAGAGTAATGAAAGACTCATCAGAATCCTTAAATTGTCTAAATGTTACATAAATTTGTTTCCGCCACACTTCAGCTTAAATTTTTTTCCTACAGGTTACTAATTCTTCCGTGTAATAGAGATAGGAGAAGAACGTCCATCACAAAGTAAAAATAATTGCCAAAAATGTTCTATCCTGTTCCTTGTCGCAATGCTGATAACTGGTGCTTTTTTTCAATTGTTCGTTATTGTATCCAAAGCTTCTAAGGGCCCGTTTTGGACAATATTTGATTGAAGTTGGAAAAATCAGTATTGAAGTTGATGTTGAAAGAGAGCATATGAATGTTGAAAGTGTGTTTGGACAAAAATTTCACTTACGGAAACCATTTTTCACTTGAAAAACTCTTCAAATTAGTTTTTCAACTTCAAATTCTACTTCCAATTGAAGCTGAAATAATGGACAAACTAGTAAAACAAACTGATTAGCAAATAATATTTCATTATTTTCAAATTGAAGTAATGTCCAAATGCCTACCCACTATTTTCTCTTCAAAAACTGAAAATACCACTAGATATTCTACCCTGCAAGAGCTTCATATTAGCAGAAGAAAAAACCAGATGGGAAGAGAAGGAATTACCAAGTTCAGTGAAACCAGGCTCAATCTTTGCCTGATGTAAGAGGGTACTGATAACTTCCTTCTGGTTCATGTAAAGCTGTAGGCATCTTTCTATGAGATTTTGCACCTGAAAGCGTGGAAAAAATGTATAAGGAGAGGCAAAACTGCTAATGAAAGTTCCAAACTCAACAATTCCGAATGAAATTCCTGGACAGATCCCTCAGCCAGCACCAAATGATATAAACTCAAAATCATTAACTTTGGAATCCACTGCTACAATCTCAAACCTTTCAGGCTCAAATTACAAAGAAGGTACTTTTTAAATAAGAGTACCAAGAAGGTACTATGATCAGTACAAAATCTATGGAACAGAAGTTCTTCAAAACAAGAAACTTGGCATTGCTAAAGCCTAACAAAGGGCAGACAAGTTCAAAGACCGCCTCACTTGTTGACTGTAGACTTTGCCTATATAACAAGTGTTGTTCACTTGGACTCTCTCTATTTTTTTAATGCTCTTGGACTCTCTAATTGAAAAAGACAATTATGTGAATGAGTGGTAAAGCACAACCTTTTGAAGGATTACGATATCTTAATCGGATGTAACTTGAAGGAGCTTTAGTATGAACTTTTAATCTATAGACTTAGAAAATCCCACACGGGTCTCAAATACCTGCTTCATATACAAACAGATATATGTATATACTCCATTTTGTCCATTTGATTCAGTCCCTACTTATTGATCTAGACATCCAATATCTAGATATAATTGTAATGATTGCGGGAGGCTCAAGGCTTACCAGTTGAATATCTTGACGTGAGACTTTTTTCACCTCCTCACTAGACATCTTTCAATCTTCCAATGTGCAATGCACTCAGTAGAACCTCAATGCAATCCACGCTAACGAAACTTAGCAAAGAGAATTTGATCAGCCTACAGGCCCCACACATAACATACATAGAGTAAAATCTATAACAAATTGGGTAAATGACCAAAGCACCATAAAAGGAATTTAAACTAAAGGAACAAACATTCTTGCAAATGTTAAAGATATGTAATGTTATAGCATTACTCGGCAACAGAAAAATGCAGGTTATGAGAGTTGAGAGAGTCCAAAAGGAACTTCCAAGAGAATTTGAATATATAACCGATCTTACATTTTTCCATAATATCCCTTCTATCCTTCCTTTATGAACTCGTTCCCTATTTTAGTTCGCCGTAGGACATATCACCTCTTAACTAAAATAGCAATTCTTTTCTTTAGCAACCTAAAGTAACACAACCAACTGTTCACCACAACCTAGTGCAACAGGAAGATATCACAAAAGTATTATTTTCACCATATAATCTTCTTCACCCTTCTTAGGCATAACAAGTGATACACGTTTAAAAAGAAAAAAAAAAGGAAAACATGCCATTCATGTTGTCTGTATCAAGGAAAAAAACACCACGTGAAAACTTCCATCTTTAATGCGGTGTTCTCTACGAATGATGGTAGAGGAACAACCATGTAAATTGAATAAAAATTTAAGGATAAAATGATTTGCATGAAAAGTATTGAGCACTACCCATTTCCCACTCCATAGCCTAAGGCAGAAGAAAAAGGAAAACAGCTAAAGCGTTCGGTTCCATCATCCAGAGAAAATGGGCACCTATGTAATAGTAATCTCATATTAGGCCCGGGTAGAAGCTGTCTCTTTGTAAACATAATTAGAGAACATCGATTGCTCTTGCTCAGCTACTTGCATCACTAATCACCTTCAAGGTGTGACTATCAAACTATTGGTTTTTCAAATTATGGCATCCCAATTTTTCCTTGGATCTCTATGCCCTTCAAAAGCTATAGAGAAATCAATATCAAGTTGCTTTTACAACACACCACCGGAGCAACCGAGAATAATGTAACTGAAACAGAAAATAGCTCCCAACTCTAGGAAGACAATGAGAGATTGAGGAAAATAGTTTTCCACTCATCATTTGCTTCATAAAACGAAACACCTCCTATATAAGCATTCAATCTGCAGGTGAAAACAAATCTAGGATCTTCATCTTTGGAACACAATGTAATTCACAGTTCTGGTTTTGATTCCTTTTCACTGAATTGGTTATTCTTTTGTTTTAGTTATCGTAAATTTTACAAAATAATTGTTGACATAAAAATTTAAATTATCCCAACCCCCGGAAGGAAAAAAGAAAAAAGCTACAAAATTTTAGCCTACCAAGCTATAAATATATAGCTCAAAATGCAGATAACAGACGAGTAGTATCACATCAAACAAAATTAGCTCCATAGAACAAAGACTAGTCCTTAAATGTTTTAAAGGGTCAATCACCCATGATCCGCATAAAATAATTGAGATAAATTCACCTTAAATCAAACCCAGAAAATTTTTCTTTAAGCCGTGAAGGAAAGAAAGAGAAAGATAGAGAAAAGCAATACAAACAGCACCATTTCTTCCATAAATACTTTATAAAACTCAGTTGCAGGAAAAATTTACCTTCTTTGTCCGAAAAATCAACTCGCCAAATCGAACAATAATGGGTGCTGACACCAGCGTTTCTCTTTTTGCAAAATTGTTCTGAACCAGATTCTTCAACTTCTTTCCTTCCAAATTGCTTAGTTTTTTCTTTCTACTGTTGTATTTTCTCCCGTCATAGTTTTGATAATAGCAATTAGAACCCCACCGTTTTGCAATATACAGTTAAAACCCCATCTAGCTAAGTTTACTTTATTTTCTTATCCAAATCACCCTTTTAAGTTTCGCTTGATACTCAATTACATCCCTTCTGAAAGTATGTTTAACATTAATTGCTATGGTTTGGTGGTCTTTTGATTCTTCAGTTTCCTCAATGGATAAATCTACTTGTCTAGAAATGATTTCAATTGGAAAAAAGAGATCACATTTGTTTTTAGATTATCTAAAATTTGAGGATTTTATCATCTATTATATTCATATCCTTTAAAAAAAAACTT
Source organism: Datura wrightii (assembly GCA_035772735.1). Lineage (NCBI taxonomy): Eukaryota > Viridiplantae > Streptophyta > Magnoliopsida > Solanales > Solanaceae > Datura > Datura wrightii. Next base: position 168,727,763 of record JASDFA010000003.1, read on the forward strand.
TATTTTTTTCCTCGAATCCCGACCAAACTTTAACCTGAAGTATAACTAAGAATATTTCTAAATTATAAACTAAAGTAAAAAGGATATTTTTAGTCCTTTTTTTTATAGTATATTTTGACATCCAAAGAGCTGGGAATTAAATATTCACAATTAGCGGTGTTCATGGTTCGGTTTACATCGATTTTTTATCAAAATTAAAATCAAACCAATTTAGTCAGTTATTAAAATTTTAAAACCAAATCAAACCAAATAAAATAAAAACCATCGATTTGGTTCTTGTTGGATTGGTTCGGTTTTTCGATTTAACTAGCTAGCTAATAATAAATTGATAATAGTAAAAATAACAAAGACATGAGATAACTATTTCAAATGGATATTACAAATTAACTAATTTCTCTCTACTATCACAAAATGAATGTAACTGAATTTTATATTATTTTCCAACATTATTTCAAAGTTTTAGCATGTTTAAGTTGCATAACTGTAGAGGTTCTTCCACTTCACATGTTTAATATCTACACAGAAACAATATACAACTTTAAATAGAATGGTCAACCCTTCAAAAATCGTAGGAGTAAATGATTGAAGAATCGATGGATGTCTTAACAAATAAAACTAAAAATCGGTAATACGCCACACCACATATAGATAATTAGACATAGAGTGTTGAGTTTGAACATATTTTTTAAGAAATAGAATTTAAAAGTATTGTAGTTCATGTGAGATAAGTATGCCAAAATCAAATTAATGATTAAAAGTGTCACGCCCCGCCTGACACCTAGTGCCCTACTAGGACCTGGACTGCCGAACTACTGAGCCTAAGCACTTCTGGTGCTAGGCTGGCTCTAATTCTGGATTTATGAAAATAACGGGCTATATAACGACTGTAAATACAGCCTCCGGACGACAAGGCCTATAACCACCGGTAGGAATATAACAGCTACTCGGAACAACTGAACATAAGGGAACCTATGCGGGCCGACAAGGCTACCATGCTGACTAGTTATCACTGAAAAGTAAAATCAAGTGCTAAACTGATCTGTGACCGACAAGGTCACCAACTGACAACTGAACAAGGTCCCACACGGCCATCACATGCAAACTAAAAATATACACACGGCCCTACACGATCGGTACAACTAACCACAATATACAATCCGCAAGCCTCTAAAAATAATAAGATGGTCGGGACAGGGCTCCAACCTACCCATACTGTACAAACAAAAAGGGAAGTAAACCTTTAGCTGTCAAGCTCCAGATGATAGGAGTTGAAGACTCTATATGCTGGCTGGAACTACGAGGGATCTGCTCCTCGTCTATGAGTACCTGCAGGCAAGTAATGCAGCGCCCCAAAACGGGCGTCAGTACCACTTGTACTGAGTATGCAAAGCAATAACTAAAAATAACTGAAAGCAAACAATAATACTGATAGATACTGAAGTAATAGGAGACAGACTAAGACTGACTGAAAAGAGCGTAACTTTACTGAAGAGAGTAGGAGTCATACCTGATAACATGACGGTCTACTTTCTATCTATTAATAACAGACACCACATAGCATACAAGAACCTTACCAGCCCCTATAAGCCATAAGGCACCAACCAGCACACAATCTATATACCCCTACCCAAGTCATACCATCCACCTAGTAACTATGAGCATCCTACCGGCCCCGTGGGTATGCAACTTGGGCTCGCTGGGCCCCTGACTATAGCTGTATCTGAGTCCGGAGGACTCATGAAATCTGTAATCTGAAATCTGTAATCTGAAATCTGAAATCCGCACCCCGAGCGCAAGCGCTCGGCAGGGGGTGTGGTATAGTGCTGATCAGCCTGCTATTGGGAATCTGCATCCCATCTTCATCCGCTGGCGAACGGCATGCCACTCCGTAGAGCTACGTATCCTTACCCTCTGGAGGGCGAGTCGACACAGCTATTAACTCTGGGGCGGTCAAGGAAGCTCTAAGGGTGCCCAACATAAAACAATCATGTCTCCACATATAGCAATAGGCACATGTAATATATATACTGGATCTGATAATAATATTTATATTCTGGTATTCTGTTTTGAATCTCATATTGAAATGTACTGAATCTGATATTGAAATATACTGAATCTGTAATAATATTTCTGAAATATTTTGTTGGGACTTATACTGTTTTACTGAATTTCATGCTAAACACTGTATTATATTTCTAACATGCTTACTAAATTTCATATTGAACATAATATACGACTTTTGTAACACTCTACTGAAATTCGTACTATTTTGCTATACTAGAACTACTAGCTTGCCGAAAGAAACTGGCTTTACATACCTCAACTGCCGATTTTCTGATTAACTGGCGTAGCTCGGCCAGTATTCAGATATTTCTCCCAACTGTATTTATACTCACGAAAGAATAAAATTAATTCTACTATTATTTTGGAAAGAAACCATATTATGGCTATACCTACTGCCTATTCTTCGACTTATCGAAGAACGACCGAAAACTTGCTATTTCTCGGGGGTCTAGAAGGGAGAAATACTCACTTTAATGCTGGAAGTATATTAAAACTAGTTTGAGCAATTCCACTTACCTTAGCTTGGCGTGACGACGATTCGCCGGCCGAATTTTGCGAAACTAACTCCGCAGGAATGCTCCCGGCAGCTTTATACTTCGCTACCCGAAGTTAATTCGAGTTTGGACTGCGTTTGACGGTGTAAACGGAAGGAAATTTAATCAAACCCTTCGTTCCCCTCTGTTTCTGTTCGTTTACTGGAAATTATATGAAGGGAAAATGATTTAAAACGAAGTGAGAGCCTTATATACTTGGGATCTTTAAGTCGCATTTGTCGAATGCGATTTATAAGTCGCATTTGCCTTGCGACGCTCCGACTTGACGCTTGTCCGGTCTCTCCGGGGCCCTTTTCTCGCACGTATGGCATTCTAAAACTCTTAGCCAACATGCGAATAGGCCAACTAAGTGTCAAGAACTTACGGGGTGTAACAAAAAGATATAAAATATTAATAATTATTTATGAAAAACTAGTATCATATATTCAAATAACTATAAAATTTTTCGGTTCGGTTTGGTTATTTGTTCGATTGTTTTTAGTAGAATCAAAACCAAATCAAATATTATCAATTTTAAAATTTAAAACCAAATTTAATTAATCCAAACCAAATATCGATTTTTTTAATCAATTTAAATGAAATTACGTTTAGTTTGATTTTTTAGCAAACTGTGAACACCCCTATTCACAATGATGTTTTTCTTTTTATCAATCAACAGATGAATATCCATATCCCTTAATCACGATTAATCATAAATATGTGCATGAGAGACATTTGTGTGGTTGGTAAATTGCACCTAACTATGAGTATCCGTTATCTTAGCTTGTGAAAACTTCAAAATAGAACCAATTATAAGACAAAAACTAATAAAAGAAAGAACCTTGGCAGACAAATAAACAATGATTTACCAAACTGAAAACTAATAAGACTTAATATTTAGAGTAAATTTATGTTCATTCAGTTTTGTGTTTAATATTTAAAAAAGTAATTATTTTTTATTTTATTACATAAAAATTATTTAATTTTGTCTTATTTTTTACAAAAGTAATTTTAATAAAACTTAGTTAAAATCTTACCAAAATATGTAAGAAAATAATAAAAATATTCCTTAAATTTAAAGATATATTTGAACCTATCCTCAGACATAAGAAATACTTTTATTATTTTCTTTCACATTTTGGATAGAATTTTAATTAAAGGTAAGTGAAGCTGACATATAATCATGATCACATGGGTTTTTGTCACTCTTTATAATTTGCCTATTGGACATTATATTTTTCATGAGTGATCTTCAATTCTACGACTTATTTTCCTTTCTCTTTTCTCTTTTCCTCCCAATTTAAAGATGAAAGTACATATATACATACTCATGTAAATCTCATGATAATATTTTTAATTAATAATTTAATTTTGCAAAGAGACAATAACTAATTTTAAGACTAAATGACATAATTCATCCACTCATATAAATTTCTTTCATTTTATTATTGTTTTAGAAATTTGCACGCTTCATTATGTTATTTATCCTGCTTGCTTAAAAATTTAATTGAAAGGATCTGACCAGTCAAATTGTTGACTTTTTATCAAGTTGATGTATTATGAAATTATAAATTGCCAAGTCCAATTCTTTTAAAATTGAGATAAATTGTTAGGAAAAGAAGTCAAAATAAACATTTCTCCTACGCATAAAGTCAGCTCTCTTATTTCATTTTATTTTTTTAAAAAGCTGAAATTTCCAATCCATTAAGCCTTTCTTTTCATATTCATATTATTTTTCTTATATAAAATGTAGTAGTTCTCTTGCAGTCTTCGCCTACCATTTTGGAATTACAATTAATTAAACTTAGGGTAATATTTAACTTGGTGAACTATGACATTATAGTATTGGAATGTATTCTAGTCTCTTTTTGTTTTTAATAAGGATGTGATTTGATACTGCAGGTACTGCGGATCTAAATTTGTGATACGGACATATTTACTCCAATCGCAAGATCTATAATTTAAATAATCATATTTTCATAATATAAAGTGCGTATATATTTAATTTTAAAATATAAAAAATATATTTGTAAATTGTATTGTATTTTATTATAGAGGGATTTAGTATAAGTTACTCTTATTCACTTTACTCTTTCCAACGTAACATTTGATGGAATGTTATTCACTCATTTTATAGTAATTTTTACATTTTAATTTTATAATTTAAAAACGAATATATCTGTATAGATGTCCGTTATCTGAGAAGTTTCCATAAAGGAGAGCTAGGAATAAATATGAATCCCTGATTAGTGGGATGTCAATTCATAATCTATCGAGAGAGAATTGGATTTGGTTAGACAATGTGTGGTTGGTAAACAAGGATCGGTTTTTTAGCAAGGTACAGAATGTATCGTCAAATATTCAATATGATTCCACAAGATCTAGTTTCGTTCAAGTAACGGATTCTAGCCAACTGAAAGGATCTTCTGATCAATCCAGAGATCATTTGGATTCCATTAGTAATGAGGATTCGGAATATCACACATTGATTAATCAAAGAGAGATTCAACAACGAAAAGAAAGATCGATTCTTTGGGATCCTTCCTTTCTTCAAACGGAACGAAAAGAGATAGAATCAGGCCGATTCCCGAAATGCCTTTCTGGATATTCCTCAATGTCCCGGCTATTCACGGAACGTGAGAAGCAGATGATTAATCATCTGTTTCCGGAAGAAATCGAAGAACTATAATTATTAACCATACGAAAATATATAGTACATATGTACAAGCTATTTATTAAAGAAAAAATGCAAGAGTTATGCCACTTGTGTAACTAAACCTATAAATATGCCACAGGCCTTAAAAAGCCCCGTTTGGATTCAGACTTGGGTATGGTCTGGTTTGGTTTATATGGAAAGATTATAGGTCCATTTTTAAGGTGAAACTATTGTTTTTAGTTTTGAAAACAATTCCAAAATATATAAATGGAATTTTCTTCCCTCTCTTCTTGACCAATTTGTAATATCTAGAAGTTGACTTTTGTTAATTATGCTATAAGGAAAGCAGTATATATATATATAGAGAGAGCAATCTTTTATTGTGGTGCAAGCTAATCATCTAGCCAATTACAGCAGGCAAATGTGTTGCTACAAATAAATTGATTATTGAAGATACCTTCACCTTAGCAATGGGCATGATGATGAAGTTGCTGATCATGTTGAGTGCTATAGGAGTAACTTTTGCAGACGACATGGAGGAGAATAATAGTGTGCTTAAAGCAGCAAGTATAGAAGGGTCCCAAGATGTGCTGTCCAAAGCAGAGATGATCCAATTGAAATTAGGAGCATTTGGAGCAGAAAGTGTTGTTTTTGATTCAAATGGTGGAGGGCCTTATACTGGAGTTGCCGATGGCCGCATTCTTAAATGGTTACAACATGCTCAAACTTGGGTTGACTTTGCTGTCACCTCTTCCCAAAGGGAGAATTGTACTGCACCCGAAATGGAACATATATGTGGAAGGCCATTGGGCTTACGATTCCATCATGAAACTGGGAATCTTTACATTGCTGATGCTTACTTGGGCCTCCAAGTTGTCGGCTCAACTGGAGGACTGGCTACCCCCTTAGTCCAAGATTTTGAAGGCCACCCTCTTCGCTTTACAAATGACTTGGATATTGATGACCATGACCATGTCATTTACTTCACCGATACAAGCACAATCTACCAGCGCAGGTAATTCATGAGTAAATATCAAATACTTTTAATCTTTTCAACTTAAACCAAATTTCAAATATATGTAGGCAATTTGTTGCTGCTACTGCAAGTGGGGACAAGACAGGCAGGCTGATGAAATATGATAAGTCAACCAAACAAGTTACAATACTCCTAGGAGGTCTTTCTTTTGCAAATGGTGTTGCCTTAAGCAAAGACCGAACCTTCCTGCTAGTAGCCGAAACTTCAGCATGTAGAATATTAAGGTATTGGCTTAAAGGCCCCAATGTAGGAACCCATGACACATTTGCTCAACTCCCAGGTTTTCCGGACAACATTAGAATAAATTCAAGAGGTGAATTTTGGGTTGCCCTGCATGCAAAAGCATCACCACTTGCCCGATTCATAATATCTAATTCATGGCTTGGCAAGACGTTGTTGAGGAAATACAATCTCCAGCAAATGCACAACTTATTAGTGGGAGGACAGCCTCATGCTACTGCCATTAAGTTAAGTGAGGAGGGAGGACTTCTCCAGGTTTTAGAAGATGTTCAAGGGAACAACTTAAGGTTTATTAGTGAAGTTCATGAACATAACGACAAGTTGTGGATTGCTTCTGTTATGATGTCTTCTTTGGGAGTTTATCAATTATTTTAAGAAAAATTACTAGTATTCCGTTCGACCATATCTTATATAAGAATCTTTCATTGCTGTATTTTGGTTTCTTTCAAGCCCAACTGATTATATTACTTCACATTTTATTTGATTGTTTTGTTTTTTCTATCAGTCTTGCTCAATTTGAGATTTTTATGCTTTATTATATCATTCTTTTTAAATAAATTGAGAATTGCAAAGGCCTTTTAATTATTAAAATAGGAAATATCAAATAGTCTTGCTTATTTTGGAGCAGAGAATTACCTTTCAGGGACACTCAAAAACCCAAGTTGGAATATTAATTTCCCTTAGAGGAGATTATCAAATAATCAACTATCAATAAGCATGGCTTCATTGTGATTCTCAAGATTTGCGATTAATATTAGGTGTGTCAATTGGCAGAACAAGATTACTGATCTTCAAGAACCATGAATCCTACCTTTTCTGCCTTTGACATATTAAAAATATAATGATACTTCTTAAACTTTTTTCCCCTTCATCCTTTTGGTCATTGCTCCATATTGCCGTTGTTAATGTGTATGTTTGATCATAATTTAGTTTGTTTCTTTTTCTTTATTTAATTGGGGAGATTACTCTTCGATTAACTCAAAAGTTATTGAATTTTTTTGGATTAATGTGGTCATCGATTACTCTAGGCATGTAACAACATTTCGTTTTTACCAAGCCGACATATCAGTAGAGATGAACTTTATGCCTCTAGTGTATTTATGCATTACAGGCAGGCTTAATTGTGAATATCGGCTTCTCAAGTTGTGATATAAATCTTAATGGTTAGTTAAGATATACATATAAGATGACACATGCCGACCTATGCCGAGACTCAATGCCCATCGATCAATGCCCAGCGCGAAAATTTAAAAGAAAACACCTATGCTTATCCTTATGCTATAAATACAATGCTAGAGATTGGTGGTGGTAGTGCTGGCCTACCATGGTCTCTTGCCATGGTGGTGTCGGTTGTGGTGGGTCGTTAGGACCAGTTTTTAAATTAAAATTGTCAACCATATTGGGAAATATGTTGAATGACTACGATAGAGGCATATTTTGAGAAAATTGGCTCCGCGGCGGTTTGTCCAGATAGATCTCGAAAAATACACAAAATGAAAAAAAAATCATGTAAAACGGATAATCCAGCCTAAAGTTATGAGCATTAAGATAATGTGCCACTAATGAACTCGTTTTCTGTCAATTATATTAGAGTTTTAACAACATTATGTAAGATCTCATCAAAAGACTTGCATCTCGTCAGTTCTTATTTTGGGAATAAAGAGCTAACACATACCGAAAATCACAAAAATCATAAATTCTCATTTATGTGAAAAATGATTGTGCCGATCAAATAAAATGATAGGGCGCTCGTCACAAGGCCCCGCAGGCTGCATACAACAAAAAATTTTAGGTCAAACAAAGACGGTCAACCAAATGTCGAGAAATCTGTGGGCTAACATACACCGAAAATCGCGAAAATAATAAATTCTCATTTATGAGAAAAATAGTTATGCCGATCAATCGAAGTGATAGGGCGCCCGTGACCAGGACTTGTAGGCTACGCATAACCAAAATTTGAGGCTAAACGGAGACGGTCGATCAAATCTCCAGAAAAAATCCGTGGGCTAACACACACCGCAAAAATTGTAAATTCTCATTTATGCAAAAAATAGTGATGCCGATCAAACGAAATGATAGGGCGCTCGTCACAAGGCCCCGCAGGCTACGTGCAGCAAAAATTTGGGGCCAAATGGAGACGGTCGACCAAATCTCCAGAAATCCGTGGGCTAACATACACCGAAAATCGCGAAAATCATAAATTCTCATTTATGAGAAAAATAGTTATGCCGATCAAATAAAGCGATTAGGCGCTCGGCACCAGGCCCCGCAGGCTACGCACAGCCAAAATTTAGGGCCAAACGGAGGCGGTCGATCAAATCTCGAGAAATCTGTGGGCTAACATACACCGAAAATCGTAAATTCTCAGTTATGCGAAAAATAGTGATGCCAATCAAACGAAATGATAGTGAGCTCGTCACCAGGCCCCGCCGGCTGCGCACAGCAAAAATTTGGGGCCAAACGGAGGCGGTCGATCAAATCTCGAGAAATTCGTGGGCTAACATACACCGAAAATTGCGAAAATCGAAAATTCTCATTTATGAGAAAAATAGTTATGCTGATCAAATAAAGTGATAGGGCACTCATTAGCGGGCCTTGTAGGCTTCCCACAACCAAAATTTGGGGCCAAACGGAGGCGGTCGATCAAATCTCGAGATATCCGTGGGCTAACACACACCGAAAATCGCGAAAATTGTAAATTCTCAGTTTTGCAAAAAATAGAGATGCCGATCAAACGAAATGATAGGGCACTCATCACCAGGCCTTGTAGGCTACGTACAACCAAAATTTGGGGCCAAACAGAGACGGTCAATCAAATCTCGAGAAATTCGTGGGCTAGCACACACCGAAAATCGCGAAAATCATATATTCTCATTTATGAAGTGATGGGGCGCTTGCCACCAGGGTTTGTAGGCTGCGCTCGACCAAAATTTAGGGCCGAACGGAGACGGTCTGTCAAATCTCCGAAATCCGTGGGCTAACACGCACTGAAAAGTTTGAAAGTAAGCATCATAGGCGCACTATGCCAGTGTCGACAGACTGGCCGACATCAGATGACACATGTCGACCTATGCCGAGACCCAACGCCCATCGATCAATGCCCAGCGAGCGAAAATTTAAAAGAAAACACCTATGCTTATCCTTAAGCTATAAAGACAATGATAGAGATTGGTGGTGATAGTGATGGCCTACCATGGTCTCTTGCCATGGTGGTGTCAGTTGTGGTGGGTCGTTAGGACTAGTTTTTAAATTAAAATTGTCAACCATATTGGGAAATATGTTGAATGACTGCGATAGAGGCATATTTTGAGAAAATTGGCTCCGCCAGACTGCCTTACGACGGTTTGTCCAGATAGATCTCGAAAAATACACAAAATGAAAAAAAAATCATGTAAAACGGATAATCCAGCCCAAAGTTATGAGCATTAAGATAATGTGCCACTAATAAACTCATTTTCTGTCGATTATATTAGAATTTTAACAACATTATGTAAGATCTCATCAAAAGAATTGCATCTCGTCAGTTCTTATTTTGGGAATAAAGAGCTAACACACACCGAAAATTGCAAAAATCGTAAATTCTCATTTATGTGAAAAATGGTTATGCCGATCAAATGAAATGATAGGGCACTCGTCACCGGGCCTTGCAGGCTGCGCGCAGCTAACATTTTAGGTCAAACAAAGACGGTCAACCAAATGTCGAGAAATCCGTGGGCTAACATACACTAAAAATCGCGAAAATTATAAATTCTCATTTATGAGAAAAATAGTTATGCCGATCAATCGAAGTGATAAGGCGCCCGTGAACAGGCCTTGTAGGCTACGCACAGCCAAAATTTGAGGCCAAACGGAGACGGTCGATCAAATCTCCAGAAATCTGTGGGCTAACATACATCGAAAATCACAAAAATCGTAAATTCTCATTTATGGGAAAAATAGTGACGCCGATCAAACGAAATGATAGGGCGATCGTCACAAGGCCCTGCAGGCTGCGAACAGCAAAAATTTCGGGCCAAACAGAGACGGTTGACCAAATCTCCAGAAATCCGTGGGCTAACATACACCGAATATCGCGAAAATCGTAAATTCTCAGTTATGCGAAAAATAGTGATGCCGATCAAATAAAGTGATAGGGCGCCCGTGACCAGGCCTTGTAGGCTACGCATAGCCAAAATTTGGGGCCAAACGGAGACGGTCGATCAAATCTCCAGAAATCCGTGGCTAACATACATCAAAAATCACGAAAATCGTAAATTCTCATTTATGCGAAAAATAGTGATGCTGATCAAACGAAATGATAGGGCACTCGTCACCAGGCCCCGCAGGCTGCGCACAACCAAAATTTGGGGCCGAACGAGGGCGGTCAATCAAATCTCGAGAAATTCGTGGGCTAACATACACCGAAAATCGTGAAAATCGTAAATTCTCAGTTATGCAAAAAATAGTGATGCAGATCAAACGAAATGATAGTACGCGCATCACCAGGCCCCGCAGGCAGCGCACAACCAAAATTTGGGGCCAAACGGAGACGGTCGACCAAATCTCCAGAAATCCGTGGGCTAACATACAACGAAAATCGCAAAAATAATAAATTCTCATTTATGCAAAAAATAGTGATGCCGATCAAACAAAATGATAGGGCGATCGTCACAAGGCCCTGCAGGCTGCGAACAGCAAAAGTTTGGGGCCAAACAGAGACGGTTGACCAAATCTCCAGAAATCTGTGGGCTAACATACACCGAATATCGTGAAAATTGTAAATTCTCAGTTATGCAAAAAATAGTGATGCCGATCAAATAAAGTGATAGGGCGCCCGTGACCAGGCCTTGTAGGCTACGCATAGCCAAAATTTGGGGCAAAACGGAGACGGTCGATCAAATCTCCAGAAATCCGTGGCTAACATACATCAAAAATCACGAAAATCGTAAATTCTCATTTATGCGAAAAATAGTGATGCTGATCAAATGAAATGATAGGGCGCTTGTCACCAGGCCCCGCAGGCTGCGCACAGCCAAAGTTTGGGGCCGAACGAGGGCGGTCAATCAAATCTCGAATTCATGGGCTAACATACACCGAAAATCGCGAAAATTGTAAATTCTTAGTTATGCAAAAAATAGTGATGCAGATCAAACGAAATGATAGTACGCGCGTCACCAGGCCCCGCAGGCAGCGCACAGCCAAATTTTGGGGCCAAACGGAGACGGTCGATCAAATCTCCAGAAATCCGTGGGCTAACATGCAACGAAAATCGCAAAAATAATAAATTCTCATTTATGCAAAAAATAGTGATGCCGATCAAATGAAATGATAGGGCGATCGTCACAAGGCCCTGCAGGCTGCGAACAGCAAAAATTTGGGGCCAAACAGAGACGGTTGACCAAATCTCCAGAAATCTGTGGGCTAATACACCGAATATCGCAAAAATCATAAATTCTCAATTATGCGAAAAATAGTGATGCCGATCAAAGAAAGTGATAGGGCGTCCATGACCAGGCCTTGTAGGCTACGCATAGCTAAAATTTGGGGCCAAACGGAGACGGTCGATCAAATCTCTAGAAATCCGTGGCTAACATACATCAAAAATCACGAAAATCGTAAATTCTCATTTATGCTAAAAATAGTGATGCTGATCAAACGAAATGATAGGGCGCTCGTCACCAAGCCCCGCAGGCTGCGCACAACCAAAATTTGGGGCCGAACGAGGGCGGTCAATCAAATCTCGAGAAATTCATGGGCTAACATACACCGAAAATCGCGAAAATTGTAAATTCTCAGTTATGTGAAAAATAGTGATGCAGATCAAACGAAATGATAGTACGTGCGTCAGCAGGCCCCCCAGGCAGCGCACAGCCAAAATTTGGGGCCAAATAGAGGCGGTCGACCAAATCTCCAGAAATCCGTGGGCAAACATACACCGAAAACCGCAAAAATCGTAAATTCTCAGTTATGCAAAATATAGTGATGCCGATCAAATAAAGTGATAGGGTGCTCGTGACCAGGCCTTGTAGGCTACGCACAGCCAAAATTTGGGGCCGAACGGAGGCGGTCGATCAAATCTCGAGAATTCTGTGGGCTAACAAACACTGAAAATCACGAAAATCGTAAATTCTCATTTATGAGAAAAAACCCGATCAAATAAAGTGATAGGGCGCCCGTCACCGGGCCTTGTAGGCTAAGCACAACCAAAATTTGGGGCCAAACGGAGACGGTCAATCAAATCTCCAGAAATCCGTGGGCTAACATACACCGAAAATCACAAAAATTGTAAATTGTCATTTTTGAGATAAATAGTTATGCCAATCAAATAAGGCGATTGGGCGCTCGTCACCAGTCCCCGCAGGCTGCGCACAACCAAAATTTGGGGCCAAACGGAGGCGGTCGATCAAATCTCGAGAAATCCGTGGGCTAACATACACCGAAAATCGCAAAAATTGTAAATTCTCATTTATGAGAAAAATAGTTATGACGATCAATCAAAGTGATTGGGCGCCCGTGACCAGGCCCGGTAGGCTACGCATGGCCAAAATTTGGGGCCAAATGGAGACGGTCGATCAAATCTCCAGAAATTTGTGGGCTAACATACACCTAAAATCGAAAAAATCGTAAATTATCATTTATGCAAAAAATAGTGATGCCGATCAAACGAAATGATAGGGCGCTCATCACCAGGCCTCGCAGGCTGTGCGCAGCCAAAATTTGGGGCCAAACGAAGACGGTCGACCAAATCTCCAGAAATTCGTGGGCTAACATACACCAAAAATTGCGAAAATCGTAAATTCTCAATTATGTGAAAAATAGTGATGCCGATCAAACAAAATGATAGGGCTCCCGTCACCAGGCCCTGCAGGATATGCACAACCAAAATATGGGGCCAAACGGAGGCGGTCGATCAAATCTCGAGAATTCCGTGGGCTAACATACACCGAAAATCGCGAAAATCGTAAATTCTCAGTTATGCGAAAAATAGTTATGCCGATCAACTATAGTGATAGGGCGCCTGTGGCCAGGCCTTGTAAGCTGCGCACAGCCAAAATTTGGGGCCAAAAGGAGGCGGTCGACCTAATCTCCAGAAATCCGTGGGCTAACATACACCGAAAATCGCAAAAATGGTAAATTCTCAATTATGCGAAAAATAGTCATGCCGATCAAATAAAGAGATATGGCGCTCGTCTTCAGGCTCCGCAGGCTGCGCATAACCTAAATTTGGGACAAACGGAGGCGGTCGATCAAATCTCGAGAAATCCGTGGGCTAACCTACACCGAAAATTGCGAAAATCGTAAATTCTCAGTTATGCAAAAAATACTGATGCCGATCAAACGAAATGATAGTGCGCTCGTCACCAGGCCACGCAGGCTGCGCACAGCCAAAATTCGGGGCCAAACGGAGACGGTCGATCAAATCTCCAGAAATCCGTGGGGTAACATACACCGAAAATCGCGAAAATCATAAATTCTCATTTATGCAAAAAATAGTGATGCCGATCAAATATAGTGATAGGGCGCCTGTGACCAGGCCTTGCAAGCTGTGCACAACCAAAATTTGGGGCGAAAAGGAGGCGATCAACCAAATCTCCAGAAATCTGTGGGCTAACATAAACCGAAAATCGCAAAAATGGTAAATTCACAATTATGCGAAAAATAGTGATGCCGATCAAATAAAGAGATATGGCGCTCGTCACTAGTCCCCGCAGGCTGCGGACAGCAAAACTTTTGGACAAACCAAGGTGGTCGATCAAACCTCGAGAAATCCGTGGGCTAACATACACGAAAATCACGAAAATCGTAAATTCTCAATTATGCGAAAAATAGTGATGCCAATCAAACGAAATGATAGTGCGCTCGTCACCAGGCCCCGAAGGCTGCGCACAGCTAAAATATGGGGCCAAACCGAGGCGGTCGATCAAATCTCCAGAAATCCGTAGGCTAACATACACCGAAAATCGCGAAAATCGTAAATTCTCATTTATGCAAAAAATTATAATGCCGATCAAACGAAATGATTGGGCGCCCATCACCAGGCCCCGCAGGCTACGCACAGCCAAAATTTGGGGCCAAACGGAGACGGTCGATCAAATCTCCAGAAATCCGTGGGCTAACATACACCGAAAATCGCGAAAATCGTAAATTCTCATTTATGCAAAAAATATTGATGCCGATCAAACGAAATGATAGGGCGCCCGTCACCAGGCCCCGCAGGCTGCGCACAGCCAAAATTTGGGGCCGAACGGAGGTGGTCGATCAAATCTCCAGAAATCCGTGGGCTATAACACACATCGAAAATCGCGAAAATCGTAAATTCTCATTTATGCGAAAAATAGTGATGCCAATCAAACGAAATGATAGGGCGCTCGTCACCAGCGCCCTGCGGGCTTCGCACAGCCAAAATTTGGGGCCGAACGGAGACGGTCGATCAAATCTCCAGAAATCCGTGGGCTAACATTCATCGAAAACCGAGAAAATCGTAAATTGTGATTTATTCGAAAAATAGTGATGGCGATCAAACAAAATGATAGGGCGCCCGTCACCAGGCCTCGCAGGCTGCGCACAACCAAAATTTGGGGCCAAATAGAGACGGTCGATCAAATCTCCAGAAATTCGTGGGCTAGACGGTCGATCAAATCTCCAGAAATTCGTGGGCTAACATACACCGAAAACCGAGAAAATTGTAAATTGTCAATAATGCGAAAAATAGTGATGGCGATCAAACGAAATGATAGGGCACCCATCACCAGGCCCCGCAGGCTGTGCACACCCAAAATTTGGGGCCGAACGCAGACGGTCGATCAAATCTCCAGAAATCTGTGGGCTAACATACACCGAAAACCGAGAAAATCGTAAATTGTCAATTATGCGAAAAATAGTGATGCCGATCAAATGAAATGATAGGGCGCCCGTCACCAGGCCCCGCAGGCTGCGCACAGCCAAAAATATTGGGGCCAAACGGAGACGGTCAATCAAATCTCCAGAAATCCGTGGGCTAACATACACCGAAAATCGCGAAAATTGTAAATTCTCATTTATGCAAAAAATATTGATGCCGATCAAATGAAATGATAGGGCGCCCGTCACCAGGCCCTGCAGGCTGCGCACAGCCAAAATTTGGGGCCGAACGGAGGCGGTCGATCAAATCTCCAGAAATCCGTGGGCTAACATACACCGAAAATCGAGAAAATCGTAAATTTTCATTTATGCAAAAAATAGTGGTGCCGATCAAACGAAATGATAGGGTGCCCGTCACCAGGCCCCGCAGGCTGCACACAGCCAAAATTTGGGGCCAAACGGAGGCGGTCGATCAAATCTCCAGAAATCTGTGGGCTAACATACACCGAAAATCGAGAAAATCGTAAATTCTCATTTACGCAAAAAAAAGTGATGCCGATCAAACGAAATGATAGGGCGCTCGTCACTAGGCCCCGCAGGCTACGCACAGCCGAAATTTGGGGCCTAACGGAGACGGTCGATGAAATCTCCAGAAATCCGTGGGCTAACATACACCGAAAATCGAGAAAATCGTAAATTCTCATTTACGCAAAAAATAGTGATGCCGATCAAATGAATGATAGGGCGCCCGTCACAAGCGCCCCGCGGGATGTGCACAGCCAAAATTTGGGGCCGAACGGAGACGGTCGATCAAATCTCCAGAATCCGTGGGCTAACATACACCGAAAATCGCAAAAATTGTAAATTCTCATTTATGCAAAAAATATTGATGCCGATCAAATGAAATGATAGGGCGCCCGTCACCAGGCCCTGTAGGCTGCGCACAGTCAAAATTTGTGGCCGAACGGAGGCGGTCGATCAAATCTCCAGAAATCTGTGGGCTAACATACACCGAAAATTGAGAAAATCGTAAATTCTCATTTATGCGGAAATTGGTGATGCCGATCAAACAAAATGATAGGGCGCCCGTCACCAGCGCCCCGCGGGCTGCGCACAGCCAAAATTTGGGGCCGAACGAAGGCGGTCGATCAAATATCCAGAAATCCCTAGGCTAACACGCACTGAAAAGTTTGAAAGTTAGCAACATAGGCGCACGATGCTAGTGTCGACAGACCGGACGACATCGAATGTCACATGCTAACCTATGTCGAGACCCAACGCCCATCGATCAATGCCCAACGATCGAAAATTTAAGAAGAAACACCTATGCTTATCCTTATGACATAAAGAAGAAGCTAGAGATTGGTGGTGATAGTGCTGGCCTACCATTGTCGCTTGCCATGGAGGTGTCAGTTGCGGTGGGTCGTTAGGACCAGTTTTTAAATTAAAATTGTCAACCATATTGTGAAATATGTTGAAATGAGTGCGATAGAGGCATGTTTATAGAAAAATGGCTAGGCCAAACCGTCTTACGACAGTTTGTCCAGATAGATCTCGAAAAAATACACAAAATGAAAAACAAATCGTGTAAAATGGATAATCCAGCCAAAAGTTATGATCATTTAGATAATATGCCTCTAATGAACTCTTTTTCCGTCGATTATATTAAAGTTTTAACAACATTATGTAAGATCTCATCAAAAGACTTGCATCGCAGTTCTTATTTTGTAAATAAAGAGCTAACACACACCAAAAATCGCGAAAATCGTAAATTATCATTTATGCAAAAAGTAGTGATGCCGATCAAACAAAATGATAGGACTATCTAAATTCTGCTTTTTTATTCTCAACTCTTTCTATACTATACTGATTCTTTACTGATTACCGTAATGAACTAATTTAAAACCGAAGTGGGGCTTATATATAATAGAATTTATAAATTGCATTCAGTGAATGCGATTTATCATTCGCATTTCCCGAATGCGATTTATAAGTCGCTTTCTGGAATGTGATTTATAAGTGGCATTCCCCGAATGCGTTTTATAAGTCGCATTTCAGGAATGCATTTTATAAGTCGCACTCCTGGAATGCGACGCGCCGACTTGGCGCATGTCCGATCTTTCTCCGGGCGTTTTTCTAGCATGTATGTCTTTCAAATACTCTTAACCAACACGCGAAATAGGCCATCTATATGCTAGAAATTTAAGGGGTGTAATAGCGGATCAAACGAAATGATAGGGCGCCCGTCACCAGGCCCCACAGGCTACGCACAGCCAAAATTTGGGGCCAAACGGAGACGGTCGATCAAATCTCCAGAAATCTGTGGGCTAACATACACCGAAAATTGCGAAAATCGTAAATTCTCATTTACGCAAAAAAGAGTCATGCCGATCAAACGAAATGATAGGGCGCCCGTCACCAGCGCCCCGCGGGCTGCGCACAGCCAAAATTTGGGTCCAAACGGAGACGATCGATCAAATCTCCAGAAATTCGTAGGCTAACATACACCGAAAATAGCGAAAATCGTAAATTCTCATTTGTGCAAAAAATATTGATGCCAATCAAACGAAATGACACGGCGCCCGTCACCAGCGCCCCGCGGGCTGCGCACAGCCAAAATTTGGGGCCGAACAAAGACGGTCGATCAAATCTCCTGAAATCCGTGGGCTAACATTCACCGAAAACCGAGAAAATCGTAAATTGTCATTTATTCAAAAAATAGTGATGGCGATCAAACGAAATGATAAGGAACCCGTCACCAGGCACCGCAGGCTGCGCACAGTCAAAATTTGGGGCTAAATAGAGACGGTCGATCAAATCTCCAGAAATCCGTGGGCTAACATACACCGAAAATAGCGAAAATCGTAAATTCTCATTTATGCAAAAAATATTGATGCCGATCAAACGAAATGATAGGGCGCCCGTCACCAGGCCCCGCAGGCTGCGCACAGCCAAAATTTGGGGCCAAACGGAGGTGGTCGATCAAATCTCCAGAAATCCATGGGCTAACATACACCGAAAATTGAGAAAATCGTAAATTCTCATTTATGCAGAAATTAGTGATGTCGATCAAACAAAATGATAGGGTGCCCGTCACCAGGCCCCGCAGGCTGCGCACAGCCAAAATTTGGGGCCAAACGGAGACGGTCAATCAAATCTCCAGAAATCCGTGGGCTAATACACCGAAAATTGAGAAAATCGTAAATTCTCATTTATGCAAAAAATAGTGATGCCGATCAAATGAAATGATAGGGCGCCCGTCACCAGCGCCTGTGGGCTGCGTACAGCCAAAATTTGGGGCCGAACGGAGACGGTCTATCAAATCTCCAGAAATCTATGGGCTAACATACACCGAAAATCGCGAAAATCATAAATTCTCATTTATACGGAAATTGGTGATGCCGATCAAACAAAATGATAGGGCGCCCTTCACAAGCGCCCCGCGGGCTGCGCACAGCCAAAATTTGGGTCCGAACGGAGGAGGTCGATCAAATCTCCAGAAATCCGTGGGCTAACATACACCGAAAATCGAGAAAATCATAAATTCTCATTTATGCGGAAATTAGTGATGCCGATCAAACAAAATGATAGGGAGCCCGTCACCAGCGCCCCGCGGGCTGTGTACAACCAAAATTTGGGGCCGAACGGAGGCGGTCGATCAAATATCCAGAAATCCCTGGGCTAACACGCACTGAAAACTTTGAAAGTTAGCAACATAGGCGCACGATGCTAGTGTCGACAGACCAGACGACATCGAATGTCACATGCTAACCTATGTCGAGTTCCAACGCCCAAAGATCGAAAATTTAAAAAGAAACACCTATGCTTATCCTTATGACATAACGAAGAAGCTAGAGATTGGTGGTGGTAATGCTGGCCTACCATGGTCGCTTGCCATGGAGGTTTCGGTTACGGTGGGTCGTTAGGACTAGTTTTTAAATTAAAATTGTCAACCATATTGTAAAATATGTTGAAATAAGTGCGATAGAGGCATGTTTATGGAAAAAAGGCTAGGCCAAACCGCCTTACGGCAGTTTTTCCAGATAGATCTCGAAAAAATACACAAAATGAAAAAAAAATCGTGTAAAACGGATAATCCAGCCAAAAGTTATGATCATTTAGATAATATGCCTCTAATGAACTCTTTTTCCGTCGATTATATTACAGTTTTAACAACATTATGTAAGATCTCATCAAAAGACTTGCATCGCAGTTCTTATTTTGTAAATAAAGAGCTAACACACACCAAAAATCGCGAAAATCGTAAATTATCATTTATGCAAAAAGTAGTGATGCCGATCAAACGAAATGATAGGACTATCTAAATTCTGCTTTTTTATTCTCAACTCTTTCTATACTATACTGATTCTTTACTGATTACCGTAATGAACTAATTTAAAACCGAAGTGGGGCTTATATATAATAGAATTTATAAGTTGCATTCAGTGAATGCGATTTATCATTCGCATTTCCCGAATGCGATTTATAAGTCGCTTTCCTGGAATGTGATTTATAAGTGGCATTCCACGAATGCGTTTTATAAGTCGCATTTCAGGAATGCGTTTTATAAGTCGCACTCCTGGAATGCGACGCGCCGACTTGGCGCATGTCCGATCTTTCTCCGGGCCTTTTTCTAGCATGTATGTCTTTCAAATACTCTTAACCAACACGCGAAATAGGCCATCTATATGCTAGAAATTTAAGGGGTGTAACAGCGGATCAAACGAAATGATAGGGCGCCCGTCACCAGGCCCCGCAGGCTATGCACAGCCAAAATTTGGGGCCAAACGGAGACGGTCGATCAAATCTCCAGAAATCCGTTGGCTAACATACACCGAAAATCGCAAAAATCGTAAATTCTCATTTACGCAAAAAAGAGTCATGCCGATTAAACGAAATGATAGGGCGCCCGTCACCAGCGCCCCGCGGGCTGCGCACAGCCAAAATTTGGGTCCAAACGGAGACGATCGATCAAATCTCCAGAAATTCATGGGCTAACATACACCGAAAATAGCGAAAATCGTAAATTCTCATTTGTGCAAAAAATATTGATGCCAATCAAACGAAATGCGTTTTATAAGTCGCATTTCAGCAATGCGTTTTATAAGTCTCAATCCTGGAATGCGACGCGCCGACTTGGCGCTTGTCCGATCTTTCTCCGGGCCTTTTTCTAGCATGTATGTCTTTCAAATACTCTTAACCAACACGTGAAATAGGCCATTTATATGCTAGAAATTTACGGGGTGTAACAGCGGATCAAACGAAATGATAGGGCGCCCGTCACCAGGCCCCGCAGGCTGCGGACAACAAATATTTGGGGCCAAATGGAGACGGTCGATCAAATCTTCAGAAATCCGTAGGCTAACATACACCGAAAATCGCAAAAATCGTAAATTCTCATTTACGCAAAAAATAGTGATGCTGATCAAACAAAATGATAGGACGCTTGTCACTAGGCCCCGCAGGCTGCGCACAGCTAAAATTTGGGGCCAAACGGAGATGGTTGATCAAATCTCGAGAAATCCGTGGGCTAACATACACCGAAAACCGAGAAAATCATAAATTCTCATTTACGCAAAAAATAGTGATGCCGATCAAACAAAATGATAGGACGCCCGTGGGCTGCGCACAACCAAAATTTGGGGCCAAACGGAGACGGTCGATCAAATCTCCAGAAATCCGTGGGCTAACATACACCGAAAATCGCGAAAATCGTAAATTCTCATTTATGCAAAAAATATTGATGCCGATCAAACGAAATGATAGGGCGCCCGTCACCAGGCCCCGCAGGCTGCGCACAGCCAAAATTTGGGGCCAAACGGAGGTGGTCGATCAAATCTCCAGAAATCCATGGGCTAACATACACCGAAAATTGAGAAAATCGTAAATTCTCATTTACGCAAAAAATAGTGATGCCGATCAAATGAAATGATAGGGCGCCCGTCACCAGCACCTGCGGGCTGCGCACAACCAAAATTTGGGGCCGAACGGAGACGGTCGATCAAATCTCCAGAAATCTGTGGGCTAACATACACCGAAAATTGCGAAAATCGTAAATTCTCATTTATGCAAAAAAATATTGATGCCGATCAAACGAAATGATAGGGCGCCCGTCACCAGGCTACGCACAGCCAAAATTTGGGGCCGAACGGAGGCGGTCGATCAAATCTCCAGAAATCCGTGGGCTAACATACACCGAAAATTGAGAAAATCGTAAATTCTCATTTATGCGGAAATTAGTGATGCCGATCAAACAAAATGATAGGGCGCCCATCACCAGCGCCCCGCAGGCTGCGTACAGCCAAAATTTGGTGCCAAACGGAGGCGGTCGATCAAATCTCCAGAAATCCGTGGGCTAACATACACCGAAAATTGAGAAAATCGTAAATTCTCATTTATGCGGAAATTAGTGATGCCGATCAAACAAAATGATAGGGCACCCGTCATCAGGCCCCGCAGGCTGCGCACAGCAAAAATTTGGGGCCAAACGGAGACGGTCAATCAAATTTTCAGAAATCCGTGGGCAACATACACCGAAAATCGAGAAAATCGTAAATTCTCATTTATGCAAAAAATAGTGATGCCGATCAAACGAAATGAGAGGGCGCCCGTCACCAGGCCCCGCAGGCTGCGCACAGCCAAAATTTGGGGCCGAACGGAGGCGGTCGAACAAATCTCCAGAAATCCGTGGGCTAACATACACCGAAAATCGTGAAAATCGTAAATTCTCATTTACGCAAAAAATAGTGATGCCGATCAAACGAAATGATAGGGAGCCCGTCACCAGCGCCCCGCAGGCTGCGCACAGCCAAAATTTTGGGCCAAACGAAGATGATCGATCAAATCTCCAGAAATCCGTCGGCTAACATACACCGAAAATCGCGAAAATCGTAAATTCTCATTTGTGCAAAAGATATTGATGCCAATCGAATGAAATAATAGGGCGCCCGTCACCAGCGCCCCGCGGGCTGCGCACAGCCAAAATTCGGGGCCTAACAGAGACGGTCGATCAAATCTCCAGAAATCCGTGGGCTAACATTCATCGAAAACCGAGAAAATCGTAAATTGTAATTTATTTGAAAAATAGTGATGGCGATCAAAAAAAATGATAGGGCACCCGTCACCAGGCCCCGCAGGCTGCGCACAGCCAAAATTTGGGGACAAACGGAGACGGTCGATCAAATCTCCAGAAATCAGTGGGCTAACATACACCGAAAATCGAGAAAATTGTAAATTCTCATTTTCGCAAAAAATTGTGATGCCGATCAAACGAAATGATAGGGCGCTCGTCACTAGGCACCGCAGGCTGCGCACAGGCAAAATTTGGGGCCAAACGGAGACGGTCGATCAAATCTCCAGAAATCCGTGGGCTAACATGCACCGAAAATCGCGAAAATCATAAATTCTCATTTATCCAAAAAATAGTGATGCCGATCAAACGAAATGATAGGGCGCCCGTCACAAGGCCCCGCAGGCTGCGCCCAGCCAAAATTTGGGGCCGAACGGAGACGGTCGATCAAATCTCCAGAAATCCGTGGTCTTAACATACACCGAAAATCGAGAAAATCGTAAATTCTCATTTACGCAAAAAATAGTGATGCCGATCAAACGAAATGATAGGGCGCTTGTCACCAGGCCCCGCAGGCTGTACACAGCAAAAATTTGGGGCCAAACGGAGACGGTCGATCAAATCTCCAGAAATCCGTGGTCTAACATACACCGAAAATTGAGAAAATCATAAATTCTCATTTACGCAAAAAATAGTGATGCCGATCAAACGAAATGATAGGGCGCCCATCACCAGGCCCTGCAGGCTGCGCACAACAAAAATTTGGGGCCGAACGGAGGCGGTCGATCAAAACTCCAGAAATCCTTGGGCTAACATACACCGAAAATCGAGAAAATCGTAAATTCTCATTTATGCAAAAAATATTGATGCCGATCAAATAAAATGATATGGCGCCCGTCACCAGACCCCGAAGGCTGCGCACAGCCAAAATTTGGGGCCGAACGAAGGCGGTCGATCAAATCTCCAGAAATCCGTGGGCTAACATACACCGAAAATCGCGAAAATCGTTAATTCTCATTTATGCAAAAAATAGTGATGCCGATCAAACGAAATGATAGGGCGCCCGTCACCAGGCCCCGCAGGCTGCGTACAGCCAAAATTTGGGGCCAAACAGAGACGGTCGATCAAATCTCCAGAAGTCCGTGGGCGAATATACACCGAAAATCGAGAAAATCGTAAATTCTCATTTACGCAAAAAATAGTGATGTCGATCAAACGAAATGATAGGGCGCTCGTCACTAGGCCTCGCAGGCTACGCACAGTCAAAATTTGGGGCCAAACGGAGACGGTCAATCAAATCTCCAGAAATCCATGGGCTAACATACACCGAAAATCGAGAAAATCGTAAATTCTCATTTACGCAAAAAATAGTGGTGCCGATCAAACAAAATGATAGGGCGTCCGTCACCAGCGCCCCGCAGGCTGCGCACAGCCAAAATTTGGGGCCGAACGGAGACGGTCGATCAAATCTCCAGAAATCCTTGGGCTAACATACACTGAAAATCGAGAAAATCGTAAATTCTCATTTATGCAAAAAATATTGATGCCGATCAAATAAAATGATATGGCGCCCGTCACCAGACCCCGAAGGCTGCGCACAGCCAAAATTTGGGGCCGAACGAAGGCGGTCGATCAAATCTCCAGAAATCCGTGGGCTAACATACACCGAAAATCGCGAAAATCGTTAATTCTCATTTATGCAAAAAATAGTGATGCCGATCAAACGAAATGATAGGGCGCCCGTCACCAGGCCCCGCAGGCTGCGTACAGCCAAAATTTGGGCCAAACAGAGACGGTCGATCAAATCTCCAGAAGTCCGTGGGCGAACATACACCGAAAATCGAGAAAATCGTAAATTCTCATTTACGCAAAAAATAGTGATGTCGATCAAACGAAATGATAGGGCGCTCATCACTAGGCCCCGCAGGCTACGCACAGTCAAAATTTGGGGCCAAACGGAGACGGTCAATCAAATCTCCAGAAATCCATGGGCTAACATACACCGAAAATCGAGAAAATCGTAAATTCTCATTTACGCAAAAAATAGTGGTGCCGATCAAACAAAATGATAGGGCGTCCGTCACCAGCGCCCCGCAGGCTGCGCACAGCCAAAATTTGGGGCCGAACGGAGACGGTCGATCAAATCTCCAGAAATCAGTGGGCTAACATACACCGAAAATCGAGAAAATCATAAATTCTCATTTACGCAAAAAATAGTGATGCCGATCAAACGAAATGATAGGGCACCTGTCACCAGCGCCCGCGGGCTGCGCACAGCCAAATTTTGGGGCCGAACGGAGACGGTCGATCAAATCTCCAGAAATCTGTGGGCTAACATACACCGAAAATCGCGAAAATCGTAAATTCTCATTTATGCAAAAAATATTGATGCCGATCAAACAAAATGATAGGGCGCCCGTCACCAGGCCCCGCAGGCTGCGTACAACCCAAATTTGGGGCCGAACGGAGGCGGTCGATCAAATCTCTAGAAATCCATGGGCTAACATACACCAAAAATCGAGAAAATCGTAAATTCTCATTTGTGCAAAAAATATTGATGCCAATCAAACAAAATGATAGGGCGCCCGTCACCAGGCTCTGCGGGCTGCGCACAGCCAAAATTTGGGACCGAACATAGACGGTCGATCAAATCTCCAGAAATCCGTGGGCTAAAATTCACCGAAAACCGAAAAAATCGTAAATTGTCATTTATTTGAAAAATAGTGACGCCGATAAAACGAAATGATAGGGCACCCGTCACCAGGCCCCGCAGGCTGCGCATAGCCAAAATATGGGGCCAAATAGAGACGGTCGATCAAATCTCCAGAAATCCGTGGGTTAACATACACCGAAAATCGCGAAAATCGTAAATTCTCATTTATGCAAAAAATAGTGATGCCGATCAAACGAAATTATAGGGCGCCCGTCACCAGGCCCCGCAGGCTACGCACAACCAAAATTTGGGGCCAAACGGAAACGGTTGATCAAATCTCCAGAAATCCGTGAGCTAACATACACCGAAAATCGATAAAATCGTAAATTCTAATTTACACAAAAAATAGTGATGCTGATCAAACAAAATGATAGGGCGCCCGTCACCAGGCCCCGCAGGCTGCGCACAGCCAAAATTTGGGGCCAAACGGAGACGGTCGATCAAATCTCCAGAAATACGTGCGCTAACATACACCGAAAATCGAGAAAATCGTAAATTCTCATTTACGCAAAAAATAGTGATGCCGATCAAACGAAATGATAGGGCGCCCATCACCAGCGCCCGCGGGCTGCGCACAGCCAAAATTTGGGGCCGAACGGAGACGGTCGATCAAATCTCCAGAAATTCGTGGGCTAACATACACCGAAAATCGCAAAAATCGTAAATTGTCATTTATGCAAAAAATATTGATGCTGATCAAACGAAATGATAGGGCGCCCGTCACCAGGCCCCGCAGGCTGCGCACAGCCACAATTTGGGGCCAAACAGAGACGGTCGATCAAATCTCCAGAAATCCGTGCGATAACATACACCGAAAATCGAGAAAATCGTAAATTCTCATTTACACAAAAAATAGTGATGCTGATCAAACGAAATGATAGGGCACCCGTCACCAGCGCCCGCGGGCTCCGCACAGCCAGAATTTGGGGCCGAACG
Source organism: Datura wrightii (assembly GCA_035772735.1). Lineage (NCBI taxonomy): Eukaryota > Viridiplantae > Streptophyta > Magnoliopsida > Solanales > Solanaceae > Datura > Datura wrightii. The sequence goes on from JASDFA010000003.1 coordinate 168,753,830, forward strand.
GAGACGGTCGATCAAATCTCCAGAAATCCGAAAATCGCAAAAATCGTAAATTCTCATTTATGCAAAAATTATTGATGCCGATCAAACGAAATGATAGGGCGCCCGTCACCAGGCCCCGTAGGCTGCGCACAGCCAAAATATGGGGACAAATAGAGACGGTCGATCAAATCTCCAGAAATCGGTGGGCTAACATACACCGAAAATCGCGAAAATCGTAAATTCTCATTTATGCAAAAACTAGTGATGCCGATCAAACGAAATAATAGGGCGCCCGTCACTAGGCCCTGCAGGCTACGCACATCCAAAATTTGGGGCCAAACGGAGACGGTCGATCAAATCTCCAGAAATCTGTGGGCTAACATACACTGAAAATCGAGAAAATCGTAAATTCTCTTTTACACAAAAAATAGTGATGCCGATCAAACGAAATGATAGGGCGCCCGTCACCAGCGCCATCGGGTTGCGCACAGCCAAAATTTGGGCCGAACGGAGACGGTCGATCAAATCTCCAGAAATCCATGGGCTAACATACACCGAAAATCACGAAAATCGTAAATTCTCATTTATGCAAAAAATAATGATGCCGATCAAACAAAATCATAGGGCGCCCGTCACCAGGCCCCGCAGGCTGCGCACAGCCAAAATTTGGGTGCGAACGGAGACGATCGATCAAATCTCCAGAAATCCGTAGGCTAACATACACCGAAAATCGAGAAAATCGTAAATTTTCATTTACGCAAAAAATAGTGATGCCGATCAAACGAAATGATAGGGCGCTCGTCACTAGGCCCCGCAGGCCGCGCACAGCCAAAATTTGGGGCTAAACGGAGATGGTCGATCAAATCTCCAGAAATCCGTGGGCTAACATACACCGAAAATCGAGAAAATCGTAAATTCTCATTTACACAAAAAATAGTGATGCCGATCAAATGAAATGATAGGGCGCCCGTCACCAGCGCCCGCTGGCTGCGCACAGCCAAAATTTGGGGCCGAACGGAGACGGTCGATCAAATCTCCAGAAATCCGTGGGCTAACATACACCGAAAATCGCGAAAATCGTAAATTCTCATTTATGCAAAAAATATTGATGCCGATCAAACAAAATCATAGGGCGCCCGTCACCAGGCCCCGCAGGCTGCGGACAGCCATAATTTGGGGCCGAACGGAGACGGTCGATCAAATCTCCAGAAATCGGTGGGCTAACATACACCGAAAATCGAGAAAATCGTACATTCTCATTTACGCAAAAAATAGTGAAGCCGATCAAACAAAATGAAAGGGCGCCCTTCACCAGCGCCCGCTGGCTGTGCACAGCCAAAATTTGGGGCCGAACGGAGACGGTCGATCAAATCTCCAGAAATCCGTGGGCTAAAATTCACCGAAAACCAAGAAAATCGTAAATTGTCATTTATTCGAAAAATAGTGATGCCGATCAAATGAAATGATAGGGCACCCGTCACTAGGCCCCGCAGGCGGCGCACAACCAAAATATGGGGCCAAATAGATATGGTCGATCAAATCTCCAGAAATCCGTGGGCTAACATACACCGAAAATCGCGAAAATCGTAAATTCTCATTTATGCAAAAAATAGTGATGCCGATCAAACGAAATAATAGGGCGCCCGTCACCAGGCCCCGCAGGCTACGCATAGCCAAAATTTGGGGCCAAACAGAGACGGTCGATCAAATCTCCAGAAATGCGTGAGCTAACATACACCAAAAATCGAGAAAATCGTAAATTCTCATTTACGCAAAAAGTAGTGATGCCGATCAAATGAAATAATAGGGCGCCTGTCACTAGGCCCCTCGGGCTGCGCACATCCAAAATTTGGGGCCGAACGGAGACGGTCGATCAAATCTCCAGAAATCCGTGGACTAACATACACCGAAAATCGCAAAAATCGTAAATTGTCATTTATGAGAAAAATATTGATGCCGATCAAACGAAATGATAGGGCGCCCGTCACCATGCCCCGCAGGCTGCGCACAGCCAAAATTTGGGGCCAAACGGGGACGGTCGATCAAATCTCCAGAAATCCGTGCGCTAACATACACCGAAAATCGAGAAAATCATAAATTCTCATTTACGCAAAAAATAGTGATGCTGATCAAACGAAATGATAGGGAGCCCGTCACCAGCACCCGCGGGCTGTGCACAGCCAAAATTTGGGGCCGAACGAAGACGGACGATCAAATCTCCAGAAATCCGAAAATCGCGAAAATCATAAATTCTCATTTATGAAAAAAATATTGATGCCGATCAAACAAAATGATAGGGCGCCCGTCACCAGGCCCCGCAGGCTGCGCACAGCCAAAATTAATTGTCGAACGGAGGAGGTCGATCAAATCTCCAGAAATCTGTGGTCTAACATACACCGAAAATCGAGAAAATCATAAATTCTTATTTACGTAAAAAATAGTGATGCCGATCAAACGAAATGATAGGGCGCCCATCACCAGGCCCTGCAGGATGCGCACAGCAAAAATTTGGGGCCGAACGGAGGCGGTCGATCAAATCTCCAGAAATCCTTGGGCTAACATACACCGAAAATCGAGAAAATCGTAAATTCTCATTTATGCAAAAAATATTGATGTCGATCAAACGAAATGATAGGGCGCTTGTCACTAAGCCCCGCAGGCTGCGTACAGCCAAAATTTGGGGCCAAACGGAGACGGTCGATCAAATCTCTAGTAATCCGTGGGCTAACATACACCGAAAATTGAGAAAATCGTAAATTCTCATTTACGCAAAAAATAGTGATGCCGATCAAACGAAATGATAGGGCGCCTGTCACCAGCGCCCTCGGGCTGCGCACAGCTAAAATTTGGGGCCGAAAGGAGACGGTCGATCAAATCTCCAGAAATCCGTGGGCTAACATACACCGAAAATCGCGAAAATCGTAAATTCTCATTTATGCAAAAAATATTGATGCCGATCAAACAAAATCATAGGGCGCCCGTCACTAGGCCCCGCAGGCTGCGGACAGCCATAATTTGGGGCCGAACGGAGACGGTCGATCAAATCTCCAGAAATCCGTGGGCTAACATACCTCGAAAATTGAGAAAATCGTAAATTCTCATTTATGCGGAAATTAGTGACGCCGATAAAATAAATGGATAGGGCGCCCGTCACAAGCGCCTCGCGGGCTGCGCACAGCCAAAATTTGGGGCCGAACAGAGGCGGTCGATCAAATCTCCAGAAATCCCTGGGCTAACATATACCGAAAATCGCGAAAATCGTAAATTCCTATTTATGCAAAAAATATTGATGCCGATCAAAAGAAATGATATGGCGCCCATCACCATCGCCCCGCGGGCTGCGCACAGCCAAAATTTGGGGCCGAACGGAGACGGTCGATCAAATCTCCAGAAATCCGTGGGCTAACATACATCGAAAATCGAGAAAATCGTAAATTCTCATTTATGCAAAAATTAGTGATGCCGATCAAACAAAATGATAGGGCGCCCGTCACCAGCGCCCGCGGGCTGCGCACAGCCAAAATTTGGGTCCGAACGGAGATGGTCGATCAAATCTCCAGAAATCTGTGGGCTAACATACACTGAAAATCGCGAAAATCGTAAATTCTCATTTATGCAAAAATTAGTGATGCCGATCAAACAAAATGATAGGGCGCCCGTCACCAGCGCCCGCGGGCTGCACACAACAAAAATTTGGGGCCGAACGGAGACGGTCGATCAAATTTCCAGAAATCCGTGGGCTAACATACACCGAAAATCGAGAAAATCGTAAATTCTCATTTATGCAAAAATTAGTGATCCCGATCAAACAAAATGATAGGCGCCTGTCACCAGCGCCCGCGGGCTGCACACAGCCAAAATTTAGGGCCGAACGGAGACGGTCGATCAAATCTTCAGAAATCCGTGGGCTAACATACACCGAAAATCGCAAAAATCATAAATTCTCATTTATGGAAAAAATATTGATGCCGATCAAGCGAAATGATAGGGCGCCCATCACCATGACCCGCAGGCTGTGCACAGCCAAACTTTGGGGCCGAACAAAGGCGGTCGATCAAATCTCCAGAAATTCGTGGGCTAACACACACCGAAAATCGAGAAAATCGTAAAATCTCATTTGTGCAAAAAATATTGATGCCAATCAAACGAAATGATAGGGCGCTCGTCACCAGCACCCCGCGGGCTGTGCACAACCAAAATTTGGGGCCGAACGGAGATGATCGATCAAATCTCCAGAAATCTGTGGGCTAACATACACCGAAAATCGCGAAAATCGTAAATTCTCATTTATGCAAAAATTAGTGATGCCGATCAAACAAAATGATAGGGCGCCCGTCACCAGCGCCCGCGGGCTGCACACAGCCAAAATTTGGGGCCAAACGGAGACGGTCGATCAAATCTCCAGAAATCCGTGGGCTAACATACACCGAAAATCGCGAAAATCGTAAATTCTCATTTATGCAAAAATTAGTGATGCCGATCAAACAAAATGATAAGGCGCCCGTCACCAGCGCCCGCGGGCTGCACACAGCCAAAATTTGGGGCCGAACGGAGACGGTCGATCAAATTTCCAGAAATCCGTGGGCTAACATACACCAAAAATCGAGAAAATCGTAAATTCTCATTTATGCAAAAATTAGTGATAACGATCAAACAAAATGATAGGGCGCCCGTCACCAGCGCCCGCGTGCTGCACACAGCCAAAATGTAGGGCCGAACGGAGACGGTCGATCAAATCTCCAGAAATCCGTGGGCTAACATACACCGAAAATCGCGAAAATCGTAAATTCTTATTTATGGAAAAAATATTGATGCCGATCAAGCGAAATGATAGGGCGCCCGTCACCATGACCCACAGGCTGTGCACAGCCAAACTTTGGGGCCGAACGAAGGCGGTCGATCAAATCTGCAGAAATCCGTGGGCTAACACACACCGAAAATCGAGAAAATCATAAAATCTCATTTACGCGGAAATTAGTGATGCCGATCAAACAAAATGATAGGGCACCCGTCACAAGCGCCCCGCAGGCTGCGCATAGCCAAAATTTGGGGCCAAACGGAGACGGTCGATCAAATCTCCAGAAATCCGTGGGCTAACATACACCGAAAATCGAGAAAATCGTAAATTTTCATTTGTGCAAAAAATATTGATGCCAATCAAACGAAATGATAGGGAGCCCGTCACCAGCGCCCCGCGGGCTGCGCACAGCCAAAATTTGGGGCCGAACAAAGACGGTCAATCAAATCTCCAGAAATCCGTGGGCTAACATTCACCGAAAACCGAGAAAATCGTAAATTGTCATTTATTCAAAAAATAGTGATGGCAATCAAACTAAATGATAGGGAACACGTCATCAGGCCCCGCAGGCTGCACACAGCCAAAATTTGGGGCCAAATAGAGACTGTCGATCAAATCTCCAGAAATCCTTGGGATAACATACACCGAAAATTGAGAAAATCGTAAATTCTCATTTACGCAAAAAATAGTGATGTCGATCAAATGAAATGATAGGGCGCCCGTCACCAGCGCCCGCGGGCTGTGCACAGCCAAAATTTGGGGCCGAACGGAGACGGTCAATCAAATCTCCAGAAATCCGTGGGCTAACATACACCGAAAATCGCGAAAATCGTAAATTCTCATTTATATCAAAAATATTGATGCCGATCAAACGAAATGATAGGGCGCCCGTCACCAGGCCCTGCAGGCTACGCACAGCCAAAATTTGGGGCCAAACGGAGGCGGTCGATCAAATCTCCAAAAATCCGTGGACTAACATACAGCGAAAATCGAGAAAATCGTAAATTCTCATTTATTCGGAAATTAGTGATGCCGATCAAACAAAATGATAGGGCGCCCTTCACAAGCTCCCCGCGGGCTGTGCACAGCCAAAATTTGGGGCCGAACGGAGGTGGTCGATCAAATCTTCAGAAATCCCTAGGCTAACATACACCGAAAATCGCGAAAATCGTAAATTCTCATTTATGCAAAAAATATTGATGCCGATCAAATGAAATGATAGGGCGCCCATCACCAGCGCCCGCGGGCTGCGCACAGCCAAAATTTGGGGCCGAACGGAGATGGTTGATCAAATCTCCAGAAATCCGTGGGCTAACATACACCAAAAATCGCGAAAATCGTAAATTCTCATTTATGCAAAAATTATTGATGCCGATCAAACGAAATGATAGGGCGCCCGTCACCAGCGCCCGCGGGCTGCGTACACCCAAAATTTGGGGCCGAACGGAGACGGTCGATCAAATCTCCAGAAATCAGTGGGCTAACATACACCGAAAATCGCGAAAATCATAAATTCTCATTTATGCAAAAAATAGTGATGCCGATCAAACGAAATGATAGGGCGCCCGTCAGCAGGCCCCGCAGGCTATGCACAGCCAAAATTTGGGGCCAAACGGAGACGGTCGATCAAATCTCCAGATATCCATGGGCTAACATACATCGAAAATCGAAAAAATTGTAAATTCTCATTTGTACAAAAAATATTGATGCCAATCAAACAAAATGATAGGGCACCCATCACCAGCGCCCCGTAGGCTACGCACAGCCAAAATTTGGGGCCGAACGGAGACGGTCGATCAAATCTCCAGAAATCCGTAGGCTAACATTCACCAAAAATCGAGAAAATCATAAATTCTCATGTACGCAAAAACTAGTGATGACGATCAAACGAAATGATAGGGCGCCCGTCAGTAGGCCCCGCAGGCTGCGCACAGCCAAAATTTGGGGCCGAACGGAGGCGGTCGATCAAATCTCCAGAAATCCGTGGGCTAACATACACCCAAAATCGCGAAAATCAAAAATTCTCATTTGTGCAAAAAATATTGATGCCAATCAAACGAAATGATAGGGCGCCCGTCACCAGCACCCCGCGGGCTGCGCACAACCAAAATTTGGGGCCGAACGGAGATGATCGATCAAATATCCAGAAATCCGTGGGCTAACATTCACCAAAAACCGAGAAAATCATAAATTGTCATTTATTCGAAAAATAGTGATGGCGATCAGAAAAATGATAGGGCACCTTTCACCACGCCCCACAGGCTGCGCACAGCCAAAATTTGGGGCCAAATAGAGACGGTCGATCAAATCTCCAGAAATTCGTGGGCTAACATACACCGAAAATTGCGAAAATCGTAAATTCTAATTTATGCAAAAAATAGTGATGCCGATCAAATGAAATGATAGGGCGGCCGTCACCACGCCCCGCAGGCTGCCCACAGCCAAAATTTGGGGCCAATCGGAGACATTCGATCAAATCTCCAGAAATCCGTGGGCTAACATACACCGAAAATCGAGAAAATCGTAAATTCTCATTTACGCAAAAAATAGTGATGCCAATCAAACGAAATGATAAGGCGCTCGTCACTAGGCCCCATAGGCTACGCACAGCCAAAATTTGGGGCCAAATGGAGACGGTCGATCAAATCTCCAGAAATCCGTGGGCTAACATACACCGAAAATCGAGAAAATCGTAAATTCTCATTTACGCAAAAAATTGTGATGCCGATCAAATGAAATGATAGGGCCCCCATCACCAGCGCCCGCGGGCTGCGCACAGACAAAATTTTGGGCCGAACAGAGACGGTCGATCAAATCTCCAGAAATCCGTGGGCTAACATACACCGAAAATCGAGAAAATCGTAAATTCTCATTATGCAAAAAATAGTGATGCCGATCAAACAAAATGATAGGGCACTCATCACTAGGCCCCGCAGGCTGCGTACAACCAATATTTGGGCCAAACGGAGATGGTCGATCAAATCTCCAGAAATACGTGGGCTAACATACACCGAAAATCGAGAAAATCATAAATTCTCATTTACGCAAAAAATAGTGATGCCAATCAAACGAAATGATAGGGCGCCCATCACCAGCGCCCGCAGGCTGCGCACAGCCAAAATTTGGTGCCGAACGGAGATAGTCGATCAAATCTCCAGAAATCCGTGGGCTAACATACACCGAAAATCACGAAAATCGTAAATTCTCATTTATGCAAAAATTATTGATGCCGATCAAACGAAATGATAGGGCGCCCGTCACCAGGCCCCGCAGGCTACGCACAGCCAAAATTTGGGGCCGAACGGAGGCGGTCGATCAAATCTCCAGAAATCCGTGGGCTAACATACACCGAAAATCGAGGAATGCGTTTTATAAGTCGCATTTCAGGAATGCGTTTTATAAGTCGCTATCCTGGAATGCGACGCGCCGACTTGGCGCTTGTCCGATCTTTCTCCGGGCCTTTTTCAAGCATGTATGTCCTTCAAATACTCTTAACAAACACGCGAAATAGGCCATCTATATGCTAGAAATTTACGGGTGTAACAGCGGATCAAACGAAATGATAGGGCGCCCGTCACAAGTGCCCCGCAGGCTGCGCACAGCCAAAATTGGGGCCGAACAGAGGCGGTCGATCAAATCACCAGAAATCTGTGGGCTAACATACACCGAAAATCGCGAAAATCGTAAATTATCATTTATGCAAAAAATAGTGATGCCTATCAAATGAAATGATAAGGCGCCCGTCACCAGGCCCCGCAGGCTACGCACAGCCAAAATTTGGGGCCAAACGGAGACGGTCGATCAAATCTCCAGAAATTCGTGGGCTAACATACACCGAAAATCGAGAAAATCGTAAATTCTCATTTGTGCAAAAAATAGTGATGCCGATCAAACGAAACTATAGGGCGCTCATCACTAGGCCCCGCAGGATGCGCACATCCAAAATTTGGGACCAAACGGAGACGGTCGATCAAATCTCCAGAAATTCGTGGGCTAACATACACCGAAAATCGAGAAAATCGTAAATTCTCATTTAAGCAAAAAATAGTGATGCCGATCAAACGAAATGATAGGGCGCCTGTCACCAGCGCCCGCGGGCTGCGTACACCCAAAATTTGGGGCCGAACGGAGACGGTCGATCAAATCTCCAGAAATCAGTGGGCTAACATACACCGAAAATCGCGAAAATCATAAATTCTCATTTATGCAAAAAATAGTGATGCCGATCAAACGAAATGATAGGGCGCCCGTCAGCAGGCCCCGCAGGCTATGCACAGCCAAAATTTGGGGCCAAACGGAGACGGTCGATCAAATCTCCAGAAATCCATGGGCTAACATACACCGAAAATTGAGAAAATAGTAAATTCTCATTTGTGCAAAAAGTATTGATGCCAATCAAACGAAATGATAGGGCGTCCGTCACCAACACCCCGAAGGCTGCGCACAGCCAAAATTTGGGGCCGAAAGGAGACGGTCGATCAAATCTCCAGAAATTCGTGGGCTAACATACACCGAAAATTTAGAAAATCGTAAATTCTGATTTACGCAAAAAATAGTGATGCCGATCAAACGAAATGATAGGGCACCCGTCACCAGCGCCCGCGGGCTTGGCACAGCCAAATTTTGGGGCCGAACGGAGACGGTCGATCAAATCTCCAAAAATCTGTGGGCTAACATACACCGAAAATCGCAAAAATCATAAATTTTCATTTATGCAAAAAATATCGATGCCAATCAAATGAAATGATAGGGCGCCCGTCACCAGGCCCCGCAGGCTGCGCACAGCCAAAATTTGGGGCCGAACGGAGGCGGTCGATCAAATCTCCAGAAATCCATGGGCTAACATACACCGAAAATCGAGAAAATCGTAAATTCTCATTTGTGCAAAAAATATTGATGCCAATCAAACAAAATGATAGGGCGTCCATCACCAGCGCCCCGTAGGCTGCGCACAGCCAAAATATGGGGCCAAACGGAGACGGTCGATCCAATCTCCAGAAATCCGTGGGCTAACATACACCAAAAATTGAGAAAATCGTAAATTCTCATTTATGCGGAAATTAGTGATGCCTATCAAACAAAATGATAGGGCGCCCATCACAAGCACCCCGCGGGCTGCGCACAGCCAAAATTTGGGGCCGAACGGAGGTAGTCGATCAAATCTCCAGAAATCCCTGGGCTAACATACACCGAAAATTGCGAAAATCGTAAATTCTCATTTATGCAAAAAATATTGATGCCGATCAAACAAAATGATATGGCACCCGTCACCAGGCCCCGCAGGCTACGCACAGCCAAAATTTGGGGCCGAACGGAGGCGGTCGATCAAATCTCCAGAAATCCGTGGGCTAACATACACCGAAAATCGCGAAAATCGTAAATTATCATTTACGCAAAAATTAGTGATGTCGATCAAACGAAATGGTAGGGCGCTCGTCATTAGGCCCCGCAGGCTGCGCACAGCCAAAATTTGGGATCAAACGGAGACGGTCGATCAAACCTCCAGAAATTCGTGGGCTAACATACACCGAAAATCGCGTAAATCCTAAATTCTCATTTGTGCAAAAAATATTGATGCCAATCAAATGAAATGATAGGGCACCCGTCACCAGTGCCCCGCAGGCTGCGCACAGCCAAAAGTTGGGGCCGAACGGATACGGTCAATCAAATCTCCAGAAATCCATGGGCTAACATACACCGAAAATCGAGAAAATCGTAAATTCTCATTTGGCAAAAATTATTGATGCCAATCAAACGAAATGATAGGGCGCCTGTCACCAGTGCCCCGCAGGCTGCGTACAGCCTAAATTTGGGGCCGAATGGAGACGGTCGATAAAATCTCCATAAATCCATGGGCTAACATACACCGAAAATCGAGAAAATCGTAAATTCTCATTTGTGCAAAAAATATTGATGCCAATCAAACAAAATGATAGGGCGCCCGTCACCAGCGCACCGCACTCTGCGCACAGCCAAAATTTGGTTTCGAACGGAGACGGTCGATCAAATCTCCAGAAATCAGTGGGCTAACATATACCGAAAATCGCAAAAATCGTAAATTCTCATTTATGCAAAAAATAGTGATGCCAATCAAACGAAATGATAGGGCGCCCGTCAGCAGGCCCCGCAGGCTGTGCACAGCCAAAATTTGGGGCCAAACGGAGACGGTCGATCAAATCTCCAGAAATCCATGGGCTAACATACACCGATAATCGAGAAAATCGTAAATTCTCATTTGTGCAAAATATATTGATGCCAAACAAATGAAATGATAGGGCGCCCGTCACCAGCACCCCGCAAGCTGCGCACAGCCAAAATTTGGGGCCGAACGGAGACGGTCGATCAAATCTCCATAAATTCGTGGGCTAACATACACCGAATATTGAGAAAATTGTAAATTCTCATTTACGCAAAAAATAGTGATGCCGATCAAAAGAAATGATAGGGCGCCCGTCACTAACGCCCGCGGGCTGTGCACTTCCAAAATTTGGGGCCGAACGGATACGGTCGATCAAATCTCCAGAAATCTGTGGGCTAACATACACCGAAAATCGCGAAAATCATAAATTCTCATTTATGCAAAAAATATTGATGCCGATCAAACAAAATGATAGGGCACCTGTCACCAGGCCCCGCAAGCTGTGCACAGCCAAAATTTGGGGCCGAACAGAGGCGGTCGATCAAATCTCCAGAAATCCATGGGCTAACATACACCGAAAATCGAGAAAATTGTAAATTCTCATTTGTACAAAAAATATTGATGCCAATCAAACAAAATGATAGGGCACCCATCACCAGCGCCCCGTAGGCTGCGCACAGCCAAAATTTGGGGCCGAACGGAGACGGTCGATCAAATCTCCAGAAATCCGTAGGCTAACATTCACCAAAAATCGGGAAAATCATAAATTCTCATGTACGCAAAAACTAGTGATGACGATCAAACGAAATGATAGGGCGCCCGTCAGCAGGCCCCGCAGGCTGCGCACAGCCAAAATTTGGGGCCGAACGGAGGCGGTCGATCAAATCTCCAGAAATTCGTGGGCTAACATACATCGAAAATCGAGAAAATCGTAAATTCTCATTTATGCGGAAATTAGTAATGCCGATCAAACAAAATGATAGGGCGCCCATCACAAGCTCCCCGCGGGCTGCGTACAGCCATAATTTGGGGCCGAACGGAGGCGGTAGATCAAATCTCCAGAAATCCGTGGGCTATAATGCACCGAAAATCGCGAAAATTGTAAATTATCATTTATGGAAAAAATAGTGATGCCTATCAAACGAAATGATAGGGCGCCCATCACCAGGCCCCGTAGACTGCGCACAGCTAAAATTTGGGGCCGAACGGAGGCGGTCGATCAAATCTCCAGAAATCTGTGGGCTAACATACACCGAAAATCACGAAAATCATAAATTATCATTTAGGCAAAAAATAGTGATGCCGATCAAACAAAATGATAGGGTACCCATCACCAGGCCCCGCAGGCTGCGCACAGCCAAAATTTGGGGCCAAACAGAGACGGTCGATCAAATCTTCAGAAATTTGTGGTCGTTAACACACCGAAAATCGAGAAAATCGTAAATTCTCATTTGTGCAAAAAATATTGATGCCAATAAAACGAAATGATAGGGCTCCCGTCACCAGCGCCCCGAAAGCTGCGTACAGCCAAAATTTGGTGCCGAACGGAGACGGTCGATCAAACCTCCAGAAATCCATGGGCTTACATACACCGAAAATCGAGAAAATCGTAAATTCTAATTTGTGCAAAAAATATTGATGCCAATCAAATGAAATGATAGGGCGCCTGTCACCAGGCCCCGCAGGCTGCGCACAGCCAAAATTTGGTTTCGAACGGAGACGGTCGATCAAATCTCCAGAAATCAGTGGGCTAACATACACCGAAAATCGCAAAAATCGTAAATTCTCATTTATGCAAAAAATAGTGATGCCAATCAAACGAAATGATAGGGCGCCCGTCAGCAGGCCCCGCAGGCTGTGCACAGCCAAAATTTGGGGCCGAACGGAGACGGTCGATCAAATCTCCAGAAATCCATGGGCTAACATACACCGACAATCGAGAAAATCGTAAATTCTCATTTGTGCAAAATATATTGATGCCAAACAAATGAAATGATAGGGCGCCCGTCACCAGCACCCCGCAAGCTGCGCACAGCCAAAATTTGGGGCCGAACGGAGACGGTCGATCAAATCTCCATAAATTCGTCACCGAATATTGAGAAAATTGTAAATTCTCATTTACGCAAAAAATAGTGATGCCGATCAAAAGACATGATAGGGCGCCCGTCACCAACGCCCGCGGGCTGTGCACTTCCAAAATTTGGGGCCGAACGGAGACGGTCGATCAAATCTCCAGAAATCTGTGGGCTAACATACACCGAAAATCGCGAAAATCATAAATTGTCATTTATGCAAAAAATATTGATGCCGATCAAACAAAATGATAGGGCACCCGTCACCAGGCCCCGCAAGCTGTGCACAGCCAAAATTTGGGGCCGAACAGAGGCGGTCGATCAAATCTCCAGAAATCCATGGGCTAACATACATCGAAAATCGAAAAAATTGTAAATTCTCATTTGTACAAAAAATATTGATGCCAATCAAACAAAATGATAGCGCACCCATCACCAGCGCCCCGTAGGCTACGCACAGCCAAAATTTGGGGCCGAACGGAGACGGTCGATCAAATCTCCAGAAATCCGTAGGCTAACATTCACCAAAAATCGAGAAAATCATAAATTCTCATGTACGCAAAAACTAGTGATGACGATCAAACGAAATGATAGGGCGCCCGTCAGCAGGCCCTGCAGGCTGTGCACAGCTAAAATTTGGGGCCAAACGGAGACGATCGATCAAATCTCCAGAAATCCATGGGCTAACATACACCGAAAATCAAGAAAATCGTAAATTCTCATTTGTGCAAAAAATATTGATGCCAATCAAACGAAATGATAGGGCGCTCGTCAGCAGCGCCCCGAAGGCTGCGCACAGCCAAAATTTCGGGCCGAAAGGAGTCGGTCGATCAAATCTCCAGAAATTCGTGGGCTAACATACACCGAAAATCGAGAAAATCATAAATTCTCATTTACGCAAAAATATAGTGATGCCGATCAAACGAAAGGATAGGGCGCCCGTCACCAGCGCCCGCGGGCTGCGAACAGCCAAATTTTGGGGCCGAACGGAGACGGTCGATCAAATCTCCAGAAATCTGTGGGCTAACATACACCGAAAATCGCGAAAATCGTAAATTCTCATTTATGCAAAAAATATTGATGCCGATCAAATGAAATGATAGGGCGCCCGTCACCAGGCCTCGCAGGCTGCGCACAGCCAAAATTTGGGGCCAAACGGAGACGGTCGATCAAATCTCCAGAAATCCATGGGCTAACATAAATCGAAAATCGAGAAAAATCATAAATTCTCATTTGTGCAAAAAATATTGATGCCAATCAAACGAAATGATAGGGCGCCCGTCACCAGTGCCCCGAAGGCTGCGCATAGCCAAAATGTGGGGCCGAATGGAGACGGTCGATCAAATCTCCAGAAATTCGTGGGCTAACATACACCGAAAATTGAGAAAATCGTAAATTCTCATTTATGCAAAAAATAGTGATGCCGATCAAATCAAATGATAGGGCGCCCGTCACCAGCGCCCGCGGGCTGCGCACAGCCAAATTTTGGGGCCGAACAGAGACGGTCGATCAAATCTCCAGAAATCTGTGGGCTAACATACACCGACAATCGAGAAAATCGTAAATTCTCATTTGTGCAAAATATATTGATGCCAAACAAATGAAATGATAGGGCGCCCGTCACCAGCACCCCGCAAGCTGCGCACAGCCAAAATTTGGGGCCGAACGGAGACGGTCGATCAAATCTCCATAAATTCGTCACCGAATATTGAGAAAATTGTAAATTCTCATTTACGCAAAAAATAGTGATGCCGATCAAAAGACATGATAGGGCGCCCGTCACCAACGCCCGCGGGCTGTGCACTTCCAAAATTTGGGGCCGAACGGAGACGGTCGATCAAATCTCCAGAAATCTGTGGGCTAACATACACCGAAAATCGCGAAAATCATAAATTGTCATTTATGCAAAAAATATTGATGCCGATCAAACAAAATGATAGGGCACCCGTCACCAGGCCCCGCAAGCTGTGCACAGCCAAAATTTGGGGCCGAACAGAGGCGGTCGATCAAATCTCCAGAAATCCATGGGCTAACATACATCGAAAATCGAAAAAATTGTAAATTCTCATTTGTACAAAAAATATTGATGCCAATCAAACAAAATGATAGGGCACCCATCACCAGCGCCCCGTAGGCTACGCACAGCCAAAATTTGGGGCCGAACGGAGACGGTCGATCAAATCTCCAGAAATCCGTAGGCTAACATTCACCAAAAATCGAGAAAATCATAAATTCTCATGTACGCAAAAACTAGTGATGACGATCAAACGAAATGATAGGGCGCCCGTCAGTAGGCCCCGCAGGCTGCGCACAGCCAAAATTTGGGGCCGAACGGAGGCGGTCGATCAAATCTCCAGAAATTCGTGGGCTAACATACACCGAAAATCGAGAAAATCGTAAATTCTCATTTATGCGGAAATTAGTAATGCCGATCAAACAAAATAATAGGGCGCCCATCACAAGCGCCCCGCGGGCTGCGTACAGCCATAATTTGGGGCGGAACGGAGGCGGTAGATCAAATCTCCAGAAATCCGTGGGCTATAATGCACCGAAAATCGCGAAAATTGTAAATTATCATTTATGGAAAAAATAGTGATGCCTATCAAACGAAATGATAGGGCGCCCATCACCAGGCCCCGTAGACTGCGCACAGCTAAAATTTGGGGCCGAACGGATGCGGTCGATCAAATCTCCAGAAATCCGTGGGCTAACATACACCGAAAATCACGAAAATCATAAATTATCATTTAGGCAAAAAATAGTGATGCCGATCAAACAAAATGATAGGGTACCCATCACCAGGCCCCGCAGGCTGCGCACAGCCAAAATTTGGGGCCAAACAGAGACGGTCGATCAAATCTTCAGAAATTTGTGGTCGTTAACACACCGAAAATCGAGAAAATCGTAAATTCTCATTTGTGCAAAAAATATTGATGCCAATAAAATGAAATGATAGGGCTCCCATCACCACGCCCCGCAAGCTGCGTACAGCCAAAATTTGGGGCCGAACGGAGACGGTCGATCAAATCTCCAGAAATCCATGGGCTTACATACACCGAAAATCGAGAAAATCGTAAATTCTAATTTGTGCAAAAAATATTGATGCCAATCAAACGAAATGATAGGGCGCCTATCACCAGCGCCCCGCAGGCTGCGCACAGCCAAAATTTGGGGCCAAACGGAGACGGTCGATCAAATCTCCAGAAATCAGTGGGCTAACATACACCAAAAATCGCAAAAATCGTAAATTCTCATTTATGCAAAAAATAGTGATGCCGATCAAACGAAATGATAGGGCGCCCGTCAGCAGGCCCTGCAGGCTGTGCACAGCTAAAATTTGGGGCCAAACGGAGACGATCGATCAAATCTCCAGAAATCCATGGGCTAACATACACCGAAAATCGAGAAAATCGTAAATTCTCATTTGTGCAAAAAATATTGATGCCAATCAAACGAAATGATAGGGCGCTCGTCAGCAGCGCCCCGAAGGCTGCGCACAGCCAAAATTTCGGGCCGAAAGGAGACGGTCGATCAAATCTCCAGAAATCCGTAGGCTAACATTCACCAAAAATCGGGAAAATCATAAATTCTCATGTACGCAAAAACTAGTGATGACGATCAAACGAAATGATAGGGCGCCCGTCAGCAGGCCCCGCAGGCTGGGCACAGCCAAAATTTGGGGCCGAACGGAGGCGGTCGATCAAATCTCCAGAAATTCGTGGGCTAACATACACCGAAAATCGAGAAAATCGTAAATTCTCATTTATGCGGAAATTAGTAATGCCGATCAAACAAAATGATAGGGCGCCCATCACAAGCGCCCCGCGGGCTGCGTACAGCCATAATTTGGGGCGGAACGGAGGCGGTAGATCAAATCTCCAGAAATCCGTGGGCTATAATGCACCGAAAATCGCGAAAATTGTAAATTATCATTTATGGAAAAAATAGTGATACCTATCAAACGAAATGATAGGGCGCCCATCACCAGGCCCCGTAGACTGCGCACAGCTAAAATTTGGGGCCGAACGGAGGCGGTCGATCAAATCTCCAGAAATCCGTGGGCTAACATACACCGAAAATCACGAAAATCATAAATTATCATTTAGGCAAAAAATAGTGATGCCGATCAAACAAAATGATAGTGTACCCATCACCAGGCTCCGCAGGCTGCGCACAGCCAAAATTTGGGGCCAAACAGAGACGGTCGATCAAATCTTCAGAAATTTGTGGTCGTTAACACACCGAAAATCGAGAAAATCGTAAATTCTCATTTGTGCAAAAAATATTGATGCCAATAAAACGAAATGATAGGGCTCCCGTCACCAGCGCCCCTCAAGCTGCGTACAGCCAAAATTTGGGACCGAACGGAGACGGTCGATCAAATCTCCAGAAATCCATGGGCTTACATACACCGAAAATCGAGAAAATCGTAAATTCTAATTTGTGCAAAAAATATTGATGCCAATCAAACGAAATGATAGGGCGCCTATCACCAGCGCCCCGCAGGCTGCGCACAGCCAAAATTTGGGGCCAAACGGAGACGGTCGATCAAATCTCCAGAAATCAGTGGGCTAACATACACCAAAAATCGCAAAAATCGTAAATTCTCATTTATGCAAAAAATAGTGATGCCGATCAAACGAAATGATAGGGCGCCCGTCAGCAGGCCCTGCAGGCTGTGCACAGCTAAAATTTGGGGCCAAACGGAGACGATCGATCAAATCTCCAGAAATCCATGGGCTAACATACACCGAAAATCAAGAAAATCGTAAATTCTCATTTGTGCAAAAAATATTGATGCCAATCAAACGAAATGATAGGGCGCTCGTCAGCAGCGCCCCGAAGGCTGCGCACAGCCAAAATTTCGGGCCGAAAGGAGACGGTCGATCAAATCTCCAGAAATTCGTGGGCTAACATACACCGAAAATCGAGAAAATCATAAATTCTCATTTACGCAAAAATATAGTGATGCCGATCAAACGAAAGGATAGGGCGCCCGTCACCAGCGCCCGCGGGCTGCGAACAGCCAAATTTTGGGGCCGAACGGAGACGGTCGATCAAATCTCCAGAAATCTGTGGGCTAACATACACCGAAAATCGCGAAAATCGTAAATTCTCATTTATGCAAAAAATATTGATGCCGATCAAATGAAATGATAGGGCGCCCGTCACCAGGCCTCGCAGGCTGCGCACAGCCAAAATTTAGGGCCAAACGGAGACGGTCGATCAAATCTCCAGAAATCCATGGGCTAACATAAATCGAAAATCGAGAAAAATCATAAATTCTCATTTGTGCAAAAAATATTGATGCCAATCAAACGAAATGATAGGGCGCCCGTCACCAGTGCCCCGAAGGCTGCGCATAGCCAAAATGTGGGGCCGAATGGAGACGGTCGATCAAATCTCCAGAAATTCGTGGGCTAACATACACCGAAAATTGAGAAAATCGTAAATTCTCATTTATGCAAAAAATAGTGATGCCGATCAAATCAAATGATAGGGCGCCCGTCACCAGCGCCCGCGGGCTGCGCACAGCCAAATTTTGGGGCCGAACGGAGACGGTCGATCAAATCTCCAGAAATCTGTGGGCTAACACGCACTGAAAAGTTTGAAAGTTAGCAACATAGGCGCACTATGCTAGTGTCGACAGAACGGCCGACATCGAATGTGACATGCTAACCTATGTTGAGACCTGACGCCCATCGATCAATGCCCAGCGATCAAAAATTTAAAAAGAAACACCTATGCTTATCCTTATGACATAAAGAGGATGCTAGAGATTGGTGGTGGTAGTGCTGGCCTACCATGGTCGCTTGCCATGGAGGTGTCGGTTGCGGTGGGTCGTTAGGACCAGTTTTTAAATTAAAATTGTCAACCATATTGGGAAATATATTGAAATGAGTGCGATAGAGGCATGTTTTTGGAAAGATGGCTCTGCCAAACCGCCTTACGGCGGTTTGTCCAGATAGATCTCGAAAATATACACAAAATGAAAAAAAAATCGTGTAAAACGGATAATCCAGCCAAAAGTTATGATCATTTAGATAATATGCCTCTAATGAACTCTTTTTCCGTCGATTATATTACAGTTTTAACAACACTATGTAAGATCTAATCAAAACACTTGCATCTCGGCAGTTCTTATTTTGTTAATAAAGAGCTAACACACACCAAAAATCGCGAAAATCGTAAATTATCATTTATGCAAAAAAGAGTCATGCCGATCAAACGAAATGATAGGACTATCTAAATTTTAATTTCTTATTTTGAACTCTTTATATACTATATTGATTCTTTACTGATTACCGTAATGAACTGATTTAAAACCGAAGTGGGGCTTAGATATAATAGAATTTATAAGTTGGAATACGATTTATAAGTCGAATTCCCCGAATGCGTTTTATAAGTCGCATTTCAGGAATGCGTTTTATAAGTTGCAATCCTGGAAGGCGACGCGCCGACTTGGCGCCTGTCCGATCTTTCTCCGGGCCTTTTTCTAGCATGTATGTCCTTCAAATACTCTTCACCAACACGCGAAATAGGCCATCTATATGCTAGAAATTTACGGGGTGTAACAGCGGACCAAACGAAATGATAGGGCGCCCGTCACAAGCGCCCCGCGGGCTGCGTATAGACAAAATGTGGGGCCGAACGGAGACGGTCGATCAAATCTCCAGAAATTTGTGGGCTAACATACACCAAAAATCGAGAAAATCGTAAATTCTCATTTGTGGAAAAAATATTGATGCCAATCAAAGGAAATGATAGGGCGCCCGTCACCAGCGCACCGCAGGCTGCGCACAGCCAAAATTTGGGGCCCAACGAAGACGGTCGATCAAATCTCAAAAAATCAATGGGCTAACAACATACACAGAAAATCGAGAAAATCGTAAATTCTCATTTGTGCAAAAAATATTGATGCCAATCAAATGAAATGATAGGGCGCCTGTCACCAGCGCCCTGCAGGCTCCGCACAGCCAAAATTTGGGGCCGAACGGAGACGGTCGATCAAATCTCCAGAAATCAGTGGGCTAACATACACCTAAAATCGCAAAAATCGTAAATTCTCATTTATGCAAAAAATAGTGATGCCGATCAAACAAAATGATAGGGCGCCCGTCATCTGGCCCCGCAGGCTGTGCACAGCCAAAATTTGGGGCCAAACGGAGACGGTCGATCAAATCTCCAGAAATCCATGGGCTAACATACACCGAAAATCGAGAAAATCGTAAATTCTCATTTGTGCAAAAAATATTGATGCCAATCAAACAAAATGATAGGGAGTCCATCACCAGGCCCCGTAGGCTGTGCACAGCCAAAATTTGGGGCCAAACGGAGACGGTCGATCAAATCTCCAGAACACCGTGGGCTAACATACACCGAAAATCGAGAAAATCGTAAATTCTCAATTACGCAAAAAATAGTGATGCCAATCAAACGAAATGGTAGGGCGCTCGTCACTAGGCCCCGCAGGCTGCGCACAGCCAAAATTTGGGACCAAACGGAGACGGTCAATCAAATCTCCAGAAATTTGTGGGCTAACATACACCGAAATTCGAGAAAATCGTAAATTCTCATTTGTGCAAAAAATATTGATGCCAATCAAACGAAATGATAGGGCGCCCGTCACCAGCGCCCCGAAGGCTGCGCACAGCCAAAATTTGGGGCCGAAAGGAGACGGTCGATCAAATCTCCAGAAATTTGTGGGCTAACATACACCGAAAATCGAGAAAATCGTAAATTCTCATTTATGCGGAAATTAGTGATGCCGATCAAACAAAATGATAGGGCGCCCGTCACAAGCGCCCCGCGGGCTGCGCACAGCCAAAATTTGGGGCCAAACGGAGGCGGCCGATCAAATCTCCAGAAATCTGTGGGCTAACATACACCGAAAATCGCGAAAATCGTAAATTATCATTTATGCAAAAAATAGTGATGCCTATCAAACGAAATGATAGGGCGCCCGTCACCAGGCCCCGCAGGCTACGCACAGACAAAATTTGGGGCCGAACGGAGGCGGTCGATCAAATCTCCAGAAATCCGTGGGCTAACATACACCGAAAATTGAGAAAATCGTAAATTCTCATTTATACGGAAATTAGTGATGCCGATCACACAAAATGATAGGGCGCCCGTCACCAGCGCCCCGCGGGCTGCGCAGAGCCAAAATTTTGGGCCTAACGGAGGCGGTCGATCAAATATCCAGAAATCCCTAGGCTAACACGCACTGAAAAGTTTGAAAGTTAGCAACATAGGCGCACTATGCTAGTGTCGACAGTCCGGCCGACATCGAATGTCACATGCTAACCTATGTCGAGACCCAACGCCCATCGATCAATGCCCAGCGATCGAAAATTTAAAAAGAAACACCTATGCTTATCCTTATGACATAAAGAAGATGCTATAGATTGGTGGTGGTAGTGCTGGCCTACCATGGTCGCTTGCCATGGAGGTGTCGGTTGCGGTGGGTCGTTAGGACCAGTTTTTAAATTAAAATTGTCAACCATATTGGGAAATATGTTGAAATGAGTGCGATAGAGGCATGTTTTTAGAAAAATGGCTCGGCCAAACCGCCTTACGGTAGTTTGTCCAGATAGATCTCGAACAAATACACAAAATGAAAAAACAAAATCGTGTAAAACGGATAATCCCGCCAAAAGTTATGATCATTTAGATAATATGCCTCTAATGAACTCTTTTTCCGTCGATTATATTACAGTTTTAACAACATTATGTAAGATCTCATCAAAAGACTTGCATCTCGGCAGTTCTTATTTTGTTAATAAAGAGCTAACACACACCAAAAATCGCGAAAATCGTAAATTATCGTTTATGCAAAAAAGAGTGATGCCGATCAAACAAAATGATAGGACTATCTAAATTCTGATTTCTTATTCTGAACACTTTCTATATTATACAGATTCTTTACTGATTACCGTAATGAACTGATTTAAAACCAAAGTGGGGCTTATATATAATAGAATTTATAAGTTGCATTCGGTGAATGCGATTTATAATTCGCATTTGCGGAATGCGATTTATAAGTCGCAATCCTGGAATGCGACGCGCCGACTTGGCTCTTTTCCGATCTTTCTCCGGGCCTTTTTCTAGTATGTATGTCTTTCAAATACTCTTAACCAACACGCGAAATAGGCCATCTATATGCTAGAAATTTACGCGGTGTAACAGCGGATCAAACGAAATGATAGGGCGCCCGTCACCAGGCCCCGCAGGCTACGCACAACCAAAATTTGGGGCCAAACAGAGACGGTCGATCAAATCTCCAGATATCCGTGGGCTAACATACACTGAAAATCGTGAAAATCGTAAATTCTCATTTACGTAAAAAATACTGATGCCGATCAAATGAAATGATAGGGCGCCCGTCACCAGCGCCCCACGGGCTGCGCACAGCCAAAATTTGGGGCCAAACGGAGACGATCGATCAAATCTCCAGAAATCCGTGGGCTAACATACACCGAAAATCGTAAATTATCATTTATGCAAAAAATATTGATGCTGATCAAACAAAATGATATGGCACCCGTCACTAGGCCCCGCAGGCTACGCATAGCCAAAATTTGGGGCCGAACGGAGGCGGTCGATCAAATCTCCAGAAATTCGTGGGCTAACATACACCGAAAATCGAGAAAATCGTAAATTCTCATTGATGCGGAAATTAGTGATGCCGATCAAACGAAATGATAGGGCGCCCGTCACCAGCGCCCCGCGGGCTGCGCACATCCAAAATTTGGGGCCGAACGGAGGCGGTCGATCAAATATCCAGAAATCCCTGGGCTAACACGCACTGAAAAGTTTAAAAGTTAGCAACATAGGCCCACTATGCTAGTGTCGACAGACCGGCCGACATCGAATGTCACATGCTAACCTATGTCGAGACCCAACGCCCATCGATCAATGCCCAGTGATCGAAAATTTAAAAAGAAACACCTATGCTTATCCTTATGACATAAAGAAGATGCTAGAGATTGGTGGTGGTAGTGCTGGCCTACCATGGTCGCTTGCCATGGAGGTGTCGGTTGCGGTGGGTCGTTAGGACTAGTTTTTAAATTAAAATTGTCAACCATATTGGGAAATATGTTGAAATGAGTGTGATAGAGGCATGTTTTTAGGAAAATGGCTCGGCCAAACCGCCTTATGGCAGTTTGTCCAGATAGATCTCAAAAAAATACACAAAATGAAAAAACAAATCGTGTAAAACGGATAATCCAGCCAAAAGTTATGATCATTTAGATAATATGCCTCTAATGAACTCTTTTTCCGTCGATTATATTACAGTTTTAACAACATTATGTTAGATCTCATCAAAAGACTTGCATCTCGGCAGTTCTTATTTTGTTAATAAAGAGCTAACACACACCAAAAATCGCGAAAATCGTAAATTATCATTTATGCAAAAAATAGTGATGCCGATCAAACGAAATGATAGGACTATCTAAATTCTGATTTCTTATTCTAAACTCTTTCTATACTATACTGATTCTTTACTGATTACCGTAATGAACTGATTTAAAACCGAAGTGGGGCTTATATATAATAGAATTTATAAGTCGCATTCAGTGAATGCGATTTACAATTCGCATTTCCGGAGTGCGATTTATAAGTCGCATTCTTCGAATCCGATTTATAAGTCGCATTCTACGAATGCGTTTTATAAGTCGCATTTCAGGAATGCGTTTTATAAGTCGCAATCCTGGAATGCGACGCGCCGACTTGGCGCTTGTCCGATCTTTTTCCGGGCCTTTTTCTAGCATGTATGTCTTTCAAATACTCTTAACCAACAGGTGAAATAGGCCATCTATATGCTAGAAATTTACGGGGTTTAACAGCGGATCAAACGAAATGATAGGGCGCCCGTCACCAGGCCCCGCAGGCTACGCACAGCCAAAATTTGGGGCCAAACAGAGAAGGTCGATCAAATCTCCAGAAATTCGTGGGCTAATATACACCGAAAATCGCGAAAATCGTAAATTCTCATTTACGCAAAAAATACTGATGCCGATCAAACGAAATGATAGGGCGCCTATCACCAGCGCCCCGCGGGCTACGCGCAGCCAAAATTTGGGGCCAAACTGAGACGATCGATCGAATCTCCAGAAATCCGTGGGCTAACATACACCGAAAATTGCGAAAATCGTAAATTCTCATTTATGAAAAAAATATTGATGCCGATCAAATGAAATTATATGGCGCCCGTCACTAGGCCCCGCAGGCTGCGCACAGCCAAAATTTGGGGCCGAACGGAGGCGGTCGATCAAATCTCCAGAAATCCGTGGGCTAACAAACACCGAAAATTGAGAAAATTGTAAATTCTCATTTATGCAAAAAATAGTGATGCCGATCAAACGAAATGATAGGGCTCCCGCCACCAGGCCCCGGAGGCTGCGCACAACCAAAATTTGGGGCCAAACAGAGACGGTCGATCATATCTCCAAAAATCCGTGGGCT
The DNA here is from genome assembly GCA_035772735.1 of Datura wrightii. Classification (NCBI taxonomy): domain Eukaryota; kingdom Viridiplantae; phylum Streptophyta; class Magnoliopsida; order Solanales; family Solanaceae; genus Datura; species Datura wrightii. The sequence continues at coordinate 168,778,287 of JASDFA010000003.1, forward strand.
AACACGCATTGAAAAGTTTGAAAGTTTGCAACATAGGCGCACTATGCTAGTGTCGACAGACCGGCCGACATCGAATGTCACATGCTAACCTATGTCGAGACCCAACGCCCATCGATCAATGCCCAGTGATCGAAAATTTAAAAAGAAACACCTATGCTTATCCTTATGACATAAAGAAGATGCTAGAGATTGGTGGTGGTAGTGCTGGCCTACCATGGTCGCTTGCCATGGAGGTGTCGGTTGCGGTGGGTCGTTAGGACCAGTTTTTAAATTAAAATTGTTAACCATATTGGGAAATATGTTGAAATGAGTGTGATAGAATCATGTTTTTAGAAACCTGGCTCGGCCAAACCGCCTTACGGCTGTTTGTCCAGATAGATCTCGAAAAAATACACAAAATGAAAAAAAAATCGTGTAAAACGGATAATCCAGCCAAAAGTTATGATCATTTAGATAATATGCCTCTAATGAACTCTTTTTCCGTCGATTATATTACAGTTTTAACAACATTATGTAAGATCTCATCAAAAGACTTGCATCTCGGCAGTTCTTATTTTGGTAATAAAGAGCTAACACACACCAAAAATTGCGAAAATCGTAAATTATCATTTATGCAAAAAATAGTGATGCCGATCAAACGAAATGATAGGACTATCTAAATTTTGATTTCTTATTCTGAACTCTTTCTATGCTATACTGATTCTTTACTGATTACAGTAATGAACTGATTTAAAACCAAAGTGGGGCTTATATATAATAGAATTTATAAGTTGCATTCAGTGAATGCGATTTATCATTCGCATTTCCGGAATGCGATTTATAAGTCGCATTCGCCGAATGCGTTTTATAAGTCGCATTTCAGGAATGCGTTTTATAAGTCGCAATCCGGGAATGCGACGCGCCAACTTGGCGCTTGTCCGATCTTTCTCCGGGCCTTTTTCTAGCATGTATGTCTTTCAAATACTCTTAACCAACACGCGAAATAGGCCATCAATATGCTAGAAATTTACGGGGTGTAACAGCGGATCAAACGAAATGATAGGGCGCCCGTCACCAGGCCCCACAGGCTACGCACAGCCAAAATTTGGGGCCAAACAGAGACGGTCGATCAAATCTCCAGAAATCCGTGGGCTAACAAACACCGAAAATCGCGAAAATCGTAAATTCTCATTTACGCAAAAAATACTGATGCCGATCAAACGAAATGATAGGGCGCCCATCACCAGCGCCCTGCGGGCTGCGCACAGCCAAAATTTGGGGCCAAACAGAGACGATCGATCAAATCTCCAGAAATCCGTGGGCTAACATACATCGAAAATTGAGAAAATCGTAAATTCTCATTTATGCAAAAAATATTGATGCCGATCAAACGAAATGATATGGCGCCCGTCACTAGGCCCCGCAGGCTGCGCACAGCCAAAATTTGGGGCCGAACAGAGGCGGTCGATCAAATCCCCAGAAATTCATGGGCTAACATACACCGAAAATCGAGAAAATCGTAAATTCTCATTTATGCGGAAATTAGTGATGCCGATCAAACGAAATGATAGGGCGCCCGTCACCAGTACCCCGCGGGCTTCGTACAGCCAAAATTTGGGGCCGAACGGAGGCGGTCGATCAAATATCAAGAAATCCCTGGGCTAACACGCACTGAAAAGTTTGAAAGTTAGCAACATAGGCACACTATGCTAGTGTTGACAGACCGGCCGACATCGAATGTCACATGCTAACCTATGTCGAGACCCAACGCCCATCGATCAATGCCCAGCGATCGAAAATTTAAAAAGAAACACCTGTGCTTATCCTTATGACATAAAGAAGATGCTAGAGATTGGTGGTGGTAGTGCTGGCCTACCATGGTCGCTTGCCATGGAGGTGTCGGTTGCGGTGGGTCGTTAGGACCAGTTTTTAAATTAAAATTGTCAACCATATGGGGATATAAGTAGCAATCCTGGAATGCAACGCGCCGACTTGGCTCTTGTCCGATCTTTCTCCGGGCCTTTTTCTAGCATGTATGTCTTTCAAATACTCTTAACCAACACGCGAAATAGGCCATCTATATGCTAGAAATTCACGGGGTGTAACAACGGATCAAACGAAATGATAGGGCGCCCGTCACCAGGCCTCACAGGCTGCGCACAGCCAAAATTTGGGGCCAAACGGAGACGGTCGATCAAATCTCCAGAAATCCGTGGGCTAACATACACCGAAAATCGAGAAAATCGTAAATTCTCATTTACGCAAAAAATAGTGATGCCGATCAAACGAAATGATAGGGCGCTCGTAACTAGGTCCCGCAGGCTGCGCACAGCCAAAATATGGGGCCAAACGGAGACGGTCAATCAAATCTCCAGAAATCCGTGGGCTAACATACACCGAAAATCGAGAAAATCGTAAATTCTCATTTATGCAAACAATAGTGATGCCGATCAAACGAAATGATAGGGCGCCCGTCACCAGTGCCCGCGGGCTGCGCACAGCCAAAATTTGGGGCCGAACGTAGACGGTCGATCAAATATCCAGAAATCCGTGGGCTAACATACACCGAAAATCGCGAAAATCGTAAATTCTCATTTGTGCAAAAAATAGTGATGCCGATCAAACAAAATGATAGGGCGCCCGTCACCAGCGCCCCGCGGGCTGCGCACAGCCAAAAGTTTGGGCCAAACGGAGACGGTCGATCAAATCTCCAGAAATCTGTGGGCTAACATTCACCGAAAACCGAGAAAATCGTAAATTGTCATTTATTCGAAAAATAGTGATGGCGATCAAATGAAATGTTAGGGCACTCGTCACCAGGCCCCGCAGGCTGCGTACAGCCAAAATTTGGGGCCAAACAGAGACGGTCGATCAAATCTCCAGAAATCCGTGGGCTAACATACACCGAAAATCGAGAAAATCGTAAATTCTCATTTATGCGGAAATTAGTGATGCCGATCAAACAAAATGATAGGGCGCCCGTCACTAGGCCCCGCAGGCGGGCACAGCCAAAATTTGGGACCAAACGGAGACGGTCAATCAAATCTCCAGAAATCCATGGGCTAACATACACCGAAAATCGAGAAAATCGTAAATTCTCATTTACGCAAAAAATAATGATGCCGATCAAACGAAATGATAGGGCGCCTGTCACCAGCATCCACGGGCTGCGCACAGCCAAAATTTGGGGCCGCACGGAGACGGTCGATCAAATCTCCAGAAATCCGTGGGCTAACATACACCGAAAATCGCGAAAATTGTAAATTCTCATTTATGCAAAAAATATTGATGCCAATCAAACGAAATGATAGGGCGCCTGTCACCAGGTCCCGCAGGCTGCGTACAACCAAAATTTGGGGCCGAACGGAGGCGGTCGATCAAATCTCCAGAAATCCGCGGGCTAACATACGCCGAAAATCGCGAAAATCGTAAATTCTCATTTACGCAAAAAATAGTGATGCCGATCAAACGAAATTATAGGGCGCCCGTCACCAGGCCCCGCAGCGTACAGCCAAAATTTGGGGCCAAACGGAGACGGTCGATCAAATCTCCAGTCGATCAAAACTCCAAAAATCCATGGGCTAACATACACCGAAAATCGAGAAAATCGTAAATTCTCATTTATGCGAAAAATAGTGATGCCGATCAAATGAAATGATAGGGCGCCCGTCACCAGGCCCCGCAAGCTGCGCACAGCCAAAATTTGGGGCCAAACGGAGGCGGTCGATCAAATATCCAGAAATCCGTGGGCTAACATTCACCGAAAATCCCGAAAATCATAAATTGTCATTTATTCGAAAAATAGTGATGCCGATCAAACGAAATGATAGGGCGCCCATCACCAAGCCCCGCAGGCTGCGCACAACCAAAATTTGGGGCCGAACGGAGGCGGTCGACTGAATCTCGAAAAATCCGTGGGCTAACATACACCGAAAATCGAGAAAATCGTAAATTCTCATTTGTTCGAAAAATAGTGATGCCGATCAAATGAAATGACAGGGCGCCCGTCACCAGGCCCCGCAGGCTGCGCACAGCCAAATTTGGGGCCAAACGGAGGCGGTCGATTAAATCTCCAAAAATCCGTAGGCTAACATACACCGAAAACCGAGAAAATGGTAAATTGTAATTTATTCAAAAAATAGTGATGCCGATCAAACGAGATGATAATGCGCCCGTCACCAGGCCTCGCAGGCTGCGCACAGCCAAAATTTGGGGCCAAACGGAGGCGGTCGTTCAAAACTCCAAAAATCCATGGGCTAACATACACCGAAAATCGAGAAAATCGTAAATTCTCATTTATGCGAAAAATAGTGATGCCGATCAAATGAAATGATAGGGCGCCCGTCACCAGGCCCCGTAAGCTACGCACAGCCAAAATTTGGGGCCAAACGGAGGCGGTCGATCAAATATCCAGAAATCTGTGGGCGTTAATTCACCGAAAATCCCGAAAATCATAAATTGTCATTTATTCAAAAAATTGTGATGCCGATCAAACGAAATGATAGGGCGCCCATCACCAAGCCCCGCAGGCTGCGCACAGCCAAAATTTGGGGCCGAACGGAGGCGGTCGACTGAATGTCGAAAAATCCGTGGGCTAACATACACCGAAAATTGAGAAAATCGTAAATTCTCATTTGTTCGAAAAATTGTGATGCCGATCAAATGAAATGACAGGGCGCCAGTCACCAGGCCCCGCAGGCTGCGCACAACCAAAATTTGGGGCCAAACGGAGGCGGTCGATTAAATCTCCAAAAATCCGTGGGCTAACATACACCGAAAACCGAGAAAATGGTAAATTGTAATTTATTCAAAAAATAGTGATGCCGATCAAACGAAATGATAATGCGCCTGTCACCAGGCCCCGCAGGCTGCGCACAGCCAAAATTTGGGGCCAAATGGAGGCGGTCGATCAAAACTCCAAAAATCCGTGGGCTAACATACACCGAAAATCGAGAAAATCGTAAATTCTCATTTACGCGAAAAATAGTGATGCCGATCAAATGAAATGATAGGGCGCCCGTCACCAGGCCCCGTAAGCTACGCACAGCCAAAATTTGGGGCCAAACGGAGGCGGTCGATCAAATATCCAGAAATCTGTGGGCGTTAATTCACCGAAAATCCTGAAAATCATAAATTATCATTTATTCGAAAAATAGTGATGCCGATCAAACGAAATGATAGGGCGCCCATCACCAAGCCCCACAGGCTGCGTACAGCCAAAATTTGGGGCCGAACGGAGGCGGTCGACTGAATCTCGAAAAATCCGTGGGCTAACATACACCGAAAATCGAGAAAATCGTAAATTCTCATTTGTTCGAAAAATAGTGATGCCGATCAAACGAAATGACAGGGCGCCCGTCACCAGGCCCCGCATGCTGCGCACAGCCATAATTTGGGGCCAAACGGAGGCGGTCGATCAAATCTCCAAAAATCCGTGGGCTAACATACACCGAAAACCGAGAAAATGGTAAATTGTAATTTATTCAAAAAATAGTGATGCCGATCAAACGAAATGATAATATGCCCGTCATCAGGCCCCGCAGGCTGCGCACAGCCAAAATTTGGGGCCAAACGGAGGCGGTCGATCAAAACTCCAAAAATCCGTGGGCTAACATACACCGAATATCGAGAAAATCGTAAATTCTCATTTATGCGAAAAATAGTGATGCCGATCAAATGAAATGATAGGGCGCCCATCACCAGGCCCTGCAAGCTGCGCACAGCCAAAATTTGGGGCCAAACGGAGGCGGTCGATCAAATATCCAGAAATCCGTGGGCTAACATTCACCGAAAATCCCGAAAATCATAAATTGTCATTTATTCGAAAAATAGTGATGCCGATCAAACGAAATGATAGGGCGCCCATCACCAAGCCCCGCAGGCTACGCACAGCCAAAATTTGGGGCCGAACGGAGGCGGTCGACTGAATCTCGAAAAATCCGTGGGCTAACATACACCGAAAATCGAGAAAATCATAAATTCTCATTTGTTCGAAAAATAGTGATGCCGATCAAACGAAATGATAGGGCGCCCGTCAACAGGCCCCGCAGGCTGCGCACAGCCAAAATTTGGGGCCAAACGGAGGCGGTCGATCAAATCTCCAAAAATCCGTGGGCTAACATACACCGAAAATCGAGAAAATGGTAAATTGTAATTTATTCAAAAAATAGTGATGCCGATCAAATGAAATGATAATGCGCCCGTCTCGAGGCCCCGCAGGCTGCGCACAGCCAAAATTTGGGGCCAAACGGAGGCGGTCGATCAAAACTCCAAAAATCTGTGGGCTAACATACACCGAAAATCGAGAAAATCGTAAATTCTCATTTATGCGAAAAATAGTGATGCCGATCAAATGAAATGATAGGGCGCCCGTCACGAGGCCCCGCAAGCTGCGCACAGCCAAAATTTGGGGCCAAACGGAGGCGGTCGATCAAATATCCAGAAATCTGTGGGCTAACATTCACCGAAAATCCCGAAAATCATAAATTGTCATTTATTCGAAAAATAGTGATGCCGATCAAATGAAATGATAGGGCGCCCGTCACCAAGCCCCATAGGCTGCGCACAGCCAAAATTTGGGGCCGAACGGATGTGGTCAACTGAATCTCGAAAAATCCGTGGGCTAACATACACCGAAAATCGAGAAAATCGTAAATTCTCATTTGTTCGAAAAATAGTGATGCCGATCAAACGAAATGACAGGGTGCCCGTCACCAGGCCCCGCAGGCTGCGCACAGCCAAAATTTGGGGCCAAACGGAGGCGGTCGATCAAATATCCAGAAATCTGTGGGCTAACATTCACCGAAAATCCCGAAAATCATAAATTGTCATTTATTCGAAAAATAGTGATGCCGATCAAATGAAATGATAGGGCGCCCGTCACCAAGCCCCACAGGCTGCGCACAGCCAAAATTTGGGGCCGAACGGATGTGGTCAACTGAATCTCGAAAAATCCGTGGGCTAACATACACCGAAAATCGAGAAAATCGTAAATTCTCATTTGTTCGAAAAATAGTGATGCCGATCAAACGAAATGACAGGGTGCCCGTCACCAGGCCCCCCAGGCTGCGCACAGCCAAAATTTCGGGCCAAACGGAGGCGGTCGATCAAAACTCAAAAAATCCGTGGGCTAACATACACCGAAAATCGAGAAAATTGTAAATTCTCATTTATGCGAAAAATAGTGATGCCGATCAAATGAAATGATAGGGCGCCCGTCACCAGGCCCCGCAAGCTGCGCACAGCCAAAATTTGGGGCCAAATGGAGGCGGTCGATCAAATATCCAGAAATCCGTGGGCGTTAATTCACCGAAAATCCCAAAAATCATAAATTGTCATTTATTCGAAAAATAGTGATGCCGATCAAATGAAATGATAGGGCGCCCATCACCAAGCCCCGCAGGCTACGCACAGCCAAAATTTGGGGCCGAACGGAGGTGGTCGACTGAATCTCGAAAAATCCGTGGGCTAACATACACCGAAAATCGAGAAAATCGTAAATTCTCATTTGTTCGAAACATAGTGATGCCGATCAAACGAAATGACAGGGCGCCCGTCACCAGGCCCCGCAGGCTGCGCACAGCCAAAATTTGGGGCCAAACGGAGGCGGTCGATCAAATCTCCAAAAATCCGTGGGCTAACATACACCGAAAACCGAGAAAATGGTAACTTGTAATTTATTCAAAAAATAGTGATGCCGATCAAACGAAATGATAATGCGCCCGTCACCAGGCCCCGCAGGCTGTGCACAGCCAAAATTTGGGGCCAAACGGAGGCGGTCGATCAAAACTCCAAAAATCCGTGGGCTAACATACACCGAAAATCGAGAAAATCGTAAATTCTCATTTATGCTAAAAATAGTGATGCCGATCAAATGAAATGATAGGGTGCCCGTCACCAGGCCCCGCAAGCTACGCACAGCCAAAATTTGGGGCCAAACGGAGGCGGTCGATCAAATATCCAGAAATCCATGGGCGTTAATTCACCGAAAATCCCGAAAATCATAAATTGTCATTTATTCGAAAAATAGTGATGCCGATCAAACGAAATGATAGGGCGCTCATCACCAAGCCCCGCAGGCTGCGCACAGCCAAAATTTGGGGCCGAACGGAGGCGGTCGACTGAATCTCGAAAAATCCGTGGGCTAACATACACCGAAAATCGAGAAAATCGTAAATTCTCATTTGTTCGAAAAATAGTGATGCCGATCAAATGAAATGACAGGGCGCCCGTCACCAGGCCCCGCAGGCTGCGCACAGCCAAAATTTGGGGCCAAACGGAGGCGGTCGATCAAATCTCCAAAAATCCGTGGGCTAACATACACCGAAAACCGAGAAAATGGTAAATTGTAATTTATTCAAAAAATAGTGATGCCGATCAAACGAAATGATAATGCGCCCGTCACGAGGCCCCGCAGGCTGCGCATAGCCAAAATTTGGGGCCAAACGGAGGCGGTCGATCAAAACTCCAAAAATCCGTGGGCTAACATACACCGAAAATCGAGAAAATCGTAAATTCTCATTTATACTAAAAATAGTGATGCCGATCAAATGAAATGATAGGGCGCCCGTCACCAGGCCCCGCAAGCTGCGCACAGCCAAAATTTGGGGCCAAACGGAGGCGGTCGATCAAATATCCAGAAATCCGTGGGCGTTAATTCACCGAAAATCCCGAAAATCATAAATTGTCATTTATTCGAAAAATAGTGATGCCGATCAAACGAAATGATAGGGCGCCGATCACCAAGCCCCGCAAGCGGCGCACAGCCAAAATTTGGGGCCGAACGGAGGCGGTCAACTGAATCTCGAAAAATCTGTGGGTTAACATACACCGAAAATCGAGAAAATGGTAAATTGTAATTTATTCAAAAAATAGTGATGCCGATCAAACGAAATGACAGGGTGCCCGTCACCAGGCCCCGCAGGCTGCGCACAGCCAAAATTTGGGGCCAAACGGAGGCGGTCGATCAAATCTCCAAAAATCCGTGGGCTAACATACACCGAAAACCGAGAAAATGGTAAATTGTAATTTATTCAAAAAATAGTGATGCCGATCAAATGAAATGATAATGCGCCGATCACCAAGCCCCGCAAGCGGCGCACAGCCAAAATTTGGGGCCAAATGGAGGCGGTCGACTGAATCTCAAAAAATCCGTGGGCTAACATACACCGAAAATCGAGAAAATCGTAAATTCTCATTTGTTCAAAAAATAGTGATGCCGATCAAACGAAATGACAGGGCGCCCGTCACCAGGCCCCGCAGGCTGCGCACAGCCAAAATTTGGGGCCAAACGGAGGCGGTCGACTGAAACTCGAAAAATCCGTGGGCTAACATACACCGAAAATTGAAAAAATCGTAAATTGTCATTTATTCAAAAAACAGTGATGCCGATCAAAAAAAATGATAGGGAGCCCGTCACCAAGCCCTGCAGGCTGCGCACAGCCAAAATTTGGGGACGAACGGAGACGGTCGATCAAATCTCCAGAAATCCGTGGGCTAACATACACCGAAAATCGAGAAAATCGTAAATTCTCATTTATGCGAAAAATAGTGATGCCGATCAAATGAAATGACAGGGCACCCGTCACCAGGCCCCGCAGGCTGCGCATAGCCAAAATTTGGGGCCGAATAGAGGCGGTCGATTGAAACTCGAAAAATCCGTGGGCTAACATACACCGAAAACCGAGAAAATGGTAAATTGTAATTTATTCAAAAAATAGTGATGCCGATCAAATGAAATGATAATGCGCCCGTCACCAGGCCCCGCAGGCTGCGCACAGCCAAAATTTGGGGCCGAACGGAGGCGGTCGATCAAGTATCCAGAAATCCGTGGGCTAACATTCACCGAAAATCTCGAAAATCATAAATTGTCATTTATTCGAAAAATAGTGATGCCGATCAAATGAAATGATAGGGCGCCCGTCACCAGGCCCCGCAAGCTACGCACAGCCAAAATTTGGGGCCAAACGGAGGCGGTCGATCAAATATCCAGAAATCCGTGGGCGTTAATTCACCGAAAATCCCAAAAATCATAAATCGTCATTTATTCGAAAAATAGTGATGCCGATCAAACGAAATGATAGGGCGCCCATCACCAAGCCCCGCAGGCTGCGCACAGACAAAATTTGGGGCTGAACGGAGGAGGTCGACTGAATCTCGAAAAATCCGAGGGCTAAGATACACCGAAAATCGAGAAAATCGTAAATTCTCATTTGTTCGAAAAATAGTGATGCCGATCAAATGAAATGACAGGGTGCCCGTCACCAGGCCCCGCAGGCTGCGCACAGCCAAAATTTGGGGCCAAACGGAGGCGGTCGATCAAATCTCCAAAAATCCGTGGGCTAACATACACCGAAAACCGAGAAAATGGTAAATTGTAATTTATTCAAAAAATAGTGATGCCGATCAAACAAAATGATAATGCGCCCGTCACCAGGCCCCGCAGGCTGCGCACAGCCAAAATTTGGGGCCAAACGGAGGCGGTCGATCAAAACTCCAAAAATCCGTGGGCTAACATACACCGAAAATCGAGAAAATCGTAAATTCTCATTTATACTAAAAATAGTGATGCCGATCAAATGAAATGATAGGGCGCCCATCACCAGGCCCCGCAAGCTGCGCACAGCCAAAATTTGGGGCCAAACGGAGGCGGTCGATCAAATATCCAGAAATCTGTGGGCGTTAATTCACCGAAAATCCCGAAAATCATAAATTGTCATTTATTCGAAAAATAGTGATGTCGATCAAACGAAATGATAGGGCGCCGATCACCAAGCCCCGCAAGCGGCGCACAGCCAAAATTTGGGGCCGAACGGAGGCGGTCGACTGAATCTCGAAAAATCCATGGGCTAACATACACCGAAAATCGAGAAAATCGTAAATTCTCATTTGTTCGAAAAATAGTGATGCCGATCAAACGAAATGACAGGGCGCCCGTCACCAGGCCCCGCAGGCTGCGCACAGCCAAAATTTGGGGCCAAATGGAGGCGGTCGATCAAATCTCCAAAAATCTGTGGGCTAACATACACCGAAAACCGAGAAAATGGTAAATTGTAATTTATTCAAAAAATAGTGATGCCGATCAAACGAAATGATAATGCGCCCGTCACCAGGCCCCGCAGGCTGCGCACAGCCAAAATTTGGGGCCAAACGGAGGCGGTCGTTCAAAACTCCAAAAATCCATGGGCTAACATACACCGAAAATCGAGAAAATCGTAAATTCTCATTTATGCGAAAAATAGTGATGCCGATCAAATGAAATGATAGGGCGCCCGTCACCAGGTCTCGCAAGCTGTGCACAGCCAAAATTTGGGGCCAAACGGAGGCGGTCGATCAAATATCCAGAAATCCGTGGGCTAACATTCACCGAAAATCCCGAAAATCATAAATTGTCATTTATTCGAAAAATAGTGATGCCGATCAAACGAAATGATAGGGCACCCATCACCAAGCCCCGCAGGCTGCGCACAACCAAAATTTGGGGCCGAACGGAGGCGGTCGACTGAATCTCGAAAAATCCGTGGGCTAACATACACCGAAAATCGAGAAAATCGTAAATTCTCATTTGTTCGAAAAATAGTGATGCCGATCAAACGAAATGACAGGGCGCCCGTCACCAGGCCCCGCAGGCTGCGCACAGCCAAATTTGGGGCCAAACGGAGGTGGTCGATCAAATCTCCAAAAATTCGTGGGCTAACATACACCGAAAATCGAGAAAATCGTAAATTCTCATTTGTTCGAAAAATAGTGATGCCGATCAAACGAAATGACAGGGCGCCCGTCACCAGGCCCCGCAGGCTGCGCACAGCCAAAATTTGGGGCCGAACGGAAGAGGTCGATCAAATATCCAGAAATCCCTGGGCTAACACGCACTGAAAAGTTTGAAAGTTAGCAACATAGGAGCACTATGCTAGTGTCGACAGGCCGGCCGACATCGGATGTCACATGCTAACCTATGTCGAGACCCAACGCCCTTCGATGAATGCCCAGCGATAGAAAATTTAAACTAAAACACCTATGCTTATCCTTATGATATAAAAAAAATCCTAGAGATTAGTGGTGGTAGTGCTGGCCTACCATGGTGGTGTCGGTTGTGGTGGGTCGTTAGGACGAGTTTTTAAATTAAAATTGTCAACCATATTGGAAAATATGTTGAAATGAGTGCGATAGAGGCATATTTTGGAAAAATGGCTCGGCCAAACCGCCTTTCGGCAGTTTGTCGAGATAAAGCTCGAAAAAATACACAAAATGAAAAAACAAATCGCGTAAAACGGATAATCCAGCCCAAAGTTATGATCATTTATATAATATGCCTCTAATAAACTATTTTTCCATCGATTATATTACAGTTTTAACAACATTATGTAAGATCTCATCAAAAGACTTGCATCTCGGCAGTTCTTATTTTGTTAATAAAGAGCTAACACACACCAAAAATCGCAAAAATCGTAAATTCTCGTTTATGCAAAAAATAGTGATGCCGATCAAACAAAATGATAGGACTATCTAAATTCTGATTTCTTTATGTACTATACTGATTCTTTACTGATTACCATAATGAATTGATTTAAAACCGAAGTGGGGCTTATATATAATAGAAACAATAAATCGCATTTCTGAATTACATTTTATAAGTCGTATTTTGCCTTGCAACGCGCCGACTTGCCGCTTGTCCGATCTTTCCCCGTGCCTTTTTCTAGCATGTATGTATTTCAAATACTTTTAACCAACATGCGAATAGGCCATCTATATGCTAGAAATTTACGGGGTGTAACAGCGGATCAAACGAAATGATAATGCGCCCATCACCAGGCCCCGCAGGTTGCGCACAGCCAAAATTTGGGGCCAAACGGAGGCGGTCGACTGAAACTAGAAAAATCCGTGGGCTAACATACACCGAAAATCGAGAAAATCGTAAATTGTCATTTATTCAAAAAATAGTGATGCCGATCAAAAGAAATGATAGGGAGCCCGTCACCAAGCCCCGCAGGCTGCGCACAGCCAAAATTTGGGGACGAACGGAGACGGTCAACTGAATCTCGAAATATTCGTGGGCTAACAAACACCGAAAATCGAGAAAATCGTAAATTCTCATTTGTTCGAAAAATAGTGATGCCGATCAAACGAAATGACAGGGCGCCCGTCACCAGGCCCCGTAGGCTGCGCACAGCCAAAATTTGGGGCCAAAGGGAGGCGGTCGATCAAATCTCCAAAAATCTGTGGGCTTACACCGAAAACCGAGAAAATGGTAAATTGTAATTTGTTCAAAAAATAGTGATGCCGATCAAACGAAATGATAATGCGCCCGTCACCAGGCCCCGCAGGCTGCGCACAGCCAAAATTTGGGGCCAAACGGAGGAGGTCGATCAAAACTCGAAAAATTCGTGGGCTAACATACACCGAAAATCGAAAAATCGTAAATTCTCATTTATGCAAAAAATAGTGATGCCGATCAAATAAAATGATAGGGCGCCCGTCACCAGGCCCCGCAAGCTGCGCACAGCCAAAATTTGGGGCCAAACGGAGGCGGTCGATCACATATCCAGAAATCCGTGGGCGTTAATTCACCGAAAATCCCGAAAATCATAAATTGTCATTTATTCAAAAAATAGTGATGCCGATCAAATGAAATGATAGGGCGCCCATCACCAAGCCCCGCAGGCTGCGCACAGCCAAAATTTGGGGCCGAACGGAGGCGGTCGACTGAATCTCGAAAAATCCGTGGACTAACATACACCGAAAATCGAGAAAATCGTAAATTCTCATTTGTTCGAAAAATAGTTATACCGATCAAACGAAATGACTGGGCGCCCGTCACCAGGCCCCGCAAGCTGCGCACAGCCAAAATTTGGGGCCGAACGGAGGAGGTCGATCAAATATCCAGAAATCCCTGGGCTAACACGCACTGAAAAGTTTGAAAGTTAGCAACATAGGAGCACTATGCTAGTGTCGACAGGCCGGCCGACATCGGATGTCACATGCTAACCTATGTCGAGACACAACGCCCTTCGATGAATGCCCAGCGATAGAAAATTTAAACTAAAACACCTATTCTTATCCTTATGATATAAAAAAATCCTAGAGATTAGTGGTGGTAGTGCTGGCCTACCATGGTCGCTTGCCATGGTGGTGTCGGTTGTGGTGGGTCGTTAGGACCAGTTTTTAAATTAAAATTGTCAACCATATTGGGAAATATGTTGAAATGAGTGCGATAGAGGCATATTTTGGAAAAATGGCTCGGCCAAACCGCCTTTCGGCCGTTTGTCGAGATAGATCTCGAAAAAATACACAAAATGAAAAAAAAATCGCGTAAAACGGATAATCCAGCCCAAAGTTATGATCATTTATATAATATGCCTCTAATAAACTATTTTTCCATCGATTATATTACAGTTTTAACAACATTATGTAAGATCTCATCAAAAGACTTGCATCTCGGCAGTTCTTATTTTGTTAATAAAGAGCTAACACACACCAAAAATCGCGAAAATCGTAAATTCTCGTTTATGCAAAAAATAGTGATGCCGATCAAACGAAATGATAGGACTATCTAAATTCTGATTTCTTTATGTACTATACTGATTCTTTACTGATTACCATAATGAATTGATTTAAAACCGAAGTGGGGCTTATATATAATAGAAACAATAAATCGCATTTAGGGAATGCGACTTATAAGTCGCATTTTCTGAATGCGATTTATAAGTCGCATTTCTGAATTACATTTTATAAGTCGTATTTTGCCTTGCAACGCGCCGACTTGCCGCTTGTCCGATCTTTCCCCGTGCCTTTTTCTAGCATGTATGTATTTCAAATACTTTTAACCAACACGCGAATAGGCCATCTATATGCTAGAAATTTACGGGGTGTAACAGCGGATCAAACGAAATGATAATGCGCCCATCACCAGGCCCCGCAGGCTGCGCACAGCCAAAATTTGGGGCCAAACGGAGGCGGTCGACTGAAACTAGAAAAATCCGTGGGCTAACATACACCGAAAATCGAGAAAATCGTAAATTGTCATTTATTCAAAAAATAGTGATGCCGATCAAAAGAAATGATAGGGAGCCCGTCACCAAGCCCCGTAGGCTGCGCACAGCCAAAATTTGGGGACGACCGGAGACGGTCAACTGAATCTCGAAAAATCCGTGGGCTAACAAACACCGAAAATCGAGAAAATCGTAAATTCTCATTTGTTCGAAAAATAGTGATGCCGATCAAACGAAATGACAGGGCGCCCGTCACCAGGCCCCATAGGCTGCGCACAGCCAAAATTTGGGGCCAAACGGAGGCGGTCGATCAAATCTCCAAAAATCTGTGGGCTAACATACACCGAAAACCGAGAAAATGGTAAATTGTAATTTGTTCAAAAAATAGTGATGCCGATCAAACGAAATGATAATGCGCCCGTCACCAGGCCCCGCAGGCTGCGCACAGCCAAAATTTGGGGCCAAACGGAGGAGGTCGATCAAAACTCGAAAAATCCGTGGGCTAACATACACCGAAAATCGAAAAATCGAAAATTCTCATTTATGCAAAAAATAGTGATGCCGATCAAATAAAATGATAGGGCGCCCGTCACCAGGCCCCGCAAGCTGCGCACAGCCAAAATTTGGGGCCAAACGGAGGCGGTCGATCACATATCCAGAAATCCGTGGGCGTTAATTCCCCGAAAATCCCGAAAATCATAAATTGTCATTTATTCAAAAAATAGTGATGCCGATCAAACGAAATGATAGGGCGCCCATCACCAAGCCCCGCAGGCTGCCCACAGCCAAAATTTGGGGCCGAACGGAGGCGGTCGACTGAATCTCGAAAAATCCGTGGACTAACATACACCGAAAATTGAGAAAATCGTAAATTCTCATTTGTTCGAAAAATAGTTATGCCGATCAAACGAAATGACTGGGCGCCCGTCACCAGGCCCCGCAAGCTGCGCACAGCCAAAATTTGGGGCCGAACGGAGGAGGTCGATCAAATATCCAGAAATCCCTGGGCTAACACGCACTGAAAAGTTTGAAAGTTAGCAACATAGGAGCACTATGCTAGTGTCGACAGGCCGTCCGACATCGGATGTCACATGCTAACCTATGTCGAGACACAACGTCCTTCGATGAATGCCCAGCGATAGAAAATTTAAACTAAAACACCTATTCTTATCCTTATGATATAAAAAAATCCTAGAGATTAGTGGTGGTAGTGCTGGCCTACCATGGTCGCTTGCCATGGTGGTGTCGGTTGTGGTGGGTCGTTAGGACCAGTTTTTAAATTAAAATTGTCAACCATATTGGGAAATATGTTGAAATGAGTGCGATAGAGGCATATTTGGAAAAATGGCTCGGCCAAACCGCCTTTCAGCCATTTGTCGAGATAGATCTCGAAAAAATACACAAAATGAAAAAAAAATCGCGTAAAACGGATAATCCAGCCCAAAGTTATGATCATTTATATAATATGCCTCTAATAAACTATTTTTCCATCGATTATATTACAGTTTTAACAACATTATGTAAGATCTCATCAAAAGACTTGCATCTCGGCAGTTTTTATTTTGTTAATAAAGAGCTAACACACACCAAAAATCGCGAAAATCGTAAATTCTCGTTTATGCAAAAAATAGTGATGCCGATCAAACGAAATGATAGGACTATCTAAATTCTGATTTCTTTATGTACTATACTGATTCTTTACTGATTACCATAATGAATTGATTTAAAACCGAAGTGGGGCTTATATATAATAGAAACAATAAATCGCATTTCTGAATTACATTTTATAAGTCGTATTTTGCCTTGCAACGCGCCGACTTGCCGCTTGTCCGATCTTTCCCCGTGCCTTTTTCTAGCATGTATGTATTTCAAATACTTTTAACCAACACGCGAATAGGCCATCTATATGCTAGAAATTTACGGGGTGTAACAGCGGATCAAACGAAATGATAATGCGCCCATCACCAGGCCCCGCAGGCTGCGCACAGCCAAAATTTGGGGCCAAACGGAGGCGGTCGACTGAAACTAGAAAAATCCGTGGGCTAACATACACCGAAAATCTAGAAAATCGTAAATTGTCATTTATTCAAAAAATAGTGATGCCGATCAAAAGAAATGATAGGGAGCCCGTCACCAAGCCCCGCAGGCAGCGCACAGCCAAAATTTGGGGACGAACGGAGACGGTCAACTGAATCTCGAAAAATCCGTGGGCTAATAAACACCGAAAATCGAGAAAATCGTAAATTCTCATTTGTTCGAAAAATAGTGATGCCGATCAAACGAAATGACAGGGCGCCCGTCACCAGGCCCCGTAGGCTGCGCACAGCCAAAATTTGGGGCCAAACGGAGGCGGTCGATCAAATCTCCAAAAATCTGTGGGCTAACATACACCGAAAATCGAGAAAATGGTAAATTGTAATTTGTTCAAAAAATAGTGATGCCGATCAAACGAAATGATAATGCGCCCGTCACCAGGCCCCGCAGGCTGCGCACAGCCAAAATTTGGGGCCAAACGGAGGAGGTCGATCAAAACTCGAAAAATCTGTGGGCTAACATACACCGAAAATCGAAAAATCGTAAATTCTCATTTATGCAAAAAATAGTGATGCCGATCAAATAAAATGATAGGGCGCCCGTCACCAGGCCCCGCAAGCTGCGCACAGCCAAAATTTGGGGCCAAACGGAGGCGGTCGATCACATATCCAGAAATCCGTGGGCGTTAATTCACCGAAAATCCTGAAAATCATAAATTGTCATTTATTCAAAAAATAGTGATGCCGATCAAACGAAATGATAGGGCGCCCATCACCAAGCCCCGCAGGCTGCGCACAGCCAAAATTTGGGGCCGAACGGAGGCGGTCGACTGAATCTCGAAAAATCCGTGGACTAACATACACCGAAAATCGAGAAAATCGTAAATTCTCATTTGTTCGAAAAATAGTTATGCTGATCAAACGAAATGACTGGGTGCCCGTCACCAGGCCCCGCAAGCTGCGCACAGCCAAAATTTGGGGCCGAACGGAGGAGGTCGATCAAATATCCAGAAATCCCTGGGCTAACACGCACTGAAAAGTTTGAAAGTTAGCAACATAGGAGCACTATGCTAGTGTCGACAGGCCGGCCGACATCGGATGTCACATGCTAACCTATGTCGAGACACAACGCCCTTCGATGAATGCCCAGCGATAGAAAATTTAAACTAAAACACCTATTCTTATCCTTATGATATAAAAAAATCCTAGAGATTAGTGGTGGTAGTGCTGGCCTACCATGGTCGCTTGCCATGGTGGTGTCGGTTGTGGTGGGTCGTTAGGACCAGTTTTTAAATTAAAATTGTCAACCATATTGGGAAATATGTTGAAATGAGTGCGATAGAGGCATATTTTGGAAAAATGGCTCGGCCAAACCGCCTTTCGGCCGTTTGTCGAGATAGATCTCGAAAAAATACACAAAATGAAAAAAGAATCACGTAAAACGGATAATCCAGCCCAAAGTTATGATCATTTATATAATATGCCTCTAATAAACTATTTTTCCATCGATTATATTACAGTTTTAACAACATTATGTAAGATCTCATCAAAAGACTTGCATCTCGGCAGTTCTTATTTTGTTAATAAAGAGCTAACACACACCAAAAATCGCGAAAATCGTAAATTCTCGTTTATGCAAAAAATAGTGATGCCGATCAAACGAAATGATAGGACTATCTAAATTATGATTTCTTTATGTACTATACTGATTCTTTACTGATTACCATAATGAATTGATTTAAAACCGAAGTGGGGCTTATATATAATAGAAACAATAAGTCGCATTCAGGGAATGCGACTTATAAGTCGCATTTTCTGAATGCGATTTATAAGTCGCATTTCTGAATTACATTTTATAAGTCGTATTTTGCCTTGCAACGCGCCGACTTGCCGCTTGTCCGATCTTTCCCCGTGCCTTTTTCTAGCATGTATGTATTTCAAATACTTTTAACCAACACGCGAATAGGCCATCTATATGCTAGAAATTTACGGGGTGTAACAGCGGATCAAACGAAATGATAATGCGCCCATCACCAGGCCCTGCAGGCTGCGCACAGCCAAAATTTGGGGCCAAACGGAGGCGGTCGACTGAAACTAGAAAAATCCGTGGGCTAACATACACCGAAAATCGAGAAAATCGTAAATTGTCATTTATTCAAAAAATAGTGATGCCGATCAAAAGAAATGATAGGGAGCCCGTCACCAAGCCCCGCAGGCTGCACACAGCCAAAATTTGGGGACGAACGGAGACGGTCAACTGAATCTCGAAAAATCCGTGGGCTAACAAACACCGAAAATCGAGAAAATCGTAAATTCTCATTTGTTCGAAAAATAGTGATGCCGATCAAACGAAATGACAGGGCGCCCGTCACCAGGCCCCGTAGGCTGCGCACAGCCAAAATTTGGGGCCAAACGGAGGCGGTCGATCAAATCTCCAAAAATCTGTGGGCTAACATACACCGAAAACCGAGAAAATGGTAAATTGTAATTTGTTCAAAAAATAGTGATGCCGATCAAACGAAATGATAATGCGCCCGTCACCAGGCCCCGCAGGCTGCGCACAGCCAAAATTTGGGGCCAAACGGAGGAGGTCGATCAAAACTCGAAAAATCCGTGGGCTAACATACACCGAAAATCGAAAAATCGTAAATTCTCATTTATGCAAAAAATAGTGATGCCGATCAAATAAAATGATAGGGCGCCCGTCACCAGGCCCCGCAAGCTGCGCACAGCCAAAATTTGGGGCCAAACGGAGGCGGTCGATCACATATCCAGAAATCCGTGGGCGTTAATTCACCGAAAATCCTGAAAATCATAAATTGTCATTTATTCAAAAAATAGTGATGCCGATCAAACGAAATGATAGGGCGCCCATCACCAAGCCCCGCAGGCTGCGCACAGCCAAAATTTGGGGCCGAACGGAGGCGGTCGACTGAATCTCGAAAAATTCGTGGACTAACATACACCGAAAATCGAGAAAATCGTAAATTCTCATTTGTTCGAAAAATAGTTATGCTGATCAAACGAAATGACTGGGTGCCCGTCACCAGGCCCCGCAAGCTGCGCACAGCCAAAATTTGGGGCCGAAAGGAGGAGGTCGATCAAATATCCAGAAATCCCTGGGCTAACACGCACTGAAAAGTTTGAAAGTTAGCAACATAGGAGCACTATGCTAGTGTCGACAGGCCGGCCGACATCGGATGTCACATGCTAACCTATGTCGAGACACAACGCCCTTCGATGAATGCCCAGCGATAGAAAATTTAAACTAAAACACCTATTCTTATCCTTATGATATAAAAAAATCCTAGAGATTAGTGGTGGTAGTGCTGGCCTACCATGGTCGCTTGCCATGGTGGTGTCGATTGTGGTGGGTCGTTAGGACCAGTTTTTAAATTAAAATTGTCAACCATATTGGGAAATATGTTGAAATGAGTGCGATAGAGGCATATTTTGGAAAAATGGCTCGGCCAAACCGCCTTTCGGCCGTTTGTCGAGATAGATCTCGAAAAAATACACAAAATGAAAAAAGAATCGCGTAAAACGGATAATCCAGCCCAAAGTTATGATCATTTATATAATATGCCTCTAATAAACTATTTTTCCATCGATTATATTACAGTTTTAACAACATTATGTAAGATCTCATCAAAAGACTTGCATCTCGGCAGTTCTTATTTTGTTAATAAAGAGCTAACACACACCAAAAATCGCGAAAATCGTAAATTCTCGTTTATGCAAAAAATAGTGATGCCGATCAAACGAAATGATAGGACTATCTAAATTCTGATTTCTTTATGTACTATACTGATTCTTTACTGATTACCATAATGAATTGATTTAAAACCGAAGTGGGGCTTATATATAATAGAAACAATAAATCGCATTCAGGGAATGCGACTTATAAGTCGCATTTTCTGAATGCGATTTATAAGTCGCATTTCTGAATTACATTTTATAAGTCGTATTTTGCCTTGCAACGCGCCGACTTGCCGCTTGTCCGATCTTTTCCCGTGCCTTTTTCTAGCATGTATGTATTTCAAATACTTTTAACCAACACGCGAATAGGCCATCTATATGCTAGAAATTTACGGGGTGTAACAGCGGATCAAACGAAATGATAATGCGCCCATCACCAGGCCCCGCAGGCTGCGTACAGCCAAAATTTGGGGCCAAACGGAGGCGGTCGACTGAAACTAGAAAAATCCGTGGGCTAACATACACCGAAAATCGAGAAAATCGTAAATTGTCATTTACTCAAAAAATAGTGATGCCGATCAAAAGAAATGATAGGGAGCCCGTCACCAAGCCCCGCAGGCTGCGCACAGCCAAAATTTGGGGACGAACGGAGACGGTCAACTGAATCTCGAAAAATCCGTGGGCTAACAAACACCGAAAATCGAGAAAATCGTAAATTCTCATTTGTTCGAAAAATAGTGATGCCGATCAAACGAAATGATAGGGCGCCCGTCACCAGGCCCCGTAGGCTGCGCACAGCCAAAATTTGGGGCCAAACGGAGGCGGTCGATCAAATCTCCAAAAATCTGTGGGCTAACATACACCGAAAACCGAGAAAATGGTAAATTGTAATTTGTTCAAAAAATAGTGATGCCGATCAAACGAAATGATAATGCGCCCGTCACCAGGCCCCGCAGGCTGCGCACAGCCAAAATTTGGGGCCAAACGGAGGAGGTCGATCAAAACTCGAAAAATCCGTGGGCTAACATACACCGAAAATCGAAAAATCGTAAATTCTCATTTATGCAAAAAATAGTGATGCCGATCAAATAAAATGATAGGGCGCCCGCCACCAGGCCTCGCAAGCTGCGCACAGCCAAAATTTGGGGCCAAACGGAGGCGGTCGATCACATATCCAGAAATCCGTGGGCGTTAATTCACCGAAAATCCTGAAAATCATAAATTGTCATTTATTCAAAAAATAGTGATGCCGATCAAACGAAATGATAGGGCGCCCATCACCAAGCCTCGCAGGCTGCGCACAGCCAAAATTTGGGGCCGAACGGAGGCGGTCGACTGAATCTCGAAAAATCCGTGGACTAACATACACCGAAAATCGAGAAAATAGTAAATTCTTATTTGTCCGAAAAATAGTGATGCCGATCAAACGAAATGACAGGGCGCCCGTCACCAGGCCCCGCAGGCTGCGCACAGCCAAAATTTGGGGCCAAACGGAGGCGGTCGATCAAATCTCCAAAAATCCGTGGGCTAACATACACCGAAAACCGAGAAAATGGTAAATTGTAATTTATTCAAAAAATAGTGATGCTGATCAAACGAAATGATAATGCGCCCGTCACCAGGCCCCGCAGACTGTGCATAGCCAAAATTTGGGGTCAAACGGAGGCGGTCGATCAAAACTCCAAAAATCCGTGGGCTAACATACACCGAAAATCGAGAAAATCGTAAATTCTCATTTATGCTAAAAATAGTGATGCCGATCAAATGAAATGATAGGGCGCCCGTCACCAGGCCCCGCAAGCTATGCACAGCCAAAATTTGGGGCCAAACGGAGGCGGTCGATCAAATATCCAGAAATCCGTGGGCGTTAATTCACCGAAAATCCTGAAAATCATAAATTATCATTTATTCGAAAAATAGTGATGCCGATCAAACGAAATGATAGGGCGCCCATCACCAAGCCCCGCAGGCTGCGTACA
Source organism: Datura wrightii (assembly GCA_035772735.1). Lineage (NCBI taxonomy): Eukaryota > Viridiplantae > Streptophyta > Magnoliopsida > Solanales > Solanaceae > Datura > Datura wrightii. The sequence goes on from JASDFA010000003.1 coordinate 168,800,964, forward strand.
GCCAAAATTTGGGGCCGAACGGAGGCGGTCGACTGAATCTCGAAAAATCCGTGGGCTAACATACACCGAAAATCGAGAAAATCGTAAATTCTCATTTGTTCAAAAAATAGTGATGCCGATCAAATGAAATGACAGGGCGCCCATCACCAGGCCCCGCAGGCTGCGCACAGCCAAAATTTGGGGCCAAACGGAGGCGGTCGATCAAATCTCCAAAAATCCGTGGGCTAACATACACCGAAAACCGAGAAAATGGTAAATTGTAATTTATTCAAAAAATAGTGATGCCGATCAAACGAAATGATAATGCGCCCGTCACCACGCCCCGCAGGCTGCGCACAGCCAAAATTTGGGGCCAAACGGAGGCGGTCGATCAAAACTCCAAAAATCCATGGGCTAACATACACCGAAAATCGAGAAAATCGTAAATTCTCATTTATGCGAAAAATAGTGATGCCGATCAAATGAAATGATAGGGCGCCCGTCACCAGGCCCCGCAAGCTGTGCACAGCCAAAATTTGGGGCCAAACGGAGGCGGTTGATCAAATATCCAGAAATCCGTGGGCTAACATTCACCAAAAATCCCGAAAATCATAAATTGTCATTTATTCGAAAAATAGTGATGCCGATCAAACGAAATGATAGGGCGCCCATCACCAAGCCCCGCAGGCTGCGCACAGCCAAAATTTGGGGCCGAACGGAGGCGGTCGACTGAATCTCGAAAAATCTGTGGGCTAACATACCCCGAAAAGCGAGAAAATCGTAAATTCTCATTTGTTCGAAAAATAGTGATGCCGATCAAACGAAATGACAGGGCGCCCGTCACCAGGCCCCACAGGCTGTGCACAGCCAAATTTGGGGCCAAACGGAGGCGGTCGATCAAATCTCCAAAAATTCATGGGCTAACATACACCGAAAATCGAGAATATCGTAAATTCTTATTTGTTCAAAAAATAGTGATGCCGATCAAACGAAATGACAGGGCGCCCGTCACCAGGCCCCGCAGGCTGCGCACAGCCAAAATTTGGGGCCGAACGGAGGCGGTCGATCAAATATCCAGAAATCCCTGGGCTAACACGCACTGAAAAGTTTGAAAGTTAGCAACATAGGAGCACTATGCTAGTGTCGACAGGCCGGCCGACATCGGATGTCACATGCTAACCTATGTCGAGACCCAACGCCCTTCGATGAATGCCCAGCGATAGAAAATTTAAACTAAAACACCTATTCTTATCCTTATGATATAAAAAAATCCTAGAGATTAGTGGTGGTAGTGCTGGCCTACCATGGTCGCTTGAAATGGTGGTGTCGGTTGTGGTGGGTCGTTAGGACCAGTTTTTAAATTAAAATTGTCAATCATATTGGGAAATATATTGAAATGAGTGCGATAGAGGCATATTTTGGAAAAATGTCTCGGCCAAACCGCCAAAAGGCGGTTTGTCGAGATAGATCTCGAAAAAATACACAAAATGAAAAAAAAAATCGCGTAAAACGGATAATCCAACCCAAAGTTATGATCATTTATATAATATGCCTCTAATAAACTATTTTTCCATCGATTATATTACAGTTTTAACAACATTATGTAAGATCTCATCAAAAGACTTGCATCTCGACAGTTCTTATTTTGTTAATAAAGAGCTAACACACACCAAAAATCGCGAAAATCGTAAATTCTCGTTTATGCAAAAAATAGTGATGCCGATCAAACGAAATGATAGGACTATCTAAATTCTGATTTTTTTCTGTACTATACTGATTCTTTACTGATTACCGTAATGAATTGATTTAAAACCGAAGTGGGGCTTATATATAATAGAAACAATAAATCGCATTTAGGGAGTGCAACTTATAAGTCGCATTTCCTAAATGCGATTTATAAGTCGCATTTCTGAATTGCGTTTTATAAGTCGTATTTTGCCTTGCAACGCGCCGACTTGCCGCTTGTCCGATCTTTCCCCGTGCCTTTTTCTAGCATGTATGTATTTCAAATACTTTTAACCAACACGCGAATAGGCCATCTATATGCTAGAAATTTACGGGGTGTAACAGCGGATCAAACGAAATGATAATGCGCCCGTCACCAGGCCCCGCAGGCTGCGCACAGCCAAAATTTGAGACCAAACGGAGGCGGTCGACTGAAACTCGAAAAATCCGTGGGCTAACATACACCGAAAATTGAGAAAATCGTAAATTGTCATTTATTCAAAAAATAGTGATGCCGATCAAAAGAAATGATAGGGAGCCCGTCACCAAGCCCTGCAGGCTGCGCACAGCCAAAATTTGGGGACGAACGGAGACGGTCGATCAAATCTCCAGAAATCTGTGGGCTAAAATACACCCAAAATCGAGAAAATCGTAAATTCTCATTTATGCGAAAAATAGTGATGCCGATCAAACGAAATGACAGGGCGCCCGTCACCAGGCCCCGCAGGCTGCGCACAGCCAAAATTTGGGGCCGAATAGAGGCGGTCGATTGAAACTCGAAAAATCCGTGGGCTAACATACACCGAAAACCGAGAAAATGGTAAATTGTAATTTATTCAAAAAATAGTGATGCCGATCAAACGAAATGATAATGCGCCCGTCACCAGGCCCCGCAGGCTGCGCACAGCGAAAATTTGGGGCCGAACGGAGGCGGTCGATCAAGTATCCAGAAATCCGTGGGCTAACATTCACCGAAAATCCCGAAAATCATAAATTGTCATTTATTCGAAAAATAGTTATGCCGATCAAATGAAATGATAGGGCGCCCGTCACCAGGCCCCGCAAGCTGCGCACAGCCAAAATTTGGGGCCAAACGGAGGCGGTCGATCAAATATCAGGAAATCCCTGGGCTAACATTCACCGAAAATCCCGAAAATCATATATTGTCATTTATTCGAAAAATAGTGATGCTGATCAAACGAAATGATAGGGCGCCCATCACAAAGGCCCGCAGGGCTGTGCACAGCCAAAATTTGGGTCCGAACGGAGGCGGTCGACTGAATCTCGAAAAATCCGTGGGCTAACATACACCGAAAATCGAGAAAATCGTAAATTCTCATTTGTTCGAAAAATAGTGATGCCGATCAAATGAAATGACAGGGCGCCCGTCACAAGGCCCCGCAGGCTACGCAATTCCAAAATTTAGGGCCGAACGGAGGCGGTCGATCAAGTATCCAGAAATTCGTGGGCTAACATTCACCGAAAATCCCGAAAATCATAAATTGTCATTTATTCGAAATATAGTGATGCCGATCAAACGAAATAATAGGGCGCCCGTCACCAAGCCCCGTAGGCTGCGCACAGCCAAAATTTGGGGCCGAACGGAGGTGGTCAACTGAATCTCGATAAATCCGTGGGCTAACATACACCGAAAATCGAGAAAATCGTAAATTCTCATTTGTTCGAAAAATAGTGATGCCGATCAAACAAAATGACAGGGCGCCCGTCACCAGGCCCCGCAGGCTGCGTACAGCCAAAATTTGGCGCCAAACGGAGGCGGTCGATCAAATCTCCAAAAATCCGTGGGCTAACATACACCGAAAACCGAGAAAATGGTAAATTGTAATTTATTCAAAAAATAGTGATGCTGATCAAACGAAATGATAATGCGCCCGTCAACAGGCCCCGCAGGCTGCGCACAGCCAAAATTTGGGGCCAAACGGAGGCGGTCGATCAAATCTCCAAAAATCCATGGGCTAACATACACCGAAAACCGAGAAAATGGTAAATTGTAATTTATTCAAAAAATAGTGATGCCGATCAAACGAAATGATAATGCGCCCGTCAACAGGCCCCGCAGGCTGCGCACAGCCAAAATTTGGGGCCAAACGGAGGCGGTCGATCAAGTATCCAGAAATCCGTGGGCTAACATTCACCGAAAATCCCGAAAATCATAAATTGTCATTTATTCGAAAAATAGTGATGCCGATCAAACAAAATAATAGGGCGCCCGTCACCAAGCCCCGCAGGCTGCGCACAGCCAAAATTTGGGGCCGAACGGAGGTGGTCAACTGAATCTCGAAAAATCCGTGGGCTAACATACATCGAAAATTGAGAAAATCGTAAATTCTCATTTGTTCGGAAAATAGTGATGTCGATCAAACGAAATGACAGGGCGCCCGTCACCAGGCCCTGCAGGCTGCGCACAGCCAAAATTTGGCGCCAAACAGAGGCGGTCGATCAAATCTCCAAAAATCCGTGGGCTAACATACACCGAAAACCGAGAAAATGGTAAATTGTAATTTATTAAAAAAATAGTGATTCCGATCAAACGAAATGATAATGCGCCCGTCAACAGGCCCCGCAGGCTGCGCACAGCCAAAATTTGGGGCCAAACGGAGGCGGTCGATCAAATCTCCAAAAATCCGTGGGCTAACATACACCGAAAACCGAGAAAATGGTAAATTGTAATTTATTCAAAAAATAGTGATGCCGATCAAACGAAATGATAATGCGCCCGTCAACAGGCCCCGCAGGCTGCACACAGCCAAAATTTGGGGCCAAACGGAGGCGGTCGATCAAAACTCCAAAAATCCGTTGGCTAACATACACCGAAAATCGAGAAAATCGTAAATTCTCGTTTATGCGAAAAATAGTGATGCCGATCAAATGAAATGATAGGGCGCCCGTCACCAGGCCCCGCAAGCTGCGCACAGCCAAAATTTGGGGCCAAACGGAGGCGGTCGATCAAATATCCAGAAATCCGTGGGCTAACATTCACCGAAAATCCCGAAAATCATAAATTGTCATTTGTTCGAACAATAGTGATGCCGATCAAACAAAATGACAGGGCGCCCGTCACCAGGCCTCGCAGGCTGCGCACATCCAAAATTTTGGGCCGAACGGAGGCGGTCGACTGAATCTCGAAAAATCCGTGGGCTAACATACACTGAAAATCGAGAAAATCGTAAATTCTCATTTGTTCGAAAAATAGTGATGCCGATCAAACGAAATGACAGGGCGCCCGTCACCAGGCCCCGCAGGCTGCGCACAGCCAAAATTTGGGGCCAAACGGAGGCGGTCGATCAAATCTCAAAAAATCCGTGGGCTAACATACACCGAAAATCGAGAAAATCATAAATTCTCATTTGTTCGAAAAATAGTGATGCCGATCAAACGAAATGAGAGGGCGCCCGTCACCAGGCCCCGCAGGCTGCGCACAGCCAAAAATTGGGGCCGAACGGAGGCGGTCGATCAAATATCCAGAAATCCCTGGGCTAAGACGCACTGAAAAGTTTGAAAGTTAGCAACATAGGAGCACTATGCTAGTGTCGACAGGCCGGCCGACATCGGATGTCACATGCTAACCTATGTCGAGACCCAACGCCCTTCGATGAATGCCCAGCGATAGAAAATTTAAACTAAAACACCTATGCTTATCCTTATGATATAAAAAAAATCCTAGAGATTAGTGGTGGTAGTGCTGGCCTACCATGGTCGCTTGCCATGGTGGTGTCGGTTGTGGTGGGTCGTTAGGACGAGTTTTTTAAATTAAAATTGTCAACCATATTGGGAAATATGTTGAAATGAGTGCGATAGAGGCATATTTTGGAAAAATGGCTCGGCCAAACCGCCTTTCGGCAGTTTGTCGAGATAGATCGCGTAAAACGGATAATCCAGCCCAAAGTTATGATCATTTATATAATATGCCTCTAATAAACTATTTTTCCATCGATTATATTACAGTTTTAACAACATTATGTAAGATCTCATCAAAAGACTCTCATCTCGGCAGTTCTTATTTTGTTAATATAGAGCTAACACACACCAAAAATCGCGAAAATCGTAAATTCTCGTTTATGCAAAAAATAGTGATGCCGATCAAATGAAATGATAGGACTATCTAAATTCTGATTTCTTTCTGTACTATAATGATTCTTTACTGATTACCGTAATGAATTGATTTAAAACCGAAGTGGGGCTTATATATAATAGAAACAATAAATCGTATTTTGCCTTGCAACGCGCCGACTTGCCGCTTGTCCGATCTTTCCCCATGCCTTTTTCTAGCATGTATGTATTTCAAATACTCTTAACCAACACGCGAATAGGCCATCTATATGCTAGATATTTACGGGGTGTAACAGCGGATCAAACGAAATGATAATGCGCCCGTCACCAGGCCTCGCAGGCTGCGCACAGCCAAATTTTGGGGCCGAATGGAGGCGGTCGACTGAATCTCGAAAAATCCGTGGGCTAACATACACCGAAAATCGAGAAAAATCGTAAATTCTCATTTGTTCGAAAAATAGTGATGCCGATCAAACGAAATGACAGGGCGCCCGTCACCAGGCCCCGCAGGCTGCGCACAGCCAAAATTTGGCGCCAAACGGAGGCGGTCGATCAAATCTCCAAAAATCCGTGGGCTAACATACACCGAAAACCGAGAAAATGGTAAATTGTAATTTATTCAAAAAATAGTGATGCCGATCAAACGAAATGATAGGGTGCCCGTCAGCAGGCCCCGCAGGCTACGCAAAGCCAAAATTTAGGGCCGAACGGAGGTGGTCGATCAAGTATCCAGAAATCCGTGGGCTAACATTCACCGAAAATCCCGAAAATCATAAATTGTCATTTATTCGAAAAATAGTGATGCCGATCAAACGAAATAATAGGGCGCCCGTCACCAGGCACCGCAGGCTGCGCACATCCAAAATTTGGGGCCGAACGGAGGCGGTCGACTGAATCTCGAAAAATCCGTGGGCTAACATACACCGAAAATCGAGAAAATCGTAAATTCTCATTTGTTCGAAAAATGGTGATGCCGATCAAACGAAATGACAGGGCGCCCGTCACCAGCCCCCGCAGGCTGCGCACAGCCAAAATTTGGCGCCAAACGGAGGCGGTCGATCAAATCTCCAAAAATCCGTGGGCTAACAAACACCGAAAACCGAGAAAATGGTAAATTCTCATTTGTTCGAAAAATAGTGATGCCGATCAAACGAAATGATAGCGCGCCCGTCACTAGGCCCCGCAGGCTGCGAACAACCAAAATTTGGGGCCGAATAGAGGCGGTCGATTGAATCCCGAAAAACCCGTGGGCTAACATACACCGAAAATCGAGAAAATCGTAAATACTCATTTATGCGAAAAATAGTGATGCCGATCAAACGAAATGATAGGGCGCCCGTCACCAGGCCCCGCAGGCTACGCAAAGCCAAAATTTAGGGCCGAACGGAGGCGGTCGATCAAGTATCCAGAAATCCGTGGGCTAACATTCACCGAAAATCCCGAAAATCATAAATTGTCATTTATTCGAAAAATAGTGATGCCGATCAAACGAAATAATAGGGCGCCCGTCACCAAGCACCGCAGGCTGCGCACAGCCAAAATTTGGGGCCGAACGGAGGTGGTCAACTGAATCTCGAAAAATCCATGGGCTAACATACACCGAAAATCGAGAAAATCGTAAATTCTCATTTGTTCGAAAAATAGTGATGCCGATCAAACGAAATGATAGGGAGCCCGTCAGCAGGCCCCGCAGGCTACTCAAAGCCAAAATTCAGGGCCGAACGGAGGCGGTCGATCAAGTATCCAGAAATCCGTGGGCTAACATTCACCGAAAATCCCGAAAATCATAAATTGTCATTTATTCGAAAAATAGTGATGACGATCAAACGAAATAATAGGGCACCCGTCACCAAGCCCCGCAGGCTGCGCACAACCAAAATTTGGGGCCGAACGGAGGTGGTCAACTGAATCTCGAAAAATCCGTGGGCTAACATACACCGAAAATCGAGAAAATCGTAAATTCTCATTTGTTCGAAAAATAGTGATGCCGATCAAACGAAATGACAGGGCGCCCGTCACCAGGCCCCGCAGGCTGCGCACAGCCAAAATTTGGCGCCAAACGGAGGCGGTCGATCAAAATCCCAAAAAATCCGTGGACTAACATACACCGAAAACCGAGAAAATGGTAAATTGTAATTTATTCAAAAAATAGTGATGCCGATCAAACGAAATGATAATGCGCCCGTCAACAGGCCCCGCAGGCTGCGCACAGCCAAAATTTGGGGCCAAACGGAGGCGGTCGATCAAATCTCCAAAAATCCGTGGGCTAACATACACCGAAAACCGAGAAAATGGTAAATTATAATTTATTCAAAAAATAGTGATGCCGATCAAACGAAATGATAATGCGCCCGTCAACAGGCCCCGCAGGCTGCGCACAGCCAAAATTTGGGGCCAAACGGAGGCGGTCGATCAAAACTCCAAAAATCCGTGGGCTAACATACATCGAAAATCGAGAAAATCATAAATTCTCATTTATGCGAAAAATAGTGATGCCGATCAAACGAAATGATAGGGCGCCCGTCACCAGGCCCCGCAGGCTGTGCACAGCCAAAACTTGGGGCCGAACGGAGGCGGTCGATTGAATCTCGAAAAATACGTGGGCTAACATACACCGAAAATCGAGAAAATTGTAAATTTTAATTTGTTCGAAAAATAGTGATGCCGATCAAACAAAATGACAGGGCGCCCGTCACCAGGCCCCGCAGGCTGCGCACATCCAAAATTTGGGGCCAAACGGAGGCGGTCGAGTGAATTTCGAAAAATCCGTGGGCTAACATACACCGAAAATCGAGAAAATCGTAAATTCTCTTTGTTCGAAAAATAGTGATGCCGATCAAACGAAATGACAGGGCGCCCGTCACCAGGCCCCGCAGGCTACGCACAGCCAAAATTTGGGGCCAAACGGAGGCGGTCGATCAAATCTCCAAAAATCCGTGGGCTAACATACACCGAAAATCGAGAAAATCGTAAATTCTCATTTGTTCGAAAAATAGTGATGCTGATCAAAAGAAATGACAGGGCGCCCGTCACCAGGCCCCGCAGGCTGCGCATAGCCAAAATTTGGGGCCGAACGGAGGCGGTCGACTGAAACTCGAAAAATCCGTGGGCTAACATAAACCGAAAATCGAGAAAATTGTAAATTGTCATTTATTCAAAAAATAGTGATGCCGATCAAACGAAATGATAGGGCGCCCGTCACCAGGCCTTGCAGGCTGTGCACAGCCAAAATTTGGGGCCGAATAGAGGCGGTCGATTGAATCCCGAAAAACCCGTGGGCTAACATACACCGAAAATCGAGAAAATCGTAAATTCTCATTTGTTCGAAAAATAGTGATGCCGATCAAACGAAATGACAGGGCGCCCGTCACCAGGCCCCGCAGGCTGCGCACAGCCAAAATTTGGGGCCAAACGGAGGCGGTCGATCAAATCTCCAAAAATCCGTGGGCTAACATACACCGAAAACCGAGAAAATGGTAAATTGTAATTTATTCAAAAAATAGTGATGCCGATCAAACGAAATGATAATGCGCCCGTCAACAGGCCCCGCAGGCTGCGCACAGCCAAAATTTGGGGCCAAACGGAGGCGGTCGATCAAATCTCCAAAAATCCGTGGGCTAACATACACCGAAAACCGAGAAAATGGTAAATTGTAATTTATTCAAAAAATAGTGATGCCGATCAAACGAAATGATAATGCGCCTGTCAACAGGCCCCGCAGGCTGCGCACAGCCAAAATTTGGTGCCAAACGGAGGCGGTCGATCAAGTATCCAGAAATCCGTGGGCTAACATTCACCGAAAATCCCGAAAATCATAAATTGTCATTTATTCAAAAAATAGTGATGCCGATCAAACGAAATAATAGGGCGCCCATCACCAAGCCCCGCAGGCTGTGCACAGCCAAAATTTGGGGCCGAACGGAGGTGGTCAACTGAATCTCGAAAAATCCGTGGGCTAACATACACCGAAAATTGAGAAAATCGTAAATTCTCATTTGTTCGAAAAATAGTGATGCCGATCAAACGAAATGACAGGGTGCCCGTCACCAGGCCCCGCAGGCTGCGCACAGCCAAAATTTGGCGCCTAACGGAGGCGGTCGATCAAATCTCCAAAAATCCGTGGGCTAACATACACCGAAAACCGAGAAAATGGTAAATTGTAATTTATTCAAAAAATAGTGATGCCGATCAAACGAAATGATAATGCGCCCATCAACAGGCCCCGCAGGCTGCGCACAACCAAAATTTGGGGCCAAACGGAGGCGGTCGATCAAATCTCCAAAAATCCGTGGGCTAACATACACCGAAAACCGAGAAAATGGTAAATTGTAATTTATTCAAAAAATAGTGATGCCGATCAAACGAAATGATAATGCGCCCGTCAACAGGCCCCGCAGGCTGCGCACAGCCAAAATTTGGGGCCAAACGGAGGCGGTCGATCAAAACACCAAAAATCCGTGGGCTAAATACACCGAAAATCGAGAAAATCGTAAATTCTCATTTATGCGAAAAATAGTGATGCCGATCAAATGAAATGATAGGGCGCCCGTCACCAGGCCCCGCAGGCTGCGCACAGCCAAAATTTGGGGCCAAACGGAGGCGGTCGATCAAATCTCCAAAAATCCGTTGGCTAACAAACCCCGAAAATCGAGAAAATCGTAAATTCTCATTTGTTCGAAAAATAGTGATGCCGATCAAACGAAATGACAGGGCGCCCGTCACCAGGCCCCGCAGGCTGCGCACAGCCAAAATTTGGGGCCGAACGGAGGCGGTCGATCAAATATCCAGAAATCCCTGGGCTAAGACGCACTGAAAAGTTTGAAAGTTAGCAACATAGGAGCACTATGCTAGTGTCGACAGGCCGGCCGACATCGGATGTCACATGCTAACCTATGTCGAGACCCAACACCCTTCGATGAATGCCCAGCGATAGAAAATTTAAACTAAAACACCTATGCTTATCCTTATGATATAAAAAAAATCCTAGAGATTAGTGGTGGTAGTGCTGGCCTACCATGGTCGCTTGCCATGGTGGTGTCGGTTGTGGTGGGTCGTTAGGACCAGTTTTTAAATTAAAATTGTCAACCATATTGGGAAATATGTTGAAATGAGTGCGATAGAGGCATATTTTGGAAAAATGGCTCGGCCAAACCGCCTTTCAGCAGTTTGTCGAGATAGATCTCGAAAAAATACACAAAATGAAAAAAAATTTGCGTAAAACGGATAATCCAGCCCAAAGTTATGATCATTTATATAATATGCCTCTAATAAACTATTTTTCCATCGATTATATTACAGTTTTAACAACATTATGTAAGATCTCATCAAAAGACTTGCATCTCGGCAGTTCTTATTTTGTTAATATAGAGCTAACACACACCAAAAATCGCGAAAATCGTAAATTCTCGTTTATGCAAAAAATAGTGATGCCGATCAAACGAAATGATAGGACTATCTAAATTCTGATTTCTTTCTGTACTATACTGATTCTTTACTGATTACCGTAATAAATTGATTTAAAACCGAAGTGGGGCTTATATTTAATAGAAACAATAAATCGCATTCAGGGAATGCGACTTATAAGTCGCATTTTAGGAATGCGATTTATAAGTCGCATTTTGTCAATATGATTTATAAGTCGCATTTCTGAATTGCGTTTTATAAGTCGTATTTTGCCTTGCAACGCGACGACTTGCCGCTTGTCCGATCTTTCCCCATGCCTTTTTCTAGCATGTATGTATTTCAAATACTCTTAACCAACACGCGAATAGGCCATCTATATGCTAGATATTTACGGGGTGTAACAGCGGATCAAACGAAATGATAATGCGCCCGTCACCAGGCCTCGCAGGCTGCGCACAGCCAAAATTTGGGGCCAAACGGAGGCGGTCGACTGAAACTCGAAAAATCCGTGGGCTAATATAAACCGAAAATTGAGAAAATCGTAAATTGTCATTTATTCAAAAAATAGTGATGTCGATCAAAAGAAATGATAGGGGGCCCGTCACCAGGCCTCGCAGGCTGCGCACAGCCAAAATTTGGGGCCAAACGGAGGCGGTCGATCAAAACTCGAAAAATCCGTGGGCTAACATAAACCGAAAATTGAGAAAATCGTAAATTGTCCTTTATTCAAAAAATAGTGATGCCGATCAAAAGAAATGATAGGGGGCCCGTCACCAGGCCTCGCAGGCTGCGCACAGCCAAAATTTGGGGACGAACGGACACGGTCGATCAAATCTCCAGAAATCCGTGGGCAATACACCCAAAATCGAGAAAATCGTAAATTCTCATTTATGCGAAAAATAGTGATGCCGATCAAACGAAATGATAGGGCGCCCGTCACTAGGCCCCGCAGGCTGCGCACAGCCAAAATTTGGGGTCGAATAGAGGCGGTCGATTGAATCCCGAAAAACCCGTGGGCTAACATACACCGAAAATCGAGAAAATCGTAAATTCTCATTTAATCGAAAAATAGTGATGCCGATCAAACGAAATGATAGGGCGCCCGTCAGCAGGCCCCGAAGGCTACGCAAAGCCAAAATTTAGGGCCGAACGGAGGCGGTCGATCAATTATCCAAAAATCCGTGGGCTAATATTCACCGAAAATCCCGAAAATCATAAATTGTCATTTATTCGAAAAATAGTGATGCCGATCAAACAAAATAATAGGGCGCCCGTCACCAAGCCCCGCAGGCTGTGCACAGCCAAAATTTGGGGCCAAACGGAGGTGGTCAACTGAATCTCGAAAAATCCGTGGGCTAACATACACCGAAAATTGAGAAAATCGTAAATTCTCATTTGTTCGAAAAATAGTGATGCCGATCAAACGAAATGACAGGGCGCCCGTCACCAGGCCCCGCAGGCTACGCACAGCCAAAATTTGGCGCCAAACGGAGGCGGTCGATCAAATCTCCAAAAATTCGTGGGCTAACATACACCGAAAACCGAGAAAATGGTAAATTGTAATTTATTCAAAAAATAGTGATGTCGATCAAACGAAATGATAATGCGCCCGTCAACAGGCCCCGCAGGCTGCGCACAGCCAAAATTTGGGGCCAAACGGAGGCGGTCGATCAAATCTCCAGAAATCCGTGGGCTAACATACACCGAAAACCGAGAAAATGGTAAATTGTAATTTATTCAAAAAATAGTGATGCCGATCAATTGAAATGATAATGCGCCCGTCAACAAGCCCCGCAGGCTACGCACAGCCAAAATTTGGGGCCAAACGGAGGTGGTCAACTGAATCTCGAAAAATCCGTGGGCTAACATACACCGAAAATTGAGAAAATCGTAAATTCTCATTTGTTCGAAAAATAGTGATGCCGATCAAACGAAATGACAGGGCGCCCGTCACCAGGCCCCGCAGGCTGCGCACAGCCAAAATTTGGCGCTAAACGGAGGCGGTCGATCAAATCTCCAAAAATCTGTGGGCTAACATACACCGAAAACCGAGAAAATGGTAAATTGTAATTTATTCAAAAAATAGTGATGCCGATCAAACGAAATGATAATGCGCCCATCAACAGGCCCCGCAGGCTGCGCACAGCCAAAATTTGGGGCCAAACGGAGGCGGTCGATCAAATCTCCAAAAATCCGTGGGCTAACATACACCGAAAACCGAGAAAATGGTAAATTGTAATTTATTCAAAAAATAGTGATGCCGATCAAACGAAATGATAATGCGCCCGTCAACAGGCCCCGCAGGCTGCTCACAGCCAAAATTTGGGGCCAAACGGAGGCGGTCGATCAAAACTCCAAAAATCCGTGGGCTAACATACACCGAAAATCGAGCAAATCGTAAATTCTCATTTATGCGAAAAATAGTGATGCCGATCAAACGAAATGATAGGGCGCCCGTCAGCAGGCCCCGGAGGCTACGCAAAGCCAAAATTTAGGGCCGAACGGAGGCGGTCGATCAAGTATCCAGAAATCCGTGGGCTAACATTCACCGAAAATCCCGAAAATCATAAATTGTCATTTATTCGAAAAATAGTGATGCTGATCAAACGAAATAATAGGGCGCCCGTCACCAAGCCCCGCAGGCTGCGCACAGCCAAAATTTGGGGCCGAACGGAGGTGGTCAACTGAATCTCAAAAAATCCGTGGGCTAACATACACCGAAAATCGAGAAAATCGTAAATTCTCATTTGTTCGAAAAATAGTGATGCCGATCAAACGAAATGACAGGGAGCCCGTCACCAGGCCCCGCAGGCTACGCACAGCCAAAATTTGGCGCCAAACGGAGGCGGTCGATCAAATCTCCAAAAATTCGTGGGCTAACATACACCGAAAACCGAGAAAATGGTAAATTGTAATTTATTCAAAAAATAGTGATGTCGATCAAACGAAATGATAATGCGCCCGTCAACAGGCCCCGCAGGCTGCGCACAGCCAAAATTTGGGGCCAAACGGAGGCGGTCGATCAAATCTCCAGAAATCTGTGGGCTAACATACACCGAAAACCGAGAAAATGGTAAATTGTAATTTATTCAAAAAATAGTGATGCCGATCAATTGAAATGATAATGCGCCCGTCAACAAGCCCCGCAGGCTACGCACAGCCAAAATTTGGGGCCAAACGGAGGTGGTCAACTGAATCTCGAAAAATCCGTGGGCTAACATACACCGAAAATTGAGAAAATCGTAAATTCTCATTTGTTCGAAAAATAGTGATGCCGATCAAACGAAATGACAGGGCGCCCGTCACCAGGCCCCGCAGGCTGCGCACAGCCAAAATTTGGCGCTAAACGGAGGCGGTCGATCAAATCTCCAAAAATCTGTGGGCTAACATACACCGAAAACCGAGAAAATGGTAAATTGTAATTTATTCAAAAAATAGTGATGCCGATCAAACGAAATGATAATGCGCCCATCAACAGGCCCCGCAGGCTGCGCACAGCCAAAATTTGGGGCCAAACGGAGGCGGTCGATCAAATCTCCAAAAATCCGTGGGCTAACATACACCGAAAACCGAGAAAATGGTAAATTGTAATTTATTCAAAAAATAGTGATGCCGATCAAACGAAATGATAATGCGCCCGTCAACAGGCCCCGCAGGCTGCGCACAGCCAAAATTTGGGGCCAAACGGAGGCGGTCGATCAAAACTCCAAAAATCCGTGGGCTAACATACACCGAAAATCGAGAAAATCGTAAATTCTCATTTATGCGAAAAATAGTGATGCCGATCAAATGAAATGATAGGGCGCCCGTCACTAGGCCCCGCAGGCTGCGCACAGCCAAAATTTGGGGCCGAATAGAGGCGGTCGATTGAATCCCGAAAAACCCGTGGGCTAACATACACCGAAAATCGAGCAAATCGTAAATTCTCATTTATGCGAAAAATAGTGATGCCGATCAAACGAAATGATAGGGCGCCCGTCAGCAGGCCCCGGAGGCTACGCAAAGCCAAAATTTAGGGCCGAACGGAGGCGGTCGATCAAGTATCCAGAAATCCGTGGGCTAACATTCACCGAAAATCCCGAAAATCATAAATTGTCATTTATTCGAAAAATAGTGATGCTGATCAAACGAAATAATAGGGCGCCCGTCACCAAGCCCCGCAGGCTGCGCACAGCCAAAATTTGGGGCCGAACGGAGGTGGTCAACTGAATCTCAAAAAATCCGTGGGCTAACATACACCGAAAATCGAGAAAATCGTAAATTCTCATTTGTTCGAAAAATAGTGATGCCGATCAAACGAAATGACAGGGAGCCCGTCACCAGGCCCCGCAGGCTACGCACAGCCAAAATTTGGCGCCAAACGGAGGCGGTCGATCAAATCTCCAAAAATTCGTGGGCTAACATACACCGAAAACCGAGAAAATGGTAAATTGTAATTTATTCAAAAAATAGTGATGTCGATCAAACGAAATGATAATGCGCCCGTCAACAGGCCCCGCAGGCTGCGCACAGCCAAAATTTGGGGCCAAACGGAGGCGGTCGATCAAATCTCCAGAAATCCGTGGGCTAACATACACCGAAAACCGAGAAAATGGTAAATTGTAATTTATTCAAAAAATAGTGATGCCGATCAATTGAAATGATAATGCGCCCGTCAACAAGCCCCGCAGGCTACGCACAGCCAAAATTTGGGGCCAAACGGAGGTGGTCAACTGAATCTCGAAAAATCCGTGGGCTAACATACACCGAAAATTGAGAAAATCGTAAATTCTCATTTGTTCGAAAAATAGTGATGCCGATCAAACGAAATGACAGGGCGCCCGTCACCAGGCCCCGCAGGCTGCGCACAGCCAAAATTTGGCGCTAAACGGAGGCGGTCGATCAAATCTCCAAAAATCTGTGGGCTAACATACACCGAAAACCGAGAAAATGGTAAATTGTAATTTATTCAAAAAATAGTGATGCCGAACAAACGAAATGATAATGCGCCCATCAACAGGCCCCGCAGGCTGCGCACAGCCAAAATTTGGGGCCAAACGGAGGCGGTCGATCAAATCTCCAAAAATCCGTGGGCTAACATACACCGAAAACCGAGAAAATGGTAAATTGTAATTTATTCAAAAAATAGTGATGCCGATCAAACAAAATGATAATGCGCCCGTCAACAGGCCCCGCAGGCTGCGCACAGCCAAAATTTGGGGCCAAACGGAGGCGGTCGATCAAAACTCCAAAAATCCGTGGGCTAACATACACCGAAAATCGAGAAAATCGTAAATTCTCATTTATGCGAAAAATAGTGATGCCGATCAAATGAAATGATAGGGCGCCCGTCACTAGGCCCCGCAGGCTGCGCACAGCCAAAATTTGGGGCCGAATAGAGGCGGTCGATTGAATCCCGAATAACCCGTGGGCTAACATACACCGAAAATCGAGCAAATCGTAAATTCTCATTTATGCGAAAAATAGTGATGCCGATCAAACGAAATGATAGGGCGCCCGTCAGCAGGCCCCGGAGGCTACGCAAAGCCAAAATTTAGGGCCGAACGGAGGCGGTCGATCAAGTATCCAGAAATCCGTGGGCTAACATTCACCGAAAATCCCGAAAATCATAAATTGTCATTTATTCGAAAAATAGTGATGCTGATCAAACGAAATAATAGGGCGCCCGTCACCAAGCCCCGCAGGCTGCGCACAGCCAAAATTTGGGGCCGAACGGAGGTGGTCAACTGAATCTCAAAAAATCCGTGGGCTAACATACACCGAAAATCGAGAAAATCGTAAATTCTCATTTGTTCGAAAAATAGTGATGCCGATCAAACGAAATGACAGGGCGCCCGTCACCAGGCCCCGCAGGCTGCGCACAGCCAAAATTTGGCGCTAAACGGAGGCGGTCGATCAAATCTCCAAAAATCTGTGGGCTAACATACACCGAAAACCGAGAAAATGGTAAATTGTAATTTATTCAAAAAATAGTGATGCCGATCAAACGAAATGATAATGCGCCCATCAACAGGCCCCGCAGGCTGCACACAGCCAAAATTTGGGGCCAAACGGAGGCGGTCGATCAAAACTCCAAAAATCCGTGGGCTAACATACACCGAAAATCGAGAAAATTTCAAATTCTCATTTATGCGAAAAATAGTGATGCCGATCAAACGAAATGATAATGCGCCCGTCAACAGGCCCCGCAGGCTGCGCACAGCCAAAATTTGGGGCCAAACGGAGGCGGTCGATCAAAACTCCAAAAATCCGTGGGCTAACATACACCGAAAATCGAGAAAATTGTAAATTCTCATTTATGCGAAAAATAGTGATGCCGATCAAATGAAATGATAGGGCGCCCGTCACTAGGCCCCGCAGGCTGCGCACAACCAAAATTTGGGGCCGAATAGAGGCGGTCGATTGAATCCCGAAAAACCCGTGGGCTAACATACACCGAAAATCGAGCAAATCGTAAATTCTCATTTATGCGAAAAATAGTGATGCCGATCAAACGAAATGATAGGGCGCCCGTCAGCAGGCCCCGCAGGCTACGCAAAGCCAAAATTTAGGGCCGAACGGAGGCGGTCGATCAAGTATCCAGAAATCCGTGGGCTAACATTCACCGAAAATCCCGAAAATCATAAATTGTCATTTATTCGAAAAATAGTGATGCTGATCAAACGAAATAATAGGGCGCCCATCACCAAGCCCCGCAGGCTGCGCACAGCTAAAATTTGGGGCCGAACGGAGGTGGTCAACTGAATCTCGAAAAATCCGTGGGCTAACATACACCGAAAATCGAGAAAATCGTAAATTCTCATTTGTTCGAAAAATAGTGATGCCGATCAAACGAAATGACAGGGCGCCCGTCACCAGGTCCCGCAGGCTGCGCACAGCCAAAATTTGGCGCCAAACGGAGGCGGTCGATCAAATCTCCAAAAATCCGTGGGCTAACATACACCGAAAACTGAGAAAATGGTAAATTGTAATTTATTCAAAAAATAGTGATGCCGATCAAACGAAATGATAATGCGCCCGTCAACAGGCCCCGCAGGCTGCGCACAGCCAAAATTTGGGGCCAAACGGAGGCAGTCGATCAAGTATCCAGAAATCCTTGGGCTAACATTCACCGAAAATCCCAAAAATCATAAATTGTCATTTATTCGAAAAATTTGGGGATGCCAATCAAACGAAATGATAGGGCGCCCATCACCAGGCCCCGCGGGCTGTGCACAGCCAAAACTTGGGTCCGAACGGAGGCGGTCGATTGAATCTCAAAAAATACGTGGGCTAACATACACCGAAAATCGAGAAAATAGTAAATTTTAATTTGTTCAAAAAATAGTGATTCCGATCAAACAAATTGAGAGGGCGCCCGTCACCAGGCCCCGCAGGCTGCGCACATCCAAAATTTGGTGCCGAACGGAGGCGGTCGACTGAATCTCGAAAAATCCGTGGGCTAACATACACCGAAAATCGAGAAAATCGTAAATTCTCATTTGTTCGAAAAATAGTGATGCCGATCAAACGAAATGACAGGGCGCCCGTCACCAGGCCCCGCAGGCTGCGCACAGCCAAAATTTGGGGCCAAACGGAGGCGGTCGATCAAATCTCCAAAAATCCGTGGGCTAACATACACCGAAAATCGAGAAAATCGTAAATTCTCATTTGTTCGAAAAATAGTGATGCCGATCAAAAGAAATGACAGGGCGCCCGTCACCAGGCCCCGCAGGCTGTGCACATCCAAAATTTGGGGCCGAACGGAGGCAGTCGATCAAATATCCAGAAATCCCTGGGCTAAGACGCACTGAAAAGTTTGAAAGTTAGCAACATAGGAGCACTATGCTAGTGTCGACAGGCCGGCCGACATCGGATGTCACATGCTAACCTATGTCGAGACCCAACGCCCTTCGATGAATGCCCAGCGATAGAAAATTTAAACTAAAACACCTATGCTTATCCTTATGATATAAAAAAAATCCTAGAGATTAGTGTTGGTAGTGCTGGCCTACCATGGTCGCTTGCCATGGTGGTGTCGGTTGTGGTGGGTCGTTAGGACGAGTTTTTTAAATTAAAATTGTCAACCATATTGGGAAATATGTTGAAATGAGTGCGATAGAGGCATATTTTGGAAAAATGGCTCGGCCAAACCGCCTTTCGGCAGTTTGTCGAGATAGATCGCGTAAAACGGATAATCCAGCCCAAAGTTATGATCATTTATATAATATGCCTCTAATAAACTATTTTTCCATCGATTATATTACAGTTTTAACAACATTATGTAAGATCTCATCAAAAGACTTGCATCTCGGCAGTTCTTATTTTGTTAATATAGAGCTAACACACACCAAAAATCGCGAAAATCGTAAATTCTCGTTTATGAAAAAAATAGTGATGCCGATCAAACGAAATGATAGGACTATCTAAATTCTGATTTCTTTTTGTACTATACTGATTCTTTACTGATTACCGTAATGAATTGATTTAAAACCGAAGTGGGGCTTATATATAATAGAAACAATAAATCGCATTCAGGGAATTCGACTTATAAGTCGCATCTCAGGAATTCGATTTATAAGTCGCATTTTTGAATTGCGTTTTATAAGTCGTATTTTGCCTTGCAACGCGCCGACTTGCCGCTTGTCCGATCTTTCCCCATGCCTTTTTCTAGCATGTATGTATTTCAAATACTCTTAACCAACACGCGAATAGGCCATCTATATGCTAGATATTTACGGGGTGTAACAGCGGATCAAACGAAATGATAATGCGCCCGTCACCAGGCCTCGCAGGCTGCGCACAGCCAAAATTTGGGGCCAAACGGAGGCGGTCGATCAAAACTCGAAAAATCCGTGAGCTAACATAAACCGAAAATTGAGAAAATCGTAAATTGTCCTTTATTCAAAAAATAGTGATGCCGATCAAAAGAAATGATAGGGGGCCCGTCACCAGGCCTCGCAGGCTGCGCACAGCCAAAATTTGGGGACGAACGGAGACGGTCGATCAAATCTCCAGAAATCCGTGGGCTAAAATACACCCAAAATCGAGAAAATCGTAAATTCTCATTTATGCGAAAAATAGTGATGCCGATCAAACGACATGATAGGGCGCCCGTCACTAGGCCCCGCAGGCTGCGCACAGCCAAAATTTGGGGACGAATAGAGGCGGTCGATTGAATCCCGAAAAACCCGTGGGCTAACATACACCGAAAATCGAGAAAATCGTAAATTCTCATTTATGCGAAAAATAGTGATGCCGATCAAACGAAATGATAGGGCGCCCGTCAGCATGCCCCGCAGGCTACGCAAAGCCAAAATTTAGGGCCGAACGGTGGCGGTCGATCAAGTATCCAGAAATCCATGGGCTAACATTCACCGAAAATCCCGAAAATCATAAATTGTCATTTATTCGAAAAATAGTGATGCCGATCAAACGAAATGATAGGGCGCCCGTCACCAGGCCCCGCAGGCTGCGCACAGCCAAAACTTGGGGCCGAACGGAGGCGGTCGATTGAATCTCGAAAAATACGTGGGCTAACATACACCGAAAATCGAGAAAATAGTAAATTTTAATTTGTTCTAAAAATAGTGATGCCGATCAAATAAAATGACAGGGCGCCCGTCACCAGGCCCCACAGGCTGCGCACATCCAAAATTTGGGGCCGAACGGAGGCGGTCGATCAAATCTCCAAAAATCCGTGGGCTAACATACACCGAAAACTGAGAAAATGGTAAATTGTAATTTATTCAAAAAATAGTGATGCCGATCAAACAAAATGATAATGCGCCCGTCAACAGGCCCCGCAGGCTACGCACAGCCAAAATTTGTGGCCAAACGGAGGCGGTCGATCAAATCTCCAAAAATCCGTGGGCTAACATACACCGAAAACCGAGAAAATGGTAAATTGTAATTTATTCAAAAAATGGTGATGCGGATCAAACGAAATGATAATGCGTCCGTCACCAGGCCTCGCAGGCTGCGCACAGACAAAATTTGGGGCCAAACGGAGGCGGTCGACTGAAACTCGAAAAATCCGTGGGCTAACATAAACCGAAAATTGAGAAAATCTTAAATTGTCATTTATTCAAAAAATAGTGATGCCGATCAAAAGAAATGATAGGGGGCCCGTCACCAGGCCTCGCAGGCTGCGCACAGCCAAAATTTGGGGACGAACGGAGACGGTCGATCAAATCTCCAGAAATCCGTGGGCTAACATACACCCAAAATCGAGAAAATCGTAAATTCTCATTTATGCGAAAAATAGTGATGCCGATCAAACAAAATGATAGGGCGCCCGTCAACAGGCCCCGCAGGCTACGCAAAGCCAAAATTTAGGGCCGAACGGAGGCGGTCGATCAAGTATCCAGAAATCCGTGGGCTAACATTCACCGAAAATCCCGAAAATCATAAATTGTCATTTATTCGAAAAATAGTGATGCCGATCCAACTAAATAATAGGGCGCCCGTCACCAAGCCCCGCAGGCTGCACACAGCCAAATTTTGGGGCCGAACGGAGGTGGTCAACTGAATCTCGAAAAATCCGTGGGCTAACATACACCGAAAATCAAGAAAATCGTAAATTCTCATTTGTTCGAAAAATAGTGATGCCGATCAAACGAAATGATAGGGCGCCCATCACCAGGCGCCGCAGGCTGCGCACAGCCAAAATTTGGCGCCAAACGGAGGCGGTCGATCAAATCTCCAAAAATCCGTGGGCTAATATACACCGAAAACCGAGAAAATGGTAAATTGTAATTTATTCAAAAAATAGTGATGCCGATCAAACGAAATGATAGGGCGCCCGTCACCAGGCCCCGCAGGCTGTGCACAGCCAAAACTTGGGGCCGAACGGAGGCGGTCGATTGAATCTCGAAAAATACGTGGGCTAACATACACCGAAAATCGAGAAAATTGTAAATTTTAATTTGTTCGAAAAATAGTGATGCCGATCAAACAAAATGACAGGGCGCCCGTCACCAGGCCCCGTAGGTTGCGCACATCCAAAATTTGGGGCCGAACGGAGGCGATCGACTGAATCTCGAAAAATCCGTGGGCTAACATACACCGAAAATCGAGAAAATCGTAAATTCTCATTTGTTCGAAAAATAGTGATGCCGATCAAACAAAATGACAGGGCGCCCGTCACCAGGCCCCGCAGGCTGCGCACAGCCAAAATTTGGGGCCAAACGGAGGCGGTCGATCAAATCTCCAAAAATCCGTTGGCTAACATACACCGAAAATCGAGAAAAGCGTAAATTCTCATTTGTTCGAAAAATAGTGATGCCGATCAAAAGAAATGACAGGGCGCCCGTCACCAGGCCCCGCAGGCTGCGCACAACCAAAATTTGGGGCCGAACGGAGGCGGTCGACTGAAACTCGAAAAATTCGTGGGCTAACATAAATCGAAAATCGAGAAAATCGTAAATTGTCATTTATTCAAAAAATAGTGATGCCGATCAAAAGAAATGATAGGGAGCCCGTCACCAGGCCGCGCAGGCTGCGCACAACCAAAATTTGGGGACGAACGAAGACGGTCGATCAAATCTCCAGAAATCCGTGGGCTAAAATACACCAAAAATCGAGAAAATTGTAAATTCTCATTTATGCGAAAAATAGTGATGTCGATCAAACGAAATGATAGGGCACCCGTCACTAGGCCCCGCAGGCTGCGCACAGCCAAAATTTGGGGCCGAATAGAGGCGGTCGATTGAATCCCGAAAAACCCGTGGGCTAACATACACCGAAAATCGAGAAAATCGTAAATTCTCATTTATGCGAAAAATAGTGATGCCGATCAAACGAAATGATAGGGCGCCCGTCAGCAGGCCCAGCAAGCTACACAAAGCCAAAATTTAGGGCCGAACGGAGGCGGTCGATCAAGTATTCAGAAATCCGTGGGCTAACATTCACCGAAAATCCCGAAAATCATAAATTGTCATTTATTCGAAAAATAGTGATGCCGATCAAACAAAATAATAGGGCGCCCGTCACCAAGCCCCGCAGGCTGTGCACAGCTAAAATTTGGGGCCGAACGGAGGTGGTCAACTGAATCTCGAAAAATCCGTGGGCTAACATACACCGAAAATTGAGAAAATCGTAAATTCTCATTTGTTCGAAAAATAGTGATGCCGATCAAACGAAATGACAGGGCGCCCGTCACCAGGCCCCACAGGCTGCGCACAGCCAAAATTTGGCGCCAAACGGAGGCGGTCGACTGAAACTCGAAAAATCCGTGGGCTAACATACACCGAAAATTGAGAAAATGGTAAATTGTCATTTATTCAAAAAATAGTGATGCCGTTCAAAAGAAATGATAGGGAGCCCGTCACCAGGCCTCGCAGGCTTCGCACAGCTAAAATTTGGGGACGAACGGAGACGGTCGATCAAATCTCCAGAAATCCGTGGGCTAAAATACACCCAAAATCGAGAAAATCGTAAATTGTAATTTATTCAAAAAATAGTGATGCCGATCAAACGAAATGATAGGGCGCCCGTCACTAGGCTGCGCACAGCCAAAATTTGGGGCCGAATAGAGGCGGTCGATCAAAACTCCAAAAATCCGTGGGCTAACATACACCGAAAATCGAGAAAATCGTAAATTCTCATTTATGCGAAAAATAGTGATGCCGATCAAATGAAATGATAGGGCGCCCGTCACCAGGCCCCGCAAGCTGCGCACAGCCAAAATTTGGGGCCAAACGGAGGCGGTCGATCAAATATCCAGAAATCCGTGGGCTAACATTCACCGAAAATCCCGAAAATCATAAATTGTCATTTATTTGAAAAATAGTGATGTCGATCAAACGAAATGATAGGGCAGCCATCACCAAGCCCCGCAGGCTGCGCACAGCCAAAATTTGGGGCCGAACGGAGGCGGTCGACTGAATCTCGAAAAATCCGCGGGCTAACATACACCGAAAATCGAGAAAATCGTAAATTCTCATTTGTTCGAAAAATAGTGATGCCGATCAAACGAAATGACAGGGCGCCCGTCACCAGGCCCCGCAGGCTGTGCACAGCCAAAATTTGGGGCCAAACGGAGGCGGTCGATCAAATCTCCAAAAATCCGTGGGCTAACAAACACCGAAAATCGAGAAAATCGTAAATTCTCATTTGTTCAAAAAATAGTGATGCCGATCAAACGAAATGACAGGGCGCCCATCACCAGGCCCCGCAGGCTGCGCACATCCAAAATTTGGGCCGAACGGAGGCGGTCGACTGAATCTCGAAAAATCCGTGGGCTAACATACACCGAAAATCGAGAAAATCGTAAATTCTCATTTGTTCGAAAAATAGTGATGCCGATCAAATGAAATGACAGGGCGCCCGTCACCAGGCCCCGCAGGCTGCGCACAACCAAAATTTGGGGCCAAACGGAGGCGGTCGATCAAATCTCCAAAAATTCGTGGGCTAACATACACCGAAAATCGAAAAAATCATAAATTCTCATTTGTTCGAAAAATAGTGATGCCGATCAAACGAAATGACAGGGCGCCCGTCACCAGGCCCCGTAGTCTACGCACAGCCAAAATTTGGGGCCGAACGGAGGCGGTCGACTGAAACTCGATAAATTCGTGGGCTAACATACACCTTAAATCGAGAAAATCATAAATTGTCATTTATTCAAAAAATAGTGATGCCGATCAAACGAAATGATAGGGCGCCCGTCAGCAGGCCCAGCAAGCTACACAAAGCCAAAATTTAGGGCCGAGCGGAGGCGGTCGATCAAGTATTCAGAAATCCGTGGGCTAACATTCACCGAAAATCCCGAAAATCATAAATTGTCATTTATTCGAAAAATAGTGATGCCGATCAAACAAAATAATAGGGCGCCCGTCACCAAGCCCCGCAGGCTGCGCACAGCCAAAATTTGGGGCCGAACGGAGGTGGTCAACTGAATCTCGAAAAATCCGTGGGCTAACATACACCGAAAATTGAGAAAATCGTAAATTCTCATTTGTTCGAAAAATAGTGATGCCGATCAAACGAAATGACAGGGCGCCCGTCACCAGGCCCCGCAGGCTGCGCACAGCCAAAATTTGGGGCCGAACGGAGGCGGTCGACTGAATCTCGAAAAATCCGTGGGCTAACATACACCGAAAATCGAGA
This sequence comes from Datura wrightii, assembly GCA_035772735.1. Lineage (NCBI taxonomy): Eukaryota > Viridiplantae > Streptophyta > Magnoliopsida > Solanales > Solanaceae > Datura > Datura wrightii. The sequence goes on from JASDFA010000003.1 coordinate 168,826,233, forward strand.
AAATCGTAAATTCTCATTTGTTCGAAAAATAGTAATGCCGATCAAACGAAATGACAGGGCGCCCGTCACCAGGCCCCGCAGGCTACGCACAGCCAAAATTTGGGGCCAAACGGAGGCGGTCGACTGAAACTCGAAAAATCCGTGGGCTAACATACACCGAAAATCGAGAAAATCGTAAATTGTCATTTATTCAAAAAATAGTGATGCCGATCAAAATAAATGATAGGGAGCCCGTCACCAGGCCTCGCAGGCTTCGCACAGCCAAAATTTGGGGACGAACGGAGACGGTCAATCAAATCTCCAGAAATCCGTGGGCTAAAATACACCCAAAATCGAGAAAAACGTAAATTCTCATTTATGCGAAAAATAGTGATGCCGATCAAACGAAATGATAGGGCGCCCGTCACTAGGCCCCGCAGGCTGCGCACAGCCAAAATTTGGGGCCGAATAGAGGCGGTCGATCAAAACTCCAAAAATCCGTGGGCTAACATACACCGAAAATCGAGAAAATCGTAAATTCTCATTTATGCGAAAAATAGTGATGTCGATCAAACGAAATGATAGGGCGCCCATCACCAAGCCCCGCAAGCTGCGCACAGCCAAAATTTGGGGCCAAACGGAGGCGGTCGATGGGCTAACATACACCGAAAATCCCGAAAATCATAAATTGTCATTTATTCGAAAAATAGTGATGTCGATCAAACGAAATGATAGGGCGCCCATCACCAAGCCCCGCAGGCTGCGCACAGCCAAAATTTGGGGCCAAACGGAGGCGGTCGATCAAAACTCCCAAAATCCGTGGGCTAACATACACCGAAAATCGAGAAAATTGTAAATTCTCATTTGTTCGAAAAATAGTGATGCCGATCAAACGAAATGACAGGGCGCCCGTGACCAGGCCCCGCAGGCTGCGCACAGCCAAAATTTGGGGCCGAACGGAGGCGGTCGATCAAATATCCAGAAATCCCTGGGCTAAGACGCACTGAAAAGTTTGAAAGTTAGCAACATAGGAGCACTATGCTAGTGTCGACAGGCCGGCCGACATCGGATGTCACATGCTAACCTATGTCGAGACCCAACGCCCTTCGATGAATGCCCAGCGATAGAAAATTTAAACTAAAACACCTATGCTTATCCTTATGATATAAAAAAAATCCTAGAGATTAGTGGTGGTAGTGCTGGCCTACCATGGTCGCTTGCCATGGTGGTGTCGGTTGTGGTGGGTCGTTAGGACGAGTTTCCTGAATGCGATTTATAAGTCGCATTTCTGAATTGCGTTTTATAAGTCGTATTTTGCCTTGCAACGCGCCGACTTGCCGCTTGTCCGATCTTTCCCCATGCCTTTTTCTAGCATGTATGTATTTCAAATACTCTTAACCAACACGCGAATAAGCCATCTATATGCTAGATATTTATGGGGTGTAACAGCGGATCAAACGAAATGATAATGCGCCCGTCACCAGGCCTCGCAGGCTGCGCACAGCCAAAATTTGGGGCCAAACGGAGGCGGTCGACTGAAACTCGAAAAATTCGTGGGCTAACATAAACAGAAAATTGAGAAAATCGTAAATTGTCATTTATTCAAAAAATAGTGATGCCGATCAAAAGAAATGATAGGGGGCCCATCACCAGGCCTCGCAGGCTACGCACAGCCAAAATTTGGGGTCGAACGGAGACGGTCGATCAAATCTCCAGAAATTCAAGGGCTAAAATACACCCAAAATTGAGAAAATCGTAAATTCTCATTTATGCGAAAAATAGTGATGCCGATCAAAAGAAATGATAGGGCGCCCGTCACTAGGCCCCGCAGGCTGCGCACAGCCAAAATTTGGGGCCGAATAGAGGCGGTCGATTGAATCCCGAAAAACCCATGGGCTAATATACACCGAAAATCGAGAAAATTGTAAATTCTCATTTATGCAAAAAATAGTGATGCCGATCAAACGAAATGATAGGGAGCCCGTCAGCAGGCCCCGTAGGCTACGCAAAGCCAAAATTTAGGGCCGAACGGAGGCGGTCGATCAAGTATCCAGAAATCCGTGGGCTAACATTCACCGAAAATCCCGAAAATCATAAATTGTCATTTATTCGAAAAATAGTGATGCCGATCAAACGAAATAATAGGGCGCCCGTCACCAAGCCCTGCAGGCTGCGCACAGCCAAAATTTGGGGCCGAACGGAGGTGGTCAACTGAATCTCGAAAAATCCGTGGGCTAACATACACCGAAAATCGAGAAAATCGTAAATTCTCATTTATGCGAAAAATAGTGATGCCAATCAAACGAAATGATAGGGCGCCCGTCACCAGGCCCCGCAGGCTGTGCACAGCCAAAACTTGGGGCCGAACGGAGGCGGTCGATTGAATCTCGAAAAATACGTGGGCTAACATACACCGAAAATCGAGAAAATAGTAAATTTTAATTTGTTCGAAAAATAGTGATGCCGATCAAACAAAATGACAGGGCGCCCGTCACCATGCCCCGCAGGCTGCGCACATCCAAAATTTGGGGCCGAACGGAGGCGATCGACTGAATCTCGAAAAATCCGTGGGCTAACATACACCGAAAATCGAGAAAATCGTAAATTCTCATTTGTTTGAAAAATAGTGATGCCGATCAAACGAAATGATAGGGCGCCCATCACCAGGCCCCGTAGGCTGCGCACAGCCAAAATTTGGGGCCAAACGGAGGCTGTCGATCAAATCTCCAAAAATCCGTGGGCTAACATACACCGAAAATCGAAAAAATCGTAAATTCTCATTTGTTCGAAAAATAGTGATGCCGATCAAACGAAATGATAGGGCGCCCGTCACTAGGCCCCGCAGGCTGCGCAAAGCCAAAATTTGGTGCCGAATAGAGGCGGTCGATTGAATCCCGAAAAACCCGTGGGCTAACATACACCGAAAATCGAGAAAATCGTAAATTCTCATTTATGCAAAAAATAGTGATGTCGATCAAACAAAATGATAGGGCGCCCGTCAGCAGGCCCCGCAGGCTATGCAAAGCCAAAATTTAGGGCCGAACGGAGGCGGTCGATCAAGTATCCAGAAATCCGTGGGCTAACATTCACCGAAAATCCCGAAAATCATAAATTGTCATTTATTCGAAAAATAGTGATGCCGATCAAACGAAATAATAGGGCGCCCGTCACCAAGCCCCGCAGGCTGCACACAGCCAAAATTTGGGGCCGAACGGAGGTGATCAACTGAATCTCGAAAAATCCGTGGGCTAACATACACCGAAAATCGAGAAAATCGTAAATTCTCATTTGTTCGAAAAATAGTGATGCCGATCAAACGAAATGATAGGGCGCCCGTCAGCAGGCCCCACAGGCTACTCAAAGCCAAAATTTAGGGCCGAACGGAGGCGGTCGATCAAGTATCCAGAAATCCGTGGGCTAACATTCACCGAAAATCCCGAAAATCATAAATTGTCATTTATTCGAAAAATAGTGATGCCGATCAAACAAAATAATAGGGCGCCCGTCACCAAGCCCCGCAGGCTGCGCACAACCAAAATTTGGGGCCGAACGGAGGTGGTCAACTGAATCTCGAAAAATCCGTGGGCTAACATACACCGAAAATTGAGAAAATCGTAAATTCTCATTTGTTCAAAAAATAGTGATGCCGATCAAACGAAATGACAGGGCGCCCGTCACCAGGCCCCGCAGGCTGCGCACAGCCAAAATTTGGCGCCAAACGGAGGCGGTCGATCAAATCTCCAAAAATCTGTGGGCTAACATACACCGAAAACCGAAAAAATGGTAAATTGTAATTTATTCAAAAAATAGTGATACCGATCAAACGAAATGATAATGCGCCCGTCAACAGGCCCCGCAGGCTGCGCACAGCCAAAATTTGGGGCCAAACGGAGGCGGTCGATCAAATCTCCAAAAATCCGTGGGCTAACATACACCGAAAATCGAGAAAATGGTAAATTGTAATTTATTCAAAAAATAGTGATGCCGATCAAACGAAATGATAATGCGCCCATTAACAGGCCCCGCAGGCTGCGCACAGCCAAAATTTGGGGCCAAACGGAGGCGGTTGATCAAAACTCCAAAAATCCGTGGGCTAACATACACCGAAAATCGAGAAAATCGTAAATTCTCATTTATGCGAAAAATAGTGATGCCGATCTAATGAAATGATAGGGCGCCCGTCACCAGGCCCCGCAAGCTGCGCACAGCCAAAATTTGGGGCCAAACGGAGGCGGTCGATCAAATATCCAGAAATCCGTGGGCTAACATTCACCGAAAATCCCGAAAATCATAAATTGTCATTTATTCGAAAAATAGTGATGTCGATCAAACGAAATGATAGGGCGCCCATCACCAAGCCCCATTTTGGCTGCGCACAGCCAAAATTTGGGGCCGAACGGAGGCGGTCGACTGAATCTCAAAAAATCCGTGGGCTAACATACATCGAAAATCGAGAAAATCGTAAATTCTCATTTGTTCGAAAAATAGTGATGCCGATCAAACGAAATGACAGGGCGCCCGTCACCAGGCCCCGCAGGCTGCGCACAGCCAAAATTTGGGGCCAAACGGAGGCGGTCGATCAAATCTCCAAAAATCCGTGGGCTAACATACACCGAAAATAGAGAAAATCGTAAATTCTCATTTGTTACAAAAATAGTGATGCCGATCAAACGAAATGACAGGGCGCCCATCACCAGGCCCCGCAGGCTGCGCACAGCCAAAATTTGGGGCCGAACGGAGGCGGTCGATCAAATATCCAGAAATCCCTGGGCTAAGACGCACTGAAAAGTTTGAAATTTAGCAACATAGGAGCACTATGCTAGTGTCGACAGGCCGACCGACATCGGATGTCACATGCTAACCTATCTCGAGACCCAACGCCCTTCGATGAATGTCCAGCGATAGAAAATTTAAACTAAAACACCTATGCTTATCCTTATGATATAAAAAAAATCCTAGAGATTAGTGGTGATAGTGCTGGCCTACCATGGTCGCTTGCCATGGTGGTGTCGGTTGTGGTGGGTCGTTAGGACGAGTTTTTTAAATTAAAATTGTCAACCATATTGGGAAATATGTTGAAATGAGTGCGATAGAGGCATATTTTTGAAAAATGGCTCGGCCAAACCGCCTTTCGGCAGTTTATCGAGATAGATCTCGAAAAAATACACAAAATGAAAAAAAAAATTGCGTTAAACGGATAATCCAGCCCAAAGTTATGATCATTTATATAATATGCCTCTAATAAACTATTTTTCCATCGATTATATTACAGTTTTAACAACATTATGTAAGATCTCATCAAAAGACTTGCATCTCGGCAGTTCTTATTTTGTTAATATAGAGCTAACACACACCAAAAATCGCGAAAATCGTAAATTCTCGTTTATGCAAAATATAGTGATGCCGATCAAACGAAATGATAGGACTATCTAAATTCTGATTTCTTTCTGTACTATACTGATTCTTTACTGATTACCGTAATGAATTGATTTAAAACCGAAGTGGGGCTTATATATAATAGAAACTTGAATGCGATTTATAAGTCGCATTTCCGAATTGCATTTTATAAATTGCATTTCTAAATTGCGTTTTATAAGTCGCATTTCTGAATTGCGTTTTATAAGTCGTATTTTGCCTTGCAACGCGCCGACTTGCCGCTTGTCCGATATTTCCCCATGCCTTTTTCTAGCATGTATGTATTTCAAATACTCTTAACCAACACGCGGATAGGCCATCTATATGCTAGATATTTACGGGGTGTAACAGCGGATCAAACGAAATGATAATGCGCTCGTCACCAGGCCCCGCAGGCTACGCACAGCCAAAATTTGGGGCCAAACGGAGGCGGTCGACTGAAACTCGAAAAATCCGTGGGCTAACATAAACCGAAAATTGAGAAAATCGTAAATTGTCATTTATTCAAAAATTAGTGATGCCGATCAAAAGAAATGATAGGGGGCCCGTCACCAGGCCTCGCAGGCTGTGCACAGCCAAAATTTGGGGATGATCGGAGACGGTCGATCAAATCTCCAGAAATCCGTGGGCTAAAATACACCCAAAATCGAGAAAATCGTAAATTCTCATTTATGCAAAAAATAGTGATGCCGATCAAACGAAATGATAGGGCGCCAGTCACTAGGCCCCGCAGGCTGCGCAAAGCCAAAATTTGGGGCCGAATAGAGGCGGTCGATTGAATCCCGAAAAACCCATGGGCTAACATACACCGAAAATCGAGAAAATCGTAAATTCTCATTTATGCAAAAAATAGTGATGCCGATCAAACGAAATGATAGGGCGCCCGTCAGCAGGCCCCGCAGGCTACGCAAAGCCAAAATTTAGGGCCGAACGGAGGCGGTCGATCAAGTATCCAGAAATCCGTGGGCTAACATACACCGAAAATCGAGAAAATCGTAAATTCTCATTTATGCGAAAAATAGTGATGCCGATCAAACGAAATGATAGGGCGCCCGTCACCAGGCCCCGCAGGCTGTACACAGCCAAAACTTGGGGCCGAACGGAGGCGGTCGATTGAATCTCGAAAAATACGTGGGCTAACATACACCGAAAATCGAGAAAATTGTAAATTTTAATTTGTTCGAAAAATAGTGATGCCGATCAAACAAAATGACAGGGCGCCCGTCACCAAGCCCCGCAGGCTGCGCACATCCAAAATTTGGGGCCGAACGGAGGCGATCGACTGAATCTCAAAAAATCCGTGGGCTAACATACACCGAAAATCGAGAAAATCGAAAATTCTCATTTGTTCGAAAAATAGTGATGCCGATCAAACAAAATGACAGGGCACCCGTCACCAGGCCCCGCAGGCTGCGCACAGCCAAAATTTGGGGCCGAACGGAGGCGGTCGACTGAAACTCGAAAAATCCGTGGGCTAACATAAACCGAAAATCGAGAAAATCGTAAATTGTCATTTATTCAAAAAATAGTGATGCCGATCAAAAGAAATGATAGGGAGCCCGTCACCAGGCTGCGCACAGCCAAAATTTGGGGACGAACGAAGACGGTCGATCAAATCTCCAGAAATCCGTGGGCTAAAATACACCCAAAATCGAGAAAATCGTAAATTCTCATTTATGCGAAAAATAGTGATGCCGATCAAACGAAATGATAGGGAGCCCGTCACTAGGCTGCGCACAGCCAAAATTTGGGGCCGAATAGAGGCGGTCGATCAAAACTCCAAAAATCCGTGGGCTAACATACACCGAAAATCGAGAAAATCGTAAATTCTCATTTATGCGAAAAATAGTGATGCCGATCAAATGAAATGATAGGGCGCCCGTCACCAGGCCCTGCAAGCTGCGCACAGCCAAAATTTGGGGCCAAACGGAGGCGGTCGATCAAATATCCAGAAATCCGTGGGCTAACATTCACCGAAAATCCCAAAAATCATAAATTATCATTTATTCGAAAAATAGTGATGTCGATCAAACGAAATGATAGGGCAGCCATCACCAAGCCCCGCAGGCTGCGCACAGCCAAAATTTGGGGCCGAACGGAGGCGGTCGACTGAATCTCGAAAAATCCGTGGGCTAACATACACCGAAAATCGAGAAAATCGTAAATTCTCATTTGTTCGAAAAATAGTGATGCCGATCAAACGAAATGATAAGGCGCCCATCACCAGGCCTCGCAGGCTGTGCACAGCCAAAATTTGGGGCCAAACGGAGGCGGTCGATCAAATCTCCAAAAATCCGTGGGCTAACAAACACCGAAAATCGAGAAAATCGTAAATTCTCATTTGTTCGAAAAATAGTGATGCCGATCAAAAGAAATGATAGGGAGCCCGTCACCAGGCCGCGCAGGCTGCGCACAGCCAAAATTTGGGGACGAACGAAGACGGTCGATCAAATCTCCAGAAATCCGTGGGCTAAAATACACCCAAAATCGAGAAAATCGTAAATTCTCATTTATGCGAAAAATAGTGATGCCGATCAAACGAAATGATAGGACGCCCGTCACTAGGCCCCGCAGGCTGCGCATAGCCAAAATTTGGGGCCGAATAGAGGCGGTCGATTGAATCCCGAAAAACCCGTGGGCTAACATACGCCGAAAATCGAGAAAATCGTAAATTCTCATTTATGCGAAAAATAGTGATGCCGATCAAACGAAATGATAGGGCGCCCGTCAGCAGGCCCCGCAGGCTACGCAAAGCCAAAATTTAGGGCCGAACGGAGGCGGTCGATCAAGTATCCAGAAATCCGTGGGCTAACATTCACCGAAAATCCCGAAAATCATAAATTGTCATTTATTCGAAAAATAGTGATGCCGATCAAACAAAATAATAGGGCGCCCGTCACCAAGCCCCGCAGGCTGTGCACAGCCAAAATTTGGGGCCGAACGGAGGTGGTCAACTGAATTTCGAAAAATCCGTGGGCTAACATACACCGAAAATTGAGAAAATCGTAAATTCTCATTTGTTCGAAAAATAGTGATGCCGATCAAACGAAATGACAGGGCGCTCGTCACCAAGCCCCGCAGGCTTCGCACAGCCAAAATTTGGCGCCAAATGGAGGCGGTCGACTGAAACTCGAAAAATCCGTGGGCTAACATACACCGAAAATCGAGAAAATCGTAAATTGTCATTTATTCAAAAAATAGTGATGCCGATCAAAAGAAATGATAGGGAGCCCGTCACCAGGCCTCGCAGGCTTCGTACAGCCAAAATTTGGGGACGAACGGAGACGGTCGATCAAATCTCCAGAAATCCGTGGGCTAAAATACACCCAAAATCGAGAAAATCGTAAATTCTCATTTATGCGAAAAATAGTGATGTCGATCAAACGAAATGATAGGGCGCCCGTCACTAGGCTGCGCACAGCCAAAATTTGGGGCCGAATAGAGGCGGTCGATCAAAACTCCAAAAATCCGTGGGCTAACATACACCGAAAATCGAGAAAATCGTAAATTCTCATTTATGCGAAAAATAGTGATGCCGATCAAATGAAATGATAGGGCGCCCGTCACCAGGCCCCGCAAGCTGCGCACAGCCAAAATTTGGGGCCAAACGGAGGCGGTCGATCAAATATCCAGAAATCCGTGGGCTAACATTCACCGAAAATCCCGAAAATCATAAATTGTCATTTATTCGAAAAATAGTGATGTCGATCAAACGAAATGATAGGGCACCCATCACCAAGCCCCGCAGGCTGCGCACAGCCAAAATTTGGGGCCGAACGGAGGCGGTCGACTGAATCTCGAAAAATCCGTGGGCTAACATACACCGAAAATCGAGAAAATCGTAAATTCTCATTTGTTCGAAAAATAGTGATGCCGATCAAACGAAATGACAGGGCGCCCGTCACCAGGCCCCGCAGGCTATGCACAGCCAAAATTTGGGGCCAAACGGAGGCGGTCGATCAAATCTCAAAAAATCCGTGGGCTAACATACACCGAAAATCGAGAAAATCGTAAATTCTCATTTGTTCAAAAAATAGTGATGCCGATCAAACGAAATGACAGGGCGCCCGTCACCAGGCCCCGCAGGCTGCGCACAACCAAAATTTGGTGCCAAACGGAGGCGGTCGATCAAATCTCCAAAAATCCGTGGGCTAACATACACCGAAAATCGAAAAAATCGTAAATTGTCATTTATTCAAAAAATAGTGATGCCGATCAAAAGAAATGATAGGGAGCCCGTCACCAGGCCGCGCAGGCTGCGCACAGCCAAAATTTGGGGACTAACGAAGACGGTCGATCAAATCTCCAGAAATCCGTGGGCTAAAATACACCAAAAATCGAGAAAATCGTAAATTCTCATTTATGCGAAAAATAGTGATGCCGATCAAACGAAATGATAGGGCGCCCGTCACTAGGCCCCGCAGGCTGCGCACAGCCAAAATTTGGGGCCGAATAGAGGCGGTCGATCGAATCCCGAAAAACCCGTGGGCTAACATACACCGAAAATCGAAAAAATCGTAAATTCTCATTTATGCGAAAAATAGTGATGCCGATCAAACGAAATGATAGGGCGCCCGTCAGCAGGCCCCGCAAGCTACGCAAAGCCAAAATTTAGGGCCGAACGGAGGCGGTCGATCAAGTATTCAGAAATCCGTGGGCTAACATTCACCGAAAATCATAAATTGTCATTTATTCGAAAAATAGTGATGCCGATCAAACAAAATAATAGGGCGCCCATCACCAAGCCCCGCAGGCTGTGCACAGCCAAAATTTGGGGCCGAACGGAGGTGGTCAACTGAATCTCGAAAAATCCGTGGGCTAACATACACCGAAAATTGAGAAAATCGTAAATTCTCATTTGTTCGAAAAATAGTGATGCCGATCAAACGAAATGACAGGGCGCCCGTCACCAGGCCCCGCAGGCTGCGCACAGCCAAAATTTGGCGCCAAACGGAGGCGGTCGACTGAAACTCGAAAAATCCGTGGGCTAACATACACCGAAAATTGAGAAAATGGTAAATTGTCATTTATTCAAAAAATAGTGATGCCGTTCAAAAGAAATGATAGGGAGCCCGTCACCAGGCCTCGCAGGCTTCGCACAGCTAAAATTTGGGGACGAACGGAGACGGTCGATCAAATCACCAGAAATCCGTGGGCTAAAATACACCCAAAATCGAGAAAATGGTAAATTGTAATTTATTCAAAAAATAGTGATGCCGATCAAACGAAATGATAGGGCGCCCGTCACTAGGCTGCGCACAGCCAAAATATGGGGCCGAATAGAGGCGGTCGATCAAAACTCCAAAAATCCGTGGGCTAACATACACCGAAAATCGAGAAAATCGTAAATTCTCATTTATGCGAAAAATAGTGATGCCGATCAAATGAAATGATAGGGCGCCCGTCACCAGGCCCCGCAAGCTGCGCACAGCCAAAATTTGGGGCCAAACGGAGGCGGTCGATCAAATATCCAGAAATCCGTGGGCTAACATTCACCGAAAATCCCGAAAATCATAAATTGTCATTTATTCGAAAAATAGTGATGTCGATCAAACGAAATGATAGGGCACCCATCACCAAGCCCCGCAGGCTGCGCACAGCCAAAATTTGGGGCCGAACGGAGGCGGTCGACTGAATCTCGAAAAATCCGTGGGCTAACATACACCGAAAATCGAGAAAATCGTAAATTCTCATTTGTTCGAAAAATAGTGATGCCGATCAAACGAAATGATAGGGCGCCCGTCACCAGGCCCCGCAGGCTGTGCACAGCCAAAATTTGGGGCCAAACGGAGGCGGTCGATCAAATCTCCAAAAATCCGTGGGCTAACATACACCGAAAATCGAGAAAATCGTAAATTCTCATTTGTTCGAAAAATAGTGATGCCGATCAAACGAAATGACAGGGCGCCCATCACCAGGCCCCGCAGGCTGCGCACAGCCAAAATTTGGGGCCGAACGGAGGCGGTCGATCAAATATCCAAAAATCCGTGGGCTAACATACACCGAAAATCGAGAAAATCGTAAATTCTCATTTATGCGAAAAATAGTGATGCCGATCAAACGAAATGATAGGGCGCCCGTCACCAGGCCCCGCAGGCTGTGCACAGCCAAAACTTGGGGCCGAACGGAGGCGGTCGATTGAATCTCGAAAAATACGTGGGCTAACATACATCGAAAATGGAGAAAATTATAAATTTTAATTTGTTCGAAAAATAGTGATGCCGATCAAACAAAAAGACAGGGCGCCCGTCACCAGGCCCCGCAGGCTGCGCACATCCAAAATTTGTGGCCGAACGGAGGCGGTCGACTGAATCTCGAAAAATCCGTGGGCTAACATACACCGAAAATCGAGAAAATCGTAAATTCTCATTTGTTAGAAAAATAGTGATGCCGATCAAACGAAATGACAGGGCGCCCGTCACCAGTCCCCGCAGGCAGCGCACAGCCAAAATTTGGGGCCAAACGGAGGCGGTCGATCAAATCTCCAAAAATTCGTGGGCTAACATACACCGAAAATCGAGAAAATCGTAAATTCTCATTTGTTCGAAAAATAGTGATGCCGATCAAACGAAATGACAGGGCGCCCATCACCAGGCCCCGCAGGCTACGCACAACCAAAATTTGGGGCCGAACGGAGGCGGTCGACTGAAACTCGAAAAATCCGTGGGCTAACATACACCGAAAATCGAGAAAATCATAAATTATCATTTATTCAAAAAATAGTGATGCCGATCAAAAGAAATGATAGGGAGCCCGTCACCAGGCCTCGCAGGCTACGCACAGCCAAAATTTAGGGCCGAACGGAGGCGGTCGATCTAATATCCAGAAATCCGTGGGCTAACATTCACCGAAAATCCCGAAAATCATAAATTGTCATTTATTCGAAAAATAGTGATGCCGATCAAACAAAATAATAGGGCGCCCGTCACCAAGCCCCGCAGGCTGCGCACAGCCAAAATTTGGGGTCGAACGGAGGTGGTCAACTGAATCTCGAAAAATCCGAGGGCTAACATACACCGAAAATTGAGAAAATCGTAAATTCTCATTTGTTCGAAAAATAGTGATGCCGATCAAACGAAATGACAGGGCGCCCGTCACCAGGCCCCACAGGCTGCGCACAGCCAAAATTTGGCGCCAAAGGGAGGCGGTCGATCAAATCTCCAAAAATCCGTGGGCTAACATACACCGAAAACCGAGAAAATGGTAAAATTGTAATTTATTCAAAAAATAGTGATGCCGATCAAACAAAATGACAGGGCGCCCGTTACCAGGCCCCGCAGGCTGCGCACATCCAAAATTTGGGGCCGAACGGAGGCGGTCGACTGAATCTCGAAAAATCCATGGGCTAACATACACCGAAAATCGAGAAAATCGTAAATTCTCATTTGTTCAAAAAATAGTGATGCCGATCAAACAAAATGACAGGGCGCCTATCACCAGGCCCCGAAGGCTGCGCACAGCCAAAATTTTGGGCCAAACGGAGGCGGTCGATCAAATCTCCAAAAATCCGTGGGCTAACATACACCGAAAATCGAGAAAATCTTAAATTCTCATTTGTTCGAAAAATAGTGATGCCGATCAAACGAAATGACAGGGCGCCCATCACCAGGCCCCGCAGGCTGCGCACAGCCAAAATTTGGGGCCGAACGGATGCGGTCGATCAAATATCCAAAAATCCGTGGGCTAACATACACCGAAAATCGAGAAAATCATAAATTCTCATTTATGCGAAAAATAGTGATGCCGATCAAACGAAATGATAGGGCACCCGTCACCAGGCCCCGCAGGCTGTGCACAGCCAAAACTTGGGGCCGAACGGAGGCGGTCGATTGAATCTCAAAAAATACGTGGGCTAACATACACCGAAAATCGAGAAAATTATAAATTTTAATTTGTTCAAAAAATAGTGATGCCGATCAAACAAAAAGACAGGGCGCCCGTCACCAGGCCCCGCAGGCTGCGCACATCCAAAATTTGGGGCCGAACGGAGGCGGTCGACTGAATCTCGAAAAATCCGTGGGCTAACATACACCGAAAATCGAGAAAATCGTAAATTCTCATTTGTTCGAAAAATAGTGATGCCGATCAAACGAAATGACAGGGCGCCCGTCACCAGTCCCCGCAGGCTGCGCACAGCCAAAATTTGGGGCCAAACGGAGGCGGTCGATCAAATCTCCAAAAATTCGTGGGCTAACATACACCGAAAATCGAGAAAATCGTAAATTCTCATTTGTTCGAAAAATAGTGATGCCGATCAAACGAAATGACAGGGCGCCCGTCACCAGGCCCCGCAGGCTACGCACAGCCAAAATATGGGGCCGAACGGAGGCGGTCGACTGAAACTCGAAAAATCCGTGGGCTAACATAAACCGAAAATCGAGAAAATCATAAATTATCATTTATTCAAAAAATAGTGATGCCGATCAAACGAAATGATAGGGAGCCCGTCACCAGGCCTCGCAGGCTACGCACAGCCAAAATTTAGGGCCGAACGGAGGCGGTCGATCTAATATCCAGAAATCCGTGGGCTAACATTCATCGAAAATCCCGAAAATCATAAATTGTCATTTATTCAGAAAATAGTGATGCCGATCAAACAAAATAATAGGGCGCCCGTCACAAAGCCCCGCAGGCTGCGCACAGCCAAAATTTGGGGCCGAACGGAGGTGGTCAACTGAATCTCGAAAAATCCGAGGGCTAACATACACCGAAAATTGAGAAAATCGTAAATTCTCATTTGTTCGAAAAATAGTGATGCCGATCAAACAAAATGACAGGGCGCCCGTCACCAGGCCCCACAAGCTGCGCACAGCCAAAATTTGGCGCCAAACGGAGGCGGTCGATCAAATCTCCAAAAATCCGTGGGCTAACATACACCGAAAACCGAGAAAATGGTAAATTGTAATTTATTCAAAAAATAGTGATGCCGATCAAACAAAATGACAGGGCGCCCATTACCAGGCCCCGCAGGCTGCGCACATCCAAAATTTGGGGCCGAACGGAGGCGGTCGACTGAATCTCGAAAAATCCGTGGGCTAACATACACCGAAAATCGAGAAAATCGTAAATTCTCATTTGTTCGAAAAATAGTGATGCCGATCAAACAAAATGACAGGGCGCCCGTCACCAGGCCTCGCAGGCTGCGCACAGCCAAAATTTTGGGCCAAACGGAGGCGGTCGATCAAATCTCCAAAAATCCGTGGGCTAACATACACCGAAAATCGAGAAAATTGTAAATTCACATTTGTTCGAAAAATAGTGATGCCGATCAAACGAAATGACAGGGCGCCCATCACCAGGCCCCGCAGGCTGCGCACAGCCAAAATTTGGGGCCGAACGGAGGCGGTCGATCAAATATCCAAAAATCCGTGGGCTAACATACACCGAAAATCGAGAAAATCGTAAATTCTCATTTATGCGAAAAATAGTGATGCCGATCAAACGAAATGATAGGGTGCCCGTCACCAGGCCCCGCAGGCTGCGCACAGCCAAAATTTGGGGCCGAACGGAGGCGGTCGACTGAATCTCGAAAAATCCGTGGGCTAACATACACCGAAAATCGAGAAAATCGTAAATTCTCATTTGTTCGAAAAATAGTAATGCCGATCAAACGAAATGACATGGCGCCCGTCACCAGGCCCCGCAGGCTGCGCACAGCCAAAATTTGGGGCCAAACGGAGGCGGTCGACTGAAACTCGAAAAATCCGTGGGCTAACATACACCGAAAATCGAGAAAATCGTAAATTGTCATTTATTCAAAAAATAGTGATGCCGATCAAAAGAAATGATAGGGAGCCCATCACCAGGCCTCGCAGGCTTCGCACAGCCAAAATTTGGGGACGAACGGAGACGGTCGATCAAATCTCCAGAAATCCGTGGGCTAAAATACACCCAAAATCGAGAAAATCGTAAATTCTCATTTATGCGAAAAATAGTGATGCCGATCAAATGAAATGATAGGGCACCCGTCATTAGGCCCCGCAGGCTGCGCACAACCAAAATTTGGGGCCGAATAGAGGCGGTCGATCAAAACTCCAAAAATCCGTGGGCTAACATACACCGAAAATCGAGAAAATCGTAAATTCTCATTTATGCGAAAAATAGTGATGTCGATCAAATGAAATGATAGGGCGCCCATCACCAAGCCCCGCAAGCTGCGCACAGCCAAAATTTGGGGCCAAACGGAAGCGGTCGATCAAATCTCCAAAAATCCGTGGGCTAACATACACCGAAAATCGAGAAAATCGTAAATTCTCATTTGTTCGAAAAATAGTGATGCCGATCAAACGAAATGACAGAGCGCCCGTCACCAGGCCCCGCAGGCTGCGCACAGCCAAAATTTGGGCCGAACGGAGGCGGTCGATCAAATATCCCGAAATCCCTGGGCTAAGACGCACTGAAAAGTTTGAAAGTTAGCAACATAGGAGCACTATGCTAGTGTCGACAGGCCGGCCGACATCGGATGTCACATGCTAACCTATGTCGAGACCCAACGCCCTTCGATCAATGCCCAGCGATAGAAAATTTAAACTAAAACACCTATGCTTATCCTTATGATATAAAAAAAATCCTAAAGATTAGTGGTGGTAGTGCTGGCCTACCATGGTCGCTTGCCATGGTGGTGTCGGTTGTGGTGGGTCGTTAGGACGAGTTTCCTGAATGCGATTTATAAGTCGCATTTCTGAATTGCGTTTTATAAGTCGTATTTTGCCTTGCAACGCGCCGACTTGCCGCTTGTCCGATCTTTCCCCATGCCTTTTTCTAGCATGTATGTATTTCAAATACTCTTAACCAACACGCGAATAGGCCATCTATATGCTAGATATTTACGGGGTGTAACAGCGGATCAAACGAAATGATAATGCGCCCGTCACCAGGCCTCGCAGGCTGCGCACAGCCAAAATTTGGGGCCAAACGGAGGCGGTCGACTGAAACTCGAAAAATCCGTGGGCTAACATAAACCGAAAATTGAGAAAATCGTAAATAGTCATTTATTCAAAAAATAGTGATGCCGATCAAAAGAAATGATAGGGGGCCCGTCACCAGGCCTCGCAGGCTACGCACAGCCAAAATTTGGGGACGAACGGAGACGGTCGATCAAATCTCCAGAAATCCGTGGGCTAAAATACACCCAAAATCGCGAAAATCGTAAATTCTCATTTATGCGAAAAATAGTGATGCCGATCAAACGAAATGATAGGGCGCCCGTCACTAGGCCCCGCAGGCTGCGCACAGCCAAAATTTGGGGCCGAATAGAGGCGGTCGATTGAATCCCGAAAAATCCGTGGGCTAACATACACCGAAAATCGAGAAAATCGTAAATTCTCATTTATGCGAAAAATAGTGATGCCGATCAAACGAAATGATAGGGATCCGTCAGCAGGCCCCACAGGCTACGCAAAGCCAAAATTTAGGGCCGAACGGAGGCGGTCGATCAAGTATCCAGAAATCCGTGGGCTAACATCCACCGAAAATCCCGAAAATCATAAATTGTCATTTATTCGAAAAATAGTGATGCCGATCAAATGAAATAATAGGGCGCCCGTCACCAAGCCCCGCAGGCTGCGCACAGCCAAAATTTGGGGCCGAACGGAGGTGGTCAACTGAATCTCGAAAAATCCGTGGGCTAACATACACCGAAAATCGAGAAAATCGTAAATTCTCATTTGTTCAAAAAATAGTGATGCCGATCAAACGAAATGACAGGGCGCCCGTCACCAGGCCCAGCAGGCTGCGCACAGCCAAAATTTGGCGCCAAACGGAGGCGGTCGATCAAATCTCCAAAAATCTGTGGGCTAACATACACCGAAAACCGAGAAAATGGTAAATTATAATTTATTCAAAAAATAGTGATGCCGATCAAACGAAATGATAATGCGCCCGTCAACAGGCCCCGCAGGCTGCGCACAGCCAAAATTTGGGGCCAAACGGAGGCGGTCGATCAAATCTCCAAAAATCCGTGGGCTAACATACACCGAAAACCGAGAAAATGGTAAATTGTAATTTATTCAAAAAATAGTGATGCCGATCAAACGAAATGATAATGCGCCCGTCAACAGGCCCCGCAGGCTGCGCACAGCCAAAATTTGGGGCCAAACGGAGGCGGTCGATCAAAACTCCAAAAATCCGTGGGCTAACATACACCGAAAATCGAGAAAATCGTAAATTCTCATTTATGCGAAAAATAGTGATGCCGATCAAACGAAATGATAGGGCGCCCGTCACCAGGCCCCGTAGGCTGCGCACAGCCAAAACTTGGGGCCGAACGGAGGCGGTCGATTGAATCTCGAAAAATACGTGGGCTAACATACACCGAAAATCGAGAAAATAGTAAATTTTAATTTGTTCGCAAAATAGTGATGCCGATCAAACAAAATGACAGGGCGCCCGTCACCATGCCCCGCAGGCTGCGCACATCCAAAATTTGGGGCCGAACGGAGGCGGTCGACTGAATCTCGAAAAATCCGTGGGCTAACATACACCGAAAATCGAGAAAATCGTAAATTCTCATTTGTTCGAAAAATAGTGATGCCGATCAAACGAAATGACAGGGCGCCCGTCACCAGGCCCTGCAGGCTGCGCACAGCCAAAATTTGGGGCCAAACGGAGGCGGTCGATCAAATCTCCAAAAATCCGTGGGCAAATACACTGAAAATCGAGAAAATCGTAAATTCTCATTTGTTCGAAAAATAGTGATGCCGATCAAACGAAATGATAGGGCGCCCGTCACTAGGCCCCGCAGGCTGCGCACAGCCAAAATTTGGGGCCGAATAGAGGCGGTCGATTGAATCCCGAAAAACCCGTGGGCTAACATACACCGAAAATCGAGAAAATCGTAAATTCTCATTTATGCGAAAAAAAGTGATGCCGATCAAATGAAATGATAGGGCGCCCGTCAGCAGGCCCCGCAGGCTACGCAAAGCCAAAATTTAGGGCCGAACGGAGGCGGTCGATCAAGTATCCAGAAATCCGTGGGCTAACATTCACCGAAAATCCCGAAAATCATAAATTGTCATTTATTCGAAAAACAGTGATGCCGATCAAACGAAATAATAGGGCGCCCGTCACCAAGCCCCGCAGGTTGCGCACAGCCAAAATTTGGGGCTGAACGGAGGTGGTCAACTGAATCTCGAAAAATCCGTGGGCTAACATACACCGAAAATCGAGAAAATCGTAAATTCTCATTCGTTCGAAAAATAGTGATGCCGATCAAACGAAATGATAGGGCGCCCGTCAGCAGGCCCCGCAGGCTACTCAAAGCCAAAATTTAGGGCCGAACGGAGGCGGTCGATCAAGTATCCAGAAATCCGTGGGCTAACATTCACCGAAAATCCCGAAAATCATAAATTGTCATTTATTCGAAAAATAGTGATGCCGATCAAACGAAATAATAGGGCGCCCGTCACCAAGCCCCGCAGGCTGCGCACAGCCAAAATTTGGGGACAAACGGAGGTGGTCAACTGAATCTCGAAAAATCCGTGGGCTAACATACACCGAAAATTGAGAAAATCGTAAATTCTCATTTGTTCGAAAAATAGTGATGCCGATCAAACGAAATGACAGGGCGCCCGTCACCAGGCCCCGCAGGCTGCGCACAGCCAAAATTTGGCGCCAAACGGAGGCGGTCGATCAAATCTCCAAAAATCCGTGGGCTAACATACACCGAAAACCGAGAAAATGGTAAATTGTAATTTATTCAAAAAATAGTGATGCCGATCAAACGAAATGATAATGCGCACGTCAACAGGCCCCGCAGGCTGCGCACAGCCAAAATTTGGGGCCAAACGGAGGCGGTCGATCAAATCTCCAAAAATCCGTGGGCTAACATACACCGAAAATCGAGAAAATGGTAAATTGTAATTTATTCAAAAAATAGTGATGCCGATCAAACGAAATGATAATGCGCCCGTCAACAGGCCCTGCAGGCTGCGCACGGCCAAAATTTGGGGCCAAACGGAGGCGGTCGATCAAAACTCCAAAAATCCGTGGGCTAACATACACCGAAAATCGAGAAAATCGTAAATTCTCATTTATGCGAAAAATAGTGATGCCGATCAAATGAAATGATAGGTCGCCCGTCACCAGGCCCCGCAAGCTGCGCAAAGCCAAAATTTGGGGCTAAACTGAGGCGGTCGATCAAATATCCAGAAATCCGTGGGCTAACATTCACCGAAAATCCCGAAAATCATAAATTGTCATTTATTCGAAAAATAGTGATGTCGATCAAACGAAATGATAGGGCGCCCATCACCAAGCCCCGCAGGCTGCGCACAGCCAAAATTTGGGGCCGAACGGAGGCGGTCGACTGAATCTCGAAAAATCTGTGGGCTAACATACACCGAAAATCGAGAAAATCGTAAATTCTCATTTGTTCGAAAAATAGTGATGCCGATCAAACGAAATGACACGGCGCCCGTCACCAGGCCCCGCAGGCTGCGCACAGCCAAAATTTGGGGCCGAACGGAGGCGGTCGATCAAATATCCAGAAATCCCTGGGCTAAGACGCACTGAAAAGTCTGAAAGTTAGCAACATAGGAGCACTATGCTAGTGTCGACAGGCCGGCCGACATCGGATGTCACATGCTAACCTATGTCGAGACCCAACGCCCTTCGATGAATGCCCAGCGATAGAAAATTTAAACTAAAACACCTATGCTTATCCTTATGATATAAAAAAAATCCTAGAGATTAGTGGTGGTAGTGCTGGCCTACCATGGTCGCTTGCCATGGTGGTGTCGGTTGTGGTCGGTCGTAAATTCTCATTTATTCCAAAAATAGTGATGCCGATCAAACGAAATGATAGGGCGCCCGTCACCGGGCCCTGCGGGCTGCACACAGCTAAAATTTGAGGCCGAACGGAGGCGGTCGATTGAATCTCGAAAAATCCGTGGGCTAACATACACCGAAAATTGAGAAAATCATAAATTCTCATTTATGCAAAAAATAGTGATGCCGATCAAACGAAATGATAGGGCACCCGTCACCAGGCCCCGCAGGCTGCGCACAGCCAAAATTTGGGGCCAAACGGAGACGGTCGATCACATCTCAAAAAATCTGTGGGCTAACATACACCGAAAATTGAGAAAATCATAAATTGTCATTTGTTCGAAAAATAGTAATGCCGATCAAACAAAATGACAGGGCGCCCGTCACCAGGCCCCGCAGGCTGCGCACAGCCAAATTTTTGGGCCAAACAGAGATGGTCGATCAAATCTCCAGAAATCCGTGTGCTAACATTCACCGAAAACCGAGAAAATCGTAAATTGTCATTTATTCAAAAAAATAGTGATGTCGATCAAATGAAATGAAAGAGAGCCCGTCAGAAGGCCCCGAAGGCTGCGCACAGCCAAAATTTGGGGCCGAACGGAGCCGGTCGATCAAATCTCCAGAAATCCGTGGGCTAACATACACCGAAAATCGAGAAAATCGAAAATTCTCATTTATGCAAAAAATAGTAATGCCGATCAAACGAAATGACAGGGCGCCCGTCACCGGGCCCTGCAGGCTGCGCACAGCCAAAATTTGGGGCCAAACGGAGACGGTCGATCACATCTCCAAAAATCCGTGGGCTAACATACACCGAAAATCGAGAAAATCGTAAATTGTCATTTGTTCGAAAAATAGTAATGTCGATCAAACAAAATGACAGGGCGCCCGTCACATGGCCCCGCAGGCTGCGCACAGCCAAAATTTGGGGCCAAACGGAGACGGTCGATCAAATCTCCAGAAATCCGTGTGCTAACATTCACCGAAAACTGAGAAAATCGTAAATTGTCATTTATTCGAAAAATAGTGATGCCGATCAAACGAAATAATAAGGCTCCCATCACCAGGCCCCGCAGGCTGCGCACAGCCAAAATTTGGGGCCGAACGGAGGCGGTCGATCAAATCTCCAGAAATTCGTGGGCTAACATATACCGAAAATTGCGAAAATCGTAAAATCTCATTTATGCAAAAAATAGTGATGCCGATCAAAAGAAATGATAGGGCGCCCGTCACCGAGCACCGCGGGCTGCGCACAGCAAAAATTTTGGGCCAAACGGAGACGGTCGATCACATCTCCAAAAATCCGTGGGCTGTTAATACACCGAAAATCGAGAACATCATAAATTGTCATTTATGCGAAAAATAGTGATGCCGATCAAATGAAATGATAGGGCGCCCGTCACAAGGCCCCGAAGGCTGCGCACAGCCAAAATTTGGGGCCGAACGGAGCCGGTCGATCAAATCTCCAGAAATTCGTGGGCTAACATACACCGAAAATCGAGAAAATCAAAAATTCTCATTTATGCGAAAAATAGTGATGCCGATCAAACGAAATGATAGGGCGCCCATCACAAGGCCCCGCAGGCTGCGCACAGCCAAAATTTGGGGCCAAACGGAGACGGTCGATCACATCTCAAAAATTCCGTGGGCTAACATACACCGAAAATCGAGAAAATCGTAAATTGTCATTTGTTTGAAAAATAGTAATTCCGATCAAACGAAATGACAGGGCGCTTGTCACATGGCCCCGCAGGCTACGCACAGCCAAAATTTGGGGTCGAACGGAGGCGGTCGATCAAATCTCCAGAAATCCGTGTGCTAACATTCACCGAAAACTGAGAAAATCGTAAAATCTCATTTATGCGAAAAATAGTGATGCCGATCAAACGAAATGACAGGGCTCCCATCACCAGGCCCCGCAGGCTGCGCACAGCCAAAATTTGGGGCCGAACGGAGACGGTCGATCAAATCTGCAGAAATCCGTGTGCTAACATATACCGAAAACCGAGAAAATCGTAAAATCTCATTTATGCAAAAAATAGTGATGCCGATCAAACGAAATGATAATGCGCCCGTCACCAGGCCCCGCAGGCTGCGCACAGCCAAAATTTAAGGCCGAACGAAGGCGGTCGATTGAATCTCGAAAAATCCGTGGGCTAACATACACCGAAAATTGAGAAAATCGTAAATTCTCATTTATGCAAAAAATAGTGATGCCGATCAAACGAAATGACAGGGCGCCCGTCACCAGCGCCCCGCGGGCTGCGCACAGCCAAACTTTGGGGCCGAACGGAGGCGGTCGATCAAATATCCAAAAATCCCTGGGCTAACACGCACTGAAAAGTTTGAAAGTTAGCAACATAGGCGCACTATGCTAGTGTCGACAGACCGGCCGACATCGGATGTCACATGCTAAACTATGTCGAGACCCAACGCCCATCGATGAATGCCCGGCGATAGAAAATTTAAACTAAAATACCTATGCTTATCCTTATGATATAAATAAAATCCTAGAGATTAGTGGTGGTAGTGCTGGCCTACCATGGTCGCTTGCCATGGTGGTGTCGGTTGTGGTGGGTCGTTAGGACCAGTTTTTAAATTAAAATTGTCAACAATATTGGGAAATATGTTGAAATGAGTGCGATAGAGGCATATTTTTGAAAAATGGCTCGGCCAAACCGCCTTTCGGCAGTTTGTCGAGATAGATCTCGAAAAAATACACAAAATGAAAAAACAAATCGCGTAAAACGGATAATCCAGCCCAAAGTTATGATCATTTATATAATATGCCTCTAATAAACTATTTTTCCGTCGATTATATTACAGTTTTAACAACATTATATAAGATCTCATCAAAAGACTTGCATCTCGACAGTTCTTATTTTGTTAATAAAGAGCTAACACACACCAAAAATCGCGAAAATCGTAAATTCTCATTTATGCAAAAAATAGTGATGCCGATCAAATGAAATGATAGGACTATCTAAATTCTGATTTCTTATTCTGATCTCTTTCTGTACTATACTGATTCTTTACTGATTACCGTAATGAATTGATTTAAAACCGAATTGGGGCTTATATATAATAGAAACAATAAATCGCATTCAGGGAATGCGACTTATAAGTCGCATTTCTGAATGCGATTTATAAGTCGCATTCGTGAAATGCGTTTTATAAGTCGCATTCCTGGAATGCGTTTTATAAGTCGATTTTGCCTTACGATGCGCCGACTTGCCGCTTGTCCGATCTTTCCCCGTGTCTTTTTCTAGCATGTATGTATTTTAAATACTCTTAACCAACACGCGAACAGGCCATCTATATGCTAGAAATTTACGGGGTGTAACAGCGGATCAAACGAAATGATAGGGCGCCCGTCACCAGGCCCCGCAGGCTGCGCACAGCCAAAATTTGGGGCCGAACGGAGGCGGTCGATCAAATCTCCAGAAATTCGTGGGCTAACATATACCGAAAATTGCGAAAATCATAAAATCTCATTTATGCAAAAAATAGTGATGCCGATCAAAAGAAATGATAGGGCGCCCGTCACCGGGCACCGCGGGCTGCGCACAACAAAAATTTTGGGCCAAACGGAGACGGTCGATCACATCTCCAAAAATCCGTGGGCTAACATACACCGAAAATCGAGAACATCGTAAATTGTCATTTATGCGAAAAATAGTGATGCCGATCAAACGAAATGATAGGGCACCCGTCACAAGGCCCCGAAGGCTGCGCACAGCCAAAATTTGGGGCCAAACGGAGCCGGTCGATCAAATCTCCAGAAATTCGTGGGCGTTATACACCGAAAATCGAGAAAATCGTAAATTGTCATTTGTTTGAAAAATAGTAATGCCGATCAAACGAAATGACAGGGCGCTCGTCACCAGGCCCCGCAGGCTGCGCACAGCCAAAATTTGGGGCCAAACGGAGACGGTCGATCAAATCTCCAGAAATCCGTGTGCTAACATTCACCGAAAACCGAGAAAATCGCAAATTGTCATTTATTCGAAAAATAGTGATGCTGATCAAACGAAATGATAGGGCGCCCGTCACCAGCGCCCCGCGGGCTACGCACAGCCAAAATTTGGGGCCGAACGGAGGCGGTCGATCACATCTCCAGAAATCCGTGTGCTAACATTCACCGAAAACTGAGAAAATCGTAAAATCTCATTTATGCAAAAAATAGTAATGCCGATCAAACGAAATGACAGGGCGCCCGTCACCAGGCCCCGCAGGCTGCGCACAGCCAAAATTTGGGGCCCAACGGAGACGGTCGATCAAATCTGCAGAAATCCGTGTGCTAACATTCACCGAAAACCGAGAAAATCGTAAAATCTCATTTATGCAAAAAATAGTAATGCCGATCAAAAGAAATGACAGGGCGCCCGTCACCAGGCCCCGCAGGCTGCGCACAGCCAAAATTTAAGGCCGAACGAAGGCGGTCGATTGAATCTCGAAAAATCCGTGGGCTAACATACACCGAAAATTGAGAAAATCGTAAATTCTCATTTATGCAAAAAATAGTGATGCCGATCAAACGAAATGACAGGGCGCCCGTCACCAGCGCCCCGCGGGCTGCGCACAGCCAAACTTTAGGGCCGAACGGAGGCGGTCGATCAAATATCCAAAAATCCCTGGGCTAACACGCACTGAAAAGTTTGAAAGTTAGCATCATAGGCGCACTATGCTAGTGTCGACAGACCGGCCGACATCGGATGTCACATGCTAAACTATGTCGAGACCCAACGCCCATCGATGAATGCCCGGCGATAGAAAATTTAAACTAAAACACCTATGCTTATCCTTATGATATAAATAAAATCCTAGAGATTAGTGGTGGTAGTGCTGGCCTACCATGGTCGCTTGCCATGGTGGTGTCGGTTATGGTGGGTCGTTAGGACCAGTTTTTAAATTAAAATTGTCAACAATATTGGGAAATATGTTGAAATAAGTGCGATAGAGGCATATTTTTGAAAAATGGCTCGGCCAAACCGCCTTTCGGCAGTTTGTCGAGATAGATCTCGAAAAAATACACAAAATGAAAAAAAAAATCGCGTAAAACGGATAATCCAGCCCAAAGTTATGATCATTTATATAATATGCCTCTAATAAACTATTTTTCCGTCGATTATATTACAGTTTTAACAACATTATATAAGATATCATCAAAAGACTTGCATCTCGACAGTTCTTATTTTGTTAATAAAGAGATAACACACACCAAAAATCGCGAAAATCGTAAATTCTCATTTATGCAAAAAATAGTGATGCCGATCAAATGAAATGATAGGACTATCTAAATTCTGATTTCTTATTCTGATCTCTTTCTGTACTATACTGATTCTTTACTGATTACTGTAATGAATTGATTTAAAACCGAAGTGGGGCATATATATAATAGAAACAATAAATAGCATTTAGGGAATTCGACTTATAAGTCGCATTTCAGGAATGCGATTTATAAGTCGCATTTTCTGAATGCGATTTATAAGTCGAATTCGTGAAATGCGTTTTATAAGTCACATTCCTGGAATGCGTTTTATAAGTCGATTTTGCCTTAAGACGCGCCGACTTGCCGCTTGTCCGATCTTTCCCCGTGTCTTTTTCTAGCATGTATGTATTTTAAATACTCTTAACCAACACGCGAACAGGCCATCTATATGCTAGAAATTTACGGGGTGTAACAGCGGATCAAACAAAATGATAGGGCGCCCGTCACCAGGCCCCGCAGGCTGCGCACAGCCAAAATTTAGGGCCAAACGGAGACGGTCGATCACATCTCAAAAAATCCGTGGGTTAACATACACCGAAAATTGAGAAAATCGTAAATTCTCATTTATGCGAAAAATAGTGATGCCGATCAAACGAAATGAAAGGGCGCCCGTCACAAGGCACCGAAGGCTGCGCACAGCCAAAATTTGGGACCGAACGGAGCCGCTCGATCAAATCTCCAGAAATCCGTGGGCTAACATACACCGAAAATCGAGAAAATCGAAAATTCTCATTTATGCGAAAAATAGTAATGCCAATCAAACGAAATGACAGGGCGCCCGTCACCAGGCCCCGCAGGCTGCGCACAGCCAAAATTTGGGGCCAAACGGAGACGGTCGATCACATCTCCAAAAATCTGTGGGCTAACATACACCGAAAATCGAGAAAATCGTAAATTGTCATTTGTTCGAAAAATAGTAATGCCGATCAAACTTAATGACAGGGCGCCCGTCACATGGCCCCGCAGGCTGCGCACAGCCAAAATTTGGGGCCAAACGGAGACGGTCGATCAAATCTCCAGAAATCCGTGTGCTAACATTCATCGAAAACTGAGAAAATCGTAAATTGTCATTTATTCGAAAAATAGTGATGCCGATCAAACGAAATGATAGGGCTCCCATCACCAGGCCCCGCAGGCTGCACACAGCCAAAATTTGGGGCCGAACGGAGGCGGTCGATCAAATCTCCAGAAATTCGTGGGCTAACATATACCGAAAATTGCGAAAATCGTAAAATCTCATTTATGCAAAAAATAGTGATGCCGATCAAAAGAAATGATAGAGCGCCCGTCACCGGGCACCGCGGGCTGCGCACAGCAAAAATTTTGGGCCAAACGGAGACGGTCGATCACATCTCCAAAAATCCGTGGGCTAACATACACCGAAAATCGAGAACATCGTAAATTGTCATTTATGCGAAAAATAGTGATGCCGATCAAACGAAATGATAGGGCGCCCGTCACAAGGCCCCGAAGGCTGCGCACAGCCAAAATTTGGGGCCGAACGGAGACGTTCGATCAAATCTCCAGAAATCCGTGGGCTAACATACACCGAAAATCGAGAAAATCGAAAATTCTCATTTATGCGAAAAATAGTGATGCCGATCAAACGAAATGATAGGGCGCCCGTCACAAGGCCCCGATGGCTGCGCACAGCCAAAATTTGGGGCCAAACGGAGACGGTCGATCACATCTCAAAAAATCTGTGGGCTAACATACACCGAAAATCGAGAAAATCGTAAATTGTCATTTGTTTAAAAAATAGTAATGCCGATCAAACGAAATGATAGGGCGCCCGTCACCAGGCCCCGCAGGCTACGCACAGCCAAAATTTGGGGCCAAACGGAGACGGTCGATCAAATCTCCAGAAATCCGTGTGCTAACATTCACCGAAAACTGAGAAAATCGCAAATTGTCATTTATTCGAAAAATAGTGATGCCGATCAAAAGAAATGATAGGGCGCCCGTCACCAGGCCCCGCAGGCTGCGCACAGCCAAAATTTGGGGCCAAACGGAGGCGGTCGATCAAATCTCCAAAAATCCGTGGGCTAACATACACCGAAAATCGAGAAAATCGTAAATTCTCATTTGTTCGAAAAATAGTGATGCCGATCAAAAGAAATGACAGGGCGCCCGTCACCAGGCCCCGCAGGCTGCGCACAGCCAAAATTTGGGGCCGAACGGAGGCGGTCGATCAAATATCCAGAAATCCCTGGGCTAACATACACCGAAAACCGAGAAAATGGTAAATTATAATTTATTCAAAAAATAGTGATGCCGATCAAACGAAATGATAATGAGCCCGTCAACAGGCCCCGCAGGCTGCGCACAGCCAAAATTTGGGGCCAAACGGAGGCGGTCGATCAAAACTCCAAAAATCCGTGGGCTAACATACACCAAAAATCGAGAAAATCGTAAATTCTCATTTATGCGAAAAATAGTGATGCCGATCAAACGAAATGATAGGGCGCCCGTCACTAGGCCCCGCAGGCTGTGCACAGCCAAAATTTGGGGCCGAATAGAGGCGGTCGATTGAATCCCGAAAAACCCGTGGGCTAACATACACCGAAAATCGAGAAAATTGTAAATTCTCATTTATGCGAAAAATAATGATGTCGATCAAACGAAATGATAGGGCGCCCGTCAGCAGGCCCCGCAGGCTACGCAAAGCCAAAATTTAGGGCCGAACGGAGGCGGTCGATCAAGTATCCAGAAATCCGTGGGCTAACATTCACTGAAAATCCCGAAAATCATAAATTGTCATTTATTCGAAAAATAGTGATGCCGATCAAACAAAATAATAGGGCGCCCGTCACCAAGCCACGCAGGCTGCGCACAGCCAAAATTTGGGGCCGAACGGAGGTGGTCAACTGAATCTCGAAAAATCCGTGGGCTAACATACACCGAAAATTGAGAAAATCGTAAATTCTCATTTGTTCGAAAAATAGTGATGCCGATCAAAGGAAATGACAGGGCGCCCATCACCAGGCCCCGCAGGCTGTGCACAGCCAAAATTTGGCGCCAAACGGAGGCGGTCGATCAAATCTCCAAAAATCCGTGGGCGTTAAAACCGAGAAAATGGTAAATTGTAATTTATTCAAAAAATAGTGATGCTGATCAAACGAAATGATAATGCGCCCGTCAACAGGCCCCGCAGGCTGCGCACAGCCAAAATTTGGGGCCAAACGGAGGCGGTCGATCAAGTATCCAGAAATCCGTGGGCTAACATTCACCGAAAATCCCAAAAATCATAAATTGTCATTTATTCAAAAAATAGTGATGCCGATCAAACAAAATAATAGGGCGCCCGTCACCAAGCCTCGCAGGCTGTGCACAGCCAAAATTTGGGGCCGAACGGAGGTGGTCAACTGAATCTCGAAAAATCCGTGGGCTAACATACACCGAAAATTGAGAAAATCATAAATTCTCATTTGTTCAAAAAATAGTGATGCCGATCAAACAAAATGACAGGGCGCCCGTCACCAGGCCCCGCAGGCTGCGCACAGCCAAAATTTGGCGCCAAACGGAGGCGGTCGATCAAATCTCCAAAAATCCGTGGGCTAACATACACCGAAAACCGAGAAAATGGTAAATTGTAATTTATTCAAAAAATAGTGATGCCGATCAAACGAAATGATAATGTGCCCATCAACAGGCCCCGCACGTTGCGCACAGCTAAAATTTGGGGCCAAACGGAGGCGGTCGATCAAATCTCCAAAAATCCGTGGGCTAACATACACCGAAAACCGAGAAAATGGTAAATTGTAATTTATTCAAAAAATAGTGATGCCGATCAAACGAAATGATAATGCGCCCGTCAACAGGCCCCGCAGGCTGCGTACAGCAAAAATTTGGGGCCAAACGGAGGCGGTCGATCAAATATCCAAAAATCCGTGGGCTAACATTCACCGAAAATCCCGAAAATCATAAATTGTCATTTGTTCGAAAAATAGTGATGCCGATCAAACAAAATGACAGGGCGCCCGTCACCAGGCCCCGCAGGCTGCGCCCATCCAAAATTTGGGGCCGAACGGAGGCGGTCGACTGAATCTCGAAAAATCCGTGGGCTAACATACACCGAAAATCGAGAAAATCGTAAATTCTCATTTGTTCGAAAAATAGTGATGCCGATCAAACGAAATGACAGGGCGCCCGTCACCAGGCCCCGCAGGCTGCGCACAGCCAAAATTTGGGGCCAAACGGAGGCGGTCGATCAAATCTCCAAAAATCCGTGGGCTAACATACACCGAAAATAGAGAAAATCGTAAATTCTCATTTGTTCGAAAAATAGTGATGCCGATCAAACGAAATGACAGGGCGCCCATCACCAGGCCCCGCAGGCTGCGCACTGCCAAAATTTGGGGCCGAACGGAGGCGGTCGATCAAATATCCAGAAATCCCTGGGCTAAGACGCACTGAAAAGTTTGAAATTTAGCAACATAGGAGCACTATGCTAGTGTCGACAGGCCGACCGACATCGGATGTCACATGCTAACCTATCTCGAGACCCAACGCCCTTCGATGAATGCCCAGCGATAGAAAATTTAAACTAAAACACCTATGCTTATCCTTATGATATAAAAAAAATCCTAGAGATTAGTGGTGGTAGTGCTGGCCTACCATGGTCGCTTGCCATGGTGGTGTCGGTTGTGGTGGGTCGTTAGGACGAGTTTTTAAATTAAAATTGTCAACCATATTGGGAAATATGTTGAAATGAGTGCGATAGAGGCATATTTTGGAAAAATGGCTCGGCCAAACCGCCTTTCGGCAGTTTGTCGAGATAGATCTCGAAAAAATACACAAAATGAAAAAAAAATCGCGTAAAACGGATAATCCAGCACAAAGTTATGATCATTTATATAATATGCCTCTAATAAACTATTTTTCCATCGATTATATTACAGTTTTAACAATATTATGTAAGATCTCGTCAAAAGACTTGCATCTCGGCAGTTCTTATTTTGTTAATATAGAGCTAACACACACCAAAAATCGCGAAAATCGTAAATTCTCGTTTATGCAAAAAATAGTGATGCCGATCAAACGAAATGATAGGACTATCTAAATTCTGATTTCTTTCTATACTATACTGATTCTTTACTGATTACCGTAATGAATTGATTTAAAACCGAAGTGGGGCTTATATATAATAGAAACAATAAGTCGCATTTCCTGAATGCGATTTATAAGTCGCATTTCTGAATTGCGTTTTATAAGTCGTATTTTGCCTTGCAACGCGACGACTTGCCGCTTGTCCGATCTTTCCCCATGCCTTTTTCTAGCATGTATGTATTTCAAATACTCTTAACCAACACGCGAATAGGCCATCTATATGCTAGATATTTACGGGGTGTAACAGCGGATCAAACGAAATGATAATGCGCCCGTCACCAGGCCTCGCAGGCTGCGCACAGCCAAAATTTGGGGCCAAACGGAGGCGGTCGACTGAAACTCGAAAAATCCGTGGGCTAATATAAACCGAAAATTGAGAAAATCGTAAATTGTCATTTATTCAAAAAATAGTGATGCCGATCAAAAGAAATGATAGGGGGCCCGTCACCAGGCCTCGCAGGCTGCGCACAGCCAAAATTTGGGGATGAACGGAGACGGTCGATCAAATCTCCAGAAATCCGTGGGCTAAAATACACCCAAAATCGAGAAAATCGTAAATTCTCATTTATGCGAAAAATAGTGATGCCGATCAAACGAAATGATAGGGCGCCGGTCACTAGGCCCCGCAGGCTGCGCACAGCCAAAATTTGGGGCCGAATAGAGGCGGTCGATTGAATCCCGAAAAACCCATGGGCTAACATACACCGAAAATCGAAAAAATCGTAAATTCTCATTTATGCGAAAAATAGTGATGCCGATCAAACGAAATGATAGGGCGCCCATCAGCAGGCCCCGCATGCTACGCAAAGCCAAAATTTAGGGCCGAACGGAGGCGGTCGATCAAGTATCCAGAAATCCGTGGGCTAACATTCACCGAAAATCCCGAAAATCATAAATTGTCATTTATTCGAAAAAGTGATGCCGATCAAACGAAATAATAGGGTGCCCGTCAACAAGCCCCGCAGGCTGCGCACAGCCAAAATTTGGGGCCGAACGGAGGTGGTCAACTGAATCTCGAAAAATCCGTGGGCTAACATACACCGAAAATCGAGAAAATCGTAAATTCTCATTTGTTTGAAAAATAGTGATGCCGATCAAACGAAATGACAGGGCGCCCGTCACCAGGCCCCGCAGGCTGCGCACAGCCAAAATTTGGCGCCAAACGGAGGCGGTCGATCAAATCTCCAAAAATCCGTGGGCTAACATACACCGAAAACCAAGAAAATGGTAAATTGTAATTTATTCAAAAAATAGTGATGCCGATCAAACGAAATGATAATGCGCCCGTCAACAGGTCCCGCAGGCTGCGCACAGCCAAAATTTGGGGCCAAACGGAGGCGGTCGATCAAATCTCCAAAAATCCGTGGGCTATACACCGAAAACCGAGAAAATGGTAAATTGTAATTTATTCAAAAAATAGTGATGCCGATCAAACGAAATGATAATGCGCCCGTCAACAGGCCCCGCAGGCTGCGCACAGCCAAAATTTGGGGCCAAACGGAGGCGGTCGATCAAAACTCCAAAAATCCGTGGGCTAACATACACCGAAAATCGAGAAAATCGAAAATTCTCATTTATGCGAAAAATAGTGATGCCGATCAAACGAAATGATAGGGCGCCCGTCACAAGGCCCCGATGGCTGCGCACAGCCAAAATTTGGGGCCAAACGGAGACGGTCGATCACATCTCAAAAAATCTGTGGGCTAACATACACCGAAAATCGAGAAAATTGTAAATTGTCATTTGTTTAAAAAATAGTAATGCCGATCAAACGAAATGATAGGGCGCCCGTCACCAGGCCCTGCAGGCTACGCACAGCCAAAATTTGGGGCCAAACGGAGATGGTCGATCAAATCTCCAGAAAATCCGTGGGCTAACATACACCGAAAACCGAGAAAATGGTAAATTGTAATTTATTCAAAAAATAGTGATGCCGATCAAACGAAATGATAATGCGCCCGTCAACAGGTCCCGCAGGCTGCGCACAGCCAAAATTTGGGGCCAAACGGAGGCGGTCGATCAAATCTCCAAAAATCCGTGGGCTATACACCGAAAACCGAGAAAATGGTAAATTGTAATTTATTCAAAAAATAGTGATGCCGATCAAACGAAATGATAATGCGCCCGTCAACAGGCCCCGCAGGCTGCGCACAACCAAAATTTGGGGCCAAACGGAGGCGGTCGATCAAAACTCCAAAAATCCGTGGGCTAACATACACCGAAAATCGAGAAAATCGAAAATTCTCATTTATGCGAAAAATAGTGATGCCGATCAAACGAAATGATAGGGCGCCCGTCACAAGGCCCCGTAGGCTGCGCACAGCCAAAACTTGGGGCCAAACGGAGACGGTCGATCACATCTCAAAAAATCTGTGGGCTAACATACACCGAAAATCGAGAAAATCGTAAATTGTCATTTGTTTAAAAAATAGTAATGCCGATCAAACGAAATGATAGGGCGCCCATCACCAGGCCCCGCAGGCTACGCACAACCAAAATTTGGGGCCAAACGGAGGCGGTCGATCAAATCTCCAAAAATCCGTGGGCTAACATACACCGAAAACCGAGAAAATGGTAAATTGTAATTTATTCAAAAAATAGTGATGCCGATCAAACGAAATGATAATGCGCCCGTCAACAGGTCCCGCAGGCTGCGCACAGCCAAAATTTGGGGCCAAACGGAGGCGGTCGATCAAATCTCCAAAAATCCGTGGGCTATACACCGAAAACCGAGAAAATGGTAAATTGTAATTTATTCAAAAAATAGTGATGTCGATCAAACGAAATGATAATGCGCCCGTCAACAGGCCCCGCAGGCTGCGTACAGCCAAAATTTGGGGCCAAACGGAGGCGGTCGATCAAAACTCCAAAAATCCGTGGGCTAACATACACCGAAAATCGAGAAAATCGAAAATTCTCATTTATGCGAAAAATAGTGATGCCGATCAAACGAAATGATAGGGCGCCCGTCACAAGGCCCCGATGGCTGCGCACAGCCAAAATTTGGGGCCAAACGGAGACGGTCGATCACATCTCAAAAAATCTGTGGGCTAACATACACCGAAAATCGAGAAAATCGTAAATTGTCATTTGTTTAAAAAATAGTAATGCCGATCAAACGAAATGATAGGGCGCCCGTCACCAGGCCCCGCAGGCTACGCACAGCCAAAATTTGGGGCCAAACGGAGGCGGTCGATTGAATCTCGAAAAATACGTGGGCTAACATACATCGAAAATTGAGAAAATTGTAAATTTTAATTTGTTCGAAAAATAGTGATGCCGATCAAACAAAATGACAGGGCGCCCGTTACCAGGCCTCGCAGGCTGCGCACATCCAAAATTTGGGGCCGAACGGAGGCGGTCGACTGAATCTCGAAAAATCCGTGGGCTAACATACACCGAAAATCGAGAAAATTGTAAATTCTCATTTGTTCGAAAAATAGTGATGCCGATCAAACGAAATGACAGGGCGCCCGTCACCAGGCCCCGTAGGCTGCGCACAGCCAAAATTTGGGGCCAAACGGAGGCGGTCGATCAAATCTCCAAAAATTCGTGGGCTAACATACACCGAAAATCGAGAAAATCGTAAATTCTCATTTGTTCGAAAAATAGTGATGCCGATCAAAAGAAATGACAGGGCGCCCGTCACCAGGCCCCGCAGGCTGCGCACAGCCAAAATTTAGGGCCGAACGGAGGCGGTCGATCAAATATCCAGAAATCCCTGGGCTAACATACATCGAAAACCGAGAAAATTGTAAATTGTAATTTATTCAAAAAATAGTGATGCCGATCAAACGAAATGATAATGAACCCGTCAACAGGCCCCGCAGGCTGCCCACAGCCAAAATTTGGGGCCAAACGGAGGCGGTCGATCAAAACTCCAAAAATCCGTGGGCTAACATACACCGAAAATCGAGAAAATCGTAAATTCTCATTTATGCGAAAAATAGTGATGCCGATCAAACGAAATGATAGGGAGCCCGTCACTAGGCCCCGCAGGCTGTGCACAGCCAAAATTTGGGGCCGAATAGAGGCGGTCGATTGAATCCCGAAAAACCCGTGGGCTAACATACACCGAAAATCGAGAAAATCGTAAATTCTCTTTTATGCGAAAAATAGTGATGCCGATCAAACGAAATGATAGGGCACCCGTCAGCAGGCCCCGCAGGCTACGCAAAGCCAAAATTTAGGGCCGAACGGAGGCGGTCGATCTAATATCCAGAAATCCGTGGGCTAACATTCACCGAAAATCCCGAAAATCATAAATTGTCATTTATTCGAAAAATAGTGATGCCGATCAAACAAAATAATAGGGCGCCCGTCACCAAGCCCCGCAGGCTGCGCACAGCCAAAATTTGGGGCCGAACGGAGGTGGTCAACTGAATCTCGAAAAATCCGTGGGCTAACATACACCGAAAATTGAGAAAATCGTAAATTCTCATTTGTTCGAAAAATAGTGATGCCGATCAAACGAAATGACAGGGCACCCGTCACCAGGCCCCGCAGGCTGCGCACAGGCAAAATTTGGCGCCAAACGGAGGCGGTCGATCAAATCTCCAAAAATCCGTGGGCTAACATACACCGAAAACCGAGAAAATGGTAAATTGTAATTTATTCAAACAATAGTGAAGCCGATCAAACGAAATGATAATGCGCCCGTCAACAGGCCCCGCAGGCTGCGCACAGCCAAAATTTGGGGCCAAACGGAGGCGGTCGATCAAATCTCCAAAAATCCGTGGGCTAACATACACCGAAAACCGAGAAAATGGTAAATTGTAATTTATTCAAAAAATAGTGATGCCGATCAAACGAAATGATAATGCGCCCATCAACAGGCCCCGCAGGCTGCGCACAGCCAAAATTTAAGGCCAAACGGAGGCGGTCGATCAAGTATCCAGAAATCCGTGGGCTAACATTCACCGAAAATCCCGAAAATCATAAATTGTCATTTATTCGAAATATAGTGATGCCGATCAAACAAAATAATAGGGCGCCCGTCACCAAGCCCCGCAGGCTACGCACAGCCAAAATTTGGGGCCGAACGGAGGTGGTCAACTGAATCTCGAAAAATCCGTGGGCTAACATACACCGAAAATTGAGAAAATCGTAAATTCTCATTTGTTCGAAAAATAGTGATGCCGATCAAACGAAATGACAGGGCGCCTGTCACCAGGCCCCGCAGGCTACGCACAGCCAAAATTTGGCGCCAAACGTAGGCGGTCGATCAAATCTCCAAAAATTCGTGGGCTAACATACACCGAAAACTGAGAAAATGGTAAATTGTAATTTATTCAAAAAATAGTGATGCCGATCAAACGAAATGATAATGCGCCCGTCAACAGGCCCCGCAGGCTGCGCACAGCCAAAATTTGGGGCCAAACAGAGGCGGTCGATCAAATCTCCAAAAATCCGTGGGCAAACATACACCGAAAACCGAGAAAATGGTAAATTGTAATTTATTCAAAAAATAGTGATGCCGATCAAGCGAAATGATAATGCGCCCGTCAACAGGCCCCGCAGGCTGCGCACAGCCAAAATTTGGGGCCAAACGGAGGCGGTCGATCAAAACTCCAAAAATCCGTGGGCTAACATACACCGAAAATCGAGAAAATCGTAAATTCTCATTTATGCGAAAAATAGTGATGCCGATCAAATGAAATGATAGGGCGCCCGTCACCAGGCCTCGCAAGCTTCGCACAGCCAAAATTTGGGGCCAAACGGAGGCGGTCGATCAAATATCCAAAAATCCGTGGGCTAACATTCACCGAAAATCCCGAAAATCATAAATTGTCATTTGTTCGAAAAATAGTGATGCCGATCAAACAAAATGACAGGGCGCCCGTCACCAGGCCCCGCAGGCTGCGCACATCCAAAATTTGGGGCCGAACGGAGGCGGTCGACTGAATCTCGAAAAATCCGTGGGCTAACATACACCGAAAATCGAGAAAATCGTAAATTCTCATTTGTTCGAAAAATAGTGATGCCGATCAAACGAAATGACAGGGCGCCCGTCAGCAGGCCCCGCAGGCTGCGCACAGACAAAATTTGGGGCCAAACGGAGGCGGTCGATCAAATCTCCAAAAATCCGTGGGCTAACATACACCGAAAATAGAGAAAATCGTAAATTCTCATTTGTTCGAAAAATAGTGATGCCGATCAAACGAAATGACAGGGCGCCCGTCACCAGGCCCCGCAGGCGGCGCACAGCCAAAATTTGGGGCCGAACGGAGGCGGTCGATCAAATATCCAGAAATCCCTAGGCTAAGACGCATTGAAAAGTTTGAAAGTTAGCAACATAGGAGCACTATGCTAGTGTCGACAGGCCGGCCGACATCGGATGTCACATGCTAACCTATGTCGAGACCCAACGCCCTTCGATGAATGCCCAGCGATAGAAAATTTAAACTAAAACACCTATGCTTATCCTTATGATATAAAAAAAATCCTAGAGATTAGTGGTGGTAGTGCTGGCCTACCATGGTCGCTTGCCATGGTGGTGTCGGTTGTGGTGGGTCGTTAGGACGAGTTTTTAAATTAAAATTGTCAACCATATTGGGAAATATGTTGAAATGAGTGCGATAGAGGCATATTTTGGAAAAATGGCTCGGCGAAACCGTCTTTCGGCAGTTTGTCGAGATACATCTCGAAAAAATACACAAAATGAAAAACAAAATCGCGTAAAACGGATAATCCAGCCCAAAGTTATGATCATTTATATAATATGCCTCTAATAAACTATTTTTCCATCGATTATATTACAGTTTTAACAACATTATGTAAGATCTCATCAAAAGACTTGCATCTCGGCAGTTCTTATTTTGTTAATATAGAGCTAACACACACCAAAAATCGCGAAAATCGTAAATTCTCGTTTATGCAAAAAATAGTGATGTCGATCAAACGAAATGATAGGACTATCTAAATTCTGATTTCTTTCTGTACTATACTGATTACCGTAATGAATTGATTTAAAACCGAAGTGGGGCTTATATATAATAGAAACAATAAATCGCATTCAGGGAATGCGACTTATAAGTCGCATGTCAGGCATGCGATTTATAAGTCGCATTTCCTGAATGCGATTTATAAGTCGTATTTATGAATTGCGTTTTATAAGTCGTATTTTGCCTTGCAACGCGCCGACTTGCCGCTTGTCCGATCTTTCCCAATGCCTTTTTCTAGCATGTATGTATTTCAAATACTCTTAACCAACACGCGAATAGGCCATCTATATGCTAGATATTTATGGGGTGTAACAGCGGATCAAACGAAATGATAATGCGCCCGTCACCAGGCCTCGCAGGCTGCGCACAGCCAAAATTTGGGGCCAAACGGAGGCGGTCGACTGAAACTCGAAAAATCCGTGGGCTAATATAAACCGAAAATTGAGAAAATCGTAAATTGTCATATATTCAAAAAATAGTGATGCCGATCAAAAGAAATGATAGGGGGCCCGTCACCAGGCCTCGCAGGCTGCGCACAGCCAAAATTTGGGGACGAACGGAGACGGTCGATCAAATCTCCAGAAATCCGTGGGCTAAAATACACCCAAAATCGAGAAAATCGTAAATTCTCATTTATGCGAAAAATAGTGATGCCGATCAAACGAAATAATAGGGCGCCCGTCACTACGCCCCGCAGGCTGCGCACAGCCAAAATTTGGGGCCGAATATAGGCGATCGATTGAATCCCGAAAAACCCGTGGGCTAACATACACCGAAAATCGAGAAAATCGTAAATTCTCATTTATGCGAAAAATAATGATGCCGATCAAACGAAATGATAGGGCGCCCGTCAGCAGGACCCGCAGGCTACGCAAAGCCAAAATTTAGGGCCGAACGGAGGCGGTCGATCAAGTATCCAGAAATCCGTGGGCTAACATTCACAGAAAATCCAGAAAATCATAAATTGTCATTTATTCGAAAAATAGTGATGCCGATCAAACGAAATAATAGGGCGCCCGTCACCAAGCCCCGCAGGCTGTGCACAGCCAAAATTTGGGGCCGAACGGAGGTGGTCAACTGAATCTCGAAAAATCCGTAGGCTAACATACACCGAAAATCGAGAAAATCATAAATTCTCATTTGTTCGAAAAATAGTGATGCCGATCAATCGAAATGACAGGGCGCCCGTCACCAAGCCCCGCAGGCTGCGCACAGCCAAAATTTGGCGCCAAACGGAGGCGGTCGATCAAATCTCCAAAAATCTGTGGGCTAACATACACCGAAAACCGAGAAAATGGTAAATTGTAATTTATTCAAAAAATAGTGATGCCGATCAAACGAAATGATAATGCGCCCGTCAACAGGCCCCGTAGGCTGCGCACAGTCAAAATTTGGGGCCAAACGGAGGCGGTCGATCAAATCTCCAAAAATCCGTGGGCTATACACCGAAAACCGAGAAAATGGTAAATTGTAATTTATTCAAAAAATAGTGATGTCGATCAAACGAAATGATAATGCGCCCGTCAACAGGCCCCGCAGGCTGCGTACAGCCAAAATTTGGGGCCAAACGGAGGCGGTCGATCAAAACTCCAAAAATCCGTGGGCTAACATACACCGAAAATCGAGAAATCTCAAATTCTCATTTATGCGAAAAATAGTGATGCCGATCAAACGAAATGATAGGGCGCCCGTCACCAGGCCCCGCGGGCTGTGCACAGCCAAAACTTGGGGCCGAACGGAGGCGGTCGATTGAATCTCGAAAAATACGTGGGCTAACATACATCGAAAATTGAGAAAATTGTAAATTTTAATTTGTTCGAAAAATAGTGATGTCGATCAAACAAAATGACAGGGCGCCCGTTACCAGGCCTCGCAGGCTGCGCACATCCAAAATTTGGGGCCGAACGGAGGCGGTCGACTGAATCTCGAAAAATCCGTGGGCTAACATACACCGAAAATCGAGAAAATTGTAAATTCTCATTTGTTCGAAAAATAGTGATGCCGATCAAACGAAATGACAGGGCGCCCGTCACCAGGCCCCGCAGGCTGCGCACAGCCAAAATTTGGGGCCAAACGGAGGCGGTCGATCAAATCTCCAAAAATCCGTGGGCTAACATACACCGAAAATCGAGAAAATCGTAAATTCTCATTTGTTCGAAAAATAGTGATGCCGATCAAAAGAAATGACAGGGCGCCCGTCACCAGGCCCCGCAGGCTGCGCACAGCCAAAATTTAGGGCCGAACGGAGGCGGTCGATCAAATATCCAGAAATCCCTGGGCTAACATACATCGAAAACCGAGAAAATTGTAAATTGTAATTTATTCAAAAAATAGTGATGCCGATCAAATGAAATGATAATGAACCCGTCAACAGGCCCCGCAGGCTGCGCACAGCCAAAATTTGGGGCCAAACGGAGGCGGTCGATCAAAACTCCAAAAATCCGTGGGCTAACATACACCGAAAATCGAGAAAATCGTAAATTCTCATTTATGCGAAAAATAGTGATGCCGATCAAACAAAATGATAGGGAGCCCGTCACTAGGCCCCGCAGGCTGTGCACAGCCAAAATTTGGGGCCGAATAGAGGCGGTCGATTGAATCCCGAAAAACCCGTGGGCTAACATACACCGAAAATCGAGAAAATCGTAAATTCTCTTTTATGCGAAAAATAGTGATGCCGATCAAACGAAATGATAGGGCACCCGTCAGCAGGCCCCGCAGGCTACGCAAAGCCAAAATTTAGGGCCGAACGGAGGCGGTCGATCTAATATCCAGAAATCCGTGGGCTAACATTCACCGAAAATCCCGAAAATCATAAATTGTCATTTATTCAAAAAATAGTGATGCCGATCAAACAAAATAATAGGGCGCCCGTCACCAAGCCCCGCAGGCTGCGCACAGCCAAAATTTGGGGCCGAACGGAGGTGGTCAACTGAATATCGAAAAATCCGTGGGCTAACATACACCGAAAATTGAGAAAATCGTAAATTCTCATTTGTTCGAAAAATAGTGATGCCGATCAAACGAAATGACAGGGCACCCGTCACCAGGCCCCGCAGGCTGCGCACAGGCAAAATTTGGCGCCAAACGGAGGCGGTCGATCAAATCTCCAAAAATCCGTGGGCTAACATACACCGAAAACCGAGAAAATGGTAAATTGTAATTTATTCAAAAAATAGTGAAGCCGATCAAACGAAATGATAATGCGCCCGTCAACAGGCCCCGCAGGCTGCGCACAGCCAAAATTTGGGGCCAAACGGAGGCGGTCGATCAAATCTCCAAAAATCCGTGGGCTAACATACACCGAAAATCGAGAAAATGGTAAATTGTAATTTATTCAAAAAATAGTGATGCCGATCAAACGAAATGATAATGCGCCCATCAACAGGCCCCGCAGGCTGCGCACAGCCAAAATTTAAGGCCAAACGGAGGCGGTCGATCAAGTATCCAGAAATCCGTGGGCTAACATTCACCGAAAATCCCGAAAATCATAAATTGTCATTTATTCGAAATATAGTGATGCCGATCAAACAAAATAATAGGGCGCCCGTCACCAAGCCCCGCAGGCTACGCACAGCCAAAATTTGGGGCCGAACGGAGGTGGTCAACTGAATCTCGAAAAATCCGTGGGCTAACATACACCGAAAATTGAGAAAATCGTAAATTCTCATTTGTTCGAAAAATAGTGATGCCGATCAAACGAAATGACAGGGCGCCTATCACCAGGCCCCGCAGGCTACGCACAGCCAAAATTTGGCGCCAAACGTAGGCGGTCGATCAAATCTCCAAAAATTTGTGGGCTAACATACACCGAAAACTGAGAAAATGGTAAATTGTAATTTATTCAAAAAATAGTGATGCCGATCAAACGAAATGATAATGCGCCCGTCAACAGGCCCCGCAGGCTGCGCACAGCCAAAATTTGGGGCCAAACAGAGGCGGTCGATCAAATCTCCAAAAATCCGTGGGCAAACATACACCGAAAACCGAGAAAATGGTAAATTGTAATTTATTCAAAAAATAGTGATGCCGATCAAGCGAAATGATAATGCGCCCGTCAATAGGCCCCGCAGGCTGCGCACAGCCAAAATTTGGGGCCAAACGGAGGCGGTCGATCAAAACTCCAAAAATCCGTGGGCTAACATACACCGAAAATCGAGAAAATCGTAAATTCTCATTTATGCGAAAAATAGTGATGCCGATCAAATGAAATGATAGGGCGCCCGTCACCAGGCCTCGCAAGCTTCGCACAGCCAAAATTTGGGGCCAAACGGAGGCGGTCGATCAAATATCCAAAAATCCGTGGGCTAACATTCACCGAAAATCCCGAAAATCATAAATTGTCATTTGTTCGAAAAATAGTGATGCCGATCAAACAAAATGACAGGGCGCCCGTCACCAGGCCCCGCAGGCTGCGCACATCCAAAATTTGGGGCCGAACGGAGGCGGTCGACTGAATCTCGAAAAATCCGTGGGCTAACATACACCGAAAATCGAGAAAATCGTAAATTCTCATTTGTTCGAAAAATAGTGATGCCGATCAAACGAAATGATAGGGCGCCCGTCAGCAGGCCCCGCAGGCTGCGCACAGCCAAAATTTGGGGCCAAACGGAGGCGGTCGATCAAATCTCCAAAAATCCGTGGGCTAACATACACCGAAAATAGAGAAAATCGTAAATTCTCATTTGTTCGAAAAATAGTGATGCCGATCAAACGAAATGACAGGGCGCCCGTCACCAGGCCCCGCAGGCTGCGCACAGCCAAAA
This sequence comes from Datura wrightii, assembly GCA_035772735.1. NCBI lineage: Eukaryota > Viridiplantae > Streptophyta > Magnoliopsida > Solanales > Solanaceae > Datura > Datura wrightii. Next base: position 168,868,484 of record JASDFA010000003.1, read on the forward strand.
TTTGGGGCCGAACGGAGGCGGTCGATCAAATATCCAGAAATCCCTAGGCTAAGACGCATTGAAAAGTTTGAAAGTTAGCAACATAGGAGCACTATGCTAGTGTCGACAGGCCGGCCGACATCGGATGTCACATGCTAACCTATGTCGAGACCCAACGCCCTTCGATGAATGCCCAGCGATAGAAAATTTAAACTAAAACACCTATGCTTATCCTTATGATATAAAAAAAATCCTAGAGATTAGTGGTGGTAGTGCTGGCCTACCATGGTCGCTTGCCATGGTGGTGTCGGTTGTGGTGGGTCGTTAGGACGAGTTTTTAAATTAAAATTGTCAACCATATTGGGAAATATGTTGAAATGAGTGCGATAGAGGCATATTTTGGAAAAATGGCTCGGCGAAACCGTCTTTCGGCAGTTTGTCGAGATACATCTCGAAAAAATACACAAAATGAAAAAAAAATCGCGTAAAACGGATAATCCAGCCCAAAGTTATGATCATTTATATAATATGCCTCTAATAAACTATTTTTCCATCGATTATATTACAGTTTTAACAACATTATGTAAGATCTCATCAAAAGACTTGCATCTCGGCAGTTCTTATTTTGTTAATATAGAGCTAACACACACCAAAAATCGCGAAAATCGTAAATTCTCGTTTATGCAAAAAATAGTGATGTCGATCAAACGAAATGATAGGACTATCTAAATTCTGATTTCTTTCTGTACTATACTGATTACCGTAATGAATTGATTTAAAACCGAAGTGGGGCTTATATATAATAGAAACAATAAATCGCATTCAGGGAATGCGACTTATAAGTCGCATGTCAGGCATGCGATTTATAAGTCGCATTTCCTGAATGCGATTTATAAGTCGTATTTATGAATTGCGTTTTATAAGTCGTATTTTGCCTTGCAACGCGCCGACTTGCCGCTTGTCCGATCTTTCCCAATGCCTTTTTCTAGCATGTATGTATTTCAAATACTCTTAACCAACACGCGAATAGGCCATCTATATGCTAGATATTTATGGGGTGTAACAGCGGATCAAACGAAATGATAATGCGCCCGTCACCAGGCCTCGCAGGCTGCGTACAGCCAAAATTTGGGGCCAAACGGAGGCGGTCGACTGAAACTCGAAAAATCCGTGGGCTAATATAAACCGAAAATTGAGAAAATCGTAAATTGTCATTTATTCAAAAAATAGTGATGCCGATCAAAAGAAATGATAGGGGGCCCGTCACCAGGCCTCGCAGGCTGCGCACAGCCAAAATTTGGGGACGAACGGAGACGGTCGATCAAATCTCCAGAAATCCGTGGGCTAAAATACACCCAAAATCGAGAAAATCGTAAATTCTCATTTATGCGAAAAATAGTGATGCCGATCAAACGAAATAATAGGGCGCCCGTCACTACGCCCCGCAGGCAGCGCACAGCCAAAATTTGGGGCCGAATAGAGGCGATCGATTGAATCCCGAAAAACCCGTGGGCTAACATACACCGAAAATCGAGAAAATCGTAAATTCTCATTTATGCGAAAAATAATGATGCCGATCAAACGAAATGATAGGGCGCCCGTCAGCAGGACCCGCAGGATACGCAAAGCCAAAATTTAGGGCCGAACGGAGGCGGTCGATCAAGCATCCAGAAATCCGTGGGCTAACATTCACAGAAAATCCAGAAAATCATAAATTGTCATTTATTCGAAAAATAGTGATGCCGATCAAACGAAATAATAGGGCGCCCGTCACCAAGCCCCGCAGGCTGCGCACAGCCAAAATTTGGGGCCGAACGGAGGTGGTCAACTGAATCTCGAAAAATCCGTGGGCTAACATACACCGAAAATCGAGAAAATCATAAATTCTCATTTGTTCGAAAAATAGTGATGCCGATCAATCGAAATGACAGGGCGCCCGTCACCAAGCCCCGCAGGCTGCGCACAGCCAAAATTTGGCGCCAAACGGAGGCGGTCGATCAAATCTCCAAAAATCTGTGGGCTAACATACACCGAAAACCGAGAAAATGGTAAATTGTAATTTATTCAAAAAATAGTGATGCCGATCAAACGAAATGATAATGCGCCCGTCAACAGGCCCCGTAGGCTGCGCACAGTCAAAATTTGGGGCCAAACGGAGGCGGTCGATCAAATCTCCAAAAATCCGTGGGCTATACACCGAAAACCGAGAAAATGGTAAATTGTAATTTATTCAAAAAATAGTGATGTCGATCAAACGAAATGATAATGCGCCCGTCAACAGGCCCCGCAGGCTGCGCACAGCCAAAATTTGGGGCCAAACGGAGGCGGTCGATCAAAACTCCAAAAATCCGTGGGCTAACATACACCGAAAATCGAGAAAATCTCAAATTCTCATTTATGCGAAAAATAGTGATGCCGATCAAACGAAATGATAGGGCGCCCGTCACTAGGCCCCGCGGGCTGTGCACAGCCAAAACTTGGGGCCGAACGGAGGCGGTCGATTGAATCTCGAAAAATACGTGGGCTAACATACACCGAAAATCGAGAAAATCGTAAATTCTCATTTGTTCGAAAAATAGTGATGCCGATCAAACGAAATGACAGGGCGCCCGTCACCAGGCCCCGCAGGCTGCGCACAGCCAAAATTTGGGGCCCAACGGAGGCGGTCGATCAAATCTCCAAAAATCCGTGGGCTAACATACACCGAAAATCGAGAAAATCGTAAATTCTCATTTGTTCGAAAAATAGTGATGCCGATCAAAAGAAATGACAGGGCGCCCGTCACCAGGCTCCGCAGGCTGCGCACAACCAAAATTTGGGGCCGAACGGAGGCGGTCGATCAAATATCCAGAAATCCCTGGGCTAACATACACCGAAAACCGAGAAAATGGTAAATTGTAATTTATTCAAAAAATAGTGATGCCGATCAAACGAAATGATAATGAGCCCGTCAACAGGCCCCGCAGGCTGCGCACAGCCAAAATTTGGGGCCAAACGGAGGCGGTCGATCAAAACTCCAAAAATCCGTGGGCTAACATACACCGAAAATCGAGAAAATCGTAAATTCTCATTTATGCGAAAAATAGTGATGCCGATCAAACGAAATGATAGGGAGCCCGTCACTAGGCCCCGCAGGCTGTGCACAGCGAAAATTTGGGGCCGAATAGAGGCGGTCGATTGAATCCCGAAAAACCCGTGGGCTAACATACACCGAAAATCGAGAAAATCATAAATTCTCATTTATGCGAAAAATAGTGATGTCGATCAAACGAAATGATAGGGCGCCCGTCAGCATGCCCCGCAGGCTACGCAAAGCCAAAATTTAGGGCCGAACGGAGGCGGTCGATCTAATATCCAGACATCCGTGGGCTAACATTCACCGAAAATCCCGAAAATCATAAATTGTCATTTACTCGAAAAATAGTGATGCCGATCAAACAAAATAATAGGGCGCCCGTCACCAAGTCCCGCAGGCTGCGCACAGCCAAAATTTGGGGCCGAACGGAGGTGGTCAACTGAATCTCGATAAATCCGTGGGCTAACATACACCGAAAATTGAGAAAATCGTAAATTCTCATTTGTTCGAAAAATAGTGATGCCGATCAAACGAAATGACAGGACGCCCGTCACCAGGCCCCGCAGGCTGCGCACAGCCAAAATTTGGCTCCAAACGGAGGCGGTAGATCAAATCTCCAAAAATCCGTGGGCTAACATACACCGAAAACCGAGAAAATGATAAATTGTAATTTATTTAAAAAATAGTGATGCCGATCAAACGAAATGATAATGCGCCCGTCAACAGGCCCCGCAGGCTGCGCACAGCCAAAATTTGGGGCCAAACGGAGGCGGTCGATCAAATCTCCAAAAATCCGTGGGCTAACATACACCGAAAACCGAGAAAATGGTAAATTGTAATTTATTCAAAAAATAGTGATGCCGATCAAATGAAATGATAATGCGCCCGTCAACAGGCCCCGCAGGCTGCGCACAGCCAAAATTTGGGGCCAAACGGAGGCGGTCGATCAAGTATCCAGAAATCCGTGGGCTAACATTCACCAAAAATCCCGAAAATCATAAATTGTCATTTATTCGAAAAATAGTGATGCCGATCAAACAAAATAATAGGGCGCCCGTTACCAAGCCCCGCAGGCTACGCACAGCCAAAATTTGGGCCGAACGGAGGCGGTCAACTGAATCTCGAAAAATCCGTGGGCTAACATACACCGAAAAATGAGAAAATCGTAAATTCTCATTTGTTTGAAAAATAGTGATGCCGATCAAACGAAATGACAGGGCGCCCGTCACCAGGCCCCGCAGGCTGCGCACAGCCAAAATTTGGCGCCAAACGGAGGCGGTCGATCAAATCTCCAAAAATCCGTGGGCTAACATACACCGAAAATCGAGAAAATCGTAAATTCTCATTTGTTCGAAAAATAGTGATGCCGTTCAAACGAAATGACAGGGCGCCCATCACCAGGCCCCGCAGGCTGCGCACAGCCAAATTTTGGGCCGAACGGAGGCAGTCGATCAAATATCCAGAAATCCCTGGGCTAAGACGCACTGAAAAGTTTGAAATTTAGCAACATAGGAGCACTATGCTAGTGTCGACAGGCCGACCGACATCGGATGTCACATGCTAACCTATGTCGAGACCCAACGCCCTTCGATGAATGCCCAGCGATAGAAAATTTAAACTAAAACACCTATGCTTATCCTTATGATATAAAAAAAATCCTAGAGATTAGTGGTGGTAGTGCTGGCCTACCATGGTCGCTTGCCATGGTGGTGTCGGTTGTGGTGGGTCGTTAGGACGAGTTTTTTAAATTAAAATTGTCAACCATATTGGGAAATATGTTGAAATGAGTGCGATAGAGGCATATTTTGGAAAAATGGCTCGGCCAAACCGCCTTTCGGCAGTTTGTCGAGATAGATCTCGAAAAAATACACAAAATGAAAAACACAATCGCGTAAAACGGATAATCCAGCCCAAAGTTATGATCATTTATATAATATGCCTCTAATAAACTATTTTTCCATCGATTATATTACAGTTTTAACAATATTATGTAAGATCTCATCAAAAGACTTGCATCTCGGCAGTTCTTATTTTGTTAATATAGAGATAACACACACCAAAAATCGCGAAAATCGTAAATTCTCGTTTATGCAAAAAATAGTGATGCCGATCAAACGAAATGATAGGACTATCTAAATTCTGATTTCTTTCTGTACTATACTGATTCTTTACTGATTACCGTAATGAATTGATTTAAAACCGAAGTGGGGCTTATATATAATAGAAACAATAAATCGCATTCAGGGAATGCGACTTATAAGTCGCATTTAAGGCATGCGATTTATAAGTCGCATTTCCTGAATGCGATTTATAAGTCGCATTTCTCAATTGCGTTTTATAAGTCGTATTTTGCCTTGCAACGCGCCGACTTACCGCTTGTCCGATCTTTCCCCATGCCTTTTTCTAGCATGTATGTATTTCAAATACTCTTAACCAACACGCGAATAGGCCATCTATATGCTAGATATTTACGGGGTGTAACAGCGGATCAAACGAAATGATAATGCGCCCGTCACCAGGCCTCGCAGGCTGCGCACAGCCAAAATTTGGGGCCAAACGGAGGCGGTCGACTGAAACTCGAAAAATCCGTGGGCTAACATAAACCGAAAATTGAGAAAATCGTAAATTCTCATTTGTTCGAAAAATAGTGATGCCGATCAAACGAAATGATAGGGCGCCCGTCACTAGGCCCCGCAGGCTGCGCACAGCCAAAATTTGGCGCCAAACGGAGGCGGTCGATCAAATCTCCAAAAATCCGTGGGCTAACATACACCGAAAACCGAGAAAATGGTAAATTGTAATTTATTCAAAAAATAGTGATGCCGATCAAACGAAATGATAATGCGCCCATCAACAGGCCCCGCAGGCTGCGCACAGCCAAAATTTGGGGCCAAACGGAGGCGGTCGATCATATCCCCAAAAATTCGTGGGCTAACATACACCGAAAACCGAGAAAATGGTAAATTATAATTTATTCAAAAAATAGTGATGCCGATCAAACGAAATGATAATGCGCCCGTCACCAGGCCCCGCAGGCTGCGCACAGCCAAAATTTGGGCCGAACGGATGCGGTCGATCAAATATCCAGAAATCCCTGGGCTAACATACACCGAAAACCGAGAAAATGGTAAATTATAATTTATTCAAAAAATAGTGATGCCGATCAAACGAAATGATAATGAGCCCGTCAACAGGCCCCGCAGGCTGCGCACAGCCAAAATTTGGGGCCAAACGGAGGCGGTCGATCAAAACTCCAAAAATCCGTGGGCTAACATACACCGAAAATCGAGAAAATCGTAAATTCTCATTTATGCGAAAAATAGTGATGCCGATCAAACGAAATGATAGGGCGCCCGTCACTAGGCCCCGCAGGCTGTGCACAACCAAAATTTGGGGCCGAATAGAGGCGGTCGATTGAATCCCGAAAAACCGTGGGCTAACATACACCGAAAATCGAGAAAATCGTAAATTCTCATTTATGCAAAAAATAGTGATGCCGATCAAACGAAATGATAGGGCGCCCGTCAGCAGGCCCCGCAGGCTACGCAAAGCCAAAATTTAGGGCCAAACGGAGGCGGTCGATCAAGTATCCAGAAATCCGTGGGCTAACATTCACCGAAAATCCCGAAAATCATAAATTGTCATTTATTCGAAAAATAGTGATGCCGATCAAACAAAATAATAGGGCGCCCGTCACCAAGCCCCGCAGGCTGCGCACAGCCAAAATTTGGGGCCGAACGGAGGTGGTCAACTGAATCTCGAAAAATCCGTGGGCTAACATACACCGAAAATTGAGAAAATCGTAAATTCTCATTTGTTCGAAAAATAGTGATGCCGATCAAACGAAATGATAGGGCGCCCGTCACCAGGCCCCACAGGCTGTGCACAGCCAAAATTTGGCGCCAAACGGAGGCGGTCGATCAAATCTCCAAAAATCCGTGGGCTAACATACACCGAAAACCGAGAAAATGGTAAATTGTAATTTATTCAAAAAATAGTGATGCCGATCAAACGAAATGATAATGCGCCCGTCAACAGGCCCCGCAGGCTGCGCACAGCCAAAATTTGGGGCCAAACGGAGGCGGTCGATCAAGTATCCAGAAATCCGTGGGCTAACATTCACCGAAAATCCCGAAAATCATAAATTGTCATTTATTCAAAAAATAGTGATGCCGATCAAACAAAATAATAGGGCGCCCATCACCAAGCCCCGCAGGCTGCGCACAACCAAAATTTGGGGCCGAACAGAGGTGGTCAACTGAATCTCGAAAAATCCGTGGGCTAACATACACCGAAAATTGAGAAAATCGTAAATTCTCATTTGTTCGAAAAATAGTGATGCCGATCAAACGAAATGACAGAGCGCCCGTCACCAGGCCCCGCAGGCTGCGCACAGCCAAAATTTGGCGCCAAACGGAGGCGGTCGATCAAATCTCCAAAAATCCGTGGGCTAACATACACCGAAAACCGAGAAAATGGTAAATTGTAATTTATTCAAAAAATAGTGATGCCGATCAAACGAAATGATAATGTGCCCATCAACAGGCCCCGCAGGCTGCGCACAGCCAAAATTTGGGGCCAAACGGAGGCGGTCGATCAAATCTCCAAAAATCCGTGGGCTAACATACACCGAAAACTGAGAAAATGGTAAGTTGTAATTTATTCAAAAAATAGTGATGCCAATCAAAAGAAATGATAATGCGCCCGTCAACAGGCCCCGCAGGCTGCGCACAGCCAAAATTTGGGGCCAAACGGAGGCGGTCGATCAAAACTCCAAAAATTCGTGGGCTAACATACACCGAAAATCGAGAAAATCGTAAATTCTCATTTATGCGAAAAATAGTGTTGCCGATCAAATGAAATGATAGGGCGCCCGTCACCAGGCCTCGCAAGCTGCGCACAGCCAAAATTTGGGGCCAAACGGAGGCGGTCGATCAAATATCCCGAAATCCGTGGGCTAACATTCACCGAAAATCCCGAAAATCATAAATTGTCATTTGTTCAAAAAATAGTGGTGGCGATCAAACAAAATGACAGGGCGCCCGTCACCAGGCCCCGCAGGCTGCGCACATCCAAAATTTGGGGCCGAACGGAGGCGGTCGACTGAATCTCGAAAAATCCGTGGGCTAACATACACCGAAAACCGAGAAAATGGTAAATTCTAATTTATTCAAAAAATAGTGATGCCGATCAAACGAAATGATAATGCGCCCATCAACAGGCCCCGCAGGCTGCGCACAGCCAAAATTTGGGGCCAAACGGAGGCGGTCGATCAAATCTCCAAAAATCCGTGGGCTAACATACACCGAAAACCGAGAAAATGGTAAATTGTAATTTATTCAAAAAATAGTGATGCCGATCAAACGAAATGATAATGCGCCCGTCAACAGGCCCCGCAGGCTGCGCACAGCCAAAATTTGGGGCCAAACGGAGGCGGTCGATCAAGTATCCAGAAATCCGTGGGCTAACATACACCGAAAATCCCGAAAATCATAAATTGTAATTTATTCGAAAAATAGTGATGCCGATCAAACGAAATAATAGGGCGCCCGTCACCAAGCCCCGCAGGCTGCGCACAGCCAAAATTTGGGGCCGAACGGAGGCGGTCGATCAAATCTCCAAAAATCCATGGGCTAACATACACCGAAAACCGAGAAAATGGTAAATTGTAATTTATTCAAAAAATAGTGATGCCGATCAAAAGAAATGATAATGCGCCCATCAACAAGCCCCGCAGGCTGCGCACAGCCAAAATTTGGGGCCAAACGGAGGCGGTCGATCAAATCTCCAAAAATCCGTGGGCTAACATACACCGAAAATCGAGAAAATCGTAAATTCTCATTTGTTCGAAAAATAGTGATGCCGATCAAACGAAATGACAGGGCGCCCATCACTAGGCCCCGCAGGCTGCGCACAGCCAAAATTTGGGGCCGAGCGGAGGCGGTCGATCTAATATCCAGAAATCCCTGGGCTAAGACGCACTGAAAAGTTTGAAATTTAGCAACATAGGAGCACTATGCTAGTGTCGACAGGCCGACCGACATCGGATGTCACATGCTAACCTATGTCGAGACCCAACGCCCTTCGATAAATGCCCAGCGATAGAAAATTTAAACTAAAACACCTATGCTTATCCTTATGATATAAAAAAAATCCTAGAGATTAGTGGTTGTAGTGCTGGCCTACCATGGTCGCTTGCCATGGTGGTGTCGGTTGTGGTGGGTCGTTAGGACGAGTTTTTTAAATTAAAATTGTCAACCATATTGGGAAATATGTTGAAATAAGTGCGATAGAGGCATATTTTGGAAAAATGGCTCGGCCAAACCGCCTTTCGGCAGTTTGTCGAGATAGATCTCGAAAAAATACACAAAATGAAAAATAAAATCGCGTAAAACGGATAATCCAGCCCAAAGTTATGATCATTTATATAATATGCCTCTAATAAACTATTTTTCCATCGATTATATTACAGTTTTAACAACATTATGTAAGATCTCATCAAAAGACTTGCATCTCGGCAGTTCTTATTTTGTTAATATAGAGCTAACACACACCAAAAATCGCGAAAATCGTAAATTATCGTTTATGCAAAAAATAGTGATGCCGATCAAACGAAATGATAGGACTATCTAAATTCTGATTTCTTTCTGTACTATACTGATTCTTTACTGATTATCGTAATGAATTGATTTAAAACCGAAGTGGGGCTTATATATAATAGAAACAATAAATCGCATTCAGGGAATACGACTTATAAGTCGCATTTCAGGAATGCGATTTATAAGTCGAATTTCGTGAATGCGATTTATAAATCGCATTTCTGAATTGCGTTTTACAAGTCGTATTTTGCCTTGCAACGCGCCGACTTACTGCTTGTCCGATCTTTCCCCATGCCTTTTTCTAGCATGTATGTATTTCAAATACTCTTAACCAACACGCGAATAGGCCATCTATATGCTAGATATTTACGGGGTGTAACAGCGGATCAAACGAAATGATAATGCGCCCGTCACCAGGCCTCGCAGGCTGCGCACAGCCAAAATTTGGGGCCAAACGGAGGCAGTCGACTGAAACTCAAAAAATCCGTGGGCTAAGATAAACCGAAAATTGAAAAAATCGTAAATTCTCATTTGTTCGAAAAATAGTGATGCCGATCAAACGAAATGACAGGGCGCCCATCACCAGGCCCCGCAGGCTGCGCACAGCCAAAATTTGGCGCCAAACGGAGGCGGTCGATCAAATCTCCAAAAATCCGTGGGCTAACATACACTGAAAACCGAGAAAATGGTAAATTGTAATTTATTCAAAAAATAGTGATGCCGATCAAACAAAATGATAATGCGCCCATCAACAGGCCCCGCAGGCTGCGCACAGCCAAAATTTGGGGCCAAACGGAGGCGGTCGATCAAATCTCCAAAAATCCGTGGGCCAACATACACCGAAAATCGAGAAAATGGTAAATTGTAATTTATTCAAAAAATAGTGATGCCGATCAAACGAAATGATAATGCACCCGTCAACAGGCCCCGCAGGCTGCGCACAGCCAAAATTTGGGGCCAAACGGCGGCGGTCGATCAAGTATCCAGAAATCCGTGGGCTAACATACACCGAAATCCCGAAAATCATAAATTGTCATTTATTCGAAAAATAGTGATGCCGATCAAACGAAAAAATAGGGCGCCCGTCACCAAGCCCCGCAGGCTGCGCACAGCCAAAATTTGGGGCCGAACGGAGGCGGTCGATCAAATCTCCAAAAATCCGTGGGCTAACATACACCGAAAACCGAGAAAATGGTAAATTGTAATTTATTCAAAAAATAGTGATGCCGATCAAACGAAATGATAATGCGCCCATCAATAGGCCCCGCAGGCTACGCACAGCCAAAATTTGGGGCCAAACGGAGGCGGTCGATCAAATCTCCAAAAATCCGTGGGCTAACATACACCGAAAATCGAGAAAATGGTAAATTCTCATTTGTTCGAAAAATAGTGATGCCGATCAAACGAAATGACAGGGCGCCCATCACTAGGCCCCGCAGGCTGCGCACAGCCAAAATTTGGGGCCAAACAGAGGCGGTCGATCAAAACTCCAAAAATCCGTGGGCTAACATACACCGAAAATCGAGAAAATCGTAAATTCTCATTTATGCGAAAAATAGTGATGCCGATCAAATGAAATGATAGGGCGCCCGTCACCAGGCCCCGCAAGCTGCGCACAGCCAAAAGTTGGGGCCAAACGGAGGCGGTCGATCAAATATCCAGAAATCCGTGGGCTAACATTCACCGAAAATCCCGAAAATCATAAATTGTCATTTATTCGAAAAATAGTGATGTCGATCAAACGAAATGATAGGGCGCCCATCACCAAGCCCCGCAGGCTGCGCACAGCCAAAATTTGGGGCCGAACGGAAGCGGTCGACTGAATCTCGAAAAATCCGTGGGCTAACATAGACCGAAAATCGAAAAAATCGTAAATTCTCATTTGTTCGAAAAATAGTGATGCCGATCAAACGAAATGACAGGGCGCCCATCACCAGGCCCCGCAGGCTGCGCACAGCCAAAATTTGGGGCCAAACGGAGGCGGTCGATCAAATCTCCAAAAATCCGTGGGCTAACATACACCGAAAATCGAGAAAATCGTAAATTCTCATTTGTTCGAAAAATAGTGATGCCGATCAAACGAAATGACAGGGCGCCCATGACCAGGCCCGGCAGGCTGCGCACAGCCAAAATTTTGGGCCGAACGGAGGCGGTCGATCAAATATCCAAAAATCCCTGGGCTAAGAAGCACTGAAAAGTTTGAAATTTAGCAACATAGGAGCACTATGCTAGTGTCGACAGGCCGACCGACATCGGATGTCACATGCTAACCTATGTCGAGACCCAACGCCCTTTGATGAATGCCCAGCGATAGAAAATTTAAACTAAAACACCTATGCTTATCCTTATGATATAAAAAAAAATCCTAGAGATTAGTGGTGGTAGTGCTGGCCTACCATGGTCGCTTGCCATGGTGGTGTCGGTTGTGGTGGGTCGTTAGGACGAGTTTTTTAAATTAAAATTGTCAACCATATTGGGAAATATGTTGAAATGAGTGCGATAGAGGCATATTTTAGAAAAATGGCTCGGCCAAACCGCCTTTCGGCAGTTTGTCGAGATAGATCTCGAAAAAATACACAAAATAAAAAACAAAATCGCGTAAAACGGATAATCCAGCCCAAAGTTATGATCATTTATATAATATGCCTCTAATAAACTATTTTTCCATCGATTATATTACAGTTTTAACAATATTATGTAAGATCTCATCAAAAGACTTGCATCTCGGCAGTTCTTATTTTGTTAATATAGAGATAACACACACCAAAAATCGCGAAAATCGTAAATTCTCGTTTATGCAAAAAATAGTGATGCCGATCAAACGAAATGATAGGACTATCTAAATTCTGATTTCTTTCTGTACTATACTGATTCTTTACTGATTACCGTAATGAATTGATTTAAAACCGAAGTGGGGCTTATATATAATAGAAACAATAAATCGCATTTCTGAATTGCGTTTTATAAGTCGCATTTCTGAATTGCATTTTATAAGTCGCATTTCTGAATTGCGTTTTATAAGTCGTATTTTGCCTTCCAACGCGCCGACTTGCCGCTTGTCCGATCTTTCCCCATGCCTTTTTCTAGCATGTATGTATTTCAAATACTCTTAACCAACACGCGAATAGGCCATCTATATGCTAGATATTTACGGGGTGTAACAACGGATCAAACGAAATGATAATGCGCCCGTCACCAGGCCTCGCAGGCTGCGCACAGCCAAAATTTGGGGCCAAACGGAGGCGTCGACTGAAACTCGAAAAATCCGTGGGCTAACATAAACCGAAAATTGAGAAATCGTAAATTCTCATTTGTTCGAAAAATAGTGATGCCGATCAAACGAAATGACAGGGCGCCCGTCACCAGCCCCGCAGGCTGCGCACAGACAAAATTTGGCGCCAAACGGAGGCGGTCGATCAAATCTCCAGAAATCCGTGGGCTAAAATACACCCAAAATCGAGAAAATCGTAAATTCTCATTTATGCGAAAAATAGTGATGCCGCTCAAACGAAATGATAGGGCGCCCGTCACTAGGCCCCCCAGGCTGCGCACAGCCAAAATTTGGGCCCGAATAGAGGCGGTCGATTGAATCCCGAAAAACCCGTGGGCTAACATACACCGAAAATCGAGAAAATCTTAAATTCTCATTTATGCGAAAAATAGTGATGCCGATCAAATGAAATGATGGGGAGCCCGTCAGCAGGCCCCGCAGGCTACGCAAAGCCAAAATTTAGGGCCGAACGGAGGCGGTCGATCAAGTATCCAGAAATCCGTGGGCTAACATTCACCGAAAATCCCGAAAATCATAAATTGTCATTTATTCGAAAAATAGTGATGCCGATCAAACGAAATAATAGGGCGCCCATCACCAAGCCCCGCAGGCTGCGCACAGCCAAAATTTGGGGCCGAACGGAGGTGGTCAACTGAATCTCGAAAAATCCGTGGGCTAACATACACCGAAAATCGAGAAAATCGTAAATTCTCATTTGTTCGAAAAATAGTGATGCCGATCAAACGAAATGACAGGACGCCCGTCACCAGGCCCCGCAGGCTGCGCACAGCCAAAATTTGGCGCCAAACGGAAGCGGTCGATCAAATCTCCAAAAATCCGTGGGCTAACATACACCGAAAACTGAGAAAATGGTAAATTATAATTTATTCAAAAAATAGTGATGCCGATCAAACAAAATGATAATGCGCCCGTCAACAGGCCCCGCAGGCTGCGCACAGCCAAAATTTGGGGCCAAACGGAGGCGGTCGATCAAATCTCCAAAAATCCGTGGGCTAACATACACCGAAAACCGAGAAAATGGTAAATTGTAATTTATTCAAAAAATAGTGATGCCGATCAAACGAAATGATAATGCGCCCGTCAACAGGCCCCGCAGGCTGCGCACAACCAAAATTTGGGGCCAAACGGAGGCGGTCGATCAAAACTCCAAAAATCCGTGGGCTAACATACACCGAAAATCGAGAAAATCGTAAATTCTCATTTATGCGAAAAATAGTGATGCCGATCAAACGAAATGATAGGGCGCCCGTCACCAGGCCCCGCAGGCTATGCACAGCCAAAATTTGGGGCCGAACGGAGGCGGTCGACTGAATCTCGAAAAATCCGTGGGCTAACATTTACCGAAAATCGAGAAAATCGTAAATTCTCATTTGTTCGAAAAATAGTGATGCCGATCAAACGAAATGATAGGGCGCCCGTCACCAGGCCCCGCAGGCTGCGCACAGCCAAAATTTGGGGCCAAACGGAGGCGGTCGATCAAATCTCCAAAAATCTGTGGGCTAACATACACCGAAAATCGAGAAAATCGTAAATTCTCATTTTTTCGAAAAATAGTGATGCCGATCAAACAAAATGACAGGGCGCCCGTCACGAGGCCACGCAGGCTATGCACAGCCAAAATTTGGGGCCGAACGGAGGTGGTCAACTGAATCTCGAAAAATCCGTGGGCTAACATACACCGAAAATTGAGAAAATCGTAAATTCTTATTTGTTCGAAAAATAGTGATGCCGATCAAACGAAATGACAGGGCGCCCGTCACCAGGCCCCGCAGGCTGCGCACAGCCAAAATTTGGGGCCAAACGGAGGCGGTCTATCAAATCTCCAAAAATCCGTGGGCTAACATACACCGAAAATCGAGAAAATCGTAAATTCTCATTTGTTCGAAAAATAGTGATGCCGATCAAACGAAATGACAGGGCGCCCATCACCAGGCCCCGCAGGCTGCGCTCAGCCAAAATTTGGGGCCGAACGGAGGCGGTCGATCAAATATCCAGAAATCCCTGGGCTAAAATACACCCAAAATCGAGAAAATCGTAAATTCTCATTTATGCGAAAAATAGTGATGCCGATCAAACGAAATGATAGGGCGCCCATCACTAGGCTGCGCACAGCCAAAATTTGGGGCCGAATAGAGGCGGTCGATCAAAACTCCAAAAATCTGTGGGCTAACATACACCGAAAATCAAGAAAATCATAAATTCTCATTTATGCGAAAAATAGTGATGCCGATCAAACGAAATGATAGGGCGCCCGTCACCAGGCCCCGCAAGATGCGCACAGCCAAAATTTGGGGCCAAACGGAGGCGATCGATCAAATATCCAGAAATCCGTGGGCTAACATTCACCGAAAATCCCGAAAATCATAAATTGTCATTTATTCGAAAAATTGTGATGCCGATCAAACAAAATAATAGGGCGCCCGTCACCAAGCCCCGCAGGCTGTGCACAGCCAAAATTTGGGGCCGAACGGAGGCGGTCGACTGAATCTCGAAAAATCCGTGGGCTAACATACATCGAAAATCGAGAAAATCGTAAATTCTCATTTGTTCGAAAAATAGTGATGCCGATCAAACGAAATGACAGGGCACCCGTCACCAGGCCCCGCAGGCTGCGCACAGCCAAAATTTGGGGCCAAACGGAGGCGGTCGATCAAATCTCCAAAAATACGTGGGCTAACATACACCGAAAATCGAGAAAATCGTAAATTCTCATTTGTTCGAAAAATAGTGATGCCGATCAAACGAAATGACAGGGCGCCCATCACCAGGCCCCGCAGGCTACGCTCAGCCAAAATTTGGGGCCAAACGGAGGCGGTCAATCAAATATCCAGAAATCCGTGGGCTAAAATACACCCAAAATCGAGAAAATCGTAAATTCTCAATTATGCGAAAAATAGTGATGCCAATCAAACGAAATGATAGGGCGCCCGTCACTAGGCTGCGCACAGCCAAAATTTGGGGCCGAATAGAGGCGGTCGATCAAAACTCCAAAAATCCGTGGGCTAACATACACCGAAAATCGAGAAAATCGTAAATTCTCATTTATGCGAAAAATAGTGATGCCGATCAAATGAAATGATAGGGCGCCCGTCACCAGGCCCCGCAAGCTACGCACAACCAAAATTTGGGGCCAAACGGAGGCGGTCGATCAAATATCCAGAAATCCGTGGGCTAACATTCACCGAAAATCCCGAAAATCATAAATTGTCATTTATTCGAAAAATAGTGATGTCGATCAAACGAAATGATAGGGCACCCATCAACAAGCCCCGCAGGCTGTGCACAGCCAAAATTTGGGGCCGAACGGAGGCGGTCGACTGAATCTTGAAAAATCCGTGGGCTAACATACACCGAAAATCGAGAAAATCGTAAATTCTCATTTGTTCGAAAAATAGTGATGCCGATCAAACAAAATGACAGGGCGCCCATCACCAGGCCCCGCAGGCTGTGCACAGCCAAAATTTGGGGCCAAACGGAGGCGGTCGATCAAATCTCCAAAAATCTGTGGGCTAACATACACCGAAAATCGAGAAAATCGTAAATTCTCATTTGTTCGAAAAATAGTGATGCCGATCAAACGAAATGACAGGGCGCCCATCACCAGGCCCCGCAGGCTGCGCACAGCCAAAATTTGGGGCCGAACGGAGGCGGTCGATCAAATATCCAAAAATCCGTGGGCTAACATACACCGAAAATCGAGAAAATCGTAAATTCTCATTTATGTGAAAAATAGTGATGCCGATCAAACGAAATGATAGGGCGCCCGTCACCAGGCCCCGTAGGCTGTGCAAAGCCAAAATTTGGGGCCGAACGGAGGCGGTCAACTGAATCTCGAAAAATACGTGGGCTAACATACACCGAAAATCGAGAAAATCGTAAATTCTCATTTGTTCGAAAAATAGTAATGCCGATCAAACGAAATGACAGGGCGCCCGTCACCAGGCCCCGCAGGCTGCATACAGCCAAAATTTGGGGCCAAACGGAGGCGGTCGACTGAAACTCGAAAAATCCGTGGGCTAACATACACCGAAAATCGAGAAAATCATAAATTGTCATTTATTCAAAAAATAGTGATGCCGATCAAAAGAAATGATAGGGAGCCCGTCACCAGGCCTCGCAGGCTTCGCACAGCCAAAATTTGGGGACGAACGGAGACGGTCGATCAAATCTCCAGAAATCCGTGGGCTAAAATACACCCAAAATCGAAAAAATCATAAATTCTCATTTATGCGAAAAATAGTGATGCCGATCAAACGAAATGATAGGGCGCCCGTCACTAGGCCCCGCAGGCTGCGCACAGTCAAAATTTGGGGCCGAATAGAGGCGGTCGATCAAAACTCCAAAAATCTGTGGGCTAACATACACCGAAAATCGAGAAAATCGTAAATTCTCATTTATGCGAAAAATAGTGATGTCGATTAAACGAAATGATAGGGCGCCCATCACCAAGCCCCGCAAGCTGCGCACAGCCAAAATTTGGGGCCAAACGGAGGCGGTCGATGGGCTAACATACACCGAAAATCCCGAAAATCATAAATTGTCATTTATTCGAAAAATAGTGATGTCGATCAAACGAAATGATAGAGCGCCCATCACCAAGCCCCACAGGTTGCGCACAGCCAAAATTTGGGGCCAAACGGAGGCGGTCGATCAAATCTCCAAAAATCCGTGGGCTAACATACACCGAAAACCGAGAAAATGGTAAATTGTAATTTATTCAAAAAATTGTGATGCCGATCAAACGAAATGATAATGCGCCCGTCAACAGGCCCCGCAGGCTACGCACAGCCAAAATTTGGGGCCAAACGGAGGCGGTCGATCAAAACTCCAAAAATCCGTGGGCTAACATACACCGAAAATCGAGAAAATCGTAAATTCTCATTTATGCGAAAAATAGTGATGCCGATCAAATGAAATGATAGGGCGCCCGTCACCAGGCCCCGCAAGCTGCGCACAGCCAAAATTTGGGGCCAAACGGAGGCGGTCAATCAAATATCCAAAAATCCGTGGGCTAACATTCACCGAAAATCCCGAAAATCATAAATTGTCATTTATTCGAAAAATAGTGATGTCGATCAAACGAAATGATAGGGCGCCCATCACCAAGCCCCGCAGGCTGCGCACAGCCAAAATTTGGGGCCGAACGGAGGCGGTCGACTGAATCTCGAAAAATCCGTGGGCTAACATACACCAAAAATCGAGAAAATCATAAATTCTCATTTGTTCGAAAAATAGTGATGCCGATCAAACGAAATGACAGGGCGCCCGTCACCAGGCCCCGCAGGCTGCGCACAGCCAAAATTTGGGGCCAAACGGAGGCGGTCGATCAAATCTCCAAAAATCCGTGGGCTAACATACACCGAAAATCGAGAAAATCGTAAATTCTCATTTGTTTGAAAAATAGTGATGCCGATCAAACGAAATGACAGGGCGCCCATCACCAAGCCCCGCAGGCTGCGCACAGCCAAAATTTGGGGCCGAACGTAGGTGGTCAACTGAATCTCGAAAAATCCGTGGGCTAACATACACCGAAAATTGAGAAAATCGTAAATTCTCATTTGTTCGAAAAATAGTGATGCCGATCAAACGAAATGATAGGGCGCCCATCAGCAGGCCCCGCAGGCTACTCAAAGCCAAAATTTAGGGCCGAACGGAGGCGGTCGATCAAGTATCCAGAAATCCGTGGGCTAACATTCACCGAAAATCCCGAAAATCATAAATTGTCATTTATTCGAAAAATAGTGATGCCGATCAAATGAAATAATAGGGCGCCCGTCACCAAGCCCCACAGGCTGCGCACAGCAAAAATTTGGGCCGAACGGAGGTGGTCAACTGAATCTCGAAAAATCCGTGGGCTAACATACACCAAAAATTGAGAAAATCGTAAATTCTCATTTGTTCGAAAAATAGTGATGCCGATCAAACGAAATGACAGGGCGCCCGTCATCAGGCCCCGCAGGCTGCGCACAGCCAAAATTTGGCGCCAAACGGAGGCGGTCGATCAAATCTCCAAAAATCCGTGGGCTAACATACACCGAAAACCGAGAAAATGGTAAATTGTAATTTATTCAAAAAATAGTGATGCCGATCAAACGAAATGATAATGCGCCCGTCAACAGGCCCCGCAGGCTGCGCACAGCCAAAATTTGGGGCCAAACGGAGGCGGTCGATCAAATCTCCAAAAATCCGTGGGCCAACATACACCGAAAATCGAGAAAATCGTAAATTCTCATTTATGCGAAAAATAGTGATGCCGATCAAACGAAATGATAGGGCGCCCGTCACCAGGCCCCGCAGGCTGCGCACAGCCAAAACTTGGGGCCGAACGGAGGCGGTCGATGGAATCTTGAAAAATACGTGGGCTAACATACACCGAAAATCGAGAAAATAGTAAATTTTAATTTGTTCGAAAAATAGTGATGCCGATCAAACAAAATGACAGGGCGCCCGTCACCATGCCCCGCAGGCTGCGCACATCCAAAATTTGGGGCCGAACGGAGGCGGTCGACTGAATCTCGAAAAATCCGTGGGCTAACATACACCGAAAATCGAGAAAATCGTAAATTCTCATTTGTTCGAAAAATAGTGATGCCGATCAAACGAAATGACAGGGCGCCCATCACCAGGCCCCGCAGGCTGCGCACAGCCAAAATTTGGGGCCAAACGGAGGCGGTCGATCAAATCTCCAAACATCCGTGGGCTAACATACACCGAAAATCGAGAAAATCGTAAATTCTCATTTGTTCGAAAAATAGTGATGTCGATCAAACGAAATGATAGGGCGCCCGTCACTAGGCCCTGCAGGCTGCGCACAGCCAAAATTTGGGGCCGAATAGAGGCGGTCGATTGAATCCCGAAAAACCCGTGGGCTAACATACACCAAAAATCGAGAAAATCATAAATTCTCATTTGTTCGAAAAATAGTGATGCCGATCAAACGAAATGATACGACGCCCGTCAGCAGGCCCCGCAGGCTACGCAAAGCCAAAATTTAGGGCCGAACGGAGGCGGTCGATCAAGTATCCAGAAATCCGTGGGCTAACATTCACCGAAAATCCCGAAAATCATAAATTGTCATTTATTCGAAAAATAGTGATGCCGATCAAACGAAATAATAGGGCGCCCGTCACCAAGCCCCGCAGGCTGTGCACAGCCAAAATTTGGGGCCGAACGGAGGTGGTCGACTGAATCTCGAAAAATCCGTGGGCTAACATACACCGAAAATTGAGAAAATCGTAAATTCTCATTTGTTCGAAAAATAGTGATGTCGATCAAACGAAATGACAGGGCGCCCGTCGCCAGGCCCCGCAGGCTGCGCACAGCCAAAATTTGGCGCCAAACGGAGGCGGTCGATCAAATCTCCAAAAATCCGTGGGCTAACATACACCGAAAACCGAGAAAATGGTAAATTGTAATTTATTCAAAAAATAGTGATGCCGATCAAATGAAATGATAATGCGCCCGTCAAAAGGCCCCGCAGGCTACGCACAGCCAAAATTTGGGGCCAAACGGAGGCGGTCGATCAAATCTCCAAAAATCCGTGGGCTAACATACACCGAAAACCGAGAAAATGGTAAATTGTAATTTATTCAAAAAATAGTGATGCCGATCAAACGAAATGATAATGCGCCCGTCAACAGGCCCCGCAGGCTGCGCACAGCCAAAATTTGGGGCCAAACGGAGGCGGTCGATCAAAACTCCAAAAATCCGTAGGCTAACATACACCGAAAATCGAGAAAATCGTAAATTCTCATTTATGAGAAAAATAGTGATGCCGATCAAATGAAATGATAGGGCGCCCGTCACCAGGCCCCGCAAGCTGCGCACAGCCAAAATTTGGGGCCAAACGGAGGCGGTCGATCAAATATCCAAAAATCCGTGGGCTAACATTCACCGAAAATCATAAATTGTCATTTATTCGAAAAATAGTGATGTCGATCAAACGAAATGATAGGGCGCCCATCACCAAGCCCCGCAGGCTGCGCACAGCCAAAATTTGGGGCCGAACGGAGGCGGTCGACTGAATCTCGAAAATCCGTGGGCTAACATACACCGAAAATCGAGAAAATCGTAAATTCTCATTTGTTCGAAAAATAGTGATGCCGATCAAACAAAATGACAGGGCGCCCGTCATCAGGCCCCGCAGGCTGTGCACAGTCAAAATTTAGGGCCAAACGGAGGCGGTCGATCAAATCTCCAAAAATCCGTGGGCTAACATACACCGAAAACCGAGAAAATGGTAAATTGTAATTTATTCAAAAAATAGTGATGCCGATCAAAGGAAATGACAGGGCGCCCGTCACCAGGCCCCGCAGGCTGCGCACAGCCAAAATTTGGGGCCAAACGGAGGCGGTCGATCAAATCTCCAAAAATCCGTGGGCTAACATACACCGAAAATCGAGAAAATTGTAAATTCTCATTTGTTCGAAAAATAGTGATGCCGATCAAACGAAATGACAGGGCGCCCGTCACCAGGCCCCGCAGGCTGCGCACAGCCAAAATTTGGGGCCAAACGGAGGCGGTCGATCAAATCTCCAAAAATCTGTGGGCTAACATACACCGAAAACCGAGAAAATGGTAAATTGTAATTTATTCAAAAAATAGTGATGCCGATCAAAGGAAATGACAGGGCGCCCGTCACCAGGCCCCGCAGGCTGCGCACAGCCAAAATTTGGGGCCAAACGGAGGCGGTCGATCAAATCTCCAAAAATCTGTGGGCTAACATACACCGAAAACCGAGAAAATGGTAAATTGTAATTTATTCAAAAAATAGTGATGCCGATCAAACGAAATGATAATGCGCCCGTCACCAGGCCCCGCAGGCTGCGCACAGCCAAAATTTGGGGCCGAACGGAGGCGGTCGATCAAATATCCAGAAATCCCTGGGCTAAGACGCACTGAAAAATTTGAAATTTAGCAACATAGGAGCACTATACTAGTGTCGACAGGCCGACCGACATCGGATGTCACATGCTAACCTATGTCGAGACCCAACGCCCTTCGATGAATGCCCGGCGATAGAAAATTTAAACTAAAACACCTATGCTTATCCTTATGATATAAAAAAAATCCTAGAGATTAGTGGTGGTAGTGCTGGCCTACCATGGTCGCTTGCCATGGTGGTGTCGATTGTGGTGGGTCGTTAGGACGAGTTTTTTAAATTAAAATTGTCAACCATATTGGGAAATATGTTGAAATGAGTGCGATAGAGGCATATTTTGGAAAAATGTAAGATCTCATCAAAAGACTTGCATCTCGGCAGTTCTTATTTTGTTAATATAGAGCTAACACACACCAAAATCGCGAAAATCGTAAATTCTCGTTTATGCAAAAAATAGTGATGCCGATCAAACGAAATGATAGGACTATCTAAATTCTGATTTCTTTCTGTACTATACTGATTCTTTACTGATTACCGTAATGAATTGATTTAAAACCGAAGTGGGGCTTATATATAATAGAAACAATAAATCGCATTCAGAGATTGCGACTTATAAGTCGCATTTCAGGAATGCGATTTATAAGTCGCATTTCTTGAATGATATTTATAAGTCGCATTTCTGAATTGCGTTTTATAAGTCGTATTTTGCCTTGCAACGCGCCGACTTGCCGCTTGTCCGATCTTTCCCCATGCCTTTTTCTAGCATGTATGTATTTCAAATACTCTTAACCAACACGCGAATAGGCCATCTATATGCTAGATATTTACGGGGTGTAACAGCGGATCAAACGAAATGATAATGCGCCCGTCACCAGGCCCAGCAGGCTGCGCACAGCCAAAATTTGGGGCCAAACGGAGGCGGTCGATTGAAACTCGAAAAATCCGTGGGCTAACATAAACCAAAAATTGAGAAAATCGTAAATTCTCATTTGTTCGAAAAATAGTGATGCCGATCAAACGAAATGACAGGGCGCCCGTGACCAGGCCCCGCAGGCTGCGCACAGCCAAAATTTGGCGCCAAACGGAGGCGGTCGATCAAATCTCCAAAAATCCGTGGGCTAACATACACCGAAAACCGAGAAAATCATAAATTGTCATTTATTCAAAAAATAGTGATGCCGATCAAAAGAAATGATAGGGAGCCCGTCACCAGGCCTCGCAGGCTACGGACAGCCAAAATTTAGGGCCGAACGAAGGCGGTCGATCTAATATCCAGAAATCCGTGGGCTAACATTCACCGAAAATCCCGAAAATCATAAATTGTCATTTATTCGAAAAATAGAGATGCCGATCAAACAAAATAATAGGGCGCCCGTCACCAAGCCCCGCAGGCTGCGCACAGCCAAAATTTGGGGCCGAACGGAGGTGGTCAACTGAATCTCAAAAAATCCGTGGGCTAACATACACCGAAAATTGAGAAAATCGTAAATTCTCATTTGTTCGAAAAATAGTGATGCCGATCAAACGAAATGACAGGGTACCCGTCACCAGGCCCCGCAGGCTGCGCACAGCCAAAATTTGGCGCCAAACGGAGGCGGTCGATCAAATCTCCAAAAATCCGTGGGCTAACATACACCGAAAACCGAGAAAATGGTAAATTGTAATTTATTCAAAAAATAGTGATGCTGATCAAACAAAATGACAGGGTGCCCGTTACCAAGCCCCGTAGGCTGCGCACATCCAAAATTTGGGGCCGAACGGAGGTGGTCGACTGAATCTCGAAAAATTCGTGGGCTGACATACACCGAAAATTGAGAAAATCGTAAATTCTCATTTGTTCAAAAAATAGTGATGCCGATCAAACGAAATGACAGGGCGCCCATCACCAGGCCCCGCAGGCTGCGCACAGCCAAAATTTTGGGCCAAACGGAGGCGGTCGATCAAATCTCCAAAAATCCGTGGGCTAACATACACCGAAAATCGAGAAAATCGTAAATTCTCATTTGTTCGAAAAATAGTGATGCCGATAAAACGAAATGACAGGGCGCCCATCACCAGGCCCCGCAGGCTGCGCACAGCCAAAATTTGGGGCCGAACGGAGGCGGTCGATCAAATATCCAAAAATCCGTGGGCTAACATACACCGAAAATCGAGAAAATCGTAAATTCTCATTTATGCGAAAAATAGTGATGCCGATCAAACGAAATGATAGGGTGCCCGTCACCAGGCCCCGCAGGCTGTGCACAGCCAAAATTTGGGGCCGAACGGAGGCGGTCGACTGAATCTCGAAAAATCCGTGGGCTAACATACACCGAAAATCGAGAAAATCGTAAATTCTCATTTGTTCGAAAAATAGTAATGCCGATCAAACGAAATGACAGGGCGCCCGTCACCAGGCCCCGCAGGCTGCGCACATCCAAAATTTGGGGCCAAATGGAGGCGGTCGACTGAAACTCGAAAAATCCGTGGGCTAAAATACACCCAAAATCGAGAAAATCGTAAATTCTCATTTATGCGAAAAATAGTGATGCCGATCAAACGAAATGATAGGGCGCCCGTCACTAGGCCCCGCAGGCTGCGCACAGCCAAAATTTGGGGCCGAATAGAGGCGGTCGATCAAAACTCCAAAAATCCGTGGGCTAACATGCATCGAAAATCGAGAAAATCATAAATTCTCATTTATGCGAAAAATAGTGATGTCGATCAAACGAAATGATAGGGCGCCCATCACCAAGCCCCGCAAGCTGCGCACAGCCAAAATTTGGGGCCAATCGGAGGCGGTCGATGGGCTAACATACACCGAAAATCCCCAAAATCATAAATTGTCATTTATTCGAAAAATAGTGATGTCGATCAAACGAAATGATAGGGCGCCCATCACCAAGCCCCGCAGGCTGCGCACAGCCAAAATTTGGGGCCAAACGGAGGCGGTCGATCAAATCTCCAAAAATCCGTGGGCTAACATACACCGAAAATCGAGAAAATCGTAAATTCTCATTTGTTCGAAAAATAGTGATGCCGATCAAACGAAATGACAGGGCGCCCATCACCAGGCCCCGCAGGCTGCGCACAGCCAAAATTTGGGGCCGAACGGAGGCGGTCGATCAAATATCCAGAAATCCCTGGGCTAAGACGCACTGAATAGTTTGAAAGTTAGCAACATAGGAGCACTATACTAGTGTCGACAGGCCGGCCGACATCGGATGTCACATGCTAACCTATGTCGAGACCCAACGCCCTTCGATGAATGCCCAGCGATAGAAAATTTAAACTAAAACACCTATGCTTATCCTTATGATATAAAAAAAATCCTAGAGATTAGTGGTGGTAGTGCTGGCCTACCATGGTCGCTTGCCATGGTGGTGTCGGTTGTGGTGGGTCGTTAGGACGAGTTTCCTGAATGCGATTTATAAGTCGCATTTCTGAATTGCGTTTTATAAGTCGTATTTTGCCTTGCAACGCGCCGACTTGCCGCTTGTCCGATCTTTCCCCATGCCTTTTTCTATCATGTATGTATTTCAAATACTCTTAACCAACACGCGAATAGGCCATGTATATGCTAGATATTTACGGGGTGTAACAGCGGATCAAACGAAATGATAATGCGCCCGTCACCAGGCCTCGCAGGCTGCGCACAACCAAAATTTGGGGCCAAACGGAGGCGGTCGACTGAAACTCGAAAAATCCGTGGGCTAACATAAACCGAATATTGAGAAAATCGTAAATTGTCATTTATTCAAAAAATAGTGATGCCGATCAAAAGAAATGATAGGGGGCCCGTCACCATGCCTCGCAGGCTACGCACAGCCAAAATTTGGGGACGAACGGAGACGGTCGATCAAATCTCCAGAAATCCGTGGGCTAAAATACACCCAAAATCGAGAAAATCGTAAATTCTCATTTATGCAAAAAATAGTGATGCCGATCAAACGAAATGATAGGGCGCCCGTCACTAGGCCCCGCTGGCTGCGCACAGCCAAAATTTGGGGCCGAATAGAGGCGGTCGATTGAATCCCGAAAAACCCGTGGGCTAACATACACCGAAAATCGAGAAAATCGTAAATTCTCATTTATGCGAAAAATAGTGATGCCGATCAAAGGAAATGATAGGGAGCCCGTCAGCAGGCCCCGCAGGCTACGCAAAGCCAAAATTTAGGGCCGAACGGAGGCGGTCGATCAAGTATCCAGAAATCCTTGGGCTAACATTCACCGAAAATCCCGAAAATCATAAATTGTCATTTATTCGAAAAATAGTGATGCCGATCAAACGAAATAATAGGGCGCCCGTCACCAAGCCCCGCAGGCTGCGCACAGCCAAAATTTGGGGCCGAACGGAGGTGGTCAACTGAATCTCGAAAAATCCGTGGGCTAACATACACCGAAAATCGAGAAAATCATAAATTCTCATTTGTTCGAAAAATAGTGATGCCGATCAAACGAAATGACAGGGCGCCCGTCACCAGGCCCCCAGGCTGCGCACAGCCAAAATTTGGCGCCAAACGGAGGCGGTCGATCAAATCTCCAAAAATCCGTGGGCTAACATACACCGAAAACCGAGAAAATGGTAAATTGTAATTTATTCAAAAAATAGTGATGCCGATCAAACGAAATGATAATGCACCCGTCAACAGGCCCCGCTGGCTGCGCACAGCACAGCCAAAATTTGGGGCCAAACGGAGGCGGTCGATCAAATCTCCGAAAATCCGTGGGCTAACATACACCGAAAACCGAGAAAATGATAAATTGTAATTTATTCAAAAAATAGTGATGCAGATCAAACGAAATGAAAATGCGCCCGTCAACAGGCCCCGCAGGCTGCGCACAGCCAAAATTTGGGGCCAAACGGAGGCGGTAGATCAAAACTCCAAAAATCCGTGGGCTAACATACACCGAAAATCGAGAAAATCGTAAATTCTCATTTATGCGAAAAATAGTGATGCCGATCAAACGAAATGATAGGGCGCCCGTCACCAGGCCCCGCAGGCTGCGCACAGCCAAAACTTGGGGCCGAACGGAGGCGGTCGATTGAATCTCGAAATATACGTGGGCTAACATACACCGAAAATCGAGAAAATAGTAAATTTTAATTTGTTCGAAAAATAGTGATGCCGATCAAACAAAATGACAGGGCGCCCGTCACCATGCCCCGCAGGCTGCGCACATCCAAAATTTGGGGCCGAACGGAGGCGGTCGACTGAATCTCGAATAATCCGTGGGCTAACATACACCGAAAATCGAGAAAATCGTAAATTCTCATTTGTTCGAAAAATAGTGATGCCGATCAAACGAAATGACAGGGCGCCCGTCACCAGGCCCCGCAGGCTGCGCACAGCCAAAATTTGGCGCTAAACGGAGGCGGTCGATCAAATCTCCAAAAATCCGTGGGCTAACATACACCGAAAACCGAGAAAATGGTAAATTGTAATTTATTCAAAAAATAGTGATGCTGATCAAACAAAATGACAGGGTGCCCGTTACCAAGCCCCGTAGGCTGCGCACATCCAAAATTTGGGGCCGAACGGAGGCGGTCGACTGAATCTCGAAAAATTCGTGGGCTAACATACACCGAAAATCGAGAAAATCGTAAATTCTCATTTGTTCAAAAAATAGTGATGCCGATCAAACGAAATGACAGGGCGCCAATCACCAGGCCCCGCAGGCTGCGCACAGCCAAAATTTTGGGCCAAACGGAGGCGGTCGATCAAATCTCCAAAAATCCGTGGGCTAACATACACCGAAAATCGAGAAAATCGTAAATTCTCATTTGTTCGAAAAATAGTGATGCCGATAAAACGAAATGACAGGGAGCCCATCACCAGGCCCCGCAGGCTGCGCACAGCCAAAATTTGGGGCCGAACGGAGGCGGTCGATCAAATATCCAAAAATCCGTGGGCTAACATACACCGAAAATCGAGAAAATCGTAAATTCTCATTTATGCGAAAAATAGTGATGCCGATCAAACGAAATGATAGGGTGCCCGTCACCAGGCCCCGCAGGCTGTGCACAGCCAAAATTTGGGGCCGAACGGAGGCGGTCGACTGAATCTCGAAAAATCCGTGGGCTAACATACACCGAAAATCGAGAAAATCGTAAATTCTCATTTGTTCGAAAAATAGTAATGCCGATCAAACGAAATGACAGGGCGCCCGTCACCAAGCCCCGCAGGCTGCGCACATCCAAAATTTGGGGCCAAACGGAGGCGGTCGACTGAAACTCGAAAAATCCGTGGGCTAAAATACACCCAAAATCGAGAAAATCGTAAATTCTCATTTATGCGAAAAATAGTGATGCCGATCAAACGAAATGATAGGGCGCCCGTCACTAGGCCCCGCAGGCTGCGCACAGCCAAAATTTGGGGCCGAATAGAGGCGGTCGATCAAAACTCCAAAAATCCGTGGGCTAACATGCATCGAAAATCGAGAAAATCGTAAATTCTCATTTATGCGAAAAATAGTGATGTCGATCAAACGAAATGATAGGGCGCCCATCACCAAGCCCCGCAAGCTGTGCACAGCCAAAATTTGGGGCCAATCGGAGGCGGTCGATGGGCTAACATACACCGAAAATCCCGAAAATCATAAATTGTCATTTATTCGAAAAATAGTGATGTCGATCAAACGAAATGATAGGGCGCCCATCACCAAGCCCCGCAGGCTGCGCACAGCCAAAATTTGGGGCCAAACGGAGGCGGTCGATCAAATCTCCAAAAATCCGTGGGCTAACATACACCGAAAATCGAGAAAATCGTAAATTCTCATTTGTTCGAAAAATAGTGATGCCGATCAAACGAAATGACAGGGCGCCCGTCACCAGGCCCCGCAGGCTGCGCACAGCCAAAATTTGGGGCCGAACGGAGGCAGTCGATCAAATATCCAGAAATCCCTGGGCTAAGACGCACTGAATAGTTTGAAAGTTAGCAACATAGGAGCACTATACTAGTGTCGACAGGCCGGCCGACATCGGATGTCACATGCTAACCTATGTCGAGACCCAACGCCCATCGATGAATGCCCAGCGATAGAAAATTTAAACTAAAACACCTATGCTTATCCTTATGATATAAAAAAAATCCTAGAGATTAGTGGTGGTAGTGCTGGCCTACCATGGTCGCTTGCCATGGTGGTGTCGGTTGTGGTGGGTCGTTAGGACGAGTTTCCTGAATGCGATTTATAAGTCGCATTTCTGAATTGCGTTTTATAAGTCGTATTTTGCCTTGCAACGCGCCGACTTGCCGCTTGTCCGATCTTTCCCCATGCCTTTTTCTATCATGTATGTATTTCAAATACTCTTAACCAACACGCGAATAGGCCATCTATATGCTAGATATTTACGGGGTGTAACAGCGGATCAAACGAAATGATAATGCGCCCGTCACCAGGCCTCGCAGGCTGCGCACAACCAAAATTTGGGGCCAAACGGAGGCGGTCGACTGAAACTCGAAAAATCCGTGGGCTAACATAAACCGAATATTGAGAAAATCGTAAATTGTCATTTATTCAAAAAATAGTGATGCCGATCAAAAGAAATGATAGGGGGCCCGTCACCATGCCTCGCAGGCTACGCACAGCCAAAATTTGGGGACGAACGGAGACGGTCGATCAAATCTCCAGAAATCCGTGGGCTAAAATACACCCAAAATCGAGAAAATCGTAAATTCTCATTTATGCAAAAAATAGTGATGCCGATCAAACGAAATGATAGGGCGCCCGTCACTAGGCCCCGCTGGCTGCGCACAGCCAAAATTTGGGGCCGAATAGAGGCGGTCGATTGAATCCCGAAAAACCCGTGGGCTAACATACACCGAAAATCGAGAAAATCGTAAATTCTCATTTATGCGAAAAATAGTGATGCCGATCAAAGGAAATGATAGGGAGCCCGTCAACAGGCCCCGCAGGCTACGCAAAGCCAAAATTTAGGGCCGAACGGAGGCGGTCGATCAAGTATCCAGAAATCCTTGGGCTAACATTCACCGAAAATCCCGAAAATCATAAATTGTCATTTATTCAAAAAATAGTGATGCCGATCAAACGAAATAATAGGGCGCCCGTCACCAAGCCCCGCAGGCTGCGCACAGCCAAAATTTGGGGTCGAACGGAGGTGGTCAACTGAATCTCGAATAATCCGTGGGCTGTTATACACCGAAAATCGAGAAAATCGTAAATTCTCATTTGTTCAAAAAATAGTGATGCCGATCAAACGAAATGACAGGGCGCCCGTCACCAGGCCCCGCAGGCTGCGCACAGCCAAAATTTGGCGCCAAACGGAGGCGGTCGATCAAATCTCCAAAAATCCGTGGGCTAACATACACCGAAAACCGAAAAAAAATGGTAAATTGTAATTTATTCAAAAAATAGTGATGCCGATCAAACGAAATGATAATGCACCCGTCAACAGGCCCCGCAGGCTGCGCACAGCACAGCCAAAATTTGGGGCCAAACGGAGGCGGTCGATCAAATCTCCAAAAATCCGTGGGCTAACATACACCGAAAACCGAGAAAATGGTAAATTGTAATTTATTCAAAAAATAGTGATGCAGATCAAACGAAATGAAAATGCGCCCGTCAACAGGACCCGCAGGCTGCGCACAGCCAAAATTTGGGGCCAAACGGAGGCGGTAGATCAAAACTCCAAAAATCCGTGGGCTAACATACACCGAAAATCGAGAAAATCGTAAATTCTCATTTATGCGAAAAATAGTGATGCCGATCAAATGAAATGATAGGGCGCCCCTCACCAGGCCCCGCAGGCTGCGCACAGCCAAAACTTGGGGCCGAACGGAGGCGGTCGATTGAATCTCGAAAAATACGTGGGCTAACATACACCGAAAATCGAGAAAATAGTAAATTTTAATTTGTTCGAAAAATAGTGATGCCGATCAAACAAAATGACAGGGCGCCCGTCACCATGCCCCGCAGGCTGCGCACATCCAAAATTTGGGGCCGAACGGAGGCGGTCGACTGAATCTCGAAAAATCCGTGGGCTAACATACACCGAAAATCGAGAAAATCGTAAATTCTCATTTGTTCGAAAAATAGTGATGCCGATCAAACGAAATGACAAGGCGCCCGTCACCAGGCCCCGCAAGCTGCGCACAGCCAAAATTTGGGGCCAAACGGAGGCGGTCAATCAAATCTCCAAAAATCCGTGGGCTAACATACACCGAAAATCGAGAAAATCGTAAATTCTCATTTGTTCGAAAAATAGTGATGCCGATCAAACGAAATGATAGGGCGCCCGTCACTAGGCCCCGCAGGCTGCGCACAGCCAAAATTTGGGGCCGAATAGAGGCGGTCGATTGAATCCCGAAAAACCCGTGGGCTAACATACACCGAAAATCGAGAAAATCGTAAATTCTCATTTATGCGAAAAATAGTGATGCCGATCAAACGAAATGATAGGGCGCCCGTCAGCAGGCCCCGCAGGCTACGCAAAGCCAAAATTTAGGGCCGAACGGAGGCGGTCGATCAAGTATCCAGAAATCCGTGGGCTAACAATCACCGAAAATCCCGAAAATCATAAATTGTCATTTATTCGAAAAATAGTGATGCCGATCAAACGAAATAATAGGGCGCCCGTCACCAAGCCCCGCAGGCTGCGCACAGCCAAAATTTGGGGCCGAACGGAGGTGGTCAACTGAATCTCGAAAAATCTGTGGGCTAACATACACCGAAAATCGAGAAAATCGTAAATTCTCATTTGTTCGAACAATAGTGATGCCGATCAAACGAAATGATAGGGCGCCCGTCAGCAGGCCCCGCAGGCTACTCAAAGCCAAAATTTAGGGCCGAACGGAGGCGGTCGATCAAGTATCCAGAAATCCGTGGGCTAACATTCACCGAAAATCCCGAAAATCATAAATTGTCATTTATTCGAAAAATAGTGATGCCGATCAAACGAAATAATAGGGCGCCCATCACCAAGCCCCGCAGGCTGCGCACAGCCAAAATTTGGGGCCGAACGGAGGTGGTCAACTGAATCTCGAAAAATCCGTGGGCTAACATACACCGAAAATCGAGAAAATCGTAAATTCTCATTTGTTCGAAAAATAGTGATGCCGATCAAACGAAATGACAGGGCGCCCGTCACCAGGCCCCGCAGGCTGCGCATAGCCAAAATTTGGCGCCAAACGGAGGCGGTCGATCAAATCTCCAAAAATCCGTGGGCTAACATACACCGAAAACCGAGAAAATGGTAAATTGTAATTTATTCAAAAAATAGTGATGCCGATCAAACGAAATGATAATGCGCCCGTCAACAGGCCCCGTAGGCTGCGCACAGCCAAAATTTGGGGCCAAACGGAGGCGGTCGATCAAATCTCCAAAAATTCGTGGGCTAACATACATCGAAAACCGAGAAAATGGTAAATTGTAATTTATTCAAAAAATAGTGATGCCGATCAAATGAAATGATAATGCGCCAGTCAACAGGCCCCGCAGGCTGCGCACAGCCAAAATTTGGGGCCAAACGGAGGCGGTCGATCAAAATTCCAAAAATCCGTGGGCTAACATACACCGAAAATCGAGAAAATCGTAAATTCTCATTTATGCGAAAAATAGTGATGCTGATCAAATGAAATGATAGGGCGCCCGTCACCAGGCCCCGCAAGCTGTGCACAGCCAAAATTTGGGGCCAAACGAAGGCGGTCGATCAAATCTCCAAAAATCCGTGGGCTAGCATACACCGAAAACCGAGAAAATGGTAACAATTTATTCAAAAAATAGTGATGCCGATCAAACGAAATGATAATGCGCCCGTCAACAGGCCCCACAGGCTGCGCACAGCCAAAATTTGGGGCCAAACGGAGGCGGTCGATCAAGTATCCAGAAATCCGTGGGCTAACATACACCGAAAATCCCAAAAATCATAAATTGTCATTTATTCAAAAAATTGTGATGCCGATCAAACGAAATGACAGGGCGCCCGTCACCAGGCCCCGCAGGCTGCGCACAGCCAAAATTTGGGGCCAAACGGAGGCGGTCGATCAAATCTCCAAAAATCCGTTGGCTAACATACACCGAAAATCGAGAAAATCATAAATTCTCATTTGTTCGAAAAATAGTGATGCCGATCAAACGAAATGATAGGGCGCCCGTCACTAGGCCCCACAGGCTGCGCACAGCCAAAATTTGGGGCCGAATAGAGGCGGTCGATCAAGTATCCAGAAATCCGTGGGCTAACATACACCGAAAACCGAGAAAATGGTAAATTGTAATTTATTCAAAAAATAGTGATGCCGATCAAACGAAATGATAATGCGCCCGTCAACAGGCCCCGGAGGCTGCGCACAGCCAAAATTTGGGGCCAAACGGAGGCGGTCGATCAAATCTCCAGAAATCCGTGGGCTAACATTCACCGAAAATCCCGAAAATCATAAATTATCATTTATTCGAAAAATAGTGATGTCGATCAAACGAAATGATAGGGCGCCCATCACCAAGCCCCGCAGGCTGCGCACAGCCAAAATTTGGGGCCGAACGGAGGCGGTCGACTGAATCTCGAAAAATCCGTGGACTAACATACACCGAAAATCGTAAATTCTCATTTGTTCGAAAAATAGTGATGCCGATCAAACGAAATGACAGGGCGCCCGTCACCAGGCCCCGCAGGCTGCGCACAGCCAAAATTTGGGGCCAAACGGAGGCGGTCGATCAAATCTCCAAAAATCCGTGGGCTAACATACACCGAAAATCGAGAAAATCGTAAATTCTCATTTGTTCGAAAAATAGTGATGCCGATCAAACGAAATGACAGGGCGCCCATCACCAGGCCCCGCAGGCTGCGCACAGCCAAAATTTGGGGCCGAACGGAGGCGGTCGATCAAATATCCAGAAATCCCTGGGCTAACATTCACCGAAAATCGAGAAAATCACAAATTGTCATTTATTCGAAAAATAGTGATGCTGATCAAACGAAATGATAGGCCGCCCGTCACCAGCGCCCCGCGGGCTGCGCACAGCCAAAATTTGAGGCCGAACGGAGGCGGTCGATTGAATCTCGAAAAATCCGTGGGCTAACATACACCGAAAATTGAGAAAATCGTAAATTGTCATTTGTTCGAAAAATAGTAATTCCGATCAAACAAAATGATAGGGCGACCGTCACCAGGCCCCACAGGCTGCGTACAGCCAAATTTTCGGGCCAAACGGAGACGGTCGATCAAATCTCCAGAAATTTGTGTGCTAACATTCACCGAAAACCGAAAAAATCGTAAATTGTCATTTATTCGAAAAATAGTGATGCCGATAAAACAAAATGACAGGGCGCCCGTCACCAGACCCGGCAGGCTGCGCACAGCCAAAATTTGGTGCCAAACGGAGACGGTCGATCAAATCTCCAGAAATCCGTGTGCTAACATTCACCGAAAATTGCGAAAATCGTAAAATCTCATTTATGCAAAAAATAGTGATGCCGATCAAAAGAAATGATAGGGCGCCCGTCACCGAGCACCGCGGGCTGCGCACAGCAAAAATTTGGGGCCAAACGGAGACGGTCGATCACATCTCCAAAAATCCATGGGCTAACATACACCGAAAATCGAGAACATCGTAAATTGTCATTTGTTTGAAAAATAGTAATGCCGATAAAATAAAATGACAGGGCGCCCGTCACCAGGCCCCGCAGGCTGCGCACAGCAAAAATTTGGGGCCAAACGGAGACGGTTGATCAAATCTCCAGAAATCAGTGTGCTAACATTCACCGAAAACCGAGAAAATCATAAATTGTCATTTATTCGAAAAATAGTGATGCCGATCAAACTTAATGATAGAGCGCCTGTCACCAGGCCCCGCGGGCTGCGCACAGCCAAAATTTGGGGCCGAACGGAGCCGGTCGATCAAATCTCCAGAAATCCGTGGGCTAACATACACCGAAAATTGAGAAAATCGTAAATTCTCATTTATGCGAAAAATAGTGATGCCGATCAAACGAAATGATAGGGCGCCCGTCACAAGGCCCCGAAGGCTGCACACAGCCAAAATTTGGGTCCGAACGGAGCCGGTCGATCAAATCTCCAGAAATCCGTGGGCTAACATACACCGAAAATCGAGAAAATCGAAAATTCTCATTTATGCAAAAAATAGTGATGCCGATCAAACGAAATGATAGGGCGCCCGTCACAAGGCCCCGAAAGCTGCGCACAGCCAAAATTTGGGGCCAAACGGAGGCGGTCGATCACATCTCCAGAAATCCGTGTGCTAACATTCACCGAAAACTAAGAAAATCGTAAAATCTCATTTATGCAAAAAATAGTAATGCCGATCAAACGAAATGACAGGGCGCCCATCACCAGGCCCCGCAAGCTGCGCACAGCCAAATTTTCGGGCCAAACGGAGACGGTCGATCAAATCTCCAGAAATCCATGTGCTAACATTCATCGAAAACCGAGAAAATCGTAAATTGTCATTTATTCGAAAAAATAGTGATGCCGATCAAAGGAAATGATAGGGCACCCGTCACCAGGCCCCACAAGCTGCGTACAGCCAAAATTTGGGGCCGAACGGAGGCGGTCGATTGAATCTCCAGAAATCCGTGGGCTAACATATACCGAAAATTGCGAAAATCGTAAATTCTCATTTATTCCAAAAATAGTGATGCCGATCAAACGAAATGATAGGGCGCCCGTCACCGGGCCCTGCGGACTGCACACAGCTAAAATTTGAGGCCGAACGGAGGCGGTCGATTGAATCTCGAAAAATCCGTGGGCTAACATACATCGAAAATTGAGAAAATCGTAAATTCTCATTTATGCAAAAAATAGTGATGCCGATCAAACGAAATGATAGGGCACCCGTCACCAGGCCCCGCAGGCTGCACACAGCCAAAATTTGGGGCCAAACGGAGACGGTCGATCACATCTCAAAAAATCCGTGGGCTAACATACACCGAAAATCGAGAAAATCATAAATTGTCATTTGTTCGAAAAATAGTAATGCCGATCAAACAAAATGACAGGGCGCCCGTCACCAGGCCCCGCAGGCTGCGCACAGCCAAATTTTGGGGCCAAACAGAGATGGTCGATCAAATCTCCAGAAATCCGTGTGCTAACATTCATCGAAAACCGAGAAAATCGTAAATTGTCATTTATTTGAAAAATAGTGATGCCGATCAAACGAAATGATAGGGCTCCCATCACCAGGCCCCGCAGGCTGCGCACAGCCAAAATTTGGGGCCGAACGGAGGCGGTCGATCAAATCTCCAGAAATCCGTGGGCTAACATATACCGAAAATTGCGAAAATCGTAAAATCTCATTTATGCAAAAGATAGTGATGCCGATCAAACGAAATGATAGGGCTCCCATCACCAGGCCCCGCAGGCTGCGCACAGCCAAAATTTGGGGCCGAACGGAGGCGGTCGATCAAATCTCCAGAAATCCGTGGGCTAACATATACCGAAAATTGCGAAAATCGTAAAATCTCATTTATGCAAAAGATAGTGATGCCGATCAAACGAAATGATAGGGCTCCCATCACCAGGCCCCGCAGGCTGCGCACAGCCAAAATTTGGGGCCGAACGGAGGCGGTCGATCAAATCTCCAGAAATTCGTGGGCTAACATATACCGAAAATTGCGAAAATCATAAAATCTCATTTATGCAAAAGATAGTGATGCCGATCAAAAGAAATGACAGGGCGCCCGTCACCAGGCCCCGCAGGCTACGCACAGCCAAAATTTGGGGCCGAATGGAGGCGGTCGATCAAATATCCCGAAATCCCTGGGCTAACATACACCGAAAACCGAGAAAATGGTAAATTGTAATTTATTCAAAAAATAGTGATGCCGATCAAACGAAATGATGATGAGCCCGTCACCAGGCCCCGCAGGCTGCGCACAGCCAAAATTTGGGGCCAAACGGAGGCGGTCGATCAAAACTCCAAAAATCCGTGGGCTAACATACACCGAAAATCGAGAAAATCGTAAATTCTCATTTATGCGAAAAATAGTGATGCCGATCAAACGAAATGATAGGGAGCCCATCACTAGGCCCCGCAGGCTGTGCACAGCCAAAATTTGGGGCCGAATAGAGGCGGTCGATCAAGTATCCAGAAATCCGTGGGCTAACATTCACCGAAAATCCCGAAAATCATAAATTGTCATTTATTCGAAAAATAGTGATGCCGATCAAACGAAATGATAGGGCGCCCGTCACAAGGCCCCGAAGGCTGCGCACAGCCAAAATTTGGGGCCGAACGGAGCCGGTCGATCAAATCTCCAGAAATCCGTGGGCTAACATACACCGAAAATCGAGAAAATCGCAAATTGTCATTTATTCAAAAAATAGTGATGCTGATCAAATGAAATGATAGGGCGCCCGTCACCAGCGCCCCGCGGGCTGCGGACAGCCAAAATTTGGCGCGAAACGGAGGCGGTCGATCAAATCTCCAAAAATCCGTGGGCTAACATACACCGAAAATCGAGAAAATGGTAAATTGTAATTTATTCAAAAAATAGTGATGCCGATCAAACTAAATGATAATGCGCCCGTCAACAGGCCCCGCAGGCTGCGCACAGCCAAAATTTGGGGCCAAACGTAGGTGGTCGATCAAATCTCCTAAAATCCGTGGGCTAACATACACCGAAAACCGAGAAAATGGTAAATTGTAATTTATTCAAAAAATAGTGATGCCGATCAAAACGAAATGATAATGCGCCCGTCAACAGGCCCCGCAGGCTGCGCACAGCCAAAATTTGGGGCCAAACGGAGGCGGTCGATCAAATATCCAGAAATCCGTGGGCTAACATTCACCGAAAATCGAGAAAATCGTAAATTCTCATTTATGCGAAAAATAGTGATGTCGATCAAACGAAATGATAGGGCGCCCATCACCAAGCCCCGCAGGCTGCGCACAGCCAAAATTTGGGGCCGAACGGAGGCGGTCGACTGAATCTCGAAAAATCCGTGGGCTAACATACACCGAAAATCGAGAAAATCGTAAATTCTCATTTGTTCGAAAAATAGTGATGCCGATCAAATGAAATGACAGGGCGCCCGTCACCAGGCCCCGCAGGCTGCGCACAGCCAAAATTTGGAGCCAAACGGAGGCGGTCGATCAAATCTCCAAAAATCCGTGGGCTAACATACACCGAAAATCGAGAAAATCGTAAATTCTCATTTGTTCGAAAAATAGTGATGCCGATCAAACGAAATGACAGGGCGCCCATCACCAGGCCCCGCAGGCTGCGCACAGCCAAAATTTGGGGCCGAACGGAGGCGGTCGATCAAATCTCAAGAAATCTGTGGGCTAACATATACCGAAAATTGCAAAAATTGTAAATTCTCATTTATGCAAAAAATAGTGATGCCGATCAAACGAAATGATAGGGCGCCCGTCACCAGGCCCCGCGGGCTGCGCACAGCCAAAATTTGGGGCCGAACGGGGGCGGTCGATCAAATCTCCAGAAATCCGTGTGCTAACATTCGCCGAAAACCGAGAAAATCGTAAATTATCATTTATTCGAAAAATAGTGATGCCAATCAAACGAAATGATAGAGCGCCCGTCACCAGGCCCCGCGGGCTGCGCACAGCCAAAATTTGGGGCCGAACGGGGGCGGTCGATCAAATCTCCAGAAATCCGTGTGCTAACATTCGCCGAAAACCGAGAAAATCGTAAATTGTCATTTATTCGAAAAATAGTGATGCCAATCAAACGAAATGATAGAGCGCCCGTCACCAGGCCCCGCGGACTGCGCACAGCCAAAATTTGGGGCCGAACGGAGACGGTCGATCAAATCTCCAGAAATCCGTGGGCTAAAATACACCAAAAATCGCGAAAATCATAAATTGTCATTTATTCGAAAAATAGTGATGCCGATCAAACGAAATGATAGGGCGCCCTTCACCAGGCCCCGCGGGCTGCGCACATCCAAAATTTGGGGCCGAACGGAGGCGGTCGATCAAATCTCAAGAAATCCGTGGGCTAACATATACCGAAAATTGCAAAAATCGTAAATTCTCATTTATGCAAAAAATAGTGATGCCGATCAAACGAAATGATAGGGCGCCCGTCACCAGGCCCCGCGGGCTGCGCACAGCCAAAATTTGGGGCCGAACGGGGGCGGTCGATCAAATCTCTAGAAATCAGTGGGCTAACATACACCGAAAATCGCGAAAATCGTAAATTCTCATTTATGCGAAAAATAGTGATGCCGATCAAACGAAATGATAGGGCGCCCGTCACCAGGCCCCGCAGTCTGCGCACAGCCAAAATTTGGAGCCGAACGGAGGCGGTCGATTGAATCTCGAAAAATCCGTGGGCTAACATACACCGAAAATTGAGAAAATCCTAAATTCTCATTTATGCAAAAAATAGTGATGCCGATCAAACGAAATGATAGGGCGCCCGTCACCAGGCCCCGCAGGCTGCGCACAGCCAAAATTTCGGGCCAAACGGAGACGGTCGATCACATCTCCAAAAATCCGTGGGCTAACATACACCGAAAATCGAGAAAATCATAAATTGTCATTTGTTCGAAAAATAGTAATGCCGATCAAACTAAATGACAGGGCGCCCGTCACCAGGCCCCGCAGGCTGCGCACAGCCAAAATTTGTGGCCAAACGGAGACGGTCGATCAAATCTCCAGAAATCCGTGTGCTAACATACACCGAAAATCGAGAAAATCGTAAATTCTCATTTTTGCGAAAAATAGTGATGCCGATCAAACAAAATGATAGCTCGCCTGTCACTAGGCCCCGCGGGCTATGCACATCAAAAATTTGGGGCCGAACGGAGCCGGTCGATCAAATCTCTAGAAATCCGTGGGCTAACATACACCGAAAATCGCGAAAATCGTAAATTCTCATTTATGCGAAAAATAGTGATGCCGATCAAACGAAATGATAGGGCGCCCGTCACCAGGCCCCGCAGGTTACGCACAGCCAAAATTTGGGGCCGAACGGAGGCGGTCGATTGAATCTCGAAAAATCCGTGGGCTAACATACACCGAAAATTGAGAAAATCGTAAATTCTCATTTATGCAAAAAATAGTGATGCCGATCGAACGAAATGATAGGGCGCCCGTCACCAGGCCCCGCAGGCTGCGCACAGCCAAAATTTCGGGCCAAACGGAGACGGTCGATCACATTTCCAAAAATCCGTGGGCTAACATACACCTAAAATCGAGAAAATCGTAAACTGTCATTTGTTCGAAAAATAGTAATGCCGATCAAATGAAATGACAGGGCGCCCGTCACCAAGCCCCGCAGGCTGCGCATAGCCAAAATTTGGGGCCAAACGGAGACGGTCGATCAAATCTCCAGAAATCCGTGTGCTAACATACACCGAAGATTGACAAAATCGTAAATTCTAATTTATGCAAAAAATAGTGATGCCGATCGAACGAAATGATAGGGCGCCCGTCACCAGGCCCCGCGGGCTGCGCACACCCAAAATTTGGGGCCAAACGGAGCCGGTCGATCAAGTCTTCAGAAATCCGTGGGCTAACATACACCGAAAATCGAGAAAATCATAAATTCTCATTTATGAGAAAAATAGTGATGCCGATCAAACAAAATGATAGGGCGCCCGTCACCAGGCCCCGCGGGCTGCGCACAGCCAAAATTTGGGGCCGAACGGAGGTGGTCGATCAAATCTCCAGAAATCCGTGGGCTAACATACACCGAAAATCGACAAAATCATAAATTCTCATTTATGCAAAAAATAGTGATGCCGATCAAACGAAATTCTAGTACTACTCTCGCCCAAGCACGCTTAACTTCGGAGTTCTGATGTGATCCGGTGCGTTAGTGCTGGTATGATCGCATCCGTCATTCCTAGCGCTCTGAATTCTTTTAAGCTTCTTTCCTTCCGCGCTCCGTCCTCAACCTGCCCCCGCTCTATCCCGCCTGTCGCACACGCCGTCTGGTGCCGCCTGTCGCGCCTCCATCGCCTAACCTAACGACACCCCGCCCCGAATATCTTTTTTGCAAAAAAATATTGTAAAAAAGCAACATAATTAAGCGGAGTTCCGGCAAAAGAAGTGATGCAACACGAGGACTTCCCAGGGGGTCAACCATCCTAGTACTACTCTCGCCCAAGCACGCTTAACTTCGGAGTTCTGATGGGATCCGGTGCGTTAGTGCTGGTATGATCGCATCCGTCACTCCTAGCGCTCTGAATTCTTTTAAGCTTCTTTCCTTCCGCGCTCCGTCCTCAACCTGCCCCCGCTCTATCCCGCCTGTCGCACACGCCGTCTGGAGCCGCCTGTCGCGCCTCCATCGCCTAACCTAACGACACCCCGCCCCGAAGATCTTTTTTGCAAAAGAATATTGTAAAAAAGTGACATAATTAAGCGGAGTTCCGGCAAAAGAAGGGATGCAACACGAGCACTTCCCAGGGTGTCACCCATCCTAGTACTACTCTCGCCCAAGCACGCTTAACTTCGGAGTTCTGATGGAATCCGGTGCGTTAGTGCTGGTATGATCGCATCCATCACACCTAGCGCTCTGAATTCTTTTAAGCTTATTTCCTTCCGCGCTCCGTCCTCAACCTGCCCCCGCTCTATCCCGCCTGTCGCACACGCCGTCTGGTGCCGCCTGTCGCGCCTCCATCGCCTAACCTAACGACACCCCACCCCGAATATCTTTTTTGCAAAAAAATATTGTAAAAAAGCGACATAATTAAGCGGAGTTCCGGCAAAAGAAGGGATGCAACACGAGGACTTCCCAGGGGGTCACCCATCCTAATACTACTCTCGCCCAAGCACGCTTAACTTCAGAGTTCTGATGGATCCGGTGCGTTAGTGCTAGTATGATCGCATCCCTCACTCCTAGCGCTCTGAATTCTTTTAAGCTTATTCCCTTCCGCGCTCCGTCCTCAACCTGCCCCCGCTCTATCCCGCCTGTCGCACACGCCGTCTGGTGCCGCCTGTCGCGCCTCCATCGCCTAACCTAACGACACCCCGCCCCGAATATCTTTTTTGCAAAAAAATATTGTAAAAAAGCGACATAATTAAGCGGTGTTCCGGCAAAAGAAGGGATGCAACACGAGGACTTCCCAGGGGGTCACCCATCTTAGTACTACTCTCGCCCAAGCTCGCTTAACTTCGGAGTTCTGATGGTATCCGATGCGTTAGTGCTGGTATGATCGCATCCGTCATTCCTAGCGCTCTGAATTCTTTTAAGCTTCTTTCCTTCCGCGCTCCGTCCTCAACCTGACCCCGCTCTATCCCGCCTGTCGCACACGCCGTCTAGTGACGCCTGTCGCGCCTCCATCGCCTAACCTAACGACACCCCGCCCCGAATATCTTTTTTGCAAAAAAATATTGTAAAAAAGCGACATAATTAAGCGGAGTTCCGGCAAAAGAAGGGATGCAACACGAGGACTTCCCAGGGGGTCACCCATCCTAACATACACCGAAAACCGAGAAAATCGTAAATTGTCATTTGTTCGAAAAATAGTAATGCCAATCAAACGAAATGACAGGGAGCCCGTCACCAGGCCCCGCAGGCTGCGCACAGCCAAAATTTGGGGCCGAACGGAGACGGTCGATCAAATCTCCAGAAATCCGTGTGCTAACATAATACCGAAAATCGTGAAAATCGTAAAGTCTCATTTATGCGAAAAATAGTGATACCGATCAAACGAAATGATAGGGCGCCCTTCACTAGGCCCCGCGGGCTGCGCACATCCAAAATTTGGGGGCGAACGGAGGCGGTCGATCAAATCTCCAGAAATCCGTGGGCTAACATATACCGAAAATTGCAAAAATCGTAAATTCTCATTTATGCAAAAAATAGTGATGCCGATCAAACGAAATGATAGGGCGCCCGTCACCAGGCCCCGCGGGCTGCGCACAGCCAAAATTTGGGGCCGAACGGGGGCGGTCGATCAAATCTCCAGAAATCCGTGTGCTAACATTCGCCGAAAACCGAGAAAATCGTAAATTGTCATTTATTTGAAAAATAGTGATGCCAATCAAACGAAATGATAGAGCGCCCGTCACCAGGCCCCGCGGGCTGCGCACAGCCAAAATTTGGGGCCGAACAGAAGGCGGTCGATCAAATATCCAGAAATCACTGGGCTAACACGCACCGAAAATCGAGAAAATCGTAAATTCTCATTTATGCGAAAAATAGTGATGTCGATCAAACGAAATGATAGCGCGCCTGTCACCAGGCCCCGCGGGCTGCGCACATTAAAAATTTGGGGCCGAACGGAGCCGGTCGATCAAATCTCTAGAAATCCGTGGGCTAACATACACCGAAAATCGCGAAAATCGTAAATTCTCATTTATGCGAAAAATAGTGATGCCGATCAAACGAAATGATAGGGCGCCCGTCACCAGGCCCCGCAGGCTGCGCACAGCCAAAATTTGGGGCCGAACGGAGGCGGTCGATTGAATCTCGAAAAATCCGTGGGCTAACATACACCGAAAATTGAGAAAATCGTAAATTCTCATTTATGCAAAAAATAGTGATGCCGATCAAACGAAATGATAGGGCGCCCGTCAGCAGGCCCCGCAGGCTGCGCACAGCCAAAATTTCGGGCCAAACGGAGACGGTCGATCACATCTCCAAAAATCCGTGGGCTAACATACACCGAAAATCGAGAAAATCGTAAATTGTCATTTGTTCGAAAAATAGTAATGCCGATCAAACGAAATGACAGGGCGCCCGTCACCAGGCCCCGCAGGCTGCGCACAGCCAAAATTTGGGGCCAAACGGAGACGGTCGATCAAATCTCCAGAAATCCGTGTGGTAACATACACCGAAAATCGAGAAAATCGTAAATTCTCATTTATGCGAAAAATAGTGATGCCGATCAAACAAAATGATAGCGCGCCTGTCACTAGGCCCCGCGGGCTGCGCACATCAAAAATTTGGGGCCGAACGGAGCCGGTCGATCAAATCTCTAGAAATCCGTGGGCTAACATACACCGAAAATCGCGAAAATCGTAAATTCTCATTTATGCGAAAAATAGTGATGCCGATCAAACGAAATGATAGGGCGCCCGTCACCAGGCCCCGCAGGCTGCGCACAGCCAAAAATTCGGGCCAAACGGAGACGGTCGATCACAACTCCAAAAATCCGTGGGCTAACATACACCGAAAATCGAGAAAATCGTAAATTGTCATTTGTTCGAAAAATAGTAATGCCGATCAAATGAAATGACAGGGCGCCTGTCACCAAGCCCCGCAGGCTGCGCATAGCCAAAATTTGGGGCCAAACGGAGACGGTCGATCAAATCTCCAGAAATCCGTGTGCTAAGATACACCGAAAATTGAGAAAATCGTAAATTCTCATTTATGCAAAAAATAGTGATGCCGATCGAATGAAATGATAGGGCGCCCGTCACCAGGCCGCGCGGGCTGCGCACACCCAACATTTGGGGCCAAACGGAGCCGGTCGATCAAATCTTCAGACATCCGTGGGCTAACATACACCGAAAATCGAGAAAATCATAAATTCTCATTTATGAGAAAAATAGTGATGCCGATCAAACAAAATGATAGGGCGCCCGTCACCAGGCCCCGCGGGCTGCGCACAGCCAAAATTTGGGGCCGAACGGAGGTGGTCGATCAAATCTCCAGAAATCCGTGGGCTAACATACACCGAAAATCGAGAAAATAGTAAATTCTCATTTATGCAAAAAATAGTGATGCCGATCAAACGAAATCCTAGTACTACTCTCGCCCAAGCACGCTTAACTTCGGAGTTCTGATGGGATCCGGTGCGTTAGTACTGGTATGATCGCATCCGTCATTCCTAGCGCTCTGAATTCTTTTAAGCTTCTTTCCTTCCGCGCTCCGTTCTCAACCTGACCCCGCTCTATCCCGCCTGTCGCACACGCCGTCTGGTGCCGCCTGTCGCGCCTCCATCGCCTAACCTAACGACACCCCGCCCCGAATATCTTTTT
Source organism: Datura wrightii (assembly GCA_035772735.1). Lineage (NCBI taxonomy): Eukaryota > Viridiplantae > Streptophyta > Magnoliopsida > Solanales > Solanaceae > Datura > Datura wrightii. The sequence goes on from JASDFA010000003.1 coordinate 168,913,165, forward strand.
TGCAAAAAAATATTGTAAAAAAGCAACATAATTAAGCGGAGTTCCGGCAAAAAAAGGGATGCAACACGAGGACTTCCCAGGGGGTCACCCATCCTAGTACTACTCTCGCCCAAGCACGCTTAACTTCGGAGTTCTGATGGGATCCGGTGCGTTAGTGCTGGTATGATCGCATCCGTCACTCCTAGCGCTCTGAATTCTTTTAAGCTTCTTTCCTTCCGCGCTCCGTCCTCAACCTGCACCCGCTCTATCCCGCCTGTCGCACACGCCGTCTGGTGCCGCCTGTCGCGCCTCCATCGCCTAACCTAACGACACCCCGCCCCGAATATCTTTTTTGCAAAAAAATATTGTAAAAAAGCGACATAATTAAGCGGAGTTCCGGCAAAAGAAGGGATGCAACACGAGGACTTCCCAGGGGGTCATCCATCCTAGTACTACTCTCGTCCAAGCACGCTTAACTTCGGAGTTCTGATGGGATCCGGTGCGTTAGTGCTGGTATGATCGCATCCGTCACACCTAGCGCTCTGAATTCTTTTAAGCTTATTTCCTTCCGCGCTCCGTCCTCAACCTGCCCCCGCTCTATCCCGCCTGTCGCACACGCCGTCTGGTGCCGCCTGTCGCGCCTCCATCGCCTAACCTAACGACACCCCACCCCGAATATCTTTTTTGCAAAAAAATATTGTAAAAAAGCGACATAATTAAGCGGAGTTCCGGCAAAAGAAGGGATGCAACACGAGGACTTCCCAGGGGGTCACCCATCGTAGTACTACTCTCGCCCAAGCACGCCTAACTTCGGAGTTCTGATGGGATCCGGTGCGTTAGTGCTAGTATGATCGCATCCGTCACTCCTAGCGCTCTGAATTCTTTTAAGCTTATTTCCGTCCGCGCTCCGTCCTCAACCTGCCCCCGCTCTATCTCGCCTGTCTCACACGCCGACTGGTGCCGCCTGTCGCGCCTCCATCGCCTAACCTAACGACACCCCGCCCCGAATATCTTTTTTGCAAAAAAATATTGTAAAAAAGCGACATAATTAAGCGGAGTTCCGGCAAAAGAATGGATGCAACACAAGGACTTCCCAGGGTGTCACCCATCCTAGTACTACTCTCGTCCAAGCACGCTTAACTTCAGAGTTTTGATGGGATCCGATGCGTTAGTGCTGGTATGATCGCATCCATCATTCCTAGCGCTCTGAATTCTTTTAAGCTTCTTTCCTTCCGCGCTCCGTCCTCAACCTGACCACGCTCTATCCCGCCTGTCGCACACGCCGTCTGATGACGCCTGTCGCGCCTCCATCGCCTAACCTAACGACACCCCGCCCCGAATATCTTTTTTGCAAAAAAATATTGTAAAAAAGCGGAGTTCCGGCAAAAGAAGGGATGCAACACGAGGACTTCCCAAGGGGTCACCCATCCTATTACTACTCTCACCCAAGCACGCTTAACTTTGGAGTTCTGATGGGATCCGGTGCGTTAGTGCTGGTATGATCGCATCCGTCACTCCTAGCGCTCTGAATTCTTTTAAGCTTCTTTCCTTCCGCGCTCCGTCCTCAACCTGCCCCCGCTCTATCCCGCCTGTCGCACACGCCGTCTGTTGCCGCCTGTCGCGCCTCCATCGCCTAACCTAACGACACCCCGCCCCGAATATCTTTTCTGCAAAAAAATATTGTAAAAAAGCGACATAATTAAGCGGAGTTCCGGCAAAAGAATGGATGCAACACGAGGACTTCCCAGGGGGTCACCCATCCTAACATACACCGAAAATAGAGAAAATCGTAAATTGTCATTTGTTCGAAAAATAGTAATGCCGATCAAACGAAATGACAGGGCGCCCGTCACCAGGCCCCGCAGGCTGCGCACAGCCAAAATTTGGGGCCAAACGGAGACGGTCGATCAAATCTCCAGAAATCCGTGTGCTAACATAATACCGAAAATCGAGAAAATCGTAAAGTCTCATTTATGCGAAAAATAGTGATGCCGATCAAACGAAATGATAGCGCGCCTGTCACCAGGCCCCGCGGGCTGCGCACAGCCAAAATTTGGGGCCAAATGGAGACGGTCGATCAAATCTCCAGAAATTCGTGGGCTAACATATACCGAAAATTGCAAAAATCATAAATTCTCATTTATGCAAAAAATAGTGATGCCGATCAAACGAAATGATAGGGCGCCCGTCACCAGGCCCCGCGGGCTGCGCACAGCCAAAATTTGGGGCCGAACGGGGGCGGTCGATCAAATCTCTAGAAATCCGTGTGCTAACATTCGCCGAAAACCGAAAAAATCGTAAATTGTCATTTATTCGAAAAATAGTGATGCCAATCAAACGAAATGATAGAGCGCCCGTCACCAGGCCCCGCGGGCTGCGCACAGCCAAAATTTGGGGCCGAACGGAGGCGGTCGATCAAATATCCAGAAATCCCTGGGCTAACACGCACTGAAAAGTTTGAAAGTTAGCAACATAGGCGCACTATGCTAGTGTCGACAGACCGGCCGACATCGGATGTCACATGCTAACCTATGTCGAGACCCAACGCCCATCGATGAATGCCCAGCGATAGAAAATTTAAACTAGAACACCTATGCTTATGCTTATGATATAAATAAAATCCTAGAGATTAGTGGTGGTAGTGCTGGCCTACCATGGTCGCTTGCCATGGTGGTGTCGGTTGTGGTGGGTCGTTAGGACCAGTTTTTAAATTAAAATTGTCAACCATATTGGGAAATATGTTGAAATGAGTGCGATAGAGGCGTATTTTAGAAAAATGGCTCGGCCAAACCGCTTTCGGCAGTTTGTCGAGATAGATCTCGAAAAAATACACAAAATGAAAAAAAAAATCGCGTAAAACGGATAATCCAGCCCAAAGTTATGATCATTTATACAATATGCCTCTAATAAACTATTTTTCCGTCGATTATATTACAGTTTTAACAACATTATGTAAGATCTCATCAAAAGACTTGCATCTCGGCAGTTCTTATTTTGTTAATAAAGAGCTAACACACACCAAAAATCGCGAAAATCGTAAATTCTCATTTATGCAAAAAATAGTGATGCCGATCAAACGAAATGATAGGACTATCTAAATTCTGATTTCTTATTCTGATCTCTTTCTGTACTATACTGATTCTTTAGTGATTACCGTAATGAATTGATTTAAAATCGAAGTGGGGCTTATATATAATAGAAACAATAAATCGAATTCAGGGAATGCGACTTATAAGTCGCATTTCAGGAATGCGATTTATAAGTCGCATTTCGTGAATGCGATTTATAAGTCGCATTTTGCCATGCGACGCGTCGACTTGCCGCTTGTCCGATCATTCCCCGTGCCTTTTTCTAGCATGTATGTATTTCAAATACTCTTAACCAACACGTGAATAGGCCATCTATAAGCTAGAAATTTACGGGGTGTAACAGCAGATCAAACGAAATGATAGGGCGCCCGTCAGCAGGCCCCGCAGGCTGCGCACGGCCAAACATTTGGGGAAAAACGGAGACGGTCGATCAAATCTCCAGAAATCCGTGGGCTAACTTTCACCGAAAATTGAGAAAACGGTAAATTGTCATTTATTCAAAAAATAGTGATGCCGATCAAACGAAATGATAGGGAGCCCGTCACTAGGCCCCGCAGGCTGCGCACAGCCAAAATTTGGGGCCGAACGGAGACGGTCGATTGAATCTCGAAAAATCCGTAGGCTAACTTTCACCAAAAACCGAGAAAACGGTAAATTGTCATTTATTCAAAAAAATAGTGATGCTGATCAAACGAAATGATAGGGAGCCCGTCACCAGGCCCCGCAGGCTGCGCACAGCCAAAATTTGGGGCCGAACGGAGACGGTCGATCAAATCTCCAGAAATTCGTGGGCTAAAATACACCGAAAATCGCGAAAATCATAAATTGTCATTTATTCAAAAAATAGTGATGCCGATCAAACGAAATGATAGGGCGCCCTTCACCAGGCCCCGCGGGCTGCGCACATCCAAAATTTGGGGCCGAACGGAGGCGGTCGATCAAATCTCCAGAAATCCGTGGGCTAACATATACCGAAAATTGCAAAAATCGTAAATTCTCATTTATGCAAAAAATAGTGATGACGATCAAACGAAATGATAGGGCGCCCGTCACCAGGCCCCGCGGGCTGCGCACAGCCAAAATTTGGGGCCGAACGGGGGTGGTCGATCAAATCTCCAGAAATCCGTGTGCTAACATTCGCCGAAAACCTAGAAAATCGTAAATTGTCATTTATTCGAAAAATAGTGATGCCAATCAAACGAAATGATAGAGCGCCCGTCACCAGGCCCCGCGGGCTGCGCACAGCCAAAATTTGGGGCCGAACAGAGGCGGTCGATCAAATATCCAGAAATCACTGGGCTAACACGCACCGAAAATCGAGAAAATCGTAAATTCTCATTTATGCGAAAAATAGTGATGCCGATCAAACGAAATGATAGCGCGCCTGTCACCAGGCCCCGCGGGCTGCGCACATCAAAAATTTGGGGCCGAACGGAGCCGGTCGATCAAATCTCTAGAAATTCATGGGCTAACATACACCGAAAATCGCGAAAATCGTAAATTCTCATTTATGCGAAAAATAGTGATGCCGATCAAACGAAATGATAGGGCGCCCGTCACCAGGCCCCGCAGGCTGCGCACAGCCAAAATTTGGGGCCAAACGGAGGCGGTCGATTGAATCTCGAAAAATTCGTGGGCTAACATACACCGAAAATTGAGAAAATTGTAAATTCTCATTTATGCAAAAAATAGTGATGCCGATCAAACGAAATGATAGGGCGCCCGTCACCAGGCCCCGCAGGCTGCGCACAGCCAAAATTTCAGGCCAAACGGAGACGGTCGATCACATCTCCAAAAATCCGTGGGCTAACATACACCGAAAATCGAGAAAATCGTAAATTGTCATTTGTTCGAAAAATAGTAATGCCGATCAAACGAAATGACAGGGCGCCCGTCACCAGGCCCCGCAGGCTGCGCACAGCCAAAATTTGGGGCCAAACGGAGATGGTCGATCAAATCTCCAGAAATCCGTGTGCTAACATACACCGAAAATCGAGAAAATCGTAAATTCTCATTTATGCGAAAAATAGTGATGCCGATCAAACAAAATGATAGCGCGCCTGTCACTAGGCCCCGCGGGCTGCGCACATCAAAAATTTGGGGCCAAACGGAGCTGGTCGATCAAATCTCTAGAAATCCGTGGGCTAACATACACCGAAAATCGCGAAAATCGTAAATTCTCATTTATGCGAAAAATAGTGATGCCGATCAAACGAAATGATAGGGCGCCCGTCACCAGGCCCCGAAGGCTGCGCACAGCCAAAATTTGGGGCAGAACGGAGGCGGTCGATTGAATCTCGAAAAATCCGTGGGCTAACATACACCGAAAATTGAGAAAATCGTAAATTCTCATTTATGCAAAAAATAGTGATGCCGATCAAACGAAATGATAGGGCGCCCGTCACCAGGCCCCGCAGGCTGCGCACAGCCAAAATTTCAGGCCAAACGGAGACGGTCGATCACAACTCCAAAAATCCGTGGGCTAACATACACCGAAAATCGAGAAAATCGTAAATTGTCATTTGTTCAAAAAATAGTAATGCCGATCAAATGAAATGATAGGGCGCCCGTCACCAAGCCCCGCAGGCTGCGCATAGCCAAAATTTGGGGCCAAACGGAGACGGTCGATCAAATCTCCAGAAATCCGTGTGCTAACATACACCGAAAATTGAGAAAATTGTAAATTCTCATTTATGCAAAAAATAGTGATGCCGATCGAAAGAAATGATAGGGCGCCCGTCACCAGGCCCCGCGGGCTGCGCACACCCAAAATTTGGGGCCAAACGGAGCCGGTCGATCAAATCTTCAGAAATCCGTGGGCTAACATACACCGAAAATCGAGAAAATCATAAATTCTCATTTATGAGAAAAATAGTGATGCCAATCAAACAAAATGATAGGGCGCCCGTCACCAGGCCCCGCGGGCTGCGCACAGCCAAAATTTGGGGCCGAACAGAGGTGGTCGATCAAATCTCCAGAAATCCGTGGGCTAACATACACCGAAAATCGAGAAAATCGTAAATTCTCATTTATGCAAAAAATAGTGATGCCGATCAAACGAAATCCTAGTACTACTCTCGCCCAAGCACGCTTAACTTCGGAGTTCTGATGGGATCCGGTGCGTTAGTGCTGGTATGATCGCATCCGTCATTCCTAGCGCTCTGAATTCTTTTAAGCTTCTTTCCTTCTGCGCTCCGTCCTCAACCTGCCCCCGCTCTATCCCGCCTGTCGCACACGCCGTCTGGTGCCGCCTGTCGCGCCTCCATCGCCTAACCTAATGACACCCCGCCCCGAATATCTTTTTTGCAAAAAAATATTGTAAAAAAGCAACATAATTAAGCGGAGTTCCGGCAAAAGAAGGGATGCAACACGAGGACTTCCCAGGGGGTCACCCATCCTAGTACTACTCTCGCCCAAGCACGCTTATCATCGGAGTTCTCATGCGTTTCGGTGCGTTAGTGCTGGTATGATCACATCCGTCACTCCTAGCGCTCTGAATTCTTTTAAGCTTCTTTCCTTCCGCGCTCCGTCCTCAACCTGCCCCCGCTCTATCCCGCCTGTCGCACACGCCGTCTGGTGCCGCCTGTCGCGCCTCCATCGCCTAACCTAACGACACCCCGCCCCGAATATCTTTTTTGCAAAAAAATATTGTAAAAAAGCGACATAATTAAGCGGAGTTCCGGCAAAAGAAGGGATGCAACACGAGTACTTCCCAGGGGGTCATCCATCCTAGTACAACTCTCGCCCAAGCACGCTTAACTTCGAAGTTCTGATGGGATCCGAGGCGTTAGTGCTGGTATGATCGCATCCGTCATTCCTAGCGCTCTGAATTCTTTTAAGCTTCTTTCCTTCCGCGCTCCGTCCTCAACCTGCCCCCGCTCTATCCCGCCTGTCGCACACGCCGTCTGGTGCCGCCTGTCGCGCCTCCATCGCCTAACCTAATGACACCCCGCCCCGAATATCTTTTTTGCAAAAAAATATTGTAAAAAAGCAACATAATTAAGCGGAGTTCCGGCAAAAGAAGGGATGCAACACGAGGACTTCCCAGGGGGTCACCCATCCTAGTACTACTCTCGCCCAAGCACGCTTAACTTTGGAGTTCTGATGGGATCCGGTGCGTTAGTGCTGGTATGTTCGCATCCGTCACTCCTAGCGCTCTGAATTCTTTTAAGCTTATTTCCGTCCGCGCTCCGTCCTCAACCTGCACCCGCTCTATCCCGCCTGTCGCAGACGCCGTCTGGTGCCGCCCGTCGCGCCTCCATCGCCTAACCTAACGACACCCCGCCCCGAATATCTTTTTTGCAAAAAAATATTGTAAAAAAGCGACATAATTAAGCGGAGTTCCGGCAAAAGAAGGGATGCAACACAAGGACTTCCCCGGGGGTCGCCCATCCTAGTACTAATCTCGCCCAAGCACGCTTAACTTCGGAGTTCTGATGGGATCCGGTGCGTTAGTGCTGGTATGATCGCATCCGTCACTCCTAGCGCTCTGAATTCTTTTAAGCTTCTTTCCTTTCGCGCTCCGTCCTCAACCTGCCCCCGCTCTATCCCGCCTGTCGCACACGCCGTCTGGTGCCGCCTGTCGCGCCTCCATCGCCTAACCTAACGACACCCCTCCCCGAATATCTTTTTTGCAAAAAAATATTGTAAAAAAGCGACATAATTAAGCGGAGTTCCGGCAAAAGAATGGATGCAACACGAGGACTTCCCAGGGGGTCACCCATCATAACATACACCGAAAATAGAGAAAATCGTAAATTGTCATTTGTTCGAAAAATAGTAATGCCGATCAAACGAAATGACAAGGCGCCCGTCACCAGGCCCCGCAGGCTGCGCACAGCCAAAATTTGGGGCCAAACGGAGACGGTCGATCAAATCTCCAGAAATCCGTGTGCTAACATAATACCGAAAATCGAGAAAATCGTAAAGTCTCATTTATGCGAAAAATAGTGATGCCGATCAAACGAAATGATAGCGCGCCTGTCACCAGGCCCCGCGGGCTGCGCACAGCCAAAATTTGGGGCCAAATGGAGACGGTCGATCAAATCTCCAGAAATTCGTGGGCTAACATATACCGAAAATTGCAAAAATCATAAATTCTCATTTATGCAAAAAATAGTGATGCCGATCAAACGAAATGATAGGGCGCCCGTCACCAGGCCCCGCGGGCTGCGCACAGCCAAAATTTGGGGCCGAACGGGGGCGGTCGATCAAATCTCCAGAAATCCGTGTGCTAACATTCGCCGAAAACCGAAAAAATCGTAAATTGTCATTTATTCGAAAAATAGTGATGCCAATCAAACGAAATGATAGAGCGCCCGTCACCAGGCCCCGCGGGCTGCGCACAGCCAAAATTTGGGGCCGAACGGAGGCGGTCGATCAAATATCCAGAAATCCCTGGGCTAACACGCACTGAAAAGTTTGAAAGTTAGCAACATAGGCGCACTATGCTAGTGTCGACAGACCGGCCGACATCGGATGTCACATGCTAACCTATGTCGAGACCCAACGCCCATCGATGAATGCCCAGCGATAGAAAATTTAAACTAGAACACCTATGCTTATGCTTATGATATAAATAAAATCCTAGAGATTAGTGGTGGTAGTGCTGGCCTACCATGGTCGCTTGCCATGGTGGTGTCGGTTGTGGTGGGTCGTTAGGACCAGTTTTTAAATTAAAATTGTCAACCATATTGGGAAATATGTTGAAATGAGTGCGATAGAGGCGTATTTTAGAAAAATGGCTCGGCCAAACTGCCTTTTGGTTGTTTGTCGAGATAGATCTCGAAACAATACACAAAATGAAAAAAAAAAATCGCGTAAAACGTATAATCCAGCCCAAAGTTATGATCATTTATATAATATGCCTCTAATAAACTATTTTTCCGTCGATTATATTACAGTTTTAACAACATTATGTAAGATCTCATCAAAAGACTTGCATCTCGGCAGTTCTTATTTTGTTAATAAAGAGCTAACACACACCAAAAATCGCGAAAATCGTAAATTCTCATTTATGCAAAAAATAGTGATGCCGATCAAACGAAATGATAGGACTATCTAAATTCTGATTTCTTATTCTGATCTCTTTCTGTACTATACTGATTCTTTAGTGATTACCGTAATGAATTGATTTAAAACCGAAGTGGGGCTTATATATAATAGAAACAATAAATCGCATTCAGGGAATACGACTTATAAGTCGCATTTCAGGAATGCGATTTATAAGTCGCATTTTGCCTTGCGACGCGCCGACTTGCCGCTTGTCCGATCTTTCCCCGTGCCTTTTTCTAGCATGTATGTATTTCAAATACTCTTAACCAACACGTGAATAGGCCATCTATAAGCTAGAAATTTACGGGGTGTAACAGCAGATCAAACGAAATGATAGGGCGCCCATCAGCAGGCCCCGCAGGCTGCGCACAGCCAAACATTTGGGGAAAAACGGAGACGGTCGATCAAATCTCCAGAAATTCGTGGGCTAACTTTCACCGAGAATTGAGAAAACGGTAAATTGTCATTTATTCAAAAAATAGTGATGCCGATCAAACGAAATGATAGGGAGCCCGTCACCAGGCCCCGCAGGCTGCGCACAGCCAAAATTTGGGGCCGAACGGAGACGGTCGATTGAATCTCGAAAAATCCGTGGGCTAACTTTCACCGAAAACCGCGAAAACGGTAAATTGTCATTTATTCAAAAAATAGTGATGCCGATCAAACGAAATGATAGGGAGCCCGTCACCAGGCCCCGCAGGCTGCGCACAGCCAAAATTTGGGGCCGAACGGAGACGGTCGATTAAATCTCCAGAAATTCGTGGGCTAAAATACACCGAAAATCGCGAAAATCATAAATTGTCATTTATTCGAAAAATAGTGATGCCGATCAAACGAAATGATAGGGCGCCCTTCACCAGGCCCCGCGGGCTGCGCACATCTAAAATTTGGGGACGAACGGAGGCGGTCGATCAAATCTCCAGAAATTCGTGGGCTAACATATACCAAAAATTGCAAAAATCGTAAATTCTCATTTATACAAAAAATAGTGATGCCGATAAAACGAAATGATAGGGCGCCCGTCACCAGGCCCCGCGGGCTGCGCACAGCCAAATTTGGGGCCGAACGGGGGCGGTCGATCAAATCTCCAGAAATCCGTGTGCTAACATTCGCCGAAAACCGAGAAAATCGTAAATTGTCATTTATTCAAAAAATAGTGATGCCAATCAAACGAAATGATAGAGCGCCCGTCACCAGGCCCCGCGGGCTGCGCACAGCCAAAATTTGGGGCCGAACGGAGGCGGTCGATCAAATATCCAGAAATCACTGGGCTAACGCGCACCGAAAATTGAGAAAATCGTAAATTCTCATTTATGCGAAAAATAGTGATGCTGATCAAACGAAATGATAGCGCGCCTGTCACCAGGCCCCGCGGGCTGCGCACATCAAAAATTTGGGGCCGAACGGAGCAGGTCGATCAAATCTCTAGAAATCCGTGGGCTAACATACACCGAAAATCGCGAAAATCGTAAATTCTCATTTATGCGAAAAATAGTGATGCCGATCAAACGAAATGATAGGGCGGCCGTCACTAGGCCCCGCAGGCTGCGCACAGCCAAAATTTGGGGCCGAACCGAGGCGGTCGATTGAATCTCGAAAAATCCGTGGGCTAACATACACCGAAAATTGAGAAAATCGTAAATTCTCATTTATGCAAAAAATAATGATGCCGATCAAACGAAATGATAGGGCGCCCGTCACCAGGCCCCGCAGGCTGCGCACAGCCAAAATTTCAGGCCAAACGGAGACGGTCGATCACATCTCCAAAAATCCGTGGGCTAACATACACCGAAAATCGAGAAAATCGTAAATTCTCATTTATGCGAAAAATAGTGATGCCGATCAAATAAAATGATAGCGCGCCTGTCACTAGGCCCCGCGGGCTGCGCACATCAAAAATTTGGGGCCGAACGGAGCCGGTCGATCAAATCTCTAGAAATCCGTGGGCTAACATACACCGAAAATCGCGAAAATCGTAAATTCTCATTTATGCGAAAAATAGTGATGCCGATCAAATGAAATGATAGGGCGCCCGTCACCAGGCCCCGCAGGCTGCGCACAGCCAAAATTTGGGCCCGAACGGAGGCGGTCGATTGAATCTCGAAAAATATGTGGGCTAACATACACCGAAAATTGAGAAAATCGTAAATTCTCATTTATGCAAAAAATAGTGATGCCGATCGAACGAAATGATAGGGCGCCCGTCACCAGGCCCCGCAGGCTGCGCACAGCCAAAATTTCGGGCCAAACGGAGACGGTCGATCACATCTCCAAAAATCCGTGGGCTAACATACACCGAAAATCGAGAAAATCGTAAATTTTCATTTGTTCAAAAAATAGTAATGCCGATCAAATGAAATGACAGGGCGCCCGTCATCAAGCCCCGCAGGCTGCGCATAGCCAAAATTTGGGGCCAAACGGAGACGGTCGATCAAATCTCCAGAAATCCGTGTGCTAACATACACCGAAAATTGAGAAAATCGTAAATTCTCATTTATGCAAAAAATAGTGATGCCGATCGAACGAAATGATAGGGCGCCCGTCACCAGGCCCCGCAGGCTGCGCACACCCAAAATTTAGGCCCAAACGGAGCCGGTCGATCAAATCTTCAGAAATCCGTGGGCTAACATACACCGAAAATCGAGAAAATCATAAATTCTCATTTATGAGAAAAATAGTGATGCCGATCAAACAAAATGATAGGGCGCCCGTCACCAGGCCCCGCGGGCTGCGCACAGCTAAAATTTGGGGCCGAACGGAGGTGGTCGATCAAATCTCCAGAAATCCGTGGGCTAACATACAACAAAAATCGAGAAAATCGTAATTAAGCGTAGTTCCGGCAAAAGAAGGGATGCAACACGAGGACTTCCCAGGGGGTCAACCATCCTAGTACTACTCTCGCCCAAGCACGCTTAACTTCAAAGTTCTGATGGGATCCGGTGCGTTAGTGCTGGTATGATCGCATCCGTCACTCCTAGCGCTCTGAATTCTTTTAAGCTTATTTCCTTCCGCGCTCCGTCCCCAACCTGCCCCCGCTCTATCCCGCCTGTCGCACACGCCGTCTGTGCCGCCTGTCGCGCCTCCATCGCCTAACCTAACGACACCCGTCCCGAATATCTTTTTTGCAAAAAAATATTGTAAAAAAGCGACATAATTAAGCGGAGTTTCGGCAAAAGAAGGGATGCAACACGAGGACTTCCCAGGGGGTCACCCATCCTAGTACTACTCTCGCCCAACCACGCTTAACTTCAAAGTTCTAATGGGATCCGATGCGTTAGTGCTGGTATGATCGCATCCGTCACTCCTAGCGCTCTGAATTCTTTTAAGCTTCTTTCCTTCCGCGCTCCTTCCTCAACCTGCCCCCGCTCTATCCCGCCTGTCGCACACGCCGTCTGGTGACGCCTGTCGCGCCTCAATCGCCTAACCTAACGACACCCCGCCCCGAATATCTTTTTTGCAAAAAAATATTGTAAAAAAGCGACATAATTAAGCGGAGTTCCGGCAAAAGAAGGGATGCAACACGAGGACTTCCCAAAGGGTCACCCATCCTAGTACTACTCTCGCCCAAGCACGCTTAACTTCGGAGTTCTGATGGGATCCGGTGCGTTAGTGCTGGTATGATCGCATCCGTCACTCCTAGCGCTCTGAATTCTTTTAAGCTTATTTCCTTCCGCGCTCCGTCCTCAACCTGCCCCCGCTCTATCCCGCCTGTCGCACACGCCGTCTGGTGCCGCCTGTCGCGCCTCCATCGCCTAACCTAACGACACCCCGCCCCGAATATCTTTTTTGCAAAAAAATATTGTAAAAAAGCGACATAATTAAGCGGAGTTCCGGCAAAAGAATGGATGCAACACGAGGACTTCCCAGGGGGTCACCCATCCTAACATACACCGAAAATAGAGAAAATCGTAAATTGTCATATGTTCGAAAAATAGTAATGCCGATCAAACGAAATGACAGGGCGCCCGTCACCAGGCCCCGCAGGCTGCGCACAGCCAAAATTTGGGGCCAAACGGAGACGGTCGATCAAATCTCCAGAAATCCGTGTGCTAACATAATACCGAAGATCGAGAAAATCGTAAAGTCTCATTTATGCGAAAAATAGTGATGCCGATCAAACGAAATGATAGCGCGCCTGTCACCAGGCCCCGCGGGCTGCGCACAGCCAAAATTTGGGGCCAAATGGAGACGGTCGATCAAATCTCCAGAAATCCGTGGGCTAACATATACCGAAAATTGCAAAAATCGTAAATTCTCATTTATGCAAAAAATAGTGATGCCGATCAAACGAAATGATAGAGCACCCGCCACCAGGCCCCGCGGGCTGCGCACAGCCAAAATTTGGGGCCGAACGGGGGCGGTCGATCAAATCTCCAGAAATCCGTGTGCTAACATTCGCCGAAAACCGAGAAATTCGTAAATTGTCATTTATTCGAAAAATAGTGATGCCAATCAAACGAAATGATAGAGCGCCCGTCACCAGGCCCCCCAGGCTGCGCACAGCCAAAATTTGGGGCCGAACGGAGGCGGTCGATCAAATCTCCAGAAATCCGTGGGCTAAAATACACCGAAAATCGCGAAAATCATAAATTGTCATTTATTCGAAAAATAGTGATGCCGATCAAACGAAATGATAGGGCGCCCTTCACCAGGCCCCGCGGGCTGCGCACATCCAAAATTTGGGGCCGAACGGAGGCGGTCGATCAAATCTCCACAAATCCGTGGGCTAACATATACCGAAAATTGCAAAAATCGTAAATTCTCATTTATGCAAAAAATAGTGATGCCGATCAAACGAAATGATAGGGCGCCCGTCACCAGGCCCCGCGGGCTGCGCACAGCCAAAATTTGGGGCCGAACGGGGGCGGTCGATCAAATCTCCAGAAATCCGTGTGCTAACATTCGCCGAAAACCGAGAAAATCGTAAATTGTCATTTATTCGAAAAATAGTGATGCCAATCAAACGAAATGATAGAGCGCCCGTCACCAGGCCCCGCGGGCTGCGCACAGCCAAAATTTGGGGCCGAACGGAGGCGGTCGATCAAATCTCCAGAAATCCGTGGGCTAACATATACCGAAAATTGCAAAAATCGTAAATTCTCATTTATGCAAAAAATAGTGATGCCGATCAAACGAAATGATAGGGCGCCCGTCACCAGGCCCCGCGGGCTGCGCACAGCCAAAATTTGGGGCCGAACGGGGGCGGTCGATCAAATCTCCAGAAATCCGTGTGCTAACATTCGCCGAAAACCGAGAAAATCGTAAATTGTCATTTATTCGAAAAATAGTGATGCCAATCAAACGAAATGATAGAGCGCCCGTCACCAGGCCCCGCGGGCTGCGCACAGCCAAAATTTGGGGCCGAACGGAGGCGGTCGATCAAATATCCAGAAATCACTGGGCTAACACGCACCGAAAATCGAGAAAATCGTAAATTCTCATTTATGCGAAAAATAGTGATGCCGATCAAACGAAATGATAGCGCGCCTGTCACCAGGCCACGCGGGCTGCGCACATCAAAAATTTGGGGTCGAACGGAGCCGGTCGATCAAATCTCTAGAAATCTGTGGGCTAACATACACCGAAAATCGCGAAAATCATAAATTCCCATTTATGCGAAAAATAGTGATGCCGATCAAACGAAATGATAGGGCGCCCGTCACCAGGCCCCGCAGGCTGCGCACAGCCAAAATTTGGGGCCGAACGGAGGCGGTCGATTGAATCTCGAAAAATCCGTGGGCTAACATACACCGAAAATTGAGAAAATCGTAAATTCTCATTTATGCAAAAAATAGTGATGCCGATCAAACGAAATGACAGGGCGCCCGTCACCAGGCCCCGCAGGCTGCGCACAGCCAAAATTTCGGGCCAAACGGAGACGGTCGATCACATCTCCAAAAATCCGTGGGCTAACATACACCGAAAATCGAGAAAATTGTAAATTCTCATTTATGCGAAAAATAGTGATGCCGATCAAATAAAATGATAGCGCGCCTGTCACTAGGCCCCGCGGGCTGCGCACATCAAAAATTTGGGGCCGAACGGAGCCGGTCAATCAAATCTCTAGAAATCCGTGGGCTAACATACACCGAAAATCGCGAAAATCGTAAATTCTCATTTATGCGAAAAATAGTGATGCCGATCAAACAAAGTGATAGGGCGCCCGTCACCAGGCCCCGCAGGCTGCGCACAGCCAAAATTTGGGGCCGAACGGAGGCGGTCGATTGAATCTCGAAAAATCCGTGGGCTAACATACACCGAAAATTGAGAAAATCGTAAATTCTCATTTATGCAAAAAATAGTGATGCCGATCAAACGAAATGATAGGGCACCCGTCACCAGGCCCCGCAGGCTGCGCACAGCCAAAATTTCGGGCCAAACGGAGACGGTCGATCACATCTCCAAAAATCCGTGGCTAACATACACCGAAAATCGAGAAAATCGTAAATTGTCATTTGTTCGAAAAATAGTAATGCCGATCAAACGAAATGACAGGGCGCCCGTCACCAGGCCCCGCAGGCTGCGCACAGCCAAAATTTGGGGCCAAACGGAGACGGTCGATCAAATCTCCAGAAATCCGTGTGCTAACTTCCCAGGGGGTCACCCATCCTAGTACTACTCTCGCACAAGCACGCTTAACTTCGGAGTTTTGATGGGATCCGGTGCGTTAGTGCTGGTATGATCGCATCCGTCACTCCTAGCGCTCTGAATTCTTTTAAGCTTATTTCCTTCCGCGCTCCGTCCTCAACCTGCCCCTGCTCTATCCCGCCTGTCGCACACGCCGTCTGGTGCCGCCTGTCGCGCCTCCATCCCCTAACCTAACGACACCCCGCCCCGAATATCTTTTTTGCAAAAAAATTTTGTAAAAAAGCGACATAATTAAGCGGAGTTCCGGCAAAAGAAGGGATGAAACACGAGGACTTTCCAGGGGGTCACCCATCTTAGTACTACTCTCGCCCAAGCACGCTTAACTTTGGAGTTCTGATGGGATCCGATGCGTTAGTGCTGGTATGATCGCATCCGTCATTCCTAGCGCTCTGAATTCTTTTAAGCTTCTTTCCTTCCGCGCTCCGTCCTCAACCTGCCCCCGCTCTATCCCGCCTGTCGCACACGCCGTCTGGTGACGCCTGTCGCGCCTCCATCGCCTAACCTAACGACACCCCGCCCCGAATATCTTTTTTGCAAAAAAATATTGTAAAAAAGCGACATAATTAAGCGGAGTTCCGGCAATAGAAGGTATGCAACACGAGGACTTCCCAGGGGGTCACCCATCCTAGTACTACTCTCGCCCAAGCACGCTTAACTTCGGAGTTCTGATGGGATCCGGTGCGTTAGTGCTAGTATGATCGCATCCGTCACTCCTAGCGCTCTGAATTCTTTTAAGCTTCTTTCCTTCCGCGCTCCGTCCTCAACCTGCCCCCGCTCTATCCCGCCTGTCGCACACGCCGTCTGTTGCCGCCTGTCGCGCCTCCATCGCCTAACCTAACGTCACCCCGCCCCGAATATCTTTTTTGCAAAAAAATATTATAAAAAAGCGACATAATTAAGCGGAGTTCCGGCAAAAGAATGGATGCAAGACGAGGACTTCCCAGGGGGTCACCCATCCTAACATACACCGAAAATAGAGAAAATCGTAAATTGTCATTTGTTCGAAAAATAGTAATTCCGATCAAACGAAATGACAGGGCGCCCGTCACCAGGCCCCGCAGGCTGCGCACAGCCAAAATTTGGGGCCAAACGGAGACGGTCGACCAAATCTCTAGAAATCCGTGTGCTAACATAATACCGAAGATCGAGAAAATCGTAAAGTCTCATTTATGCGAAAAATAGTGATGCCGATCAAACGAAATGATAGCGCGCCTGTCACCAGGCCCCGCGGGCTGCGCACAACCAATATTTGGGGCCAAATGGAGACTGTCGATCACATCTCCAAAAATCTGTGGGCTAACATACACCAAAAATCGAGAAAAACGTAAATTGTCATTTGTTCGAAAAATAGTAATGCCGATCAAACGAAAAGACAGGGCGCCTGTCACCAGGCCCCGCAGGCTGCGCACAGCCAAAATTTGGGGCCGAACGGGGGCGGTCGATCAAATCTCCAGAAATCCGTGTGCTAACATTCACCGAAAACCGAGAAAATCGTAAATTGTCATTTATTCGAAAAATAGTGATGCCAATCAAACGAAATGATAGAGCGCCCGTCACCAGGCCCCGCGGGCTGCGCACACCCAAAATTTGGGGCCGAACGGAGGCGGTCGATCAAATATCCAGAAATCCCTGGGCTAACACGCACTGAAAAGTTTGAAAGTTAGCAACATAGGCGCACTATGCTAGTGTCGACAGACCGGCCGACATCGGATGTCACATGCTAACCTATGTCGAGACCCAACGCCCATCGATGAATGCCCAGCGATAGAAAATTTAAACTAGAACACCTATGCTTATGCTTATGATATAAATAAAATCCTAGAGATTAGTGGTGGTAGTGCTGGCCTACCATGGTCGCTTGCCATGGTGGTGTCGGTTGTGGTGGGTCGTTAGGACCAGTTTTTAAATTAAAATTGTCAACCATATTGGGAAATATGTTGAAATGAGTGCGATAGAGGCGTATTTTAGAAAAATGGCTTGGCCAAACCACCTTTCGGCAGTTTGTCGAGATAGATCTCGAAAAAATACACAAAATGAAAAAAAAAATCGCGTAAAACGTATAATCCAGCCCAAAGTTATGATCATTTATATAATATGCCTCTAATAAACTATTTTTCCGTCGATTATATTACAGTTTTAACAACATTATGTAAGATCTCATCAAAAGACTTGCATCTCGGCAGTTCTTATTTTGTTAATAAAGAGCTAACACACACCAAAAATCGCGAAAATCGTAAATTCTCATTTATGCAAAAAATAGTGATGCCGATCAAACGAAATGATAGGACTATCTAAATTCTGATTTCTTATTCTGATCTCTTTCTGTACTATACTGATTCTTTAGTGATTACCGTAATGAATTGATTTAAAACCGAAGTGGGGCTTATATATAATAGAAACAATAAATCGCATTCAGGGAATACGACTTATAAGTCGCATTTCAGGAATGCGATTTATAAGTCGCATTTCGTGAATGCGATTTATAAGTCGCATTTTGCCTTGCGACGCGCCGACTTGCCGCTTGTCCGATCTTTCCCCGTGCCTTTTTCTAGCATGTATGTATTTCAAATACTCTTAACCAACACGTGAATAGGCCATCTATAAGCTAGAAATTTACGGGGTGTAACAGCAGATCAAACGAAATGATAGGGCGCCCATCAGCAGGCCCCGCAGGCTGCGCACAGCCAAAAATTTGGGGAAAAACGGAGACGGTCGATCAAATCTCCAGAAATCCGTGAGCTAACTTTCACCGAAAATTGAGAAAACGGTAAATTGTCATTTATTCAAAAAATAGTGATGCCGATCAAACGAAATGATAGGGAGCCCGTCACCAGGCCCCGCAGGCTGCGCACAGCCAAAATTTGGGGCCGAACGGAGACGGTCGATTGAATCTCGAAAAATCCGTGGGCTAACTTTCACCGAAAACCGAGAAAACGGTAAATTGTGATTTATTCAAAAAATAGTGATGCCGATCAAACGAAATGATAGGGAGCCCGTCACCAGGCCCCGCAGGCTGCGCACAGCCAAAATTTGGGGCCGAACGGAGACGGTCGATCAAATCTCCAGAAATCCGTGGGCTAAAAAACACCGAAAATCGTGAAAATCATAAATTGTCATTTATTCGAAAAATAGTGATGCCGATCAAACGAAATGATAGGGCGCCCTTCACCAGGACCCGCGGGCTGCGCACATCCAAAATTTGGGGCCGAACGGAGGCGGTCGATCAAATCTCCAGAAATCCGTGGGCTAACATATACCAAAAATTGCAAAAATCGTAAATTCTCATTTATGCAAAAAATAGTGATGCCGATCAAACGAAATGATAGGGCGCCCGTCACCAGGCCCCGCGGGCTACGCACAGCCAAAATTTGGGGCCGAACGGGGGTGGTCGATCAAATCTCCAGAAATCCGTGTGCTAACATTCGCCGAAAACCGAGAAAATCGTAAATTGTCATTTATTCGAAAAATAGTGATGCCAATAAAACGAAATGATAGAGCGCCCGTCACCAGGCCCCGCGTGCTGCGCACAGCCAAAATTTGGGGCCAAACGGAGGCGGTCGATCAAATATCCAGAAATCACTGGGCTAACACGCACCGAAAATCGAGAAAATCGTAAATTCTCATTTATGCGAAAAATAGTGATGCCGATCAAACGAAATGATAGCGCGCCTGTCACCAGGCCCCGCGGGCTGCGCACATCAAAAATTTGGGGCCGAACGGAGCCGGTCGATCAAATCTCTAGAAATCCGTGGGCTAACATACACCGAAAATCGCGAAAAACGTAAATTCTCATTTATGCGAAAAATAGTGATGCCGATCAAACGAAATGATAGGGTGCCCGTCACCAGGCCCCGCGAGCTGCGCACAGCCAAAATTTGGGGCCGAACGGGGGCGGTCGATCAAATCTCCAGAAATCCGTGTGCTAACATTCGCCGAAAACCGAGAAAATCGGAAATTGTCATTTATTCGAAAAATAGTGATGCCGATCAAACGAAATGATAGGGCGCCCGTCACCAGGCCCCGCAGGCTGCGCACAGCCAAAATTTCAGGCCAAACGGAGACGGTCGATCACATCTCCAAAAATCCGTGGGCTAACATACACCGAAAATCGAGAAAATCGTAAATTATCATTTATGCGAAAAATAGTGATGCCGATCAAACAAAATGATAGCGCGCCTGTCACTAGGCCCCGCGGGCTGCGCACATCAAAAATTTGGGGCCGAACGGAGCCGGTCGATCAAATCTCTAGAAATCCGTGGGCTAACATACACCGAAAATCGCGAAAATCGTAAATTTTCATTTATGCGAAAAATAGTGATGCCAATCAAACGAAATGATAGAGCGCCCGTCACCAGGCCCCGCAGGCTGCGCACAGCCAAAATTTGGGGCCGAACGGAGGCGGTCGATTGAATCTCAAAAAATATGTGGGCTAACATACACCGAAAATTGAGAAAATCGTAAATTCTCATTTATGCAAAAAATAGTGATGCCGATCGAACGAAATGATAGGGCGCCCGTCACCAGGCCCCGCAGGCTGCGCATAGCCAAAATTTCGGGCCAAACGGAGACGGTCGATCACATCTCCAAAAATCCGTGGGCTAACATACACCGAAAATCGAGAAAATCGTAAATTGTCATTTGTTCGAAAAATAGTAATGCCGATCAAATGAAATGACAGGGCGCCCGTCACCAAGCCCCGCAGGTTGCGCATAGCCAAAATTTGGGGCCAAACGGAGACGGTCGATCAAATCTCCAGAAATCCATGTGCTAACATACACCGAAAATTGAGAAAATCGTAAATTCTCATTTATGCAAAAAATAGTGATGCCGATCGAACGAAATGATAGGGCGCCCGTCACCAGGCCCCGCGGGCTGCGCACACCCAAAATTTGGGGCCAAACGGAGCCGGTCGATCAAATCTTCAGAAATCCGTGGGCTAACATACACCGAAAATCGAGAAAATCATAAATTCTCATTTATGAGAAAAATAGTGATGCCGATCAAACAAAATGATAGGGCGCCCGTCACCAGGCCCCGCGGGCTGCGCACAGCCAAAATTTGGGGCCGAACGGAGGTGGTCGATCAAATCTCCAGAAATCCGTGGGCTAACATACACCGAAAATCGAGAAAATCGTAAATTCTCATTTATGCAAAAAATAGTGATGCCGATCAAACGAAATCCTAGTACTACTCTCGCCCAAGCACGCTTAACTTCGGAGTTCTGATGGGATCCGGTGCGTTAGTGCTGGTATGATCGCATCCGTCATTCCTAGCGCTCTGAATTCTTTTAAGCTTCTTTCCTTCCGCGCTCCGTCCTCAACCTGCCCCCGCTCTATCCCGCCTGTCGCACACGCCGTCTGGTGCCGCCTGTCGCGCCTCCATCGCCTAACCTAACGACACCCCGCCCCGAATATCTTTTTTGCAAAAAAATATTGTAAAAAAGCAACATAATTAAGCGGAATTCCGGCAAAAGAAGGGATGCAACACGAGGACTTCCCAGGGGGTCACCCAACCTAGTACTACTCTCGCCCAAGCGCGCTTAACTTCGGAGTTCTAATGGGATCCGATGCGTTAGTGCTGGTATGATCGCATCCGTCACTCCTAGCGCTCTGAATTCTTTTAAGCTTCTTTCCTTCCGCGCTCCGTCCTCAACCTGCCCCCGCTCTATCCCGCCTGTCGCACACGCCGTCTGGTGCCGCCTGTCGCGCCTCCATCGCCTAACCTAACGACACCCCGCCCCGAATATCTTTTTTGCAAAAAAATATTGTAAAAAAAAGACATAATTAAGCGGAGTTCCGGCAAAAGAAGGGATGCAACAACGAGGACTTCCCAGGGGGTCACCCATCCTAGTACTACTCTCGCCCAAGCACGCTTAACTTCAGAGTTCTGATGGGATCCGGTGCGTTAGTGCTGGTATGATCGCATCCGTCACTCCTAGCGCTCTGAATTCTTTTAAGCTTATTTCCTTCCGCGCTCCGTCCTCAACCTGCCCCCGCTCTATCCCGCCTGTCGCACACGCCGTCTGGTGCCGCCTGTCGCGCCTCCATCGCCTAACCTAACGACACCCCGCCCCGAATATCTTTTTTGCAAAAAAATATTGTAAAAAAGCGACATAATTAAGCGGAGTTCCGGTAAAAGAAGGGATGCAACACGAGGACTTCCCAGGGGGTCACCCATCCTAGTACTACTCTCGCCCAAGCACGCTTAACTTCAGAGTTCTGATGGGATCCGGTGCGTTAGTGCTGGTATGATCGCATCCGTCACTCCTAGCGCTCTGAATTCTTTTAAGCTTATTTCCTTCCGCGCTCCGTCCTCAACCTGCCCCCGCTCTATCCCGCCTGTCGCACACGCCGTCTGGTGCCGCCTGTCGCGCCTCCATCGCCTAACCTAACGACACCCCGCCTCGAATATCTTTTTTGCAAAAAAATATTGTAAAAAAGCGACATAATTAAGCGGAGTTCCGGCAAAAGAAGGGATGCAACACGAGGACTTCCTAGGGGGTCACCCATCTTAGTACTACTCTCGCCCAAGCACGCTTAACTTTGGAGTTCTGATGAGATCCGGTGCGTTAGTGCTGGTATGATCACATCCGTCATTCCTAGCGCTCTGAATTCTTTTAAGCTTCTTTCCTTCCGCGCTCCGTCCTCAACCTGCCCCCGCTCTATCCCGCCTGTCGCACACGCCGTCTGGTGCCGCCTGTCGCGCCTCAATCGCCTAACCTAACGACACCCCGCCCCGAATATTTTTTTTGCAAAAAAATATTGTAAAAAAGTGACATAATTAAGCGAAGTTCCGGCAAAAGAAGGGATGCAACACGAGGACTTCCCAGGGGGTCACCCATCCTAGTACTACTCTCACCCAAGCACGCTTAACTTCGGATTTCTGATGGGATCCGATGCGTTAGTGCTGGTATGATCGCATCCGTCACTCCTAGCGCTCTGAATTCTTTTAAGCTTCTTTCCTTCCGCGCTCCATCCTCAACCTGCCCCCGCTCTATCCCGCCTGTCGCACACGCCGTCTGTTGCCGCCTGTCGCGCCTCCATCGCCTAACCTAACGTCACCCCGCCCCGAATATCTTTTTTGCAAAAAAATATTATAAAAAAGCGACATAATTAAGCGGAGTTCCGGCAAAAGAATGGATGCAACACGAGGACTTCCCAGGGGGTCACCCATCCTAACATACACCGAAAATAGAGAAAATCGTAAATTGTCATTTGTTCGAAAAATAGTAATGCCGATCAAACGAAATGACAGGGCGCCCGTCACCAGGCCCCGCAGGCTGTGCACAGCCAAAATTTGGGGCCAAACGGAGACGGTCGATCAAATCTCCAGAAATCCGTGTGCTAACATAATACCGAAGATCGAGAAAATCGTAAAGTCTCATTTATGCGAAAAATAGTGATGCCGATCAAACGAAATGATAGCGCGCCTGTCACCAGGCCCCGCGGGCTGCGCACAGCCAATATTTGGGGCCAAATGGAGACGGTCGATCACATCTCCAAAAATCCGTGGGCTAACATACACCGAAAATCGAGAAAAACGTAAATTGTCATTTGTTCAAAAAATAGTAATGCCGATCAAACGAAAAGACAGGGCGCCCGTCACCAGGCCCCGCAGGCTGCGCACAGCCAAAATTTGGGGCCGAACGGGGGCGGTCGATCAAATCTCCAGAAATCCGTGTGCTAACATTCGCCGAAAACCGAGAAAATCGTAAATTGTCATTTATTCGAAAAATAGTGATGCCAATCAAACGAAATGATAGAGCGCCCGTCACCAGGCCCCGCGGGCTGCGCACAGCCAAAATTTGGGGCCGAACGGAGGCGGTCGATCAAATATCCAGAAATCCCTGGGCTAACACGCACTGAAAAGTTTGAAAGTTAGCAACATAGGCGCACTATGCTAGTGTCGACAGACCGGCCGACATCGGATGTCACATGCTAACCTATGTCGAGACCCAACGCCCATCGATGAATGCCCAGCGATAGAAAATTTAAACTAGAACACCTATGCTTATGCTTATGATATAAATAAAATCCTAGAGATTAGTGGTGGTAGTGCTGGCCTACCATGGTCGCTTGCCATGGTGGTGTCGGTTGTGGTGGGTCGTTAGGACCAGTTTTTAAATTAAAATTGTCAATCATATTGGGAAATATGTTGAAATGAGTGCGATAGAGGCGTATTTTAGAAAAATGGCTCGGCCAAACCACCTTTCGGCAGTTTGTCGAGATAGATCT
The DNA here is from genome assembly GCA_035772735.1 of Datura wrightii. Classification (NCBI taxonomy): domain Eukaryota; kingdom Viridiplantae; phylum Streptophyta; class Magnoliopsida; order Solanales; family Solanaceae; genus Datura; species Datura wrightii. The sequence goes on from JASDFA010000003.1 coordinate 168,937,169, forward strand.
CGAAAAAATACACAAAATGAAAAAAAAATCGCGTAAAACGTATAATCCAGCCCAAAGTTATGATCATTTATATAATATGCCTCTAATAAACTATTTTTCCGTCGATTATATTACAGTTTTAACAACATTATGTAAGATCTCATCAAAAGACTTGCATCTCGGCAGTTCTTATTTTGTTAATAAAGAGCTAACACACACCAAAAATCGCGAAAATCGTAAATTCTCATTTATGCAAAAAATAGTGATGCCGATCAAACGAAATGATAGGACTATCTAAATTCTGATTTCTTATTCTGATCTCTTTCTGTACTATACTGATTCTTTAGTGATTACCGTAATGAATTGATTTAAAACCGAAGTGGGGCTTATAATAATAGAAACAATAAATCGCATTCAGGGAATGCGATTTATAAGTCGCATTTCGTGAATGCGATTTATAAGTCGCATTTTGCCTTGCGACGCGCCGACTTGCCGCTTGTCCGATCTTTCCCCGTGCCTTTTTCTAGCATGTATGTATTTCAAATACTCTTAACCAACACGTGAATAGGCCATCTATAAGCTAGAAATTTACGGGGTGTAACAGCAGATCAAACGAAATGATAGGGCGCCCATCAGCAGGCCCCGCAGGCTGCGCACAGCCAAACATTTGGGGAAAAACGGAGACGGTCGATCAAATCTCCAGAAATCCGTGGGCTAACTTTCACCGAAAATTGAGAAAACGGTAAATTGTCATTTATTCAAAAAATAGTGATGCCGATCAAACGAAATGATAGGGAGCCCGTCACCAGGCCCCGCAGGCTGCGTACAGCCAAAATTTGGGGCCGAACGGAGACGGTCGATCAAATATCCAGAAATCACTGGGCTAACACGCACCGAAAATCGAGAAAATCGTAAATTCTCATTTATGCGAAAAATAGTGATGCCGATCAAACGAAATGATAGCGCGCCTGTCACCAGGCCCCGCGGGCTGCGCACATCAAAAATTTGGGGCCGAACGGAGGCGGTCGATCAAATCTCCAGAAATCCGTGGGCTAACATATACCGAAAATTGCAAAAATTGTAAATTCTCATTTATGCAAAAAATAGTGATGCCGATCAAATGAAATGATAGGGCGCCCGTCACCAGGCCCCGCGGGCTGCGCACAGCCAAAATTTGGGGCCGAACGGGGGCGGTCGATCAAATCTCCAGAAATCCGTGTGCTAACATTCGCCGAAAACCGAGAAAATTGTAAATTGTCATTTATTCGAAAAATAGTGATGCCAACCAAACGAAATGATAGAGCGCCCGTCACCAGGCCCCGCGGGCTGCGCACAGCCAAAATTTGGGCCGAACGGAGGCGGTCGATCAAATATCCAGAAATCACTGGGCTAACACGCACCGAAAATCGAGAAAATCGTAAATTCTCATTTATGCGAAAAATAGTGATGCCGATCAAACGAAATGATAGCGCGCCTGTCACCAGGCCCCGCGGGCTGCGCACATCAAAAATTTGGGGCCGAACGGAGCCGGTCGATCAAATCTCTAGAAATCTGTGGGCTAACATACACCGAAAATCGCGAAAATCGTAAATTCTCATTTATGCGAAAAATAGTGATGCCGATCAAACGAAATGATAGGGCGCTCGTCACCAGGACCCGCAGGCTGCGCACAGCCAAAATTTGGGGCCGAACGGAGGCGGTCGATTGAATCTCGAAAAATCCGTGGGCTAACATACATCGAAAATTGAGAAAATCGTAAATTCTCATTTATGCAAAAAATAGTGATGCCGATCAAACGAAATGATAGGGCGTCCGTCACCAGGCCCCGCAGGCTGCGCACAGCCAAAATTTCGGGCCAAACGGAGACGGTCGATCACATCTCCAAAAATCCGTGGGCTAACATACACCGAAAATCGAGAAAATCGTAAATTCTCATTTATGCGAAAAATAGTGATGCCGATCAAACAAAATGATAGCGCGCCTGTCACTAGGCCCCGCGGGCTGCGCACATCAAAAATTTGGGGCCGAACGGAGCCGGTCGATCAAATCTCTAGAAATCCGTGGGCTAACATACACCGAAAATCGCGAAAATCGTAAATTCTCATTTATGCGAAAAATAGTGATGCCGATCAAACGAAATGATAGGGCGCCCGTCACCAGGCCCCGCAGGCTGCGCACAGCCAAAATTTGGGGCCGAACGGAGGCGGTCGATTGAATCTCGAAAAATCTGTGGGCTAACATACACCGAAAATTGAGAAAATCGTAAATTCTCATTTATGCAAAAAATAGTGATGCCGATCAAACGAAATGATAGGGCGCCCGTCACCAGGCCCCGCAGGCTGCGCACAGCCAAAATTTCGGGCCAAACGGAGACGGTCGATCACATCTCCAAAAATCCGTGGGCTAACATACACCGAAAATCGAGAAAATCGTAAATTGTCATTTGTTCGAAAAATAGTAATGCCGATCAAATAAAATGACAGGGCGCCCGTCACCAAGCCCCGCAGGCTGCGCATAGCCAAAATTTGGGGCCAAACGGAGACGGTCGATCAAATCTCCAGAAATCCGTGTGCTAACATACACCGAAAATTGAGAAAATTGTAAATTCTCATTTATGCAAAAAATAGTGATGCCGATCGAACGAAATGATAGGGCGCCCGTCACCAGGCCCCGCGGGCTGCGCACACCCAAAATTTGGGGCCAAACGGAGCCGGTCGATCAAATCTTCAGAAATCCGTGGGCTAACATACACCGAAAATCGATAAAATCATAAATTTTCATTTATGAGAAAAATAGTGATGCCGATCAAACAAAATGATAGGGCGCCCGTCACCAGGCCCCGCGGGCTGCGCACAGCCAAAATTTGGGGCCGAACGGAGGTGGTCGATCAAATCTCCAGAAATCCGTGGGCTAACATACAGCGAAAATCGAGAAAATCGTAAATTCTCATTTATGCAAAAAATAGTGATGTCGATCAAACGAAATCCTAGTACTACTCTCGCCCAAGCACGCTTAACTTCGGAGTTCTGATGGGATCCGGTGCGTTAGTGCTGGTATGATTGCATCCGTCACTCCTAGCGCTCTGAATTCTTTTAAGCTTATTTCCTTCCGCGCTCCGTCCTCAACTTGCCCCCGCTCTATCCCGCCTGTCACACACGCCGTCTGGTGCCGCCTGTCGCGCCTCCATCGCCTAACCTAACGACACCCCGCCCCGAATATCTTTTTTGCAAAAAAATATTGTAAAAAAGCGACATAATTAAGCGGAGTTCCGGCATAAGAAGGGATGCAACACGAGGACTTCCCAGAGGGTCACCCATCCTAGTACTACTCTCGCACAAACACGCTTAACTTCGGAGTTGTGATGGGATCCGGTGCGTTAGTGCTGGTATGATCGCATCCGTCACTCCTAGCGCTCTGAATTCTTTTAAGCTTCTTTCCTTCCGCGCTCCGTCCTCAACCTGCCCCCGCTCTATCCCGCCTGTCGCACACGCCGTCTGTTGCCGCTTGTCGCGCCTCCATCGCCTAACCTAACGACACCCCGCCCCGAATATCTTTTTTGCAAAAAAATATTGTAAAAAAGCGACATAATTAAGCGGAGTTCCGGCAAAAGAAGGGATGCAACACAAGGACTTCCCAGGGGGTCACCCATCTTAGTACTACTCTCGCCCAAGCACGCTTAACTTAGAAGTTCTGATGGGATCCGATGCGTTAGTGCTGGTGTGATCGCATCCATCATTCCTAGCGCTCTGAATTCTTTTAAGCTTCTTTCCTTCCGCGCTCCGTCCTCAACCTGCCCCCGCTCTATCCCGCCTGTCGCACACGCCGTCTGGTGACGCCTGTCGCGCCTCCATCGCCTAACCTAACGACACCCCGCCCCGAATATCTTTTTTACAAAAAAATATTGTAAAAAAGCGACATAATTAAGCGGAGTTCCGGCAAAAGAAGGGATGCAACACGAAGACTTCCCAGGGGGTCACCCATCCTAGTACTACCCTCACCCAAGCACGCTTAACTTCAGAGTTCTGATGGGATCTGGTGCGTTAGTGCTGGTATGATCGCATCCGTCACTCCTAGCGCTCTGAATTCTTTTAAGCTTCTTTCCTTCCGCGCTCCGTCCTCAACCTGCCCCCGCTCTATCCCGCCTGTCGCACACGCCGTCTGTTGCCGCCTGTCGCGCCTCCATCGCCTAACCTAACGTCACCCCGCCCCGAATATCTTTTTTGCAAAAAAATATTATAAAAAAGCGACATAATTAAGCGGAGTTCCGGCAAAAGAATGGATGCAACACGAGGACTTCCCAGGGGGTCACCCATCCTAACATACACCGAAAATAGAGAAAATCGTAAATTGTCATTTGTTCGAAAAAGAGTAATGCCGATCAAACGAAATGACAGGGCGCCCGTCACCAGGCCCCGCAGGCTAGGCACAGCCAAAATTTGGGGCCAAACGGAGACGGTCGATCAAATCTCCAAAAATCCGTGTGCTAACATAATACCGAAAATCGAGAAAATCGTAAAGTCTCATTTATGCGAAAAATAGTGATGCCGATCAAACGAAATGATAGGGCGCCCTTCACTAGGCCCCGCGGGCTGAGCACATCCAAAATTTGGGGGCGAACGGAGGCGGTCCATCAAATCTCCAGAAATCCGTGGGCTAACATATACCGAAAATTGCAAAAATCGTAAATTCTCATTTATGCAAAAAATAGTGATGCCGATCAAACGAAATGATAGGGCGCCCGTCACCAGGCCCCGCGGGCTGCGCACAGCCAAAATTTGGGGCCGAACGGGGGCGGTCGATCAAATCTCCAGAAATCCGTGTGCTAACATTCGCCGAAAACCGAGAAAATCGTAAATTGTCATTTATTCGAAAAATAGTGATGCCAATCAAACGAAATGATAGAGCGCCCGTCACCAGGCCCCGCGGGCTGCGCACAGCCAAAATTTGGGGCCGAACGGAGGCGGTCGATCAAATATCCAAAAATCACTGGGCTAACACGCACCGAAAATTGAGAAAATCGTAAATTCTCATTTATGCGAAAAATAGTGATGCCGATCAAACGAAATGATAGCGCGCCTGTCACCAGGCCCCGCGGGCTGCGCACATCAAAAATTTGGGGCCGAACGGAGCCGGTCGATCAAATCTCTAGAAATCCGTGGGCTAACATACACCGAAAATCGCGAAAATCGTAAATTCTCATTTATGCGAAAAATAGTGATGCCGATCAAACGAAATGATAGGGCGCCCGTCACCAGGCCCCGCAGGCTGCGCACAGCCAAAATTTGGGGCCGAACGGAGGCGGTCGATTGAATCTCGAAAAATCCGTGGCTAACATACACCGAAAATTGAGAAAATCGTAAATTCTCATTTATGCAAAAAATAGTGATGCCGATCAAACGAAATGATAGGGCGCCCGTCACCAGGCCCCGCAGGCTGCGCACAGCCAAAATTTCGGGCCAAACGGAGACGGTCGATCACATCTCCAAAAATCCGTGGGCTAACATACACCGAAAATCGAAAAATCGTAAATTGTCATTTGTTCGAAAAATAGTAATGCCGATCAAACGAAATGACAGGGCGCCCGTCACCAGGCCCCGCAGGCTGCGCACAGCCAAAATTTGGGGCCAAACAGAGACGGTCGATCAAATCTCCAGAAATCCGTGTGCTAACATACACCGAAAATTGAGAAAATCGTAAATTCTCATTTATTCTAAAAATAGTGATGCCGATCAAACAAAATGATAGCGCGCCTGTCACTAGGCCCCGCGGGCTGCGCACATCAAAAATTTGGGGCCGAACGGAGCCGGTCGATCAAATCTCTAGAAATCCGTGGGCTAACATACACCGAAAATCGCGAAAATCGTAAATTCTCATTTATGCGAAAAATAGTGAAGCCGATCAAACGAAATGATAGGGCGCCCGTCACCAGGCCCCGCAGGCTGCGCACAGCCAAAATTTGGGGCCGAACGGAGGCGGTCGATTGAATCTCGAAAAATCCGTGGGCTAACATACACCGAAAATTGAGAAAATCGTAAATTCTCATTTATGCAAAAAATAGTGATGCCGATCGAACGAAATGATAGGGCGCCCGTCACCTGGCCCCGCAGGCTACGCACAGCCAAAATTTCGGGCCAAACGGAGACGGTCGATCACATCTCCAAAAATCCGTGGGCTAACATACACCGAAAATCGAGAAAATCGTAAATTGTCATTTGTTCGAAAAATAGTAATGCCGATCAAATGAAATGACAGGGCGCCCGTCACCAACCCCCGCAGGCTGCGCATAGCCAAAATTTGGGGCCAAACGGAGACGGTCGATCAAATCTCCAGAAATCCGTGTGCTAACATACACCGAAAATTGCGAAAATCGTAAATTCTCATTTATGCAAAAAATAGTGATGCCGATCGAATGAAATGATAGGGCGCCCGTCACCAGGCCCCGCGGGCTGCGCACACCCAAAATTTGGGGCCAAACGGAGCCGGTCGATCAAATCTTCAGAAATCCGTGGGCTAACATACACCGAAAATCGAGAAAATCATTAATTCTCATTTATGAGAAAAATAGTGATGCCGATCAAACAAAATGATAGGGCGCCCGTCACCAGGCCCCGCGGGCTGCGCACAGCCAAAATTTGGGGCCGAACGGAGGTGGTCGATCAAATCTCGAGAAATCCGTGGGCTAACATACACCGAAAATCGAGAAAATCGTAAATTCTCATTTATGCAAAAAATAGTGATGCCGATCAAACGAAATCCTAGTACTACTCTCGCCCAAGCATGCTTAACTTCGGAGTTCTGATGGGATCCGGTGCGTTAGTGCTGGTATGATCGCATCCGTCATTCCTAGCGCTCTGAATTCTTTTAAGCTTCTTTCCTTCCGCGCTCCGTCCTCAACCTGCCCCCGCTCTATCCCGCCTGTCGCACACGCCGTCTGGTGCCGCCTGTCGCGCCTCCATCGCCTAACCTAACGACACCCCGCCCCGAATATCTTTTTTTGAAAAAAAATATTGAAAAAAAGCAACATAATTAAGCGGAGTTCCGGCAAAAGAAGGGATGCAACACGAGTACTTCCCAGGGGGTCACCCATCCTAGACTACTCTCGCCCAAGCACGCTTAACTTCGGAGTTCTGATGGGATCCAGTGCGTTAGTGCTGGTATGATCGCATCCGTTACTCCTAGGGCTCTGAATTCTTTTAAGCTTCTTTACTTCCGCGCTCCGTCCTCAACCTGCCCCCGCTCTATCCCGCCTGTCGCACACGCCGTCTGGTGCCGCCTGTCGCACATGCCGTCTGGTGCCGCCTGTCGCGCCTCCATCGCCTAACCTAACGACACCCCGCCCCGAATATCTTTTTTGTAAAAAAATATTGTAAAAAAGCGACATAATTAAGCGGAGTTCCGGCAAAAGAAGGGATGCAACACGAGGACTTCCCAGGGGGTCACCCATCCTACTACTACTCTCGCCCAAGCACGCTTAACTTCGGAGTTATGATGGGATCCGGTGCGTTAGTGCTGGTATGATCGCATCCGTCACTCCTAGCGCTCTGAATTCTTTTAAGCTTATTTCCTTCCGCGCTCCGTCCTCAACCTGCCCCCGCTCTATCCCGCCTGTCGCACACGCCGTCTGGTGCCGCCTGTCGCGCCTCCATCGCCTAACCTAACGACACCCCGCCCGAATATCTTTTTTGCAAAAAAATATTGTAAAAAAGCGACATAATTAAGCGGAGTTCCGGCAAAAGAAGGGATGCAACACGAGGACTTCCCAGGGGGTCACCCATCCTAGTACTACTCTCGCCCAAGCACGCTTAACTTCGGAGTTCTGATGGGATCCGATGCGTTAGTGCTGGTATGATCGCATCCGTCATTCCTATCGCTCTGAATTCTTTTAAGCTTCTTTCCTTCCGCGCTCCGTCCTCAACCTGCCCCCGCTCTATCCCGCCTGTCGCACACGCCGTCTGGTGACGCCTGTCGCGCCTCCATCGCCTAACCTAACGACACCCCGCCCCGAATATCTTTTTTGCAAAAAAATATTGTAAAAAAGCGACATAATTAAGCGGAGTTCCGGCAAAAGAAGGGATGCAACACGAGTACTTCCCAGGGGGTCATCCATCCTAGTACAACTCTCGCCCAAGCACGCTTAACTTCGAAGTTCTGATGGGATCCGAGGCGTTAGTGCTGGTATGATCGCATCCGTCATTCCTATCGCTCTGAATTCTTTTAAGCTTCTTTCCTACCGCGCTCCGTCCTCAACCTGCCCCCGCTCTATCCCGCCTGTCGCACACGCCGTCTGGTGACGCCTGTCGCGCCTCCATCGCCTAACCTAACGACACCCCGCCCCGAATATCTTTTTTGCAAAAAAATATTGTAAAAAAGCGACATAATTAAGCGGAGTTCCGGCAAAACAAGGGATGCAACACGAGGACTTCCCAGGGGGTCACCCATACTAGTACTACTCTCGCCCAAGCACGCTTAACTTTGGAGTTCTGATGGGATCCGGTGCGTTAGTGCTGGTATGATCGCATCCGTCACTCCTAGCGCTCTGAATTCTTTTAAGCTTCTTTCCTTCCGCGCTCCGTCCTCAACCTGCCCCCGCTCTATCCCGCCTGTCGCACACGCCGTCTGTTGCCGCCTGTCGCGCCTCCATCGCCTAACCTAACGACACCCCGCCCCGAATATCTTTTTTGCTAAAAAATATTGTAAAAAAGCGACATAATTAAGCGGAGTTCCGGCAAAAGAATGGATGCAACACGAGGACTTCCCAGGGGGTCACCCATCCTAACATACACCGAAAATAGAGAAAATCGTAAACTGTCATTTGTTCGAAAAATAGTAATACCGATCAAACGAAATGACAGGGCGCCCGTCACCAGGCCCCGCAGGCTGCGCACAGCCAAAATTTGGGGCCAAACGGAGACGGTCGATCAAATCTCCAGAAATCCGTGTGCTAACATAATACCGAAAATCGAGAAAATCGTAAAGTCTCATTTATGCGAAAAATAGTGATGCCGATCAAACGAAATGATAGCGCGCCTGTCACCAGGCCCCGCTGGCTGCGCACAGCCAAAGTTTGGGGCCAAATGGAGACGGTCGATCAAATCTCCAGAAATCCGTGGGCTAACATATACCGAAAATTGCAAAAATCGTAAATTCTCATTTATGCAAAAAATAGTGATGCCGATCAAACGAAATGATAGGGCGCCCGTCACCAGGCCCCGCGGGCTGCGTACAACCAAAATTTGGGGCCGAACGGGGGCGGTCGATCAAATCTCCAGAAATCCGTGTGCTAACATTCGCCGAAAACCGAGAAAATCGTAAATTGTCATTTATTCGAAAAATAGTGATGCCAATCAAACGAAATGATAGAGCGCCCGTCACCAGGCCCCGCGGGCTGCGCACAGCCAAAATTTGGGGCCGAACGGAGGCGGTCGATCAAATATCCAGAAATCTCTGGGCTAACACGCACTGAAAAGTTTGAAAGTTAGCAACATAGGCGCACTATGCTAGTGTCGACAGACCGGCCGACATCGGATGTCACATGCTAACCTATGTCGAGACCCAACGCCCATCGATGAATGCCCAGCGATAGAAAATTTAAACTAGAACACCTATGCTTATGCTTATGATATAAATAAAATCCTAGAGATTAGTGGTGGTAGTGCTGACCTACCATGGTCGCTTGCCATGGTGGTGTCGGTTGTGGTGGGTTGTTAGGACCAGTTTTTAAATTAAAATTATCAACCATATTGGGAAATATGTTGAAATGAGTGCGATAGAGGCGTATTTTAGAAAAATGGCTCGGCCAAACCGCCTTTCGGCAGTTTTGTCGAGATAGATCTCGAAAAAATACACAAAATGAAAAAAAAATCGCGTAAAACGGATAATCCAGCCCAAAGTTATGATCATTTATATAATATGCCTCTAATAAACTATTTTTCCGTCGATTATATTACAGTTTTAACAACATTATGTAAGATCTCATCAAAAGACTTGCATCTCGGCAGTTCTTATTTTGTTAATAAAGAGCTAACACACACCAAAAATCGCGAAAATCGTAAATTCTCATTTATGCAAAAAATAGTGATGCCGATCAAACTAAATGATAGGACTATCTAAATTCTGATTTCTTATTCTGATCTCTTTCTGTACTATACTGATTCTTTAGTGATTACCGTAATGAATTGATTTAAAACCGAAGTGGGGCTTATATATAATAGAAACAATAAATCACATTCAGGGAATGCGATTTATAAGTCGCATTTCGTGAATGCGATTTATAAGTCGCATTTTGCCTTGCGACGCGCCGACTTGCCGCTTGTCCGATCTTTCCCCGTGCCTTTTTCTAGCATGTATGTATTTCAAATACTCTTAACCAACACGTGAATAGGCCATCTATAAGCTAGAAATTTACGGGGTGTAACAGCAGATCAAACGAAATGATAGGGCGCCCGTCAGCAGGCCCCGCAGGCTGCGCACAACCAAACATTTGGGGAAAAACGGAGACGGTCGATAAAATCTCCAGAAATCCGTGGGCTAACTTTCACCGAAAATTGAGAAAACGGTAAATTGTCATTTATTCAAAAAATAGTGATGCCGATCAAACGAAATGATAGGGAGCCCGTCACCAGGCCCCGCAAGCTGCGCACAGCCAAAATTTAGGGCCGAACGGAGACGGTCGATTGAATCTCGAAAAATCCGTGGTCTAACTTTCACCGAAAACCGAGAAAATGGTAAATTGTCATTTATTCAAAAAATAGTGATGCCGATCAAACGAAATGATAGGGAGCCCGTCACCAGGCCCCGCAGGCTGCGCACAGCCAAAATTTGGGGCCGAACGGAGACGGTCGATCAAATCTCCAGAAATCCGTGGGCTAAAATACACCGAAAATCGCGAAAATCATAAATTGTCATTTATTCGAAAAATAGTGATGCCGATCAAACGAAATGATAGGGCGCCCTTCACCAGGCCCCGCGGGCTACTCACATCCAAAATTTGGGGCTGAACGGAGGCGGTCGATCAAATCTCCAGAAATCCGTGGGCTAACATATACCGAAAATTGCAAAAATCGTAAATTCTCATTTATGCAAAAAATAGTGATGCCGATCAAACGAAATGATAGGGCGCCCGTCACCAGGCCCCGCGGGCTGCGCACAGCCAAAATTTGGGGCCGAACGGGGGCGGTCGATCAAATCTCCAGAAATCCGTGTGCTAACATTCGCCGAAAACCGAGAAAATCGTAAATTGTCATTTATTCAAAAAATAGTGATGCCAATCAAACGAAATAATAGAGCGCCCGTCACGAGGCCCCGCGGGCTGCGCACAGCCAAAATTTGGGGCCGAACGGAGGCGGTCGATCAAATATCCAAAAATCACTGGGCTAACACGCACCGAAAATCGAGAAAATCATAAATTCTCATTTATGCGAAAAATAGTGATGCCGATCAAACAAAATGATAGCGCGCCTGTCACCAGGCACCGCGGGCTGCGCACATCAAAAATTTGGGGCCGAACGGAGCCGGTTGATCAAATCTCTAGAAATTCGTGGGCTAACATACACCGAAAATCGCGAAAATCGTAAATTCTCATTTATGCGAAAAATAGTGATGCCGATCAAACGAAATGATAGGGCGCCCGTCACCAGGCTGCGCACAGCCAAAATTTGGGGTCGAACGGAGGCGGTCGATTGAATCTCGAAAAATCCGTGGGCTAACATACACCGAAAATTGAGAAAATCATAAATTCTCATTTATGCAAAAAATAGTGATGCCGATCAAACGAAATGATAGGGCGCCCGTCACCAGGCCCCGCAGGCTGCGCACATCCAAAATTTGGGGCCGAACGGGGGCGGTCGATCAAATCTCCAGAAATCCGTGTGCTAACATTCGCCGAAAACCGAGAAAATCGTAAATTGTCATTTATTCAAAAAATAGTGATGCCAATCAAACGAAATGATAGAGCGCCCGTCACCAGGCCCCGCGGGCTGCGTACAGCCAAAATTTGGGGCCGAACGGAGGCGGTCGATCAAATATCCAGAAATCACTGGGCTAACACGCACCGAAAATCGAGAAAATCGTAAATTCTCATTTATGCGAAAAATAGTGATGCCGATCAAACGAAATGATAGCGCGCCTGTCACCAGGCCCCGCGGGCTGCGCACATCAAAAATTTGGGGCCGAACGGAGCCGGTCGATCAAATCTATAGAAATCCGTGGGCTAACATACACCGAAAATCGCGAAAATCGTAAATTCTCATTTATGCGAAAAATAGTGATGCCGATCAAATGAAATGATAGGGCGCCCGTCACCAGGCCCCGCAGGCTGCGCACAGCCAAAATTTGGGGCCGAACGGAGGCGGTCGATTGAATCTCGAAAAATCCGTGGGCTAACATACACCGAAAATTGAGAAAATCATAAATTCTCATTTATGCAAAAAATAGTGATGCCGATCAAACGAAATGATAGGGCGCCCGTCACCAGGCCCCGCAGGCTGCGCACAGCCAAAATTTCGGGCCAAACGGGGACGGTCGATCACATCTCCAAAAATCCGTGGGCTAACATACACCGAAAATCGAGAAAATCGTAAATTCTCATTTATGCGAAAAATAGTGATGCCGATCAAACAAAATGATAGCGCGCCTGTCACTAGGCCCTGCGGGCTGCGCACATCAAAAATTTGGGGCCGAACGGAGCCGGTCAATCAAATCTCTAGAAATCCGTGGGCTAACATACACCGAAAATCGCGAAAATCGTAAATTCTCATTTATGCGAAAAATAGTGATGCCGATCAAACAAAATGATAGGGCGCCCGTCACCAGGCCCCGCAGGCTACGCACAGCCAAAATTTGGGGTCGAACGGAGGCGGTCGATTGAATCTCGAAAAATCTGTGGGCTAACATATACCGAAAATTGAGAAAATCGTAAATTCTCATTTATGCAAAAAATAGTGATGCCGATCGAACGAAATGATAGGGAGTCCGTCACCAGGCCCCGCAGGCTGCGCACAGCCAAAATTTGGGGCCGAACGGAGACGGTCGATTGAATCTCGAAAAATTCGTGGGCTAACTTTCACCGAAAACCGAGAAAACGGTAATTGTCATTTATTCAAAAAATAGTGATGCCGATCAAATGAAATGATAGGGAGCCCGTCACCAGGCCCCGCAGGCTGCGCAAAGCCAAAATTTGGGGCCGAACGGAGACGGTCGATCAAATCTCCAGAAATCCGTGGGCTAAAATACACCGAAAATCGCGAAAATCATAAATTGTCATTTATTCGAAAAATAGTGATGCCGATCAAACGAAATGATAGGGCGCCCTTCACCAGGCCCCGCGGGCTGCGCACAGCCAAAATTTGGGGCCGAACGGAGGCGGTCGATCAAATATCCAGAAATCCCTGGGCTAACACGCACTGAAAAGTTTGAAAGTTAGCAACATAGGCGCACTATGCTAGTGTCGACAGACCGGCCGACATCGGATGTCACATGCTAACCTATGTCGAGACCCAACGCCCATCGATGAATGCCCAGCGATAGAAAATTTAAACTAGAACACCTATGCTTATGCTTATGATATAAATAAAATCCTAGAGATTAGTGGTGGTAGTGCTGGCCTACCATGGTCGCTTGCCATGGTGGTGTCGGTTGTGGTGGGTCGTTAGGACCAGTTTTTAAATTAAAATTGTCAACCATATTGGAAAATATGTTGAAATGAGTGCGATAGAGGCGTATTTTAGAAAAATGGCTCGGCCAAACCGCCTTTCGGCAGTTTGTCGAGATAGATCTCGAAAAAATACACAAAATGAAAAAAAAAATCGCGTAAAACGTATAATCCAGCCCAAAGTTATGATCATTTATATAATATGCCTCTAATAAACTATTTTTCCGTCGATTATATTACAGTTTTAACAACATTATGTAAGATCTCATCAAAAGACTTGCATCTCGGCAGTTCTTATTTTGTTAATAAAGAGCTAACACACACCAAAAATTGCGAAAATCGTAAATTCTCATTTATGCAAAAAATAGTGATGCCGATCAAACGAAATGATAGGACTATCTAAATTCTGATTTCTTATTCTGATCTCTTTCTGTACTATACTGATTCTTTAGTGATTACCGTAATGAATTGATTTAAAACCGAAGTGGGGCTTATATATAATAGAAACAATAAATCGCATATAGGAAATGCGACTTATAAGTCGCATTTCAGGAATGCGATTTATAAGTCGCATTTCGTGAATGCGATTTATAAGTCGCATTTTGCCTTGCGACGCGCCGACTTGCCGCTTGTCCGATCTTTCCCCGTGCCTTTTTCTAGCATGTATGTATTTCAAATACTCTTAACCAACACGTGAATAGGCCATCTATAAGCTAGAAATTTACGGGGTGTAACAACAGATCAAACGAAATGATAGGGCGCCCGTCAGCAGGCCCCGCAGGCTGCGCACGGCCAAACATTTGGGGAAAAATGGAGACGGTCGATCAAATCTCCAGAAATCCGTGGGCTAACTTTCACCGAAAATTGAGAAAACGGTAAATTGTCATTTATTCAAAAAATAGTGATGCCGATCAAACGAAATGATAGGGAGCCCGTCACCAGGCCCCGCAGGCTGCGCACAGCCAAAATTTGGGGCCGAACGGAGACGGTCGATTGAATCTCGAAAAATCCGTGGGCTAACTTTCACCGAAAACCGAGAAAACGGTAAATTGTCATTTATTCAAAAAATAGTGATGCCGATCAAACGAAATGATAGGGAGCCCGTCACCAGGCCCCGCAGGCTGTGCACAGCCAAAATTTGGAGCCGAACGGAGACGGTCGATCAAATCTCCAGAAATCCGTGGGCTAAAATACACCGAAAATTGCGAAAATCATAAATTGTCATTTATTCGAAAAATAGTGATGCCGATCAAACGAAATGATAGGGCGCCCTTCACCAGGCCCCGCGGGCTGCGCACAGCCAAAATTTGGGGCCGAACGGAGACGGTCGATCAAATCTCCAGAAATCCGTGGGCTAAAATACACCGAAAATCGCGAAAATCATAAATTGTCATTTATTCGAAAAATAGTGATGCCGATCAAACGAAATGATAGGGCGCCCTTCACCAGGCCCCGCGGGCTGCACACATCCAAAATTTGGGGCCGAACGGAGGCGGTCGATCAAATCTCCAGAAATCCGTGGGCTAACATATACCGAAAATTGCAAAAATCGTAAATTCTCATTTATGCAAAAAATAGTGATGCCGATCAAACGAAATGATAGGGCGCGCGTCAGCAGGCCCCGCGGGCTGCGCACATCCAAAATTTGGGGCCGAACGGGGGCGGTCGATCAAATCTCCAGAAATCCGTGTGCTAACATTCGCCGAAAACCGAGAAAATCGTAAATTGTCATTTATTCGAAAAATAGTGATGCCAATCAAACGAAATGATAGAGCGCCCGTCACCAGGCCCCGCGGGCTGCGCACAGCCAAAATTTGGGGCCGAACGGAGGCGGTCGATCAAATATCCAGAAATCACTGGGCTAACACGCACCGAAAATCGAGAAAATCGTAAATTCTCATTTATGCGAAAAATAGTGATGCCGATCAAACGAAATGATAGCGCGCCTGTCACCAGGCCCCGCGGGCTGCGCACATCAAAAATTTGGGGCCGAACGGAGCCGGTCGATCAAATCTCTAGAAATCCGTGGGCTAACATACACCGAAAATCGCGAAAATCATAAATTCTCATTTATGCGAAAAATAGTGATGCCGATCAAACGAAATGATAGGGCGCCCGTCACCAGGCCCCGCAGGCTGCGCACAGCCAAAATTTGGGGCCGAACGGAGGCGGTCGATTGAATCTCGAAAAATCCGTGGGCTAACATACACCGAAAATTGAGAAAATCGTAAATTCTCATTTATGCAAAAAATAGTGATGCCGATCAAACGAAATGATAGGGCGCCCGTCACCAGGCCCCGCAGGCTGCGCATAGCCAAAATTTCGGGCCAAACGGGGACGGTCGATCACATCTCCAAAAATCCGTAGGCTAACATACACCGAAAATCGAGAAAATCGTAAATTCTCATTTGTGCGAAAAATAGTGATGCCGATCAAACAAAATGATAGCGCGCCTGTCAGTAGGCCCCGCGGGCTTCGCACATCAAAAATTTGGGGCCGAACGGAGCCGGTCGATCAAATCTCTAGAAATCCGTGGACTAACATACACCGAAAATTGCGAAAATAGTAAATTCTCATTTATGCGAAAAATAGTGATGCCGATCAAACGAAATGATAGGGCGCCCGTCACCAGGCCCCGCAGGCTACGCACAGCCAAAATTTGGGGTCGAACGGAGGCGGTCGATTGAATCTCGAAAAATCTGTGGGCTAACATACACCGAAAATTGAGAAAATCGTAAATTCTCATTTATGCAAAAAATAGTGATGCCGATCAAACGAAATGATAGGGCGCCCGTCACCAGGCCCCGCAGGCTGCGCACAGCCAAAATTTCGGGCCAAACGGAGACGGTCGATCACATCTCCAAAAATCCGTGGGCTAACATACACCGAAAATCGAGAAAATCGTAAATTGTCATTTGTTCGAAAAATAGTAATGCTGATCAAATGAAACGACAGGGCGGCCGTCACCAAGCCCCGCAGGCTGCGCATAGCCAAAATTTGGGGCCAAACGGAGACGGTCGATCAAATCTCCAGAAATCCGTGTGCTAACATACACCGAAAATTGAGAAAATCGTACATTCTCATTTATGCGAAAAATAGTGATGCCGATCAAACAAAATGATAGCGCGCCTGTCACTAGGCCCCGCGGGCTGCGCACATCAAAAATTTGGGGCCGAACGGAGCCGGTCGATCAAATCTCTAGAAATCCGTGGGCTAACATACACCGAAAATCGCAAAAATCGTAAATTCTCATTTATGCGAAAAATAGTGATGCCGATCAAACGAAATGATAGGGCGCCCGTCACCAGGCCCCGCAGGCTGCGCACAGCCAAAATTTGGGGTCGAACGGAGGCGGTCGATTGAATCTCGAAAAATCTGTGGGCTAACATACACCGAAAATTGAGAAAATCGTAAATTCTCATTTATGCAAAAAATAGTGATGCCTATCGAACGAAATGATAGGGAGTCCGTCACCAGGCCCCGCAGGCTGCGCACAGCCAAAATTTGGGGCCGAACGGAGACGGTCGATTGAATCTCGAAAAATTCGTGGGCTAACTTTCACCGAAAACCGAGAAAACGGCAAATTGTCATTTATTCAAAAAATAGTGATGCCGATCAAATGAAATGATAGGGAGCCCGTCACCAGGCCCCGCAGGCTGCGCAAAGCCAAAATTTGGGGCCGAACGGAGACGGTCGATCAAATCTCCAGAAATCTGTGGGCTAAAATACACCGAAAATCGCGAAAATCATAAATTGTCATTTATTCGAAAAATAGTGATGCCGATCAAATGAAATGATAGGGCGCCCTTCACCAGGCCCCACGGGCTGCGCACAGCCAAAATTTGGGGCCGAACGGAGGCGGTCGATCAAATATCCAGAAATCCCTGGGCTAACACGCACTGAAAAGTTTGAAAGTTAGCAACATAGGCGCACTATGCTAGTGTCGACAGACCGGCCGACATCGGATGTCACATGCTAACCTATGTCGAGACCCAACGCCCATCGATGAATGCCCAGCGATAGAAAATTTAAACTAGAACACCTATGCTTATGCTTATGATATAAATAAAATCCTAGAGATTAGTGGTGGTAGTGCTGGCCTACCATGGTCGCTTGCCATGGTGGTGTCGGTTGTGGTGGGTCGTTAGGACCAGTTTTTAAATTAAAATTATCAACCATATTGGGAAATATGTTGAAATGAGTGCGATAGAGGCGTATTTTAGAAAAATGGCTCGGCCAAACCGCCTTTCGGCAGTTTGTCGAGATAGATCTCGAAAAAATACACAAAATGAAAAAAAAATCGCGTAAAACGGATAATCCAGCCCAAAGTTATGATCATTTATATAATATGCCTCTAATAAACTATTTTTCCGTCGATTATATTACAGTTTTAACAACATTATGTAAGATCTCATCAAAAGACTTGCATCTCGGCAGTTCTTATTTTGTTAATAAAGAGCTAACACACACCAAAAATCGCGAAAATCGTAAATTCTCATTTATGCAAAAAATAGTGATGCCGATCAAACTAAATGATAGGACTATCTAAATTCTGATTTCTTATTCTGATCTCTTTCTGTACTATACTGATTCTTTAGTGATTACCGTAATGAATTGATTTAAAACCGAAGTGGGGCTTATATATAATAGAAACAATAAATCGCATTCAGGGAATGCGATTTATAAGTCGCATTTCGTGAATGCGATTTATAAGTCGCATTTTGCCTTGCGACGCGCCGACTTGCCGCTTGTCCGATCTTTCCCCGTGCCTTTTTCTAGCATGTATGTATTTCAAATACTCTTAACCAACACGTGAATAGGCCATCTATAAGCTAGAAATTTACGGGGTGTAACAACAGATCAAACGAAATGATAGGGCGCCCGTCAGCAGGCCCCGCAGGCTGCGCACGGCCAAACATTTGGGGAAAAATGGAGACGGTCGATCAAATCTCCAGAAATCCGTGGGCTAACTTTCACCGAAAATTGAGAAAACGGTAAATTGTCATTTATTCAAAAAATAGTGATGCCGATCAAACGAAATGATAGGGAGCCCGTCACCAGGCCCCGCAGGCTGTGCACAGCCAAAATTTGGGGCCGAACGGAGACGGTCGATTGAATATCGAAAAATCCGTGGGCTAACTTTCACCGAAAACCGAGAAAACGGTAAACTGTCATTTATTCAAAAAATAGTGATGCCGATCAAACGAAATTATAGGGAGCTCGTCACCAGGCCCCGCAGGCTGCGCACAGCCAAAATTTGGAGCCGAACGGAGACGGTCGATCAAATCTCCAGAAATCCGTGGGCTAAAATACACCGAAAATCGCGAAAATCATAAATTGTCATTTATTCGAAAAATAGTGATGCCGATCAAACGAAATGATAGGGCGCCCTTCACCAGGCCCCGCGGGCTGCGCACAGCCAAAATTTGGGGCCGAACGGAGACGGTCGATCAAATCTCCAGAAATCCGTGGGCTAAAATACACCGAAAATCGCGAAAATCATAAATTGTCATTTATTCGAAAAATAGTGATGCCGATCAAACGAAATGATAGGGCGCCCTTCACCAGGCCCCGCGGGCTGCACACATCCAAAATTTGGGGCCGAACGGAGGCGGTCGATCAAATCTCCAGAAATCCGTGGGCTAACATATACCGAAAATTGCAAAAATCGTAAATTCTCATTTATGCAAAAAATAGTGATGCCGATCAAACGAAATGATAGGGCGCCCGTCAGTAGGCCCCGTGGGCTGCGCACATCCAAAATTTGGGGCCGAACGGGGGCGGTCGATCAAATCTCCAGAAATCCGTGTGCTAACATTCGCCGAAAACCGAGAAAATCGTAAATTGTCATTTATTCGAAAAATAGTGATGCCAATCAAACGAAATGATAGAGCGCCCGTCACCAGGCCCCGCGGGCTGCGCACAGCCAAAATTTGGGGCCGAACGGAGGCGGTCGATCAAATATCCAGAAATCACTGGGCTAACACGCACCGAAAATCGAGAAAATCGTAAATTCTCATTTATGCGAAAAATAGTGATGCCGATCAAACGAAATGATAGCGCGCCTGTCACCAGGCCCCGCGGGCTGCGCACATAAAAAATTTGGGGCCGAACGGAGCCGGTCGATCAAATCTCCAGAAATCCGTGGGCTAACATACACCGAAAATCGCGAAAATCGTAAATTCTCATTTATGCGAAAAATAGTGATGCCGATCAAACGAAATGATAGGGCGCCCGTCACCAGGCCCCGCAGGCTGCGCACAGCCAAAATTTGGGGCCGAACGGAGGCGGTCGATTGAATCTCGAAAAATCCGTGGGCTAACATACACCGAAAATTGAGAAAATCGTAAATTCTCATTTATGCAAAAAATAGTGATGCCGATCAAACAAAATGATAGGGCGCCCGTCACCAGGCCCCGCAGGCTGCGCACAGCCAAAATTTCGGGCCAAACGGGGACGGTCGATCACATCTCCAAAAATCCGTGGGCTAACATACACCGAAAATCGAAAAAATCGTAAATTCTCATTTATGCGAAAAATAGTGATGCTGATTAAACAAAATGATAGTGCGCCTGTCACTAGGCCCCGCGGGCTGCGCACATCAAAAATTTGGGGCCGAACGGAGCTGGTCGATCAAATCTCTAGAAATCCGTGGGCTAACATACACCGAAAATCGTAAATTCTCATTTATGCGAAAAATAGTGATGCCGATCAAACGAAATGATAGGGCGCCCGTCACCAGGCCCCGCAGGCTACGCACAGCTAAAATTTGGGGTTGAACGGAGGCGGTCGATTGAATCTCGAAAAATCTGTGGGCTAACATACACCGAAAATTGAGAAAATCGTAAATTCTCATTTATGCAAAAAATAGTGATGCCGATCGAACGAAATGATAGGGCGCCCGTCACCAGGCCCCGCAGGCTGCGCACAGCCAAAAGTTCGGGCCAAACGGAGACGGTCGATCACATCTCCAAAAATCCGTGGGCTAACATACACCGAAAATCGAGAAAATCGTAAATTGTCATTTGTTCGAAAAATAGTAATGCCGATCAAATGAAATGACAGGGCGCCCGTCACCAAGCCCCGCAGGCTGCGCATAGCCAAAATTTGGGGCCAAACGGAGACGGTCGATCAAATCTCCAGAAATCCGTGTGCTAACATACACCGAAAATTGAGAAAATCGTAAATTCTCATTTATGCAAAAAATAGTGATGCCGATCGAAAGAAATGATAGGGCGCCCGTCACCAGGCCCCGCGGGCTGCGCACACCCAAAATTTGGGGCCAAACGGAGCCGGTCGATCAAATCTTCAGAAATCCGTGGGCTAACATACACCGAAAATCGAAAAAATCATAAATTCTCATTTATGAGAAAAATAGTGATGCCGATCAAACAAAATGATAGGGCGCCCGTCACCAGGCCCCGCGGGCTGCGCACAGCCAAAATTTGGGGCCGAACGGAGGTGGTCGATCAAATCTCCAGAAATCCGTGGGCTAACATACACCGAAAATCGAGAAAATCGTAAATTCTCATTTATGCAAAAAATAGTGATGCCGATCAAACGAAATCCTAGTACTACTCTCGCCCAAGCACGCTTAACTTCGGAGTTCTGATGGGATCCGGTGCGTTAGTGCTGGTATGATCGCATCCGTCATTCCAAGCGCTCTGAATTCTTTTAAGCTTCTTTCCTTCCGCGCTCCGTCCTCAACCTGCCCCCGCTCTATCCCGCCTGTCGCACACGCCGTCTGGTGCCGCCTGTCGCGCCTCCATCGCCTAACCTAACGACACCCCGCCCCGAATATCTTTTTCGCAAAAAAATATTGTAAAAAAGCAACATAATTAAGCGGAGTTCCGGCAAAAGAAGGGATGCAACACGAGGACTTCCCAGGGGGTCACCCATCCTAGTACAACTCTCGCCCAAGCACGCTTAACTTCGGAGTTCTGATGGGATCCGGTGCGTTAGTGCTGGTATGATCGCATCTGTCACTCCTAGCGCTCTGAATTCTTTTAAGCTTATTTCCTTCCGCGCTCCGTCCTCAACCTGCCCCCGCTCTATCCCGCCTGTCGCGCCTCCATCGCCTAACCTAACGACACCCCGCCCCGAATATCTTTTTTGCAAAAAAATATTGTAAAAAAGCGACATAATTAAGCGGAGTTCCGGCAAAAGAAGGGATGCAACACGAGGACTTCCCAGGGGGTCACCCATCCTAGTACTATTCTCAACCAAGCACGCTTAACTTCGGAGTTCTGATGGGATCCGGTGCGTTAGTGCTGGTATGATCGCATCCGTCACTCCTAGCGCTCTGAATTCTTTTAAGCTTCTTTCCTTCCGCGCTGCGTCCTCAACCTGCCCCCGCTCTATCCCGCCTGTCGCACACGCCGTCTGTTGCCGCCTGTCGCGCCTCCATCGCCTAACCTAACGACACCCCGCCCCGAATATCTTTTTTGCAAAAAAATATTGTAAAAAAGCGACATAATTAAGCGGAGTTCCGGCAAAAGAATGGATGCAACACGAGGACTTCCCAGGGGGTCACCCATCCTAACATACACCGAAAATAGAGAAAATCGTAAATTGTCATTTGTTCGAAAAATAGTAATGCCGATCAAACGAAATGACAGGGCGCCCGTCACCAGGCCCCGCAGGCTGCGCACAACCAAAATTTGGGGCCAAACGGAGATGGTCGATCAAATCTCCAGAAATCCGTGTGCTAACATAATACCGAAGTTCGAGAAAATCGTAAAGTCTCATTTATGCGAAAACTAGTGATGCCGATCAAACGAAATGATAGCGCGCCTGTCACCAGGCCCCGCGGGCTGCGCACAGCCAAAATTTGGGGCCAAATGGAGACGGTCGATCAAATCTCCAGAAATCCGTGGGCTAACATATACCGAAAATTGCAAAAATCGTAAATTCTCATTTATGCAAAAAATAGTTATGCCGATCAAACGAAATGATAGGGCGCCCGTCACCAGGCCCCGCGGGCTGCGCACAGCCAAAATTTGGGGCCGAACGGGGGCGTCGATCAAATCTCCAGAAATCCGTGTGCTAACATTCGCCGAAAACTGAGAAAATCGTAAATTGTCATTTATTCGAAAAATAGTGATGCGAATCAAACGAAATGATAGAGCGCCCGTCACCAGGCCCCGCGGGCTGCGCACAGCCAAAATTTGGGGCCGAACGGAGGCGGTCGATCAAATATCCGGAAATCCCTAGGCTAACACGCACTGAAAAGTTTGAAAGTTAGCAACATAGGCGCACTATGCTAGTGTCGACAGACCGGCCGACATCGGATGTCACATGCTAACCTATGTCGAGACCCAACGCCCATCGATGAAATGCCCAGCGATAGAAAATTTAAACTAGAACACCTATGCTTATGCTTATGATATAAATAAAATCCTATAGATTAGTGGTGGTAGTGCTGGCCTACCATGGTCGCTTGCCATGGTGGTGTCGGTTGTGGTGGGTCGTTAGGACCAGTTTTTAAATTAAAATTGTCAACCATATTGGGAAATATGTTGAAATGAGTGCGATAGAGGCGTATTTTAGAAAAATAGCTCGGCGAAACCGCCTTTCGGCAGTTTGTCGAGATAGATCTCGAAAAAATACACAAAATGAAAAAAAAATCGCGTAAAACGGATAATCCAGCCCAAAGTTATGATCATTTATATAATATGCCTCTAATAAACTATTTTTCCGTCGATTATATTACAGTTTTAACAACATTATGTAAGATCTCATCAAAAGACTTGCATCTCGGCAGTTCTTATTTTTTTAATAAAGAGCTAACACACACCAAAAATCGCGAAAATCGTAAATTCTCATTTATGCAAAAAATAGTGATGCCGATCAAACGAAATGATAGGACTATCTAAATTCTGATTTCTTATTCTGATCTTTTTCTGTACTATACTGATTCTTTAGTGATTACCGTAATGAATTGATTTAAAACCGAAGTGGGGCTTATATATAATAGAAACAATAAATCGCATTCAGGGAACGCCACTTATAAGTCGTATTTCAAGAATGCGATTTATAAGCCGCATTTCGTGAATGCGATTTATAAGTCGGATTTCAGGAATGCGATTTATAAGTCGCATTTCGTGAATGCGATTTATAAGCCGCATTCCTGGAATACGTTTTATAAGTCGCATTTTGTCTTGCGACGCGCCGACTTGCCGCTTGTCCGATCTTTCCCCGTGTCTTTTTCTAGCATGTATGTATTTCAAATACTCTTAACCAACACGTGAATAGGCCATCTATAAGCTAGAAATTTACGGGGTGTAACAGCAGATCAAACGAAATGATAGGGCGCCCGTCAGCAGGCCCCGCAGGCTACGCACAGCCAAACATTTGGGGAAAAACAGAGACGGTCGATCAAATCTCCAGAAATCCGTGGGCTAACTTTCACCGAAAATTGAGAAAACGGTAAATTGTCATTTATTCAAAAAATAGTGATGCCGATCAAACGAAATGATAGGGAGCCCGTCACCAGGCCCCGCAGGCTGCGCACAGCCAAATTTTGGGGCCGAACAGAGACGGTCGATTGAATCTCGAAAAATCCGTGGGCTAACTTTCACCGAAAACCGAGAAAACGGTAAATTGTCATTTATTCAAAAAATAGTGATGCCGATCAAACGAAATGATAGGGAGCCCGTCACCAGGCCCCGCAGGCTGCACACAGCTAAAATTTGGGGCCGAACGGAGACGGTCGATCAAATCTCCAGAAATCTGTGGGCTAAAATACACCGAAAATCGCGAAAATCATAAATTGTCATTTATTCGAAAAATAGTGATGCCGATCAAACGAAATGATAGGGCGCCCTTCACCAGGCCCCGCGGGCTGCGCACATCCAAAATTTTGGGCCGAACGGAGGCGGTCGATCAAATCTCCAGAAATCCGTGGGCTAACATATACCGAAAATTGCAAAAATCGTAAATTCTCATTTATGCAAAAAATAGTGATGCCGATCAAACGAAATGATAGGGCGCCCGTCACCAGGCCCCACGGGCTGCGCACAGCCAAAATTTGGGGCCGAACGGGGGCGGTCGATCAAATCTCCAGAAATCCGTGTGCTAACATTCGCCGAAAACCGAGAAAATCGTAAATTGTCATTTATTCGAAAAATAGTGGTGCCAATCAAACGAAATGATAGAGCGCCCGTCACCAGGCCCCACGGGCTGCGCACAACCAAAATTTGGGGCCGAACGGAGGCGGTCGATCAAATATCCAGAAATCACTGGGCTAACACGCACCGAAAATCGAGAAAATCGTAAATTCTCATTTATGCGAAAAATAGTGATGCCGATCAAACGAAATGATAGCGCGCCTGTCACCAGGCCCCGCGGGCTACGCACATCAAAAATTTGGGGCCGAACGGAGCCGGTCGATCAAATCTCTAGAAATCCTTGGGCTAACATACACCGAAAATCGCGAAAATCGTAAATTCTCATTTATGCGAAAAATAGTGATGCCGATCAAACGAAATGATAGGGCGCCCGTCACCAGGCCCCGCAGGCTGCGCACAGCCAAAATTTGGGGCCGAACGGAGGCGATCGATTGAATCTCGAAAAATCCGTGGGCTAACATACACCGAAAATTGAGAAAATCGTAAATTCTCATTTATGCAAAAAATAGTGATGCCGATCAAACGAAATGATAGGGCGGCCGTCACCAGGCCCCGCAGGGTGCGCACAGCCAAAATTTCTGGCCAAACGGAGACGGTCGATCACATCTCCAAAAATCCGTGGGCTAACATACACCGAAAATCGAGAAAATCGTAAATTCTCATTTATGCGAAAAATAGTGATGCCGATCAAACGAAATGATAGGGCGCCCGTCACCAGGCCCCGCAGGCTGCGCACAGCCAAAATTTGGGGCCGAACGGAGCCGGTCGATCAAATCTCTAGAAATCCGTGGGCTAACATACACCGAAAATCGAGAAAATCGTAAATTCTCATTTATGCGAAAAATAGTGATGCCGATCAAACGAAATGATAGGGCGCTCGTCACCAGGCCCCGCAGGCTGCGCACAGCCAAAATTTGGGGCCCAACGGAGGCGGTCGATTGAATCTCGAAAAATCCGTGGGCTAACATACACCGAAAATTAAGAAAATCGTAAATTCTCATTTATGCAAAAAATAGTGATGCCGATCAAACGAAATGATAGGGCGCCCGTCACCAGGCCCCGTAGGCTGCGCACAGCCAAAATTTTGGGCCAAACGGAGACGGTCGATCAAATCTCCAGAAATCCGTGGGCTAACATATACCGAAAATTGCAAAAATTATAAATTCTCATTTATGCAAAAAATAGTGATGCCGATCGAACAAAATGATTGGGCGCCCGTCACCAGGCCCCGCGGGCTGCGCACACCCAAAATTTGGGGCCAAACGGAGCCGGTCGATCAAATCTTCAGAAATCCGTGGGCTAACATACACCGAAAATCGAGAAAATCATAAATTCTCATTTATGAGAAAAATAGTGATGCCGATCAAACAAAATGATAGGGCGCCCGTCACCAGGCCCCGCGGGCTGCGCACAGCCAAAATTTAGGGCCGAACGGAGCTGGTCGATCAAATCTCCAGAAATCCGTGGGCTAACATACACCGAAAATCGACAAAATCGAAAATTCTCATTTATGCAAAAAATAGGGATGCCGATCAAACGAAATCCTAGTACTACTCTCGCCCAAGCACGCTTAACTTCGGAGTTCTGATGGGATCCGGTGCGTTAGTGCTGGTATGATCGCATCCGTCATTCCTAGCGCTCTGAATTCTTTTAAGCCTTTTTCCTTCCGCGCTCCGTCCTCAACCTGCCCCCGCTCTATCCCGCCTGTCGCACACGCCATCTGGTGTCGCCTGTCGCGCCTCCATCGCCTAACCTAACGACACCCCGCCCCGAATATCTTTTTTGCAAAAAAATATTGTAAAAAAGCGACATAATTAAGCGGAGTTCCGGCAAAAGAAGGGATGCAACACGAGGACTTCCCAGGGGGTCACCCATCCTAGTACTACTCTCGCCCAAGCACGCTTAACTTCGAAGTTTTGATGGGATCCGGTGCGTTAGTGCTGGTATGATCGCATCCGTCACTCCTAGCGCTCTGAATTCTTTTAAGCTTATTTCCTTCCGCGCTCCGTCCTCAACCTGCCCCCGCTCTATCCCGCCTGTCGCACACGCCGTCTGGTGCCGCCTGTCGCGCCTCCATCGCCTAACCTAACGACACCCCGCCCCGAATATCTTTTTTGCAAAAAAATATTGTAAAAAAGCGACATAATTAAGCGGAGTTCCGGCAAAAGAATGGATGCAACACGAGGACTTCCCAGGGGGTCACCCATCTTAGTACTACTCTCGCCCAAGCACGCTTAACTTCGGAGTTCTGATGGGATCCGATGCGTTAGTGCTGGTATGATCGCATCCGTCAGTCCTAGCGCTCTGAATTCTTTTAAGCTTCTTTTCTTCCGCGCTCCGTCCTCAACCTGCCCCCGCTCTATCCCGCCTGTCGCACACGCCGTCTGGTGACGCCTGTCGCGCCTCCATCGCCTAACCTAACGACACCCCGCCTCGAATATCTTTTTTGCAAAAAAATATTGTAAAAAAGCGACATAATTAAGCGGAGTTCCGGCAAAAGAATGGATGCAACACGAGGACTTCCCAAGGGGTCACCCATCCTAGTACTACTCTCAACCAAGCACGCTTAACTTCGGAGTTCTGATGGAATCCGGTGCGTTAGTGCTGGTATGATCGCATCCGTCACTCCTAGCGCTCTGAATTCTTTTAAGCTTCTTTCCTTCCGCGCTCCGTCCTCAACCTGCCCCCGCTCTATCCCGCCTGTCGCACACGCCGTCTGTTGCCGCCTGTCGCGCCTCCATCGCCTAACCTAACGACACCCCGCCCCGAATATCTTTTTTGCAAAAAAATATTGTAAAAAAGCGACATAATTAAGCGGAGTTCCGGCAAAAGAATGGATGCAACACGAGGACTTCCCAGGGGGTCACCCATCCTAACATACACCGAAAATAGAGAAAATCCTAAATTGTCATTTGTTCGAAAAATAGTAATGCCGATCAAACGAAATGACAGGGCGCCCGTCACCAGGCCCCGCAGGCTGCGCACAGCCAAAATTTGGGGCCAAACGGAGACGGTCAATCAAATCTCCAGAAATCCGTGTGCTAACATAATACCGAAGATCGAGAAAATCGTAAAGTCTCATTTATGCGAAAACTAGTGATGCCGATCAAATGAAATGATAGCGCGCCTGTCACCAGGCCCCGCGGGCTGCGCACAGCCAAAATTTGGGGCCAAATGGAGACGGTCGATCAAATCTCCAGAAATCTGTGGGCTAACATATACCGAAAATTGCAAAAATCATAAATTCTCATTTATGCAAAAAATAGTGATGCCGATCAAACGAAATGATAGGGCGCCCGTCACCAGGCCCCGCGGGCTGCGCACAGCCAAAATTTGGGGCCGAACGGGGGCGGTCGATCAAATCTCCAGAAATCCGTGTGCTAACATTCGCCGAAAACTGAGAAAATCGTAAATTGTCATTTATTCGAAAAATAGTGATGCCAATCAAACGAAATGATAGAGCACCCGTCACCAGGCCCCGCGGGCTGCGCACAGCCAAAATTTGGGGCCGAACGGAGGCGGTCGATCAAATATCCAGAAATCCCTGGGCTAACACGCACTGAAAAGTTTGAAAGTTAGCAACATAGGCGCACTATGCTAGTGTCGACAGACCGGCCGACATCGGATGTCACATGCTAACCTATGTCGAGACCCAACGCCCATCGATGAATGCCCAGCGATAGAAAATTTAAACTAGAACACCTATGCTTATGCTTATGATATAAATAAAATCCTAGAGATTAGTGGTGGTAGTGGTGGCCTACCATGGTCGCTTGCCATGGTGGTGTCGGTTGTGGTGGGTCGTTAGGACCAGTTTTTAAATTAAAATTGTCAACCATATTGGGAAATATGTTGAAATGAGTGCGATAGAGGCGTATTTTAGAAAAATGGCTCGGCGAAACCGCCTTTCGGCAGTTTGTCGAGATAGATCTCGAAAAAATACACAAAATGAAAAAAAAATCGCGTAAAACGGATAATCCAGCCCAAAGTTATGATCATTTATATAATATGCCTCTAATAAACTATTTTTCCGTCGATTATATTACAGTTTTAACAACATTATGTAAGATCTCATCAAAAGACTTGCATCTCGGCAGTTCTTATTTTGTTAATAAAGAGCTAACACACACCAAAAATCGCGAAAATCGTAAATTTTCATTTATGCAAAAAATAGTGATGCCGATCAAACGAAATGATAGGACTATCTAAATTCTGATTTCTTATTCTGATCTCTTTCTGTACTATACTGATTCTTTAGTGATTACCGTAATGAATTGATTTAAAACCGAAGTGGGGCTTATATATAATAGAAACAATAAATCGCATTCAGGGAACGCGACTTATAAGTCGCATTTCAGGAATGCGATTTATAAGTCGCTTTTGGTGAATGCGATTTATAAGTCGCATTCCTGGAATACGTTTTATAAGTCGAATTTTGCCTTGCGATGCGCCGACTTGCCGCTTGTCCGATCTTTCCCCGTGCCTTTTTCTAGCATGTATGTATTTCAAATACTCTTAACCAACACGTGAATAGGCCATCTATAAGCTAGAAATTTACGGGGTGTAACAGCAGATCAAACGAAATGATAGGGCGCCCATCAGCAGGCCCCGCAGGCTGCGCACAGCCAAGCATTTGGGGAAAAACGGAGACGGTCGATCAAATCTCCAGAAATTCGTGGGCTAACTTTCACCGAAAATTGAGAAAACGGTAAATTGTCATTTATTCAAAAAATAGTGATGCCGATCAAACGAAATGATAGAGAGCCCGTCACCAAGCCCCGCAGGCTGCGCATAGCCAAAATTTGGGGCCGAACGGAGACGGTCGATTGAATCTCGAAAAATCCGTGGGCTAACTTTCACCGAAAACCGAGAAAACGGTAAATTGTCATTTATTCAAAAAATAGTGATGCCGATCAAACGAAATGATAGGGAGCCCGTCACCAGGCCCCGCAGGCTGCGCACAGCCAAAATTTGGAGCCGAACGGAGACGGTCGATCAAATCTCCAGAAATCCGTGGGCTAAAATACACCGAAAATCGCGAAAATCATAAATTGTCATTTATTCGAAAAATACGGATGCCGATCAAATGAAATGATAGGGCGCCCTTCACCAGGCCCCGCGGGCTGCGCACATCCAAAATTTGGGGCCGAACGGGGGCGGTCGATCAAATCTCCAGAAATCCGTGTGCTAACATTCGCCGAAAACCGAGAAAATCGTAAATTGTCATTTATTCGAAAAATAGTGATGCCAATCAAACGAAATGATAGAGCGCCCGTCACCAGGCCCCACGGGCTGCGCACAGCCAAAATTTGGGGCCGAACGGAGGCGGTCGATCAAATATCCAGAAATCACTGGGCTAACACGCACCGAAAATCGAGAAAATCGTAAATTCTCATTTATGCGAAAAATAGTGATGCCGATCAAACGAAATGATAGTGCGCCTGTCACCAGGCCCCGCGGGCTGCGCACATCAAAAATTTGGGGCCGAACGGAGCCGGTCGATCAAATCTCTAGAAATCCGTGGGCTAACATACACCGAAAATCGCGAAAATCGTAAATTCTCATTTATGCGAAAAATAGTGATGCCGATCAAACGAAATGATAGGGCGCTCGTCACCAGGCCCCGCAGGCTGCGCACAGCCAAAATTTGGGGCCGAACGGAGGCGGTCGATTGAATCTCGAAAAATCCGTGGGCTAACATACACCGAAAATTAAGAAAATCGTAAATTCTCATTTATGCAAAAAATAGTGATGCCGATCAAACGAAATGCTAGGGCGCCCGTCACCAGGCCCCGCAGGCTGCGCACAGCCAAAATTTCGTGCCAAACGGAGACGGTCGATCACATCTCCAAAAATCCGTGGGCTAACATACACCGAAAATCGAGAAAATCGTAAATTCTCATTTATGCGAAAAATAGTGATGCCGATCAAACAAAATGATAGCGCACCTGTCACTAGGCCCCGCGGGCTGCGCACATCAAAAATTTGGGGCCGAACGGAGCCGGTCGATCAAATCTCTAGAAATCCGTGGGCTAACATACACCGAAAATCGCGAAAATCATAAATTCTCATTTATGCGAAAAATAGTGATGCCGATCAAACGAAATGATAGGGCGCCCGTCACCAGGCCCCGCAGGCTACGCACAGCCAAAATTTGGGGCCGAACGGAGGCGGTCGATTGAATCTCGAAAAATTTGTGGGCTAACATACACCGAAAATTGAGAAAATCGTAAATTCTCATTTATGCAAAAAATAGTGATGCCGATCGAACGAAATGATAGGGCGCCCGTCACCAGGCCCCGCAGGCTGCGCACAGCCAAAATTTCAGGCCAAACGGAGACGGTCGATCACATCTCCAAAAATTCGTGGGCTAACATACACCGAAAATAGAGAAAATCGTAAATTGTCATTTGTTCGAAAAATAGTAATGCCGATCAAACGAAATGACAGGGCGCCCGTCACCAGGCCCCGCAGGCTGCGCACAGCCAAAATTTGGGGCCAAACGGAGACGGTCGATCAAATCTCCAGAAATCCGTGTGCTAACATACATCGAAAACCGAGAAAATCGTAAAGTCTCATATATGCGAAAAATAGTGATGCCGATCAAACGAAATGATAGCGCGCCTGTCACCAGGCCCCGCGGGCTGCGCACAGCCAAAATTTGGGGCCAAATAGAGACGGTCGATCAAATCTCCAGAAATCCGTGGGCTAACATATACCGAAAATTGCAAAAATCGTAAATTCTCATTTATGCCAAAAATAGTGATGCCGATCAAACGAAATGATAGGGCGCCCGTCACCAGGCCCCGCGGGCTGCGCACAGCCAAAATTTGGGGCCGAACGGGGGCGGTCGATCAAATCTCCAGAAATCCGTATGCTAACATTTGCCGAAAACCGAGAAAATCGTAAATTTTCATTTATTCGAAAAATAGTGATGCCAATCAAACGAAATGATAGAGCGCCCGTCACCAGGCCCCGCAGGCTGCGCACAGCCAAAATTTGGGGCCGAACGGAGGCGGTCGATCAAATATCCAGAAATCCCTGGGCTAACACGCACTGAAAAGTTTGAAAGTTAGCAACATAGGCGCACTATGCTAGTGTCGACAGACCGGCCGACATCGGATGTCACATGCTAACCTATGTCGAGACCCAACGCCCATCGATGAATGCCCAGCGATAGAAAATTTAAACTAGAACACCTATGCTTATGCTTATGATATAAATAAAATCCTAGAGATTAGTGGTGGTAGTGCTGGCCTACCATGGTCGCTTGCCATGGTGGTGTCGGTTGTGGTGGGTCGTTAGGACCAGTTTTTAAATTAAAATTGTCAACCATATTGGGAAATATGTTGAAATGAGTGCGATAGAGGCGTATTTTAGAAAAATGGCTAGGCCAAACCGCCTTTCGGCGGTTTGTCGAGATAGATCTCGAAAAAATACACAAAATGAAAAAAAAATCGCGTAAAACGGATAATCCAGCCCAAAGTTATGATCATTTATATAATATGCCTCTAATAAACTATTTTTCCGTCGATTATATTACAGTTTTAACAACATTATGTAAGATCTCATCAAAAGACTTGCATCTCGCCAGTTCTTATTTTGTTAATAAAGAGCTAACACACACCAAAAATCGCGAAAATCGTAAATTCTCATTTATGCAAAAAATAGTGATGCCGATCAAACGAAATGATAGGACTATCTAAATTCTGATTTCTTATTCTGATCTCTTTCTGTACTATACTGATTCTTTAGTGATTACCGTAAAGAATTGATTTAAAACCGAAGTGGGGCTTATATATATAGAAACAATAAATCGCATATAGGAAATGCGACTTATAAGTCGCATTTCAGGAATGCGATTTATAAGTCGCATTTCGTGAATGCGATTTATAAGTCGCATTCCTGGAATACGTTTTATAAGTCGCATTAAGCCTTGCGACGCGCCGACTTGCCGCTTGTCCGATCTTTCCCCGTGCCTTTTTCTAGCATGTATGTATTTCAAATACTCTTAACCAACACGTGAATAGGCCATCTATAAGCTAGAAATTTACGGGGTGTAACAGCAGATCAAACGAAATGATAGGGCGCCCGTCAGCATGCCCCGCAGGCTGCGCACAGCCAAACATTTGGGGAAAAACGTAGACGGTCGATCAAATCTCCAGAAATCCGTGGGCTAACTTTCACCGAAAATTGAGAAAACGGTAAATTGTCATTTATTCAAAAAATAGTGATGCCGATCAAACGAAATGATAGGGAGCCCGTCACCAGGCCCCGCAGGCTGCGCACAGCCAAAATTTGGGGCCGAACGGAGACGGTCGATTGAATCTCGAAAAATCCGTGGGCTAACTTTCACCGAAAACCGAGAAAACGGTAAATTGTCATTTATTCAAAAAATAGTGATGCCGATTAAACGAAATGATAGGGAGCCCGTCACCAGGCCCCGCAGGCTGCGCACAGCCAAAATTTGGAGCCGAACGGAGACGGTCGATCAAATCTCCAGAAATCCGTGGGCTAAAATTCACCGAAAATCGCGAAAATCATAAATTGTCATTTATTCGAAAAATAGTGATGCCGATCAAACGAAATGATAGGGCGCCCTTCACCAGGCCCCGCGGGCTGCGCACATCCAAAATTTGGGGCCGAACGGGGGCGGTCGATCAAATCTCCAGAAATCCGTGTGCTAACATTCGCCGAAAACCGAGAAAATCGTAAATTGTCATTTATTCGAAAAATAGTGATGCCAATCAA
Organism: Datura wrightii; assembly: GCA_035772735.1. NCBI lineage: Eukaryota > Viridiplantae > Streptophyta > Magnoliopsida > Solanales > Solanaceae > Datura > Datura wrightii. Next base: position 168,970,676 of record JASDFA010000003.1, read on the forward strand.
ACGAAATGATAGAGCGCCCGTCACCAGGCCCCGCGGGCTGCGCACAGCCAAAATTTGGGGCCGAACGGAGGCGGTCGATCAAATATCCAGAAATCACTGGGCTAACACGCACCGAAAATCGAGAAAATCGTAAATTCTCATTTATGCGAAAAATAGTGATGCCGATCAAACGAAATGATAGCGCGCCTGTCACCAGGCCCCGCGGGCTGCGCACATCAAAAATTTGGGGCCGAACGGAGCCGGTCGATCAAATCTCCAGAAATCCGTGGGCTAACATACACCGAAAATCGCGAAAACGGTAAATTGTCATTTATTCAAAAAATAGTGATGCCGATCAAACGAAATGATAGGGCGCTCGTCACCAGGCCCCGCAGGCTGCGCACAGCCAAAATTTGGGGCCGAACGGAGGCGGTCGATTGAATCTCGAAAAATCCGTGGGCTAACATACACCGAAAATTAAGAAAATCGTAAATTCTCATTTATGCAAAAAATAGTGATGCCGATCAAACGAAATGATAGGGAGCCCGTCACCAGGCCCCGCAGGCTGCGCACAGCCAAAATTTGGAGCCGAACAGAGACGGTCGATCAAATCTCCAGAAATCTGTGGGCTAAAATTCACCGAAAATCGCGAAAATCATAAATTGTCATTTATTCGAAAAATAGTGATGCCGATCAAACGAAATGATAGGGCGCCCTTCACCAGGCCCCGCGGGCTGCGCACATCCAAAATTTGGGGCCGAACGGGGGCGGTCGATCAAATCTCCAGAAATCCGTGTGCTAACATTCGCCGAAAACCGAGAAAATCGTAAATTGTCATTTATTCGAAAAATAGTGATGCCGATCAAACGAATTGATAGAGCGCCCGTCACCAGGCCCCGCGGGCTGCGCACAGCCAAAATTTGGGGCCGAACGGAGGCGGTCGATCAAATATCCAGAAATCACTCGGCTAACACGCACCGAAAATCGAGAAAATCGTAAATTCTCATTTATGCGAAAAATAGTGATGCCGATCAAACGAAATGATAGCGCGCCTGTCACCAGGCCCCGCGGGCTGCGCACATAAAAAATTTGGGGCCGAACGGAGCCGGTCGATCAAATCTCTAGAAATCCGTGGGCTAACATACACCGAAAATCGCGAAAATCGTAAATTCTCATTTATGCGAAAAATAGTGATGCCGATCAAACGAAATGATAGGGCGCGCGTCACCAGGCCCCGCAGGCTGCGCACAGCCAAAATTTGGGGCCGAACGGAGGCGGTCGATTGAATCTCGAAAAATCCGTGGGCTTACACCGAAAATTAAGAAAATCGTAAATTCTCATTTATGCAAAAAATAGTGATGTCGATCAAACGAAATGATAGGGCGCCCGTCACCAGGCCCCGCAGGCTGCGCACAGCCAAAATTTCGGGCCAAACGGAGACGGTCGATCACATCTCCAAAAATTCGTGGGCTAACATACACCGAAAATCGAGAAAATCGTAAATTCTCATTTATGCGAAGAATAGTGATGCCGATCAAACAAAATGATAGCGCGCCTGTCACTAGGCCCCGCGGGCTGCGCACATCAAAAATTTGGGGCCGAACGGAGCCGGTCGATCAAATCTCTAGAAATCCGTGGGCTAACATACACCGAAAATCGCGAAAATCGTAAATTCTCATTTATGCGAAAAATAGTGATGTCGATCAAACGAAATGATAGGGCGCCCGTCACCAGGCCCCGCAGGCTGTGCACAGCCAAAATTTGGGGCCGAACGGAGGCGGTCGATTGAATCTCGAAAAATCTGTGGGCTAACATACACCGAAAATTGAGAAAATCGTAAATTCTCATTTATGCAAAAAATAGTGATGCCGATCGAACGAAATGATAGGGCGCCCGTCACCAGGCCCCGCAGGCTGCGCACAGCCAAAATTTCAGGCCAAACGGAGACGGTCGATCACATCTCCAAAAATTCGTGGGCTAACATACACCGAAAATAGAGAAAATCGTAAATTGTCATTTGTTCGAAAAATAGTAATGCCGATCAAACGAAATGACAGGGCGCCCGTCACCAGGCCCCACAGGCTGCGCACAGCCAAAATTTGGGGCCAAACGGAGACGGTCGATCAAATCTCCAGAAATCCGTGTGCTAACATACACCGAAAACCGAGAAAATTGTAAAGTCTCATATATGCGAAAAATAGTGATGCCGATCAAACGAAATGATAGCGCGCCTGTCACCAGGCCCCGCGGGCTACGCACAGCCAAAATTTGTGGCCAAATGGAGACGGTCGATCAAATCTCCAGAAATCCGTGGGCTAACATATACCGAAAATTGCAAAAATCGTAAATTCTCATTTATGCCAAAAATAGTGATGCCGATCAAACGAAATGATAGGGCGCCCGTCACCAGGCCCCGCGGGCTGCGCACAACCAAAATTTGGGGCCGAACGGGGGCGGTCGATCAAATCTCCAGAAATCCGTGTGCTAACATTCGCCGAAAACTGAGAAAATCGTAAATTGTCATTTATTCGAAAAATAGTGATGCCAATCAAACGAAATGATAGAGCGCCCGTCACCAGGCCCCGCGGGCTACGCACAGCCAAAATTTGGGGCCGAACGGAGGCGGTCGATCAAATATCCAGAAATCCCTGGGCTAACACGCACTGAAAAGTTTGAAAGTTAGCAACATAGGCGCACTATGCTAGTGTCGACAGACCGGCCGACATCGGATGTCACATGCTAACCTATGTCGAGACCCAACGCCCATCGATGAATGCCCAGCGATAGAAAATTTAAACTAGAACACCTTTGCTTATGCTTATGATATAAATAAAATCCTAGAGATTAGTGGTGGTAGTGCTGGCCTACCATGGTCGCTTGCCATGGTGGTGTCGGTTGTGGTGGGTCGTTAGGACCAGTTTTTAAATTAAAATTATCAACCATATTGGGAAATATGTTGAAATGAGTGCGATAGAGGCGTATTTTAGAAAAATGGCTCGGCCAAACCGCCTTCTGGCGGTTTGTCAAGATAGATCTCGAAAAAATACACAAAATGAAAAAAAAATCGCGTAAAACGGATAATCCAGCCCAAAGTTATGATCATTTATATAATATGCCTCTAATAAACTATTTTTCCGTCGATTATATTACAGTTTTAACAACATTATGTAAGATCTCATCAAAAGACTTGCATCTCGCCAGTTCTTATTTTGTTAATAAAGAGCTAACACACACCAAAAATCGCGAAAATCGTAAATTCTCATTTATGCAAAAAATAGTGATGCCGATCAAACGAAATGATAGGACTATCTAAATTCTGATTTCTTACTGTACTATACTGATTCTTTAGTGATTACCGTAAAGAATTGATTTAAAACCGAAGTGGGGCTTATATATATAGAAACAATAAATCGCATATAGGAAATGCGACTTATAAGTCGCATTTCAGGAATGCGATTTATAAGTCGCATTTCGTGAATGCGATTTATAAGTCGCATTCCTGGAATACGTTTTATAAGTCGCATTAAGCCTTGCGACGCGCCGACTTGCCGCTTGTCCGATCTTTCCCCGTGCCTTTTTCTAGCATGTATGTATTTCAAATACTCTTAACCAACACGTGAATAGGCCATCTATAAGCTAGAAATTTACGGGGTGTAACAGCAGATCAAACGAAATGATAGGGCGCCCGTCAGCATGCCCCGCAGGCTGCGCACAGCCAAACATTTGGGGAAAAACGTAGACGGTCGATCAAATCTCCAGAAATCCGTGGGCTAACTTTCACCGAAAATTGAGAAAACGGTAAATTGTCATTTATTCAAAAAATAGTGATGCCGATCAAACGAAATGATAGGGAGCCCGTCACCAGGCCCCGCAGGCTGCGCACAGCCAAAATTTGGGGCCGAACGGAGACGGTCGATTGAATCTCAAAAAATCCGTGGGCTAACTTTCACCGAAAACCGAGAAAACGGTAAATTGTCATTTATTCAAAAAATAGTGATGCCGATCAAACGAAATGATAGGGAGCCCGTCACCAGGCCCCGCAGGCTGCGCACAGCCAAAATTTGGAGCCGAACGGAGACGGTCGATCAAATCTCCAGAAATCCGTGGGCTAAAATTCACCGAAAATCACGAAAATTATAAATTGTCATTTATTCGAAAAATAGTGATGCCGATCAAACGAAATGATAGGGCGCCCTTCACCAGGCCCCGCGGGCTGCGCACATCCAAAATTTGGGGCCGAACGGGGGCGGTCGATCAAATCTCCAGAAATCCGTGTGCTAACATTCGCCGAAAACCGAGAAAATCGTAAATTGTCATTTATTCGAAAAATAGTGATGCCAATCAAATGAAATGATAGAGCGCCCGTCACCAGGCCCCGCGGGCTGCGCACAGCCAAAATTTGGGGCCGAACGGAGGCGGTCGATCAAATATCCAGAAATCACTGGGCTAACACGCACCGAAAATCGAGAAAATCGTAAATTCTCATTTATGCGAAAAATAGTGATGCCGATCAAACGAAATGATAGCGCGCCTGTCACCAGGCCCCGCGGGCTACGCACATCAAAAATTTGGGGCCGAACGGAGCCGGTCGATCAAATCTCTACAAATCTGTTGGCTAACATACACCGAAAATCGCGAAAATCGTAAATTCTCATTTATGCGAAAAATAGTGATGCCGATCAAACGAAATGATAGGGCGCCCGTCACCAGGCCCCGCAGGCTGCGCACAGCCAAAATTTGGGCCGAACGGAGGCGGTCGATTGAATCTCGAAAAATCCGTGGGCTAACATACACCGAAAATTGAGAAAATCGTATATTCTCATTTATGCAAAAAATAGTGATGCCGATCAAACGAAATGATAGGGCGCCCGTCACCAGGCCCCGCAGGCTGCGCACAGCCAAAATTTCGGGCCAAACGGAGACGGTCGATCACATCTCCAAAAATCCGTGGGCTAACATACACCGAAAATCGAGAAAATCGTAAATTCTCATTTATGCGAAAAATAGTGATGCCGATCAAACAAAATGATAGCGCGCCTGTCACTAGGCCCCGCGGGCTGCGCACATCAAAAATTTGGGGCCGAACGGAGCCGGTCGATCAAATCTCTAGAAATCTGTGGGCTAACATACACCGAAAATCGCGAAAATCGTAAATTCTCATTTATGCGAAAAATAGTGATGCCGATCAAACGAAATGATAGGGCGCCCGTCACCAGGCCCCGCAGGCTGCGCACAGCCAAAATTTGGGGCCGAACGGAGGCGGTCGATTAAATCTCGAAAAATCTGTGGGCTAACATACACCGAAAATTGAGAAAATCGTAAATTCTCATTTATGCAAAAAATAGTGATGCCGATCGAACGAAATGATAGGGCGCCCGTCACCAGGCCCCGCAGGCTGCGCACAGCCAAAATTTCGGGCCAAACGGAGACGGTCGATCACATCTCCAAAAATCTGTGGGCTAACATACACCGAAAATCGAGAAAATCGTAAATTGTCATTTGTTCGAAAAATAGTAATGCCGATCAAATAAAATGACAGGGCGCCCGTCACCAAGCCCCGCAGGCTGCGCATAGCCAAAATTTGGGGCCAAACGGAGACGGTCGATCAAATCTCCAGAAATTCGTGTGCTAACATACACCGAAAATTGAGAAAATCGTAAATTCTCATTTATGCAAAAAATAGTGATGCCGATCGAACGAAATGATAGGGCGCCCGTCACCAGGCCCCGCGGGCTGCGCACACCCAAAATTTGGGGCCAAACGGAGCCGGTCGATCAAATCTTCAGAAATCCGTGGGCTAACATACACCGAAAATCGAGAAAATCATAAATTCTCATTTATGAGAAAAATAGTGATGCCGATCAAACAAAATGATAGGGCGCCCGTCACCAGGCCCTGCGGGCTGCGCACAGCCAAAATTTGGGGCCGAACGGAGGTGGTCGATCAAATCTCCAGAAATCCGTGGGCTATCATACACCGAAAATCGAGAAAATCGTAAATTCTCATTTATGCAAAAAATAGTGATGCCGATCAAACGAAATCCTAGTACTACTCTCACCCAAGCACGCTTAACTTCGGAGTTCTGATGGGATCCGGTGCGTTAGTGCTGGTATGATCGCATCCGTCACTCCTAGCGCTCTGAATTCTTTTAAGCTTATTTCCTTCCGCGCTCCGTCCTCAACCTGCCCCAGCTCTATCCCGCCTGTCGCACACGCCGTCTGGTGCCGCCTGTCGCGCCTCCATCGCCTAACCTAACGACACCCCGCCCCGAATATCTTTTTTGCAAAAAAATATTGTAAAAAAGCGACATAATTAAGCGGAGTTCCGGCAAAAGAAGGGATGCAACACGAGGACTTCCCAGGGGGTCACCCATCCTAGTACTACTCTCGCCCAAGCACGCTTAACTTCGGAGTTCTGATGGAATCCGGTGCGTTAGTGCTGGTATGATCGCATCCGTCACTCCTAGCGCTCTGAATTCTTTTAAGCTTATTTCCTTCCGCGCTCCGTCCTCAACCTGCCCCCGCTCTATCCCGCCTGTCGCACACGCCGTCTGGTGCCGCCTGTCGCGCCTCCATCGCCTAACCTAACGACACCCCGCCCCGAATATCTTTTTTGCAAAAAAATATTGTAAAAAAGCGACATAATTAAGCGGAGTTCCGGCAAAAGACGGGATGCAACACGAGGACTTCCCAGGGGGTCACCCATCTTAGTACTACTCTAGCCCAAGCACGCTTGACTTCGGAGTTCTGATGGGATCCGATGCGTTAGTGCTGGTATGAACGCATCCGTCATTTCTAGCGCTCTGAATTCTTTTAAGCTTCTTTCCTTCCGCGCTCCGTCCTCAACCTGCCCCCGCTCTATCCCGCCTGTCGCACACGCCGTCTGGTGACGCCTGTCGCGCCTCCATCGCCTAACCTAACGACACCCCGCCCCGAATATCTTTTTTGCAAAAAAATATTGTAAAAAAGCGACATAATTAAGCGGAGTTCCGGCAAAAGAAGGGATGCAACACGAGGACTTCCCAAGGGGTCACCCATCCTAGTACTACTCTCGCCCAAGCACGCTTAACTTCGGAGTTCTGATGGGATCCGGTGCGTTAGTGCTGGTATGATCGCATCCGTCACTCCTAGCGCTCTGAATTCTTTTAAGCTTATTTCCTTCCGCGCTCCGTCCTCAACCTGCCCCCGCTCTATCCCGCCTGTCGCACACGCCGTCTGGTGCCGCCTGTCGCGCCTCCATCGCCTAACCTAACGACACCCCGCCCCGAATATCTTTTTTGCAAAAAAATATTGTAAAAAAGCGACATAATTAAGCGGAGTTCCGGCAAAAGAAGGGATGCAACACGAGGACTTCCCAGGGGGTCACCCATCTTAGTACTACTCTCGCCCAAGCACGCTTAACTTCGAAGTTCTGATGGGATTTGATGCGTTAGTGCTGGTATGAACGCATCCGTCAGTCCTAGCGCTCTGAATTCTTTTAAGCTTCTTTCCTTCCGCGCTCCGTCCTCAACCTGCCCCCGCTCTATCCCGCCTGTCGCACACGCCGTCTGGTGACGCCTGTCGCGCCTCCATCGCCTAACCTAACGACACCCCGCCCCGAATATCTTTTTTGCAAAAAAATATTGTTAAAAAGCGACATAATTAAGCGGAGTTCCGGCAAAAGAAGGGATGCAACACGAGGACTTCCCAGGGGGTCACCCATTCTAGTACTACTCTCGCCCAAGCACGCTTAAATTCGGAGTTCTGATGGGATCCGGTGCGTTAGTGCTGGTATGATCGCATCCGTCACTCCTAGCGCTCTGAATTCTTTTAAGCTTCTTTCCTTCCGCGCTCCGTCCTCAACCTGTCCCCGCTCTATCCCGCCTGTCGCACACGCCGTCTGTTGCCGCCTGTCGCGCCTCCATCGCCTAACCTAACGACACCCCGCCCCGAATATCTTTTTTGCAAAAAAATATTGTAAAAAAGCGACATAATTAAGCGGAGTTCCGGCAAAAGAATGGATGCAACACGAGGACTTCCCAGGGGGTCACCCATCCTAACATACACCGAAAATAGAGAAAATCGTAAATTGTCATTTGTTCGAAAAATAGTAATGCCGATCAAACGAAATGACAGGGTGCCCGTCACCAGGCCCCGCGGGCTGCGCACAGCCAAAATTTGGGGCCGAACGGAGGCGGTCGATCAAATATCCAGAAATCCCTGGGCTAACACGCACTGAAAAGTTTGAAAGTTAGCAACATAGGCGCACTATGCTAGTGTCGACAGACCGGCCGACATCGGATGTCACATGCTAACCTATGTCGAGACCCAACGCCCATCGATGAAATGCCCAGCGATAGAAAATTTAAACTAGAACACCTATGCTTATGCTTATGATATAAATAAAATCCTAGAGATTAGTGGTGGTAGTGGTGGCCTACCATGGTCGCTTGCCATGGTGGTGTCGGTTGTGGTGGGTCGTTAGGACCAGTTTTTAAATTAAAATTGTCAACCATATTGGGAAATATGTTGAAATGAGTGCGATAGAGGCGTATTTTAGAAATATGGCTCGGCCAAACCGCTTTCGGCAGTTTGTCGAGATAGATCTCGAAAAAATACACAAAATGAAAAAAAAATCGCGTAAAACGGATAATCCAGCCCAAAGTTATGATCATTTATATAATATGCCTCTAATAAACTATTTTTCCGTCGATTATATTACAGTTTTAACAACATTATGTAAGATCTCATCAAAAGACTTGCATCTCGGCAGTTTTTATTTTGTTAATAAAGAGCTAACACACACCAAAAATCGCGAAAATCATAAATTCTCATTTATGCAAAAAATAGTGATGCCGATCAAACGAAATGATAGGACTATCTAAATTCTGATTTCTTATTCTGATCTCTTTCTGTACTATACTGATTCTTTAGTGATTACCGTAATGAATTGATTTAAAACCGAAATGGGGCTTATATATAATAGAAACAATAAATCGCATTCAGGGAATGCGATTTATAAGTCGCATTTCGTGAATGCGATTTATAAGTCGCATTTCAGGAATGCGATTTATAAGTAGCATTTCGTGAATGCGATTTATAAGTCGCATTTCGTGAATGCGACGCGCCGACTTGCCGCTAGTCCGATCTTTCCCCGTGCCTTTTTCTAGCATGTATGTATTTCAAATACTCTTAACCAACACGTGAATAGGCCATCTATAAGCTAGAAATTTACGGGGTGTAACAGCAGATCAAACGAAATGATAGGGCGCCCGTCAGCAGGCCCCGCAGGCTGCGCACGGCCAAACATTTGGGGAAAAACGGAGATGGTCGATCAAATCTCCAGAAATTCGTGGGCTAACTTTCACCGAAAATTGAGAAAACGGTAAATTGTCATTTACTCAAAAAATAGTGATGCCGATCAAACGAAATGATAGGCAGCCCGTCACCAAGCCCCGCAGGCTGCGCACAGCCAAAATTTGGGGCCGAACAGAGACGATCGATTGAATCTCGAAAAATCCGTGGGCTAACTTTCACCGAAAACCGAGAAAACGGTAAATTGTCATTTATTCAAAAAATAGTGATGCCGATCAAACGAAATGATAGGGAGCCCGTCACCAGGCCCCGCAGGCTGCGCACAGCCAAAATTTGGGGCCGAACGGAGACGGTCGATCAAATCTCCAGAAATCCGTGGGCTAAAATACACCGAAAATCGCAAAAATCATAAATTATCATTTATTCGAAAAATAGTGATGCCGATCAAACGAAATGATAGGGCGCCCTTCACCAGGCCCCGCGGGCTGCGCACATCCAAAATTTGGATCCGAACGGAGGCGGTCGATCAAATCTCGAGAAATCCGTGGGCTAACATATACCGAAAATTGCAAAAATCGTAAATTCTCATTTATACAAAAAATAGTGATGCCGATCAAACGAAATGATAGGGCGCCTGTCACCAGGCCCCGCGGGCTGCGCACAGCCAAAATTTGGGGACGAACGGGGGCGGTCGATCAAATCTCCAGAAATCCGTGTGCTAACATTCGCCGAAAACCGAGAAAATCGTAAATTGTCATTTATTCGAAAAATAGTGATGCCAATCAAACGAAATGATAGAGCGCCCGTCACCGGGCCCCGCGGGCTGCGCACAGCCAAAATTTGGGGCCGAACGGAGGTGGTCGATCAAATATCCAGAAATCACTGGGCTAACACGCACCGAAAATCGAGAAAATCGTAAATTCTCATTTATGCGAAAAATAGTGATGCCGATCAAACGAAATGATAGCGCGCCTGTCACCAGGCCCCGCGGGCTGCGCACATCAAAAATTTGGGGCCGAACGGAGCCGGTCGATCAAATCTCCAGAAATCCGTGGGCTAACATACACCGAAAATCGCGAAAATCGTAAATTCTCATTTATGCAAAAAATAGTGATGCCGATCAAACAAAATGATAGGGCGCCCGTCACCAGGCTGCGCACAGCCAAAATTTGGGGCCGAACGGAGGCGGTCGATTGAATCTCGAAAAATCCGTGGGCTAACATACACCGAAAATTGAGAAAATCGTAAATTCTCATTTATGCAAAAAATAGTGATGCCGATCAAACGAAATGATAGGGCGCCCATCACCAGGCCTCGCAGGCTGCGCACAGCCAAAATTTCGGGCCAAACGGAGACGGTCGATCACATCTCCAAAAATCCGTGGGCTAACATACACCGAAAATCGAGAAAATCGTAAATTGTCATTTGTTCGAAAAATAGTAATGCCGATCAAACGAAATGACAGGGCGCCCGTCAACAGGCCCCGCAGGCTGCGCACAGCCAAAATTTGGGGCCAAACGGAGACGGTCGATCAAATCTCTAGAAATCCGTGTGCTAACATACACCGAAAATCGTAAATTCTCATTTATGCGAAAAATAGTGATGCCGATCAAACAAAATGATAGCGTGCCTGTCACTAGGCCCCGCGGGCTGCGCACATCAAAAATTTGAGGCCGAACGGAGCCGGTCGATCAAATCTCTAGAAATCCGTGGGCTAACATACACCGAAAATCGCGAAAATCGTAAATTTTCATTTATGCGAAAAATAGTGATGCCGATCAAACGAAATGATAGGGCGCCCGTCACCAGGCCCCGCAGGCTGCGCACAGCTAAAATTTGGGGCAGAACGGAGGCGGTCGATTGAATCTCGAAAAATCCGTGGGCTAACATACACCGAAAATTGAGAAAATCGTAAATTCTCATTTATGCAAAAAATAGTGATGCCGATCGAACGAAATGATAGGGCGCCCGTCACCAGGCCCCGCAGGCTGCGCACAGCCAAAATTTCGGGCCAAACAAAGACGGTCGATCACAACACCAAAAATCCGTGGGCTAATATACACCGAAAATCGAGAAAATCGTAAATTGTCATTTGTTCGAAAAATAGTAATGCCGATCAAATGAAATGACAGGGCGCCCGTCACCAAGCCCCGTAGGCTGCGCATAGCCAAAATTTGGGGCCAAACGGAGACGGTCGATCAAATCTCCAGAAATCCGTGTGCTAACATACACCGAAAATTGAGAAAATCGTAAATTCTCATTTATGCAAAAAATAGTGATGCCGATCGAACGAAATGATAGGGCGCCCGTCACCAGGCCCCGCGGGCTGCGCACACCCAAAATTTGGGGCCAAACGGAGCCGGTCGATCAAATCTTCAGAAATCCGTGGGCTAACATACACCGAAAATCGAGAAAATCATAAATTCTCATTTATGAGAAAAATAGTGATGCCGATCAAACAAAATGATAGGGCGCCCGTCACCAGGCCCCGCTGGCTGCGCACAGCCAAAATTTGGGGCCGAACGGAGGTGGTCGATCAAATCTCCAGAAATCCGTGGGCTAACATACACCGAAAATCGAGAAAATCGTAAATTCTCATTTATGCAAAAAATAGTGATGCCGATCAAACGAAATCCTAGTACTACTCTCGCCCAAGCACGCTTAACTTCGGAGTTCTGATGGGATCCGGTGCGTTAGTGCTGGTATGATCGCATCCGTCATTCCTAGCGCTCTGAATTCTTTTAAGCTTCTTTCCTTCCGCGCTCCGTCCTCAACCTGCCCCCGCTCTATCCCGCCTGTCGCACACGCCGTCTGGTGCCGCCTGTCGCGCCTCCATCGCCTAACCTAACGACACCCCGCCCCGAATATCTTTTTTGCAAAAAAATATTGTAAAAAAGCAACATAATTAAGCGGAGTTCCGGCAAAAGAAGGGATGCAACACGAGGACTTCCCAGGGGGTCACCCATCCTAGTACTACTCTCGCCCAAGCACGCTTAACTTCGGAGTTCTGATGGGATCCGGTGCGTTAGTGCTGGTATGATCGCATCCGTCACTCCAAGCGCTCTGAATTCTTTTAAGCTTCTTTCCTTCCGCGCTCCGTCCTCAACCTGCCCCCGCTCTATCCCGCCTGTCGCACACGCCGTCTGGTGCCGCCTGTCGCGCCTCCATCGCCTAACCTAACGACACCCCGCCCCGAATATCTTTTTTGCAAAAAAATATTGTAAAAAAGCGACATAATTAAGCGGAGTTCCGGCAAAAAAAGGGATGCAACACGAGGACTTCCCAGGGGGTCACCCATCCTAGTACTACTCTCGCCCAAGCACGCTTAAATTCGGAGTTCTGATGGGATCCGGTGCGTTAGTGCTGGTATGATCGCATCCGTCACTCCTAGCGCTCTGAATTCTTTTAAGCTTCTTTCCTTCCGCGCTCCGTCCTCAACCTGTCCCCGCTCTATCCCGCCTGTCGCACACGCCGTCTGTTGCAGCCTGTCGCGCCTCCATCGCCTAACCTAACGACACCCCGCCCCGAATATCTTTTTTGCAAAAAAATATTGTAAAAAAGCGACATAATTAAGCGGAGTTCCGGCAAAAGAATGGATGCAACACGAGGACTTCCCAGGGGGTCACCCATCCTAACATACACCGAAAATAGAGAAAATCGTAAATTGTCATTTGTTCGAAAAATAGTAATGCCGATCAAACGAAATGACAGGGCGCCCGTCACCAGGCCCCGCAGGCTGCGCACAGCCAAAATTTGGGGCCAAACGGAGACGGTCGATCAAATCTCCAGAAATCCGTGTGCTAACATAATACCGAAAATCGAAAAAATCGTAAAGTCTCATTTATGCGAAAAATAGTGATGCCGATCAAACGAAATGATAGCGCGCCTGTCACCAGGCTCCGCGGGCTGCGCACAGCCAAAATTTGGGGCCAAATGGAGACGGTCGATCAAATCTCCAAAAATCCGTGGGCTAACATATACCGAAAATTGCAAAAAACGTAAATTCTCATTTATGCAAAAAATAGTGATGCAGATCAAACGAAATGATAGGGCGCCCGTCACCAGGCCCCGCGGGCTGCGCACAGCCAAAATTTGGGGCCGAACGGGGGCGGTCGATCAAATCTCCAGAAATCCGTGTGCTAACATTCGCCGAAAACCGAGAAAATCGTAAATTGTCATTTATTCGAAAAATAGTGATGCCAATCAAACGAAATGATAGAGCGCCCGTCACCAGGCCCCGCGGGCTGCGCACAGCCAAAATTTGGGGCCGAACGGAGGCGGTCGATCAAATATCCAGAAATCCCTGGGCTAACACGCACTGAAAAGTTTGAAAGTTAGCAACATAGGCGCACTATGCTAGTGTCGACAGACCGGCCGACATCGGATGTCACATGCTAACCTATGTCGAGACCCAACGCCCATCGATGAATGCCCAGCGATAGAAAATTTAAACTAGAACACCTATGCTTATGCTTATAATATAAATAAAATCCTAGAGATTAGTGGTGGTAGTGCTGGCCTACCATGGTCGCTTGCCATGGTGGTGTCGGTTGTGGTGGGTCGTTAGGACCAGTTTTTAAATTAAAATTGTCAACCATATTGGGAAATATGTTGAAATGAGTGCGATAGAGGCGTATTTTAGAAAAATGGCTCGGCCAAACCGCCTTACGGCTGTTTGTCGAGATAGTTTCGAAAAAATACACAAAATGAAAAAAAAATCGCGTAAAACGGATAATCCAGCCCAAAGTTATGATCATTTATATAATATGCCTCTAATAAACTATTTTTCCGTCGATTATATTACAGTTTTAACAACATTATGTAAGATCTCATCAAAAGACTTGCATCTCGGCAGTTCTTATTTTGTTAATAAAGAGCTAACACACACCAAAAATCGCGAAAATCGTAAATTCTCATTTATGCAAAAAATAGTGATGCCGATCAAACGAAATGATAGGACTATCTAAATTCTGATTTCTTATTCTGATCTCTTTCTGTACTATACTGATTCTTTAGTGATTACCGTAATGAATTGATTTAAAACCGAAGTGGGGCTTATATATAATAGAAACAATAAATCGCATTCAGGGAATGGGACTTATAAGTCGCATTTCAGGAATGCGATTTATAAGTCGGATTTCATTACTGCGATTTATAAGTCGCATTTTGCCTTGCGACGCGCTGACTTGCCGCTTGTCCGATCTTTCCCCGTGCCTTTTTCTAGCATGTATGTATTTCAAATACTCTAAACCAACACGTGAATAGGCCATCTATAAGCTAGAAATTTACGGGGTGTAACAGCAGATCAAACGAAATGATAGGGCGCCCGTCAGCAGGCCCCGCAGGCTGCGCACGGCCAAACATTTGGGGAAAAACGGAGACGGTCGATCAAATCTCCAGAAATCCGTGGGCTAACTTTCACCGAAAATTGAGAAAACGGTAAATTGTCATTTATTCAAAAAATAGTGATGCCGATCAAACGAAATGATAGGGAGCCCCTCACCAGGCCCCGCAGGCTGCGCACAGCCAAAATTTGGGGCCGAACGGAGACGGTCGATTGAATCTCGAAAAATCCGTGGGCTAACTTTCACCGAAAACCGAGAAATCGGTAAATTGTCATTTATTCAAAAAATAGTGATGCCGATCAAACGAAATGATAGGGAGCCCGTCACCAGGCCCCGCAGGCTGCGCACAGCCAAAATTTGGGGCCGAACGGAGACGGTCGATCAAATCTCCAGAAATCCGTGGGCTAAAATACACCGAAAATCGCAAAAATCATAAATTATCATTTATTCGAAAAATAGTGATGCCGATCAAACGAAATGATAGGGCGCCCTTCACCAGGCCCCGCGGGCTGCGCACATCCAAAATTTGGGGCCGAACGGAGGCGGTCGATCAAATCTCTAGAAATCCGTGGGCTAACATATACCGAAAATTGCAAAAATCGTAAATTCTCATTTATGCAAAAAATAGTGATGCCGATCAAACGAAATGATAGGGCGCCCGTCACCAGGCCCCGCGGGCTGCGCACATCCAAAATTTGGGGCCGAACGGGGGCGGTCGATCAAATCTCCAGAAATCCGTGTGCTAACATTCGCCGAAAACCGAGAAAATCGTAAATTGTCATTTATTCGAAAAATAGTGATGCCAATCAAACGAAATGATAGAGCGCCCGTCACCAGGCCCCGCGGGCTGCGCACAGCCAAAATTTGGGGCCGAACGGAGGCGGTCGATCAAATATCCAGAAATCACTGGGCTAACACGCACCGAAAATCGAGAAAATCGTAAATTCTCATTTATGCGAAAAATAGTGATGCCGATCAAACGAAATGATAGCGCGCCTGTCACCAGGCCCCGCGGGCTGCGCACATCAAAAATTTGGGGCCGAACGGAGCTGGTCGATCAAATCTCTAGAAATCTGTGGGCTAACATACACCGAAAATCGTGAAAATCGTAAATTCTCATTTATGCGAAAAATAGTGATGCCGATCAAACGAAATAATAGGGCGCCCGTGACCAGGCCCCGCAGGCTCCGCACAGCCAAAATTTGGGGCCGAACGGAGGCGGTCGATTGAATCTCGAAAAATCCGTGGGCTAACATACACCGAAAATTGAGAAAATCGTAAATTCTCATTTATGCAAAAAATAGTGATGCCGATCAAACGAAATGATAGGGAGCCCGTCATCAGGCCCCGTAGGCTGCGCACAGCCAAAATTTCGGGCCAAACGGAGACGGTCGATCACATCTCCAAAAATCCGTGGGCTATCATACACCGAAAATCGAGAAAATCGTAAATTGTCATTTGTTCGAAAAATAGTAATGCCGATCAAACGAAATGACAGGGCGCCCGTCACCAGGCCCAGCAGGCTGCGCACAGCCAAAATTTGAGGCCAAACGGAGACGGTCGATCAAATCTCCAGAAATCCGTGTGCTAACATACACCGAAAATCGAGAAAATCGTAAATTCTCATTTATGCAAAAAATAGTGATGCCGATCAAACAAAATGATAGCGCGCCTGTCACTAGGCCCTGCGGGCTGCGCACATCAAAAATTTGGGGCCGAACGGAGCCGGTCGATCAAATCTCTAGAAATCCGTGGGCTAACATACACCGAAAATCACGAAAATCGTAAATTCTCATTTATGCGAAAAATAGTGATGCCGATCAAACGAAATGTTAGGGCGCCCGTCACCAGGCCCCGCAGGCTGCGCACAACCAAAATTTGGGGCCGAACGGAGGCGGTCGATTGAATCTCGAAAAATCCGTGGGCTAACATACACCGAAAATTGAGAAAATCGTAAATTCTCAGTTATGCAAAAAATAGTGATGCCGATCGAACGAAATGATAGGGCGCCCGTCACCAGGCCCCGCAGGCTGCGCACAGCCAAAATTTCGGGCCAAACGGTGACGGTCGATCACATCTCCAAAAATCCGTGGGCTAACACATACACCGAAAATCGAGAAAATCGTAAATTGTCATTTGTTCGAAAAATAGTAATGCCGATCAAATGAAATGACAGGGCGCCCGTCACCAAGCCCCGCAGGCTGCGCATAGCCAAAATTTGGGGCCAAACGGAGACGGTCGATCAAATCTCCAGAAATCCGTGTGCTAACATACACCGAAAATTGAGAAAATCGTAAATTTTCATTTATGCAAAAAATAGTGATGCCGATCGAACGAAATGATAGGGCGCCCGTCACCAGGCCCCGCGGGCTGCGCACACCCAAAATTTGGGGCCAAACGGAGCCGGTCGATCAAATCTTCAGAAATCCGTGGGCTAACATACACCGAAAATCGAGAAAATCATAAATTCTCATTTATGAGAAAAATAGTGATGCCGATCAAACAAAATGATAGGGCGCCCGTCACCAGGCCCCGCGGGCTGCGCACAGCCAAAATTTGGGGCCGAACGGAGGTGGTCGATCAAATCTCCAGAAATCCGTGGGCTAACATACACCGAAAATCGAGAAAATCGTAAATTCTCATTTATGCAAAAAATATTGATGCTGATCAAACGAAATCCTAGTACTACTCTCGCCCAAGCACGCTTAACTTCGGAGTTCTGATGGGATCCAGTGCGTTAGTGCTGGTATGATCGCATCCGTCATTCCTAGCGCTCTGAATTCTTTTAAGCTTCTTTCCTTCCGCGCTCCGTCCTCAACCTGCCCCCGCTCTATCCCGCCTGTCGCACACGCCGTCTGGTGCCGCCTGTCGCGCCTCCATCGCCTAACCTAACGACACCCCGCCCCGAATATCTTTTTTGCAAAAAAATATTGTAAAAAAGCAACATAATTAAGCGGAGTTCCGGCAAAAGAAGGGATGCAACACGAGGACTTCCCAGGGGGTCACCATCCTAGTACTACTCTCGCCCAAGCACGCTTAACTTCGGAGTTCTGATGGGATCCGGAGCGTTAGTGCTGGTATGATCGCATCCGTCACTCCTAGCGCTCTGAATTCTTTTAAGCTTCTTTCCTTCCGCGCTCCGTCCTCAACCTGCCCCAGCTCTATCCCGCCTGTCGCACACGCCGTCTGGTGACGCCTGTCGCGCCTCCATCGCCTAACCTAACGACACCCCGCCCCGAATATCTTTTTTGCAAAAAAATATTGTAAAAAAGCGACATAATTAAGCGGAGTTCCGGCAAAAAAAGGGATGCAACACGAGGACTTCCCAGGGGGTCACCCATCTTAGTACTACTCTCGCCCAAGCACGCTTAACTTCGGAGATCTGATGGGATCCGATGCGTTAGTGCTAGTATGATCGCATCCGTCATTCCTAACGCTCTGAATTCTTTTAAGCTTCTTTCCTTCCGCGCTCCGTCCTCAACCTGCCCCCGCTCTATCCTGCCTGTCGCACACGCCGTCTGGTGACGCCTGTCGCGCCTCCATCGCCTAACCTAACGACACCCCGCCCCGAATATCTTTTTTGCAAAAAAATATTGTAAAAAAGCGACATAATTAAGCGGAGTTCCGGCAAAACAAGGGATGCAACACGAGGAGTTCCCAGGGGGTCACCCATCTTAGTACTACTCTCGCCCAAGCATGCTTAACTTCGGAGTTCTAATGGGATACGATGTGTTAGTGCTGGTATGATCGCATCCGTCATACCTAGCGCTCTGAATTCTTTTAAGCTTCTTTCCTTCCGCGCTCCGTCCTCAACCTGCCCCCGCTCTATCCCGCCTGTCGCACACGCCGTCTAGTGACGCCTGTCGCGCCTCCATCGCCTAACCTAACGACACCCCGCCCCGAATATCTTTTTTGCAAAAAAATATTGTAAAAAAGCGACATAATTAAGCGGAGTTCCGGCAAAACAAGGGATGCAGCACGAGGACTTCCCAGGGGGTCACCCATCTTAGTATTACTCTCGCCCAAGCACGCTTAACTTCGGAGTTCTGATGGGATCCGATGCGTTAGTGCTGGTATGATCGCATCAGTCATTCCTAGCGCTCTGAATTCTTTTAAGCTTCTTTCCTTCCGCGCTCCGTCCTCAACCTGCCCCCGCTCTATCCCGCCTGTCGCACACGCCGTCTGGTGACGCCTGTCGCGCCTCCATCGCCTAACCTAACGACACCCCGCCCCGAATATCTTTTTTGCAAAAAAATATTGTAAAAAAGCGACATAATTAAGCGGAGTTCCGGCAAAAGAATGGATGCAACACGAGGACTTCCCAGGGGGTCACCCATCCTAATACAACTCTCGCCCAAGCACGCTTAACTTCGGAATTCTGATGGAATCCGGTGCGTTAGTGCTGGTATGACCGCATCCGTCGTTCCTAGCGCTCTGAATTCTTTTAAGCTTCTTTCCTTCCGCGCTCCGTCCTCAACCTGCCTCCGCTCTATCCCGCCTGTCGCACACGCCGTCTGGTGCCGCCTGTCGCGCCTCCATCGCCTAACCTAACGACACCCCGCCCCGAATATCTTTTTTGCAAAAAAATATTGTAAAAAAGCGACATAATTAAGCGGAGTTCCGGGAAAAGAAGGGATGCAACACGAGGACTTCCCAGGGGGTCACCCATCCTAGTACTACTCTCGCCCAAGCACGCTTAACTTCGGAGTTCTGATGGGATCCGGTGCGTTAGTGCTGGTATGATCGCATCCATTACTCCTAGCGCTCTGAATTCTTTTAAGCTTCTTTCCTTCCGCGCTCCATCCTCAACCTGCCCCCGCTCTATCCCGCCTGTCGCACACGCCGTCTGTTGCCGCCTGTCGCGCCTCCATCGCCTAACCTAACGACACCCCGCCCCGAATATCTTTTTTGCAAAAAAATATTGTAAAAAAGCGACATAATTAAGCGGAGTTCCGGCAAAAGAATGGATGCAACACGAGGACTTCCCAGGGGGTCACCCATCCTAACATACACCGAAAATAGAGAAAATCGTAAATTGTCATTTGTTCAAAAAATAGTAATGCCGATCAAACGAAATGACAGGGCGCCCGTCACCAGGCCCCGCAGGCTGCGTACAGCCAAAATTTGGGGTCAAACGGAGACGGTCGATCAAATCTCCAGAAATCCGTGTGCTAACATAATACCGAAAATCGAGAAAATCGTAAAGTCTCATTTATGCGAAAAGTAGTGATGCCGATCAAACGAAATGATAGCGCGCCTGTCACCAGGCCCCGCGGGCTGCGCACTGCCAAAATTTGGGGCCAAATGGAGACGGTCGATCACATCTCCAAAAATCCGTGGGCTAACACACACCGAAAATCGAGAAAATCGTAAATTGTCATTTGTTCGAAAAATAGTAATGCCGATCAAACGAAATGACAGGGCGCCCGTCACCAGGCCCCGCAGGCTGCGCACAGCCAAAATTTGGGGCCAAACGGAGACGGTCGATCAAATCTCCAGAAATCCGTGTGCTAACATACACCGAAAATCGAGAAAATCGTATATTCTCATTTATGCGAAAAATAGTGATGCCGATCAAACAAAATGATAGCGCGCCTGTCACTAGGCCCCGCGGGCAGCGCACATCAAAAATTTGGGGCCGAACGGAGCCGGTCGATCAAATCTCTAGAAATCCGTGGGCTAACATACACCG
The DNA here is from genome assembly GCA_035772735.1 of Datura wrightii. Taxonomy (NCBI): domain Eukaryota; kingdom Viridiplantae; phylum Streptophyta; class Magnoliopsida; order Solanales; family Solanaceae; genus Datura; species Datura wrightii. Next base: position 168,990,985 of record JASDFA010000003.1, read on the forward strand.
AAAATCGCGAAAATCGTAAATTCTCATTTATGCGAAAAATAGTGATGCCGATCAAACGAAATGATAGGGCGCCCGTCACCAGGCCCCGCAGGCTGCGCACAGCCAAAATTTGGGGCCGAACGGAGGCGGTCGATTGAATCTCGAAAAATCCGTGGGCTAACATACACCGAAAATTGAGAAAATCGTAAATTCTCATTTATGCAAAAAATAGTGATGCCGATCGAACGAAATGATAGGGCGCCCGTCACCAGGCCCCGCAGGCTGCGCACAGCCAAAATTTGGGGCCGAACGGAGGTGGTCGATCAAATCTCCAGAAATCCGTGGGCTAACATACACCGAAAATCGAGAAAATCGTAAATTGTCATTTGTTCGAAAAATAGTAATGCCGATCAAACGAAATTCTAGTACTACTCTCGCCCAAGCACGCTTAACTTCGGAGTTCTGATGGGATCCGGTGCGTTAGTGCTGGTATGATCGCATCCGTCATTCCTAGCGCTCTGAATTCTTTTAAGCTTCTTTCCTTCCGCGCTCCGTCCTCAACCTGCCCCCGCTCTATCCCGCCTGTCGCACACGCCGTCTGGTGCCGCCTGTCGCGCCTCCATCGCCTAACCTAACGACACCCAACCCCGAATATCTTTTTTGCAAAAAAATATTGTAAAAAAGCAACATAATTAAGCGGAGTTCCGGCAAAAGAAGGGATGCAACACGAGGACTTCCCAGGGGGTCACCCATCCTAGTACAACTCTCGCCCAAGCTCGCTTAACTTCGGAGTTCTGATGGGATCCGGTGCGTTAGTGCTGGTATGATCGCATCCGTCACTCCTAGCGCTCTGAATTCTTTTAAGCTTCTTTCCTTCTGCGCTCCGTCCTCAACCTGCCCCCGCTCTATCCCGCCTGTCGCACACGCCGTCTGGTGCCGCCTGTCGGGCCTCCATCGCCTAACCTAACGACACCCCACCCCGAATATCTTTTTTGCAAAAAAATATTGTAAAAAAGCGACATAATTAAGCGGAGTTCCGGCAAAAGAAGGGATGGAACACGAGGACTTCCCAGGGGGTCACCCATCTTAGTACTACTCTCACCCAAGCACGCTTAACTTGGGAGTTCTGATGGGATCCGATGCGTTAGTACTGGTATAATCGCATCCGTCATTCCAAGCGCTCTGAATTCTTTTAAGCTTATTTCCTTCCGCGCTCCGTCCTCAACCTGCCCCCGCTCTATCCCGCCTGTCGCACACGCCGTCTGGTGCCGCCTGTCGCACACGCCGTCTGGTGCCGCCTGTCGCGCCTCCATCGCCTAACCTAACGACACCCCGCCCCGAATATCTTTTTTGCAAAAAAATATTGTAAAAAAGCGACATAATTAAGCGGAGTTCCGGGAAAAGAAGGGATGCAACACGAGGACTTCCCAGGGGGTCACCCATCCTAGTACTACTCTCGCCCAAGCACGCTTAACTTCGGAGTTCTGATGGGATCCGGTGCGTTAGTGCTGGTATGATCGCATCCATTACTCCTAGCGCTCTGAATTCTTTTAAGCTTCTTTCCTTCCGCGCTCCATCCTCAACCTGCCCCCGCTCTATCCCGCCTGTCGCACACGCCGTCTGTTGCCGCCTGTCGCGCCTCCATCGCCTAACCTAACGACACCCCGCCCCGAATATCTTTTTTGCAAAAAAATATTGTAAAAAAGCGACATAATTAAGCGGAGTTCCGGCAAAACAAGGGATGCAACACGAGGAGTTCCCAGGGGGTCACCCATCTTAGTACTACTCTTGCCCAAGCACGCTTAACTTTGGAGTTCTGATGGGATCGGATGCGTTAGTGCTGGTATGATCGCATCCATCATTCCTAGCGCTCTGAATTCTTTTAAGCTTCTTTCCTTCCGCGCTCCGTCCTCAACCTGCCCCCGCTCTATCCCGCCTGTCGCACACGCCGTCTAGTGACGCCTGTCGCGCCTCCATCGCCTAACCTAACGACACCCCGTCCCGAATATCTTTTTTGCAAAAAAATATTGTAAAAAAGCGACATAATTAAGCGGAGTTCCGGCAAAACAAGAGATGCAACACGAGGACTTCCCAGGGGGTCACCCATCTTAGTACTACTCTCGCCCAAGCACGCTTAACTTCGGAGTTCTGATGGGATCCGATGCGTTAGTGCTGGTATGATCGCATACGTCATTCCTAGCGCTCTGAATTCTTTTAAGCTTCTTTCCTTCCGCGCTCCGTCCTCAACCTGCCCCCGCTCTATCCCGCCTGTCGCACACGCCGTCTGGTGACGCCTGTCGCGCCTCCATCGCCTAACCTAACGACACCCCGCCCCGAATATCTTTTTTGCAAAAAAATATTGTAAAAAAGCGACATAATTAAGCGGAGTTCCGGCAAAAGAAGGGATGCAACACGAGGACTTCCCAGGGGGTCACACATCCTAATACAACTCTCGCCCAAGCACGCTTAACTTCGGAGTTCTGATGGAATCCGGTGCGTTAGTGCTGGTATGATCGTATCCGTCATTCCTAGCGCTCTGAATTCTTTTAAGCTTCTTTCCTTCCGCGCTCCGTCCTCAACCTGCCTCCGCTCTATCCCGCCTGTCGCACACGCCGTCTGGTGCCGCCTGTCGCGCCTCCATCGCCTAACCTAACGACACCCCGCCCCGAATATCTTTTTTGCAAAAAAATATTGTAAAAAAGCGACATAATTAAGCGGAGTTCCGGGAAAAGAAGGGATGCAACATGAGGACTTCCCAAGGGGTCACCCATCCTAGTACTACTCTCGCTAAAGCACGCTTAACTTCGGAGTTCTGATGGGATCCGGTGCGTTAGTGCTGGTATGAACGCATCCGTTACTACTAGCGCTCTGAATTCTTTTAAGCTTCTTTCCTTCCGCGCTCCATCCTCAACCTGCCCCCGCTCTATCCCGCCTGTCGCACACGCCGTCTGTTGCCGCCTGTCGCGCCTCCATCGCCTAACCTAACGACACCCCGCCCCGAATATCTTTTTTGCAAAAAAATATTGTAAAAAAGCGACATAATTAAGCGGAGTTCCGGCAAAAGAATGGATGCAACACGAGGACTTCCCAGGGGGTCACCCATCCTAACATACACCGAAAATAGAGAAAATCGTAAATTGTCATTTGTTCGAAAAATAGTAATGCCGATCAAACGAAATGACAGGGCGCCCGTCACCAGGCCCCGCAGGCTGCGTACAGCCAAAATTTGGGGTCAAACGGAGACGGTCGATCAAATCTCCAGAAATCCGTGTGCTAACATAATACCGAAAATCGAGAAAATCGTAAAGTCTCATTTATGCGAAAAGTAGTGATGCCGATCAAACAAAATGATAGCGCGCCTGTCACCGGGCCCCGCGGGCTGCGCACAGCCAAAATTTGGGGCCAAATGGAGACGGTCGATCACATCTCCAAAAATCCGTGGGCTAACATACACCGAAAATCGAGAAAATCGTAAATTGTCATTTGTTCGAAAAATAGTAATGCCGATCAAACGAAATGACAGGGCGCCCGTCACCAGGCCCCGCAGGCTGCGCACAGCCAAAATTTGGGGCCAAACGGAGACGGTCGATCAAATCTCCAGAAATCCGTGTGCTAACATACACCGAAAATCGCGAAAATCGTAAATTCTCATTTATGCGAAAAATAGTGATGCCGATCAAACGAAATGATAGGGCGCCCGTCACCAGGCCCCGCAGGCTGCGCACAGCCAAAATTTGGGGCCGAACGGAGACGGTCGATCACATCTCCAAAAATCCGTGGGCTAACATACACCGAAAATCGAGAAAATCGTAAATTGTCATTTGTTCGAAAAATAGTAATGCCGATCAAATGAAATGACAGGGCGCCCGTCACCAAGCCCCGCAGGCTGCGCATAGCCAAAATTAGGGGCCAAACGGAGACGGTCGATCAAATCTCCAGAAATCCGTGTGCTAACATACACCGAAAATTGAGAAAATCATAAATTCTCATTTATGCAAAAAATAGTGATGCCGATCGAACGAAATGATAGGGCGCCCATCACCAAGCCCCGCAGGCTGCGCATAGCCAAAATTTGGGGCCAAACGGAGACGGTCGATCAAATCTTCAGAAATTCGTGGGCTAACATACACCGAAAATTGAGAAAATCGTAAATTCTCATTTATGCAAAAAATAGTGATGCCGATCGAACGAAATGATAGGGCGCCCGTCACCAGGCCCCGCAGGCTGCGCACAGCCAAAATTTCGGGCCAAACGGAGACGGTCGATCACATCTCCAAAAATCCGTGGGCTAACATACACCGAAAATCGAGAAAATCGTAAATTGTCATTTGTTCGAAAAATAGTAATGCCGATCAAATGAAATGACAGGGCGCCCGTCACCAAGCCCCGCAGGCTGCGCATAGCCAAAATTTGGGGCCAAACGGAGACGGTCGATCAAATCTCCAGAAATCTGTGTGCTAACATACACCGAAAATTGAGAAAATCGTAAATTCTCATTTATGCAAAAAATAGTGATGCCGATCGAACGAAATGATAGGGCGCCCATCACCAAGCCCCGCAGGCTGCGCATAGCCAAAATTTGGGGCCAAACGGAGACGGTCGATCAAATCTTCAGAAATCCGTGGGCTAACATACACCGAAAATCGAGAAAATCATAAATTCTCATTTATGAGAAAAATAGTGATGCCGATCAAACAAAATGATAGGGCGCCCGTCACCAGGCCCCGCGGGCTGCGCACAGCCAAAATTTGGGGCCGAACGGAGGTGGTCGATCAAATCTCCAGAAATCCGTGGGCTAACATACACCGAAAATCGAGAAAATCGTAAATTCTCATTTATGCAAAAAATAGTGATGCCGATCAAACGAAATCCTAGTAGTACTCTCGCCCAAGCACGCTTAACTTCGGAGTTCTGATGGGATCCGGTGCGTTAGTGCTGGTATGATCGCATCCATCAGTCCTAGCGCTCTGAATTCTTTTAAGCTTCTTTCCTTCCGCGCTCCGTCCTCAACCTGCCCCCGCTCTATCCCGCCTGTCGCACACGCCGTCTGGTGCCGCCTGTCGCGCCTCCATCGCCTAACCTAACGACACCCCGCCCCGAATATCTTTTTTGCAAAAAAATATTGTAAAAAAGCAACATAATTAAGCGGAGTTCCGGCAAAAGAAGGGATGCAACACGAGGACTTCCCAGGGGGTCACCCATCCTAGTACTACTCTCGCCCAAGCACGCTTAACTCCGGAGTTCTGATGGGATCCGGTGCGTTAGTGCTGGTATGATCGCATCCGTCACTCCTAGCGCTCTGAATTCTTTTAAGCTTATTTCCTTCCGCGCTCCGTCCTCAACCTGCCCCCGCTCTATCCCGCCTGTCGCACACGCCGTCTGGTGCCGCCTGTCGCACCCTCCATCGCCTAACCTAACGACACCCCGCCCCGAATATCTTTTTTGCAAAAAAATATTGTAAAAAAGCGACATAATTAAGCGGAGTTCCGGCAAAAGAAGGGATGCAACACGTGGACTTCCCAGGGGGTCACCCATCCTAGTACTACTCTCGCCCAAGCACGCTTAACTTCGGAGTTCTGATGGGATCCGGTGCGTTAGTGCTGGTATGATCGCATCCGTCACTCCTAGCGCTCTGAATTCTTTTAAGCTTATTTCCTTCCGCGCTCCGTCCTCAACCTGCCCCCGCTCTATCCCGCCTGTCGCACACGCCGTCTGGTGCCGCCTGTCGCACCTCCATCGCCTAACCTAACGACACCCCGCCCCGAATATCTTTTTTGCAAAAAAATATTGTAAAAAAGCGACATAATTAAGCGGAGTTCCGGCAAAAGAAGGGATGCAACACGAGGACTTCCCAGGGGGTCACCCATCTTAGTACTACTCTCACCCAAGCACGGTTAACTTCGGAGTTCTGATGGGATCCGGTGCGTTAGTGCTGGTATGATCGCATCCGTCACTCCTAGCGCTCTGAATTCTTTTAAGCTTATTTCCTTCCGCGCTCCGTCCTCAACCTGCCCCCGCTCTATCCCGCCTGTCGCACACGCCGTCTGGTGACGCCTGTCGCGCCTCCATCGCCTAACCTAACGACACCCCGCCCCGAATATCTTTTTTGCAAAAAAATATTGTAAAAAAGCGACATAATTAAGCGGAGTTCCGGCAAAAGAAGGGATGCAACACGAGGACTTCCCAGGGGGTCACCCATCCTAGTACTACTCTCGCCCAAGCACGCTTAACTTCGGAGTTCTGATGGGATCCGGTGCGTTAGTGCTGGTATGATCGCATCCGTCACTCCTAGCGCTCTGAATTTTTTTAAGCTTATTTCCTTCCGCGCTCCGTCCTCAACCTGCCCCCGCTCTATCCCGCCTGTCGCACACGCCGTCTGGTGCCGCCTGTCGCGCCTCCATCGCCTAACCTAACGACACTCCGCCCCGAATATCTTTTTTGCAAAAAAATATTGTAAAAAAGCGACATAATTAAGCGAAGTTCCGGCAAAAGAAGGGATGCAACACGAGGACTTCCCAGTGGGTCACCCATCCTAACATACACCGAAAATAGAGAAAATCGTAAATTGTCATTTGTTCGAAAAATAGTAATGCCGATCAAACGAAATGACAGGGCGCCCGTCACCAGGCCCCGCAGGCTGCGCACAGCCAAAATTTGGGGCCAAACGGAGACGGTCGATTAAATCTCCAGAAATCCGTGTGCTAACATAATACCGAAAATCGAGAAAATCGTAAAGTCTCATTTATGCGAAAAATAGTGATGCCGATCAAACGAAATGATAGCGCGCCTGTCACCAGGCCCCGCGGGCTGCTCACAGCCAAAATTTGGGGCCAAATGGAGACGGTCAATCAAATCTCCAGAAATCCGTGGGCTAACATATACCGAAAATTGCAAAAATCGTAAATTCTCATTTATGCAAAAAATAGTGATGCCGATCAAACGAAATGATAGGGCGCCCGTCACCAGGCCCCGCGGGCTGCGCACACCCAAAATTTGGGGCCTAACGGGGGCGGTCGATCAAATCTCCAGAAATCCGTGTGCTAACATTCGCCGAAAACCGAGAAAATCGTAAATTGTCATTTATTCGAAAAATAGTGATGTCAATCAAACGAAATGATAGAGCGCCCGTCACCAGGCTCCACGGGCTGCGCACAGCCAAAATTTGGGGCCGAACGGAGGCGGTCGATCAAATATCAAGAAATCCCTGGGCTAACACGCACTGAAAAGTTTGAAAGTTAGCAACATAGGCGCACTATGCTAGTGTCGACAGACCGGCCGACATCGGATGTCACATGCTAACCTATGTCGAGACCCAACGCCCATCGATGAATGCCCAGCGATAGAAAATTTAAACTAGAACACCTATGCTTATGCTTATGATATAAATAAAATCCTAGAGATTAGTGGTGGTAGTGCTGGCCTACCATGGTCGCTTGCCATGGTGGTGTCGGTTGTGGTGGGTCGTTAGGACCAGTTTTTAAATTAAAATTGTCAACCATATTGGGAAATATGTTGAAATGAGTGCGATAGAGGCGAATTTTAGAAAAATGGCTCGGCCAAACCGCCTTTCGTCAGTTTGTCGAGATAGATCTCGAAAAAATACACAAAATGAAAAAAAAAATCGCGTAAAACGGATAATCCAGCCCAAAGTTATGATCATTTATATAATATGCCTCTAATAAACTATTTTTCCGTCGATTATATTACAGTTTTAACAACATTATGTAAGATCTCATCAAAAGACTTGCATCTCGGCAGTTCTTATTTTGTTAATAAAGAGCTAACACACACCAAAAATCGCAAAAATCGTAAATTCTCATTTATGCAAAAAATAGTGATGCCGATCAAACGAAATGATAGGACTATCTAAATTCTGATCTCTTTCAGTACTATACTGATTCTTTAGTGATTACCGTAATGAATTGCTTTAAAACCGAAGTGGGGCTTATATATAATAGAAACAATAAATCGCATTCAGGGAATGCGACTTATAAGTCGCATTTCGTGAATGCGATTTATAAGTCGCATTTTGCCTTGCGACGCGCCGACTTGCCGCTTGTCCGATCTTTCCCCGTGCCTTTTTCTAGCATGTATGTATTTCAAATACTCTTAACCAACACGTGAATAGGCCATCTATAAGCTAGAAATTTACGGGGTGTAACAGCAGATCAAACGAAATGATAGGGCGCCCGTCAGCAGGCCCCGCAGGCTGCGCACGGCCAAACATTTGGGGAAAAACGGAGACGGTCGATCAAATCTCCAGAAATCCGTGGGCTAACTTTCACCGAAAATTGAGAAAACGGTAAATTGTCATTTATTCAAAAAATAGTGATGCCGATCAAACGAAATGATAGGGAGCTCGTCACCAGGCCCCGCAGGCTGCGCACAGCCAAAATTTGGGGCCGAACGGAGACGGTCGATTGAATCTCGAAAAATCCGTGGGCTAACTTTCACCGAAAACCGAGAAAACGGTAAATTGTCATTTATTCAAAAAATAGTGATGCCGATCAAACGAAATGATAGGGAGCCCGTCACCAGGCCCCGCAGGCTGCGCACAGCCAAAATTTGGGGCCGAACGGAGACGGTCGATCAAATCTCCAGAAATCCGTGGGCTAAAATACACCGAAAATCACGAAAATCATAAATTGTCATTTATTCGAAAAATAGTGATGCCGATCAAACAAAATGATAGGGCGCCCTTCACCAGGCCCCGCGGGCTGCGCACATCCAAAATTTGGGGCCGAACGGAGGCGGTCGATCAAATCTCCAGAAATCCGTGGGCTAACATATACCGAAAATTGTAAAAATCGTAAATTCTCATTTATGCAAAAAATAGTGATGCCGATCAAACGAAATGATAGGGCGCCCGTCGCCAGGCCCCGCGGGCTGCGCACAGCCAAAATTTGGGGCCGAACGGGGGCGGTCGATCAAATCTCCAGAAATCCGTGTTCTAACATTCGCCGAAAACCGAGAAAATCGTAAATTGTCATTTATTCGAAAAATAGTGATGCCAATCAAACGAAATGATAGAGCGCCCGTCACCAGGCCCCGCGGGCTGCGCACAGCCAAAATTTGGGGCCGAACGGAGGCGGTCGATTGAATCTCGAAAAATCCGTGGGCTAACATACACCGAAAATTGAGAAAATCGTAAATTCTCATTTATGCAAAAAATAGTGATGCCGATCAAATGAAATGATAGGGCGCCCGTGACCAGGCCCCGCAGGCTGCGCACAGCCAAAATTTCGGGCCAAACGGAGACGGTCGATCAAATCTCCAGAAATCCGTGTGCTAACATACACCGAAAATCGAGAAAATCGTAAATTCTCATTTATGCGAAAAATAGTGATGCCGATCAAACAAAATGATAGCGCGCCTGTCACTAGGCCCCGCGGGCTGCGCACATCAAAAATTTGGGGCCGAACGGAGCCGGTCGATCAAATCTCTAGAAATCCGTGGGCTAACATACACCGAAAATCGCGAAAATCGTAAATTCTCATTTATGCGAAAAATAGTGATGCCGATCAAACGAAATGATAGGGCGCCCGTCACCAGGCCCCGCAGGCTACGCACAGCCTAAATTTGGGGCCGAACGGAGGCGGTCGATTGAATCTCGAAAAATCCGTGTGCTAACATACACCGAAAATCGAGAAAATCGTAAATTCTCATTTATGCGAAAAATAGTGATGCCGATCAAACAAAATGATAGCGCGCCTGTCACTAGGCCCCGCGGGCTGCGCACATCAAAAATTTGGGGCCGAACGGAGCCGGTCGATCAAATCTCTAGAAATCCGTGGGCTAACATACACCGAAAATCGCGAAAATCGTAAATTCTCATTTATGCGAAAAATAGTGATGCCGATCAAACGAAATGATAGGGCGCCCGTCACCAGGCCCCGCAGGCTGCGTACAGCTAAAATTTGGGGCCGAACGGAGGCGGTCGATTGAATCTCGAAAAATCTGTGGGCTAACATACACCGAAAATTGAGAAAATCGTAAATTCTCATTTATGCAAAAAATAGTGATGCCGATCGAACGAAATGATAGGGCGCCCGTCACCAGGCCCCGCAGGCTGCGCACAGCCAAAATTTCGGGCCAAACGGAGACGGTCGATCACATCTCCAAAAATCCGTGGGCTAACATACACCGAAAATCGAGAAAATCGTAAATTGTCATTTGTGCAAAAAATAGTGATGCCGATCAAACGAAATGATAGGGCGCCCGTCACCAGGCCCCGCAGGCTGCGCACAGCCAAAATTTCGGGCCAAACGGAGACGGTCGATCACATCTCCAAAAATCCGTGGGCTAACATACACCAAAAATCGAGAAAATCGTAAATTGTCATTTGTTCGAAAAATAGTAATGCCGATCAAACGAAATGACAGGACTACTCTCGCCCAAGCACGCTTAACTTCGGAGTTCTGATGGGATCCGGTGCGTTAGTGCTGGTATGATCGCATCCGTCATTCCTAGCGCTCTGAATTGTTTTAAGCTTCTTTCCTTCCGCGGTCCGTCCTCAACCTTCCCCCGCTCTATCCCGCCTGTCGCACACGCCGTCTGGTGCCGCCTGTCGCGCCTCCATCGCCTAACCTAACGACACCCCGCCCCGAATATCTTTTTTGCAAAAAAATATTGTAAAAAAGCAACATAATTAAGCGGAGTTCCGGCAAAAAAAGGGATGCAACACGAGGACTTCCCAGGGGGTCACCCATCCTAGTACTACTCTCGCCCAAGCACGCTTAACTTCAGAGTTCTGATGGGATCCGATGCATTAGTGTTGGTATGATCGCATTCGTCACACCTAGCGCTCTGAATTCTTTTAAGCTTCTTTCCTTCCGCGCTCCGTCCTCAACCTGCCCCCGCTCTATCCCGCCTGTCGCACACGCCGTCTGGTGCCGCCTGTCGCGCCTCCATCGCCTAACCTAACGACACCCCGCCCCGAATATCTTTTTTGCAAAAAAATATTGTAAAAAAGTGACATAATTAAGCGGAGTTCGGGCAAAAGAAGGGATGCAACACGAGGACTTCCTAGGGGGTCACCCAGCCTAGTACTACTCTCGCCCAAGCACGCTTAACTTCGGAGTTCTGATGGGATCCGGTGCGTTAGTGCTGGTATGATCGCATCCGTCATTCATAGCGCTCTGAATTCTTTTAAGCTTTTTTCCTTCCACGCTCCGTCCTCAACCTGCCCCCGCTCTATCCCGCCTGTCGCACACGCCGTCTGGTGACGCCTGTCGCGCCTCCATCGCCTAACCTAACGACACCCCGCCCCGAATATCTTTTTTGCAAAAAAATATTGTAAAAAAGCGACATAATTAAGCGGCGTTCCGGCAAAAGAAGGGATGTAACACGAGGACTTCCCAGGGGGTCACCCATCCTAGTACTACTCTCGCCCAAGCACGCTTAACTTCGGAGTTCTGATGGGATCCGGTGCGTTAGTGCTGGTATGATCGCATCCGTCATTCTTAGCGCTCTGAATTCTTTTAAGATTCTTTACTTCCGCGCTCCGTCCTCAACCTGCCCCCGCTCTATCCCGCCTGTCGCACACGCCGTCTGTTGCCGCCTGTCGCGCCTCCATTGCCTAACCTAACGACACCCCGCCCCGAATATCTTTTTTGCAAAAAAATATTGTAAAAAAGCGACATAATTAAGCAAAGTTCCGGCAAAAGAATGGATGCAACACGAGGACTTCCCAGGGGGTCACACATCCTAACATACACCGAAAATTGCAAAAATCGTAAATTGTCATTTGTTCGAAAAATAGTAATGCCGATCAAGCGAAATGACAGGGCGCCCGTCACCAGGCCCCGCAGGCTGCGCACAGCCAAAATTTGGGGCCAAACGGAGACGGTCGATCAAATCTCCAGAAATCCGTGTGCTAACATAATACCGAAAATCGAGAAAATCGTAAAGTCTCATTTATGCGAAAAATAGTGATGCCGATCAAACGAAATGATAGCGCGCCTGTCCCCAGGCCCCGCGGGCTGCGCACCGCCAAAATTTGGGGCCAAATGGAGACGGTCGATCAAATCTCCAGAAATCCGTGGGCTAACATATACCGAAAATTGCAAAAATCGTAAATTCTCATTTATGCAAAAAATAGGATGCCGATCAAACGAAATGATAGGGCGCCCGTCACCAGGCCCCGCGGGCTTCGCACACCCAAAATTTGGGGCCGAACGGGGGCGGTCGATCAAATCTCCAGAAATCCGTGTGCTAACATTCGCCGAAAACCGAGAAAATCATAAATTGTCATTTATTCGAAAAATAGTGATGCCAATCAAACGAAATGATAGAGCGCCCGTCACCAGGCCCCGCGGGCTGCGCACAGCCAAAATTTGGGGCCGAACGGAGGCGGTCGATCAAATATCCAGAAATCCCTGGGCTAACACGCACTGAAAAGTTTGAAAGTTAGCAACATTGGCGCACTATGCTAGTGTCGACAGACCGGACGACATCGGATGTCACATGCTAACCTATGTCGAGACCCAACGCCCATCGATGAATGTCCAGCGATAGAAAATTTAAACTAGAACACTTATGCTTATGCTTATGATATAAATAAAATCCTAGAGATTAGTGGTGGTAGTGCTGGCCTACCATGGTCGCTTGCCATGGTGGTGTCGGTTGTGGTGGGTCGTTAGGACCAGTTTTTAAATTAAAATTGTCAACCATATTGGGAAATATGTTGAAATGAGTGCGATAGAGGCGTATTTTAGAAAAATGGCTCGGCCAAACCGCCTTTCGGCCGTTTGTCGAGATAGATCTCGAAAAAATACACAAAATGAAAAAAAAAATCGCGTAAAATGGATAATCCAGCCCAAAGTTATGATCATTTATATAATATGCCTCTAATAAACTATTTTTCCGTCGATTATATTACAGTTTTAACAACATTATGTAAGATCTCATCAAAAGACTTGCATCTCGGCAGTTCTTATTTTGTTAATAAAGAGCTAACACACACCAAAAATCGCGAAAATCGTAAATTCTCATTTATGCAAAAAATAGTGATGCCGATCAAACGAAATGATAGGACTATCTAAATTCTGATTTCTTATTCTGATCTCTTTCTGTACTATACTGATTCTTTAGTGATTACCGTAATGAATTGATTTAAAACCGAAGTGGGGCTTATATATAATAGAAACAATAAATCGCATTCAGGGAATGCGACTTATAAGTCGCATTTTAGAAATGCGATTTATAAGTAGCATTTCGTGAATGCGATTTATAAGTCGCATTCCTGGAATACGTTTTATAAGTCGCATTTTGCCTTGCGACGCGCCGACTTGCCGCTTGTCCGATCTTTCCCCGTGCCTTTTTCTAGCATGTATGTATTTCAAATACTCTTAACCAACACGTGAATAGGCCATCTATAAGCTAGAAATTTACGGGGTGTAACAGCAGATCAAACGAAATGATAGGGCGCCCGTCAGCAGGCCCCGCAGGCTGCGCACAGCCAAACATTTGGGGAAAAACGGAGACGGTCGATAAAATCTCCAGAAATCCGTGGGCTAACTTTCACCGAAAATTGAGAAAACGGTAAATTGTCATTTATTCAAAAAATAGTGATGCCGATCAAACGAAATGATAGGGAGCCCGTCACCAGGCCCCGCAGGTTGCGCACAGCCAAAATTTGGGGCCGAACGGAGACGGTCGATTGAATCTCGAAAAATCCGTGGGCTAACTTTCACCGAAAACCGAGAAAACGGTAAATTGTCATTTATTCAAAAAATAGTGATGCCGATCAAACGAAATGATAGGGAGCCCGTCACCAGGCCCCGCAGGCTGCGCACAGCCAAAATTTGGGGCCGAACGGAGACGGTCGATCAAATCTCCAGAAATCCGTGGGCTAAAATACACCAAAAATCGCGAAAATCATAAATTGTCATTTATTCGAAAAATAGTGATGCCGATCAAACGAAATGATAGGGCGCCCTTCACCAGGCCCCGCGGGCTGCGCACATCCAAAATTTGGGCCGAACGGAGGCGGTCGATCAAATCTCCAGAAATCCGTGGGCTAACATATACCGAAAATTGCAAAAATCGTAAATTCTCATTTATGCAAAAAATAGTGATGCCGATCAAACGAAATGATAGGGCGCCCGTCACCAGGCCCCGCGGGCTGCGCACAGCCAAAATTTGGGGCCGAACGGGGGCGGTCGATCAAATCTCCAGAAATCCGTGTGCTAACATTCGCCGAAAACCGAGAAAATCGTAAATTATCATTTATTCGAAAAATAGTGATGCCAATCAAATAAAATGATAGAGCGCCCGTCACCAGGCCCCGCGGGCTGCGCACAACCAATATTTGGGGCCGAATGGAGGCGGTCGATCAAATATCCAGAAATCACTAGCTAACACGCACCGAAAATCGAGAAAATCGTAAATTCTCATTTATGCGAAAAATAGTGATGCCGATCAAACGAAATGATAGCGCTCCTGTCACCAGGCCCCGCGGGTTGCGCACATCAAAAATTTGGGGCCGAACGGAGCCGGTCGATCAAATCTCTAGAAATCCGTAGGCTAACATACACCGAAAATCGCGAAAATCGTAAATTCTCATTTATGCGAAAAATAGTGATGCCGATCAAACGAAATGATAGGGCGCCCGTCACCAGGCCCCGCAGTCTGCGCACAGCCAAAATTTGGAGCCGAACGGAGGCGGTCGATTGAATCTCGAAAAATCCGTGGGCTAACATACACCGAAAATTGAGAAAATCGTAAATTCTCATTTATGCAAAAAATAGTGATGCCGATCAAACGAAATGATAGGGCGCCCGTCACAAGGCCCCGCGGGCTGCGCACATCCAAAATTTGGGGCCGAACGGAGGCGGTCGATCAAATCTCCAGAAATCTGTGGGCTAACATATACCGAAAATTGCAAAAATCATAAAGTCTCATTTATGCAAAAAATAGTGATGCCGATCAAACGAAATGATAGGGCGCCCGTCACCAGGCCCCGCGGGCTGCGCACAGCCAAAATTTAGGGCCGAACGGAGGCGGTCGATCAAATATCCAGAAATCCCTGGGCTAACACGCACTGAAAAGTTTGAAAGTTAGCAACATAGGCGCACTATGCTAGTGTCGACAGACCGGCCGACATCGGATGTCACATGCTAACCTATGTCGAGACCCAACGCCCATCGATGAATGCCCAGCGATAGAAAATTTAAACTAGAACACCTATGCTTATGCTTATGATATAAATAAAATCCTAGAGATTAGTGGTGGTAGTGCTGGCCTACCATGGTTGCTTGCCATGGTGGTGTCGGTTGTGGTGTGTCGTGAGGACCAGTTTTTAAATTAAAATTATCAACCATATTGGGAAATATGTTGAAATGAGTGCGATAGAGGCGTATTTTAGAAAAATGGCTCTTCCAAACCGCCTTTCGGCCATTTGTCGAGATAGATCTTGAAAAAATACACAAAATGAAAAAAAAAATCGCGTAAAACGGATAATCCAGCCCAAAGTTATGATCATTTATATAATATGCCTCTAATAAACTATTTTTCCGTCGATTATATTACAGTTTTAACAACATTATGTAAGATCTCATCAAAAGACTTGCATCTCGGCAGTTCTTATTTTGTTAATAAAGAGCTAACACACACCAAAAATCGCGAAAATCGTAAATTCTCATTTATGCAAAAAATAGTGATGCCGATCAAACGAAATGATAGGACTATCTAAATTCTGATTTCTTATTCTGATCTCTTTCTGTACTATACTGATTCTTTAGTGATTACCGTAATGAATTGATTTAAAACCGAAGTGGGGCTTATATATAATAGAAACAATAAATCGCATTCAGGGAATGCGACTTATAAGTCGCATTTTAGAAATGCGATTTATAAGTAGCATTTCGTGAATGCGATTTATAAGTCGCATTCCTGGAATACGTTTTATAAGTCGCATTTTGCCTTGCGACGCGCCGACTTGCCGCTTGTCCGATCTTTCCCCGTGCCTTTTTCTAGCATGTATGTATTTCAAATACTCTTAACCAACACGTGAATAGGCCATCTATAAGCTAGAAATTTACGGGGTGTAACAGCATATCAAACGAAATGATAGGGCGCCCGTCAGCAGGCCCCACAGGCTGCGCACAGCCAAACATTTGGGGAAAAACGGAGACGGTCGATAAAATCTCCAGAAATCCGTGGGCTAACTTTCACCGAAAATTGAGAAAACGGTAAATTGTCATTTATTCAAAAAATAGTGATGCCGATCAAACGAAATGATAGGGAGCCCGTCACCAGGCCCCGCAGGCTGCGCACAGCCAAAATTTGGGGCCGAACGGAGACGGTCGATTGAATCTCGAAAAATCCGTGGGCTAACTTTCACCGAAAACCGAGAAAACGGTAAATTGTCATTTATTCCAAAAATAGTGATGCCGATCAAACGAAATGATAGGGAGCCCGTCACCAGGCCCCGCAGGCTGCGCACAGCCAAAATTTGGGGCCGAACGGAGACGGTCGATCAAATCTCCAGAAATCCGTGGGCTAAAATACACCGAAAATCGCGAAAATCATAAATTGTCATTTATTCGAAAAATAGTGATGCCGATCAAACGAAATGATAGGGCGCCCTTCACCAGGCCCCGCGGGCTGCGCACATCCAAAATTTGGGGCCGAACGGAGGTGGTCGATCAAATCTCCAGAAATCCGTGGGCTAACATATACCGAAAATTGCAAAAATCGTAAATTCTCATTTATGCAAAAAATAGTGATGCCGATCAAACGAAATGATAGGGCGCCCGTCACCAGGCCCCGCGGGCTGCGCACAGCCAAAATTTGGGGCCG
The DNA here is from genome assembly GCA_035772735.1 of Datura wrightii. NCBI lineage: Eukaryota > Viridiplantae > Streptophyta > Magnoliopsida > Solanales > Solanaceae > Datura > Datura wrightii. The sequence goes on from JASDFA010000003.1 coordinate 169,007,767, forward strand.
AACGGGGGCGGTCGATCAAATCTCCAGAAATCCGTGTGCTAACATTCGCCGAAAACCGAAAAAATCGTAAATTGTCATTTATTCGAAAAATAGTGATGCCAATCAAACGAAATGATAGAGCGCCCGTCACCAGGCCCCGCGGGCTGCGCAGAGCCAAAATTTGGGGCCGAACGGAGGCGGTCGATCAAATATCCAGAAATCACTGGGCTAACACGCACCGAAAATCGAGAAAATCGTAAATTCTCATTTATGCGAAAAATAGTGATGCCGATCAAACGAAATGATAGCGCGCCTGTCACCAGGCCCCGCGGGCTGCGCACATCAAAAATTTGGGGCCGAACGGAGCCGGTCGATCAAATCTCTAGAAATCCGTGGGCTAACATACACCGAAAATCGCGAAAATCGTAAATTCTCATTTATGCGAAAAATAGTGATGCCGATCAAACGAAATGATAGGGCGCCCATCACCAGGCCCCGCAGGCTGCGCACAGCCAAAATTTGGGGCCGAACGGAGGCGGTCGATTGAATCTCGAAAAATCCATGGGCTAACATACACCGAAAATTGAGAAAATCGTAAATTCTCATTTATGTAAAAAATAGTGATGCCGATCAAACGAAATGATAGGGCGCCCGTCACCAGGCCCCGCAGGCTGCGCACAGTTAAAATTTCGGGCCAAACGGAGACGGTCGATCACATCTCCAAAAATCCGTGGGCTAACATACACCGAAAATCGAGAAAATCGTAAATTGTCATTTGTTCGAAAAATAGTAATGCCGATCAAATGAAATGATAGGGCGCCCGTCACCAAGCCCCGCAGGCTGCGTATAGCCAAAATTTGGGGCCAAACGGAGACGGTCGATCAAATCTCCAGAAATCTGTGTGCTAACATACACCGAAAATTGAGAAAATCGTAAATTCTCATTTATTCGAAAAATAGTGATGCCGATCAAACAAAATGATAGCGCGTCTGTCACTAGGCCCCGCGGGCTGCGCACATCAAAAATTTGGGGCCGAACGGAGCCGGTCGATCAAATCTCTAGAAATCCGTGGACTAACATACACCGAAAATCGTAAAAATCGTAAATTCTCATTTATGCGAAAAATAGTGATGCCGATCAAACGAAATGATAGGGCGCCTGTCACCAGGCCCCGCAGGCTGCGCACAGCCAAAATTTGGGGCCGAACGGAGGCGGTCGATTGAATCTCGAAAAATCCGTGGGCTAACATACACCGAAAATTGAGAAAATCGTAAATTCTCATTTATGCAAAAAATAGTGATGCCGATCGAACGAAATGATAGGGCGCCCGTCACCAGGCCCCGCAGGCTGCGCACAGCCAAAATTTCGGGCCAAACGGAGACGGTCGATCACATCTCCAAAAATCCGTGGGCTAACATACACCGAAAATTGAGAAAATCGTAAATTGTCATTTGTTCAAAAAATAGTAATGCCGATCAAATGAAATGATAGGGCGCCCGTCACCAAGCCCCGCAGGCTGCGCATAGCCAAAATTTGGGGCCAAACGGAGACGGTCGATCAAATCTCCAGAAATCTGTGTGCTAACATACACCGAAAATTGAGAAAATCGTAAATTCTCATTTATGCAAAAAATAGTGATGCCGATCGAACGAAATGATAGGGCGCCCGTCACCAGGCCCCGCGGGCTGCGCACACCCAAAATTTGGGGCCAAACAGAGCCGGTCGATCAAATCTTCAGAAATCCGTGGGCTAACATACACCGAAAATCGAAAAAATCATAAATTCTCATTTATGAGAAAAATAGTGATGCCGATCAAACAAAATGATAGGGCGCCCGTCACCAGGCCCCGCGGGCTGCGCACAGCCAAAATTTGGGGCCGAACGGAGGTGGTCGATCAAATCTCCAGAAATCCGTGGGCTAACATACACCGAAAATCGAGAAAATCGTAAATTCTCATTTATGCAAAAAATAGTGATGCCGATCAAATGAAATCCTAGTACTACTCTCGCCCAAGCACGCTTAACTTCGGAGTTCTGATGGGATCCGGTGCGTTAGTGCTGGTATGATCGCATCCGTCATTCCTAGCGCTCTGAATTCTTTTAAGCTTCTTTCCTTCCGCGCTCCGTCCTCAACCTGCCCCCGCTCTATCCCGCCTGTCGCACACGCCGTCTGGTGCCGCCTGTCGCGCCTACATCGCCTAACCTAACGACACCCCGCCCCGAATATCTTTTTTGTAAAAAAATATTGTAAAAAAGCAACATAATTAAGCGGAGTTCCGGCAAAAGAAGGGATGCAACACGAGGACTTCCAGGGGGTCACCCATCCTAGTACTACTCTCGCCCAAGCACGCTTAACTTTGGAGTTCTGATGGGATCCGGTGCGTTAGTGCTGCTATGATCGCATCCGTCATTCCTAGCGCTCTGAATTCTTTTAAGCTTCTTTCCTTCCGCGCTCCGTCCTCAACCTGCCCCCGCTCTATCCCGCCTGTCGCACACGCCGTCTGGTGCCGCCTGTCGCGCCTCCATCGCCTAACCTAACGACACCCCGCCCCGAATATCTTTTTTGCAAAAAAATATTGTAAAAAAGCAACATAATTAAGCGGAGTTCCGGCAAAAGAAGGGATGCAACACGAGGACTTCCCAGGGGGTCACCCATCCTAGTACTACTCTCGCCCAAGCACGCTTAACTTCGGAGTTCTGATGGGATCCGGTGTGTTAGTGCTGGTATGATCGCATCCGTCACTCCTAGCGCTCTGAATTCTTTTAAGCTTATTTCCTTCCGCGCTCCGTCCTCAACCTGCCCCCGCTCTATCCCGCCTGTCGCACACGCCGTCTGGTGCCGCCTGTCGCGCCTCCATCGCCTAACCTAACGACACCCCGCCCCGAATATCTTTTTTGCAAAAAAAATATTGTAAAAAAGCGACATAATTAAGCGGAGTTCCGGCTCATAGCATTCTGTTGAAGAGCACGAATATCGTACTCTAACTGGTACTGCTTCGCAAAATTAGACTGAGTGTACAGTCTCTCCAAATGATCCCAGATTTCTTTTGTTGTGTCATATTTAGCCAATTGCATACCAATTGACTGAGCTACGGAATTGTTAATCCAAGTGATAACCTTGGAGTTAGCAGTTTTTCATAAATCCACCGACAATACAAAATTCGCGGCCTTCTCATCCTTAGGTTTGGATTTAACCCCAGTGACATAGCCCCACATATTCTTGCCACGAAGAAAATTCTTCATGACATAACTCCAATACGCATAATTTTTGCCATCTAATTGAGTGTTAATGGATTGGAGAGAATCATCCTTTCCAGCCATATTGACTGATGCCCATTTGGGGGCGCTGCATTACTTGCCTGTAGGTACTCATAGACGAGGAGCCGATCCCTCGTGATTCCAGCCAGCCCACAGAGTCATCAGCTCCTGTCATCCGGAGATAGATAACTAGAGGTTTATTTCTCCTCTTTTGTTGTACCTTATGGGTAGGCCAGGGCCCTGTCCCGACCATTTTATCAGTATTCTTAGAGGCTTGCAGATTGTATATTCCCTGTGGTTAGCTATACCGGTGTGTGAGGCCATGTGTATGTTTTAGTTTGTTTATGATGGCCGTGTGGGGCCTTATTCAGTTGGTAGTGGTGATCTTGTTGGTCACGTAGCAGTTTAACACTTGTTTTTTTGATTCAGAAATAACTAGACGTATGGTGGCCTTGTCGGCCCGCATAGGTTCCCTATTGATTTAGTTATTCTAGGAAGCTGTTGTTTTCTTACAGGTGGCTATAGTCCTAGTCGGTCGGAGGCTGTATTTACAGTCGTTATATAGCCCATCTCTTTCTTGAATCTAGAGTAGAGCCAGCCTGGCACCAGAAGTGCTCAGACTCAGCTAGTCCAGCAGTCCAGGTCCTAGTAGGGCACCAGGTGCTAGTCATGCCTCCCAAGGCGGGGCATGACACTCCCTGGCAATGATGCCACTTTTTGATAACGCTAAAACCATACCTCCTACCGAAGTATGAAGTGGACGTTTTCAATAAAGAACCCAACAAAGAGGTTGGGGTCGAACCCATAGTGAATAGGGAAGAGCTAGACTAAAGCCGGTAAGTGAACTTCTTAGGTAGTTACTCCGAATTGGGTTTTTTTGAAAGAAAACAACAATTAAAATCATACTTAATATTATGGGTGAAATCAATATTTAAAGATAACTAGGATTTTGTGTTCCCCATGGGTTCATAACTGCTTTGGGTATACATACGTGATCATCGCCAATGCTTACTTGTAGAACTGATAACTAAGATTCATTCAAACAGCCGACTAGTCCCTATTGAATGACTATACTCAATCACCTGACCAGGTCTCATGAGCAATTACAATTTAACTGTTATGAATATGTCCCAAATTTAACTATCCTGCGACCACAACTCACGTTAATACAATGATCATCAAGATCTAGACTTTATTGTAATTCTTTTTCCTAATCTCTACCTTTTAGACCTAAGAAAGTAAAGAATTTGAGCAAGTCCTAATGTTGTAAACCATTAAGAAACATTTAAGCATGAAGAGAATACAATACAAGTGTTTTGCATTGGTTTTGAATCACTTTTATGTAACCCTAGCTTGTTGATCCACCATGGTTCCCACAACCCTAGCTATGGAGGTTTTAGCATCTTATAGTTGCAAGATTGTGATTTGATTTCATAATTAAATACATAAATCAATACTTACAATCGTAGATGAGAGAAAAACTTTGTTGATTAAATCTAGAATTTATCAAGAACAATTCACAATATCAAGAAGAAAATCAAGAAAAGGTTGATCACAAGTTAACCAACTCAATTCTATCTTCGCTCATTGCATCTCTCTTCTCTCTTTTATTCTTAATGAAAATAAAACATAAAATGTATTTATATAGACATAAAAGTCCTTTTCCTAAGATAATAAGGTAAACTTCCATATCTGTTGCCGCTCGGGCCACAATCAGACCTATGACCCGTGACAGGCTTGTACGGGTCGTACCTGCCATCTGTAGGTCTATTGATTGCTGAAATCCAGCTAAGTGTTGGTGCTTTAGTACTACTCGTACCATTTTCCTACGAGTCATACTGAGCTTGTGTGATTTAAATCTGAAGACTCTAAATTATTTTGAAGTTTGTCACAAGTGCCTTGGTACGACTCATACCTTTCCATTACGACTCGTACAACGATCATACAGCCCGTACTGTGATTCGTGGGTTGCATATTGCTTAGCTCATCCTTCTGAACATTTCCATGAGTCTTGGTACGATTTGTACCATCAGTGTACAACTCATACTGAGACTGTCTGTTGGCTCATTTTCTGCTCTTTTAAGCTTCTTTTGCACAATCTTGTTCCAACACCTAAGTTTACCTGAAAACACAAGAAAAGTACCTCATATCCATATAAATACACCTAAGTCCATGCTATTTTATTTAGTTTTGAGCATCAAAAGTGCTGTAAATCCACAACACATCAGTGTCCCATGTGGATAAAGGGAAAAAGGAGTTGGTGAAGGATGTGCATCGACTCGCAAGGTTAAGAGTTAGGTTGGTTGACTCGACCAATAGCGGTGTTGTGGTTCAGAACGGATCATAATCGTCCTTGGTGACTAATGTAAAAGCTAAACAAGATGAGGACCCGATTGTGGTAAAGTTAAAGGAAGCCGTTCAGAATCAGAAAGTAGAGGTCTTCTCCAAAGAGGGAGATGGTGTGCTTCGACACCGGGGTCGCCTATGTGTCCCAGATGTTGATGATTTGAGGAGCTGGATGTTGCACGAGGCTCGTGGATCCAGGTATTCTATCCATCCAGGTGCCACCAATATGTACCTTGACTTGCGAGAAATCTATTTGGTGGAATGACATGAAGAAGGATATCGCATAATTCGTAGCAAGGTGTCTGAACTGTCAGCAAGTAAAAGTTGAGCATCAGAGACCAGGAGGCGTGCTGCAGGATATTAGCATTCCTACTTGTAGGTGGAAAGAAATTAATATGGACTTCATCACAGGTTTACCTCGTACTCGTCGACAATATGACTCCATTTGTGTTGTGGTAGAAAAATTGACTAAGGCCGCTCATTTTCCACCGGTCAAAACCACAAATTCGACAGAGGATTATGCCAAATTATATATTCGAGAGCTAGTCCAATTGCATGGAGTGCCCTCATCCATCATTTCAGATAGAGGTACTCAATTTACCTCTCAGTTTTGGAAGTCGTTTCAAACAGGATTGGGTACACAGATTAAGCTCAGATAGCATTTCACTCGCAAACGGATGGTCAAGCGGAGCAAAAAATCCAGACCCTCGAGGACATGTTGAGAGCATGCGTGATTGACTTCAGAGGTAGCTGGGATGAGCATTTGCCACTTATCAAATTTGCATACAATAACAACTATCATTCCAGTATCCAAATGGAACCGTTTGAGGCTCTCTATGGGTGGAGGTGTAGGTCGCCCATTGCATGGTTTGAGGTTGGTGAAGCGGCAATGATAGGACCTGATTCGGTTTACGAGGCTATGGAGAAGGTTCAGTTGATAAGGGACAGGTTGAAAACTGCCCAGAGTCGCCAAAAGTCCTATGCCAATGTGAAAAGGAGAAAATTAGAATTTGAGGTCGACGATTGGGTACTTCTGAAGGTGTCTCACTTGAAGGGAGTGATGAGGTTCAGAAAGAAGGGGAAGCTTATTCCCCGCTATGTCGGCCCATATAGGATAGTGAGACGTGTCGGCAAGGTGGCTTATGAGTTGGAGTTGTCTTCAGAATTAGCTTCTGTGCATCCTGTATTCCATGTGTCTCTCTTGAAGAAGTGTCTGGGTGATCCAGCTCTAGTTGTCCCGGTGGACAGTGTTGGTGTGAAAGACAACCTCAGTTATGAGGAGGTTCTGGTCAAAATACTGGATCGTCAGGTTCGAAAGCTAAGGAACAAGGAAGTAGCTTCAGTTAAAGTATTATGGAGAAATCAGCATGTTGAGGGAGTTACATGGGAAGCCAAAGAGGATATGATGGCTAGATACCCACAGTTGTTCTCTACCGGCTCTGTTCCAGCTTGAGGTATCAGTTTTGACCTAAAAATCTATCTAGTTTTCATGTTTAGTTCATGTGCCCAAGTTTATTTTATTTATATGGATGTGTGTATGGTTTGTGAAATCAGTTTAGGAAATTAGTTCAGTTATATAGTTTGAAACGGAGATAATCATTTCATTAGTTTTTGGTTTAAATGATCAGTATTTGAATATGATAATTGCATTTGTTTGCTTTTCTATATGATTTCCAACATTCGAGGATGAATGTTCCCAAGGGGGATTTATTGTTGCCCCGGAAGCCCAAAGAACGGACCCCGGAGTTGAAACAGAGAAAAAGTTGAAATTTGGCATCAGAATAAAAAGAGTCGTAAGGAGACTCGTGAGAACAGCCCACTAGTGGTGATGTGACTCATGGGGAGGCCCAGGAATTTAATGAGAAAATTGAGAAGTGAGACCCCACGGGCATGACCATGACTCGTGGTTAGGTCCCACGAGTGACCTAGGTCAGACGTGAAATGGGTGAGAAGGAAAAAAGAAGGAGGAAGGGTAGTGTACTCGACGGAAGGACTCCACGAGTCATGGTCAGTCCCCACGATTTGTGGAGAGGGTCATGGTCAGCTAGTTAGAGAATTAATTGGTATGGGGACAGTGTACATAACTGGTGGTGACCACGAGTCGTGGTCACCAGTAACAGATCATGATGTTGCCCGTGACAAGCCTAGTTAATTAGATGAGCAGTGTACTTCACGGACGACTCCACGAGTCGTGGTCCTGGGTAACGAGTCGTTAGGTCCCTCATTGGAACCACTTGGCAATTATTTTCTGTGAATTTAGTAAGGGATTTTCCGTAATTTCTAAGTTTCTAAGGCCTAAACTAAGTCGTTTTGGGTTATGAATAGTGATTTTTAAAGGGGTTAAGTTCATTTTAGGCCTTATTCATTCATGCATGCAAGGTAAAAGACTAGAGAGAGTGATCAAGCCTAGCATTCATCAATTTCTCTTCAATTTCCTATTAGGCTATAAAGAAGTGTAAGAATCAGCTACCAACAGGTATATAGGGTTATGAATGGGTGATTCCTTTCACACCCACACCCAATCTCTCTCTAAATCATGAATGATCTATGACTAATCTATGGGGTTTTAACCCAATGCATGAATTTCCTAAGTCTTTACATGGGTATCATTTAAATACGTTTCTACTATTGAATTATGAAAAATGGGTAGGTTTTATAATATTTTCAATTAAAAATCATGTTTCTAGCTTTATGAATGAAAAAGCCCATTGATGAGAAGTTTATGAAAGATGAAATTTGTGATGAATGTACGATGATCATGAGATATTATGATGAAAAGTATGTCTTCAAGCTACCCATGTTTAAAATTATATTTTTGATATGAATTGAGTATTTTCAAGAATGACAAAGCTTTGGGCAATGCCCACATGTTCAAAGTATGATTGATGATTTCCCGAATTAAGCTTACCACATAGTTTTAGAGCGAAGGCTCCCAATTATCTTTCAGCTTGTGGTATGGTTTGAGTTAAAGCTTCTCTTATGCATGGTTCCTCTTTGAGATATATTTGATTTATGATCTTCGTCAATAGACGATGTTGAGCTTCATTGAATAACGATGTAAAGCATATGCATATTTTTGGGAGTAGTGTCTAGCATCGAGCAAGATAAGGGTCGATCACCCTATGCCTCAGAACTACGCGCCAACATAGGTTTATACATTATAATTTTGGAACCTCCCTTGTGGGCTATCCCTGGCCCTATTTTCCAATGAGCTTGATATCGATATCATGGCATCATCCCTAGCCCTGATAAGGCTTTGGACGGCTACCCACTTGAGTGTGATAGTTGGGACCACGTAAGTTCTATCGTGATATGGTGGTTAAAAGACGAGTCTCCCATTGTTCCTCATGATTTCAGTTATGCATGTCCATTACTCGTGAGATTTACATATGTAAGCATGTTATAAAGAAGGTTTGACTCAATGTTCAGCTTTTCTTGTAAATATCAGATTTCAGCTTTGAGTCAATCGATTTAGTATGTGATAATGATATGTTACATTATGATGAGATCATAGTTTCAGAAAGAATGTATGCCAACCCTACTCTCAGATTCTTAATATTTATGTTTCACATTATGCATTGTCTTTAAATGATTTTAATTACTTAAGCGGTTTTACTTACCTTGCATACTTGGTACATTTCACATACTGACCGCATGCTCTATGTTGTATTATTTCATGATACAAGACCCGACTCTCAGGTTCAACCCCGCTCATAGCTCGACTCCAGAGTTAGCATCTTATGTTGGTGAGTCCTCATCTCCCGAGACTAGACTACTCAGATTTACTTATGTATTTTTATTTTCATCTTGTTGAGTTAGTTGGGGGTCTTGTTCCAACAACTCGTCATGTTTAGAGGCTTTTCAAACATATGTATGTAATCAGTTTCGGATTGTGAATTCTAATGTTATGTTTGAGTTTAGACTTCCGCTATGATTATATTATTGATTATTCAGTTTCATTTATCGAGTTAGATGTGTGCTTATGCCATGGGTCGACTTGGGGTCTCTCGGGGCTCCTTGTCCCGTGTTGCGATCCGGGCCTCCACTTGGATCGTGATAGCAGCCTATATCTATTCCTCTTTACAGAATGGCTCCCATGAGAATGGAGTTGAAGTAGCAGTTTAAAGACCTCTTAAACAAGGGTTTCATCAGACGTAGAAAATCCCTATGGGGTGCACTAGTTCTCTTTTTCCAAAAGAAAGATGGTTCTCTTCATATGTGCATTAATTATCGACAATTGAACAAAATTACAATCAAGATCAGGTATCCTCTTCCCAGGACTGATGATTTGTTTGACCAGCTTTAGAGTGCCAAGTGTTTTTCAAAGATAGACCTCAGATCCGGATACTATAAGCTCAGGGTTCGGGAGAGTGAAATCCCGAAGACAGCCTTCAAGACTTAGTATGGTCACTATGAGTTTGTAGTTATGTCTTTTGGACTAACGAATACTCCTGTAGCTTTTATGGATTTGATGAACAAGGTGTTCAAGTCATATTTGAATATGTTCATGATTTTCTTCATAGATGATACTCTTATATACTCTCAGAGCGAGGAGGAGCATGCCGCTCATTTGAGGGTGGTGCTACATACCTTGAAGGATCGCTAGTTGTATGCTAAATTTAGAAAATGCAAGTTTTTGTTGAACTCGATGGTGTTTTTGGGTCATATAGGCGTATTTTAGAAAAATGGCTCGGCCAAACCGCCTTTCGGCGGTTTGTCGAGATAGATCTCGAAAAAATACACAAAATGAAAAAAAAATCGCGTAAAACGGATAATCCAGCCCAAAGTTATGATCATTTATATAATATGTTTCTAATAAACTATTTTTCCGTCGATTATATTACAGTTTTAACAACATTATGTAAGATCTCATCAAAAGACTTGCATCTCGGCAGTTCTTATTTTGTTAATAAAGAGCTAACACACACCAAAAATCGCGAAAATCATAAATTCTCATTTATGCAAAAAATAGTGATGCCGATCAAACGAAATGATAGGACTATCTAAATTCTGATTTCTTATTCTGATCTCTTTCTGTACTATACTGATTCTTTAGTGATTACCGTAATGAATTGATTTAAAACCGAAGTGGGGCTTATATATAATAGAAACAATAAATCGCATTCAGGGAATGCGATTTATAAGTCGCATTCCTGGAATACGTTTTATAAGTCGCATTTTGCCTTGCGACGCGCCGACTTGCCGCTTGTCCGATCTTTCCCCGTGCCTTTTTCTAGCATGTATGTATTTCAAATACTCTTAACCAACACGTGAATAGGCCGTCTATAAGCTAGAAATTTACGGGGTGTAACAGCAGATCAAACGAAATGATAGGGCGCCCGTCAGCAGGCCCCGCAGGCTGCGCACAGCCAAACATTTGGGGAAAAACGGAGACGGTCGATCAAATCTCCAGAAATCCGTGGGCTAACTTTCACCGAAAATTGAGAAAACGGTAAATTGTCATTTATTCAAAAAATAGTGATGCCGATCAAACGAAATGATAGGGAGCCCGTCACCAGGCCCCGCAGGCTGCGCACAGCCAAAATTTAGGGCCGAACGGAGATGGTCGATTGAATCTCGAAAAATCCGTGGGCTAACTTTCACCGAAAACCGAGAAAACGGTAAATTGTCATTTATTCAAAAAATAGTGATGCGGATCAAACGAAATGATAGAGAGCCCGTCACCAGGCCCCGCAGGCTGCGCACAGCCAAAATTTGGGGACGAACGGAGACGGTCGATCAAATCTCCAGAAATCCGTGGGCTAAAATACACCAAAAATCGCGAAAATCATAAATTGTCATTTATTCGAAAAATAGTGATGCCGATCAAACGAAATGATAGGGCGCCCTTCACCAGGCCCCGCGGGCTGCGCACATCCAAAATTTGGGGCCGAACGGAGGCGGTCGATCAAATCTCCAGAAATCTGTGGGCTAACATATACCGAAAATTGCAAAAATCGTAAGTTCTCATTTATGCAAAAAATAGTGATGCCGATCAAACGAAATGATAGGGCGCCCGTCACCAGGCCCCGCGGGCTGCGCACAGCCAAAATTTGGGGCCGAACGGGGGCGGTCGATCAAATCTCCAGAAATCCGTGTGCTAACATTCGCCGAAAACCGAGAAAATCGTAAATTGTCATTTATTCGAAAAATAGTGATGCCAATCAAACGAAATGATAGAGCGCCCGTCACCAGGCCCCGCGGGCTGCGCACAACCAAAATTTGGGGCCGAACGGAGGCGGTCGATCAAATATCCAGAAATCACTGGGCTAACACGCACCGAAAATCGAGAAAATCGTAAATTCTCATTTATGCGAAAAATAGTGATGCCGATCAAACAAAATGATAGCGCGCCTGTCACCAGGCCCCGCGGGCTACGCACATCAAAAATTTGGGGCCGAACGGAGCCGGTCGATCAAATCTCTAGAATTCCGTGGGCTAACATACACCGAAAATCGCGAAAATCGTAAATTCTCATTTATGTGAAAAATAGTGATGCCGATCAAACGAAATGATAGGGCGCCCGTCACCAGGCCCCGCAGGCTGCGCACAGCCAAAATTTGGGGCCGAAAGGAGGCGGTCGATTGAATCTCGAAAAATCCGTGGGCTAACATACACCGAAAATTGAGAAAATCGTAAATTCTCATTTATGCAAAAAATAGTGATGCCGATCAAACGAAATGATAGGGCGCCCGTCACCAGGCCCCGCAGGCTACGCACAGCCAAAATTTCGGGCCAAACGGAGACGGTCGATCACATCTCCAAAAATCCGTGGGCTAACATACACCGAAAATCGAGAAAATCGTAAATTCTCATTTATGCAAAAAATAGTGATGCCGATCAAACAAAATGATAGCGCGCCTGTCACTAGGCCCCGCGGGCTGCGCACATCAAAAATTTGGGGCCGAACGGAGCCGGTCGATCAAATCTCTAGAAATCCTTGGGCTAACATACACCGAAAATCGCGAAAATCGTAAATTCTCATTTATGCGAAAAATAGTGATGCCGATCAAACGAAATGATAGGGCGCCCGTCACCAGGCCCCGCGGGCTGCGCACAGCCAAAATTTGGGGCCGAACGGGGGCGGTCGATCAAATCTCCAGAAATCCGTTTGCTAACATTCGCCGAAAACTGAGAAAATCGTAAATTGTCATTTATTCGAAAAATAGTGATGCCAATCAAACGAAATGATAGAGCGCCCGTCACCAGGCCCCGCGGGCTGCGCACAGCCAAAATTTGGGGCCGAACGGAGGCGGTCGATCAAATATCTAGAAATCCCTGGGCTAACACGCACTGAAAAGTTTGAAAGTTAGCAACATAGGCGCACTATGCTAGTGTCGACAGACCGGCCGACATCGGATGTCACTTGCTAACCTATGTCGAGACCCAACGCCCATCGATGAATGCCCAGCGATAGAAAATTTAAACTAGAACACCTATGCTTATGCTTATGATATAAATAAAATCCTAGAGATTAGTGGTGGTAGTGCTGGCCTACCATGGTCGCTTGCCATGGTGGTGTCGGTTGTGGTGGGTCGTTAGGACCAGTTTTTAAATTAAAATTGTCAACCATATTGGGAAATATGTTGAAATGAGTGCGATAGAGGCGTATTTTAGAAAAATGGCTCGGCCAAACCGCCTTTCGGCAGTTTGTCGAGATAGATCTCGAGAAAATACACAAAATGAAAAAAAAAAATCGCGTAAAACGTATAATCCAGCTCAAAGTTATGATCATTTATATAATATGCCTCTAATAAACTATTTTTCCATCGATTATATTACAGTTTTAACAACATTATGTAAGATCTCATCAAAAGACTTGCATCTCGGCAGTTCTTATTTTGTTAATAAAGAGCTAACACACACCAAAAATCGCGAAAATCGTAAATTCTCATTTATGCAAAAAATAGTGATGCCGATCAAACGAAATGATAGGACTATCTAAATTCTGATTTCTTATTCTGATCTCTTTCTGTACTATACTGATTCTTTAGTGATTACCGTAATGAATTGATTTAAAACCGAAGTGGGGCTTATATATAATAGAAACAATAAATCGCATTCAGGGAATGCGACTTATAAGTCGCATTTTAGGAATGCGATTTATAAGTCGCATTTTTTGAATGCGATTTATAAGTCGCATTCCTGGAATACGTTTTATAAGTCGCATTTTGCCTTGCGACGCGCCGACTTGCCGCTTGTCCGATCTTTCCCCGTGCCTTTTTCTAGCATGTATGTATTTCAAATACTCTTAACCAACACGTGAATAGGCCATCTATAAGCTAGAAATTTTCGGGGTGTAACAGCTGATCAAACGAAATGATAGGGCACCCGTCAGCAGGCCCCGCAGGCTGCGCACAGCCAAACATTTGGGGAAAAACAGAGACGGTCGATCAAATCTCCAGAAATCTGTGGGCTAACTTTCACCGAAAATTGAGAAAACGGTAAATTGTCATTTATTCAAAAAATAGTGATGCCGATCAAACGAAATGATAGGGAGCCCGTCACCAGGCCCCGCAGACTGCGCACAGCCAAAATTTGGGGCCGAACGGAGACGGCCGATTGAATCTCGAAAAATCCGTGGGCTAACTTTCACCGAAAACCGAGAAAACGGTAAATTGTCATTTATTCAAAAAATAGTGATGCCGATCAAACGAAATGATAGGGAGCCCGTCACCAGGCCCCGCAGGTTGCGCACAGCAAAAATTTGGGGCCGAACGGAGACGGTCGATCAAATCTCCAGAAATCCGTGGGCTAAAATACACCGAAAATCGCGAAAATCATAAATTGTCATTTATTCGAAAAATAGTGATGCCGATCAAACGAAATGATAGGGCGCCCTTCACCAGGCCCCGCGGGCTGCGCACATCCAAAATTTGGGGCCGAACGGAGGCGGTCGATCAAATCTCCAGAAATCCGTGGGCTAACATATACCGAAAATTGCAAAAATCGTAAATTCTCATTTATGCAAAAAATAGTGATGCCGATCAAACGAAATGATAGGGCGCCCGTCACCAGGCCCCGCGGGCTGCGCACAGCCAAAATTTGGGGCCGAACGGGGGCGGTCGATCAAATCTCCAGAAATCCGTGTGCTAACATTCGCCGAAAACCGAGAAAATCGTAAATTGTCATTTATTCAAAAAATAGTGATGCCAATCAAACGAAATGATAGAGCGCCCGTCACCAGGCCCCGCGGGCTGCGCACGGCCAAAATTTGGGGCCGAACGGAGGCGGTCGATCAAATATCCAGAAATCACTGGGCTAACACGCACCGAAAATCGAGAAAATCGTAAATTCTCATTTATGCGAAAAATAGTGATGCCGATCAAACGAAATGATAGCGCGCCTGTCACCAGGCCCCGCGGGCTACGCACATCAAAAATTTGGGGCCGAACGGAGCCGGTCGATCAAATCTCTAGAATTCCGTGGGCTAACATACACCGAAAATCGCGAAAATCGTAAATTCTCATTTATGCAAAAAATAGTGATGCCGATCAAACGAAATGATAGGGCGCCCGTCACCAGGCCCCGCAGGCTGCGCACAACCAAAATTTGGGGCCGAACGGAGGCGGTCGATTGAATCTCGAAAAATCCGTGGGCTAACATACACCGAAAATTGAGAAAATCGAAAATTCTCATTTATGCAAAAAATAGTGATGCCGATCAAACGAAATGATAGGGCGCCCGTCACCAGGCTGCGCACAGCCAAAATTTCGGGCCAAACGGAGACGGTCGATCACATCTCCCAAAATCTCTGGGCAAACATACACCGAAAATCGAGAAAATCGTAAATTCTCATTTATGCGAAAAATAGTGATGCCGATCAAACAAAATGATAGCGCGCCTGTCACTAGGCCCCGCGGGCTGCGCACATCAAAAATTTGGGGCCGAACGGAGCCGGTCGATCAAATCTCTAGAAATCCGTGGGCTAACATACACCGATAATCGCGAAAATCGTAAATTCTCATTTATGCGAAAAATAGTGATGCCGGTCAAACAAAATGATAGGGCACCCGTCACCAGGCCCCGCAGGCTGCGCACAGCCAAAATTTGGGGCCGAACGGAGGCGGTCGATCACATCTCGAAAAATCCGTGGGCTAACATACACTGAAAATCGAGAAAATCGTAAATTGTCATTTGTTCGAAAAATAGTAATGCCGATCAAATAAAATGACAGGGCGCCCGTCACCAAGCCCCGCAGGCTGCGCATAGCCAAAATTTGGGGCCAAACGGAGACGGTCGATCAAATCTCCAGAAATCCGTGTGCTAACATACACCGAAAATTGAGAAAATCGTAAATTCTCATTTATGCAAAAAATAGTGATGCCGATCGAACGAAATGATAGGGCGCCCGTCACCAGGCCCCGCGGGCTGCGCACACCCAAAATTTGGGGCCAAACGGAGCCGGTCGATCAAATCTTCAGAAATCCATGGGCTAACATACACCGAAAATCGAGAAAATCATAAACTCTCATTTATGAGAAAAATAGTGATGCCGATCAAACAAAATGATAGGGCGCCCGTCACCAGGCCCCGCGGGCTGCGCACAGGCAAAATTTGGGGCCGAACGGAGGTGGTCGATCAAATCTCCAGAAATCCGTGGGCTAACATACACCGAAAATCGAGAAAATCGTAAATTCTCATTTATGCAAAAAATAGTGATGCCGATCAAACGAAATCCTAGTACTACTCTCGCCCAAGCACGCTTAACTTTGGAGTTCTGATGGGATCCGGTGCGTTAGTGCTGGTATGATTGCATCCGTCATTCCTAGCGCTCTGAATTCTTTTAAACTTCTTTCCTTCCGCGCTCCGTCCTCAACCTGCCCCCGATCTCTCCCGCCTGTCGCACACGCCGTCTGGTGCCGCCTGTCGCGCCTCCATCGCCTAACCTAACGACACCCCGCCCCGAATATCTTTTTTGCAAAAAAATATTGTAAAAAAGCAACATAATTAAGCGGAGTTCCGGCAAAAGAAGAGATGCAACACGAGGACTTCGCAGGGGGTCACCCATCCTAGTACTACTCTCGCCCAAGCACGCTTAACTTCGGAGTTCTGATGGGATCCGGTGCGTTAGTGCTGGTATGATCGCATCCGTCACTCCTAGCGCTCTGAATTCTTTTAAGCTTCTTTCCTTCCGCGCTCCGTCCACAACCTGCCCCCGCTCTATCCCGCCTGTCGCACACGCCGTCTGGTGCCGCCTGTCGCGCCTCCATCGCCTAACCTAACGACACCCCGCCCCGAATATCTTTTTTGCAAAAAAATATTGTAAAAAAGCAACATAATTAAGCGGAGTTCCGGCAAAAGAAGGGATGCAACACGAGGACTTCCCAGGGGGTCTCCCATCTTAGTACTACTCTCGCACAAGCACGCTTAACTTCGGAGTTCTGATGGGATCCGCTGCGTTAGTGCTGGTATGATCGCATCCGTCACTCCTAGCGCTCTGAATTCTTTTAAGCTTCTTTCCTTCCGCGCTCCGTCCTCAACCTGCCCCCGCTCTATCCCGCCTGTCGCACACGCCGTCTGGTGCCGCCTGTCGCGCCTCCATCGCCTAACCTAACGACACCCCGCCCCGAATATCTTTTTTGCAAAAAAATATTGTAAAAAAGCGACATAATTAAGCGGAGTTCCGGCAAAAGAAGGGATGCAACACGAGGACTTCCCAGGGGGTCACCCATCCTAGTACTACTCTCGCCCAAGCACGCTTAACTTCAGAGTTCTCATGGGATCCGGTGCGTTAGTGCTGGTATGATCGCATCAGTCACTCCTAGCGCTCTGAATTCTTTTAAGCTTATTTCCTTCCGCGCTCCGTCCTCAACCTGCCCCCGCTCTATCCCGCCTGTCGCACACGCCGTCTGGTGACGCCTGTCGCGCCTCCATCGCCTAACCTAACGACACCCCGCCCCGAATATCTTTTTTGCAAAAAAATATTGTAAAAAAGCGACATAATTAAGCGGAGTTCCGGCAAAAGAAGGGATGCAACACGAGGACTTCCCAGGGGGTCACCCATCTTAGTACTACTCTCGCCCAAGCACGCTTAACTTCGAAGTTCTGATGGAATCTGATGCGTTAGTGCTGGTATGATCGCATCCGTCACTCCTAGCGCTCTGAATTCTTTTAAGCTTCTTTCCTTCCGCGCTCCGTCCTCAACCTGCCCCCGCTCTATCCCGCCTGTCGCACACGCCGTCTGGTGATGTCTGTCGCGCCTCCATCGCCTAACCTAACGACACCCCGCCCCGAATATATTTTTTTGCAAAAAAATATTGTAAAAAAGCGACATAATTAAGCGGAGTTCCGGCAAAAGAAGGGATGCAACACGAGGACTTCCCAGGGGGTCACCCATCCTAGTACTACTCTCGCCCAAGCACGCTTAACTTCGAACTTCTGATGGGATCCGGTGCGTTAGTGCTGGTATGATCGCATCCGTCACTCCTAGCGCTCTGAATTCTTTTAAGCTTCTTTCCTTCCGCGCTCCGTCCTCAACCTGCCCCCGCTCTATCCCGCCTGTCGCACACGCCGTCTGTTGCCGCCTGTCGCGCCTCCATCGCCTAACCTAACGACACCCCGCCCCGAATATCTTTTTTGCAAAAAAATATTGTAAAAAAGCGACATAATTAAGCGGAGTTCCGGCAAAAGAATGGATGCAACACGAGGACTTCCCAGGGGGTCACCCATCCTAACATACACCGAAAATAGAGAAAATCGTAAATTGTCATTTGTTCGAAAAATAGTAATGCCGATCAAACGAAATGACAGGGCGCCCGTCACCAGGCCCCGCAGGCTGCGCACAGCCAAATTTTGGGGCCAAACGGAGACGGTCGATCAAATCTCCAGATATCCGTGTGCTAACATAATACCGAAAATCGAGAAAATCGTAAAGTCTCATTTATGCGAAAAATAGTGATGCCGATCAAACGAAATGATAGCGCGCCTGTCATCAGGCCCCGCGGGCTGCGCACAGCCAAAATTTGGGGCCAAATGGAGACGGTCGATCAAATCTCCAGAAATCCGTGGGCTAACATATACCGAAAATTGCAAAAATCGTAAATTCTCATTTATGCAAAAAATAGTGATGCCGATCAAACGAAATGATAGGGCGCCCGTCACCAGGCCCCGTGGGCTGCGCACAGCCAAAATTTGGGGCCGAACGGGGACGGTCGATCAAATCTCCAGAAATCCGTGTGCTAACATTCGCCGAAAACCGAGAAAATCGTAAATTGTCATTTATTCAAAAAATAGTGATGCCAATCAAACGAAATGATAGAGCGCTCGTCACCAGGCCCCGCGGGCTGCGCACAGCCAAAATTTGGGGCCGAACGAAGGCGGTCGATCAAATATCCAGAAATCACTGGGCTAACACGCACCGAAAATCGAGAAAATCGTAAATTCTCATTTATGCAAAAAATAGTAATGCCGATCAAACGAAATGATAGCGCGCCTGTCACCAGGCCCCGCGGGCTGCGCATATTAAAAATTTGGGGTCGAACGGAGCCGGTCGATCAAATCTCTAGAAATCCGTGGGCTTACATACACCGAAAATCGCGAAAATCATAAATTCTCATTTATGCGAAAAATAGTGATGCCGATCAAACGAAACGATAGGGCGCCCGTCACGAGGCCCCGCAGGCTGCGCATAGCCAAAATTTGGGGCCGAACGGAGGCGGTCGATTGAATCTCGAAAAATCCGTGGGCTAACATACACCGAAAATTGAGAAAATCGTAAATTCTCATTTATGCAAAAAATAGTGATGCCGATCAAACGAAATGATAGGGCGCCCGTCACCAGGCCCCGCAGGCTGCGCACAGCCAAAATTTCGGGCCAAACGGAGACGGTTGATAACATCTCCAAAAATTCGTGGGCTAACATACACCGAAAATCGAGAAAATTGTAAATTCTCATTTATGCGAAAAATAGTGATGCCGATCAAACAAAATGATAGCGCGCCTGTCACTAGGCCCCGCGGGCTGCGCACATCAAAAATTTGGGGCCGAACGGAGCCGGTCGATCAAATCTCTAGAAATCCTTGGGCTAACATACACCGAAAATCGCGAAAATCGTAAATTCTCATTTATGCGAAAAATAGTGATGCCGATCAAACGAAATGATAGTGCGCCCGTCACCAGGCCCCGCGGGCTGCGCACAGCCAAAATTTGGGGCCGAACGGGGGCGGTCGATCAAATCTCCAGAAATCCGTGTGCTAACATTCGCCGAAAACTGAGAAAATCGTAAATTGTCATTTATTCGAAAAATAGTGATGCCAATCAAACGAAATGATAGAGCGCCCGTCACCAGGCCCCGCGGGCTGCGCACAGCCAAAATTTGGGGCCGAACGGAGGCGGTCGATCAAATATCCAGAAATCCCTGGGCTAACACGCACTGAAAAGTTTGAAAGTTAGCAACATAGGCGCACTATGCTAGTGTCGACAGACCGGCCGACATCGGATGTCACATGCTAACCTATGTCGAGACCCAACGCCCATCGATGAATGCCCAGCGATAGAAAATTTAAACTAGAACACCTATGCTTATGCTTATGATATAAATAAAATCCTAGAGATTAGTGGTGGTAGTGCTGGCCTACCATGGTCGCTTGCCATGGTGGTGTCGGTTGTGGTGGGTCGTTAGGACCAGTTTTTAAATTAAAATTGTCAACCATATTGGGAAATATATTGAAATGAGTGCGATAGAGGCGTATTTTAGAAAAATGGCTCGGCCAAACCGCCTTTCGGCAATTTGTCGAGATAGATCTCGAAAAAATACACAAAATGAAAAAAAAAATCGCGTAAAACGTATAATCCAGCTCAAAGTTATGATCATTTATATAATATGCCTCTAATAAACTATTTTTCCGTCGATTATATTACAGTTTTAACAACATTATGTAAGATCTCATCAAAAGACTTGCATCTCGGCAGTTCTTATTTTGTTAATAAAGAGCTAACACACACCAAAAATCGCGAAAATCGTAAATTCTCATTTATGCAAAAAATAGTGATGCCGATCAAACGAAATGATAGGACTATCTAAATTCTGATTTCTTATTCTGATCTCTTTCTGTACTATACTGATTCTTTAGTGATTACCGTAATGAATTGATTTAAAACCGAAGTGGGGCTTATATATAATAGAAACAATAAATCGCATTGAGGGAATAGGCCATCTTTCCCCGTGCCTTTTTCTAGCATGTATGTATTTCAAATACTCTTAACCAACACGTGAATAGGCCATCTATAAGCTAGAAATTTACGGGGTGTAACAGCTGATCAAACGAAATGATAGGGCACCCGTCAGCAGGCCCCGCAGGCTGCGCACAGCCAAACATTTGGGGAAAAACAGAGACGGTCGATCAAATCTCCAGAAATCCGTGGGCTAACTTTCACCGAAAATTGAGAAAACGGTAAATTGTCATTTATTCAAAAAATAGTGATGCCGATCAAACGAAATGATAGGGAGCCCGTCACCAGGCCCCGCAGACTGCGCACAGCCAAAATTTGGGGCCGAACGGAGACGGTCGATTGAATCTCGAAAAATCCGTGGGCTAACTTTCACCGAAAACCGAGAAAACGGTAAATTGTCATTTATTCAAAAAATAGTGATGCCGATCAAACGAAATGATAGGGAGCCCGTCACCAGGCCCCGCAGGTTGTGCACAGCAAAAATTTGGGGCCGAACGGAGACGGTCGATCAAATCTCCAGAAATCCGTGGGCTAAAATACACCGAAAATCGCGAAAATCATAAATTGTCATTTATTCGAAAAATAGTGATGCCGATCAAACGAAATGATAGGGCGCCCTTCACCAGGCCCCGCGGGCTGCGCACATCCAAAATTTGGGGCCGAACGGAGGCGGTCGATCAAATCTCCAGAAATCCGTGGGCTAACATATACCGAAAATTGCAAAAATCGTAAATTCTCATTTATGCAAAAAATAGTGATGCCGATCAAACGAAATGATAGGGCGCCCGTCACCAGGCCCCGCGGGCTGCGCACAGCCAAAATTTGGGGCCGAATGGGGGCGGTCGATCAAATCTCCAGAAATCCGTGTGCTAACATTCGCCGAAAACTGAGAAAATCGTAAATTGTCATTTATTCGAAAAATAGTGATGCCAATCAAACGAAATGATAGAGCGCCCGTCACCAGGCCCCGCGGGCTGCGCACAGCCAAAATTTGGGGCCGAACGGAGGCGGTCGATCAAATATCCAGAAATCACTGGGCTAACACGCACCGAAAATCGAGAAAATCGTAAATTCTCATTTATGCGAAAAATAGTGATGCCAATCAAACGAAATGATAGCGCGCCTGTCACCAGGCCCCGCGGGCTGCGCACATAAATAATTTGGGGCCGAACGGAGCCAGTCGATCAAATCTCTAGAAATCCGTGGGCTAACATACACCGAAAATTGCGAAAATCGTAAATTCTCATTTATGCGAAAAATAGTGATGCCGATCAAATGAAATGATAGGGCGCCCGTCACAAGGCCCCGCAGGCTGCGTACAGCCAAAATTTGGGGCCGAACGGAGGCGGTCGATTGAATCTCGAAAAATCCGTGGGCTAACATACACCGAAAATTGAGAAAATCGTAAATTCTCATTTATGCAAAAAATAGTGATGCCGATCAAACGAAATGATAGGGCGCCCGTCACCAGGCCCCGCAAGCTGCGCACAGCCAAAATTTCGGGCCAAACGGAGACGGTCGATCACATCTCCAAAAATCCGTGGGCTAACATACACCGAAAATCGAGAAAATCGTAAATTCTCATTTATGCGAAAAATAGTGATGCCGATCAAACAAAATGATAGCGCGCCTGTCACTAGGCCCCGCGGGCTGCGCACATCAAAAATTTGGGGCCGAACGGAGCCGGTCGATCAAATCTCTAGAAATCCGTGGGCTAACATACACCGAAAATTGCGAAAATTGTAAATTCTCATTTATGCGAAAAAATAGAGATGCCGATCAAACGAAATGATAGGGCGCCCGTCACCAGGCCCCGCAGGCTGCGCACAGCCAAAATTTGGGGCCGAACGGAGGCGGTCGATTGAATCTCGAAAAATCTGTGGGCTAACATACACCGAAAATTGAGAAAATCGTAAATTCTCATTTATTGAAAAAATAGTGATGCCGATCGAACGAAATGATAGGGCGCCCGTCACCAGGCCCCGTAGGCTGCGCACAGCCAAAATTTCGGGCCAAACGGAGACGGTCGATCACATCTCCAAAAATCCGTGGGCTAACATACACCGAAAATTGAGAAAATTGTAAATTGTCATTTGTTCGAAAAATAGTAATGCCGATCAAATAAAATGACAGGGCGCCCGTCACCAAGCCCCGCAGGCTGCGCATAGCCAAAATTTGGGGCCAAACGGAGACGGTCGATCAAATCTCCAGAAATCCGTGTGCTAACATACACCGAAAATTGAGAAAATCGTAAATTCTCATTTATGCAAAAAATAGTGATGCCGATCGAACGAAATGATAGGGCGCCCGTCACCAAGCCCCGCGGGCTGCGCACACCCAAAATTTGGGGCCAAACGGAGCCGGTCGATCAAATCTTCAGAAATCCGTGGGCTAACATACACCGAAAATCGAGAAAATCATAAATTCTCATTTATGAGAAAAATAGTGATGCCGATCAAACAAAATGATAGGGCGCCCGTCACCAGGCCCCGCGGGCTGCGCACAGCCAAAATTTGGGGCCGAACGGAGGTGGTCGATCAAATCTCCAGAAATCCGTGGGCTAACATACATCGAAAATCGAGAAAATCGTAAATTCTCATTTATGCAAAAAATAGTGATGCCGATCAAACGAAATCCTAGTACTACTCTCGCCCAAGCACGCTTAACTTCGGAGTTCTGATGGGATCCGGTGCGTTAGTGCTGGTATGATCGCATCCGTCATTCCTAGCGCTCTGAATTCTTTTAAGCTTCTTTCCTTCCGCGCTCCGTCCTCAACCTGCCCCCGCTCTATCCCGCCTGTCGCACACGCCGTCTGGTGCCGCCTGTCGCGCCTCCATCGCCTAACCTAACGACACCCCGCCCCGAATATCTTTTTTGCAAAAAAATATTATAAAAAAGCAACATAATTAAGCGGAGTTCCAGCAAAAGAAGGGATGCAACACGAGGACTTCCCAGGGGTCACCCATCCTAGTACTACTCTCGCCCAAGCACGCTTAACTTCGGAGTTTTGATGGGATCCGGTGCGTTAATGCTGGTATGATCGCATCCGTCACTCCTAGCGCTCTGAATTCTTTTAAGCTTCTTTCCTTCCGCGCTCCGTCCTCAACCTGCCCCCGCTCTATCCCGCCTGTCGCACACGCCGTCTGGTGCCGCCTGTCGCGCCTCCATCGCCTAACCTAACGACACCCGCCCCGAATATCTTTTTTGCAAAGAAATATTGTAAAAAAGCGACATATTTAAGCGGAGTTCCGGCAAAAGAAGGGATGCAACACGAGGACTTCACAGGGGGTCACCCATCTTAGTACTACTCTCGCCCAAGCACGCTTAACTTCGTAGTTCTGATGGGATCCAATGCGTTAGTGCTGGTATGATCGCATCCGTCATTCCTAGCGCTCTGAATTCTTTTAAGCTTCTTTCCTTCCGCGCTCCGTCCTCAACCTGCCCCCGCTCTATCCCGCCTGTCGCACACGCCGTCTGGTGACGCCTGTCGCGCCTCCATCGCCTAACCTAACGACACCCCGCCCCGAATATCTTTTTTGCAAAAAAATATTGTAAAAAAACGACATAATTAAGCGGAGTTCCGACAAAAGAAGGGATGCAACACGAGGACTTCACAGGGGGTCACCCATCTTAGTACTACTCTCGCCCAAGCACGCTTAACTTCGGAGTTCTAATGGGATCCGATGCGTTAGTGCTGGTATGATCGCATCCGTCATTCCTAGCGCTCTGAATTCTTTTAAGCTTCTTTCCTTCCGCGCTCCGTCCTCAACCTGCCCCCGCTCTATCCCGCCTGTCGCACACGCCATCTGGTGACGCCTGTCGCGCCTCCATCGCCTAACCTAACGACACCCCGCCCCGAATATCTTTTTTGCAAAAAAATATTGTAAAAAAGCAACATAATTAAGCGGAGTTCCGGCAAAAGAAGGGATGCAACACGAGGACTTCCCAAGGGGTCACCCATCCTAGTACTACTCTCGCCCAAGCACGCTTAACTTCGGAGTTCTGATGGGATCCAGTGCGTTAGTGCTGGTATGATCGCATCCGTCACTCCTAGCGCTCTGAATTCTTTTAAGCTTCTTTCCTTCCGCGATCCGTACTCAACCTGCCCCCGCTCTATCCCGCCTGTCGCACACGCCGTCTGGTGCCGCCTGTCGCGCCTCCATCGCCTAACCTAACGACACCCCGCCCCGAATATCTTTTTTGCAAAAAAATATTGTAAAAAAGCGACATAATTAAGCGGAGTTCCGGCAAAAGAAGGGATGCAACACGAGGACTTCCCAAGGGGTCACCCATCCTAGTACTACTCTCGCCCAAGCACGCTTAACTTCGGAGTTCTGATGGGCTCCGATGCGTTAGTGCTGGTATGATCGCATCCATCACTACTAGCGCTCTGAATTCTTTTAAGCTTATTTCCTTCCGCGCTCCGTCCTCAACCTGCCCCCGCTCTATCCCGCCTGTCGCACACGCCGTCTGGTGCCGCCTGTCGCGCCTCCATCGCCTAACCTAACGACACCCCGCCCCGAATATCTTTTTTGCAAAAAAATATTGTAAAAAAGCGAAATAATTAAGCGGAGTTCCGGCAAAAGAAGGGATGCAACACGAGGACTTCCCAGGGGGTCAACCATCTTAGTAATACTCTCGCCCAAGCACGCTTAACTTCGGAGTTCTGATGTGATCCGATGCGTTAGTGCTGGTATGATCGCATCCGTCAGTCCTAGCGCTCTGAATTCTTTTAAGCTTCTTTCCTTCCGCGCTCCGTCCTCAACCTGCCCCCGCTCTATCCCGCCTGTCGCACACGCCGTCTGGTGACGCCTGTCGCGCCTCCATCGCCTAACCTAACGACACCCCGCCCCGAATATCTTTTTTGCAAAAAAATATTGTAAAAAAGAGACATAATTAAGCGGAGTTCCGGCAAAAGTAGGGATGCAACACGAGGACTTCCCAAGGGGTCACCCATCCTAGTACTACTCTCGCCCAAGCACGCTTAACTTCGGAGTTTTGATGGGATCCGGTGCGTTAGTGCTGGTATGATCGCATCCGTCACTCCTAGCGCTCTGAATTCTTTTAAGCTTCTTTCCTTCCGCGCTCCGTCCTCAACCTGCCCCCGCTCTATCCCGCCTGTCGCACACGTCGTGTGTTGCCGCCTGTCGCGCCTCCATCGCCTAACCTAACGACACCCCGCCCCGAATATCTTTTTTGCAAAAAAATATTGTAAAAAAGCGACATAATTAAGCGGAGTTCCGGCAAAAGAATGGATGCAACACGAGGACTTCCCAGGGGGTCACCCATCCTAACATACACCGAAAATAGAGAAAATCGTAAATTGTCATTTGTTCGAAAAATAGTAATGCCGATCAAACGAAATGACAGGGCGCCCGTCACCAGGCCCCGCAGGCTGCGCACAGCCAAAATTTGGGGCCAAACGGAGACGGTCGATCAAATCTCCAGAAATCCGTGTGCTAACATAATACCGAAGATCGAGAAAATCGTAAAGTCTCATTTATGCGAAAAATAGTGATGCCGATCAAACAAAATGATAGCGCGCCTATCACCAGGCCCCGCGGGCTGCGTACAGCCAAAATTTGGGGCCAAATGGAGACGGTCGATCAAATCTCCAGAAATCCGTGGGCTAACATATACCGAAAATTGCAAAAATCGTAAATTCTCATTTATGCAAAAAATAGTGATGCCGATCAAACGAAATGATAGGGCGCCCGTCACCAGGCCCCGCGGGCTGCGCACAGCCAAAATTTGGGGCCGAACGGGGGCGGTCGATCAAATCTCCAGAAATCCGTGTGCTAACATTCGCCGAAAACCGAGAAAATCGTAAATTGTCATTTATTCGAAAAATAGTGATGCCAATCAAACGAAATGATAGAGCGCCCGTCACCAGGCCCCGCGGGCTGCGCACAGCCAAAATTTGGGGCCGAACGGAGGCGGTCGATCAAATATCCAGAAATCCCTGGGCTAACACGCACTGAAAAGTTTGAAAGTTAGCAACATAGGCGCACTATGCTAGTGTCGACAGACCGGCCGACATCGGATGTCACATGCTAACCTATGTCGAGACCCAACGCCCATCGATGAATGCCCAGCGATAGAAAATTTAAACTAGAACACCTATGCTTATGCTTATGATATAAATAAAATCCTAGAGATTAGTGGTGGTAGTGCTGGCCTACCATGGTCGCTTTCCATGGTGGTGTCGGTTGTGGTGGGTCGTTAGGACCAGTTTTTAAATTAAAATTGTCAACCATATTGGGAAATATGTTGAAATGAGTGCGATAGAGGCGTATTTTAGAAAAATGGCTCGGCCAAACCGCCTTTCGGCATTTTTCGAGATAGATCTCGAAAAAATACACAAAATGAAAAAACAAATCGCGTAAAACGGATAATCCAGCCCAAAGTTATGATCATTTATATAATATGCCTCTAATAAACTATTTTTCCGTCGATTATATTACAGTTTTAACAACATTATGTAAGATCTCATCAAAAGACTTGCATCTCGGCAGTTCTTATTTTGTTAATAAAGAGCTAACACACACCAAAAATCGCGAAAATCGTAAATTCTCATTTATGCAAAAAATAGTGATGCCGATCAAACGAAATGATAGGACTATCTAAATTCTGATTTCTTATTCTGATCTCTTTCTGTACTATACTGATTCTTTAGTGATTACCGTAATGAATTGATTTAAAACCGAAGTGGGGCTTATATATATTAGAAACAATAAATCGCATTCAGGGAATACGACTTATAAGTCGCATTTCAGGAATGCGATTTATAAGTCGTATTTTGTGAATGCGATTTATAAGTCGCATTCCTGGAATACGTTTTATAAGTCGCATTTTGCCTTCCGACGCGCCGACTTGCCGCTTGTCCGATCTTTCCCCGTGCCTTTTTCTAGCATGTATGTATTTCAAATACTCTTAACCAACACGTGAATAGGCCATCTATAAGCTAGATATTTACGGGGTGTAACAGCAGATCAAACGAAATGATAGGGCGCCCGTCAGCAGGCTGCGCACAGCCAAACATTTGGGGAAAAACGGAGACGGTCGATCAAATCTCCAGAAATCCGTGGGCTAACTTTCACCGAAAATTGAGAAAACGGTAAATTGTCATTTATTCAAAAAATAGTGATGCCGATCAAACGAAATGATAGGGAGCCCGTCACCAGGCCCCGCAGGCTGCGCACAGCCAAAATTTGGGGCCGAACGGAGACGGTCGATTGAATCTCGAAAAATCCGTGGGCTAACTTTCACCGAAAACCGAGAAAATGGTAAATTGTCATTTATTCAAAAAATAGTGATGCCGATCAAACGAAATGATAGGGAGCCCGTCACCAGGCCCCGCAGGCTGCGCACAACCAAAATTTGGGGCCGAACGGAGACTGTCGATCAAATCTCCAGAAATCCGTGGCCTAAAATACACCGAAAATCGCGAAAATCATAAATTGTCATTTATTCGAAAAATAGTGATGCCGATCAAACGAAATGATAGGGCGCCCTTCACCAGGCCCCGCGGGCTGTGCACATCCCAAATTTGGGGCCGAACAGAGGCGGTCGATCAAATCTCCAGAAATCCGTGGGCTAACATATACCGAAAATTGCAAAAATCGTAAATTCTCATTTATGCAAAAAATAGTGATGCCGATCAAACGAAATGATAGGGCGCCCGTCAGCAGGCCCCGCGGGCTGCGCACAGCCAAAATTTGGGGCCGAACGGGGGCGGTCGATCAAATCTCCAGAAATCCGTGTGCTAACATTCGCCGAAAACCGAGAAAATCGTAAATTGTCATTTATTCGAAAAATAGTGATGCCAATCAAACGAAATGATAGAGCGCCCGTCCCCAGGCCCCGCGGGCTGCGCACAGCCAAAATTTGGGGCCGAACGGAGGCGGTCGATCAAATATCCAGAAATCACTGGGCTAACACGCACCGAAAATCGAGAAAATCGTAAATTCTCATTTATGCGAAAAATAGTGATGCCGATCAAACAAAATGATAGCGCGCCTGTCACTAGGCCCCGCGGGCTGCGCACATCAAAAATTTGGGGCCGAACGGAGCCGGTCGATCAAATCTCTAGAAATCCGTGGGCTAACATACACCGAAAATCGCGAAAATCGTATATTCTCATTTATGCGAAAAATAGTGATGCCGATCAAACGAAATGATAGGGCGCCCATCACCAGGCCCCGAAGGCTGCGCACAGCCAAAATTTGGGGCCGAACGGAGGCGGTCGATTGAATCTCGAAAAATCCGTGGGCTAACATACACCGAAAATTGAGAAAATCGTAAATTCTCATTTATGCAAAAAATAGTGATGCCGATCAAACGAAATGATAGGGCGCCCGTCACCAGGCCCCGCAGGCTGCGCACAGCCAAAATTTCGGGCCAAACGGAGACGGTCGATCACATCTCCAAAAATCCGTGGGCTAACATACACCAAAAATTGAGAAAATCGTAAATTCTCATTTATGCGAAAAATAGTGATGTCGATCAAATAAAATGATAGCGCGCCTGTCACTAGGCCCCGCGGGCTGCGCACATCAAAAATTTGGGCCGAACGGAGCCGGTCGATCAAATCTCTAGAAATCCGTGGGCTAACATACACCGAAAATCACGAAAATCGTAAATTATCATTTATGCGAAAAATGTTGATGCCGATCAAACGAAATGATAGGGCGCCCGTCACCAGGCCCCGCAGGCTGCGCACAGCCAAAATTTGGGGCCGAACGGAGGCGGTCGATTGAATCTCGAAAAATCTGTGGGCTAACATACACCGAAAATTGAGAAAATCGTAAATTCTCATTTATGCAAAAAATAGTGATGCCGATCGAACGAAATGATAGGGTGCCCGTCACCAGGCCCCGCAGGCTGCGCACAGCCAAAATTTCGGGCCAAACGGAGACGGTCGATCACATCTCCAAAAATCCGTGGGCTAACATACACCGAAAATCGAGAAAATCGTAAATTGTCATTTGTTCGAAAAATAGTAATGCCGATCAAATAAAATGACAGGGCACCCGTCACCAAGCCCCGCAGGCTGCGCATAGCCAAAATTTGGGGCCAAACGGAGACGGTCGATCAAATCTCCAGAAATCCGTGTGCTAACATACACCGAAAATTGAGAAAATCGTAAATTCTCATTTATGCAAAAAATAGTGATGCCGATCGAACAAAATGATAGGGCGCCCGTCACCAGGCCCCGCGGGCTGCGCACACCCAAAATTTGGGGCCAAATGGAGCCGGTCGATCAAATCTTCAGAAATCCGTGGGCTAACATACACCGAAAATCGAGAAAATCATAAATTATCATTTATGAGAAAAATAGTGATGCCGATCAAATAAAATGATAGGGCCCCCGTCACCAGGCCCCGCGGGCTGCGCACAGCCAAAATTTGGGGCCGAACGGAGGTGGTCGATCAAATCTCCAGAAATCCGTGGGCTAACATACACCGAAAATTGAGAAAATCGTAAATTCTCATTTATGCAAAAAATAGTGATGCCGATCAAACGAAATCCTAGTACTACTCTCGCCCAAGCACGCTTAACTTCGGAGTTCTGATGGGATCCGGTGCGTTAGTGCTGGTATGATCGCATCCGTCATTCCTAGCGCTCTGAATTCTTTTAAGCTTCTTTCCTTCCGCACTCCGTCCTCAACCTGCCCCCGCTCTATCCCGCCTGTCGCACACGCCGTCTGGTGCCGCCTGTCGCGCCTCCATCGCCTAACCTAACGACACCCCGCCCCGAATATCTTTTTTGCAAAAAAATATTGTAAAAAAACGACATAATTAAGCGGAGTTCCGGCAAAAGAAGGGATGCAACACGAGGACTTCCCAGGGGGTCACCAATCCCAGTACTACTCTCGCCCAAGCACGCTTAACTTCGGAGTTCTGATGGGATCCGGTGCGTTAGTGCTGGTATGATCGCATCCGTCACTCTTAGCGCACTGAATTCTTTTAAGCTTATTTCCTTCCGCGCTCCGTCCTCAACCTGCCCCCGCTCTATCCCGCCTGTCGCAGACGCCGTCTGGTGACGCCTGTCGCGCCTCCATCGCCTAACCTAACGACACCCCGCCCCGAATATCTTTTTTGCAAAAAAATATTGTAAAAAAGCGACATAATTAAGCGGAGTTCCGGCAAAAGAAGGGATGCAACACGAGGACTTCCCAGGGGGTCACCAATCCCAGTACTACTCTCGCCCAAGCACGCTTAACTTCGGAGTTCTGATGGGATCCGGTGCGTTAGTGCTGGTATGATCGCATCCGTCACTCCTAGCGCTCTGAATTCTTTTAAGCTTATTTCCTTCCGCGCTCCGTCCTCAACCTGTCCCCGCTCTGTCCCGCCTGTCGCACACGCCGTCTGGTACCGCCTGTCGCGCCTCCATCGCCTAACCTAACGACACCCCGCCCCGAATATCTTTTTTGCAAAAAAATATTGTAAAAAAGCGACATAATTAAGCGGAGTTCCGGCAAAAGAAGGGATGCAACACGAGGACTTCCCAGGGGGTCACCAATCCCAGTACTACTCTCGCCCAAGCACGCTTAACTTCGGAGTTCTGATGGGATCCGGTGCGTTAGTGCTGGTATGATCGCATCCGTCACTCCTAGCGCTCTGAATTCTTTTAAGCTTATTTCCTTCCGCGCTCCGTCCTCAACCTGTCCCCGCTCTGTCCCGCCTGTCGCACACGCCGTCTGGTACCGCCTGTCGCGCCTCCATCGCCTAACCTAACGACACCCCGCCCCGAATATCTTTTTTGCAAAAAAATATTGTAAAAAAGCGACATAATTAAGCGGAGTTCCGGCAAAAGAAGGGATGCAACACGAGGACTTCCCAGGGGGTCACCAATCCCAGTACTACTCTCGCCCAAGCACGCTTAACTTCGGAGTTCTGATGGGATCCGGTGCGTTAGTGCTGGTATGATCGCATCCGTCACTCTTAGCGCACTGAATTCTTTTAAGCTTATTTCCTTCCGCGCTCCGTCCTCAACCTGCCCCCGCTCTATCCCGCCTGTCGCAGACGCCGTCTGGTGCCGCCTGTCGCGCCTCCATCGCCTAACCTAACGACACCCCGCCCCGAATATCTTTTTTGCAAAAAAATATTATAAAAAAGCGACATAATTAAGCGGAGTTCCGGCAAAAGAAGGGATGGAACACGAGGACTTCCCAGGGGGTCACCCATCTTAGTACTACTCTCGCCCAAGCACGCTTAACTTCGGAGTTGTGATGGGATCCAATGCGTTAGTGCTAGTATGATCGCATCCGTCATTCCTAGCGCTCTGAATTCTTTTAAGCTTCTTTCCTTCCGCGCTCCGTCCTCAACCTGCCCCCGCTCTATCCCGCCTGTCGCACACGCCGTCTGGTGACGCCTGTCGCGCCTCCATCGCCTAACCTAACGACACCCCGCCCCGAATATCTTTTTTGCAAAAAAATATTGTAAAAAAGCGACATAATTAAGCGGAGTTCCGGCAAAAGCAGGGATGCAACACGAGGACTTCCCAGGGGGTCACCCATCCTAGTACTAATCTCGCCCAAGCACGCTTAACTTCAGAGTTCTGATGGGATCCGGTGCGTTAGTGCTGGTATGATCGCATCCGTCACTCCTAGCGCTCTGAATTCTTTTAAGCTTATTTCCTTCCGCGCTCCGTCCTCAACCTGCCCCCGCTCTATCCCGCCTGCCGCACACGCCGTCTGGTGCCGCCTGTCGCGCCTCCATCGCCTAACCTAACGACACCCCGCCCCGAATATCTTTTTTGCAAAAAAAATATTGTAAAAAAGCGACATAATTAAGCGGAGTTCCGGCAAAAGAAGGGATGGAACACGAGGACTTCCCAGGGGGTCACCCATTTTAGTACTACTCTCGCCCAAGCACGCTTAACTTCAGAGTTCTGATGGGATCCGAAGCGTTAGTGCTGGTATGATCGCATCCGTCAGTCCTAGCGCTCTGAATTCTTTTAAGCTTCTTTCCTTCCGCGCTCCGTCCTCAACCTGCCCCCGCTCTATCCCGCTTGTCGCACACGCCGTCTGGTGACGCCTGTCGCGCCTCCATCGCCTAACCTAACGACACCCCGCCCCGAATATCTTTTTTGCAAAAAAATATTGTAAAAAAGCGACATAATTAAGCGGAGTTCCGGCAAAAGAAGGGATGCAACACGAGGACTTCCCAGGGGGTCACCCATTCTAGTACTACTCTCGCCCAAGCACGCTTAACTTCGAAGTTCTGATGGGATCCGGTGCGTTAGTGCTGGTATGATCGCATCCTTCACTCCTAGCGCTCTGAATTCTTTTAAGCTTCTTTCCTTCCGCGCTCCGTCCTCAACCTGCTCCCGCTCTATCCCGTCTGTCGCACACGCCGTCTGTTGCCGCCTGTCGCGCCTCCATCGCCTAACCTAACGACACCCCGCCCCGAATATCTTTTTTGCAAAAAATTATTGTAAAAAAGCGACATAATTAAGCGGAGTTCCGGCAAAAGAATGGACGCAACACGAGGACTTCCCAGGGGGTCACCCATCCTAACATACACCGAAAATAGAGAAAATCGTAAATTGTCATTTGTTCGAAAAATAGTAATGCCGATCAAACGAAATGACAGGGCGCCCGTCACCAGGCCCCGCAGGCTGCGCACAGCCAAAATTTGGGGCCAAACGGAGACGGTCGATCAAATCTCCAGAAATCCGTGTGCTAACATTATACCGAAGATCGAGAAAATCGTAAAGTCTCATTTATGCGAAAAATAGTGATGCCGATCAAACGAAATGATAGCGCACCTGTCACCAGGCCCCGCGGGCTGCGCACAGCCAAAATTTGGGGCCAAATGGAGACGGTCGATCAAATCTCCAGAAATCCGTGGGCTAACATATACCGAAAATTGCAAAAATCGTAAATTCTCATTTATGCAAAAAATAGTGATGCCGATCAAACGAAATGATAGGGCGCCCGTCACCAGGCCCCGCGGGCTGCGCACAGCCAAAATTTGGGGCCGAACGGGGGCGGTCGATCAAATCTCCAGAAATCCGTGTGCTAACATTCGCCGAAAACCGAGAAAATCGTAAATTGTCATTTATTCAAAAAATAGTGATGCCAATCAAACGAAATGATAGAGCGCCCGTCACCAGGCCCCGCGGGCTGCGCACAGCCAAAATTTGGGGCCGAACGGAGGCGGTCGATCAAATATCCAGAAATCACTGGGCTAACACGCACCGAAAATCGAGAAAATCGTAAATTCTCATTTATGCAAAAAATAGTGATGCCGATCAAACGAAATGATAGCGCGCCTGTCACCAAGCCCCGCGGGCTGCGCACATCAAAAATTGGGGGCTGAACGGAGCCGGTCGATCAAATCTCTAGAAATCTGTGGGCTAACATACACCGAAAATCGCGAAAATCATAAATTCTCATTTATGCGAAAAATAGTGATGCCGATCAAACGAAATGATAGGGCGCCCGTCACCAGGCCCCGCAGGCTGCGCACAGCCAAAATTTGGGGCCGAATGGAGGCTGTCGATTGAATCTCGAAAAATCCGTGGGCTAACATACACCGAAAATTGAGAAAATCGTAAATTCTCATTTATGCAAAAAATAGTGATGCCGATCAAACGAAATGATAGGGCGCCCGTCACCAGGCCCCGCAGGCTGCGCACAGCCAAAATTTCGGGCCAAACGGAGACGGTTGATCACATCTCCAAAAATCCGTGGGCTAACATACATCGAAAATCGAGAAAATCGTAAATTCTCATTTATGCGAAAAATAGTGATGCCGATCAAACAAAATGATAGCGCGCCTGTCACTAGGCCCCGCGGGCTGCGCACATCAAAAATTTGGGGCCGAACGGAGCCGGTCGATCAAATCTCTAGAAATCCGTGGGCTAACATACACCGAAAATCGCGAAAATCGTAAATTCTCATTTATGCGAAAAATAGTGATGCCGATCAAACGAAATGATAGGGCGCCCGTCACCAGGCCCCGCAGGCTGCGCACAGCCAAAATTTGGGGCCGAACGGAGGCGGTCGATTGAATCTCGAAAAATCTGTGGGCTAACATACACCGAAAATTGAGAAAATCGTAAATTCTCATTTATGCAAAAAATAGTGATGCCGATCGAACGAAATGATAGGGCGCCCGTCACCAGGCCCCGCAGGCTGCGCACAGCCAAAATTTCGGGCCAAACGAAGACGGTCGATTACATCTCCAAAAATCCGTGGGCTAACATACACCGAAAAATGAGAAAATCGTAAATTGTCATTTGTTCGAAAAATAGTAATGCCGATCAAATAAAATGACAGGGCGCCCGTCACCAAGCCCCGCAGGCTGCGCATAGCCAAAATTTGGAGCCAAACGGAGACGGTCGATCAAATCTCCAGAAATCCGTGTGCTAACATACACCGAAAATTGAGAAAATCGTAAATTCTCATTTATGCAAAAAATAGTGATGCCGATCGAACGAAATGATAGGGCGCCCGTCACCAGGCCCCGCGGGCTGCGCACACCCAAAATTTGGGGCCAAACGGAGCCGGTCGATCAAATCTTCAGAAATCCGTGGGCTAACATACACCGAAAATCGAGAAAATCATAAATTCTCATTTATGAGAAAAATAGTGATGCCGATCAAACAAAATGATAGGGCGCCCGTCACCAGGCCCCGCGGGCTGCGCACTGCCAAAATTTGGGGCCGAACGGAGGTGGTCGATCAAATCTCCAGAAATCCGTGGGCTAACATACACCGAAAATCGAGAAAATCGTAAATTCTCATTTATGCAAAAAATAGTGATGCCGATCAAACGAAATCCTAGTACTACTCTCGCCCAAGCACGCTTAACTTCGGAGTTCTGATGGGATCCGGTGCGTTAGTGCTGGTATGATCGCATCCGTCACTCCTAGCGCTCTGAATTCTTTTAAGCTTCTTTCCTTCCGCGCTCCGTCCTCAACCTGCCCCCGCTCTATCCCGCCTGTCGCAAACGCCGTCTGGTGCCGCCTGTCGCGCCTCCATCGCCTAACCTAACGACACCCCGCCCCGAATATCTTTTTTGCAAAAAAATATTGTAAAAAAGCAACATAATTAAGCGGAGTTCCGGCAAAAGAAGGGATGCAACACGAGGACTTCCCAGGGGGTCACCCATCCTAGTACTACTCTCGCCAAAGCACGCTTAACTTTAAAGTTCTGATGGGATCCGATGCGTTAGTGCTGGTATGATCGCATCCGTCACTCCTAGCGCTCTGAATTCTTTTAAGCTTCTTTCCTTCCGCGCTCCGTCCTCAACCTGCCCCCGCTCTATCCCGCCTGTCGCACACGCCGTCTGGTGACACCTGTCGCGCCTCCATCGCCTAACCTAACGACACCCCGCCCCGAATATCTTTTTTGCAAAAATATATTGTAAAAAAGCGACATAATTAAGCGGAGTTCCGGCAAAAGAAGGGATGCAACACGAGGACTTCCCAGGAGGTCACCCATCCTAGTACAACTCTCGCCCAAGCACGCTTAACTTCGGAGTTCTGATGGGATCCGGTGCGTTAGTGCTGGTATGATCGCATCCGTCACTCCTAGCGCTCTGAATTCTTTTAAGCTTATTTCCTTCCGCGCTCCGTCCTCAACCTGCCCCCGCTCTATCCCGCCTGTCGCACACGCCGTCTGGTGCCGCCTGTCGCGCCTCCATCGCCTAACCTAACGACACCCCGCCCCGAATATCTTTTTTGCAAAAAAATATTGTAAAAAAGCGACATAATTAAGCGGAGTTCCGGCAAAAGAAGGGATGCAACACGAGGACTTCCCAAGGGGTCACCCATCCTAGTACTACTCTCGCCCAAGCACGCTTAACTTCGGAGTTTTGATGGGATCCAGTGCGTTAGTGCTGGTATGATCGCAACCGTCACTCCTAGCGCTCTGAATTCTTTTAAGCTTATTTCCTTCCGCGCTCCGTCCTCAACCTGCCCCCGCTCTATCCCGCCTGTCGCACACGCCGTCTGGTGCCGCCTGTCGCGCCTCCATCTTCTAACCTAACGACACCCCGCCCCGAATATCTTTTTTGCAAAAAAATATTGTAAAAAAGCGACATAATTAAGCGGAGTTCCGGCAAAAGAAGGGATGCAACACGAGGACTTCCCAGGGGGTCACCCATCTTAGTACTACTCTCGCCCAAGCACGCTTTACTTCGGAGTTCTGATGGGATCCAATGCGTTAGTGCTGGTATGATCGCATCCATTATTCCTAGCGCTCTGAATTCTTTTAAACTTCTTTCCTTCCGCGCTCCGTCCTCAACCTGCCCCCGCTCTATCCCGCCTGTCGCACACGCCGTCTGGTGACGCCTGTCGCGCCTCCATCGCCTAACCTAACGACACCCTGCCCCGAATATCTTTTTTGCAAAAAAATATTGTAAAAAAGCGACATAATTAAGCGGAGTTCCGGCAAAAGAAGGGATGCAACACGAGGACTTCCCAGGGGGTCACCCATCCTAGTACTACTCTCGCCCAAGCACGCTTAACTTCGGAGTTCTGATGGGATCCGGTGCGTTAGTGCTGGTATGATCGCATCCGTCACTCCTAGCGCTCTGAATTCTTTTAAGCTACTTTCCTTCCGCGCTCCGTCCTCAACCTGCCCCCGCTCTATCCCGCCTGTCGCACACGCCGTTTGTTGCCGCCTGTCGCGCCTCCATCGCCTAACCTAACGACACCCCGCCCCGAATATCTTTTTTGCAAAAAAATATTGTAAAAAAGCGACATAATTAAGCGGAGTTCCGGCAAAAGAATGGATGCAACACGAGGACTTCCCAGGGGGTCACCCATCCTAACATACACCGAAAATAGAGAAAATCGTAAATTGTCATTTGTTCGAAAAATAGTAATGCCGATCAAACGAAATGACAGGGCGCCCGTCACCAGGCCCCGCAGGCTGCGCACAGCCGAAATTTGGGGCCAAACGGAGACGGTCGATCAAATCTCCAGAAATCCGTGTGCTAACATAATACCGAAAATCGAGAAAATCGTAAAGTCTCATTTATGCGAAAAATAGTGATGCCGATCAAACGAAATGATAGCGCGCCTGTCACCAGGCCCCGCGGGCTGCGCACAGCCAAAATTTGGGGCCAAATGGAGACGGTCAATCAAATCTCCAGAAATCCGTGGGCTAACATATACCGAAAATTGCAAAAATCGTAAATTCTCATTTATGCCAAAAATAGTGATGCCGATCAAACGAAATGATAGGGCGCCCGTCACCAGGCCCCGCGGGCTGCGTACAGCCAAAATTTGGGGCCGAACGGGGGCGGTCGATCAAATCTCCAGAAATCCGTGTGCTAACATTCGCCGAAAACCGAGAAAATCGTAAATTGTCATTTATTCGAAAAATAGTGATGCCAATCAAACGAAATGATAGAGCGCCCGTCACTAGGCCCCGCGGGCTGCGCACAGCCAAAATTTGGGGCCGAACGGAGGCGGTCGATCAAATATCCAGAAATCCTTGGGCTAACACGCACTGAAAAGTTTGAAAGTTAGCAACATAGGCGCACTATGCTAGTGTCGACAGACCGGC
The DNA here is from genome assembly GCA_035772735.1 of Datura wrightii. Taxonomy (NCBI): domain Eukaryota; kingdom Viridiplantae; phylum Streptophyta; class Magnoliopsida; order Solanales; family Solanaceae; genus Datura; species Datura wrightii. The sequence goes on from JASDFA010000003.1 coordinate 169,046,053, forward strand.
CGACATCGGATGTCACATGCTAACCTATGTCGAGACCCAACGCCCATCGATGAATGCCCAGCGATAGAAAATTTAAACTAGAACACCTATGCTTATGCTTATGATATAAATAAAATCCTAGAGATTAGTGGTGGTAGTGCTGGCCTACCATGGTCGCTTGCCATGGTGGTGTCGGTTGTGGTGGGTCGTTAGGACCAGTTTTTAAATTAAAATTGTCAACCATATTGGGAAATATGTTGAAATGAGTGCGATAGAGGCGTATTTTAGAAAAATGGCTCGGCCAAACCGCCTTTCGGCAGTTTGTCGAGATAGATCTCGAAAAAATACATAAAATGAAAAAAAAAATCGCGTAAAACGAATAATCCAGCCCTCGCTCTATCCCGCCTGTCGCACACGCCGTCTGGTGCCGCCTGTCGCGCCTCCATCGCCTAACCTAACGACACCCCGCCCCGAATATCTTTTTTTGCAAAAAAATATTGTAAAAAAGCGACATAATTAAGCGGAGTTCCGGCAAAAGAAGGGATGCAACACGAGGACTTCCTAGGGGGTCACCCATCTTAGTACTACTCTCGCCCAAGCACGCTTAACTTCGGAGTTCTGATGGGATCCGATGCGTTAGTGCTGGTATGATCGCATCCATTATTCCTAGCGCTCTGAATTCTTTTAAGCCTCTTTCCTTCCGCGCTCCGTCCTCAACCTGCCCCCGCTCTATCCCGCCTGTCGCACACGTCATCTGGTGACGCCTGTCGCGCCTCCATCGCCTAACCTAACGACACCCTGCCCCGAATATCTTTTTTGCAAAAAGATATTGTAAAAAAGCGACATAATTAAGCGGAGTTCCGGCAAAAGAAGGGATGCAACACGAGGACTTCCCAGGGAGTCACCCATCCTAGTACTACTCTCGCCCAAGCACGCTTAACTTCGGAGTTCTGATGGGATCCGGTGCGTTAGTGCTGGTATGATCGCATCCGTCACTCCTAGCGCTCTGAATTCTTTTAAGCTACTTTCCTTCCGCGCTCCGTCCTCAACCTGCCCCCGCTCTATCCCGCCTGTCGCACACGCCGTCTGTTGCCGCCTGTCGCGCCTCCATCGCCTAACCTAACGACACCCCGCCCCGAATATCTTTTTTGCAAAAAAATATTGTAAAAAAGCGACATAATTAAGCGGAGTTCCGGCAAAAGAATGGATGCAACACGAGGACTTCCCAGGGGGTCACCCATCCTAACATACACCGAAAATCGAGAAAATCGTAAATTCTCATTTATGCGAAAAATAGTGATGCCGATCAAACGAATTGATAGAGCGCCCATCACTAGGCCCCGCAGGCTGCGCACAGCCAAAATTTGGGGCCAAACGGAGACGGTCGACCACATCTCCAAAAATCTGTGGGCAAACATACACCGAAAATCGAGAAAATCGTAAATTGTCATTTGCTTGAAAAATAGTGATGCCGATCAAACGAAATGACAAGGCGCCCGTCACCAGGCCCCGCATGCTTCGCACAACCAAAATTTGGGGCCGAACGGAGGCGGTCGATCGAATCACGAAAAATCCGTGGGCTAACATACACCGAAAACCGAGAAAATCGTAAATTGTCATTTCTGCAAAAAATAGTGATGCCGATCAAAAGAAATGACAGTGCGCCCGTCACCAGGCCCCGCAGGCTGCGCACAGCAAAAATTTGGGGTCGAACGGAGGCGGTCGATTGAATCTCGAAAAATCCGTGTGCTAACATACACCGAAAATCGAGAAAATCGTAAATTCTCATTTATGCGAAAAATAGTGATGCCGATCAAACGAAATGATAGGGCGCCCGTCACCAGGCCCCGCGGGCTGTGCACAGCCAAAATTTGGGGCCGAACGGAGGCGGTCGATCAAATATCCAGAAATCCCTGTGCTAACACGCACTGAAAAGTTTGAAAGTTAGCAACATAGGCGCACTATGCTAGTCTCGACAGACCGGACGACATCGGATGTCACATGCTAACCTATGTCGAGACCCAACGCCCATCGATGAATGCCTAGCGATAGAAAATTTAAACTAAAACATCTATGCTTATCCTTATGATATAAATAAAGTCCTAGAGATTAGTGGTGGTAGTGCTGGCCTACCATGGTCGCTTGCCATGGTGGTGTCGGTTGTGGTGGGTCGTTAGGACCAGTTTTTAAATTAAAATTGTCACCCATATCGGGAAATATGTTAAAATGAGTGTGATAGAGGCATATTTTAGAAAAATGGCTCGGCCAAACCGCCTTTCGGCAGTTTATCGAGATAGATCTCGAAAAAATACACAAAATGAAAAAATAAATCGCGTAAAACGGATAATCCAGCCCAAAGTTATGATCATTTATATAATATGCCTCTAATAAACTATTTTTCCGTCGATTATATTACAGTTTTAACAACATTATGTAAGATCTCATCAAAAGACTTGCATCTCGGCAGTTCTTATTTTGTTAATAAAGAGCTAACACATACCAAAAATCGCGAAAATCGTAAATTCTCGTTTATGCAAAAAATAGTGATGCCGATCAAACGAAATGATAGGACTATCTAAATTCTGATCACTTTCTGTACTATACTGATTCCTTACTGATTACTGTAATGAATTGATTTAAAACCGAAGTGGGGCTTATATATAATAGAAACAATAAATCGCATTCAGTGAATGCGACTTATAAGTCGAATTTCAGGAATGCGATTTATAAGTCGCATTCCTGGAATGCGTTTTATAAGTCGCATTTTGCCTTGCGACGCGCCGACTTGCCGGTTGTCCAATCTTTCCCCGTGCCTTTTTCTAGCATGTATGTATTTCAAATACTCTTAACCAACACGCGAATAGGCCATCTATATGCTAGAAATTTACGGGGTGTAACAGCGGATCAAATCAAATGATAGGGCGCCCGTCACCAGGCCCCGCAAAGCAAAAATTTGAGGCCAAACGGAGACGGTCGATCACATCTCCAAAAATCCGTGGGCTAACATACACCGAAAACCGAGAAAATCGTAAATTGTCATTTATGCGAAAAATAGTGATGCCCATCAAACGAGTTGATAGGGCGCCCGTCACCAGGCCCCGCAGGCTGCGCACGGCCAAAATTTGGGGGCGAACGGAGGCGGTCGATCAAATCTTCAGAAATCAGTGGGCTAACATTCACCGAAAACCGAGAAAATCGTAAATTGTCATTTACGCAAAAAATAGTGATGCCGATCAAACGAATTGATAGAGCGCCCGTCACTAGGCCCCGCAGGCTGCGCACAGCCAAAATTTGGGGCCAAACGGAGACGGTCGATCACATCTCCAAAAATCCGTGGGCAAACATACACCGAAAATCGAGAAAATCGTAAATTGTCATTTGCTTGAAAAATAGTGATGCCGATCAAACGAAATGACAAGGCGCCTGTCACCAGGCCCCGCAGGCTTCGCACAGCCAAAATTTGGGGCCGAACGGAGGCGGTCGATCGAATCACGAAAAATCCGTGGGCTAACATACACCGAAAACCGAGAAAATCGTAAATTGTCATTTCTGCAAAAAATAGTGATGCCAATCAAAAGAAATGACAGGGCGCCCGTCACCAGGCCCCGCAGGCTGCGCACAGCCAAAATTTGGGGCCGAACGGAGGCGGTCGATTGAATCTCGAAAAATCTGTGTGCTAACATACACCGAAAATCGAGAAAATCATAAATTCTCATTTATGCGAAAAATAGTGATGCCGATCAAATGAAATGATAGGGCGCCCATCACCAGGCCCTACAGGCTGCGCACAGCCAAAATTTGGGGCCAAACGGAGACGGTCGATCACATCTCCAAAAATCCGTGGGCTAACATACACCGAAAATCGAGAAAATCGTAAATTGTCATTTGTTTGAAAAATAGTGATGCCGATCAAAAGAAATGATAGGGCGCCCGTCACCAGGCCCCGCAGGCTGCGCACAGCCAAAATTTGGGGGCAAACGGAGACGGTCGATCACATCTCCAAAAATCCGTGGGCTAACATACACCGAAAATCGAGAAAATCGTAAATTGTCATTTGTTTGAAAAATAGTGATGCCGATCAAACGAAATGACAGGGCGCCCGTTACCAGGCCCCGCAGGCTGCGCACAGCAAAAATTTCAGGCCAAACGGAGACGGTCGATCACATCTCCAAAAATCCGTGGGCTAACATACACAGAAAACCGAGAAAATCGTAAATTGTCATTTATGCGAAAAATAGTGATGCCCATCAAATGAGTTGATAGGGCGCCTGTCACCAGGCCCCGCAGGCTGCGCACGACCAAAATTTGGGGGCGAACGGAGGCGGTCGATCGAATCTCCAGAAATCCGTGGGCTAAGATTCACCGAAAATCGAGAAAATCGTAAATTTTCATTTATGCAAAAAATAGTGATGCCGATCGAATGAAATGATAGGGCGCCCGTCACCAGGCCCCGCAGGATGCGCACAGCCAAAATTTGGGGCCAAACGGAGACGGTCGATCATATCTCCAAAAATCCGTGGGCTAACATACACCGAAAATCGAGAAAATCGTAAATTGTCATTTGTTTGAAAAATAGTGATGCCGATCAAAAGAAATGATAGGGCGCCCGTCACCAGGCCCCGCAGGCTGCGCACGACCAAAATTTGGGGGCGAACGGAGGCGGTCGATCAAATCTCCAAAAATCCGTGGGCTAACATTCACCGAAAATCGAGAAAATCGTAAATTGTCATTTGTTTGAAAAATAGTGATGCCGATCAAACGAAATGACAGGGCGCCCGTTACCAGGCCCCGCAGGCTGCGCACAGCCAAAATTTGGGGCCAAACGGAGACGGTCGATCACATCTCCAAAAATCCGTGGGCAAACATACACCGAAAATCGAGAAAATCGTAAATTGTCATTTATGCCAAAAATAGTGATGCCCATCAAACGAGTTGATAGGGCGCCCGTCACCAGGCCCCGCAGGCTGCGCACGACCAAAATTTGGGGGCGAACGGAGGCGGTCGATCGAATCTCCAGAAATCCGTGGGCTAACATTCACCGAAAATCGAGAAAATTGTAAATTTTCATTTATGCAAAAAATAGTGATGCCGATCGAATGAAATGATAGGGCGCCCGTCACTAGGCCCCGCAGGATGCGCACAACCAAAATTTGGGGCCAAACGGAGACGGTCGATCACATCTCCAAAAATCCGTGGGCTAACATACACCGAAAATCGAGAAAATCGTAAATTGTCTTTGTTTGAAAAATAGTGATGCCGATCAAAAGAAATGACAGGGCGCCCGTCACCAGGCCCCGCAGGCTGCGCACAGCCAAAATTTGGGGCCAAACGGAGACGGTCGATCGAATCTCCAAAAATCCGTGGGCAAACATACACCGAAAATCGAGAAAATCGTAAATTGTCATTTCTGCAAAAAATAGTGATGCCGATCAAAAGAAATGACAGGGCGCCCGTCACCAGGCCCCGCAGGCTGCGCACAGCCAAGATTTGGGGTCGAACGGAGGCGGTCGATTGAATCTCAAAAAATCCGTGTGCTAACATACACCGAAAATCGAGAAAATCGTAAATTCTCATTTATGTGAAAAATAGTGATGCCGATCAAACGAAATGATAGGGCGCCCGTCACCAGGCCCCGCGGGCTGTGCACAGCCAAAATTTGGGGCCGAACGGAGGCGGTCGATCAAATATCCAGAAATCCCTGGGCTAACACGCACTGAAAAGTTTGAAAGTTAGCAACATAGGCGCACTATGCTAGTCTCGACAGACCGGACGACATCGGATGTCACATGCTAACCTATGTCGAGACCCAACGCCCATCGATGAATGCCCAGCGATAGAAAATTTAAACTAAAATACCTATGCTTATCCTTATGATATAAATAAAATCCTAGAGATTAGTGGTGGTAGTGCTGGCCTACCATGGTCGCTTGCCATGGTGGTGTCGGTTGTGGTGGGTCGTTAGGACCAGTTTTTAAATTAAAATTATCACCCATATTGGGAAATATGTTGAAATGAGTGCGATAGAGGCATATTTTAGAAAAATGGCTCGGCCAAACCGCCTTTCGGCGTTTGTCGAGATAGATCTCGAAAAAATACACAAAATGAAAAAAAAATCGCGTAAAACGGATAATCCAGCCCAAAGTTATGATCATTTATATAATATGCCTCTAATAAACTATTTTTCCGTCGATTATATTACAGTTTTAACAACATTATGTAAGATCTCATCAAAAGACTTGCATCTCGGCAGTTCTTATTTTGTTAATAAAGAGCTAACACATACCAAAAATCGCGAAAATCGTAAATTCTCGTTTATGCAAAAAATAGTGATGCCGATCAAACGAAATGATAGGACTATCTAAATTCTGATCACTTTCTGTACTATACTGAGTCCTTACTGATTACCGTAATGAATTGATTTAAAACCGAAGTGGGGCTTATATATAATAGAAACAATAAATCGCATTCAGTGAATAAGATTTATAAGTCGCATTCCTGGAATACGTTTTATAAGTCGCATTCCTGGATTGCGTTTTATAAGTCGCATTTTGCCTTGCGACGCGCCGACTTGACGGTCGATGACATCTCCAAAAATCCGTGGGCGTTATACACCGAAAATCGAGAAAATCGTAAATTGTCATTTGCTTGAAAAATAGTGATGCCGATCAAACGAAATGACAAGGCGCCCGTCACCAGGCCCCGCAGGCTTCGCACAGCCAAAATTTGGGGCCGAACGGAGGCGGTCGATCGAATCACGAAAAATCCGTGGGCTAACATACACCGAAAACCGAGAAAATCGTAAATTGTCATTTCTGCAAAAAATAGTGATGCCGATCAAAAGAAATGACAGGGCGCCCGTCACCAGGCCCCGCAGGCTGCGCACAGCCAAAATTTGGGGCCGAACGGAGGCGGTCGATTGAATCTCGAAAAATCCGTGTGCTAATATACACCGAAAATCGAGAAAATCGTAAATTTTCATTTATGCAAAAAATAGTGATGCCGATCGAATGAAATGATAGGGCGCCCGTCACCAGGCCCCGCAGGATGCGCACAGCCAAAATTTGGGGCCAAACGGAGACGGTCGATCATATCTCCAAAAATCCGTGGGCTAACATACACCGAAAATCGAGAAAATCGTAAATTGTCATTTGTTTGAAAAATAGTGATGCCGATCAAAAGAAATGATAGGGCGCCCGTCACCAGGCCCCGCAGGCTGCGCACGACCAAAATTTGGGGGCGAACGGAGGCGGTCGATCAAATCTCCAAAAATCCGTGGGCTAACATTCACCGAAAATCGAGAAAATCGTAAATTGTCATTTGTTTGAAAAATAGTGATGCCGATCAAACGAAATGACAGGGCGCCCGTTACCAGGCCCCGCAGGCTGCGCACAGCCAAAATTTGGGGTCAAACGGAGACGGTCGATCACATCTCCAAAAATCCGTGGGCAAACATACACCGAAAATCGAGAAAATCGTAAATTGTCATTTATGCCAAAAATAGTGATGCCCATCAAACGAGTTGATAGGGCGCCCGTCACCAGGCCCCGCAGGCTGCGCACGACCAAAATTTGGGGGCGAACGGAGGCGGTCGATCGAATCTCCAGAAATCCGTGGGCTAACATTCACCGAAAATCGAGAAAATCGTAAATTTTCATTTATGCAAAAAATAGTGATGCCGATCGAATGAAATGATAGGGCGCCCGTCACTAGGCCCCGCAGGATGCGCACAGCCAAAATTTGGGGCCAAACGGAGACGGTCGATCACATCTCCAAAAATCCGTGGGCTAACATACACCGAAAATCGAGAAAATCGTAAATTGTCTTTGTTTGAAAAATAGTGATGCCGATCAAAAGAAATGACAGGGCGCCCGTCACCAGGCCCCGCAGGCTGCGCACAGCCAAAATTTGGGGCCAAACGGAGACGGTCGATCGAATCTCCAAAAATCCGTGGGCAAACATACACCGAAAATCGAGAAAATCGTAAATTGTCATTTCTGCAAAAAATAGTGATGCCGATCAAAAGAAATGACAGGGCGCCCGTCACCAGGCCCCGCAGGCTGCGCACAGCCAAGATTTGGGGTCGAACGGAGGCGGTCGATTGAATCTCAAAAAATCCGTGTGCTAACATACACCGAAAATCGAGAAAATCGTAAATTCTCATTTATGTGAAAAATAGTGATGCCGATCAAACGAAATGATAGGGCGCCCGTCACCAGGCCCCGCGGGCTGTGCACAGCCAAAATTTGGGGCCGAACGGAGGCGGTCGATCAAATATCCAGAAATCCCTGGGCTAACACGCACTGAAAAGTTTGAAAGTTAGCAACATAGGCGCACTATGCTAGTCTCGACAGACCGGACGACATCGGATGTCACATGCTAACCTATGTCGAGACCCAACGCCCATCGATGAATGCCCAGCGATAGAAAATTTAAACTAAAATACCTATGCTTATCCTTATGATATAAATAAAATCCTAGAGATTAGTGGTGGTAGTGCTGGCCTACCATGGTCGCTTGCCATGGTGGTGTCGGTTGTGGTGGGTCGTTAGGACCAGTTTTTAAATTAAAATTATCACCCATATTGGGAAATATGTTGAAATGAGTGCGATAGAGGCATATTTTAGAAAAATGGCTCGGCCAAACCGCCTTTCGGCGTTTGTCGAGATAGATCTCGAAAAAATACACAAAATGAAAAAAAAATCGCGTAAAACGGATAATCCAGCCCAAAGTTATGATCATTTATATAATATGCCTCTAATAAACTATTTTTCCGTCGATTATATTACAGTTTTAACAACATTATGTAAGATCTCATCAAAAGACTTGCATCTCGGCAGTTCTTATTTTGTTAATAAAGAGCTAACACATACCAAAAATCGCGAAAATCGTAAATTCTCGTTTATGCAAAAAATAGTGATGCCGATCAAACGAAATGATAGGACTATCTAAATTCTGATCACTTTCTGTACTATACTGAGTCCTTACTGATTACCGTAATGAATTGATTTAAAACCGAAGTGGGGCTTATATATAATAGAAACAATAAATCGCATTCAGTGAATAAGATTTATAAGTCGCATTCCTGGAATACGTTTTATAAGTCGCATTCCTGGAATGCGTTTTATAAGTCGCATTTTGCCTTGCGACGCGCCGACTTGACGGTCGATGACATCTCCAAAAATCCGTGGGCGTTATACACCGAAAATCGAGAAAATCGTAAATTGTCATTTGCTTGAAAAATAGTGATGCCGATCAAACGAAATGACAAGGCGCCCGTCACCAGGCCCCGCAGGCTTCGCACAGCCAAAATTTGGGGCCGAACGGAGGCGGTCGATCGAATCACGAAAAATCCGTGGGCTAACATACACCGAAAACCGAGAAAATCGTAAATTGTCATTTCTGCAAAAAATAGTGATGCCGATCAAAAGAAATGACAGGGCGCCCGTCACCAGGCCCCGCAGGCTGCGCACAGCCAAAATTTGGGGCCGAACGGAGGCGGTCGATTGAATCTCGAAAAATCCGTGTGCTAATATACACCGAAAATCGAGAAAATCGTAAATTCTTATTTATGCAAAAAATAGTGATGCCGATCAAACGAAATGATAGGGCGCCCGTCACCAGGCCTCGCGGGATGTGCACAGCCAAAATTTGGGGCCGAACAGAGGCGGTCGATCAAATATCCAGAAATCCCTGGGCTAACATACACCGAAAATCGAGAAAATCATAAATTGTCTTTGTTTGAAAAATAGTGATGCCGATAAAAAGAAATGACAGGGCGCCCGTCACCAGGCCCCGCAGGCTGCGCACAGCCAAAATTTGGGGGCAAACGGAGACGGTCGATCACATCTCCAAAAATCCGTGGGCTAACATACACCGAAAATCGAGAAAATCGTAAATTATCATTTGTTTGAAAAATAGTGATGCCGATCAAACGAAATGACAGGGCGCCCGTTACCAGGCCCCGCAGGCTGCGCACAGCAAAAATTTCAGGCCAAACGGAGACGGTCGATCACATCTCCAAAAATCCGTGGGCTAACATACACCGAAAACCGAGAAAATCGTAAATTGTCATTTATGCGAAAAATAGTGATGCCCATCAAACGAGTTGATAGGGCGCCCGTCACCAGGCCCCGCAGGCTGCGCACGACCAAAATTTGGGGGCGAACGGAGGCGGTCGATCAAATCTCCAGAAATCTGTGGGCTAACATTCACCGAAAACCGAGAAAATCGTAAATTGTCATTTACGCAAAAAATAGTGATGCCGATCAAACGAATTGATAGAGCGCCCGTCACTAGGCCCTGCAGGCTGCGCACAGCCAAAATTTGGGGCCAAACGGAGACGGTCGATGACATCTCCAAAAATCCGTGGGCAAACATACACCGAAAATCGAGAAAATCGTAAATTGTCATTTGCTTGAAAAATAGTGATGCCGATCAAACGAAATGACAAGGCGCCCGTCACCAGGCCCCGCAGGCTTCGCACAGCCAAAATTTGGGGCCGAACGGAGGCGGTCGATCGAATCACGAAAAATCCGTGGGCTAACATACACCGAAAACCGAGAAAATCGTAAATTGTCATTTCTGCAAAAAATAGTGATGCCGATCAAAACAAATGACAGGGCGCCCGTCACCAGGCCCCGCAGGCTGCGCACAGCCAAAATTTGGGGCCGAACGGAGGCGGTCGATTGAATCTCGAAAAATCCGTGTGCTAATATACACCGAAAATCGAGAAAATCGTAAATTCTCATTTATGCGAAAAATAGTGATGCCGATCAAACGAAATGATAGGGCGCCCGTCACCAGGCCTCGCGGGCTGTGCACAGCCAAAATTTGGGGCCGAACGGAGGCGGTCGATCAAATATCCAGAAATCCCTGGGCTAACATACACCGAAAATCGAGAAAATCGTAAATTGTCTTTGTTTGAAAAATAGTGATGCCGATAAAAAGAAATGACAGGGCGCCCGTTACCAGGCCCCGCAGGCTGCGCACAGCAAAAATTTCAGGCCAAACGGAGACGGTCGATCACATCTCCAAAAATCCGTGGGCTAACATACACCGAAAACCGAGAAAATCGTAAATTGTCATTTATGCGAAAAATAGTGATGCCCATCAAACGAGTTGATAGGGCGCCCGTCACCAGGCCCCGCAGGCTGCGCACGACCAAAATTTGGGGGCGAACGGAGGCGGTCGATCGAATCTCCAGAAATCCGTGGGCTAACATTCACCCAAAATCGAGAAAATCGTAAATTTTCATTTATGCAAAAAATAGTGATGCCGATCGAATGAAATGATAGGCCGCCCGTCACTAGGCCCCGCAGGCTGTGCACAGCCAAAATTTGGGGCCAAACGGAGACGGTCGATGACATCTCCAAAAATCCGTGGGCAAACATACACCGAAAATCGAGAAAATCGTAAATTGTCATTTGTTTGAAAAATAGTGATGCCGATCAAAAGAAATGACAGGGCGCCCGTCACCAGGCCCCGCAGGCTGCGCACAGCCAAAATTTGGGGCCGAACGGAGGCGGTCGATCGAATCTCGAAAAATCCGTGGGCTAACATTCACCGAAAACCGAGAAAATCGTAAATTGTCATTTCTACAAAAAATAGTGATGCCGATCAAAAGAAATGACAGGGCGCCCGTCACCAGGCCCCGCAGGCTGCGCACAGCCAAAATTTGGGGCCGAACGGAGGCGGTCGATCAAATATCCAGAAATCCCTGGGCTAACACGCACTGAAAAGTTTGAAAGTTAGCAACATAGGCGCACTATGCTAGTCTCGACAGACCGGACGACATCGGATATCACATGCTAACCTATGTCGAGACCCAACGCCCATCGATGAATGCCCAGCGATAGAAAATTTAAACTAAAACACCTATCCTTATCCTTATGATATAAATAAAATCCTAGAGATTAGTAGTGGTAGTGCTGGCCTACCATGGTCGCTTGCCATGGTGGTGTCGGTTGTGGTGGGTCGTTAGGACCAGTTTTTAAATTAAAATTGTCACCCATATCGGGAAATATGTTGAAATGAGTGCGATAGAGGCATATTTTAGAAAAATGGCTCGGCCAAACCGCCTTTCGGCAGTTTATCGAGATAGATCTCGAAAAAATACACAAAATGAAAAAACAAATCGCGTAAAACGGATAATCCAGCCCAAAGTTATGATCATTTATATAATATGCCTCTAATAAACTATTTTTCCGTCGATTATATTACAGTTTTAACAACATTATGTAAGATCTCATCAAAAGACTTGCATCTCGGCAGTTCTTATTTTGTTAATAAAGAGCTAACACATACCAAAAATCGCGAAAATCGTAAATTCTCGTTTATGCAAAAAATAGTGATGCCGATCAAACGAAATGATAGGACTATCTAAATTCTGATCACTTTCTGTACTATACTGATTCCTTACTGATTACCGTAATGAATTGATTTAAAACCGAAGTGGGGCTTATATATAATAGAAACAATAAATCGCATTCAGTGAATGCGACTTATAAGTCGCATTTCAGGAATGCGATTTATACGTCCCATTCCTGGAATGCGTTTCATAAGTCGCATTCCTGGAATGCGTTTTATAAGTCGCATTTTGCCTTGCGACGCGCCGACTTGCCGGTTGTCCAATCTTTCCCCGTGCCTTTTTCTAGCATGTATGTATTTCAAATACTCTTAACCAACACGCGAATAGGCCATCTATATGCTAGAAATTTACGGGGTGTAACAGCGGATCAAACGAAATGATAGGGCGCCCGTCACCAGGCCCCGCACAGCAAAAATTTGAGGCCAAACGGAGACGGTTGATCACATCTCCAAAAATCCGTGGGCTAACATACACCGAAAACCGAGAAAATCGTAAATTGTCATTTATGCGAAAAATAGTGATGCCCATCAAACGAGTTGATAGGGCGCCCGTCACCAGGCCCCGCAGGCTGCGCACGACCAAAATTTGGGGGCGAACGGAGGCGGTCGATCAAATCTCCAGAAATCCGTGGGCTAACATTCACCGAAAACCGAGAAAATCGTAAATTGTCATTTACGCAAAAAATAGTGATGCCGATCAAACGAATTGATAGAGCGCCCGTCACTAGGCCCCGCAGGCTGCGCACAGCCAAAATTTGGGGCCAAACGGAGACGGTCGATGACATCTCCAAAAATCCGTGGGCAAACATACACCGAAAATCGAGAAAATCGTAAATTGTCATTTGCTTGAAAAATAGTGATGCCGATCAAACGAAATGACAAGGCGCCCGTCACCAGGCCCCGCAGGCTTCGCACAGCCAAAATTTGGGGCCGAACGGAGGCGGTCGATCGAATCACGAAAAATCCGTGGGCTAACATACACCGAAAACCGAGAAAATCGTAAATTGTCATTTCTGCAAAAAATAGTGATGCCGATCAAAAGAAATGATAGGGCGCCCGTCACCAGGCCCCGCAGGCTGCGCACAGCCAAAATTTGGGGCCGAACGGAGGCGGTCGATTGAATCTCGAAAAATCCGTGTGCTAACATACACCGAAAATCGAGAAAATCGTAAATTCTCATTTATGCGAAAAATAGTGATGCCGATCAAACGAAATGATAGGGCGCCCGTCACCAGGCCCCGCGGGCTGTGCACAGCCAAAATTTGGGGCCGAACGGAGGCGGTCGATCAAATATCCAGAAATCCCTGGGCTAACATACACCGAAAATCGAGAAAATCGTAAATTGTCTTTGTTTGAAAAATAGTGATGCCGATAAAAAGAAATGACAGGGCGCCCGTCACCAGGCCCCGCAGGCTGCGCACAGCCAAAATTTGGGGGCAAACGGAGACGGTCGATCACATCTCCAAAAATCCGTGGGCTAACATACACCGAAAATCGAGAAAATCGTAAATTGTCATTTGTTTGAAAAATAGTGATGCCGATCAAACGAAATGACAGGGCGCCCGTTACCAGGCCCCGCAGGCTGCGCACAGCAAATATTTCAGGCCAAACGGAGACGGTCGATCACATCTCCAAAAATCCGTGGGCTAACATACACCGAAAACCGAGAAAATCGTAAATTGTCATTTATGCGAAAAATAGTGATGCCCATCAAACGAGTTGATAGGGCGCCCGTCACCAGGCCCCGCAGGCTGCGCACGACCAAAATTTGGGGGCGAACGGAGGCGGTCGATCGAATCTCCAGAAATCCGTGGGCTAACATTCACCGAAAATCGAGAAAATCGTAAATTTTCATTTATGCAAAAAATAGTGATGCCGATCGAATGAAATGATAGGGCGCCCGTCACTAGGCCCCGCAGGCTGTGCACAGCCAAAATTTGGGGCCAAACGGAGACGGTCAATCACATCTCCAAAAATCCGTGGGCTAACATACACCGAAAATCGAGAAAATCGTAAATTGTCATTTGTTTGAAAAATAGTGATGCCGATCAAAAGAAATGACAGGGCGCCCGTCACCAAGCCCCGCAGGCTGCGCACAGCCAAAATTTGGGGCCGAACGGAGGCGGTCGATCAAATCTCGAAAAATCCGTGGGCTAACATTCACCGAAAACCGAGAAAATCGTAAATTGTCATTTCTGCAAAAAATAGTGATGCCGATCAAAAGAAATGATAGGGCGCCCGTCACCAGGCCCCGCAGGCTGCGCACAGCCAAAATTTGGGGCCGAACGGAGGCGGTCGATTGAATCTCGAAAAATCCGTGTGCTAACATACACCGAAAATCGAGAAAATCATAAATTCTCATTTATGCGAAAAATAGTGATGCCGATCAAACGAAATGATAGGGCGCCCGTCACCAGGCCCTGCAGGCTGCGCACAGCCAAAATTTGGGGCCAAACGGAGACGGTCGATCACATCTCCAAAAATCCGTGGGCTAACATACACCGAAAATCGAGAAAATCGTAAATTGTCTTTGTTTGAAAAATAGTGATGCCGATCAAAAGAAATGACAGGGCGCCCGTCACCAGGCCCCGCAGGCTGCGCACAGCCAAAATTTGGGGGCAAACGGAGACGGTCGATCACATCTCCAAAAATCCGTGGGCTAACATACACCGAAAATCGAGAAAATCGTAAATTGTCATTTGTTTGAAAAATAGTGATGCCGATCAAACGAAATGACAGGGCGCCCGTTACCAGGCCCCGCAGGCTGCGCACAGCAAAAATTTCAGGCCAAACGGAGACGGTCGATCACATCTCCAAAAATCCGTGGGCTAACATACACCGAAAACCGAGAAAATCGTAAATTGTCATTTATGCGAAAAATAGTGATGCCCATCAAACGAGTTGATAGGGCGCCCGTCACCAGGCCCCGCAGGCTGCGCACGACCAAAATTTGGGGGCGAACGGAGGCGGTCGATCGAATCTCCAGAAATCCGTGGGCTAACATTCACCGAAAATCGAAAAAATCGTAAATTTTCATTTATGCAAAAAATAGTGATGCCGATCGAATGAAATGATAGGGCGCCCGTCACTAGGCCCCGCAGGCTGCGCACAACCAAAATTTGGGGCCAAACGGAGACGGTCGATCACATCTCCAAAAATCCGTGGGCTAACATACACCGAAAATCGAGAAAATCGTAAATTGTCATTTGTTTGAAAAATAGTGATGCCGATCAAAAGAAATGACAGGGCGCCCGTCACCAGGCCCCGCAGGCTGCGCACAGCCAAAATTTGGGGCCGAACGGAGGCGGTCGATCGAATCACGAAAAATCCGTTGGCTAACATACACCGAAAACCAAGAAAATCGTAAATTGTCATTTCTGCAAAAAATAGTGATGCCGATCAAAAGAAATGACAGGGCGCCCGTCACCAGGCCCCGCAGGCTGCGCACAGCCAAAATTTGGGGCCGAACGGAGGCGGTCGATTGAATCTCAAAAAATCCGTGTGTTAACATACACCGAAAATTGAGAAAATCATAAATTCTCATTTATGCGAAAAATAGTGATGCCGATCAAACGAAATGATAGGGCGCCCGTCACCAGGCCCTGCAGGCTGCGCACAGCCAAAATTTGGGGCCAAACGGAGACGGTCGATCACATCTCCAAAAATCCGTGGGCTAACATACACCGAAAATCGAGAAAATTGTAAATTGTCTTTGTTTGAAAAATAGTGATGCCGATCAAAAGAAATGACAGGGCGCCCGTCACCAGGCCCCGCAGGCTGCGCACAGCCAAAATTTGGGGCCGAACGGAGGCGGTCGATTGAATCTCGAAAAATCCGTGTGCTAACATACACCGAAAATCGAGAAAATCATAAATTCTCATTTATGCGAAAAATAGTGATGCCGATCAAATGAAATGATAGGGCGCCCGTCACCAGGCCCTGCAGGCTGCGTACAGCCAAAATTTGGGGCCAAACGGAGACGGTCGATCACATCTCCAAAAATCTGTGGGCTAACATACACCGAAAATCGAGAAAATCATAAATTGTCATTTGTTTGAAAAATAGTGATGCCGATCAAAAGAAATGATAGGGCGCCCGTCACCAGGCCCCGCAGGCTGCGCACAGCCAAAATTTGGGGGCAAACGGAGACGGTCGATCACATCTCCAAAAATCCGTGGGCTAACATACACCGAAAATCGAGAAAATCGTAAATTGTCATTTGTTTGAAAAATAGTGATGCCGATCAAACGAAATGACAGGGCACCCGTTACCAGGCCCCGCAGGCTGCGCACAGCAAAAATTTCAGGCCAAACGGAGACGGTCGATCACATCTCCAAAAATCCGTGGGCTAACATACACCGAAAACCGAGAAAATCGTAAATTGTCATTTATGCGAAAAATAGTGATGCCCATCAAACGAGTTGATAGGGCGCCCGTCACTAGGCCCCGTAGGCTGCGCACGACCAAAATTTGGGGGCGAACGGAGGCGGTCGATCGAATCTCCAGAAATCCGTGGGCTAACATTCACCGAAAATCGAGAAAATCGTAAATTTTCATTTATGCAAAAAATAGTGATGCCGATCGAATGAAATGATAGGGCGCCCGTCACTAGGCCCCGCAGGCTGCGCACAGCCAAAATTTGGGGCCAAACGGAGACGGTCGATCACATCTCCAAAAATCCGTGGGCTAACACATACACCGAAAATCGAGAAAATCGTAAATTGTCATTTGTTTGAAAAATAGTGATGCCGATCAAAAGAAATGACAGGGCGCCCGTCACCAGGCCCCGCAGGCTGCGCATAGCCAAAATTTGGGGCCGAACGGAGGCGGTCGATCGAATCTCAAAAAATCCGTGTGCTAACATACACCGAAAATCGAGAAAATCGTAAATTCTCATTTATGCGAAAAATAGTGATGCCGATCAAACGAAATGATAGGGCGCCCGTCACCAGGCCCCGCGGGCTGTGCACAGCTAAAATTTGGGGCCGAACGGAGGCGGTCGATCAAATATCCAGAAATCCCTGGGCTAACACGCACTGAAAAGTTTGAAAGTTAGCAATATAGGCGCACTATGCTAGTCTCGACAGACCGGACGACATCGGATGTCACATGCTAACCTATGTCGAGACCCAACGCCCATCGATAGAAAATTTAAACTAAAACACCTATGCTTATCCTTATGATATAAATAAAATCCTAGAGATTAGTGGTGGTAGTGCTGGCCTACCATGGTCGCTTACCATGGTGGTGTCGGTTGTGGTGGGTCGTTAGGACCAGTTTTTAAATTAAAATTGTCACCCATATTGGGAAATATGTTGAAATGAGTGCGATAGAGGCATATTTTAGAAAAATGGCTCGGCCAAACCGCCTTTCGGCAGTTTGTCGAGATAGATCTCGAAAAAATACACAAAATGAAAAAATAAATCGCGTAAAACGGATAATCCAGCCCAAAGTTATGATCATTTATATAATATGCCTCTAATAAACTATTTTTCCGTCGATTATATTACAGTTTTAACAACATTATGTAAGATCTCATCAAAAGACTTGCATCTCGGCAGTTCTTATTTTGTTAATAAAGAGCTAACACATACCAAAAATCGCGAAAATCGTAAATTCTCGTTTATGCAAAAAATAGTGATGCCGATCAAACGAAATGATAGGACTATCTAAATTCTGATCACTTTCTGTACTATACTGATTCCTTACTGATTACCGTAATGAATTGATTTAAAACCGAAGTGGGAATTATATATAATAGAAACAATAAATCGCATTCAGTGAATGCGACTTATAAGTCGCATTTCAGGAATGCGATTTATAAGTCGCATTCCTGGAATGCGTTTTATAAGTCGCATTTTGCCTTGCGACGCGCCGACTTGCCGGTTGTCCAATCTTTCCCCGTGCCTTTTTCTAGCATGTATGTATTTCAAATACTCTTAACCAACACGCGAATAGGCCATCTATATGCTAGAAATTTACGGGGTGTAACAGCGGATCAAACGAAATGATAGGGCGCCCGTCACCAGGCCCCGCACAGCAAAAATTTGAGGCCAAACGGAGACGGTCGATCACATCTCCAAAAATCCGTGGGCTAACATACACCGAAAACCGAGAAAATCGTAAATTGTCATTTATGCGAAAAATAGTGATGCCCATCAAACGAGTTGATAGGGCGCCCGTCACCAGGCCCCGCAGGCTGCGCACGGCCAAAACTTGGGGGCGAACGAAGGCGGTCGATCAAATCTTCAGAAATCCGTGGGCTAACATTCACCGAAAACCGAGAAAATCGTAAATTGTCATTTACGCAAAAAATAGTGATGCCGATCAAACGAATTGATAGAGCGCCCGTCACTAGGCCCCGCAGGCTGCGCACAGCCAAAATTTGGGGCCAAACGGAGACGGTCGATCACATCTCCAAAAATCCGTGGGCAAACATACACCGAAAATCGAGAAAATCGTAAATTGTCATTTGCTTGAAAAATAGTGATGCCGATCAAATGAAATGACAAGGCGCCCGTCACCAGGCCCCGCAGGCTTCGCACAGCCAAAATTTGGGGCCGAACGGAGGCGGTCGATCGAATCACGAAAAATCCGTGGGCTAACATACACCGAAAACTGAGAAAATCGTAAATTGTCATTTCTGCAAAATATAGTGATGCCGATCAAAAGAAATGACAGGGCGCCCGTCACCAGGCCCCGCAGGCTGCGCACAGCCAAAATTTGGGGCCGAACGGAGGCGGTCGATTGAATCTCGAAAAATCCGTGTGCTAACATACACCGAAAATCGAGAAAATCATAAATTCTCATTTATGCGAAAAATAGTGATTCCGATCAAACGAAATGATAGGGCGCCCGTCAACAGGCCCTGCAGGCTGCGCACAGCCAAAATTTGGGGCCAAACGGAGACGGTCGATCACATCTCCAAAAATCCGTGGGCTAACATACACCGAAAATCGAGAAAATCGTAAATTGTCTTTGTTTGAAAAATAGTGATGCCGATCAAAAGAAATGACAGGGCGCCCGTCACCAGGCCCCGCAGGCTGCGCACCGCCAAAATTTGGGGGCAAACGGAGACGGTCGATCACATCTCCAAAAATCCGTGGGCTAACATACACCGAAAATCGAGAAAATCGTAAATTGTCATTTATTTGAAAAATAGTGATGCCGATCAAACAAAATGACAGGGTGCCCGTTACCAGGCCCCGCAGGCTGCGCACAGCAAAAATTTCAGGCCAAACGGAGACGGTCAATCACATCTCCAAAAATCCGTGGGCTAACATACACCGAAAACCGAGAAAATCGTAAATTGTCATTTATGCGAAAAATAGTGATGCCCATCAAACGAGTTGATAGGGCGCCCGTCACCATGCCCCGCAGGCTGTGCACGACCAAAATTTGGGGGCGAACGGAGGCGGTCGATCGAATCTCCAGAAATCCGTGGGCTAACATTCACCGAAAATCGAGAAAATCGTAAATTTTCATTTATGCAAAAAATAGTGATGTCGATCGAATGAAATGATAGGGCGCCCGTCACTAGGCCCCGCAGGCTGCGCACAGCCAAAATTTGGGGCCAAACGGAGACGGTCGATCACATCTCCAAAAATCCGTGGGCTAACATACACCGAAAATCGAGAAAATCGTAAATTGTCATTTGTTTGAAAAATAGTGATGCCGATCAAAAGAAATGACAGGGCGCCCGTCACCAGGCCCCGCAGGCTGCGCACAGCCAAAATTTGGGGCCGAACGGAGGCGGTCGATCGAATCTCGAAAAATCCGTGGGCTAACATTCACCGAAAACCGAGAAAATCGTAAATTGTCATTTCTGCAAAAAATAGTGATGCCGATCAAAAGAAATGACAGGGCGCCCGTCACCAGGCCCCGCAGGCTGCGCACAGCAAAAATTTGGGGCCGAACGGAGGCGGTCGATTGAATCTCGAAAAATCCGTGTGCTAACATACACCGAAAATCGAGAAAATCGTAAATTCTCATTTATGCGAAAAATAGTGATGCCGATCAAACGAAATGATAGGGCGCCCGTCACCAGGCCCCGCGGGCTGTGCACAGCCAAAATTTAGGGCCGAACGGAGGCGGTCGATCAAATATCCAGAAATCCCTGGGCTAACACGCACTGAAAAGTTTGAAAGTTAGCAACATAGGCGCACTATGCTAGTCTCGACAGACCGGACGACATTGGATGTCACATGCTAACCTATGTCGAGACCCAACGCCCATCGATGAATGCCCAGCGATAGAAAATTTAAACTAAAACACCTATGCTTATCCTTATGATATAAATAAAATCCTAGAGATTAGTGGTGGTAGTGCTGGCCTACCATGGTCGCTTGCCATGGTGGTGTCGGTTGTGGTGGGTCGTTAGGACCAGTTTTTAAATTAAAATTGTCACCCATATCGGGAAATATGTTGAAATGAGTGCGATAGAGGCATATTTTAGAAAAATGGCTCGGCCAAACCGCCTTTCGGCGGTTTGTCGAGATAGATCTCGAAAAAATACACAAAATGAAAAAAAAAAAATCGCGTAAAACGGATAATCCAGCCCAAAGTTATGATCATTTATATAATATGCCTCTAATAAACTATTTTTCCGTCAATTATATTACAGTTTTAACAACATTATGTAAGATCTCATCAAAAGACTTGCATCTCGGCAGTTCTTATTTTGTTAATAAAGAGCTAACACATACCAAAAATCGCGAAAATCGTAAATTCTCGTTTATGCAAAAAATAGTGATGCCGATCAAACGAAATGATAGGACTATCTAAATTCTGATCACTTTCTGTACTATACTGATTCCTTACTGATTACCGTAATGAATTGATTTAAAACCGAAGTGGGGCTTATATATAATAGAAACAATAAATCGCATTCAGTGAATGCGACTTATAAGTCGCATTTCAGGAATGCGATTTATAAGTCGCATTTTGCCTTGCGACGCGCCGACTTGCCGGTTGTCCAATCTTTCCCCGTGCCTTTTTCTAGCATGTATGTATTTCAAATACTGTTAACCAACACGCGAATAGGCCATCTATATGCTAGAAATTTACGGGGTGTAACAGCGGATCAAACGAAATGATAGGGCGCCCGTCACCAGGCCCCGCACAGCAAAAATTTGAGGCCAAACGGAGACGGTCGATCACATCTCCAAAAATCCGTGGGCTAACATACACCGAAAACCGAGAAAATCGTAAATTGTCATTTATGCAAAAAATAGTGATGCCCATCAAACGAGTTGATAGGGCGCCCGTCACCAGGCCCCGAAGGCTTCGCACGGCCAAAATTTGGGGGCGAACGGAGGCGGTCGATCAAATCTCCAGAAATCCGTGGGCTAACATTCACCGAAAACCGAGAAAATCGTAAATTGTCATTTACGCAAAAAATAGTGATCCCGATCAAACGAATTGATAGAGCGCCCGTCACTAGGCCCCGCAGCCTGCGCACAGCCAAAATTTGGGGCCAAACGGAGATGGTCGATCACATCTCCAAAAATCCGTGGGCAAACATACACCGAAAATCGAGAAAATCGTAAATTGTCATTTGCTTGAAAAATAGTGATGCCGATCAAACGAAATGACAAGGCGCCCGTCAGCAGGCCCCGCAGGCTTCGCACAGCCAAAATTTGGGGCCGAACGGAGGCGGTCGATCGAATCACGAAAAATCCGTGGGCTAACATACACCGAAAACCGAGAAAATCGTAAATTGTCATTTCTGCAAAAAATAGTGATGCCGATCAAAAGAAATGACAGGGCGCCCGTCACCAGGCCCCGCAGGCTGTGCACAGCCAAAATTTGGGGCCGAACGGAGACGGTCGATTGAATCTCAAAAAATCTGTGTGCTAACATACACCGAAAATCGAGAAAATCATAAATTCTCATTTATGCGAAAAATAGTGATGCCGATCAAACGAAATGATAGGGCACCCGTCACCAGGCCCTGCAGGCTGCGCACAGCCAAAATTTGGGGCCAAACGGAGACGGTCGATCACATCTCCAAAAATCCGTGGGCTAACATACACCGAAAATCGAGAAAATCGTAAATTGTCATTTGTTTGAAAAATAGTGATGCCGATCAAAAGAAATGACAGGGCGCCCGTCACCAGGCCCCGCAGGCTGCGCACAGCCAAAATTTGGGTGCAAACGGAGACGGTCGATCACATCTCCAAAAATCCGTGGGCTAACATACACCGAAAATCGAGAAAATCGTAAATTGTCATTTGTTTGAAAAATAGTGATGCCGATCAAACGAAATGACAGGGCGCCCGTTACCAGGCCCCGCAGGCTGCGCACAGCAAAAATTTCAGGCCAAACGGAGACGGTCGATCACATCTCCAAAAATCCGTGGGCTAACATACACCGAAAACCGAGAAAATCGTAAATTGTCATTTATGCAAAAAATAGTGATGCCCATCAAACGAGTTGATAGGGCGCCCGTCACCAGGCCCCGCAGGCTGTGCACGACCAAAATTTGGGGGCGAACGGAGGCGGTCGATCGAATCTCCAGAAATCCGTGGGCTAACATTCACCGAAAATCGAGAAAATCGTAAATTTTCATTTATGCAAAAAATAGTGATGCCGATCGAATGAAATGATAGGGCGCCCGTCACTAGGCCCCGCAGGCTGCGCACAGCCAAAATTTGGGGCCAAACGGAGACGGTCGATCACATCTCCAAAAATCCGTGGGCTAACATACACCGAAAATCGAGAAAATCGTAAATTGTCATTTGTTTGAAAAATAGTGATGCCGATTAAAAGAAATGACAGGGCGCCCGTCACCAGGCCCCGCAGGCTGCGCACAGCCAAAATTTGGGGCCGAACGGAGGCGGTCGATCGAATCTCGAAAAATCCGTGGGCTAACATTCACCGAAAACCGAGAAAATCGTAAATTGTCATTTCTGCAAAAAATAGTGATGCCGATCAAAAGAAATGACAGGGCGCCCATCACCAGGCCCCGCAGGCTGCGCACAGCCAAAATTTGGGGCCGAACGGAGGCGGTCGATTGAATCTCGAAAAATCCGTGTGCTAACATACACCGAAAATCGAGAAAATCGTAAATTCTCATTTATGCGAAAAATAGTGATGCCGATCAAACGAAATGATAGGGCGCCCGTCACCAGGCCCCGCGGGCTGTGCACAGCCAAAATTTGGGGCCGAACGGAGGCGGTCGATCAAATATCCAGAAATCCCTGGGCTAACACGCACTGAAAAGTTTGAAAGTTAGCAACATAGGCGCACTATGCTAGTCTCGACAGACCGGACGACATCGGATGTCACATGCTAACCTATGTCGAGACCCAACGCCCATCGATGAATGCCCAGCGATAGAAAATTTAAACTAAAACACCTATGCTTATCCTTATGATATAAATAAAATCCTAGAGATTAGTGGTGGTAGTGCTGGCCTACCATGGTCGCTTGCCATGGTGGTGTCGGTTGTGGTGGGTCGTTAGGACCAGTTTTTAAATTAAAATTGTCACACATATCGGGAAATATGTTGAAATGAGTGCGATAGAGGCATATTTTAGAAAAATGGCTCGGCCAAACCGCCTTTCGGCAGTTTGTCGAGATAGATCTCGAAAAAATACACAAAATGAAAAAAAAATCGCATAAAACGGATAATCCAGCCCAAAGTTATGATCATTTATATAATATGCCTCTAATAAACTATTTTTCCGTCGATTATATTACAGTTTTAACAACATTATGTAAGATCTCATCAAAAGACTTGCATCTCGGCAGTTCTTATTTTGTTAATAAAGAGCTAACACATACCAAAAATCGCGAAAATCGTAAATTCTCGTTTATGCAAAAAATAGTGATGCCGATCAAACGAAATGATAGGACTATCTAAATTCTGATCACTTTCTGTACTATACTGATTCCTTACTGATTACCGTAATGAATTGATTTAAAACCGAAGTGGGGCTTATATATAATAGAAACAATAAATCGCATTTCAGGAATGCGATTTATAAGTCGCATTCCTGGAATGCGTTTTATAAGTCGCATTCCTGGACTGCGTTTTGTAAGTCGCATTTTGCCTTGCGACGCGCCGACTTGCCGGTTGTCCAATCTTTCCCCGTGCCTTTTTCGAGCATGTATGTATTTCAAATACTGTTAACCAACACGCGAATAGGCCATCTATATGCTAGAAATTTACGGGGTGTAACAGCGGATCAAACGAAATGATAGGGCGCCCGTCACCAGGCCCCGCACAGCAAAAATTTGAGGCCAAACGGAGACGGTCGATCACATCTCCAAAAATCCGTGGGCTAACATACACCGAAAACCGAGAAAATCGTAAATTGTCATTTATGCGAAAAATAGTGATGCCCATCAAACGAGTTGATAGGGCGCCCGTCACCAGGCCCCGCAGGCTGCGCACGGCCAAAATTTGGGGGCGAACGGAGGCGGTCGATCAAATCTCCAGAAATCCGTGGGCTAACATTCACCGAAAATCGAGAAAATCATAAATTGTCATTTACGCAAAAAATAGTGATGCCGATCAAACGAATTGATAGAGCGCCCGTCAGTAGGCCCCGCAGGCTGCGCACAGCCAAAATTTGGGGCCAAACGGAGACGGTCGATCACATCTCCAAAAATCCGTGGGCAAACATACACCGAAAATCGAGAAAATCGTAAATTGTCATTTGCTTGAAAAATAGTGATACCGATCAAACGAAATGACAAGGCACCCGTCAGCAGGCCCCGCAGGCTTCGCACAGCCAAAATTTGGGGCCGAACGGAGGCGGTCGATCGAATCATGAAAAATCCGTGGGCTAACATACACCGAAAACCGAGAAAATCGTAAATTGTCATTTCTGCAAAAAATAGTGATGCCGATCAAAAGAAATGACAGGGCGCCCGTCACCAGGCCCCGCAGGCTGCGCACAGCCAAAATTTGGGGCCGAACGGAGGCGGTCGATTGAATCTCGAAAAATCCGTGTGCTAACATACACCGAAAATCGAGAAAATCATAAATTCTCATTTATGCGAAAAATAGTGATGCCGATCAAACGAAATGATAGGGCACCCGTCACCAGGCCCTGCAGGCTGCGCACAGCCAAAATTTGGGGCCAAACGGAGACGGTCGATCACATCTCCAAAAATCTGTGGGCTAACATACACCGAAAATCGAGAAAATCGTAAATTATCATTTGTTAGAAAAGTAGTGATGCCGATCAAAAGAAATGATAGGGCGCCCGTCACCAGGCCCCGCAGGCTGCGCACAGCCAAAATTTGGGGTCAAACGGAGACGGTCGATCACATCTCCAAAAATCCGTGGGCTAACATACACCGAAAATCGAGAAAATCGTAAATTGTCATTTGTTTGAAAAATAGTAATGCCGATCAAACGAAATGACAGGGCGCCCGTTACCAGGCCCCGCAGGCTGCGCACAGCAAAAATTTCAGGCCAAACGGAGACGGTCGATCACATCTCCAAAAATCCGTGGGCTAACATACACCGAAAACCGAGAAAATCGTAAATTGTCATTTATGCGAAAAATAGTGATGCCCATCAAACGAGTTGATAGGGCGCCCGTCACCAGGCCCCGCAGGCTGCGCACGACCAAAATTTGGGGGCGAACGGAGGCGGTCGATCGAATCTCCAGAAATCCGTGGGCTAACATTCACCGAAAATCGAGAAAATCGTAAATTTTCATTTATGCAAAAAATAGTGATGCCGATCGAATGAAATGATAGGGCGCCCGTCACTAGGCCCCGCAGGCTGCGCACAGCCAAAATTTGGGGCCAAACGGAGACGGTCGATCACATCTCCAAAAATCCGTGGGCTAACATACACCGAAAATCGAGAAAATCGTAAATTGTCATTTGTTTGAAAAATAGTGATGCCGATCAAAAGAAATGACAGGGCGCCCGTCACCAGGCCCCGCAGGCTGCGCACAGCCAAAATTTGGGGCCGAACGGAGCGGTCGATCGAATCTCGAAAAATCCGTGGGCTAACATTCACCGAAAACCGAGAAAATCGTAAATTGTCATTTCTGCAAAAAATAGTGATGCCTATCAAAAGAAATGACAGGGCGCCCGTCACCAGGCCCCGCAGGCTGCGCACAGCCAAAATTTGGGGCAGAACGGAGGCGGTCGATTGAATCTCGAAAAATCCGTGTGCTAACATACACCGAAAATCGAGAAAATCGTAAATTCTCATTTATGCGAAAAATAGTGATGCCGATCAAACGAAATGATAGGGCGCCCGTCACCAGGCCCCGCGGGCTGTGTACAGCCAAAATTTGGGGCCGAACGGAGGCGGTCGATCAAATATCCAGAAATCCCTGGGATAACACGCACTGAAAAGTTTGAAAGTTAGCAACATAGGCGCACTATGCTAGTCTCGACAGACCGGACGACATCGGATGTCACATGCTAACCTATGTCGAGACCCAACGCCCATCGGTGAATGCCCAGCGATAGAAAATTTAAACTAAAACACCTATGCTTATCCTTATGATATAAATAAAATCCTAGAGATTAGTGGTGGTAGTGCTGGCCTACCATGGTCGCTTGCCATGGTGGTGTCGGTTGTGGTGGGTCGTTAGGACCAGTTTTTAAATTAAAATTGTCACCCATATCGGGAAATATGTTGAAATGAGTGCGATAGAGGCATATTTTAGAAAAATGGCTCGGCCAAACCGCCTTTCGGCCGTTTGTCGAGATAGATCTCGAAAAAATACACAAAATGAAAAAAAAAATCGCGTAAAACGGATAATCCAGCCCAAAGTTATGATTATTTATATAATATGCCTCTAATAAACTATTTTTCCGTCGATTATATTACAGTTTTAACAACATTATGTAAGATCTCATCAAAAGACTTGCATCTCGGCAGTTCTTATTTTGTTAATAAAGAGCTAACACATACCAAAAATCGCAAAAATCGTAAATTCTCGTTTATGCAAAAAATAGTGATGCCGATCAAACGAAATGATAGGACTATCTAAATTCTGATCACTTTCTGTACTATATTGATTCCTTACTGATTACCGTAATGAATTGATTTAAAACCGAAGTGGGGCTTATATATAATAGAAATAATAAATCGCATTCAGTGAATGCGACTTATAAGTCGCATTTCAGGAATGCGATTTATAAGTCGCATTTCAGGAATGCGATTTATAAGTCGCATTTTGCCTTGCGACGCGCCGACTTGCCGGTTGTCCAATCTTTCCCCGTGCCTTTTTCTAGCATGTATGTATTTCAAATACTGTTAACCAACACGCGAATAGGCCATCTATATGCTAGAAATTTACGGGGTGTAACAGCGGATCAAACGAAATGATAGGGCGCCCGTCACCAGGCCCCGCACAGCAAAAATTTGAGGCCAAACGGAGACGGTCGATCACATCTCCAAAAATTTGTGGGCTAACATACACCGAAAACCGAGAAAATCGTAAATTGTCATTTATGCGAAAAATAGTGATGCCCATCAAACGAGTTGATAGGGCGCCCGTCACCAGGCCCCGCAGGCTGCGCACGGCCAAAATTTGGGGGCGAACGGAGGCGGTCGATCAAATCTCCAGAAATCCGTGGGCTAACATTCACCGAAAATCGAGAAAATCGTAAATTGTCATTTACGCAAAAAATAGTGATGCCGATCAAACGAATTGATAGAGCGCCCGTCAATAGGCCCCGCAGGCTGCGCACAGCCAAAATTTAGGGCCAAACGGAGACGGTCGATCACATCTCCAAAAATCCGTGGGCAAACATACACCAAAAATGGAGAAAATCGTAAATTGTCATTTGCTTGAAAAATAGTGATGCCGATCAAACGAAATGACAAGGCGCCCGTCACCAGGCCCCGCAGGCTTCGCACAGCCAAAATTTGGGGCCGAACGGAGGCGGTCGATCGAATCACGAAAAATCCGTGGGCTAACATACACCGAAAACCGAGAAAATCGTAAATTGTCATTTCTGCAAAAAATAGTGATGCCGATCCAAAGAAATGACAGGGCGCCCGTCACCAGGCCCCGCAGGCTGCGCACAGCCAAAATTTGGGGCCGAACGGAGGCGGTCGATTGAATCTCGAAAAATCCGTGTGCTAACATACACCGAAAATCGAGAAAATCATAAATTCTCATTTATGCGAAAAATAGTGATGCCGATCAAACGAAATGATAGGGCGCCCGTCACCAGGCCCTGCAGGCTGCGCACAGCCAAAATTTGGGGCCAAACGGAGACGGTCGATCACATCTCCAAAAATCCGTGGGCTAACATACACCGAAAATCGAGAAAATCGTAAATTATCATTTGTTTGAAAAATAGTGATGCCGATCAAAAGAAATGATAGGGCGCCCGTCACCAGGCCCCGCAGGCTGCGCACAGCCAAAATTTGGGGGCAAACGGAGACGGTCGATCACATCTCCAAAAATCCGTGGGCTAACATACACCGAAAATCGAGAAAATCGTAAATTGTCATTTGTTTGAAAAATAGTGATGCCGATCAAACGAAATGACAGGGCGCCCGTTACCAGGCCCCGCAGGCTGCGCACAGCAAAAATTTCAGGCCAAACGGAGACGGTCGATCACATCTCCAAAAATCCGTGGGCTAACATACACCGAAAACCGAGAAAATCGTAAATTGTCATTTATGCGAAAAATAGTGATGCCCATCAAACGAGTTGATAGGGCGCCCGTCACCAGGCCCCGCAGGCTGCGCACGACCAAAATTTGGGGGCGAACGGAGGCGCCGATCGAATCTCCAGAAATCCGTGGGCTAACATTCACCGAAAATCGAGAAAATCGCAAATTTTCATTTATGCAAAAAATAGTGATGCCGATCGAATGAAATGATAGGGCGCCCGTCACTAGGCCCCGCAGGCTGCGCACAGCCAAAATTTGGGGCCAAACGGAGACGGTCGATCACATCTCCAAAAATCCGTGGGCTAACATACACCGAAAATCGAGAAAATCGTAAATTGTCATTTATTTGAAAAATAGTGATGCCGATCAAACGAAATGACAGGGCGCCCGTTACCAGGCCCCGCACAGCAAAAAATTGAGGCCAAACGGAGACGGTCGATCACATCTCCAAAAATCCGTGGGCTAACATACACCGAAAACCGAGAAAATCGTAAATTGTCATTTATGCGAAAAATAGTGATGCCCATCAAACGAGTTGATAGGGCGCCCGTCACCAGGCCCCGCAGGCTGCGCACGGCCAAAATTTGGGGGCGAATGGAGGCGGTCGATCAAATCTCCAGAAATCCGTGGGCTAACATTCACCGAAAACCGAGAAAATCGTAAATTGTCATTTACGCAAAAAATAGTGATGCCGATCAAACGAATTGATAGAGCGCCCGTCACTAGGCCCCGCAGGCTGTGTACAGCCAAAATTTGGGGCCAAACGGAGACGGTCGATCACATCTCCAAAAATCTGTGGGCTAACATACACCGAAAATCGAGAAAATCGTAAATTGTCATTTGTTTGAAAAATAGTGATGCCGATCAAAAGAAATGACAGGGCGCCCGTCACCAGGCCCCGCAGGCTGCGCACAGCCAAAATTTGGGGCCGAACGGAGGCGGTCGATCGAATCTCGAAAAATCCGTGGGCTAACATTCACCGAAAACCGAGAAAATCGTAAATTGTCATTTCTGCAAAAAATAGTGATGCCGATCAAAAGAAATGACAGGGCACCCGTCACCAGGCCCCGCAGGCTGCGCACAGCCAAAATTTGGGGCCGAACGGAGGCGGTCGATTGAATCTCGAAAAATCCGTGTGCTAACATACACCGAAAATCGAGAAAATCGTAAATTCTCATTTATGCAAAAAATAGTGATGCCGATCAAACGAAATGATAGGGCGCCCGTCACCAGGCCCCGCGGGCAGTGCACAGCCAAAATTTGGGGCCGAACGGAGGCGGTCGATCAAATATCCAGAAATCCCTGGGCTAACACGCACTGAAAAGTTTGAAAGTTAGCAATATAGGCGCACTATGCTAGTCTCGACAGACCGCACGACATCGGATGTCACATGCTAACCTATGTCGAGACCCAACGCCCATCGATGAATGCCCAGCGATAGAAAATTTAAACTAAAACACCTATGCTTATCCTTATGATATAAATAAAATACTAGAGATTAGTGGTGGTAGTGCTGGCCTACCATGGTCGCTTGCCATGGTGGTGTCGGTTGTGGTGGGTCGTTAGGACCAGTTTTTAAATTAAAATTGTCACCCATATCGGGAAATATGTTGAAATGAGTGCGATAGAGGCATATTTTAGAAAAATGGCTCGGCCAAACCGCCTTTCGGCCGTTTGTCGAGATAGATCTCGAAAAAATACACAAAATGAAAAAAAAATCGCGTAAAACGGATAATCCAGCCCAAAGTTATGATCATTTATATAATATGCCTCTAATAAACTATTTTTCCGTCGATTATATTACAGTTTTAACAACATTATGTAAGATCTCATCAAAAGACTTGCATCTCGGCAGTTCTTATTTTGTTAATAAAGAGCTAACACATACCAAAAATCGCGAAAATCATAAATTCTCGTTTATGCAAAAAATAGTGATGCCGATCAAACGAAATGATAGGACTATCTAAATTCTGATCACTTTCTGTACTATACTGATTCCTTACTGATTACCGTAATGAATTGATTTAAAACCGAAGTGGGGCTTATATATAATAGAAACAATAAATCGCATTTCAGGAATGCGATTTATAAGTCGCATTCCTGGAATGCGTTTTATAAGTCGCATTTTGCCTTGCGACGCGCCGACTTGCCGGTTGTCCAATCTTTCCCCGTGCCTTTTTCTAGCATGTATGTATTTCAAATACTCTTAACCAACACGCGAATAGGCCATCTATATGCTAGAAATTTACGGGGTGTAACAGCGGATCAAACGAAATGATAGGGCGCCCGTCACCAGGCCCCGCACAGCAAAAATTTGAGGCCAAACGGAGACGGTCGATCACATCTCCAAAAATTCGTGGGCTAACATACACCGAAAACCGAGAAAATCGTAAATTGTCATTTATGCGAAAAATAGTGATGCCCATCAAACGAGTTGATAGGGCGCCCGTCACCAGGCCCCGCAGGCTGCGCACGGCCAAAATTTGGGGGCGAACGGAGGCGGTCGATCAAATCTCCAGAAATCCGTGGGCTAACATTCACCGAAAATCGAGAAAATCGTAAATTGTCATTTACGCAAAAAATAGTGATGCCGATCAAACGAATTGATAGAGCGCCCGTCACTAGGCCCCGCAGGCTGCGCACAGCCAAAATTTAGGGCCAAACGGAGACGGTCGATCACATCTCCAAAAATCCGTGGGTAAACATACACCGAAAATGGAGAAAATCGTAAATTGTCATTTGCTTGAAAAATAGTGATGCCGATCAAACGAAATGACAAGGCGCCCGTCACCAGGCCCCGCAGGCTTCGCACAGCCAAAATTTGGGGCCGAACGGAGGCGGTCGATCGAATCACGAAAAATCCGTGGGCTAACATACACCGAAAACCGAGAAAATCGTAAATTGTCATTTCTGCAAAAAATAGTGATGCCGATCCAAAGAAATGACAGGGCGCCCGTCACCAGGCCCCGCAGGCTGCGCACAGCCAAAATTTGTGGCCGAACGGAGGCGGTCGATTGAATCTCGAAAAATCCGTGTGCTAACATACACCGAAAATCGAGAAAATCATAAATTCTCATTTATGCGAAAAATAGTGATGCCGATCAAACGAAATGATAGGGCGCCCGTCACCAGGCCCTGCAGGCTGCGCACAGCCAAAATTTGGGGCCAAACGGAGACGGTCGATCACATCTCCAAAAATCCGTGGGCTAACATACACCGAAAATCGAGAAAATCGTAAATTATCATTTGTTTGAAAAATAGTGATGCCGATCAAAAGAAATGATAGGGCGCCCGTCACCAGGCCCCGCAGGCTGCGCACAGCCAAAATTTGGGGGCAAACGGAGACGGTCGATCACATCTCCAAAAATCCGTGGGCTAACATACACCGAAAATCGAGAAAATCGTAAATTGTCATTTGTTTGAAAAATAGTGATGCCGATCAAACGAAATGACAGGGCGCCCGTTACCAGGCCCCGCAGGCTGCGCACAGCAAAAATTTCAGGCCAAACGGAGACGGTCGATCACATCTCCAAAAATCTGTGGGCTAACATATACCGAAAACCGAGAAAATCGTAAAATGTCATTTATGCGAAAAATAGTGATGCCCATCAAACGAGTTGATAGGGCGCCCATCACCAGGCCCCGCAGGCTGCGCACGACCAAAATTTGGGGGCGAACGGAGGCGGCCGATCGAATCTCCAGAAATCCGTGGGCTAACATTCACCGAAAATCGAGAAAATCGTAAATTTTCATTTATGCAAAAAATAGTGATGCCGATCGAATGAAATGATAGGGCGCCCGTCACTAGGCCCCGCAGGCTGCGCACAGCCAAAATTTGGGGCCAAACGGAGACGGTCGATCACATCTCCAAAAATCCGTGGGCTAACATACACCGAAAATCGAGAAAATCGTAAATTGTCATTTATTTGAAAAATAGTGATGCCGATCAAACGAAATGACAGGGCGCCCGTTACCAGGCCCCGCACAGCAAAAATTTGAGGCCAAACGGAGACGGTCGATCACATCTCCAAAAATCCGTGGGCTAACATACACCGAAAACCGAGAAAATCGTAAATTGTCATTTATGCGAAAAATAGTGATGCCCATCAAACGAGTTGATAGGGAACCCGTCACCAGGCCCCGCAGGCTGCGCACGGCCAAAATTTGGGGGCGAACGGAGGCGGTCGATCAAATCTCCAGAAATCCGTGGGCTAACATTCACCGAAAACCGAGAAAATCGTAAATTGTCATTTACGCAAAAAATAGTGATGCCGATCAAACGAATTGATAGAGCGCCCGTCACTAGGCCCCGCAGGCTGCGCACAGCCAAAATTTGGGGCCAAACGGAGACGGTCGATCACATCTCCAAAAATCCGTGGGCTAACATACACCGAAAATCGAGAAAATCGTAAATTATCATTTGTTTAAAAAATAGTGATGCCGATCAAAAGAAATGATAGGGCGCCCGTCACCAGGCCCCGCAGGCTGCGCACAGCCAAAATTTGGGGCCGAACGGAGGCGGTCGATCGAATCTCAAAAAATCCGTGTGCTAACATACACCGAAAATCGAGAAAATCGTAAATTCTCATTTATGCGAAAAATAGTGATGCCGATCAAACGAAATGATAGGGCGCCCGTCACCAGGCCCCGCGGGCTGCGCACAGCCAAAATTTGGGGCCGAACGGAGACGGTCGATCACATCTCCAAAAATTCGTGGGCTAACATACACCGAAAACCGAGAAAATCGTAAATTGTCATTTATGCGAAAAATAGTGATGCCGATCAAACGAGTTGATAGGGCGCCCGTCACCAGGCCCCGCGGGCTGTGCACAGCCAAAATTTGGGGGCGAACGGAGGCGGTCGATCAAATCTCCAGAAATTCGTGGGCTAACATTCACCGAAAATCGAGAAAATCGTAAATTGTCATTTACGCAAAAAATAGTGATGTCGATCAAACGAATTGATAGAGTGCCCGTTACTAGGCCCCGCAGGCTGCGCACAGCCAAAATTTAGGGCCAAACGGAGACGGTCGATCACATCTCCAAAAATCCGTGGGCAAACATACACCGAAAATCGAGAAAATTGTAAATTGTCATTTGCTTGAAAAATAGTGATGCCGATCAAACGAAATGACAAGGCGCCCGTCACCAGACCCCGCAGGCTTCGCACAGCCAAAATTTGGGGCCGAACGGAGGCGGTCGATCGAATCACGAAAAATCCGTGGGCTAACATACACCGAAAACCGAGAAAATAGTAAATTGTCATTTCTGCAAAAAATAGTGATGCCGATCCAAAGAAATGACAGGGCGCCCGTCACCAGGCCCCGCAGGCTGCGCACAGCCAAAATTTGGGGCCGAACGGAGGCGGTCGATTGAATCTCGAAGAATCCGTGTGCTAACATACACCGAAAATCGAGAAAATCATAAATTCTCATTTATGCGAAAAATAGTGATGCCGATCAAACGAAATGATAGGGCGCCCGTCACCAGGCCCTGCAGGCTGCGCACAGCCAAAATTTGGGGCCAAACGGAGACGGTCGATCACATCTCCAAAAATCCGTGGGCTAACATACACCGAAAATCGAGAAAATCGTAAATTGTCTTTGTTTGAAAAATAGTGATGCCGATCAAAAGAAATGATAGGGCGCCCGTCACCAGGCCCTGCAGGCTGCGCACAGCCAAAATTTGAGGCCAAACGGAGACGGTCGATCACATCTCCAAAAATTCGTGGGCTAACATACACCGAAAACCGAGAAAATCGTAAATTGTCATTTATGCGAAAAATAGTGATGCCCATCAAACGAGTTGATAGGACGCCCGTCACCAGGCCCCGCAGGCTGCGCACGGCCAAAATTTGGGGGCGAACGGAGGCGGTCGATCAAATCTCCACAAATCCGTGGGCTAACATTCACCGAAAATCGAGAAAATCATAAATTGTCATTTACGCAAAAAATAGTGATGTCGATCAAACGAATTGATAGAGCACCCGTCACTAGGCCCCGCAGGCTGCGCACAGCCAAAATTTAGGGCCAAACGGAGACGGTCGATCACATCTCCAAAAATCCGTGGGCAAACATACACCGAAAATCGAGAAAATCGTAAATTGTCATTTGCTTGAAAAATAGTGATGCCGATCAAAAGAAATGATAGGGCGCCCGTCACCAGGCCCCGCAGGCTGCGCACAGCCAAAATTTGGGGGCAAACGGAGACGGTCGATCACATCTCCAAAAATCCGTGGGCTAACATACACCGAAAATCGAGAAAATCATAAATTGTCATTTGTTTGAAAAATAGTGATGCCGATCAAACGAAATGACAGGGCGCTCGTTACCAGGCCCCGCAGGCTGCGCACAACAAAAATTTCAGGCCAAACGGAGACGGTCGATCACATCTCCAAAAATCCGTGGGCTAACATACACCGAAAACCGAGAAAATCGTAAATTGTCATTTATGCGAAAAATAGTGATTCCCATCAAACGAGTTGATAGGGCGCCCGTCACCAGGCCCCGCAGGCTGCGCACGACCAAAATTAGGGGGCGAACGGAGGCGGTCGATCGAATCTCCAGAAATCCGTGGGCTAACATTCACCGAAAATCGAGAAAATCGTAAATTTTCATTTATGCAAAAAATAGTGATGCCGATCGAATGAAATGATAGGGCGCCCGTCACTAGGCCCCCAGGCTGCGCACAGCCAAAATTTGGGGCCAAACGGAGACGGTCGATCACATCTCCAAAAATCTGTGGGCTAACATTCACCGAAAATCGAGAAAATCGTAAATTGTCATTTGTTTGAAAAATAGTGATGCCTATCAAAAGAAATGACAGGGCGCCCGTCACCAGGCCCCGCAGGCTGCGCACAGCCAAAATTTGGGGCCGAACGGAGGCGGTCGATCGAATCTCGAAAAATCCGTGGGCTAACATTCACCGAAAACCGAGAAAATCGTAAATTGTCATTTCTGCAAAAAATAGTGATGCCGATCAAAATAAATGATAGGGCGCCCGTCACCAGGCCCCGCAGGCTACGCACAGCCAAAATTTGGGGCCGAACAGAGGCGGTCGATCGAATCTCGAAAAATCCGTGGGCTAACATACACCGAAAACTGAGAAAATCGTAAATTGTCATTTCTGCAAAAACTAGTGATGCCGATCAAAAGAAATGACAGGGCGCCCATCACCAGGCCCCGCAGGCTGCGCACAGCCAAAATTTGGGGCCGAACGGAGGCGGTCGATTGAATCTCGAAAAATCCGTGTGCTAACATACACCGAAAATCGAGAAAATCGTAAATTCTCATTTATGCGAAAAATAGTGATGCCGATCAAACGAAATGATAGGGCGCCCGTCACCAGGCCCCGCGGGCTGTGCACAGCCAAAATTTGGGGCAGAACGGAGGCGGTCGATCAAATATCCAGAAATCCCTGGGCTAACACGCACTGAAAAGTTTGAAAGTTAGCAACATAGGCGCACTATGCTAGTCTCGACAGACCGGACGACATCGGATGTCACATGCTAACCTATGTCGAGACCCAACGCCCATCGATGAATGCCCAGCGATAGAAAATTTAAACTAAAACACCTATGCTTATCCTTATGATATAAATAAAATCCTAGAGAGTAGTGGTGGTAGTGCTGGCCTACCATGGTCGCTTGCCATGGTGGTGTCGGTTGTGGTGGGTCGTTAGGACCAGTTTTTAAATTAAAATTGTCACCCATATCGGGAAATATGTTGAAATGAGTGCGATAGAGGCATATTTTAGAAAAATGGCTCGGCCAAACCGCCTTTCGGCAGTTTGTCGAGATAGATCTCGAAAAAATACACAAAATGAAAAAATAAATCGCGTAAAACGGATAATCCAGCCCAAAGTTATGATCATTTATATAATATGCCTCTAATAAACTATTTTTCCGTCGATTATATTACAGTTTTAACAACATTATGTAAGATCTCATCAAAAGACTTGCATCTCGGCAGTTCTTATTTTGTTAATAAAGAGCTAACACATACCAAAAATCGCGAAAATCGTAAATTCTCGTTTATGCAAAAAATAGTGATGCCGATCAAACGAAATGATAGGACTATCTAAATTCTGATCACTTTCTGTACTATACTGATTCCTTACTGATTACCGTAATGAATTGATTTAAAACCGAAGTGGGGCTTATATATAATAGAAACAATAAATCGCATTCAGTGAATGCGATTTATAAGTCGCATTCCTGGAATACGTTTTATAAGTCGCATTCCTGGAATGCGTTTTATAAGTCGCATTTTGCCTTGCGACGCGCCGACTTGCCGGTTGTCCAATCTTTCCCCGTGCCTTTTTCTAGCATGTATGTATTTCAAATACTCTTAACCAACACGCGAATAGGCCATCTATATGCTAGAAATTTACGGGGTGTAACAGCGGATCAAACGAAATGATAGGGCGCCCGTCACCAGGCCCCGCACAGCAAAAATTTGAGGCCAAACGGAGACGGTCGATCACATCTCCAAAAATCCGTGGGCTAACATACACCGAAAACCGAGAAAATCGTAAATTGTCATTTATGCGAAAAATAGTGATGCCCATCAAACGAGTTGATAGGGCGCCCGTCACCAGGCCCCGCAGGCTGCGCACGGCCAAAATTTGGGGGCGAACGGAGGCGGTCGATCAAATCTCCAGAAATCCGTGGGCTAACATTCACCGAAAACCGAGAAAATCGTAAATTGTCATTTACGCAAAAAATAGTGATGCCGATCAAACGAATTGATAGAGCGCCCATCACTAGGCCCCGCAGGCTGTGCACAGCCAAAATTTGGGGCCAAACGGAGACGGTCGATCACATCTCCAAAAATCCGTGGGCAAACATACACCGAAAATCGAGAAAATCTTAAATTGTCATTTGCTTGAAAAATAGTGATGCCGATCAAACGAAATGACAAGGCGCCCGTCACCAGGCCCCGCAGGCTTCGCACAGCCAAAATTTGGGGTCGAACGGAGGCGGTCGATCGAATCACAAAAAATCCGTGGGCTAACATACACCGAAAACCGAGAAAATTGTAAATTGTCATTTCTGCAAAAAATAGTGATGCCGATCAAAAGAAATGACAGGGCGCCCGTCACCAGGCCCCGCAGGCTGCGCACAGCCAAAATTTGGGGCCGAACGGAGGCGGTCGATTGAATCTCGAAAATCCGTGTGCTAACATACACCGAAAATTGAGAAAATCGTAAATTCTCATTTATGCGAAAAATAGTGATGCCGATCAAATGAAATGATAGGGCGCCCGTCACCAGGCCCCGCGGGCTGTGCACAGCCAAAATTTGGGGCCGAACGGAGGCGGTCGATCAAATATCCAGAAATCCCTGGGCTAACACGCACTGAAAAGTTTGAAAGTTAGCAACATAGGCGCACTATGCTAGTCTCGAAAGACCGGACGACATCGGATGTCACATGCTAACCTATGTCGAGACCCAACGCCCATCGATGAATGCCCAGCGATAGAAAATTTAAACTAAAACACCTATGCTTATCCTTATGATATAAATAAAATCCTAGAGATTAGTGGTGGTAGTGCTGGCCTACCATGGTCGCTTGCCATGGTGGTGTCGGTTGTGGTGGGTCGTTAGGACCAGTTTT
Source organism: Datura wrightii (assembly GCA_035772735.1). Classification (NCBI taxonomy): domain Eukaryota; kingdom Viridiplantae; phylum Streptophyta; class Magnoliopsida; order Solanales; family Solanaceae; genus Datura; species Datura wrightii. The sequence continues at coordinate 169,084,627 of JASDFA010000003.1, forward strand.
TAAATTAAAATTGTCACCCATATCGGGAAATATGTTGAAATGAGTGCGATAGAGGCATATTTTAGAAAAATGGCTCGGCCAAACCGCCTTTTGGCGGTTTGTCGAGATAGATCTCGAAAAAATACACAAAATGAAAAAAAAATCGCGTAAAACGGATAATCCAGCCCAAAGTTATGATCATTTATATAATATGCCTCTAATAAACTATTTTTCCGTCGATTATATTACAGTTTTAACAACATTATGTAAGATCTCATCAAAAGACTTGCATCTCGGCAGTTCTTATTTTGTTAATAAAGAGCTAACACATACCAAAAATCGCGAAAATCGTAAATTCTCGTTTATGCAAAAAATAGTGATGCCGATCAAACGAAATGATAGGACTATCTAAATTCTGATCACTTTCTGTACTATACTGATTCCTTACTGATTACTGTAATGAATTGATTTAAAACCGAAGTGGGGCTTATATATAATAGAAACAATAAATCGCATTCAGTGAATGCGACTTATAAGTCGCATTTTGCCTTGCGACGCGCCGACTTGCCGGTTGTCCAATCCTTCCCCGTGCCTTTTTCTAGCATGTATGTATTTCAAATACTCTTAACCAACACGCGAATAGGCCATCTATATGCTAGAATTTTACGGGGTGTAACAGCGGATCAAAAGAAATGATAGGGCGCCCGTCACCAGGCCCCGCACAGCAAAAATTTGAGGCCAAACGGAGACAGTCGATCACATCTCCAAAAATCCGTGGGCTAACATACACCGAAAACCGAGAAAATCGTAAATTGTCATTTATGCGAAAAATAGTGATGCCCATCAAACGAGTTGATAGGGCGCCTGTCACCAGGCCCCGCAGGCTGCGCACGGCCAAAATTTGGGGGCGAACGGAGGCGGTCGATCAAATCTCCAGAAATCCGTGGGCTAACATTCACCGAAAACCAAGAAAATCGTAAATTGTCATTTACGGAAAAAATAGTGATGCCGATCAAACGAATTGATAGAGCGCCCATCACTAGGCCCCGCAGGCTGCGCACAGCCAAAATTTGGGGCCAAACGGAGACGGTCGATCACATCTCCAAAAATCTGTGGGCAAACATACACCGAAAATCGAGAAAATCGTAAATTGTCATTTGCTTGAAAAATAGTGATGCCGATCAAACGAAATGACAAGGCGCCCGTCACCAGGCCCCGCAGGCTTCGCACAGCCAAAATTTGGGGCCGAACGGAGGCGGTCGATCGAATCACGAAAAATCCGTGGGCTAACATACACCGAAAACCGAGAAAATCGTAAATTGTCATTTCTGCAAAAAATAGTGATGCCGATCAAAAGAAATGATAGGGCGCCCGTCACCAGGCCCCGCAGGCTGCGCACAGCCAAAATTTGGGGCCGAACGGAGGCGGTCGATTGAATCTCGAAAAATCCGTGTGCTAACATACACCGAAAATCGAGAAAATCGTAAATTCTCATTTATGCGAAAAATAGTGATGCCGATCAAACGAAATGATAGGGCGCCCGTCACCAGGCCCCGCGGGCTGTGCACAGCCAAAATTTGGGGCCGAACGGAGGCGGTCGATCAAATATCCAGAAATCCCTGGGCTAACACGCACTGAAAAGTTTGAAAGTTAGCAACATAGGCGCACTATGCTAGTCTCGACAGACCGGACGACATCGGATGTCACATGCTAACCTATGTCGAGACCCAACGCCCATCGATGAATGCCCAGCGATAGAAAATTTAAACTAAAACACCTATGCTTATCCTTATGATATAAATAAAATCCTAGAGATTAGTGGTGGTAGTGCTGGCCTACCATGGTCGCTTGCCATGGTGGTGTCGGTTGTGGTGGGTCGTTAGGACCAGTTTTTAAATTAAAATTGTCACCCATATCGGGAAATATTTTGAAATGAGTGCGATAGAGGCATATTTTAGAAAAATGGCTCGGCCAAACCGCCTTTCGGCAGTTTGTCGAGATAGATCTCGAAAAAATACACAAAATGAAAAAATAAATCGCGTAAAACGGATAATCCAGCCCAAAGTTATGATCATTTATATAATATGCCTCTAATAAACTATTTTTCCGTCGATTATATTACAGTTTTAAATACATTATGTAAGATCTCATCAAAAGACTTGCATCTCGGCAGTTCTTATTTTGTTAATAAAGAGCTAACACATACCAAAAATCGCGAAAATCGTGAATTCTCGTTTATGCAAAAAATAGTGATGCCGATCAAACGAAATGATAGGGCACCCGTCACTAGGCCCCGCAGGCTGCGCACAGCCAAAATTTGGGGTCAAACGGAGACGGTCGATCACATCTCCAAAAATCCGTGGGCTAACATACACCGAAAATCGAGAAAATCGTAAATTGTCATTTGTTTGAAAAATAGTGATGCCGATCAAAAGAAATGACAGGGCGCCCGTCACCAGGCCCTGCAGGCTACGCACAGCCAAAATTTCGGGCCGAACGGAGGCGGTCGATCACATCTCCAAAAATCCGTGGGCTAACATACACCGAAAATCGAGAAAATCGTAAATTCTCATTTATGCGAAAAATAGTGATGCCGATCAAACGAAATGATAGGGCGCCCATCACCAGGCCTCGCGGGCTGTGCACAGCCAAAATTTGGGGCCGAACGGAGGCGGTCGATTGAATCTCGAAAAATCCGTGTGCTAACATACACCGAAAATCGAGAAAATCGTAAATTGTCATTTACGCAAAAAATAGTGATGTCGATCAAACGAATTGATAGAGCGCCCGTCACTAGGCCCCGCAGGCTGCGCACAGCCAAAATTTGGGGCCAAACGGAGACGGTCGATCACATCTCCAAAAATCCGTGGGCAAACATACACCGAAAATCGAGAAAATCGTAAATTGTCATTTGCTTGAAAAATAGTGATGCCGATCAAACGAAATGACAAGGCGCCCGTCACCAGGCCCCGCAGGCTTCGCACAGCCAAAATTTGGGGCCGAACAGAGGCGGTCGATCGAATCACGAAAAATCCGTGGGCTAACATACACCGTAAACCGAGAAAATCGTAAATTGTCATTTCTGCAAAAAATAGTGATGCCGATCAAAAGAAATGACAGGGCGCCCGTCACCAGGCCCCGCAGGCTGCGCACAGCCAAAATTTGGGGCCGAACGGAGGCGGTCGATTGAATCTCGAAAAATCCGTGTGCTAACATACACCGAAAATCGAGAAAATCGTAAATTCTCATTTATGCGAAAAATAGTGATGCCGATCAAAAGAAATGACAGGGCGCCCGTCACCAGGCCCCGCAGGCTGCGCACAACCAAAATTTGGGGCCGAACGGAGGCGGTCGATTGAATCTCGAAAAATCCGTGTGCTAACATACACCAAAAATCGAGAAAATCGTAAATTCTCATTTATGCGAAAAATAGTGATGCCGATCAAACGAAATGATAGGGCGCCCGTCACCAGGCCCCGCGGGCTGCGCACAGCCAAAATTTGGGGCCGAACGGAGGCGGTCGATCGAATCTCGAAAAATCCGTGGGCTAACATTCACCGAAAACCGAGAAAATCGTAAATTGTCATTTATGCGAAAAATAGTGATGCCCATCAAACGAGTTGATAGGGCGCCCGTCACCAGGCCCCGCAGGCTGTGCACGGCCAAAATTTGGGGGCGAACGGAGGCGGTCGATCAAATCTCCAGAAATCCGTGGGCTAACATTCACCGAAAATCGAGAAAATCGTAAATTGTCATTTACGCAAAAAATAGTGATGTCGATCAAACGAATTGATAGAGCGCCCGTCACTAGGCCCCGCAGGCTGCGCACAACCAAAATTTAGGGCCAAACGGAGACGGTCGATCACATCTCCAAAAATCCGTGGGCAAACATACACCGAAAATCGAGAAAATCGTAAATTGTCATTTATGCGAAAAATAGTGATGCCGATCAAACGAAATGATAGGGCGCCCGTCACCAGGCCCCGCGGGCTGCGCACAGCCAAAATTTGGGGCCGAACGGAGGCGGTCGATCGAATCTCGAAAAATTCGTGGGCTAACATTCACCGAAAACCGAGAAAATCGTAAATTGTCATTTCTGCAAAAAATAGTGATGCCGATCAAAAGAAATGACAGGGCGCCCGTCACTAGGCCCCGCAGGCTGCGCACAGCCAAAATTTGGGGCCAAACGGAGACGGTCGATCACATCTCCAAAAATCCGTGGGCAAACATACACCGAAAATCGAGAAAATCGTAAATTGTCATTTGCTTGAAAAATAGTGATGCCGATCAAATGAAATGACAAGGCGCCCGTCACCAGGCCCCGCAGGCTTCGCACAGCCAAAATTTGGGGCCGAACGGAGGCGGTCGATCGAATCACGAAAAATTCGTAGGCTAACATACACTGAAAACCGAGAAAATCGTAAATTGTCATTTCTGCAAAAAATAGTGATGCCGATCAAAAGAAATGATAGGGCGCCCGTCACCAGGCCCCGCAGGCTACGCACAGCCAAAATTTGGGGCCGAACGGAGGCGGTCGATTGAATCTCGAAAAATCCGTGTGCTAACATACACCGAAAATCGAGAAAATCATAAATTCTCATTTATGCGAAAAATAGTGATGCCGATCAAACGAAATGATAGGGCGCCCGTCACCAGGCCCTGCAGGCTGCGCACAGCCAAAATTTGGTGCCAAACGGAGACGGTCGATCACATCTCCAAAAATCCGTGGGCTAACATACACCGAAAATCGAGAAAATCGTAAATTGTCATTTGTTTGAAAAATAGTGATGCCGATCAAAAGAAATGACAGGGCGCCCGTCACCAGGCCCCGCAGGCTGCGCACAGCCAAAATTTGGGGGCAAACGGAGACGGTCGATCACATCTCCAAAAATCCGTGGGCTAACATACACCGAAAATCGAGAAAATCGTAAATTGTCATTTCTGCAAAAAATAGTGATGCCAATCAAACGAAATGACAGGGCACCCGTTACCAGGCCCCGCAGGCTGCGCACAGCAAAAATTTCAGGCCAAACGTAGACGGTCGATCACATCTCCAAAAATCCGTGGGCTAACATACACCGAAAACCGAGAAAATCGTAAATTGTCATTTATGCAAAAAATAATGATGCCCATCAAACGAGTTGATAGGGCGCCCGTCACCAGGCCCCACAGGCTGCGCACGACCAAAATTTGGGGGCGAACGGAGGCGGTCGATCGAATCTCCAGAAATCCGTGGGCTAACATTCACCGAAAATCGAGAAAATCGTAAATTTTCATTTATGCAAAAAATAGTGATGCCGATCGAATGAAATGATAGGGCGCCCGTCACTAGGCCCCGCAGGCTGCGCACAGCCAAAATTTGGGGCCAAACGGAGACGGTCGATCACATCTCCAAAAATCCGTGGGCTAACATACACCGAAAATCGAGAAAATCGTAAATTGTCATTTGTTTGAAAAATAGTGATGCCGATCAAAAGAAATGATAGGGCGCCCGTCACCAGGCCCCACAGGCTGCGTACAGCCAAAATTTGGGGCCGAACGGAGGCGGTCGATCGAATCTCGAAAAATCCGTGGGCTAACATTCACAGAAAACCGAGAAAATCGTAAATTGTCATTTCTACAAAAAATAGTGATGCCGATCAAACGAGTTGATAGGGCGCCCGTCACCAGGCCCCGCAGGCTGCGCACGACCAAAATTTGGGGGCGAACGGAGGCGGTCGATCGAATCTCCAGAAATCCGTGGGCTAACATTCACCGAAAACCGAGAAAATTGTAAATTGTCATTTCTGCAAAAAATAGTGATGCCGATCAAAAGAAATGACAGGGCCCCCGTCACCAGACCCCGCAGGCTGCGCACAACCAAAATTTGGGGCCGAACGGAGCCGGTCGATTGAATCTCAAAAAATCTGTGGGCTAACATACACCGAAAATTGAGAAAATCGTAAATTCTCATTTCTGCAAAAAATAGTGATGCCGATCAAACGAAATGACAGGGCGCCCATCACCAGGCTCTGCAGGCTGCGCACAGCTAAAATTTGGGGCCGAACGGAGGCGGTCGATTGAATCTCGAAATATCCGTGGGCTAACATACACCGAAAATCGAGAAAATCATAAATTCTCATTTATGCGAAAAATAGTGATGCCGATCAAACAAAATGACAGGGCGCCCGTCACCAGGTCCCGCAGGCTGCGCACAGCCAAAATTTGGGGCCGAACGGAGACGGTCGATTGAATCTCGAAAAATCCGTGGGCTAACATACACCGAAAATCGAGAAAATCGTAAATTGTCATTTATGCGAAAAATAGTGATGCCTATAAAACGAATTGATAGAGCGCCCGTCACTAGGCCCCGCAAGCTGCGCACAGCCAAAATTTGGGGCCAAACGGAGACGGTCGATCACATCTCCAAAAATCCGTGGGCTAACATACACCGAAAATCGAGAAAATCATAAATTGTCATTTATGCGAAAAATAGTGATGCCGATCAAAAGAAATGACAGGGCGCCCGTCACCAGGCTCCGCAGGCTGCGCACGGCCAAAATTTGGGGCCGAACGGAGGCGGTCGATTGAATCTCAAAAAATCCGTGGGCTAACATACACCGAAAATTGAGAAAATCGTAAATTCTCATTTCTGCAAAAAATAGTGATGCCGATCAAACGAAATAACAGGGCGCCCGTCACCAGGCTCCGCAGGCTGCGCACAGCTAAAATTTGGGGCCGAACGGAGGCGGTCTATTGAATCTCAAAAAATCCGTGGGCTAACATACACCGAAAATCGAGAAAATCATAAATTGTCATTTGTTTGAAAAATAGTAATGCCGATCAAAAGATATGACAGGGCGCCCGTCACCAGGCTACGCAGGCTGCGCACATCCAAAATTTGGGGCTGAACGGAGGCGGTCTATTGAATCTCAAAAAATCCGTGGGCTAACATACACCGAAAATCGAGAAAATTGTAAATTGTCATTTATGCGAAAAATAGTGATGCCGATCAAATGAATTGATAGAGCGCCCGTCACTAGGCCCCGCAGGCTGCGCACAGCCAAAATTTGGGGCCAAACGGAGACGGTCGATCACATCTCCAAAAATCCGTGGGCTAACATACACCGAAAATCGAGAAAATCGTAAATTGTCATTTATGCGAAAAATAGTGATGCCGATCAAAAGAAATGACAGGGCGCCCGTCACCAGGCTCCGCAGGCTGCGCACGGCCAAAATTTGGGGCCGAACGGAGGCGGTCGATTGAATCTCAAAAAATCCGTGGGCTAACATACACCGAAAATTGAGAAAATCGTAAATTCTCATTTCTGCAAAAAATAGTGATGCCGATCAAACGAAATGACAGGGCGCCCGTCACCAGGCTCCGCAGGCTGCGCACAGCTAAAATTTGGGGCCAAACGGAGGCGGTCGATTGAATCTCGAAAAATCCGTGGGCTAACATACACCGAAAATCGAGAAAATCATAAATTCTCATTTCTGCGAAACATAGTGATGCTGATCAAACGAAATGACAGGGCGCCCGTCACCAGGCCCCGCAGGCTGCGCACAGCCAAAATTTGGGGCCGAACGGAGACGGTCGATTGAATCTCGAAAAATTTGTGGGCTAACATACACCGAAAATCGAGAAAATCGTAAATTGTCATTAATGCGAAAAATAGTGATGCCGATCAAACGAATTGATAGTGCGCCCATCACTAGGCCCCGCAGGTTGCGCACAGCCAAAATTTGGGGCCAAACGGAGCCGGTCGATTGAATCTCAAAAAATCCGTGGGCTAACATACACCGAAAATTGAGAAAATCGTAAATTCTCATTTCTGCAGAAAATAGTGATGCCGATCAAACGAAATGACAGGGCGCCCATCACCAGGCTGCGCATAGCTAAAATTTAGGGTCGAACGGAGGCGGTCGATTGAATCTCGAAAAATCCGTGGGCTAACATACACCGAAAATCGAGAAAATCGTAAATTCTCATTTATGCGAAAAATAGTGATGCCGATCAAACGAATTGACAGGGCGCCCGTCACCAGGCCCCGCAGGCTGCGCACAGCCAAAATTTGGGGCCGAACAGAGACGGACGATTGAATCTCGAAAAATCTGTGGGCTAACATACACCGAAAATCGAGAAAATCGTAAATTGTCATTAATGCGAAAAATAGTGATGCCGATCAAACGAATTGATAGAGCGCCCGTCACTAGGCCCCGCAGGCTACGCACAGCCAAAATTTGGGGCCAAATGGAGACGGTCGATCACATCTCCAAAAATCCGTGGGCTAACATACACCGAAAATCGAGAAAATCGTAAATTGTCATTTATGCGAAAAATAGTGATGCCGATCAAAAGAAATGACAGGGCGCCCGTCACCAAGCTCCGCAGGCTGCGCACGGCCAAAATTTGGGGCCGAACGGAGGCGGTCGATTGAATCTCAAAAAATCTATGGGCTAACATTCACCGAAAATTGAGAAAATCGTAAATTCTCATTTCTGCAAAAAATAGTGATGCCGATCAAACGAAATGACAGGGCGCCCGTCACCAGGCTCCGCAGGCTGCGCACAGCTAAAATTTGGGGCCGAAGGGAGGCGGTCGATTGAATCTCGAAAAATCCATGGGCTAACATACACCGAAAATCGAGAAAATCGTAAATTCTCATTCTGCAAAAAATAGTGATGCCGATCAAACGAATTGATAGTGCGCCCATCACTAGGCCCCGCAGGCTGCGCACAGCCAAAATTTGGGGCCAAACGGAGACGGTCGATCACATCTCCAAAAATCCGTGGGCTAACATACACCGAAAATCGAGAAAATCGTAAATTGTCATTTGTTTTAAAAATAGTAATGCCGATCAAAAGAAATGACAGGGCACCCGTCACCAGGCTCCGCAGGCTGCGCACAGCCAAAATTTGGGACTAAACGGAGACGGTCGATCACATCTCCAAAAATCTGTGGGCTAACATACACCGAAAATCGAGAAAATCGTAAATTGTCATTTATGCGGAAAATAGTAATGCCGATCAAAAGAAATGATAGGGCGCCCGTCACCAGGCCCCGCAGGCTGCGCACGGCCAAAATTTGGGGCCAATTGGAGACGGTCGATCAAATCTCCAGAAATCCGTGTGCTAACATTCACCGAAAACTGAGAAAATCGTAAATTGTCATTTCTACAAAAAATAGTGATGCCGATCAAAAGAAATGACAGGGCCCCCGTCACCAGGCCCCGCAGGCTGTGCACAGCCAAAATTTGGGGCCGAACGGAGCCGGTCGATTGAATCTCAAAAAATCCGTGGGCTAACATACACCGAAAATTGAGAAAATCGTAAATTCTCATTTCTGCAAAAAATAGTGATACCGATCAAACGAAATGATAGGGCGCCCGTCACCAGGCTCCGCAGGCTGCGCACAGCTAAAATTTGGGGCCGAACGGAGGCGGTCGATTGAATCTCGAAAAATCCGTGGGCTAACATACACCGAAAATCGAGAAAATTGTAAATTCTCATTTATGCGAAAAATAGTGATGCCGATCAAACGAAATGATAGGGCACCCGTCACCAGGCCCTGCAGGCTGCGCACAGCCAAAATTTGGGGCCGAACGGACACGGTCGATTGAATCTCGAAAAATCCGTGGGCTAACATACACCGAAAATCGAGAAAATTGTAAATTGTCATTTATGCGAAAAATAGTGATGCCGATCAAACGAAATGATAGGACTAGCTAAATTCTGATCACTTTCTGTACTATACTGATTCCTTACTGATTACCGTAATGAATTGATTTAAAACCGAAGTGGGCTTATATATAATAGAAACAATAAATCGCATTCAGTGAAAGCGACTTATAAGTCGCATTTCAGTGAAAGCGACTTATAAGTCGCATTTCAGGAATGCGTTTTATAAGTCGCATTCCTGGAATGCGACGCGCCGACTTGCCGCTTGTCAAATCTTTCCCCGTGCCTTTTTCTAGCATGTATGTATTTCAAATACTCTTAACCAACATGCGAATAGGCCATCTATATGCTAGAAATTTACGGGGTGTAACAGCGGATCAAGCGAAATGACAGGGCGCCCGTCACCAGGCCCCACAGGCTGCGCACAGCCAAAATTTGGGGCCGAACGGAGGCGGTCGATTGAATCTCAAAAAATCCGTGGGCTAACATACACCGAAAACTGAGAAAATCGTAAATTGTCATTTACGCGAAAAATAGTGATGCCGATCAAACGAATTGATAGAGCGCCCGTCACCAGGCTGCGCACAGCCAAAATTTGGGGCCAAACGAAGTCGGTCGATCACATCTCCAAAAATCCGTGGGCTAACATACACCGAAAATCAAGAAAATCATAAATTGTCATTTATGCGAAAAATAGTGATGCCGATCAAACGAATTGATAGAGCGCCCGTCACTAGGCCCCGCAGGCTGCGCACAGCCAAAATTTGGGGCCAAACAGAGACGGTCGATCACATCTCCAAAAATCCGTGGACTAACATACACCGAAAATCGAGAAAATCGTAAATTGTCATTTATGCGAAAAATAGTAATGCCGATCAAAAGAAATGACAGGGCGCCCGTCACCAGGCTGCGCACAGCCAAAATTTGGGGCCAATTGGAGACGGTCGATCAAATCTCCAGAAATCCGTGTGCCAACATTCACCGAAAACCGAGAAAATCGTAAATTGTCATTTCTGCAAAAAATAGTGATGCCGATCAAAAGAAATGATAGGGCGCCCGTCACCAGGCCCCGCAGGCTGCGCACAGCCAAAATTTGGGGCCGAACGGAGCCGGTCGATTGAATCTCAAAAAATCCGTGGGCTAACATACACCGAAAATTGAGAAAATCGTAAATTCTCATTTCTGCAAAAAATAGTTATGCCGATCAAACGAAATGACAGGGCGCCCGTCACCAGGCTCCGCAGGCTGCGCACAGCCAAAATTTGGGGTCGAACGGAGGCGGTCGATTGAATCTCAAAAAATCCGTGGGCTAACATACACCGAAAATCGAGAAAATCGTAAATTCTCATTTCTGCGAAAAATAGTGATGCCGATCAAACGAAATGACAGGGCGCCCGTCACCAGGCCCCGCAGGCTGCGCACAGCCAAAATTTGGGGCCGAACGGAGACGGTCGATTGAATCTCGAAAAATCCGTGGGCTAACATACACCGAAAATTGACAAAATCGTAAAGTGTTATTTATGCGAAAAATAGTAATGCCGATCAAACGAATTGATAGAGCGCCCGTCACTAGGCCCCGCAGGCTGCGCACAGCCAAAATTTGGGGCCGAACGGAGACGGTCGATTGAATCTCGAAAAATCCGTGGGCTAACATACACCGAAAATCGAGAAAATCGTAAATTGTCATTAATGCAAAAAATAGTGATGCCGATCAAACAAATTGATAGAGCGCCCGTCACTAGGCCCCGCAGGCTGCGCACAGCCAAAATTTGGGGCCAAACGGAGACGGTCGATTACATCTCCAAAAATCCGTGGGCTAACATACACCGAAAATCAAGAAAATCGTAAATTGTCATTTGTTTGAAAAATAGTAATGCCGATCAAAAGAAATGACAGGGCACCCGTCACCAGGCCCTGCAGGCTGCGCACGGCCAAAATTTGGGGCCAATTGGAGGCGGTCGATCAAATCTCCAGAAATCCGTGTGCTAACATTCACCGAAAACTGAGAAAATTGTAAATTGTCATTTCTGCAAAAAATAGTGATGCCGATCAAAAGAAATGACAGGGCGCCCGTCACCAGGCCCCGCAGGCTGCGCACAACCAAAATTTGGGGCCGAACGGAGATGGTCGATTGAATCTCGAAAAATCCGTGTGCTAACATACACCGAAAATCGAGAAAATCGTAAATTCTCATTTATGCGAAAAATAGTGATGCCGATCAAACAAAATGATAGGGCGCCCGTCACCAGGCCCCGCGGGCTGTGCACAGCCAAAATTTGGGGCCGAACGGAGGCGGTCGATCAAATATCCAGAAATCCCTGGGCTAACACGCACTGAAAAGTTTGAAAGTTAGCAACATAGGCGCACTATGCTAGTCTCGACAGACCGGCCGACATCGAATGTCACATGCTAACCTATGTCGAGACCCAACGCCCATCGATGAATGCCCAGCGATAGAAAATTTAAACTAAAACACCTATGCTTATCCTTATGATATAATAAAATCCTAGAGATTAGTGGTGGTAGTGCTGGCCTACCATGGTCGCTTGCCATGGTGGTGTCGGTTGTGGTGGGTCGTTAGGACCAGTTTTTAAATTAAAATTGTCACCCATATTGGGAAATATGTTGAAATGAGTGCGATGGAGGCATATTTTAGAAAAATGGCTCGGCCAAACCGCCTTTCGGCAGTTTGTCGAGATAGATCTCGAAAAAATACACAAAATGAAAAAAAAAATCGCGTAAAACGGATAATCCAGCCCAAAGTTATGATCATTTATATAATATGCCTCTAATAAACTATTTTTCCGTCGATTATATTACAGTTTTAACAACATTATGTAAGATCTCATCAAAAGACTTGCATCTCGGCAGTTCTTATTTTGTTAATAAAGAGCTAACACATACCAAAAATCGCGAAAATCATAAATTCTCATTTATGCAAAAAATAGTGATGCCGATCAAACAAAATGATAGGACTAGCTAAATTCTGATCACTTTCTGTACTATACTGATTCCTTACTGATTACCGTAATGAATTGATTTAAAACCGAAGTGGGCTTATATATAATAGAAACAATAAATCGCATTCAGTGAATGCGACTTATAAGTCGCATTTCAGGAATGCGTTTTATAAGTCGCATTCCAAGAATGCATTTTATAAGTCGCATTTTGCCTTGCGACGCGCCGACTTGCCGCTTGTCCAATCTTTCTCCGTGCCTTTTTCTAGCATGTATGTATTTCAAATACTCTTAACCAACACGCGAATAGGCCATCTATATGCTAGAAATTTACGGGGTGTAACAGCGGATCAAACGAAATGACAGGGCGCCCGTCACCAGGCCCCACAGCTGCGCACAGCCAAAATTTGGGGCCGAACGGAGGCGGTCGATTGAATCTCAAAAAATCCGTGGGCTAACATACACCGAAAACCGAGAAAATCGTAAATTGTCATTTATGCGAAAAATAGTGATGCCGATCAAACGAATTGATAGAGCGCCCGTCACTAGGCCCCGCAGGCTGCGCACAGCCAAAATTTGGGGCCAAACGGAGTCGGTCGATCACATCTCCAAAAATCCGTGGGCTAACATACACCGAAAATCGAGAAAATCGTAAATTGTCATTTATGCGAAAAATAGTGATGCCGATCAAACGAATTGATAGAGCGCCCGTCACTTGGCCCCGCAGGCTGCGCACAGCCAAAATTTGGGGCCAAACGGAGACGGTCGATCACATCTCCAAAAATCCGTGGGCTAACATACACCGAAAATCGAGAAAATCGTAAATTGTCATTTATGCAAAAAATAGTAATGCCGATCAAAAGAAATGACAGGGCGCCCGTCACCAGGCTGCGCACAGCCAAAATTTGGGGCCGAACGGAGCCGGTCGATTGAATCTCAAAAAATCCGTGGGCTAACATATACCGAAAATTGAGAAAATTGTAAATTCTCATTTCTGCAAAAAATAGTTATGCCGATCAAACGAAATGACAGGGCGCTCGTCACCAGGCTCCGCAGGCTGCGCACAGCCAAAATTTGGGGCCGAACGGAGGCGGTCGATTGAATCTCAAAAAATCCGTGAGGCTAACATACACCGAAAATCGAGAAAATCGTAAATTCTCATTTGTTTGAAAAATAGTGATGCCGATCAAATGAAATGACAGGGCGCCCGTCACCAGGCCCCGCAGGCTGCGCACAGCAAAAATTTGGGGCCGAACGGAGACGGTCGATTGAATCTCGAAAAATCCGTGGGCTAACATACACCGAAAATTGACAAAATCGTAAAGTCATTTATGCGAAAAATAGTGATGCCGATCAAACGAATTGATAGAGCGCCCGTCACTAGGCCCCGCAGGCTGCGCACAGCCAAAATTTGGGGCCGAACGGAGACGGTCGATTGAATCTCGAAAAATCCGTGGGCTAACATACACCGAAAATCGAGAAAATCGTAAATTGTCATTTATGCGAAATATAGTGATGCCGATCAAACGAATTGATAGAGCGCCCATCACTAGGCCCCGCAGGCTGCGCACAGCCAAAATTTGGGGCCAAACCGAGACGGTCGATCACATCTCCAAAAATCCGTGGGCTAACATACACCGAAAATCGAGAAAATCGTAAATTGTCATTTGTTTGAAAAATAGTAATGCCAATCAAAAGAAATGACAGGGCGCCCGTCACCAGGCCCCGCAGGCTGCGCACGGTCAAAATTTGGGGTCAATTGGAGGCGGTCGATCAAATCTCCAGAAATCCGTGTGCTAACATTCACCGAAAATCGAGAAAATTGTAAATTATCATTTCTGCAAAAAATAGTGATGCCGATCAAAAGAAATGACAGGGCGCCCGTCACCAGGCCCCGCAGGCTGCGCACAGCCAAAATTTGGGGCCGAACGGAGACGGTCGATTGAATCTCGAAAAATCCGTGTGCTAACATACACCGAAAATCGAGAAAATCGTAAATTCTCATTTATGTGAAAAATAGTGATGCCGATCAAACGAAATGATAGGGCGCCCTTCACCAGGCCCCGCGGGCTGTGCACAGCCAAAATTTGGGGCCGAACGGAGGCGGTCGATCAAATATCCAGAAATCCCTGGGCTAACACGCATTGAAAAGTTTGAAAGTTAGCAACATAGGCGCACTATGCTAGTCTCGACAGACCGGCCGACATCGGATGTCACATGCTAACCTATGTCGAGACCCAACGCCCATCGATGAATGCCCAGCGATAGAAAATTTCAACTAAAACACCTATGCTTATCCTTATGATATAATAAAATCCTAGAGATTAGTGGTGGTAGTGCTGGCCTACCATGGTCGCTTGCCATGGTGGTGTCGGTTGTGGTGGGTCGTTAGGACCAGTTTTTAAATTAAAATTGTCACCCATATTGGGAAATATGTTGAAATGAGTGCGATAGAGGCATATTTTAGAAAAATGGCTCGGCCAAACCGCCTTTCGGCAGTTTGTCGAGATAGATCTCGAAAAAATACACAAAATGAAAAAAAAAATCGCGTAAAACGGATAATCCAGCCCAAAGTTATGATCATTTATATAATATGCCTCTAATAAACTATTTTTCCGTCGATTATATTACAGTTTTAACAACATTATGTAAGATCTCATCAAAAGACTTGCATCTCGGCAGTTCTTATTTTGTTAATAAAGAGCTAACACATACCAAAAATCGCGAAAATCGTAAATTCTCGTTTATGCAAAAAATAGTGATGCCGATCAAACAAAATGATAGGACTAGCTAAATTCTGATCACTTTCTGTACTATACTGATTCCTTACTGATTACCGTAATGAATTGATTTAAAACCGAAGTGGGCTTATATATAATAGAAACAATAAATCGCATTCAGTGATATAAGTCGCATTCCAGGAATGCATTTTATAAGTCGCATTCCTGGAATGCGTTTTATAAGTCGCATTTTGCCTTGCGACGCGCCGACTTGCCGCTTGTCCAATCTTTCTCCGTGCCTTTTTCTAGCATGTATGTATTTCAAATACTCTTAACCAACACGCGAATAGGCCATCTATATGCTAGAAATTTACGGGGTGTAACAGCGGATCAAACGAAATGACAGGGCGCCCGTCACCAGGCCCCACAGCTGCGCACAGCCAAAATTTGGGGCCGAACGGAGGCGGTCGATTGAATCTCAAAAAATCCGTGGGCTAACATACACCGAAAACCGAGAAAATCGTAAATTGTCATTTATGCGAAAAATAGTGATGCCGATCAAACGAATTGATAGAGCGCCCGTCACTAGGCCCCGCAGGCTGCGCACAGCCAAAATTTGGGGCCAAACGGAGTCGGTCGATCACATCTCCAAAAATCCGTGGGCTAACATACACCGAAAATCGAGAAAATCGTAAATTGTCATTTATGCGAAAAATAGTGATGCCGATCAAACGAATTGATAGAGCGCCCGTCACTTGGCCCCGCAGGCTGCGCACAGCCAAAATTTGGGGCCAAACGGAGACGGTCGATCACATCTCCAAAAATCCGTGGGCTAACATACACCGAAAATCGAGAAAATCGTAAATTGTCATTTATGCAAAAAATAGTAATGCCGATCAAAAGAAATGACAGGGCGCCCGTCACCAGGCTGCGCACAGCCAAAATTTGGGGCCAATTGGAGACGGTCGATCAAATCTCCAGAAAGCCGTGTGCCAACATTCACCGAAAACCGAGAAAATCGTAAATTGTCATTTCTGCAAAAAATAGTGATGCCGATCAAAAGAAATGACAGGGCGCCCGTCACCAGGCCCCGCAGGCTGCGCACAACCAAAATTTGGGGCCGAACGGAGCCGGTCGATTGAATCTCAAAAAATCCGTGGGCTAACATATACCAAAAATTGATAAAATTGTAAATTCTCATTTCTGCAAAAAATAGTTATGCCGATCAAACGAAATGACAGGGCGCCCGTCACCAGGCTCCGCAGGCTGCGCACAGCCAAAATTTGGGGCCGAACGGAGGCGGTCGATCACATCTCCAAAAATCCGTGGGCTAACATACACCGAAAATCGAGAAAATCGTAAATATTCATTTATGCGAAATATAGTGATGCCCATCAAACGAGTTGACAGGGCGCCCGTCACCAGGCCCCGCAGGCTGCGCACGGCCAAAATTTGGGGCCGAATGGAGGCGGTCGATCAAATATCCAGAAATCCCTGGGATAACACGCACTGAAAAGTTTGAAAGTTAGCAACATAGGCGCACTATGCTAGTCTCGACAGACCGGACGACATCGGATGTCACATGCTAACCTATGTCGAGACCCAACGCCCATCGATGAATGCCCAGCGATAGAAAATTTAAACTAAAACACCTATGCTTATCCTTATGATATAAATAAAATCCTAGAGATTAGTGGTGGTAGTGCTGGCCTACCATGGTCGCTTGCCATGGTGGTGTCGGTTGTGGTGGGTCGTTAGGACCAGTTTTTAAATTAAAATTGTCACCCATATTGGGAAATATGTTGAAATGAGTGCGATAGAGGCATATTTTAGAAAAATGGCTCGGCCAAACCGCCTTTCGGCAGTTTGTCGAGATAGATCTCGAAAAAATACACAAAATGAAAAAAACAAAATCGCGTAAAACGGATAATCCAGCCCAAAGTTATGATCATTTATATAATATGCCTCTAATAAGCTATTTTTCCGTCGATTATATTACAGTTTTAACAACATTATGTAAGATCTCATCAAAAGACTTGCATCTCGGCAGTTCTTATTTTGTTAATAAAGAGCTAACACATACCAAAAATCGCGAAAATCGTAAATTCTCGTTTATGCAAAAACTAGTGATGCCGATCAAACGAAATGATAGGACTATCTAAATTCTGATCACTTTCTGTACTATACTGATTCCTTACTGATTACCGTAATGAATTGATTTAAAACCGAAGTGGGGCTTATATATAATAGAAACAATAAATCGCATTCAGTGAATGCGATTTATAAGTCGCATTTCAGGAATGTGATTTATAAGTCGCATTCCTGGAATGCGTTTTATAAGTCGCATTTTGCCTTGCGACGCGCCGACTTGCCGCTTGTCCAATCTTTCCCCGTGCCTTTTTCTAGCATGTATGTATTTCAAATACTCTTAACCAACACGCGAATAGGCCATCTATATGCTAGAAATTTACGGGGTGTAACAGCGGATCAAAAGAAATGACAGGGCGCCCGTCACCAGGCCCCGCAGGCCGTGCACAGCCAAAATTTGGGGCCGAACAGAGACGGTCGATCAAATCTCCAGAAATCCGTGTGCTAACATACACGGAAAACTGAGAAAATCGTAAATTGTCATTTATGCGAAAAATAGTGATGCCCATCAAACGAGTTGATAGGGCGCCCGTCACCAGGCCCCGCAGGCTGCGCACGGCCAAAATTTGGGGCCGAACGGAGGCGGTCGATCAAATCTCCAGAAATCCGTGGGCTAACAATCACCGAAAACCGAGAAAATCGTAAATTATCATTTATGCGAAAAATAGTGATGCCGATCAAACGAATTGATAGAGCGCCCGTCACTAGGCCCCGCAGGCTACGCACAGCCAAAAATTGGGGCCGAATGGAGACGGTCGATCACATCTCCAGAAATCCGTGGGCTAACATACACCGAAAATCGAGAAAATCGTAAATTGTCATTTGTTTGAAAAATAGTGATGCCAATCAAAAGAAATGACAGGGCGCCCGTCACCAGGCCCCGCAGGCTGCGCATAGCCAAAATTTGGGGCCGAACGGAGGCGGTCGATCAAATCTCCAGAAATCCGTGTGCTAACATTCACCGAAAACCGAGAAAATCGTAAATTGTCATTTCTGCAAAAAATAGTGATGCCGATCAAGAGAAATGATAGGGCGCCCGTCACCAGGCCCCGCAGGCTGCGCACAGCCAAAATTTGGGGCCGAACGGAGACGGTCGATCAAATCTCCAGAAATCCGTGTGCTAACATACACCGAAAACCGAGAAAATCGTAAATTGTCATTTATGCGAAAAATAGTGATGCCCATCAAACGAGTTGATAGGGCGCCCGTCACCAGGCCCCGCAGGCTGCGCACGACCAAAATTTGGGGCCGAACGGAGGCGGTCGATCAAATCTCCAGAAATCCGTGGGCTAACATTCACAGAAAACCGAGAAAATCATAAATTATCATTTATGCGAAAAATAGTGATGCCGATCAAACGAATTGATAGAGCGCCCGTCACTAGTCCCCGCAGGCTGCGCACAGCCAAAATTTGGGGCCGAACGGAGACGGTCGATCACATCTCCATAAATCCGTGGGCTAACATACACCGAAAATCGAGAAAATTGTAAATTGTCATTTATGCGAAAAATAGTGATGCCAATCAAACGAGTTGACAGGGCGCCCGTCACCAGGCCCCGCAGGCTGCGCACGGCCAAAAGTTGGGGCCGAACGGAGGCGGTCGATCAAATCTCCAGAAATCCGTGGGCTAACATTCACCGAAAACCGAGAAAATCGTAAATTGTCATTTATGCGAAAAATAGTGATGCTGATCAAAAGAAATCACAGGGCGCCCGTCACCAGGCCACGCAGGCTGCGCACAGCCAAAATTTGGGGCCGAACGGAGACGGTCGATCAAATCTCCAGAAATCCGTGGGCTAACATTTACCGAAAACTGAGAAAATCGTAAATTGTCATTTATGAGAAAAATAGTGATGCCGATCAAACGAATTGATAGAGCGCCCGTCACGAGGCCACGCAGGCTGCGCACAGCCAAAATTTGGGGCCAAACGGAGACGGTCGATCAAATCTCCAGAAATCCGTGGGCTAACATTCACCGAAAACTGAGAAAATCGTAAATTGTCATTTATGCGAAAAATAGTGATGCTGATCAAACGAATTGATAGAGCGCCCGTCACTAGGCCCCGCAGGCTGCGTACAGCCAAAATTTGGGCCGAACGGAGATGGTCGATCACATCTCCAGAGATCCGTGGGCTAACATACACCGAAAATCGAGAAAATCGTAAATATTCATTTGTTTGAAAAATAGTGATGCCGATCAAAAGAAATGACAGGGCGCCCGTCACCAGGCCCCGCAAGCTGCGCACAGCCAAAATTTGGGGCCGAACGTAGACGGTCGATCAAATCTCCAGAAATCTGTGTGCTAACATTCACCGAAAACCGAGAAAATCATAAATTGTCATTTCTGCAAAAAATAGTGATGCCGATCAAGAGAAATAACAGGGCGCCCGTCACCAGGCCCCGCAGGCTGCGCACAGCCAAAATTTGGGGCCGAACAGAGACGGTCGATCAAATCTCCAGAAATCCGTGTGCTAAAATACACCGAAAACCGAGAAAATCGTAAATTGTCATTTATGCAAAAAATAGTGATGCCCATCAAACAAGTTGACAGGGCGCCCGTCACCAGGCCCCGCAGGCTGCGCAGGGCCAAAATTTGGGGCCGAACGGAGGCGGTCGATCAAATCTCCAGAAATCCGTGGGCTAACATTCACCGAAAACCGAGAAAATCGTAAATTGTCATTTATGCGAAAAATAGTGATGCCGATCAAACGAATTCATAGAGCGCCCGTCACTAGGCCCCGCAGGCTGCGCACAGCAAAAATTTGGGGCCGAACGGAGACAGTCGATCACATCTCCAGAAATCTGTGGGCTAACATACACCGAAAATCGAGAAAATCGTAAATTGTCATTTATGCGAAAAATAGTGATGCCCATCAAACGAGTTGATAGGGCGCCCGTCACCAGGCCCCGCAGGCTGCGCACGGCCAAAATTTGGGGCCGAACGGAGGCGGTCGATCAAATCTTCAGAAATCCGTGGGCTAACATTCACCGAAAACCGAGAAAATCGTAAATTGTCATTTCTGTAAAAAATAGTGATGTCGATCATGAGAAATGACAGGACGCCCGTCACCAGGCCCCGCAGGCTGCGCACAGCCAAAATTTGGGGCCGAACGGAGACGGTCGATCAAATCTCCAGAAATCCGTGTGCTAACATACACCGAAAACCGAGAAAATCGTAAATGGTCATTTATGCGAAAAATAGTGATGCCCATCAAACGAGTTGACAGGGCGCCCGTCACCAGGCCCCGCAGGCTGCGCACGGCCAAAATTTGGGGCCGAACGGAGGCGGTCGATCAAATCTCCAGAAATCCGTGAGCTAACATTCACCGAAAACCGAGAAAATCGTAAATTGTCATTTATGCGAAAAATAGTGATGCCGATCAAACGAATTGATAGAGCGCCCGTCACTAGGCCCCGCAGGCTGCGCACAGCCAAAATTTGGGGCCGAACGGAGACGGTCGATCAAATCTCCAGAAATCCGTGTGCTAACATACACCGAAAACTGAGAAAATCGTAAATTGTCATTTATGAGAAAAATTGTGATGCCGATCAAACGAATTGATAGAGCGCCCGTCACTAGGCCCCGCAGGCTGCACACAGCCAAAATTTGAGGCCGAACGGAGACGGTCGATCACATCTCCAAAAATTCGTGGGCTAACATACACCGAAAATCGAGAAAATCGTAAATATTCATTTATGCGAAAAATAGTGATGCCCATCAAACGAGTTGATAGGGCGCCCGTCACCAGGCCCCGCAGGCTGCGCACGACCAAAATTTGGGGCCGAACGGAGGCGGTCGATCAAATCTCCAGAAATCCGTGGGCTAACATTCACTGAAAACCGAGAAAATCGTAAATTGTCATTTATGCGAAAAATAGTGATGCCGATCAAACGAATTGATAGAGCGCCCGTCACTAGGCCCCGCAGGCTGCGCACAGCCAAAATTTGGGGCCGAACGGAGACGGTCGATCAAATCTCCAGAAATCCGTGTGCTAACATACACCGAAAACTGAGAAAATCGTAAATTGTCATTTATGAGAAAAATTGTGATGCCGATCAAATGAATTGATAGAGCGCCCGTCACTAGGCCCCGCAGGCTGTGCACAGCCAAAATTTGAGGCCGAACGGAGACGGTCGATCACATCTCCAAAAATTCGTGGGCTAACATACACCGAAAATCGAGAAAATCGTAAATATTCATTTATGCGAAAAATAGTGATGCCCATCAAACGAGTTGACAGGGCGCCCGTCACCAGGCCCCGCAGGCTGCGCACGGCCAAAATTTGGGGCCGAACGGAGGCGGTCGATCAAATATCCAGAAATCCGTGGGCTAACATTCACCGAAAATCGAGAAAATCGTAAATTATCATTTATGCGAAAAATAGTGATGCCGATCAAACGAATTGATAGAGCGCCCGTCACTAGGCCCCGCAGGCTGCGCACAGCCAAAATTTGGGGCCGAACGGAGACGGTCGATCACATCTCCAGAAATCCGTGGGCTAACAAACACCGAAAATCGAGAAAATCGTAAATTGTCATTTCTTTGAAAAATAGTGATGCCGATGAAAAGAAATGACAGGGCGCCCATCACCAGGCCCCGCAGGCTGCGCACAGCCAAAATTTGGGGCCGAACGGAGACGGTCGATCAAATCTCCCGAAATCCGTGTGCTAACATTCACCGAAAACCGAGAAAATCGTAAATTGTCATTTCTGCAAAAAATAGTGATGCCGATCAAGAGAAATGACTGGGCGCCCATCACCAGGCCCCGCAGGCTGCGCACAGCCAAAATTTAGGGCCGAACGGAGACGGTCGATCAAATCTCCAGAAATCCGTGTGCTAACATACACCGAAAACCGAGAAAATCGTAAATGGTCATTTATGCGAAAAATAGTGATGCCCATCAAACGAGTTGACAGGGCGCCCGTCACCAGGCCCCGCAGGCTGCGCACGGCCAAAATTTGGGGCCGAACGGAGGCGGTCGATCAAATCTCCAGAAATCCGTGGGCTAACATTCACCGAAAACCGAGAAAATCGTAAATTGTCATTTATGCGAAAAATAGTGATGCCGATCAAACGAATTGATAGAGCGCCCGTCACTAGGCCCCGCAGGCTGCGCACAGCCAAAATTTGGGGCCGAACAGAGACGGTCGATCACATCTCCAGAAATCCGTGGGCTAACATACACCGAAAATCGAGAAAATCGTAAATTGTCATTTATGAGAAAAATTGTGATACCGATCAAGCGAATTGACATGGCGCCCGTCACCAGGCCCCGCAGGCTGCGCACGGCCAAAATTTGGGGCCGAACGGAGGTGGTCGATCACATCTCCAGAAATCCGTGGGCTAACATTCACCGAAAACCGAGAATATCGTAAATTGTCATTTCTGCAAAAAATAGTGATGCCGATCAAGAGAAATGACAGGGCGCCCGTCACCAGTCCCCGCAGGCTGCGTACAGCCAAAATTTGGGGCCGAACGGAGACGGTCGATCAAATCTCCAGAAATCCGTGTGCTAACATACACCAAAAACCGAGAAAATCGTAAATTCTCATTTATGCGAAAAATAGTGATGCCCATCAAACGAGTTGACAGGGCGCCCGTCACCAGGCCCCGCAGGCTGCGCACGGCCAAAATTTGGGGCCGAACGGAGGCGGTCGATCAAATCTCCAGAAATCCGTGGGCTAACATTCACCGAAAACTGAGAAAATCGTAAATTGTCATTTATGCAAAAAATAGTGATGCCGATCAAACGAATTGATAGAGCGCCCGTCACTAGGCCCCGCAGGCTGCGCACAGCCAAAATTTGGGGCCAAACGGAGACGGTCGATCACATCTCCAGAAATCCGTGGGCTAACATACACCAAAAATCGAGAAAATCGTAAATTGTCATTTATGCGAAAAATAGTGATGCCCATCAAACGAGTTGACAGGGAGCCCGTCACCAGGCCCCGCAGGCTGCGCACGGCCAAAATTTGGGGCCGAACGGAGGCGGTCGATCAAATCTCCAGAAATCCGTGGGCTAACATTCACCGAAAACCGAGAAAATCGTAAATTGTCATTTATGCGAAAAATAGTGATGCCGATCAAAAGAAATCACAGGGCGCCCGTCACCAGGCCCCGCAGGCTGCGCACAGCCAAAATTTGGGGCCGAACGGAGACGGTCGATCAAATCTCCAAAAATCCGTGGGCTAACATTCACCGAAAACTGAGAAAATCGTAAATTGTCATTTATGAGAAAAATAGTGATGCCGATCAAACGAATTGATAGAGCGCCCGTCACTAGGCCCCGCAGGCTGCGCACAGCCAAAATTTGGGGCCGAACGGAGACGGTCGATCACATCTCCAAAAATCCGTGGGCTAACATACACCGAAAATCGAGAAAATCGTAAATATTCATTTATGCGAAAAATAGTGATGCCCATCAAACGAGTTGACAGGGCGCCCGTCACCAGGCCCCGCAGGCTGCGCACGACCAAAATTTGGGGCCGAATGGAGGCGGTCGATCAAATATCCAGAAATCCCTGGGCTAACACGCATTGAAAAGTTTGAAAGTTAGCAACATAGGCGCACTATGCTAGTCTCGACAGACCGGACGACATCGGATGTCACATGCTAACCTATGTCGAGACCCAACGCCCATCGATGAATGCCCAGCGATAGAAAATTTAAACTAAAACACCTATGCTTATCCTTATGATATAAATAAAATCCTAGAGAGTAGTGGTGGTAGTGCTGGCCTACCATGGTCGCTTGCCATGGTGGTGTCGGTTGTGGTGGGTCGTTAGGACCAGTTTTTAAATTAAAATTGTCACCCATATTGGGAAATATGTTGAAATGAGCGCGATAGAGGCATATTTTTGAAAAATGGCTCGGCCAAACCGCCTTTCGGGGGTTTGTCGAGATAGATCTCAAAAAAATACACAAAATGAAAAAAAAAATCGCGTAAAACGGATAATCCAGCCCAAAGTTATGATCATTTATATAATATGCCTCTAATAAGCTATTTTTCCGTCGATTATATTACAGTTTTAACAACATTATGTAAGATCTCATCAAAAGACTTGCATCTCGGCAGTTCTTATTTTGTTAATAAAGAGCTAACACATACCAAAAATCGCGAAAATCGTAAATTCTCGTTTATGCAAAAAATAGTGATGCCGATCAAACGAAATGATAGGACTATCTAAATTCTGATCACTTTCTGTACTATACTGATTCCTTACTGATTACCGTAATAAATTGATTTAAAACCAAAGTGGGGCTTATATATAATAGAAACAATAAATCGCATTCAGTGAATGCGACTTATAAGTCGCATTTCAGGAATGCGATTTATAAGTCGCATTTCAGCAATGCGATTTATAAGTCGCATTTTGCCTTGCGATGCGCCGACTTGCCGCTTGTCCAATCTTTCCCCGTGCCTTTTTATAGCATGTATGTATTTCAAATACTCTTAACCAACACGCGAATAGGCCATCTATATGCTAGAAATTTACGGGGTGTAACAGCGGATCAAAAGAAATGACAGGGCGCCCGTCACCAGGCCCCGCAGGCCGTGCACAGCCAAAATTTGGGGCCGAACGGAGACGGTCGATCAAATCTCCAGAAATCCGTGTGCTAACATACACGAAAAACTGAGAAAATCGTAAATTGTCATTTATGCGAAAAATAGTGATGCCCATCAAACGAGTTGATAGGGCGCCCGTCACCAGGCCCCGCAGGTTGCGCACGGCCAAAATTTGGGGCCGAACGGAGGCGGTCGATCAAATCTCCAGAAATCCGTGGGCTAACATTCACCGAAAACCGAGAAAATCGTAAATTGTCATTTATTCAAAAAATAGTGATGCCGATCAAATGAATTGATAGAGCGCCCGTCACTAGGCCCCGCAGGCTGCGCACAGCCAAAATTTGGGGCCGAATGGAGACGGTCGATCACATCTCCAGAAATCCGTGGGCTAACATACACCGAAAATCGAGAAAATCGTAAATTGTCATTTGTTTGAAAAATAGTGATGCCCATCAAACGAGTTGACAGGGCGCCCGTCACCAGGCCCCGCAGGCTGCGCACGGCCAAAATTTGGGGCCGAACGGAGGCGGTCGATCAAATCTCCAGAAATCCGTGTGCTAACATTCACCGAAAACCGAGAAAATCGTAAATTGTCATTTCTGCGAAAAATAGTGATGCCGATCAAGAGAAATGACAGGGCGCCCGTCACCAGGCCCCGCAGGCTGCGCACAGCCAAAATTTGGGGCCGAACGGAGACGGTCGATCAAATCTCCAGAAATCCGCGTGCTAACATACACCGAAAACCGAGAAAATCGTAAATTGTCATTTATGCGAAAAATAGTGATGCCCATCAAACGAGTTGACAGGGCACCCGTCACCAGGCCCCGCAGGCTGCGCACGGCCAAAATTTGGGGCCGAACGGAGGCGGTCGATCAAATCTCCAGAAATCCATGGGCTAACATTCACCGAAAACCGAGAAAATCGTAAATTATCATTTATGCGAAAAATAGTGATGCCGATCAAACGAATTGATAGAGCGCCCGTCACTAGGCCCCGCAGGCTGCGCACAGCCAAAATTTGGGGCCGAACAGAGACGGTCGATCACATCTCCAGAAATCCGTGGGCTAACATACACCGAAAATCGAGAAAATCGTAAATTGTCATTTATGCGAAAAATAGTGATGCCCACCAAACGAGTTGACAGGGCGCCCGTCACCAGGCCCCGCAGGCTGCGCACGGCCAAAATTGTGGGCCGAACGGAGGTGGTCGATCAAATCTCCAGAAATCCGTGGGCTAACATTCACCGAAAACCGAGAAAATCGTAAATTGTCATTTATGCGAAAAATAGTGATGCTGGTCAAAAGAAATCACAGGGCGCCCGTCACCAGGCCCCGCAGGCTGCGCACAGCCAAAATTTGGGGCCGAACGGAGACGGTCGATCAAATCTCCAGAAATCGGTGGGCTAACATTCCCCGAAAACTGAGAAAATCGTAAATTGTCATTTATGAGAAAAATAGTGATGCCGATCAAACGAATTGATAGAGCGCCCGTCACTAGGCCCCGCAGGCTACGCACAGCCAAAATATGGGGCCGATCGGAGACGGTCGATCAAATCTCCAGAAATCCGTGGGCTAACATTCACCGAAAACTGAGAAAATCGTAAATTGTCATTTATGCGAAAAATAGTGATGCCGATCAAACGAATTGATAGAGCACCCGTCACTAGGCCCCGCAGGCTGCGCACAGCCAAAATTTGGGGCCGAACGGAGACGGTCGATCACATCTCCAGAAATTCGTGGGCTAACATACACCGAAAATCGAGAAAATTGTAAATTGTCATTTGTTTGAAAAATAGTGATGCCGATCAAAAGAAATGACAGGGCGCACGTCACCAGGCCCCGCAGGCTGCGCACAGCCAAAATTTGGGGTCGAACGGAGACGGTCGATCAAATCTCCAGAAATCTGTGTGCTAACATTCACCGAAAACCGAGAAAATCGTAAATTGTCATTTCTGCAAAAAATAGTGATGCCGATCAAGAGAAATGACAGGGCGCCCGTCACTAGGCCCTGCAGGCTGCGCACAGCCAAAATTTGGGGCCGAACGGAGACGGTCGATCAAATCTCCAGAAATCCGTGTGCTAACATACACCGAAAATCGAGAAAATCGTAAATTGTCATTTATGCGAAAAATAGTGATGCCCATCAAACAAGTTGACAGGGGGCCCGTCACCAGGCCCCGCAGGCTGCGCACGGCCAAAATTTGGGGCCGAACGGAGGCGGTCGATCAAATCTCCAGAAATCCGTGGGCTAACATTCACCGAAAACCGAGAAAATTGTAAATTGTCATTTCTGTAAAAAATAGTGATGCCGATCATGAGAAATGACAGGACGCCCGTCACCAGGCCCCGCAGGCTGCGCACAGCCAAAATTTGGGGCCGAACGGAGACGGTCGATCAAATCTCCAGAAATCCGTGTGCTAACATACACCGAAAACCGAGAAAATCGTAAATTGTCATTTATGCGAAAAATAGTGATGCCCATCAAATGAGTTGACAGGGCGCCCGTCACCAGGCCGCGCAGGCTGCGCACGGCCAAAATTTGGGGCCGAACGGAGGCGGTCGATCAAATCTCCAGAAATCCGTGGGCTAACATTCACCGAAAACCGAGAAAATCGTAAATTGTCATTTATGCGAAAAATAGTGATGCCGATCAAACGAATTGATAGAGCGCCCGTCACTAGGCCCCGCAGGCTGCGCACAGCCAAAATTTGGGGCCGAACGGAGACGGTCGATCAAATCTCCAGAAATCCGTGTGCTAACATACCCCGAAAACTGAGAAAATCGTAAATTATCATTTATGAGAAAAATAGTGATGCCCATCAAACGAGTTGACAGGGCGCCCGTCACCAGGCCCCGCAGGCTGCGCACGGCCAAAATTTGGGGCCAAACGGAGGCGGTCGATCAAATATCCAGAAATCCCTGGGCTAACACGCACTGAAAAGTTTGAAAGTTAGCAACATAGGCGCACTATGCTAGTCTCGACAGTCCGGACGACATCGGATGTCACATGCTAACCTATGTCGAGACCCAACGCCCATCGATGAATGCCCAGCGATAGAAAATTTAAACTAAAACACCTATGCTTATCCTTATGATATAAATAAAATCCTAGAGATTAGTGGTGGTAGTTCTCGCCTACCATGGTCGCTTGCCATGGTGGTGTCGGTTGTGGTGGGTCGTTAGGACCAGTTTTTAAATTAAAATTGTCACCCATATTGGGAAATATGTTGAAATGAGTGCGATAGAGGCATATTTTAGAAAAATGGCTCGGCCAAATCGCCTTTCGGGGGTTTGTCGAGATAGATCTCGAAAAAATACACAAAATGAAAAAAAAATCACGTAAAACGGATAATCCAGCCCAAAGTTATGATCACTTATATAATATGCCTCTAATAAACTATTTTTCCGTCGATTATATTACAGTTTTAACAACATTATGTAAGATCTCATCAAAGGACTTGCATCTCGGCAGTTCTTATTTTGTTAATAAAGAGCTAACACATACCAAAAATCGCGAAAATCGTAAATTCTCGTTTATGCAAAAAATAGTGATGCCGATCAAACGAAATGATAGGACTATCTAAATTCTGATCACTTTCTGTACTATACTGATTCCTTACTGATTACCGTAATGAATTGATTTAAAACCGAAGTGGGGCTTATATATAATAGAAATAATAAATCGCATTCAGTGAATGCGACTTATAAGTCGCATTTCAGGAATGCATTTTATAAGTCGCATTTTGCCTTGCGACGCGCCGACTTGCCGCTTGTCCAATCTTTCCCCGTGCCTTTTTCTAGCATGTATGTATTTCAAATACTTTTAACCAACACGCGAATAGGCCATCTATATGCTAGAAATTTACGGGGTGTAACAGCGGATCAAAAGAAATGACAGGGCGCCCATCACCAGGCCCTGCAGGCTGCGTACAGCCAAAATTTGGGGCCGAACGGAGACGGTCGATCAAATCTCCAGAAATCCGTGTGCTAACATTCACCGAAAACCGAGAAAATCGTAAATTGTCATTTCTGCAAAAAATAGTGATGCCGATCAAGAGAAATGACAGGGCGCCCGTCACCAAGCCACGCAGGCTGCGCACAGCCAAAATTTGGGGCCGAACGGAGACGGTCGATCACATCTCCAGAAATCCGTGGGCTAACATACACCGAAAATCGAGAAAATCGTAAATTGTCATTTATGCGAAAAATAGTGATGCCCATCAAACGAGTTGACAGGGCGCCCGTCACTAGGCCCCACAGGCTGCGCACGGCCAAAATTTGGGGCCGAACGGAGGCGGTCGATCAAATCTCCAGAAATCCGTGGGCTAACATTCACCGAAAACTGATAAAATCGTAAATTGTCATTTATGAGAAAAATAGTGATGCCGATCAAACGAATTGATAGAGCGCCCGTCACTAGGCCCCGCAGGCTGCGCACAGCCAAAATTTGGGGCCGAACGGAGACGGTCGATCACATCTCCAGAAATCCGTGGGCTAACACATACACCGAAAATCGAGAAAATCGTAAATTGTCATTTGTTTGAAAAATAGTGATGCCGATCAAAAGAAATGACAGGGCGCCCGTCACCAGGCCCCGCAGGCTACGCACAGCCAAAATTTGGGGCCGAACGGAGACGGTCGATCAAATCTCCAGAAATTCGTGTGCTAACATTCACCGAAAACCGAGAAAATCGTAAATTGTCATTTCTGCAAAAAATAGTGATGCCGAT
Source organism: Datura wrightii (assembly GCA_035772735.1). NCBI lineage: Eukaryota > Viridiplantae > Streptophyta > Magnoliopsida > Solanales > Solanaceae > Datura > Datura wrightii. The sequence continues at coordinate 169,114,388 of JASDFA010000003.1, forward strand.
CAAGAGAAATGATAGGGCGCCTATCACCAGGCCCCGCAGGCTGCGCACAGCCAAAATTTGGGGCCGAACGGAGACGGTCGATCAAATCTCCAGAAATCCGTGTGCTAACATACACCGAAAACCGAGAAAATCGTAAATTATCATTTATGCGAAAAATAGTGATGCCCATCAAACGAGTTGACAGGGCGCCCGTCACCAGGCCCCGCAGGCCGCGCACGCCCAAAATTTGGGGCCGAACGGAGGCGGTCGATCAAATCTCCAGAAATCCGTGGGCTAATATTCACCGAAAACCGAGAAAATCGTAAATTGTCATTTCTGCAAAAAATAGTGATGCCGATCAAGAGAAATGACAGGGCGCCCGTCACCAGGCCCCGCAGGCTGCGCACAGCCAAAATTTGGGGCCGAACGGAGACGGTCGATCAAATCTCCAAAAATCCGTGGGCTAACATTCACCGAAAACTGAGAAAATCGTAAATTGTCATTTATGAGAAAAATAGTGATGCCGATCAAACGAATTGATAGAGCGCCCGTCACTAGGCCCCGCAGGCTGCGCACAGCCAAAATTTGGGGCCGAACGGAGACGGTCGATCACATCTCCAGAAATCCGTGGGCTAACATACACCGAAAATCGAGAAAATCGTAAATTGTCATTTATGCGAAAAATAGTGATGCCCATCAAACGAGTTGACAGGGCGCCCGCCACCAGGCCCCACAGGCTGCGCACGGCCAAAATTTGGGGCCGAACGGAGGCGGTCGATCAAATCTCCAGAAATCCGTGGGCTAACATTCACCGAAAACTGATAAAATCGTAAATTGTCATTTATGAGAAAAATAGTGATGCCGATCAAACGAATTGATAGAGCGCCCGTCACTAGGCCCCGCAGGCTACGCACAGCAAAAATTTGGGGCCGAACGGAGACGGTCGATCACATCTCCAGAAATCCGTGGGCTAACATACACCGAAAATCGAGAAAATCGTAAATTGTCATTTGTTGGAAAAATAGTGATGCCGATCAAAAGAAATGACAGGGCGCCCGTCACCAGGCCCCGCAGGCTGCGCACAGCCAAAATTTGGGGCCGAACGGAGACGGTCGATCAAATCTCCAGAAATCCGTGTGCTAACATTCACCGAAAACCGAGAAAATCATAAATTGTCATTTCTGCAAAAAATGGTGATGCCGATCAAGAGAAATGACAGGGCGCCCGTCACCAGGCCCCGCAGGCTGCGCACAGCCAAAATTTGGGGCTGAACGGAGACGGTCGATCAAATCTCCAGAAATCCGTGTGCTAACATACACCGAAAATCGAGAAAATCGTAAATTGTCATTTGTTTGAAAAATAGTGATGCCGATCAAAAGAAATGACAGGGCGCCCGTCACCAGGCCCCGCAGGCTACGCACAGCCAAAATTTGGGGCCGAACGGAGGCGGTCGATCGAATCTCGAAAAATCCGTGGGCTAACATTCACTGAAAACCGAGAAAATCGTAAATTGTCATTTCTGCAAAAAATAGTGATGCCGATCAAAAGAAATGACAGGGCGCCCGTCACCAGGCCCTGCAGGCTGCGCACAGCCAAAATTTGGGGCCGAACGGAGGCGGTCGATTGAATCTCGAAAAATCCGTGTGCTAACATACACCGAAAATCGAGAAAATCGTAAATTCTCATTTATGCGAAAAATAGTGATGCCGATCAAACGAAATGATAGGGCGCCCGTCACCAGGCCCCGCGGGATGTGCACAGCCAAAATTTGGGGCCGAACGGAGGCGGTCGATCAAATATCCAGAAATCCCTGGGCTAACACGCACTGAAAAGTTTGAAAGTTAGCAACATAGGCGCACTATGCTAGTCTCGACAGACCGCACGACATCGGATGTCACATGCTAACCTATGTCGAGACCCAACGCCCATCGATGAATGCCCAGCGATAGAAAATTTAAACTAAAACACCTATGCTTATCCTTATGATATAAATAAAATCCTAGAGATTAGTGGTGGTAGTGCTGGCCTACCATTGTCGCTTGCCATGGTGGTGTCGGTTGTGGTGGGTCGTTAGGACCAGTTTTTAAATTAAAATTGTCACCCATATTGGGAAATATGTTGAAATGAGTGCGATAGAGGCATATTTTAGAAAAATGGCTCGGCCAAACCGCCTTTCGGGGGTTTGTCGAGATAGATCTCGAAAAAATACACAAAATGAAAAACAAATCGCGTAAAACGGATAATCCAGCCCAAAGTTATGATCATTTATATAATATGCCTCTAATAAACTATTTTTCCGTCGATTATATTACAGTTTTAACAACATTATGTAAGATCTCATCAAAAGACTTGCATCTCGGCAGTTCTTATTTTGTTAATAAAGAGCTAACACATACCAAAAATCGCGAAAATCATAAATTCTCGTTTATGCAAAAAATAGTGATGCCGATCAAACGAAATGATAGGACTATCTAAATTCTGATCACTTTCTGTACTATACTGATTCCTTACTGATTACCGTAATGAATTGATTTAAAACTGAAGTGGGGCTTATATATAATAGAAATAATAAATCGCATTCAGTGAATGCGACTTATAAGTCGCATTTCAGGAATGCGATTTATAAGTCGCATTTCAGGAATGCGATTTATAAGTCGCATTTTGCCTTGCGACGCGCCGACTTGCCGCTTGTCCAATCTTTCCCCGTGCCTTTTTCTAGCATGTATGTATTTCAAATACTTTTAACCAACACGCGAATAGGCCATCTATATGCTAGAAATTTACGGGGTGTAACAGCGGATCAAAAGAAATGACAGGGCGCCCATCACCAGGCCCTGCAGGCTGCGCACAGTTAAAATTTGGGGCCGAACGGAGACGGTCGATCAAATCTCCAGAAATCCGTGTGCTAACATTCACCGAAAACCGAGAAAATCGTAAATTGTCATTTCTGCAAAAAATAGTGATGCCGATCAAGAGAAATGACAGGGCGCCCGTCACCAGGCCCCGCAGGCTGCGCACAGCCAAAATTTGGGGCCGAACGGAGACGGTCGATCAAATCTCCAAAAATCCGTGAGCTAACATTCACCGAAAACTGAGAAAATCGTAAATTGTCATTTATGAGAAAAATAGTGATGCCGATCAAACGAATTGATAGAGCGCCCGTCACTAGGCCCCGCAGGCTGCGCACAGCCAAAATTTGGGGCCGAACGGAGACGGTCGATCACATCTCCAGAAATCCGTGGGCTAACATACACCGAAAATCGAGAAAATCGTAAATTGTCATTTATGCGAAAAATAGTGATGCCCATCAAACGAGTTGACAGGGCGCCCGTCACCAGGCCCCACAGGCTGCGCACGGCCAAAATTTGGGGCCGAACGGAGGCGGTCGATCAAATCTCCAGAAATCCGTGGGCTAACATTCACCGAAAACTGATAAAATCGTAAATTGTCATTTATGAGAAAAATAGTGATGCCGATCAAACGAATTAATAGAGCGCCCGTCACTAGGCCCCGCAGGCTGCGCACAGCCAAAATTTGGGGCCGAACGGAGACGGTCGATCACATCTCCAGAAATCCGTGGGCTAACATACACCGAAAATCGAGAAAATCGTAAATTGTCATTTGTTGGAAAAATAGTGATGCCGATCAAGAGAAATGATAGGGCGCCCGTCACCAGGCCCCGCAGGCTGCGCACAGCCAAAATTTGGGGCCGAACGGAGACGGTCGATCAAATCTCCAGAAATCCGTGTGCTAACATTCACCGAAAACCGAGAAAATCGTAAATTGTCATTTCTGCAAAAAATGGTGATTCCGATCAAGAGAAATGACAGGGCGCCCGTCACCAGGCCCCGCAGGCTGCGCACAGCCAAAATTTGGGGCCGAACGGAGATGGTCGATCAAATCTCCAGAAATCCGTGTGCTAACATACACCGAAAATCGAGAAAATCGTAAATTGTCATTTGTTTGAAAAATAGTGATGCCGATCAAAAGAAATGACAGGGCGCCCGTCACCAGGCCCCGCAGGCTGCGCACAGCCAAAATTTGGGGCCGAACGGAGGCGGTCGATCGAATCTCGAAAAATCCGTGGGCTAACATTCACCGAAAACCGAGAAAATCGTAAATTGTCATTTCTGCAAAAAATAGTGATGCCGATCAAAAGAAATGACAGGGCGCCCGTCACCAGGCCCCGCAGGCTGCGCACAGCCAAAATTTGGGGCCGAACCGAGGCGGTCGATTGAATCTCGAAAAATCCGTGTGCTAACATACACCTAAAATCGAGAAAATCGTAAATTCTCATTTATGCGAAAAATAGTGATGCCGATCAAACGAAATGATAGGGCGCCCGTCACCAGGCCCCGCGGGCTGTGCACAGCCAAAATTTGGGGCCGAACGGAGGCGGTCGATCAAATATCCAGAAATCCCTGGGCTAACACGCACTGAAAAGTTTGAAAGTTAGCAACATAGGCGCACTATGCTAGTCTCGACAGACCGCACGACATCGGATGTCACATGCTAACCTATGTCGAGACCCAACGCCCATCGATGAATGCCCAGCGATAGAAAATTTAAACTAAAACACCTATGCTTATCCTTATGATATAAATAAAATCCTAGAGATTAGTGGTGGTAGTGCTGGCCTACCATGGTCGCTTGCCATGGTGGTGTCGGTTGTGGTGGGTCGTTAGGACCAGTTTTTAAATTAAAATTGTCACCCATATTGGGAAATATGTTGAAATGAGTGCGATAGAGGCATATTTTAGAAAAATGGCTCGGCCAAACCGCCTTTCGGGGGTTTGTCGAGATAGATCTCGAAAAAATACACAAAATGAAAAAAAAATCGCGTAAAACGGATAATCCAGCCCAAAGTTATGATCACTTATATAATATGCCTCTAATAAACTATTTTTCCGTCGATTATATTACAGTTTTAACAACATTATGTAAGATCTCATCAAAAGACTTGCATCTCGGCAGTTCTTATTTTGTTAATAAAGAGCTAACACATACCAAAAATTGCGAAAATCGTAAATTCTCGTTTATGCAAAAAATAGTGATGCCGATCAAACGAAATGATAGGACTATCTAAATTCTGATCACTTTCTGTACTATACTGATTCCTTACTGATTACCGTAATGAATTGATTTAAAACCGAAGTGGGGCTTATATATAATAGAAATAATAAATCGCATTCAGTGAATGCGACTTATAAGTCGCATTTCAGGAATGCGATTTATAAGTCGCACTTCAGGAATGCGATTTATAAGTCGCATTTTGCCTTGCGACGCGCCGACTTGCCGCTTGTCCAATCTTTCCCCGTGCCTTTTTCTAGCATGTATGTATTTCAAATACTTTTAACCAACACGCGAATAGGCCATCTATATGCTAGAAATTTACGGGGTGTAACAGCGGATCAAAAGAAATGACAGGGCGCCCATCACCAGGCCCTGCAGGCTGCGCACAGCAAAAATTTGGGGCCGAACGGAGACGGTCGATCAAATCTCCAGAAATCCGTGTGCTAACATTCACCGAAAACCGAGAAAATCATAAATTGTCATTTCTGCAAAAAATAGTGATGCCGATCAAGAGAAATGACAGGGCGCCCGTCACCAGACCCCGCAGGCTGCGCACAGCCAAAATTTGGGGCCGAACGGAGACGGTCGATCAAATCTCCAAAAATCCGTGGGCTAACATTCACCGAAAACTGAGAAAATCGTAAATTGTCATTTATGAGAAAAATAGTGATGCCGATCAAACGAATTGATAGAGCGCCCGTCACTAGGCCCCGCAGGCTGCGCACAGCCAAAATTTGGGGCCGAACGGAGACGGTCGATCACATCTCCAGAAATCCGTGGGCTAACATACACCGAAAATCGAGAAAATCGTAAATTGTCATTTATGCGAAAAATAGTGATGCCCATCAAACGAGTTGACAGGGCGCCCGTCACCAGGCCCCGCAGGCCGCGCATGGCCAAAATTTGGGGCCGAACGGAGGCGGTCGATCAAATCTCCAGAAATCCATGGGCTAACATTCACCGAAAACCGAGAAAATCGTAAATTGTCATTTCTGCAAAAAATAGTGATGCCGATCAAGAGAAATGACAGGACGCCCGTCACCAGGCCCCGCAGGCTGTGCACAGCCAAAATTTGGGGCCGAACGGAGACGGTCGATCAAATCTCCAAAAATCCGTGGGCTAACATTCACCGAAAACTGAGAAAATCGTAAATTGTCATTTATGAGAAAAATAGTGATGCCGATCAAACGAATTGATAGAGCGCCCGTCACTAGGCCCCGCAGGCTGCGCACAGCCAAAATTTGGGGCCGAACGGAGACGGTCGATCACATCTCCAGAAATCCGTGGGCTAACATACACCGAAAATCGAGAAAATCGTAAATTGTCATTTATGCGAAAAATAGTGATGCCCATCAAACGAGTTGACAGGGCGCCCGTCACCAGGCCCCACAGGCTGCGCACGGCCAAAATTTGGGGCCGAACGGAGGCGGTCGATCAAATCTCCAGAAATCCGTGGGCTAACATTCACCGAAAACTGATAAAATCGTAAATTGTCATTTATGAGAAAAATAGTGATGCCGATCAAACGAATTGATAGAGCGCCCGTCACTAGGCCCCGCGCTGCGCACAACCAAAATTTGGGGCCGAACGGAGACGGTCGATCACATCTCCAGAAATCCGTGGGCTAACATACACCGAAAATCGAGAAAATCGTAAATTGTCATTTGTTTGAAAAATAGTGATGCCGATCAAAAGAAATGACAGGGCGCCCGTCACCAGGCCCCGCAGGCTGCGCACAGCCAAAATTTGGGGCCGAACGGAGACGGTCGATCAAATCTCCAGAAATCCATGTGCTAACATTCACCGAAAACCGAGAAAATCGTAAATTGTCATTTCTGCAAAAAATGGTGATGCCGATCAAGAGAAATGACAGGGCGCCCGTCACCAGGCCCCGCAGGCTGCGCACAGCCAAAATTTGGGGCCGAACGGAGACGGTCGATCAAATCTCCAGAAATCTGTGTGCTAACATACACCGAAAACCGAGAAAAACGTAAATTATCATTTATGCGAAAAATAGTGATGCCCATCAAACGAGTTGACAGGGCGCCCGTCACCAGGCCCCGCAGGCCGCGCACGGCCAAAATTTGGGGCCGAACGGAGGCGGTCGATCAAATCTCCAGAAATCCGTGGGCTAACATTCACCGAAAACCGAGAAAATCGTAAATTGTCATTTATGCGAAAAATAGTGATGCCGATCAAACGAATTGATAGAGCGCCTGTCACTAGGCCCCGCAGGCTGCGCACAGCCAAAATTTGGGGCCGAACGGAGACGGTCGATCACATCTCCAGAAATCCGTGGGCTAACATACACCGAAAATCGAGAAAATCGTAAATTGTCATTTGTTTGAAAAATAGTGATGCCGATCAAAATAAATGACAGGGCGCCCGTCACCAGGCCCCGCAGGCTGCGCACAGCCAAAATTTGGGGCCGAACGGAGACGGTCGATCAAATCTCCAGAAATCCGTGTGCTAACATTCACCGAAAACCGAGAAAATCGTAAATTGTCATTTCTGCAAAAAATAGTGATGCCGATCAAGAGAAATGACAGGGCGCCTGTCACCAGGCCCCGCAGGCTGCGCACAGCCAAAATTTGGGGCCGAACGGAGACGGTCGATCAAATCTCTAGAAATCCGTGGGCTAACATTAACCGAAAACTGAGAAAATCGTAAATTGTCATTTATGAGAAAAATAGTGATGCCGATCAAACGAATTGATAGAGCGCCCGTCACTAGGCCCCGCAGGCTGCGCACAACCAAAATTTGAGGCCAAACGGAGACGGTCGATCACATCTCCAAAAATCCGTGGGCTAACATACACCGAAAATCGAGAAAATCTTAAATATTCATTTATGCGAAAAATAGTGATGCCCATCAAACGAGTTGACAGGGCGCCCATCACCAGGCCCCGTAGGCTGCGCACGGCCAAAATTTGGGGCCGAACGGAGGCGGTCGATCAAATATCCAGAAATCCCTGGGCTAACACGCACTGAAAAGTTTGAAAGTTAGCAACATAGGCGCACTATGCTAGTCTCGACAGACCGGACGACATCGGATGTCACATGCTAACCTATGTCGAGACCCAACGCCCATCGATGAATGCCCAGCGATAGAAAATTTAAACTAAAACACCTATGCTTATCCTTATGATATAAATAAAATCCTAGAGATTAGTGGTGGTAGTGCTGGCCTACCATGGTCGCTTGCCATGGTGGTGTCGGTTGTGGTGGGTCGTTAGGACCAGTTTTTAAATTAAAATATTCACCCATATTGGGAAATATGTTGAAATGAGTGCGATAGAGGCATATTTTAGAAAAATGGCTCGGCCAAACCGCCTTTCGGCAGTTTGTCGAGATAGATCTCGAAAAAATACACAAAATGAAAAAAAAATTGCGTAAAACGGATAATCCAGCCCAAAGTTATGATCATTTATATAATATGCCTCTAATAAGCTATTTTTCCGTCGATTATATTACAGTTTTAACAACATTATGTAAGATCTCATCAAAAGACTTGCATCTCGGCAGTTCTTATTTTGTTAATAAAGAGCTAACACATACCAAAAATCGCGAAAATCGTAAATTCTCGTTTATGCAAAAAATAGTGATGCCGATCAAACGAAATGATAGGACTATCTAAATTCTGATCACTTTCTGTACTATACTGATTCCTTACTGATTACCGTAATGAATTGATTTAAAACCGAAGTGGGGCTTATATATAATAGAAATAATAAATCGCATTCAGTGAATGCGACTTATAAGTCGCATTTCAGAAATGCGATTTATAAGTGGCATATCAGGAATGCGATTTATAAGTCGCATTCCTGGAATGCGTTTTATAAGTCGCATTCCTGGAATGCGTTTTATAAGTCGCATTTTGCCTTGCGACGCGCCGACTTGCCGCTTGTCCAATATTTCCCCGTGCCTTTTTCTAGCATGTATGTATTTCAAATACTCTTAACCAACACGCGAATAAACCATCTATATGCTAGAAATTTACGGGGTGTAACAGCGGATCAAAAGAAATGACAGGGCGCCCGTCACCAGGCCCCGCAGGCCGTGCACAACCAAAATTTGGGGCCGAACGGAGACGGTCGATCAAATCTCCAGAAATCCGTGTGCTAACATACACCGAAAACTGAGAAAATCGTAAATTGTCATTTATGCGAAAAATAGTGATGCCCATCAAACGAGTTGATAGGGCACCCGTCACCAGGCCCCGCAGGCTGCGCACGGCCAAAATTTGGGGCCGAACGGAGGCGGTCGATCAAATCTCCAGAAATCCATGGGCTAACATTCACCGAAAACCGAGAAAATCGTAAATTGTCATTTATGCGAAAAATAGTGATGCCGATCAAACGAATTGATAGAGCGCCCGTCACTAGGCCCCGCAGGCTGCGCACAGCCAAAATTTGGGGCCGAACGGAGACGGTCGATCACATCTCCAGAAATCAGTGGGCTAACATACACCGAAAATCGGGAAAATCGTAAATTGTCATTTGTTTGAAAAATAGTGATGCCGCTCAAAAGAAATGACAGGGCGCCCGTCACCAGGCCCCGCAGGCTGCGCACAGCCAAAATTTGGGGCCGAATGGAGACGGTCGATCAAATCTCCAGAAATCCGTGTTCTAACATTCACCGAAAACCGAGAAAATCGTAAATTGTCATTTCTGCAAAAAATAGTGATGCCGATCAAGAGAAATGACAGGGCGCCCGTCACCAGGCCCCGCAGGCTGCGCACAGCCAAAATTTGGGGCCGAACGGAGACGGTCGATCAAATCTCCAGAAATCCGTGTGCTAACATACACCGAAAACCGAGAAAATCGTAAATTGTCATTTATGCGAAAAATAGTGATGCCCATCAAACGAGTTGACAGGGCGCCCGTCACCAGGCCCCGCAGGCTGCGCACGGCCAAAATTTGGGGCCGAACGGAGGCGGTCGATCAAATCTCCAGAAATCCGTGGGCTAACATTCACCGAAAACCGAGAAAATCGTAAATTATCATTTATGCGAAAAAAAGTGATGCCGATCAAACGAATTGATGGAGCGCCCGTCACTAGGCCCCGCAGGCTGCGCACAGCCAAAATTTGGGGCCGAACGGAGACGGTCGATCACATCTCTAGAAATCCGTGGGCTAACATACACCGAAAATCGAGAAAATCGTAAATTGTCATTTATGCGAAAAATAGTGATGCCCATCAAACAAGTTGACAGGGCGCCCGTCGCCGGGCCCCGCAGGCTGCGCACGGCCAAAATTTGGGGCCGAACGGAGGCGGTCGATCAAATCTCCAGAAATCCGTGGGCTAACATTCACCGAAAATCGAGAAAATCGTAAATTGTCATTTCTGCAAAAAATAGTGATGCCGATCAAGAGAAATGACAGGGCGCCCGTCACCAGGCCCCGCAGGCTACGCACAGCCAAAATTTGGGGCCGAACGGAGACGGTCGATCAAATCTCCAGAAATCCGTGTGCTAACATACACCGAAAATCGAGAAAATCATAAATTGTCATTTATGCGAAAAATAGTGATGCCCATCAAACGAGTTGACAGGGCGCCCGTCACCAGGCCCCGCAGGCTGCGCACGGCCAAAATTTGGGGCCGAACGGAGGCGGTCGATCAAATCTCCAGAAATCCGTGGGCTAACATTCACCGAAAACCGAGAAAATTGTAAATTGTCATTTATGCAAAAAAGAGTGATGCCGATCAAACGAATTGATAGAGCGCCCGTCACTAGGCCCCGCAGGCTACGCACAGCCAAAATTTGGGGCCGAACGGAGACGGTCGATCACATCTCCAGAAATCCGTGGGCTTAACATACACCGAAAATCGAGAAAATCGTAAATTGTCATTTATGCGAAAAATAGTGATGCCGATCAAACGAATTGATAGAGCGCCCGTCACTAGGCCCCGCAGGCTGCGCACAGCCAAAATTTGGGGCCGAACGGAGACGGTCGATCAAATCTCCAGAAATCCGTGGGCTAACATTCACCGAAAACTGAGAAAATCGTAAATTGTCATTTATGCGAAAAATAGTGATGCCCATCAAACGAGTTGACAGGGCGCCCGTCACCAGGCCCCGCAGGCTGCGCACGGCCAAAATTTGGGGCCGAACGGAGGCGGTCGATCAAATCTCCAGAAATCCATGGGCTAACATTCACCGAAAACCGAGAAAATCGTAAATTGTCATTTATGCGAAAAATAGTGATGCCCATCAAAAGAAATCACAGGGCGCCCGTCACCAGGCCCCGCAGGCTGTGCACAGCCAAAATTTGGGGCCGAACGGAGACGGTCGATCAAATCTCCAAAAATCCGTGGGCTAACATTCACCGAAAACTGAGAAAATCGTAAATTGTCATTTATGAGAAAAATAGTGATGCCGATCAAACGAATTGATAGAGCGCCCGTCACTAGGCCCCACAGGCTGCGCACAGCCAAAATTTGGGGCCGAACGGAGACGGTCGATCACATCTCCAAAAATCTGTGGGCTAACATACACCGAAAATCGAGAAAATCGTAAATATTCATTTCTGCGAAAAATAGTGATGCCCATCAAACGAGTTGACAGGGCGCCCGTCGCTAGGCCCCGCAGGCTGCGCACGGCCAAAATTTGGGGCCGAACGGAGGCGGTCGATCAAATATCCAGAAATCCGTGGGCTAACACGCACTGAAAAGTTTTAAAGTTAGCAACATAGGCGCACTATGCTAGTCTCGACAGACCGGACGACATCGGATGTCACATGCTAACCTATGTCGAGACCCAACGCCCATCGATGAATGCCCAGCGATAGAAAATTTAAACTAAAACACCTATGCTTATCCTTATGATATAAATAAAATCCTAGAGATTAGTGGTGGTAGTGCTGGCCTACCATGGTCGCTTGCCATGGTGGTGTCGGTTGTGGTGGGTCTTTAGGACCAGTTTTTAAATTAAAATTGTCACCCATATTGGGAAATATGTTGAAATGAGTGCGATAGAGGCATATTTTAGAAAAATGGCTCGGCCAAACCGCCTTTTGGCGGTTTGTCGAGATAGATCTCGAAAAAATACACAAAATGAAAAAAAAATCGCGTAAAACGGATAATCCAGCCAAAAGTTATGATCATTTATATAATATGCCTCTAATAAGCTATTTTTCCGTCGATTATATTACAGTTTTAACAACATTATGTAAGATCTCATCAAAAGACTTGCATCTCGGCAGTTCTTATTTTGTTAATAAAGAGCTAACACATACCAAAAATTGCGAAAATCGTAAATTCTCGTTTATGCAAAAAATAGTGATGTCGATCAAACGAATTGATAGAGCGCCCGTCACTAGGCCCCGCAGGCTGCGCACAACCAAAATTTGGGGCCGAACGGAGACGGTCGATCACATCTCCAGAAATCCGTGGGCTAACATACACCGAAAATTGAGAAAATCGTAAATTGCCATTTGTTTGAAAAATAGTGATGCCGATCAAAAGAAATGACAGGGCGCCCGTCACCAGGCCCCGCAGGCTGCGCACAGCCAAAATTTGGGGCCGAACGGAGACGGTCGATCAAATCTCCAGAAATCCGTGTGCTAACATACACCGAAAACCGAGAAAATCGTAAATGGTCATTTATGCAAAAAATAGTGATGCCCATCAAACGAGTTGACAGGGCGCCCGTAACCAGGCCCTGCAGGCTGCGCACGACCAAAATTTGGGGCCGAACGGAGGCGGTCGATCAAATCTCCAGAAATCCGTGGGCTAACATTCACCGAAAACCGAGAAAATCGTAAATTGTCATTTATGCGAAAAATAGTGATGCCGATCAAACGAATTGATAGAGCGCCCGTCACTAGGCCCTGCAGGCTGCGCACAGCCAAAATTTGGGGCCGAACGGAGACGGTCGATCAAATCTCCAGAAATCCGTGTGCTAACATACACCGAAAACTGAGAAAATCGTAAATTGTCATTTATGAGAAAAATAGTGATGCCGATCAAACGAATTGATAGAGCGCCCGTCAGTAGGCCCCGCAGGCTGCGCACAGCCAAAATTTGAGGCCGAACGGAGATGGTCAATCACATCTCCAAAAATCCGTGGGCTAACATACACCGAAAATCGAGAAAATCGTAAATATTTATTTATGCGAAAAATAGTGATGCCCATCAAACGAGTTGACAAGGCGCCCGTCACCAGGCCCCGCAGGCTGCGCACGGCCAAAATTTGGGGCCGAACGGAGGCGGTCGATCAAATATCCAGAAATCCCTGGGCTAACACGCACTGAAAAGTTTGAAAGTTAGCAACGTAGGCGCACTATGCTAGTCTCGACAGACCGGACGACATCGGATGTCACGTGCTAACCTATGTCGAGACCCAACGCCCATCGATGAATGCCCAGCGATAGAAAATTTAAACTAAAACACCTATGCTTATCCTTATGATATAAATAAAATCCTAGAGATTAGTGGTGGTAGTGCTGGCCTACCATGGTTGCTTGCCATGGTGGTGTCGGTTGTGTTGGGTCGTTAGGACCAGTTTTTAAATTAAAATTGTCACCCATATTGGGAAATATGTTGAAATGAGTGCGATAGAGGCATATTTTAGAAAAATGGCTCGGCCAAACCGCCTTTCGGGGGTTTGTCGAGATAGATATCGAAAAAATACACAAAATGAAAAAACAATCGCGTAAAACGGATAATCCAGACCAAAGTTATGATCACTTATATAATATGCCTCTAATAACCTATTTTTCCGTCGATTATATTACAGTTTTAACAACATTATGTAAGATCTCATCAAAAGACTTGCATCTCGGCAGTTCTTATTTTGTTAATAAAGAGCTAACACATACCAAAAATCGCGAAAATCGTAAATTCTCGTTTATGCAAAAAATAGTGATGCCGATCAAACGAAATGATAGGACTATCTAAATTCTTATCACTTTCTGTACTATACTGATTCCTTACTGATTACCGTAATGAATTGATTTAAAACCGAAGTGGGGCTTATATATAATAGAAATAATAAATCGCATTCAGTGAATGCGACTTATAAGTCGCATTTCAGGAATGTGATTTATAAGTCGCAGTTCAGGAATGCGATTTATAAGTCGTATTCCTGGAATGCGTTTTATAAGTCGCATTTTGCCTTGCGACGCGCCGACTTGCCGCTTGTCCAATCTTTCCCCGTGCCTTTTTCTAGCATGTATGTATTTCAAATACTTTTAACCAACACGCGAATAGGCCATCTATATGCTAGAAATTTACGGGGTGTAACAGCGGATCAAAAGAAATGACAGGGCGCCCGTCACCAGGCCCTGCAGGCTGCGCACAGCCAAAATTTGGGGCCGAACGGAGACGGTCGATCAAATCTCCAAAAATCCGTGGGCTAACATTCACCGAAAACCGAGAAAATCGTAAATTATCATTTCTGCAAAAAATAGAGATGCCGATCAAGAGAAATGACAGGGCGCCCGTCACCAGGCCCCGCAGGCTGCGCACAGCCAAAATTTGGGGCCGAACGGAGACGGTCGATCACATCTCCAGAAATCCGTGGGCTAACATACACCGAAAATCGAGAAAATCATAAATTGTCATTTATGCGAAAAATAGTGATGCCCATCAAACGAGTTGACAGGGCGCCCATCACCAGGCCCCACAGGCTGCGCACGGCCAAAACTTGGGGCCGAACGGAGGCGGTCGATCAAATCTCCAGAAATCCGTGGGCTAACATTCACCGAAAACTGATAAAATCGTAAATTGTCATTTATGAGAAAAATAGTGATGCCGATCAAACGAATTGATAGAGCGCCCGTCACTAGGCCCCACAGGCTGCGCACAGCCAAAATTTGGGGCCGAACGGAGACGGTCGATCACATCTCCAGAAATCCGTGGGCTAACATACACCGAAAATCGTAAATTGTCATTTGTTTGAAAAATAGTGATGTCGATCAAAATAAATGACAGGGCGCCCGTCACCAGGCCCCGCAGGCTGCGCACAGCCAAAATTTGGGGCCGAACGGAGACGGTCGATCAAATCTCCAGAAATCCGTAAATTGTCATTTCTGCAAAAAATAGTGATGCCGATCAAGAGAAATGACAGGGCGCCCGTCACCAGGCCCCGCAGGCTGCGCACACCCAAAATTTGGGGCCGAATGGAGACGGTCGATCAAATCTCCAGAAATCCGTGTGCTAACATACACCGAAAACCGAGAAAATCGTAAATTATCATTTATGCGAAAAATAGTGATGCCCATCAAACGAGTTGACAGGGCGCCCGTCACCAGGCCCCGCAGGCCGCGCATGGCCAAAATTTGGGGCCGAACGGAGGCGGTCGATCAAATCTCTAGAAATCCGTGGGCTAATATTCACCGAAAACCGAGAAAATCGTAAATTGTCATTTCTGCAAAAAATAGTGATGCCGATCAAGAGAAATGACAGGGCGCCCGTCACCAGGCCCCGCAGGCTGCGCACAACCAAAATTTGGGGCCGAACGGAGACGGTCGATCACATCTCCAGAAATCCGTGGGCTAACACACACCGAAAATCGAGAAAATCGTAAATTGTCATTTATGCGAAAAATAGTGATGCCCATCAAACGAGTTGACAGGGCGCCCGTCACCAGGCCCCACAGGCTGCGCACGGCCAAAATTTGGGGCCGAACGGAGGCGGTCGATCAAATCTCCAGAAATCCGTGGGCTAACATTCACCGAAAACTGATAAAATCGTAAATTGTCATTTATGCGAAAAATAGTGATGCCGATCAAACGAATTGATAGAGCGCCCGTCACTAGGCCCCGCAGGCTGCGCACAGCCAAAATTTGGGGCCGAACGGAGACGTTCGATCAAATCTCCAGAAATCCGTGTGCTAACATTCACCGAAAACCGAGAAAATCGTAAATTGTCATTTCTGCAAAAAATAGTGATGCCGATCAAGAGAAATGATAGGGCGCCCGTCACCAGGCCCCGCAGGCTGCGCACAGCCAAAATTTGGGGCCGAACGGAGACGGTCGATCAAATCTCCAGAAATCCATGTGCTAACATACACCGAAAACCGAGAAAATCGTAAATTATCATTTATGCGAAAAATAGTGATGCCCATCAAACGAGTTGACAGGGCGCCCGTCACCAGGCCCCGCAGGCCGCGCACGGCCAAAATTTGGGGCCGAACGGAGGCGGTCGATCAAATCTCCAGAAATCCGTGGGCTAACATTCACCGAAAACCGAGAAAATCGTAAATTATCATTTATGCGAAAAATAGTGATGCCGATGAAACGAATTGATAGAGCGCCTGTCACTAGGCCCCGCAGGCTGCGCACAGCCAAAATTTGGGGCCGAACGGAGACGGTCGATCACATCTCCAGAAATCCGTGGGCTAACATACACCGAAAATCGAGAAAATCGTAAATTGTCATTTGTTTGAAAAATAGTGATGCCGATCAAAAGAAATGACAGGGCGCCCGTCACCAGGCCCCGCAGGCTACGCACAGCCAAAATTTGGGGCCGAACGGAGACGGTCGATCAAATCTCCAGAAATCCGTGTGCTAACATTCACCGAAAATCGAGAAAATCGTAAATTGTCATTTCTGCAAAAAATAGTGATGCCGATCAAGAGAAATGACAGGGCGCCCGTCACCAGGCCCCGCAGGCTGCGCACAGCCAAAATTTGGGTCCGAACGGAGACGGTCGATCAAATCTCCAGAAATCCGTGGGCTAACATTAACCGAAAACTGAGAAAATCGTAAATTGTCATTTATGAGAAAAATAGTGATGCCGATCAAACGAATTGATAGAGCGCCCGTCACTAGGCCCCGCAGGCTGCGCACAGCCAAAATTTGAGGCCGAACGGAGACGGTCGATCACATCTCCAAAAATCTGTGGGCTAACATACACCGAAAATCGAGAAAATCGTAAATATTCATTTATGCGAAAAATAGTGATGCCCATCAAACGAGTTGACAGGGCGCCCGTCACCAGGCCCCGCAGGCTGCGCACGGCCAAAATTTGGGTCGAACGGAGGCGGTCGATCAAATATCCAGAAATCCCTGGGCTAACACGCACTGAAAAGTTTGAAAGTTAGTAACATAGGCGCACTATGCTAGTCTCGACAGACCGGACGACATCGGATGTCACATGCTAACCTATGTCGAGACCCAACGCCCATCGATGAATGCCTAGCGATAGAAAATTTAAACTAAAACACCTATGCTTATCCTTATGATATAAATAAAATCCTAGAGATTAGTGGTGGTAGTGCTGGCCTACCATGGTCGCTTGCCATGGTGGTGTCGGTTGTGGTGGGTCGTTAGGACCAGTTTTTAAATTAAAATTGTCACCCATATTGGGAAATATGTTGAAATGAGTGCGATAGAGGCATATTTTAGAAAAATAGCTCGGCCAAACCGCCTTTCGGCAGTTTGTCGAGATAGATCTCGAAAAAATACACAAAATGAAAAAAAAAATCGCGTAAAACGGATAATCCAGCCCAAAGTTATGATCATTTATATAATATGCCTCTAATAAGCTATTTTTCCGTCGATTATATTACAGTTTTAACAACATTATGTAAGATCTCATCAAAAGACTTGCATCTCGGCAGTTCTTATTTTGTTAATAAAGAGCTAACACATATCAAAAATCGCGAAAATCGTAAATTCTCGTTTATGCAAAAAATAGTGATGCCGATCAAACGAAATGATAGGACTATCTAAATTCTGATCACTTTCTGTACTATACTGATTCCTTACTGATTACCGTAATGAATTGATTTAAAACCGAAGTGGGGCTTATATATAATAGAAACAATAAATCGCATTCAGTGAATGCGATTTATAAGTCGCATTTTAGGAATGTGATTTATAAGTCGCATTCCTGGAATGCGTTTTATAAGTCGCTTTTTGCTTGCGACGCGCCGACTTGCCGCTTGTCCAATCTTTCCCCGTGCCTTTTTCTAGCATGTATGTATTTCAAATACTCTTAACCAACACGCGAATAGGCCATCTATATGCTAGAAATTTACGGGGTGTAACAGCGGATCAAAAGAAATCACAGGGCGCCCGTCACAAGGCCCCGCAGGCTGCGCACAGCGAAAATGTGGGGCCAAACGGAGATGGTCGATCAAATCTCCAGAAATCCGTGGGCTAACATTCACCGAAAACTGAGAAAATCGTAAATTGTCATTTATGAGAAAAATAGTGATGCCGATCAAACGAATTGATAGAGCGCCCGTCACTAGGCCCCGCAGGCTGCGCACGGCCAAAATTTGGGGCCGAACGGAGACGGTCGATCAAATCTCCAGAAATCCGTGGGCTAACATTCACCGAAAACTGAGAAAATCGTAAATTGTCATTTATGCGAAAAATAGTGATGCCGATCAAACGAATTGATAGAGCGCCCGTCACTAGGCCCCGCAGGCTGCGCACAGCCAAAATTTGGGGCCGAACGGAGACGGTCGATCACATCTCCAGAAATCCGTGGGCTAACATACACCGAAAATCGAGAAAATCGTAAATTGTCATTTGTTTGAAAAATAGTGATGCCGATCAAAAGAAATGACAGGGCGCCCGTCACCAGGCCCCGCAGGCTGCGCACAGCCAAAATTTGGGGCCGAACGGAGACGGTCGATCAAATCTCCAGAAATCCGTGTGCTAACATTCACCGAAAACCGAGAAAATCATAAATTGTCATTTCTGCAAAAAATAGTGATGCCGATCAAGAGAAATGACAGGGCGCCCGTCACCAGGCCCCGCAGGCTGCGCACAGCCAAAATTTGGGGCCGAACGGAGACGGTCGATCAAATCTCCAGAAATCCGTGTGCTAACATACACCGAAAACCGAGAAAATCGTAAATTGTCATTTATGCGAAAAATAGTGATGCCCATCAAACGAGTTGACAGGGCGCCCGTCACCAGGACCCGCAGGCTGCGCACGGCCAAAATTTGGGGCCGAACGGAGGCGGTCGATCAAATCTCCAGAAATCCGTGGGCTAACATTCACCGAAAACCGAGAAAATCGTAAATTGTCATTTATGCGAAAAATAGTGATGCCGATCAAACGAATTGATAGAGCGCCCGTCACTAGGCCCCGCAGGCTGCGCACAGCCAAAATTTGGGGCCGAACGGAGATGGTCGATCACATCTCCAGAAATCCGTGGGCTAACATACACCGAAAATCGAGAAAATCGTAAATTGTCATTTATGTGAAAAATAGTGATGCCCATCAAACGAGTTGACAGGGCGCCCGTCACCAGGCCCCGCAGGCTTCGCACGGCCAAAATTTGGGGCCGAACGGAGGCGGTCGATCAAATCTCCAGAAATCCGTGGGCTAACATTCACCGAAAACCGAGAAAATCGTAAATTGTCATTTCTGCAAAAAATAGTGATGCCGATCAAGAGAAATGACAGGGCGCCCGTCACCAGGCCCCGCAGGCTGCGCACAGCCAAAATTTGGGGCCGAATGGAGACGGTCGATCAAATCTCCAGAAATCCGTGTGCTAACATACACCGAAAACCGAGAAAATCGTAAATTGTCATTTATGCGAAAAATAGTGATGCCCATCAAACGAGTTGACAGGGCACCCGTCACCAGGCCCCGCAGGCTGCGCACGGCCAAAATTTGGGGCCGAACAGAGGCGGTCGATCAAATCTCCAGAAATCCGTGGGCTAACATTCACCGAAAACCGAGAAAATCGTAAATTGTCATTTATGCAAAAAATAGTGATGCCGATCAAACGAATTGATAGAGCGCCCGTCACTAGGCCCCGCAGGCTGCGCACAGCCAAATTTGGGGCCGAACGGAGACGGTCGATCACATCTCCAGAAATCCGTGGGCTAACATACACCGAAAATCGAGAAAATCGTAAATTGTCATTTATGCGAAAAATAGTGATGCCCATCAAACGAGTTGATAGGGCGCCCGTCACCAGGCCCCGCAGGCTACGCACGGCCAAAATTTGGGGCCGAACGGAGGCGGTCGATCAAATCTCCAGAAATCCGTGGGCTAACATTCACCGAAAACCGAGAAAATCGTAAATTGTCATTTATGCGAAAAATAGTGATGCCGATCAAAAGAAATCACAGGGCGCCCGTCACCAGGCCCCGCAGGCTGCGCACAGCCAAAATTTCTGGTCGAACGGAGACGGTTGATCAAATCTCCAGAAATCCGTGGGCTAACATTCACCGAAAACTGAGAAAATCGTAAATTGTCATTTATGAGAAAAATAGTGATGCCGATCAAACGAATTGATAGAGCGCCCGTCACTAGGCCCCGCAGGCTGCGCACGGCCAAAATTTGAGGCCGAACGGAGACGGTCGATCACATCTCCAAAAATCCGTGTGCTAACATACACCGAAAATCGAGAAAATCGTAAATTCTCATTTATGCGAAAAATAGTGATGCCGATCAAACGAAATGATAGGGCGCCCATCACCAGGCCCCGCGGGCTGTGCACAGCCAAAATTTGGGGCCGAACGGAGGCGGTCGATCAAATATCCAGAAATCCCTGGGCTAACACGCATTGAAAAGTTTGAAAGTTAGCAACATAGGCGCACTATGCTAGTCTCGACAGACCGGACGACATCGGATGTCACTTGCTAACCTATGTCGAGACCCAACGCCCATCGATGAATGCCCAGCGATAGAAAATTTAAACTAAAACACCTATGCTTATCCTTATGATATAAATAAAATCCTAGAGATTAGTGGTGGTAGTGCTGGCCTACCATGGTCGCTTGCCATGGTGGTGTCGGTTGTGGTGGGTCGTTAGGACCAGTTTTTAAATTAAAATTGTCACCCATATTGGGAAATATGTTGAAATGAGTGCGATAGAGGCATATTTTAGAAAAATGGCTCGGCCAAACCGCCTTTCGGCAGTTTGTCGAGATAGATCTCGAAAAAATACACAAAATGAAAAAAAAATCGCGTAAAACGGATAATCCAGCCCAAAGTTATGATCATTTATATAATATGCCTCTAATAAGCTATTTTTCCGTCGATTATATTACAGTTTTAACAACATTATGTAAGATCTCATCAAAAGACTTGCATCTCGGCAGTTCTTATTTTGTTAATAAAGAGCTAACACATACCAAAAATCGCGAAAATCGTAAATTCTCGTTTATGCAAAAAATAGTGATGCCGATCAAACGAAATGATAGGACTATCTAAATTCTGATCACTTTCTGTACTATACTGATTCCTTACTGATTACCGTAATGAATTGATTTAAAACCGAAGTGGGGCTTATATATAATAGAAACAATAAATCGCATTCAGTGAATGCAACTTATAAGTCGCATTTCAGGAATGCGATTTATAAGTCGCATTTTGCCTTGCGACGCGCCGACTTGCCGCTTGTCCAATCTTTCCCCGTGCCTTTTTCTAGCATGTATGTATTTCAAATACTCTTAACCAACACGCGAATAGGCCATCTATATGCTAGAAATTTATGGGGTGTAACAGCGGATCAAAAGAAATGACAGGGCGCCCGTCACCAGGCCACGCAGGCCGTGCACAGCCAAAATTTGGGGCCGAACGGAGACGGTCGATCAAATCTCCAGAAATCCGTGTGCTAACATACACCGAAAACTGAGAAAATCGTAAATTATCATTTATGCGAAAAATAGTGATGCCCATCAAACGAGTTGATAGGGCACCCGTCACTAGGCCCCGCAGGCTGCGCACGGCCAAAATTTGGGGCCGAACGGAGGCGGTCGATCAAATCTCCAGAAATCCGTGGGCTAACATTCACCGAAAACCGAGAAAATCGTAAATTGTCATTTATGCGAAAAATAGTGATGCCGATCAAACGAATTGATAGAGCGCCCGTCACTAGGCCCCGCAGGCTGCGCACAGCCAAAATTTGGGGCCGAACGGAGACGGTCGATCACATCTTCAGAAATCCGTGGGCTAACATACACCGAAAATCGAGAAAATCGTAAATTGTCATTTGTTTGAAAAATAGTGATGCCGATCAAAAGAAATGACAGGGCGCACGTCACCAGGCCCCGCAGGCTGCGCACAGCCAAAATTTGGGGCCGAACGGAGACGGTCGATCAAATCTCCAGAAATCCGTGTGCTAACATTCACCGAAAACCGAGAAAATCGTAAATTGTCATTTCTGCAAAAAATAGTGATGCCGATCAAAAGAAATGACAGGGCGCCCGTCACCAGGCCCCGCAGGCTGTGCACAGCGAAAATTTGAGGCCGAACGGAGACGGTCGATCAAATCTCCAGAAATCCGTGTGCTAACATACACCGAAAACCGAGAAAATTGTAAATTGTCATTTATGCAAAAAATAGTGATGCCCATCAAACGAGTTGACAGGGCGCCTGTCACCAGGCCCCGCAGGCAGCGCACGGCCAAAATTTGGAGCCGAACGGAGGCGGTCGATCAAATCTCCAGAAATCCGTGGGCTAACATTCACCGAAAACCGAGAAAATCGTAAATTATCATTTATGCAAAAAATAGTGATGCCGATCAAACGAATTGATAGAGCGCCCGTCACTAGGCCCCGCAAGCTGCGCACAGCCAAAATTTGGGGCCGAACGGAGACGGTCGATCACATCTCCAGAAATCCGTGGGCTAACATACACCGAAAATCGAGAAAATCGTAAATTGTCATTTATGCGAAAAATAGTGATGCCCGTCAAACGAGTTGACAAGGCACCCATCACCAGGCCCCGCAGGCTGCGCACAGCCAAAATTTGGGGCCGAACGGAGGCGGTCGATCAAATCTCCAGAAATCCGTGGGCTAACATTCACCGAAAACTGAGAAAATCGTAAATTGTCATTTATGAGAAAAATAGTGATGCCGATCAAACGAATTGATAGAGCGCCCGTCACTCGGCCCCGCAGGCTGCGCACAGCCAAAATTTGGGGCCGAACGGAGACGGTCGATCAAATCTCCAGAAATCCGTGGGCTAACATTCACCGAAAACTGAGAAAATCGTAAATTGTCATTTATGCGAAAAATAGTGATGCCGATCAAACGAATTGATAGAGCGCCCGTCACTAGGCCCCGCAGGCTGCGCACAGCCAAAATTTGGGGCCGAACGGAGACGGTCGATCACATCTCCAGAAATCCGTGGGCTAACATACAAACGAAAATCGAGAAAATCGTAAATTGTCATTTATGCGAAAAATAGTGATGCCCATAAAACGAGTTGACAGGGCGCCCGTCACCAGGCCCCGCAGGCTGCGCACGGCCAAAATTTGGGGCCGAACGGAGGCGGTCGATCAAATCTCCAGAAATCCGTGGGCTAACATTCACCGAAAACTGAGAAAATCGTAAATTGTCATTTATGAGAAAAATAGTGATGCCGATCAAACGAATTGATAGAGCGCCCGTCACTAGGCCTCGCAGGCTGCGCACAGCCAAAATTTGGGGCCGAACGGAGACGGTCGATCAAATCTCCAAAAATCCGTGGGCTAACATACACCGAAAATCGAGAAAATCATAAATTGTCATTTGTTTGAAAAATAATGATGCCGATCAAAAGAAATGACAGGGCACCCGTCACCAGGCCCCGCAGGCTGCGCACAGCCAAAATTTGGGGCCGAACGGAGACGGTCGATCAAATCTCCAGAAATCCGTGTGCTAACATTCACCGAAAACCGAGAAAATCGTAAATTGTCATTTCTGCAAAAAATAGTGATGCCGATCAAGAGAAATGACAGGGCACCCGTCACTAGGCCCCGCAGGCTGCGCACAGCCAAAATTTGGGGCCGAACGGAGACGGTCGATCAAATCTCCAGAAATCCGTGTGCTAACATACACCGAAAACCGAGAAAATCGTAAATTGTCATTTATGCGAAAAATAGTGATGCCCATCAAACGAGTTGATAGGGCGCCCGTCACCAGGCCCCGCAGGCTGCGCACGGCCAAAATTTGGGGCCGAACGGAGGCGGTCGATCAAATCTCCAGAAATCCGTGGGCTAACATTCACCGAAAACCGAGAAAATCGTAAATTGTCATTTATGCGAAAAATAGTGATGCCGATCAAACGAATTGATAGAGCGCCCATCACTAGGCCCCGCAGGCTGCGCACAGCCAAAATTTGGGGCCGAACGGAGACGGTCGATCACATCTCCAGAAATCCGTGGGCTAACATACACCGATAATCGAGAAAATCGTAAATTGTCATTTATGCAAAAAATAGTGATGCCCATCAAACGAGTTGACAGGGCGCCCGTCACCAGGCCCCGCAGGCTGCGCACGGCCAATATTTGGGGCCGAACGGAGGCGGTCGATCAAATCTCCAGAAATCCGTGGGCTAACATTCACCGAAAATCGAGAAAATCGTAAATTGTCATTTCTGCAAAAAATAGTGATGCTGATCAAGAGAAATGACAGGGCGCCCGTCACCAGGCCCCGCAGGCTGCGCACAGCCAAAATTTGGGGCCGAACGGAGACGGTCGATCAAATCTCCAGAAATCCGTGTGCTAACATACACCGAAAACCGAGAAAATCGTAAATTGTCATTTATGCGAAAAATAGTGATGCCCATCAAACGAGTTGACAGGGCGCCCGTCACCAGGCCCCGCAGGCTGCGCACGGCCAAAATTTGGGGCCGAACGGAGGCGGTCGATCAAATCTCCAGAAATCCGTGGGCTAACATTCACTGAAAACCGAGAAAATCGTAAATTGTCATTTATGCGAAAGATAGTGATGCCGATCAAACGAATTGATAGAGCGCCCGTCACTAGGCCCCGCAGGCTGCGCACAGCCAAAATTTGAGGCCGAACGGAGACGGTCGATCACATCTCCAAAAATCCATGGGCTAACATACACCGAAAATCGAGAAAATCGTAAATATTCATTTATGCGAAAAATAGTGATGCCCATCAAATGAGTTGACAGGGCGCCCGTCACCAGGCCCCGCAGGCTGCGCACGGCCAAAATTTGGGGCCGAACGGAGGCGGTCGATCAAATATCCAGAAATCCCTGGGCTAACACGCACTGAAAAGTTTGAAAGTTAGCAACATAGGCGCACTATGCTAGTCTCGACAGACCGGACGACATCGGATGTCACTTGCTAACCTATGTCGAGACCCAACGCCCATCGATGAATGCCCAGCGATAGAAAATTTAAACTAAAACACCTATGCTTATCCTTATGATATAAATAAAATCCTAGAGATTAGTGGTGGTAGTGCTGGCCTACCATGGTTGCTTGCCATGGTGGTGTCGGTTGTGGTGGGTCGTTAGGACCAGTTTTTAAATTAAAATTGTCACCCATATTGGGAAATATGTTGAAATGAGTGCGATAGAGGCATATTTTAGAAAAATGGCTCGGCCAAACCGCCTTTCGGCAGTTTGTCGAGATAGATCTCGAAAAAATACACAAAATGAAAAAAAAATCGCGTAAAACGGATAATCCAGCCCAAAGTTATGATCATTTATATAATATGCCTCTAATAAGCTATTTTTCCGTCGATTATATTACAGTTTTAACAACATTATGTAAGATCTCATCAAAAGACTTGCATCTCGGCAGTTCTTATTTTGTTAATAAAGAGCTAACACATACCAAAAATCGCGAAAATCGTAAATTCTCGTTTATGCAAAAAATAGTGATGCCGATCAAACGAAATGATAGGACTATCTAAATTCTGATCACTTTATGTACTATACTGATTCCTTACTGATTACCGTAATGAATTGATTTAAAACCGAAGTGGGGCTTATATATAATAGAAACAATAAATCGCATTCAGTGAATGCGATTTATAAGTCGCATTTCAGGAATGCGATTTATAAGTCGCATTTTGCCTTGCGATGCGCCGACTTGCCGCTTGTCCAATCTTTCCCCGTGCCTTTTTCTAGCATGTATGTATTTTAAATACTGTTAACCAACACGCGAATAGGCCATCTATATGCTAGAAATTTACGGGGTGTAATAGCGGATCAAAAGAAATGACACGACGCCCGTCACCAGGCCACGCAGGCCGTGCACAGCCAAAATTTGGGGCCGAACGGAGACGGTCGATCAAATCTCCATAAATCTGTGTGCTAACATACACCGAAAACTGAGAAAATCGTAAATTATCATTTATGCGAAAAATAGTGATGCCCATCAAACGAGTTGATAGGGCCCCCGTCACCAGGCCCCGCAGGCTGAGCACGGCCAAAATTTGGGGCCGAACGGAGGCGGTCGATCAAATCTCCAGAAATCCGTGGGCTAACATTCACCGAAAATCGAGAAAATCGTAAATTGTCATTTATGCGAAAAATAGTGATGCCCATCAAACGAGTTGACAGGGCGCCCGTCACCAGGCCCCGCAGGCAGCGCACGGCCAAAATTTGGAGCCGAACGGAGGCGGTCGATCAAATCCCCAGAAATCCGTGGGCTAACAATCACCGAAAACCGAGAAAATCGTAAATTATCATTTATGCGAAAAATAGTGATGCCGATCAAACGAATTGATAGAGCGCCCGTCACTAGGCCCCGCAGGCTGCGCACAGCCAAAATTTGGGGTCGAACGGAGACGGTCGATCACATCTCCAGAAATCCGTGGGCTAACATACACCGAAAATCGAGAAAATCGTAAATTGTCATTTGTTTGAAAAATAGTGATGCCGATCAAAAGAAATGACAGGGCGCCCGTCACCAGGCCCCGCAGGCTGCACACAGCCAAAATTTGGGGCCGAACGGAGACGGTCGATCAAATCTCCAGAAATCCGTGTGCTAACATTCACCGAAAACCGAGAAAATTGTAAATTGTCATTTCTGCAAAAAATAGTGATGCCGATCAAGAGAAATGACAGGGCGCCCGTCACCAGGCCCCTCAGGCTGCGCACAGCCAAAATTTGGGGCCGAACGGAGACGGTCGATCAAATCTCCAGAAATCCGTGTGCTAACATACACCGAAAACCGAGAAAATCGTAAATTGTCATTTATGCGAAAAATAGTGATGCCGATCAAACGAATTGATAGAGCGCCCGTCACTAGGCCCCGCAGGCTGCGCACAGCCAAAATTTGCGGCCGAACGGAGACGGTCGATCACATCTCCAGAAATCCGTGGGCTAACATACACCGAAAATCGAGAAAATCGTAAATTGTCATTTATGCGAAAAATAGTGATGCCCGTCAAACGAGTTGACAGGGCACCCGTCACCAGGCCCCGCAGGCTGCGCACGGCCAAAATTTGGGGCCGAACGGAGGCGGTCGATCAAATCTCCAGAAATCCGTGGGCTAACATTCACCGAAAACTGAGAAAATCGTAAATTGTCATTTATGAGAAAAATAGTGATGCCGATCAAACGAATTGATAGAGCGCACGTCGCTAGGCCCCGCAGCCTGCGCACAGAGAAAATTTGGGGCCGAACGGAGACGGTCGATCAAATCTCCAGAAATCCGTGGGCTAACATTCACCGAAAACTGAGAAAATCGTAAATTATCATTTATGCGAAAAATAGTGATGCCGATCAAACGAATTGATAGAGCGCCCGTCACTAGGCCCCGCAGGCTGCGCACAACCAAAATTTGGGGCCGAACGGAGATGGTCGATCAAATCTCCAGAAATCTGTGGGCTAACATTCACCGAAAACTAAGAAAATCGTAAATTGTCATTTATGCGAAAAATAGTGATGCCGATCAAACAAATTGATAGAGCACCCGTCATTAGGCCCCGCAGGCTGCGCACAGCCAAAATTTGGGGCCGAACGGAGACGGTCGATCACATCTCCAGAAATCCGTGGGCTAACATACACCGAAAATCAACAAAATCGTAAATTGTCATTTATGCGAAAAATAGTGATGCCCAACAAACGAGTTGACAGGGCGCCCGTCACCAGGCCCCGCAGGCTGCGCACGGCCAAAATTTTGGGCCGAACGGAGGCGGTCGATCAAATCTCCAGAAATCCGTGGGCTAACATTCACCGAAAACCGAGAAAATCATAAATTGTCATTTCTGCAAAAAATAGTGATGCCGATCAAACGAATTGATAGAGTGCCCATCACTAGGCCCCGCAGGCTGCGCACAGCTAAAATTTGAGTCCAAACGGAGACAGTCGATCACATCTCCAAAAATCCGTGGGCTAACATACACCGAAAATTGAGAAAATCGTAAATATTCATTTATGCGAAAAATAGTAATGCCCGTCAAACGAATTGATAGAGCGCCCGTCACTAGGCCCCGCAGGCTGCGCACAGCCAAAATTTGGGGCCGAACGGAGATGGTCGATCAAATCTCCAGAAATCCGTGGGCTAACATTCACCGAAAACTGAGAAAATCGTAAATTGTCATTTATGCGAAAAATAGTGATGCCGATCAAACGAATTGATAGAGCACCCGTCACTAGGCCCCGCAGGCTGCGCAATGCCAAAATTTGGGGCCGAACGGAGACGGTCGATCACATCTCCAGAAATTCGTGGGCTAACATACACCGAAAATCGAGAAAATCGTAAATTGTCATTTGTTTGAAAAATAGTGATGCCGATCAAAAGAAATGACAGGGCGCCCGTCACCAGGCCCCGCAGGCTGCGCACAGCCAAAATTTGGGGCCGAACGGAGACGGTCGATCAAATCTCCAGAAATCCGTGTGCTAACATACACCGAAAACCGAGAAAATCGTAAATTGTCATTTATGCGAAAAATAGTGATGCCCATCAAACGAGTTGACAGGGCGCCCGTCACCAGGCCCCGCAGGCTGCGCACGGCCAAAATTTGGGGCCGAACGGAGGCGGTCGATCAAATCTCCAGAAATCCGTGGGCTAACATTCACCGAAAACCGAGAAAATCGTAAATTGTCATTTCTGCAAAAAATAGTGATGCCGATCAAGAGAAATGACAGGGCGCCCGTCACCAGGCCCCGCAGGCTATGCACAGCCAAAATTTGGGGCCGAACGGAGACGGTCGATCAAATCTCCAGAAATCCGTGTGCTAACATACACCGAAAACCGAGAAAATCGTAAATTGTCATTTATGCGAAAAATAGTGATGTCCATCAAACGAGTTGACAGGGCGCCCGTCACCAGGCCCCGCAGGCTGCGCATGGCCAAAATTTGGGGCCGAACGGAGGCGGTCGATCAAATCTCCAGAAATCCGTGGGCTAACATTCACCGAAAACCGAGAAAATCGTAAATTGTCATTTATGCGAAAAATAGTGATGCCGATCAAACGAATTGATAGAGCGCCCGACACTAGGCCCCGCAGGCTGCGCACAGCCAAAATTTGGGGCCGAACGGAGGCGGTCGATCAAATCTCCAGAAATCCGTGGGCTAACATTCACCGAAAACCGAGAAAATCGTAAATTGTCATTTATGCGAAAAATAGTGATGCCGATCAAACGAATTGATAGAGCACCCGTCACTAGGCCCCGCAGGCTACGCACAGCCAAAATTTGGGGCCGAACGGAGACGGTCGATCACATCTCCAGAAATCCGTGGGCTAACATACACCGAAAATCGAGAAAATCGTAAATTGTCATTTATGCGAAAAATAGTGATGCCCATCAAACGAGTTGACAGGGCGCCCGTCACCAGGCCCCGCAGGCTGCGCACGGCCAAAATTTGGGGCCGAACGGAGGCGGTCGATCAAATCTCCAGAAATCCGTGGGCTAACATTCACCAAAAACCGAGAAAATCGTAAATTGTCATTTCTGCAAAAAATAGTGATGCCGATCAAGAGAAATGACAGGGCGCCCGTCACCAGGCCCCGCAGGCTGCGCACAGCCAAAATTTGGGGCCGAACGGAGACGGTCGATCAAATCTCCAGAAATCCGTGTGCTAACATACATCGAAAACCGAGAAAATCGTAAATTGTCATTTATGCGAAAAATAGTGATGCCCGTCAAACGAGTTGACAGGGCACCCGTCACCAGGCCCCGCAGGCTGCGCACGGCCAAAATTTAGGGCCGAACGGAGGCGGTCGATCAAATCTCCAGAAATCCGTGGGCTAACATTCACCGAAAACTGAGAAAATCGTAAATTGTCATTTATGAGAAAAATAGTGATGCCGATCAAACGAATTGATAGAGCGCCCGTCACTAGGCCCCGCAGGCTGCGCACAGCCAAAATTTGGGGCCGAACGGAGACGGTCGATCAAATCTCCAGAAATCCGTGGGCTAACATTCACCGAAAACTGAGAAAATCGTAAATTGTCATTTATGCGAAAAATAGTGATGCCGATCAAACGAATTGATAGAGCGCCCGTCACTAGGCCCCACAGGCTGCGCACAGCCAAGATTTGGGGCCGAACGGAGATGGTCGATCAAATCTCCAGAAATCCGTGGGCTAACATTCACCGAAAACTGAGAAAATCGTAAATTGTCATTTATGCGAAAAATAGTGATGCCGATCAAACGAATTGATAGAGCACCCGTCACTAGGCCCCGCAGGCTGCGCACAGCCAAAATTTGGGGCCGAATGGAGACGGTCGATCACATCTCCAGAAATCCGTGGGCTAACATACACCGAAAATCGAGAAAATCGTAAATTGTCATTTGTTTGAAAAATAGTGATGCCGATCAAAAGAAATGACAGGGCGCCCGTCACCAGGCCCCGCAGGCTGCGCACAGCCAAAATTTGGGGCCGAACGGAGACGGTCGATCAAATCTCCAGAAATCCGTGTGCTAACATTCACCGAAAACCGAGAAAATCATAAATTGTCATTTCTGCAAAAAATAGTGATGCCGATCAAGAGAAATGACAGGGCGCCCGTCACCAGGCCCCGCAGGCTACGCACAGCCAAAATTTGGGGCCGAACGGAGACGGTCGATCAAATCTCCAGAAATCCGTCTGCTAACATACACCGAAAACCGAGAAAATCGTAAATTGTCATTTATGCGAAAAATAGTGATGCCCATCAAACGAGTTGATAGGGCGCCCGTCACCAGGCCCCGCAGGCTGCGCACGGCCAAAATTTGGGGCCGAACGGAGGCGGTCGATCAAATCTCCAGAAATCCGTGGGCTAACATTCACCGAAAACCGAGAAAATCGTAAATTGTCATTTATGCGAAAAATAGTGATGCCGATCAAGAGAAATGACAGGGCGCCCGTCACCAGGCCCCGCAGGCTGTGCACAGCCAAAATTTGGGGCCGAACGGAGACGGTCGATCAAATCTCCAGAAATCCGTGTGATAACATTCACCGAAAACCGAGAAAATCGTAAATTGTCATTTCTGCAAAAAATAGTGATGCCGATCAAGAGAAATGACAGGGCGCCCGTCACCAGGCCCCGCAGGCTGTGCACAGCCAAAATTTGGGGCCGAACGGAGACGGTCGATCAAATCTCCAGAAATCCGTGTGCTAACATACACCGAAAACCGAGAAAATCGTAAATTGTCATTTATGCGAAAAATAGTGATGCCCATCAAACGAGTTGACAGGGCGCCCGTCACCAGGCCCCGCAGGCAGTGCACGGCCAAAATTTGGAGCCGAACGGAGGCGGTCGATCAAATCTCCAGAAATCTGTGGGCTAACATTCACCGAAAACCGAGAAAATCATAAATTATCATTTATGCGAAAAATAGTGATGCCGATCAAACGAATTGATAGAGCGCCCGTCACTAGGCCCCGCAGGCTGTGCACAGCCAAAATTTGGGGCCGAACGGAGACGGTCGATCACATCTCCAGAAATCCGTGGGCTAACATACACCGAAAATAGAGAAAATCGTAAATTGTCATTTATGCGAAAAATAGTGATGCCCATCAAACGAGTTGACAGGGCGCCCGTCACCAAGCCCCGCAGGCTGCGTACGGCCAAAATTTGGGGCCGAACGGAGGCGGTCGATCAAATCTCCAGAAATCCGTGGACTAACATTCACCGAAAACTGAGAAAATCGTAAATTGTCATTTATGAGAAAAATAGTGATGCCGATCAAACGAATTGATAGAGCGCCCGTCACTAGGCCCCGCAGGCTGCGCACAGCCAAAATTTGGGGCCGAACGAAGACGGTCGATCAAATCTCCAGAAATCCGTGGGCTAACATTCACCGAAAACTGAGAAAATCGTAAATTTTCATTTATGCAAAAAATAGTGATGCCGATCAAACGAATTGATACAACGCCCGTCACTAGGCCCCGCAGGCTGCGCACAGCCAAAATTTGGGGCCGAACGGAGACGGTCGATCAAATCTCCAGAAATCCGTGGGCTAACATTCACCGAAAACTGATAAAATCGTAAATTGTCATTTATGCAAAAAATAGTGATGCCGATCAAACGAATTGATAGAGCACCCGTCACTAGGCCCTGCAGGCTGCGCACAACCAAAATATGGGGCCGAACGGTGACGGTCGATCACATCTCCAGAAATCCGTGGGCTAACATACACCGAAAATTGAGAAAATCGTCAATTGTCATTTGTTTGAAAAATAGTGATGCCGATCAAAAGAAATGACAGGGCGCCCGTCACCAGGCCCCGCAGGCTGCGCACAGCCAAAATTTGGGGCCGAACGGAGACGGTCGACCAAATCTCCAGAAATCCGTGTGCTAACATTCACCGAAAACCGAGAAAATCGTAAATTGTCATTTCTGCAAAAAATAGTGATGCCGATCAAGAGAAATGACAGGGCGCCCGTCACCAGGCCCCGCAGGCTGCGCACAGCCAAAATTTGGGGCCGAACGGAGACGGTCGATCAAATCTCCAGAAATCCGTGTGCTAACATACACCAAAAACCGAGAAAATCGTAAATTGTCATTTATACGAAAAATAGTGATGCCCATCAAATGAGTTGACAGGGCGCCCGTCACCAGGCCCCGCAGGCTGCGCACGGCCAAATTTGGGGCCGAACGGAGGCGGTCGATCAAATCTCCAGAAATCCGTGGGCTAACATTCACCGAAAACTGAGAAAATCGTAAATTGTCATTTATGCGAAAAATAGTGATGCCGATCAAACGAATTGATAGAGCGCCCGTCACTAGGCCCCGCAGGCTGCGCACAGCCAAAATTTGGGGCCGAACGGAGACGGTCGATCACATCTCCAGAAATCCGTGGGCTAACATACACCGAAAATCGAGAAAATCGTAAATTGTCATTTATGTGAAAAATAGTGATGCCCATCAAACGAGTTGACAGGGCGCCCGTCACCAGGCCCCGCAGACTGCACACGGCCAAAATTTGGGGCCGAACGGAGGCGGTCGATCAAATCTCTAGAAATCCGTGGGCTAACATTCACCGAAAATCGAGAAAATCGTAAATTGTCATTTCTGCAAAAAATAGTGATGCCGATCAAGAGAAATGACAGGGCGCCCGTCACCAGGCCCCGCAGGCTGCGCACAGCCAAAATTTGGGGCCGAACGGAGACGGTCGATCAAATCTCCAGAAATCCGTGTGCTAACATACACCGAAAACCGAGAAAATCGTAAATTGTCATTTATGCGAAAAATAGTGATGCCCATCAAACGAGTTGACAGGGCGCCCGTCACCAGGCCCCGCAGGCTGCGCACGGCCAAAATTTGGGGCCGAACGGAGGCGGTCGATCAAATCTCCAGAAATCCGTGGGCTAACATTCACCGAAAACCGAGAAAATCGTAAATTGTCATTTATGCGAAAAATAGTGATGCCGATCAAATGAATTGATAGAGCGCCCGTCACTAGGCCCCGCAGGCTACGCACAACCAAAATTTGGGGCCGAACGGAGACGGTCAATCACATCACCAGAAATCCGTGGGCTAACATACACCGAAAATCGAGAAAATCGTAAATTGTCATTTATGCGAAAAATAGTGATGCCCATCAAACGAGTTGACAGGGCGCCCGTCACCAGGCCCCGCAGGCTGCGCACGGCCAAAATATGGGGCCGAACGGAGGCGGTCGATCAAATCTCCAGAAATCCGTGGGCTAACATTCACCGAAAACCGAGAAAATCGTAAATTGTCATTTATGCGAAAAATAGTGATGCCGATCAAAAGAAATCATAGGGCGCCCGTCACCAGGCCCCGCAGGCTGCACACAGCCAAAATTTGGGGCCGAACAGAGACGGTCGATCAAATCTCCAGAAATCCGTGGGCTAACATTCACCGAAAACTGAGAAAATCATAAATTGTCATTTATGAGAAAAATAGTGATGCCGATCAAACGAATTGATAGAGCGCCCGTCACTAGGCCCCGCAGGCTGCGCACAGCCAAAATTTGGGGCCGAACGGAGACGGTCGATCAAATCTCCAGAAATCCGTGGGCTAACATTCACCGAAAACTGAGAAAATTGTAAATTGTCATTTATGCGAAAAATAGTGATGCCGATCAAACGAATTGATAGAGCGCCCGTCACTAGGCCCCGCAGGCTGCGCACAGCCAAAATTTGAGGCCGAACGGAGACGGTAGATCACATCTCCAGAAATCCGTGGGCTAACATACACCGAAAATCGAGAAAATCGTAAATTGTCATTTGTTTGAAAAATAGTGATGCCGATCAAAAGAAATGACAGGGCGCCAGTCACCAGGCCCCGCAGGCTGTGCACAACCAAAATTTGGGGCCGAACGGAGACGGTCGATCAAATCTCCAGAAATCCGTGTGCTAACATACACCAAAAACCGAGAAAATCGTAAATTGTCATTTATACGAAAAATAGTGATGCCCATCAAACGAGTTGACAGGGCGCCCGTCACCAGGCCCCGCAGGCTGCGCACGGCCAAAATTTGGGGCCGAACGGAGGCGGTCGATCAAATCTCCAGAAATCCGTGGGCTAACATTCACCGAAAACCGAGAAAATCGTAAATTGTCATTTATGCAAAAAATAGTGATGCCGATCAAACGAATTGATAGAGCGCCCGTCACTAGGCCCCGCAGACTGCGCATAGCCAAAATTTGGGGCCGAACGGAGACGGTCGATCACATCTCGAGAAATCCGTGGGCTAACATACACCAAAAACTGAGAAAATCGTAAATTGTCATTTATACGAAAAATAGTGATGCCCATCAAACGAGTTGACAGGGCACCCATCACCAGGCCCCGCAGGCTGCGCACGGCCAAAATTTGGGGCCGAACGGAGGCGGTCGATCAAATCTCCAGAAATCCGTGGGCTAAAATTCACCGAAAACCGAGAAAATCGTAAATTGTCATTTATGCGAAAAATAGTGATGCCGATCCAGAGAAATGACAGGGCGCCCGTCACCAGGCCCCGCAGGCTGCGCACAACCAAAATTTGGGGCCGAACGGAGACGGTCGATCAAATCTCCAGAAATCCGTGTGCTAACATACACCAAAAACCGAGAAAATCGTAAATTGTCATTTATACGAAAAATAGTGATGCCCATCAAACGAGTTGACAGGGCGCCCGTCACCAGGCCCCGCAGGCTGCGCACGGCCAAAATTTGGGGCCGAACGGAGGCGGTCGATCAAATCTCCAGAAATCTGTGGGCTAACATTCACCGAAAACTGAGAAAATCGTAAATTGTCATTTATGCGAAAAATAGTGATGCCGATCAAACGAATTGATAGAGCGCCCGTCACTAGGCCCCGCAGGCTGCGCACAGCCAAAATTTGGGGCCGAACGGAGACGGTCGATCACATCTCCAGAAATCCGTGGGCTAACATACACCGAAAATCGAGAAAATCGTAAATTGTCATTTATGCGAAAAATAGTGATGCCCATCAAACGAGTTGACAGGGCGCCCGTCACCAGGCCCCGCAGACTGCGCACGGCCAAAATTTGGGGCCGAACGGAGGCGGTCGATCAAATCTCCAGAAATCCGTGGGCTAACATTCACCGAAAATCGAGAAAATCGTAAATTGTCATTTCTGCAAAAAATAGTGATGCCGATCAAGAGAAATGACAGGGCGCCCGTCACCAGGCCCCGCAGGCTGCGCACAGCCAAAATTTGGGGCCGAACGGAGACGGTCGATCAAATCTCCAGAAATCCGTGGGCTAACATTCACCGAAAACTGAGAAAATTGTAAATTGTCATTTATGCGAAAAATAGTGATGCCGATCAAACGAATTGATAGAGCGCCCGTCACTAGGCCCCGCAAGCTGCGCACAGCCAAAATTTGAGGCCGAACGGAGACGGTAGATCACATCTCCAGAAATCCGTGGGCTAACATACACCGAAAATCGAGAAAATCGTAAATTGTCATTTCTGCAAAAAATAGTGATGCCGATCAAGAGAAATGACAGGGCGCCCGTCACCAGGCCCCGCAGGCTGCGCACAGCCAAAATTTGGGGCCGAACGGAGACGGTCGATCAAATCTCCAGAAATCCGTGTGCTAACATACACTGAAAACCGAGAAAATCGTAAATTGTCATTTATGCGAAAAATAGTGATGCCCATCAAACGAGTTGACAGGGCGCCCGTCACCAGGCCCCGCAGGCTGCACACGGCCAAAATTTGGGGCCGAACGGAGGCGGTCGATCAAATCTCCAGAAATCCGTGGGCTAACATTCACCGAAAACCGAGAAAATCGTAAATTGTCATTTATGCGAAAAATAGTGATGCCGATCAAACGAATTGATAGAGCGCCCGTCACTAGGCCCCGCAGGCTACGCACAACCAAAATTTGGGGCCGAACGGAGACGGTCGATCACATCTCCAGAAATCCGTGGGCTAACATTCACCGAAAACCGAGAAAATCATAAATTGTCATTTATGCGAAAAATAGTGATGCCGATCAAAAGAAATCATAGGGCGCCCGTCACCAGGCCCCGCAGGCTGCGCACAGCCAAAATTTGGGGCCAAACGGAGACGGTCGATCAAATCTCCAGAAATCCGTGGGCTAACATACACCGAAAATCGAGAAAATCATAAATTGTCATTTATGCGAAAAATAGTGATGCCCATCAAACGAGTTGACAGGGCGCCCGTCACCAGGCCCCGCAGGCTGCGCACGGCCAAAATATGGGGCCGAACGGAGGCGGTCGATCAAATCTCCAGAAATCCGTGGGCTAACATTCACCGAAAACCGAGAAAATCGTAAATTGTCATTTATGCGAAAAATAGTGATGCCGATCAAAAGAAATCATAGGGCGCCCGTCACCAGGCCCCGCAGGCTGCGCACAGCCAAAATTTGGGGCCAAACGGAGACGGTCGATCAAATCTCCAGAAATCCGTGGGCTAACATTCACCGAAAACTGAGAAAATCATAAATTGTCATTTATGAGAAAAATAGTGATGCCGATCAAACGAATTGATAGAGCGCCCGTCACTAGGCCCCGCAGGCTGCGCACAGCCAAAATTTGGGGCCGAATGGAGACGGTCGATCAAATCTCCAGAAATCCGTGGGCTAACATTCACCGAAAACTGAGAAAATTGTAAATTGTCATTTATACAAAAAATAGTGATGCCGATCAAACGAATTGATAGAGCGCCCGTCACTAGGCCCCGCAGGCTGCGCACAGCCAAAATTTGAGGCCGAACGGAGACGGTAGATCACATCTCCAGAAATCCGTGGGCTAACATACACCGAAAATCGAGAAAATCGTAAATTGTCATTTGTTTGAAAAATAGTGATGCCGATCAAAAGAAATGACAGGGCGCCCGTCACCAGGCCCCGCAGGCTGCGCACAGCCAAAATTTGGGGCCGAACGGAGACGGTCGATCAAATCTCCAGAAATCCGTGTGCTAACATACACCAAAAACCGAGAAAATCGTAAATTGTCATTTATACGAAAAATAGTGATGCCCATCAAACGAGTTGACAGGGCGCCCGTCACCAGGCCCCGCAGGCTGCGCACGGCCAAAATTTGGGGCCGAACGGAGGCGGTCGATCAAATCTCCAGAAATCCGTGGGCTAACATTCACCGAAAACCGAGAAAATCGTAAATTGTCATTTATGCGAAAAATAGTGATGCCGATTAAACGAATTGATAGAGCGCCCGTCACTAGGCCCCGCAGGCTACGCACAACCAAAATTTGGGGCCAAACGGAGACGGTCGATCACATCTCCAGAAATCCGTGGGCTAACATTCACCGAAAACTGAGAAAATTGTAAATTGTCATTTATGCGAAAAATAGTGATGCCGATCAAACGAATTGATAGAGCGCCCGTCACTAGGCCCCGCAGGCTACGCACAACCAAAATTTGGGGCCGAACGGAGACGGTCGATCACATCTCCAGAAATCCGTGGGCTAACATTCACCGAAAACCGAGAAAATCATAAATTGTCATTTATGCGAAAAATAGTGATGCCGATCAAAAGAAATCATAGGGCGCCCGTCACCAGGCCCCGCAGGCTGCGCACAGCCAAAATTTGGGGCCAAACGGAGACGGTCGATCAAATCTCCAGAAATCCGTGGGCTAACATACACCGAAAATCGAGAAAATCATAAATTGTCATTTATGCGAAAAATAGTGATGCCCATCAAACGAGTTGACAGGGCGCCCGTCACCAGGCCCCGCAGGCTGCGCACGGCCAAAATATGGGGCCGAACGGAGGCGGTCGATCAAATCTCCAGAAATCCGTGGGCTAACATTCACCGAAAACCGAGAAAATCGTAAATTGTCATTTATGCGAAAAATAGTGATGCCGATCAAAAGAAATCATAGGGCGCCCGTCACCAGGCCCCGCAGGCTGCGCACAGCCAAAATTTGGGGCCAAACGGAGACGGTCGATCAAATCTCCAGAAATCCGTGGGCTAACATTCACCGAAAACTGAGAAAATCATAAATTGTCATTTATGAGAAAAATAGTGATGCCGATCAAACGAATTGATAGAGCGCCCGTCACTAGGCCCCGCAGGCTGCGCACAGC
The DNA here is from genome assembly GCA_035772735.1 of Datura wrightii. Classification (NCBI taxonomy): domain Eukaryota; kingdom Viridiplantae; phylum Streptophyta; class Magnoliopsida; order Solanales; family Solanaceae; genus Datura; species Datura wrightii. Next base: position 169,153,041 of record JASDFA010000003.1, read on the forward strand.
CAAAATTTGGGGCCGAACGGAGACGGTCGATCAAATCTCCAGAAATCCGTGGGCTAACATTCACCGAAAACTGAGAAAATTGTAAATTGTCATTTATACAAAAAATAGTGATGCCGATCAAACGAATTGATAGAGCGCCCGTCACTAGGCCCCGCAGGCTGCGCACAGCCAAAATTTGAGGCCGAACGGAGACGGTAGATCACATCTCCAGAAATCCGTGGGCTAACATACACCGAAAATCGAGAAAATCGTAAATTGTCATTTGTTTGAAAAATAGTGATGCCGATCAAAAGAAATGACAGGGCGCCCGTCACCAGGCCCCGCAGGCTGCGCACAGCCAAAATTTGGGGCCGAACGGAGACGGTCGATCAAATCTCCAGAAATCCGTGTGCTAACATACACCAAAAACCGAGAAAATCGTAAATTGTCATTTATACGAAAAATAGTGATGCCCATCAAACGAGTTGACAGGGCGCCCGTCACCAGGCCCCGCAGGCTGCGCACGGCCAAAATTTGGGGCCGAACGGAGGCGGTCGATCAAATCTCCAGAAATCCGTGGGCTAACATTCACCGAAAACCGAGAAAATCGTAAATTGTCATTTATGCGAAAAATAGTGATGCCGATTAAACGAATTGATAGAGCGCCCGTCACTAGGCCCCGCAGGCTACGCACAACCAAAATTTGGGGGCAAACGGAGACGGTCGATCACATCTCCAGAAATCCGTGGGCTAACATACACCGAAAATCGAGAAAATCGTAAATTGTCATTTATGCGAAAAATAGTGATGCCCATCAAACGAGTTGACAGGGCGCCCGTCACCAGGCCCCGCAGGCTGCGCACGGCCAAAATTTGGGGCCGAACGGAGGCGGTCGATCAAATCTCCAGAAATCCGTGGGCTAACATTCACCGAAAACCGAGAAAATCGTAAATTGTCATTTATGCGAAAAATAGTGATGCCGATCAAATGAATTGATAGAGCGCCCGTCACTAGGCCCCGCAGGCTGCGCACAGCCAAAATTTGGGGCCGAACGGAGACGGTCGATCACATCTCCAGAAATCCGTGGGCTAACATACACCGAAAATCGAGAAAATCGTAAATTGTCATTTATGCGAAAAATAGTGATGCCCATCAAACGAGTTGACTAGGCGCCCGTCACCAGGCCCGCAGACTACGCACGGCCAAAATTTGGGGCCGAACGGAGGCGGTCGATCAAATCTCCAGAAATCCGTGGGCTAACATTCACCGAAAACCGAGAAAATCGTAAATTGTCATTTCTGCAAAAAATAGTGATGCCGATCAAGAGAAATGACAGGGCGCCCGTCACCAGGCCCCACAGGCTGCGCACAGCCAAAATTTGGGGCCGAACGGAGACGGTCGATCAAATCTCCAGAAATCCGTGTGCTAACATACACCGAAAACCGAGAAAATCGTAAATTGTCATTTATGCGAAAAATAGTGATGCCCATCAAACGAGTTGACAGGGCGCCCGTCACCAGGCCCCGCAGGCTGCGCACGGCCAAAATTTGGGGCCGAACGGAGGCGGTCGATCAAATCTCCAGAAATCCGTGGGCTAACATTCACCGAAAACCGAAAAAATCGTAAATTGTCATTTATGCGAAAAATAGTGATGCCGATCAAACGAATTGATAGAGCGCCCGTCACTAGGCCCCGCAGGCTACGCACAACCAAAATTTGGGGGCAAACGGAGACGGTCGATCACATCTCCAGAAATCCGTGGGCTAACATACACCGAAAATCGAGAAAATCGTAAATTGTCATTTATGCGAAAAATAGTGATGCCCATCAAACGAGTTGACAGGGCGCCCGTCACCAGGCCCCGCAGGCTGCGCACGGCCAAAATATGGGGCCGAACGGAGGCGGTCGATCAAATATCCAGAAATCCGTGGGCTAACATTCACCGTAAACCGAGAAAATCGTAAATTGTCATTTATGCGAAAAATAGTGATGCCGATCAAAAGAAATCACAGGGCGCCCGTCACCAGGCCCCACAGGCTGCGCACAGCCAAAATTTGGGGCCGAACGGAGACGGTCGATCAAATCTCCAGAAATCCGTGGGCTAACATTCACCGAAAACTAAGAAAATCATAAATTGTCATTTATGAGAAAATTAGTGATGCCGATCAAACGAATTGATAGAGCGCCCGTCACTAGGCCCCGCAAGCTGCGCACAGCCAAAATTTGGGGCCGAACGGAGACGGTCGATCAAATCTCCAGAAATCCGTGGGCTAACATTCACCGAAAACTGAGAAAATTGTAAATTGTCATTTATGCGAAAAATAGTGATGCCGATCAAACGAATTGATAGATCGCCCGTCACTAGGCCCCGCAGGCTACGCACAGCCAAAATTTGAAGCCGAACGGAGACGGTAGATCACATCTCCAGAAATCCGTGGGCTAACATACACCGAAAATCGAGAAAATCGTAAATTGTCATTTGTTTGAAAAATTGTGATGCCGATCAAAAGAAATGACAGGGCGCCCGTCACCAGGCCTCGCAGGCTGCGCACAGCTAAAATTTGGGGCCGAACGGAGACGGTCGATCAAATCTCCAGAAATCCGTGTGCTAACATACACCAAAAACCGAGAAAATCGTAAATTGTCATTTATACGAAAAATAGTGATGCCCATCAAACGAGTTGACAGGGCGCCCGTCACCAGGCCCCGCAGGCTGCGCACGGCCAAAATTTGGGGCCGAACGGAGGCGGTCGATCAAATCTCCAGAAATCCGTGGGCTAACATTCACCGAAAACCGAGAAAATCGTAAATTGTCATTTATGCGAAAAATAGTGATGCCGATCAAACGAATTGATAGAGCGCCCGTCACTAGGCCCCGCAGGCTGCACACAGCCAAAATTTGGGGCCGAACGGAGACGGTCGATCACATCTCCAGAAATCCGTGGGCTAACATACACCGAAAATCGAGAAAATCGTAAATTGTCATTTATGCGAAAAATAGTGATGCCCATCAAACGAGTTGACAGGGCGCCCGTCACCAGGCCCCGCAGACTGCGCACGGCCAAAATTTGGGGCCGAACGGAGGCGGTCGATCAAATCTCCAGAAATCCGTGGGCTAACATTCACCGAAAACCGAGAAAATCGTAAATTGTCATTTCTGCAAAAAATAGTGATGCCGATCAAGAGAAATGACAGGGCGCCCGTCACCAGGCCCCGCAGGCTGCGCACAGCCAAAATTTGGGGCCGAACGGAGACGGGCGATCAATTCTCCAGAAATCCGTGTGCTAACATACACCGAAAACCGAGAAAATCGTAAATTGTCATTTATGCGAAAAATAGTGATGTCCATCAAACGAGTTGACAGGGCGCCCGTCACCAGGCCCCGCAGGCTGCGGATGGCCAAAATTTGGGGCCGAACGGAGGCGGTCGATCAAATCTCCAGAAATCCGTGGGCTAACATTCACCGAAAACCGAGAAAATCGTAAATTGTCATTTATGCGAAAAATAGTGATGCCGATCAAACGAATTGATAGAGCGCCCGTCACTATGCCCCGCAGGCTGCGCACAGCCAAAATTTGGGGCCGAACGGAGGCGGTCGATCAAATCTCCAGAAATCCGTGGGCTAACATTCACCGAAAACCGAGAAAATCGTAAATTGTCATTTATGCGAAAAATAGTGATGCCGATCAAACGAATTGATAGAGCGCCCGTCACTAGGCCCCGCAGGCTACGCACAGCCAAAATTTGGGGTCGAACGGAGACGGTCGATCAAATCTCCAGAAATCCGTGTGCTAACATACACCGAAAACCGAGAAAATCGTAAATTGTCATTTATGCGAAAAATAGTGATGCCCATCAAACGGGTTGACAGGGCGCCCGTCACCAGGCCCCGCAGGCTGCGCACGGCTAAAATTTGGGGCCGAACGGAGGCGGTCGATCAAATCTCCAGAAATTCGTGTGCTAACATTCACCGAAAACCGAGAAAATCGTAAATTGTCATTTATGCAAAAAATAGTGATGCCCATCAAACGAATTGATAGAGCGCCCGTCACCAGGCCCCGCAGGCTGCGCACGGCCAAAATATGGGGCCGAACGGAGGCGGTCGATCAAATCTCCAGAAATCCATGGGCTAACATTCACCGAAAACCGAGAAAATCGTAAATTGTCATTTCTGCAAAAAATAGTGATGCCGATCGAGAGAAATGACAGGGCGCCCATCACCAGGCCCCGCAGGCTGCGCACAGCCAAAATTTGGGGCCGAACGGAGACGGTCGATCAAATCTCCAGAAATCCGTGTGCTAACATACACCGAAAACCGAGAAAATCATAAATTGTCATTTATGCGAAAAATAGTGATGCCCATCAAACGAGTTGACAGGGCGCCCGTCACCAGGCCCCGCAGGCTGCGCACGGCTAAAATTTGGGGCCGAACGGAGGCGGTCGATCAAATCTCCAGAAATCCGTGTGCTAACATACACCGAAAACCGAGAAAATCGTAAATTGTCATTTATGCAAAAAATAGTGATGCCGATCAAACGAATTGATAGAGCTCCCGTCACTAGGCCCCGCAGGCTACGCACAGCCAAAATTTGGGGCCGAACGGAGACGGTCGATCACATCTCCAGAAATCCGTGGGCTAACATACACCGAAAATCGAGAAAATCGTAAATTGTCATTTATGCGAAAAATAGTGATGCCCATCAAACGAGTTGACAGGGCGCCCGTCACCAGGCCCCGCAGGCTGCGCACGGCCAAAATTTGGGGCCGAACGGAGGCGGTCGATCAAATCTCCAGAAATCCGTGGGCTAACATTCACCGAAAACCGAGAAAATCGTAAATTGTTATTTATGCGAAAAATAGTGATGCCGATCAAAAGAAATCACAGGGCGCCCGTCACCAGGCCCCGCAGGCTGTGCACAGCCAAAATTTGGGGCCGATCGGAGACGGTCGATCAAATCTCCAGAAATCCGTGGGCTAACATTCACCGAAAACTGAGAAAATCATAAATTGTCATTTATGAGAAAAATAGTGATGCCGATCAAACGAATTGATAGAGCGCCCGTCACTAGGCCCCGCAGGCTGGGCACAGCCAAAATTTAAGGCCGAACGGAGGCGGTCGATCACATCTCCAAAAATCTGTGGGCTAACATACACCAAAAACCGAGAAAATCGTAAATTGTCATTTCTGCAAAAAATAGTGATGCCGATCGAGAGAAATGACAGGGCGCCCATCACCAGGCCCCGCAGGCTGCGCACAGCCAAAATTTGGGGCCGAACGGAGACGGTCGATCAAATCTCCAGAAATCCGTGTGCTAACATACACCGAAAACCGAGAAAATCGTAAATTGTCATTTATGCGAAAAATAGTGATGCCCATCAAACGAGTTGACAGGGCGCCCGTCACCAGGCCCCGCAGGCTGCGCACGGCCAAAATTTGGGGCCGAACGGAGGCGGTCGATCAAATCTCCAGAAATCCGTGGGCTAACATTCACCGAAAACCGAGAAAATCGTAAATTGTCATTTATGCGAAAAATAGTGATGCCGATTAAACGAATTGATAGAGCGCCCGTCACTAGGCCCCGCAGGCTACGCACAACCAAAATTTGGGGCCAAACGGAGACGGTCGATCACATCTCCAGAAATCCGTGGGCTAACATACACCGAAAATCGAGAAAATCGTAAATTGTCATTTATGCAAAAAATAGTGATGCCCATCAAACGAGTTGACAGGGCGCCCGTCACCAGGCCCCGCAGGCTGCGCACGGCCAAAATATGGGGCCGAACGGAGGCGGTCGATCAAATCTCCAGAAATCCGTGGGCTAATATTCACCGAAAACCGAGAAAATCGTAAATTGTCATTTATGCGAAAAATAGTGATGCCGATCAAAAGAAATCACAGGGCGCCCGTCACCAGGCCCCGCAGGCTGCGCACAGCCAAAATTTGGGGCCGAACGGAGACGGTCGATCAAATCTCCAGAAATCCGTGGGCTAACATTCACCGAAAACTGAGAAAATCATAAATTGTCATTTATGAGAAAATTAGTGATGCCGATCAAACGAATTGATAGAGCGCCCGTCACTAGGCCCCGCAAGCTGCGCACAGCCAAAATTTGGGGCCGAACGGAGACGGTCGATCAAATCTCCAGAAATCCGTGGGCTAACATTCACCGAAAACTGAGAAAATTGTAAATTGTCATTTATGCGAAAAATAGTGATGCCGATCAAACGAATTGATAGAGCGCCCGTCACTAGGCCCCGCTGGCTGGGCACAGCCAAAATTTGAGGCCGAACGGAGGCGGTCGATCAAATCTCCAGAAATCCGTGGGCTAACATTCACCGAAAATCGAGAAAATCGTAAATTGTCATTTGTTTGAAAAATAGTGATGCCGATCAAAAGATATGACAGGGCGCCCGTCACCAGGCCTCGCAGGCTGCGCACAGCCAAAATTTGGGGCCGAACGGAGACGGTCGATCAAATCTCCAGAAATCCGTGTGCTAACATACACCAAAAACTGAGAAAATCGTAAATTGTCATTTATACGAAAAATAGTGATGCCCATCAAACGAGTTGACAGGGCGCCCGTCACCAGGCCCCGCAGGCTGCGCACGGCCAAAATTTGGGGCCGAACGGAGGCGGTCGATCAAATCTCCAGAAATCCGTGGGCTAACATTCACCGAAAACCGAGAAAATCGTAAATTGTCATTTATGCGAAAAATAGTGATGCCGATCAAACGAATTGATAGAGCGCCCGTCACTAGGCCCCGCAGGCTGCACACAGCCAAAATTTGGGGCCGAACGGAGACGGTCGATCACATCTCCAGAAATCCGTGGGCTAACATACACCGAAAATCGAGAAAATCGTAAATTGTCATTTATGCGAAAAATAGTGATGCCCATCAAACGAGTTGACAGGGCGCCCGTCACCAGGCCCCGCAGACTGCGCACGGCCAAAATTTGGGGCCGAACGGAGGCGGTCGATCAAATCTCCAGAAATCCGTGGGCTAACATTCACCGAAAACCGAGAAAATCGTAAATTGTCATTTCTGCAAAAAATAGTGATGCCGATCAAAAGAAATGACAGGGCGCCCGTCACCAGGCCCCGCAGGCTGCGCACAGCCAAAATTTGGGGCCGAACGGAGACGGTCGATCAAATCTCCAGAAATCCGTGTGCTAACATACACCGAAAACCGAGAAAATCGTAAATTGTCATTTATGCGAAAAATAGTGATGTCCATCAAACGAGTTGACAGGGCGCCCGTCACCAGGCCCCGCAGGCTGCGGATGGCCAAAATTTGGGGCCGAACGGAGGCGGTCGATCAAATCTCCAGAAATCCGTGGGCTAACATTCACCGAAAACCGAGAAAATCGTAAATTGTCATTTATGTGAAAAATAGTGATGCCGATCAAACGAATTGATAGAGCGCCCGTCACTAGGCCCCGCAGGCTGCGCACAGCCAAAATTTGGGGCCGAACGGAGGCGGTCGATCAAATCTCCAGAAATCCGTGGGCTAACATTCACCGAAAACCGAGAAAATCATAAATTGTCATTTATGCGAAAAATAGTGATGCCGATCAAACAAATTGATAGAGCGCCCGTCACTAGGCCCCGCAGGCTGCGCACAGCCAAAATTTGGGGTCGAACGGAGACGGTCGATCAAATCTCCAGAAATCCGTGTGCTAACATACACCGAAAACCGAGAAAATCGTAAATTGTCATTTATGCGAAAAATAGTGATGCCCATCAAACGAGTTGACAGGGCGCCCGTCATCAGGCCCCGCAGGCTGCGCACGGCTAAAATTTGGGGCCGAACGGAGGCGGTCGATCAAATCTCCAGAAATCCGTGGGCTAACATTCACCGAAAACCGAGAAAATCGTAAATTGTCATTTATGCAAAAAATAGTGATGCCCATCAAACGAATTGATAGAGCGCCCGTCACCAGGCCCCGCAGGCTGCGCACGGCCAAAATATGGGGCCGAACGGAGGCGGTCGATCAAATCTCCAGAAATCCGTGGGCTAACATTCACCGAAAACCGAGAAAATCATAAATTGTCATTTCTGCAAAAAATAGTGATGCCGATCGAGAGAAATGACAGGGCGCCCATCACCAGGCCCCGCAGGCTGCGCACAGCCAAAATTTGGGGCCGAACGGAGACGGTCGATCAAATCTCCAGAAATCCGTGTGCTAACATACACCGAAAACCGAGAAAATCGTAAATTGTCATTTATGCGAAAAATAGTGATGCCCATCAAACGAGTTGACAGGGCGCCCGTCACCAGGCCCCACAGGCTGCGCACGGCTAAAATTTGGGGCCGAACGGAGGCGGTCGATCAAATCTCCAGAAATCCGTGGGCTAACATTCACCGAAAACCGAGAAAATCGTAAATTGTCATTTATGCAAAAAGTAGTGATGCCGATCAAACGAATTGATAGAGCGCCCGTCACTAGGCCCCGCAGGCTGCGCACAGCCAAAATTTGGGGCCGAACGGAGACGGTCGATCACATCTCCAGAAATCCGTGGGCTAACATACACCGAAAATCGAGAAAATCGTAAATTGTCATTTATGCGAAAAATAGTGATGCCCATCAAACGAGTTGATAGGGCGCCCGTCACCAGGCCCCGCAGGCTGCGCACGGCCAAAATTTGGGGCCGAACGGAGGCGGTCGATCAAATCTCCAGAAATTCGTGGGCTAACATTCACCGAAAACCGAGAAAATCGTAAATTGTCATTTATGCGAAAAATAGTGATGCCGATCAAAAGAAATCACAGGGCGCCCGTCACCAGGCCCCGCAGGCTGCGCACAGCCAAAATTTGGGGCCGATCGGAGACGGTCGATCAAATCTCCAGAAATCCGTGGGCTAACATTCACCGAAAACTGAGAAAATCGTAAATTGTCATTTATGAGAAAAATAGTGATGCCGATCAAACGAATTGATAGAGCGCCCGTCACTAGGCCCTGCAGGCTGCGCACAGCCAAAATTTGAGGCCGAACGGAGACGGTCGATCACATCTCCAAAAATCCGTGGGCTAACATACACCGAAAATCGAGAAAATTGTAAATATTCATTTATGCGAAAAATAGTGATGCCCATCAAACGAGTTGACAGGGCGCCCGTCACCAGGCCCCGCAGGCTACGCACGGCCAAAATTTGGGGCCGAACGGAGGCGGTCGATCAAATATCCAGAAATCCCTGGGCTAACACGCACTGAAAAGTTTGAAAGTTAGCAACATAGGCGCACTATGCTAGTCTCGACAGACCGGACGACATCGGATGTCACGTGCTAACCTGTGTCGAGACCCAACGCCCATCGATGAATGCCCAGCGATAGAAAATTTAAACTAAAACACCTATGCTTATCCTTATGATATAAATAAAATCCTAGAGATTAGTGGTGGTAGTGCTGGCCTACCATGGTCGCTTGCCATGGTGGTGTCGGTTGTGGTGGGTCGTTAGGACCAGTTTTTAAATTAAAATTGTCACCCATATTGGGAAATATGTTGAAATGAGTGCGATAGAGGCATATTTTAGAAAAATGGCTCGGCCAAACCGCCTTTCGGCAGTTTGTCGAGATAGATCTCGAAAAAATACACAAAATGAAAAAAAAAATCGCGTAAAACGGATAATCCAGCCCAAAGTTATGATCATTTATATAATATGCCTCTAATAAGCTATTTTTCCGTCGATTATATTACAGTTTTAACAACATTATGTAAGATCTCATCAAAAGACTTGCATCTCGGCAGTTCTTATTTTGTAAATAAAGAGCTAACACATACCAAAAATCGCGAAAATCGTAAATTCTCGTTTATGCAAAAAATAGTGATGCCGATCAAACGAAATGATAGGACTATCTAAATTCTGATCACTTTCTGTACTATACTGATTCCTTACTGATTACCGTAATGAATTGATTTAAAACCGAAGTGGGGCTTATATATAATAGAAACAATAAATCGCATTCAGTGAATGCGACTTATAAGTCGCATTTCAGGAATGCGACTTATAAGTCGCATTTCAGGAATGCGATTTATGACGGTCGATCACATCTCCAAAAATCCGTGGGCAAACATACACCGAAAATCGAGAAAATCGTAAATTGTCATTTGTTTGAAAAATAGTGATGCCGATCAAACGAAATGACAAGGCGCCCGTCACCAGGCCCCGCAGGCTTCGCACAGCCAAAATTTGGGGCCGAACGGAGGCGGTCGATCAAATATCCAGAAATCCCTGGGCTAACACGCACTGAAAAGTTTGAAAGTTAGCAACATAGGCGCACTATGCTAGTCTCGACAGATCGGACGACATCGGATGTCACATGCTAACCTATGTCGAGACCCAACGCCCATCGATGAATGCCCAGCGATAGAAAATTTAAACTAAAACACCTATGCTTATCCTTATGATATAAATAAAATCCTAGAGATTAGTGGTGGTAGTGCTGGCCTACCATGGTCGCTTGCCATGGTGGTGCCGGTTGTGGTGGGTCGTTAGGACCAGTTTTTAAATTAAAATTGTCACCCATATTGGGAAATATGTTGAAATGAGTGCGATAGAGGCATATTTTAGAAAAATGGCTTGGCCAAACCGCCTTTCGGCAGTTTATCGAGATAGATCTCGAAAAAATACACAAAATGAAAAAAAAAAATCGCGTAAAACGGATAATCCAGCCCAAAGTTATGATCATTTATATAATATGCCTCTAATAAGCTATTTTTCCGTCGATTATATTACAGTTTTAACAACATTATGTAAGATCTCATCAAAAGACTTGCATCTCGGCAGTTCTTATTTTGTTAATAAAGAGCTAACACATACCAAAAATCGCGAAAATCGTAAATTCTCGTTTATGCAAAAAATAGTGATGCCGATCAAACGAAATGATAGGACTATCTAAATTCTGATCACTTTCTGTACTATACTGATTCCTTACTGATTACCGTAATAAATTGATTTAAAACCGAAGTGGGGCTTATATATAATAGAAACAATAAATCGCATTCAGTGAATGCGACTTATAAGTCGCATTTCAGGAATGCGATTTATAAGTCGCATTTCAGGAATGCGATTTATAAGTCGCATTCCTGGAATGCGTTTTATAAGTCGCATTTTGCCTTGCGACGCGCCGACTTGCCGCTTGTCCAATCTTTCCCCGTGCCTTTTTCTAGCATGTATGTATTTCAAATACTCTTAACCAACACGCGAATAGGCCATCTATATGCTAGAAATTTACGGGGTGTAACAGCGGATCAAAAGAAATGACAGGGCGCCCGTCACCAGGCCACGCAGGCCGTGCACAGCCAAAATTTGGGGCCGAACGGAGACGGTCGATCAAATCTCCAGAAATCCGTGTGCTAACATACACCGAAAACTGAGAAAATCGTAAATTATCATTTATGCGAAAAATAGTGATGCCCATCAAACGAGTTGATAGGGCGCCCGTCACCAGGCCCCGCAGGCTGCGCACGGCCAAAATTTGGGGCCGAACGGAGACGGTCGATCAAATCTCCAGAAATCAGTGGGCTAACATACACCGAAAACTGAGAAAATCGTAAATTGTCATTTTTTTCAAAAAATAGTGATGCCGATCAAAAGAAATGACAGGGCGCCCGTCACCAGGCCTCGCAGGCTGCGCACAGCCAAAATTTGGGGGCGAACGGAGACGGTCGATCAAATCTCCAGAAATCCGTGTGCTAACATACACCGAAAACCGAGAAAATCGTAAATTGTCATTTATGCGAAAAATAGTGATGCCCATCAAACGAGTTGACAGGGCGCCCGTCACCAGGCCCCGCAGGCAGCGCACGGCCAAAATTTGGAGCTGAACGGAGGTGGTCGATCAAATCTCCAGAAATCCGTGGGCTAACATTCACCGAAAACCGAGAAAATCGTAAATTATCATTTATGCGAAAAATAGTGATGCCGATCAAACGAATTGATAGAGCGCCCGTCACTAGGCCCCGCAGGCTGCGCACAGCCAAAATTTGGGGCCGAACGGAGACGGTCGATCACATCTCCAGAAATCCGTGTGCTAACATACACCAAAAACCGAGAAAATCGTAAATTATCATTTATGCGAAAAATAGTGATGCCCATCAAACGAGTTGACAGGGCGCCCGTCACCAGGCCCCGCAGGCAGCGCACGGCCAAAATTTGGAGCTGAACGGAGGTGGTCGATCAAATCTCCAGAAATCCGTGGGCTAACATTCACCGAAAACCGAGAAAATCGTAAATTATCATTTATGCGAAAAATAGTGATGCCGATCAAACGAATTGATAGAGCGCCCGTCACTAGGCCCCGCAGGCTGCGCACAGCCAAAATTTGGGGCCGAACGGAGACGGTCGATCACATCTCCAGAAATCCGTGGGCTAACATTCACCGAAAACCGAGAAAATCGTAAATTGTCATTTATGCGAAAAATAGTGATGCCGATCAAACGAATTGATAGAGCGCCCGTCACTAGGCCCCGCAGGCTGCGCACGGCCAAAATTTGGGGCCGAACGGAGGCGGTCGATCAAATCTCCAGAAATCCGTGGGCTAACATTCACCGAAAATCGAGAAAATCGTAAATTGTCATTTATGAGAAAAATAGTGATGCCGATCAAACGAATTGATAGAGCGCCCGTCACTAGGCCCCGCAGGCTGCGCACAGCCAAAATTTGGGGCCGAACGGAGACGGTCGATCAAATCTCCAGAAATCCGTGTGCTAACATTCACCGAAAACCGTGAAAATCATAAATTATCATTTCTGCAAAAAATAGTGATGCCGATCAAGAGAAATGATAGGGCGCCCGTCACCAGGCCCCGCAGGCTGCGCACAGCCAAAATTTGGGGCCGAACGGAGACGGTCGATCAAATCTCCAGAAATTCGTGTGCTAACATACACCGAAAACCGAGAAAATCGTAAATTGTCATTTATGCGAAAAATAGTGATGCCCATCAAACGAGTTGACAGGGCGCCCGTCACCAGGCCCCGCAGGCTGCGCACGGCCAAAATTTGGGGCCGAACGGAGGCGGTCGATCAAATCTCCAGAAATCCGTGGGCTAACATTCACCGAAAACCGAGAAAATCGTAAATTGTCATTTATGCGAAAAATAGTGATGCCGATCAAACGAATTGATAGAGCGCCCGTCACTAGGCCCCGCAGGCTGCGCACAGCCAAAATTTGGGGCCGAACGGAGACGGTCGATCACATCTCCAGAAATCCGTGGGCTAACATACACCGAAAATTGAGAAAATCGTAATTTGTCATTTATGCGAAAAATAGTGATGCCCATCAAACGAGTTGACAGGGCGCCCGTCACCAGGCCCCGCAAGCTGCGCACGGCCAAAATTTGGGGCCGAACGGAGGCGGTCGATCAAATCTCCAGAAATCCGTGGGCTAACATTCACCGAAAACCGAGAAAATCGTAAATTGTCATTTCTGCAAAAAATAGTGATGCCGATCAAGAGAAATGACAGGGCGCCCGTCACCAGGCCCTGCAGGCTGCGCACAGCCAAAATTTGGGGCCGAACGAAGACGGTCGATCAAATCTCCAGAAATCCGTGTGCTAACATACACTGAAAACCGAGAAAATCGTAAATTGTCATTTATGCGAAAAATAGTGATGCCTATCAAACGAGTTGATAGGGCGCCCGTCACCAGGCCCCGCAGGCTGCGCAACGCCAAAATTTGGGGCCGAACGGAGGCGGTCGATCAAATCTCCAGAAATCCGTGGGCTAACATTCACCGAAAACCGAGAAAATCGTAAATTGTCATTTATGCGAAAAATAGTGATGCCGATCAAACGAATTGATAGAGTGCCCGTCACTAGGCCCCGCAGGCTGCGCACAGCCAAAATTTGGGGCCGAACGGAGACGGTCGATCACATCTTCAGAAATCCGTGGGCTAACATACACCGAAAATCGAGAAAATCGTAAATTGTCATTTGTTTGAAAAATAGTGATGCCGATCAAAAGAAATGACAGGGCGCCCGTCACCAGGCCCCGCAGGCTGCACACAGCCAAAATTTGGGGCCGAACGGAGACGGTCGATCAAATCTCCAGAAATCAGTGGGCTAACATACACCGAAAACTGAGAAAATCGTAAATTGTCATTTTTTTCAAAAAATAGTGATGCCGATCAAAAGAAATGACAGGGCGCCCGTCAACAGGCCCCGCAGGCTGCGCACAGCCAAAATTTGGGGGCGAACGGAGACGGTCGATCAAATCTCCAGAAATCCGTGTGCTAACATACACCGAAAACCGAGAAAATCGTAAATTGTCATTTATGCGAAAAATAGTGATGCCCATCAAACGAGTTGACAGGGCGCCCGTCACCAGGCCCCGCAGGCAGCGCACGACCAAAATTTGGAGCCGAACGGAGGCGGTCAATCAAATCTCCAGAAATCCGTGGGCTAACATTCACCGAAAACCGAGAAAATCGTAAATTATCATTTATGCGAAAAATAGTGATGCCGATCAAACGAATTGATAGAGCGCCCGTCACTAGGCCCTGCAGGCTGCGCACAGCCAAAATTTGGGGCCGAACGGAGATGGTCGATCACATCTCCAGAAATCCGTGGGCTAACATACACCGAAAATCGAGAAAATCGTAAATTGTCATTTATGCAAAAAATAGTGATGCCCATCAAACGAGTTGATAGGCGCCCGTCACCAGGCCCCGCAGGCTGCGCACAGCCAAAATTTGGGGCCGAACGGAGACGGTCGATCAAATCTCCAGAAATCCGTGGGCTAACATTCACCGAAAACTGAGAAAATCGTAAATTGTCATTTATGAGAAAAATAGTGATGCCGATCAAACGAATTGATAGAGCGCCCGTCACTAGGCCCCGCAGGCTGCGCACAGCCAAAATTTGGGGCCGAACGGAGACGGTCGATCAAATCTCCAGAAATCCGTGGGCTCACATTCACCGAAAACTGAGAAAATCGTAAATTGTCATTTATGCAAAAAATAGTGATGCCGATCAAACAAATTGATAGAGCGCCCGTCACTAGGCCCCGCAGGCTGCGCACAGCCAAAATTTGGGGCCGAACGGAGACGGTCGATCAAATCTCCAGAAATCCGTGGGCTAACATTCACCGAAAACCGAGAAAATCGTAAATTGTCATTTATGCGAAAAATAGTGATGCCGATCAAACGAATTGATAGAGCGCCCGTCACTAGGCCCCGCAGGCTACGCACAGCCAAAATTTGGGGCCGAACGGAGACGGTCGATCAAATCTCCAGAAATCCGTGTGCTAACATACACCGAAAACCGAGAAAATCGTAAATTGTCATTTATGCGAAAAGTAGTGATGCCCATCAAACGAGTTGACAGGGCGCCCGTCACCAGGCTCCGCAGGCTGCGCACGACCAAAATTTGGGGCCGAACGGAGGCGGTCGATCAAATCTCCAGAAATCCGTGGGCTAACATTCACCGAAAACCGAGAAAATCGTAAATTGTCATTTATGCGAAAAATAGTGATGCCGATCAAACGAATTGATAGAGCGCCCGTCACTAGGCCCCGCAGGCTACGCACAGCCAAAATTTGGGGCCAAACGGAGACGGTCGATCACATCTCCAGAAATCCGTGGGCTAACATACACCGAAAATCGAGAAAATCGTAAATTGACATTTATGCAAAAAATAGTGATGCCCATCAAACGAGTTGACAGGGCACCCGTCACCAGGCCCCGCAGGCTACGCACGGCCAAAATTTGGGGCCGAACGGAGGCGGTCGATCAAATCTCCAGAAATCCGTGGGCTAACATTCACCGAAAACCGAGAAAATCGTAAATTGTCATTTATGCGAAAAATAGTGATGCCGATCAAAAGAAATCACAGGGCGCCCGTCACCAGGCCCCGCAGGCTGCGCACAGCCAAAATTTGGGGCCGAACGGAGACGGTCGATCAAATCTCCAGAAATCCGTGAGCTAACATTCACCGAAAACTGAGAAAATCGTAAATTGTCATTTATGAGAAAAATAGTGATGCCGATCAAACGAATTGATAGAGCGCCCGTCACTAGGCCCCGCAGGCTGCGCACAGCCAAAATTTGGGGCCGAACGGAGACGGTCGATCAAATCTCCAGGAATCCGTGGGCTAACATTCACCGAAAACCGAGAAAATTGTAAATTGTCATTTATGCGAAAAATAGTGATGCCGATCAAACGAATTGATAGAGCGCCCGTCACTAGGCCCCGCAGGCTGCGCACAGCCAAAATTTGAGGCCGAACGGAGACGGTCGATCACATCTACAAAAATCCGTGGGCTAACATACACCGAAAATCAAGAAAATCGTAAATATTCATTTATGCGAAAAATAGTGATGCCCATCAAACGAGTTGACAGGGCGCCCGTCACCAGGCCCCGCAGGCTGCGCACGGCCAAAATTTGGGGCCGAACGGAGGCGGTCGATCAAATATCCAGAAATCCCTGGGCTAACACGCACTGAAAAGTTTGAAAGTTATCAACATAGGCGCACTATGCTAGTCTCGACAGACCGGACGACATCGGATGTCACGTGCTAACCTATGTCGAGACCCAACGCCCATCGATGAATGCCCAGCGATAGAAAATTTAAACTAAAACACCTATGCTTATCCTTATGATATAAATAAAATCCTAGAGATTAGTGGTGGTAGTGCTGGCCTACCATGGTCGCTTGCCATGGTGGTGTCGGTTGTGGTGGGTCGTTAGGACCAGTTTTTAAATTAAAATTGTCACCCATATTGGGAAATATGTTGAAATGAGTGCGATAGAGGCATATTTTAGAAAACTGGCTCGGCCAAACCGCCTTTCGGCAGTTTGTCGAGATAGATCTCGAAAAAATACACAAAATGAAAAAAAAAATCGCGTAAAATAATCCAACCCAAAGTTATGATCATTTATATAATATGCCTCTAATAAGCTATTTTTCCGTCGATTATATTACAGTTTTAACAACATTATGTAAGGTCTCATCAAAAGACTTGCATCTCGGCAGTTCTTATTTTGTTAATAAAGAGCTAACACATACCAAAAATCGCGAAAATCGTAAATTCTCGTTTATGCAAAAAATAGTGATGCCGATCAAACGAAATGATAGGACTATCTAAATTCTGATCACTTTCTGTACTATACTGATTCCTTACTGATTACCGTAATAAATTGATTTAAAACCGAAGTGGGGCATATATATAATAGAAACAATAAATCGCATTCAGTGAATGCGACTTATAAGTCGCATTTCAGGAATGCGATTTATGACGGTCGATCACATCTCCAAAAATCCGTGGGCAAACATACACCGAAAATTGAGAAAATCGTAAATCATTTGTTTGAAAAATAGTGATGCCGATCAAACGAAATGACAAGGCGCCCGTCACCAGGCCCCGCAGGCTTCGCACAGCCAAAATTTGGGGCCGAACGGAGGCGGTCGATCGAATCTCGAAAAATCCGTGGGCTAACATACACCGAAAACTGAGAAAATCATAAATTGTCATTTTTTCAAAAAATAGTGATGCCGATCAAAAGAAATGACAGGGCGCCCGTCACCAGGCCCCGCAGGCTGCGCACAGCCAAAATTTGGGGGTGAACGGAGGCGGTCGATCGAATCTCCAGAAATCCGTGGGCATTCACCGAAAATCGAGAAAATCGTAAATTGTCATTTATGCAAAAAATAGTGATGCCGATCAAACGAATTGATAGAGCGCCCGTCACTAGGCCCCGCAGGCTGCGCACAGCTAAAATTTGGGGCCAAACGGAGACGGTCGATCACATCTCCAAAAATCCGTGGGCAAACATACACCGAAAATCGAGAAAATCGTAAATTGTCATTTGTTTGAAAAATAGTGATGCCGATCAAACAAAATGACAAGGCGCCCGTCACCAGGCCCCGCAGGCTTCGCACAGCCAAAATTAGGGGCCGAACGGAGGCGGTCGATCGAATCTCGAAAAATCCGTGGGCTAACATACACCGAAAACCGAGAAAATCGTAAATTGTCATTTTTTCAAAAAATAGTGATGCCGATCAAAAGAAACGGAGACGGTTGATCACATCTCCAAAAATCCATGGGCAAGCATACACCGAAAATTGAGAAAATCGTAAATTGTCATTTATTTGAAAAATAGTGATGCCGATCAAACGAAATGACAAGGCGCCCGTCACCAGGCCCCGCAGGCTTCGCACAGCCAAAATTTGGGGCCGAACGGAGGCGGTCGATCGAATCTCGAAAAATCCGTGGGCTAACATACACCGAAAACCGAGAAAATCGTAAATTGTCATTTTTTCAAAAAATAGTGATGCCGATCAAAAGAAATGACAGGGCGCCCGTCACCAGGCCCCGCAGGCTGCGCACAGCCAAAATTTGGGGCCGAACGGAGGCGGTCGATTGAATCTCGAAAAATCCGTGTGCTAACATACACCGAAAATCGAGAAAATCATAAATTCTCATATATGCGAAAAATAGTGATGCCGATCAAACGAAATGATAGGGCGCCCGTCACCAGGCCCTGCAGGCTGCGCACAGCCAAAATTTGGGGCCAAACGGAGAGGGTCGATCACATCTCCAAAAATCCGTGGGCTAACATACACCGAAAATCGAGAAAATCGTAAATTGTCATTTGTTTGAAAAATAGTGATGCCGATCAAAAGAAATGATAGGGCGCCCGTCACCAGGCCCCGCAGGCTACGCACAGCCAAAATTTGGGGCCAAACGGAGACGGTCGATCACATCTCCAAAAATTCGTGGGCTAACATACACCGAAAATCGAGAAAATCATAAATTCTCATTTATTCGAAAAATAGTGATGCCGATCAAACGAAATCATAGGGCGCCCGTCACTAGGCCTGGCAGGCTGCGCACAGCCAAAACTTGGGGCCAAACGGAGACGGTCGATCACATCTCCAAAAATCCGTGGGCTAACATACACCGAAAATCGAGAAAATCGTAAATTGTCATTTGTTTGAAAAATAGTGATGCCGATCAAACGAAATGACAGGGCGCCCGTCACCAGGCCCCGCAGGCTGCGCACAGCAAAAATTTGACGCCAAACGGAGACGGTCGATCACATCTCCAAAAATCCGTGGGCTAACATACACCGAAAATCGAGAAAATCGTAAATTGTCATTTGTTTGAAAAATAGTGATGCCGATCAAAAGAAATGACAGGGCGCCTGTCACCAGGCCCCGCAGGCTACGCACGACCAAAATTTGGGGGCGAACGGAGGCGGTCGATCGAATCACCAGAAATCCGTGGGCTAACATTCACCGAAAATCAAGAAAATCATAAATTGTCATTTATGCAAAAAATAGTGATGCCGATCAAATGAAATGATAGGGCGCCCGTCACTAGGCCCCGCAGGCTACGCACAGCCAAAATTTGGGTTCAAACGGAGACAGTCGATCACATCTCCAAAAATCCGTGGGCGTTAATACACCAAAAATCGAGAAAATCGTAAATTGTCATTTGTTTGAAAAATAGTGATGCTGATCAAACGAAATGACAGGGCGCCCATCACCAGGCCCCGCAGGCTGTGCACAGCCAAAATTTGGGGCCGAACGGAGGCGGTCGATCGAACCTCGAAAAATCCGTGGGCTAACATTCACCGAAAACCGAGAAAATCGTAAATTGTCATTTCTGCAAAAAATAGTGATGCCCATCAAAGGAGTTGATAGGGCGCCCGTCACTAGGCCCCGCAGGCTGCGCACGACCAAAATTTGGGGGCGAACGGAGGCGGTCGATCGAATCTCCAGAAATCCGTGGGCTAACATTCACCGAAAATCGAGAAAATCGTAAATTGTCATTTATGCAAAAAATAGTGATGCCGATCAAATGAAATGATAGGGCGCCCGTCACTAGGCCCCGCAGCCTGCGCACAGCCAAAATTTGGGGCCAAACGGAGATGGTCGATCACATCTCCAAAAATCCGTGGGCAAACATACACCGAAAATCGAGAAAATCGTAAATTGTCATTTGTTTGAAAAATAGTGATGCCGATCAAACGAAATGAAAAGGCGCCCGTCACCAGGCCCCGCAGGCTTCGTACAGCCAAAATTTGGGGCCGAACGGAGGCGGTCGATCGAATCTCGAAAAATCCGTGGGCTAACATACACTGAAAACCGAGAAAATCGTAAATTGTCATTTTTTCAAAAAATAGTGATGCCGATCAAAAGAAATGACAGGGCGCCCGTCACCAGGCCCCGCAGGCTGCGCACAGCCAAAATTTGGGGGCAAACGGAGGCGGTCGATCGAATCTCCAGAAATCCGTGGGCTAACATTCACCGAAAATCGAGAAAATCGTAAATTGTCATTTATGCAAAAAATAGTGATGCCGATCAAACGAAATGATAGGGCGCCCGTCACCAGGCCCTGCAGGCTGCGCACAGCCAAAATTTGGGGCCAAACGGAGACGGTCGATCACTTCTCCAAAAATCCGTGTGCTAACATACACCGAAAACCGAGAAAATCGTAAATTGTCATTTATGCGAAAAATAGTGATGCCCATCAAACGAGTTGATAGGGCGCCCGTCACCAGGCCCCGCAGGCTGCGCACGGCCAAAATTTGGGGGCGAACGGAGGCGGTCGATCAAATCTCCAGAAATCCGTGGGCTAACATTCACCGAAAACCGAGAAAATCGTAAATTGTCATTTATGCAAAAAATAGTGATGCCGATCAAACGAAATGATAGGGCTCCCGTCACTAGGCCCCGCAGGCTGTGCACAGCCAAAATTTGGGGCCAAACGGAGACGGTCGATCACATCTCCAAAAATCCGTGGGCTAACATACACCGAAAATCGAGAAAATCGTAAATTGTCATTTGTTTGAAAAATAGTGATGCCGATCAAACGAAATGACAGGGCGCCCGTTACCAGGCCCCGCAGGCTGCGCACAGCAAAAATTTGAGGCCAAACGGAGACGGTCGATCACATCTCCAAAAATCCGTGGGCTAACATACACCGAAAACCGAGAAAATCGTAAATTGTCATTTATGCGAAAAATAGTGATGCCCATCAAACGAGTTGATAGGGCGCCCGTCACCAGGCCCCGCAGACTGCGCACGACCAAAATTTGGGGGCGAACGGAGGCGGTCGATCGAATCTCCAGAAATCCGTGGGCTAACATTCACCGAAAATCGAGAAAATCGTAAATTGTCATTTATGCAAAAAATAGTGATGCCGATCAAATGAAATGATAGGGCGCCCGTCACTAGGCCCCGCAGGCTGCGCACAGCCAAAATTTGGGGCCAAACGGAGACGGTCGATCACATCTCCAAAAATCCGTGGGCTAACATACACCGAAAACCGAGAAAATCGTAAATTGTCATTTTTTCAAAAAATAGTGATGCCGATCAAACGAAATGACAAGGCGCCCGTCACCAGGCCCCGCAGGCTGCGCACAGCCAAAATTTGGGGGCGAACAGAGGCGGTCGATCGAATCTCCAGAAATCTGTGGGCTAACATTCACCGAAAACCGAGAAAATCGTAAATTGTCATTTATGCAAAAAATAGTGATGCCGATCAAACGAATTGATAGAGCGCCCGTCACTAGGCCCCGCAGGCTGCGCACAGCTAAAATTTGGGGCCAAACGGAGACGGTCGATCACATCTCCAAAAATCCGTGGGCAAACATACACCGAAAATCGAGAAAATCGTAAATTGTCATTTGTTTGAAAAATAGTGATGCCGATCAAACGAAATGACAAGGCGCCCGTCACCAGGCCCCGCAGGCTTCGCACAGCCAAAATTTGGGGCCGAACGGAGGCGGTCGATCGAATCTCGAAAAATCCGTGGGCTAACATACACCGAAAACCGAGAAAATCGTAAATTGTCATTTTTTCAAAAAATAGTGATGCCGATCAAAAGAAATGACAGGGCGCCCGTCACCAGGCCCCGCAGGCTGTGCACAGCCCAAATTTGGGGCCGAACGGAGGCGGTCGATTGAATCTCGAAAAATCCGTGTGCTAACATACACCGAAAATCGAGAAAATCATAAATTCTCATTTATGCGAAAAATAGTGATGCCGATCAAACGAAATGATAGGGCGCCCGTCACCAGGCCCTGCAGGCTACACACAGCCAAAATTTGGGGCCAAACGGAGAGGGTCGATCACATCTCCAAAAATCTGTGGGCTAACATACACCGAAAATCGAGAAAATCGTAAATTGTCATTTGTTTGAAAAATAGTGATGCCGATCAAAAGAAATGATAGGGCGCCCGTCACCAGGCCCCGCAGGCTACGCACAGCCAAAATTTGGGGCCAAACGGAGACGGTCGATCACATCTCCAAAAATCCGTGGGCTAACATACACCGAAAATCGAGAAAATCATAAATTCTCATTTATTCGAAACATAGTGATGCCGATCAAACGAAATCATAGGGCGCCCGTCACTAGGCCCCGCAGGCTGCGCACAGCCAAAACTTGGGGCCAAACGGAGACGGTCGATCACATCTCCAAAAATCCGTGGGCTAACATACACCGAAAATCGAGAAAATCGTAAATTGTCATTTGTTTGAAAAATAGTGATGCCGATCAAACGAAATGACAGGGCGACCGTCACCAGGCCCCGCAGGCTGCGCACAGCAAAAATTTGAGGCCAAACGGAGACGGTCGATCACATCTCCAAAAATCCGTGGGCTAACATACACCGAAAACCGAGAAAATCGTAAATTGTCATTTGTTTGAAAAATAGTGATGCCGATCAAAAGAAATGACAGGGCGCCCGTCACCAGGCCCCGCAGGCTACGCACGACCAAAATTTGGGGGCGAACGGAGGCGGTCGATCGAATCTCCAGAAATCCGTGGGCTAACATTCACCGAAAATCGAGAAAATCGAAAATTGTCATTTATGCAAAAAATAGTGATGCCGATCAAATGAAATGATAGGGCGCCCGTCACTAGGCCCCGCAGGCTACGCACAGCCAAAATTTGGGGCCAAACGGAGATAGTCGATCACATCTCCAAAAATCCGTGGGCTAACATACACCGAAAATCGAGAAAATCGTAAATTGTCATTTGTTTGAAAAATAGTGATGCTGATCAAACGAAATGACAGGGCGCCCGTCACCAAGCCCCGCAGGCTGTGCACAGGCAAAATTTGGGGCCGAACGGAGGCGGTCGATCGAACCTCGAAAAATCCGTGGGCTAACATTCACCGAAAACCGAGAAAATCGTAAATTGTCATTTCTGCAATAAATAGTGATGCCCATCAAACGAGTTGATAGGGCGCCCGTCACTAGGCCCCGCAGGCTGCGCATGACCAAAATTTGGGGGCGAACGGAGGCGGTCGATCGAATCTCCAGAAATCTGTGGGCTAACATTCACCGAAAATCGAGAAAATCGTAAATTGTCATTTATGCAAAAAATAGTGATGCCGATCAAATGAAATGATAGGGCGCCCGTCACTAGGCCCCTCAGGCTGCGCACAGCCAAAATTTGGGGCCAAACGGAGACGGTCGATCACATCTCCAAAAATCCGTGGGCAAACATACACCGAAAATCGAGAAAATCGTAAATTGTCATTTGTTTGAAAAATAGTAATGCCGATCAAACGAAATGACAAGGCGCCCGTCACCAGGCCCCGCAGGCTTCGCACAGCCAAAATTTGGGGCCGAACGGAGGCGGTCGATCGAACCTCGAAAAATCCGTGGGCTAACATTCACCGAAAACCGAGAAAATTGTAAATTGTCATTTCAGCAAAAAATAGTGATGCCCATCAAACGAGTTGATAGGGCGCCCGTCACTAGGCCCCGCAGGCTGCGCACGACCAAAATTTGGGGGCGAACGGAGGCGGTCGATCGAATCTCCAGAAATCCGTGCGCTAACATTCACCGAAAATCGAGAAAATCGTAAATTGTCATTTATGCAAAAAAATAGTGATGCCGATCAAATGAAATGATAGGGCGCCCGTCACTAGGCCCCGCAGGCTGCGCACAGCCAAAATTTGGGGGCGAATGGAGGCGGTCGATCAAATCTCCAGAAATCCGTGGGCTAACATTCACCGAAAACCGAGAAAATCGTAAATTGTCATTTACGCAAAAAATAGTGATGCCGATCAAACGAAATGATAGGGCGCCCGTCACTAGGCCCCGCAGGCTACGCACAGCCAAAATTTGGGGCCAAACGGAGACGGTCGATCACATCTCCAAAAATCCGTGGGCTAACATACACCGAAAATCGAGAAAATCGTAAATTGTCATTTGCTTGAAAAATAGTGATGCCGATCAAACGAAATGACAAGGCGCCCGTCACCAGGCCCCGCAGGCTTCGCACAACCAAAATTTGGGGCCGAACGGAGGCGGTCGATCGAATCACGAAAAATCTGTGGGCTAACATACACCGAAAACCGAGAAAATCGTAAATTGTCATTTCTGCAAAAAATAGTGATGCCGATCAAAAGAAATGACAGGGCGCCCGTCACCAGACCCCGCAGGCTGCGCACAACCAAAATTTGGGGCCGAACAGAGGCGGTCGATTGAATCTCGAAAAATCCGTGTGCTAACATACACCGAAAATTGAGAAAATCATAAATTCTCATTTATGCGAAAAATAGTGATGCCGATCAAACGAAATGATAGGGCGCCTGTCACCAGGCCCTGCAGGCTGCGCACAGCCAAAATTTGGGGCCAAACGGAGAGGGTCGATCACATCTCCAAAAATCCGTGGGCTAACATACACCAAAAATCGAGAAAATCGTAAATTGTCATTTGTTTGAAAAATAGTGATGCCGATCAAAAGAAATGACAGGGCGCCCGTCACTAGGCCCCGCAGGCTACGCACAGCCAAAATTTGGGGCCAAACGGAGATGGTCGATCACATCTCCAAAAATCCGTGGGCTAACATACACCGAAAATCGAGAAAATCGTAAATTGTCATTTATGCGAAAAATAGTGATGCCCATGAAACGAGTTGATAGGGCGCCCGTCACCAGGCCCCGTAGGCTGCGCACGACCAAAATTTGGGGGCGAACGAGGCGGTCGATCGAATCTCCAGAAATCCGTGGGCTAACATTCACCGAAAACCGAGAAAATCGTAAATTGTCATTTATGCAAAAAATAGTGATGCCGATCAAACGAAATGATAGGGCGCCCGTCACCAGGCCCCGCAGGCTGCGCACAGCCAAAATTTAGGACCAAACGGAGACGGTCGTTCACATCTCCAAAAATCCGTGGGCTAACATACACCGAAAATCGAGAAAATCGTAAATTGTCATTTGTTTGAAAAATAGTGATGCCGATCAAAAGAAATGACAGGGCGCCCGTCACCAGGCCCCGCAGGCTGCGCACAGCCAAAATTTGGGGCCGAACGGAGGCGGTCGATCGAATCTCGAAAAATCCGTGTGCTAACATACACCGAAAATCGAGAAAATCGTAAATTCTCATTTATTCGAAAAATAGTGATGCCGATCAAACGAAATGATAGGGCGCCCGTCACCAGGCCCTGCGGGCTGCGCACAGCTAAAATTTGGGGCCGAACGGAGACGGTCGATCACATCTCCAGAAATCCCTGGGCTAACATACACCGAAAATTGAGAAAATCGTAAATTGTCATTTGTTTGAAAAATAGTGATGCCGATCAAAAGAAATGACAGGGCGCCCGTCACCAGGCCCCGCAGGCTGCGCACAGCAAAAATTTGGGGCCAAACGGAGACGGTCGATCACATCTCCAAAAATCCGTGGGCTAACATACACCGAAAACCGAGAAAATCGTAAATTGTCATTTATGCGAAAAATAGTGATGCCCATGAAATGAGTTGATAGGGCGCTTGTCACCAGGCCCCGCAGGCTGCGCACGGCCAAAATTTGGGGGCGAATGGAGGCGGTCGATCAAATCTCCAGAAATCCGTGGGCTAACATTCACCGAAAACCGAGAAAGTCGTAAATTGTCATTTACGCAAAAAATAGTGATGCCGATCAAACGAAATGATAGGGCACCCGTCACTAGGCCCTGCAGGCTACGCACAGCCAAAATTTGGGGCCAAACGGAGACGGTCGATCACATCTCCAAAAATCCGTGGGCTAACATACACCGAAAATCGAGAAAATCGTAAATTGTCATTTGCTTGAAAAATAGTGATGCCGATCAAACGAAATGACAAGGCGCCCGTCACCAGGCCCCGCAGGCTTCGCACAGCCAAAATTTGGGGCCGAACGGAGGCGGTCGATCGAATCACGAAAAATCCGTGGGCGTTACACCGAAAACCGAGAAAATCGTAAATTGTCATTTCTGCAAAAAATTGTGATGCCGATCAAAAGAAATGATAGGTCGTCCATCACCAGGCCCCGCAGGCTGCGCACAGCCAAAATTTGGGGCCGAACGGAGGCGGTCGATTGAATCTCGAAAAATCCGTGTGCTAATATACACCGAAAATTGAGAAAATCATAAATTCTCATTTATGCGAAAAATAGTGATGCCGATCAAACGAAATGATAGGGCGCCCATCACCAGGCCCTGCAGGCTGCGCACAGCCAAAATTTGGGGCCAAACGGAGACGGTCGATCACATCTCCAAAAATCCGTGGGCTAACATACACCGAAAATCGAGAAAATCGTAAATTGTCATTTGTTTGAAAAATAGTGATGCCGATCAAAAGAAATGATAGGGCGCCCGTCACCAGGCCCCGCAGGCTGCGCACAGCCAAAATTTGGGGGCAAACGGAGACGGTCGATCACATCTCCAAAAATCCGTGGGCTAACATACACCGAAAATCGAGAAAATCGTAAATTGTCATTTGTTTGAAAAATAGTGATGCCAATCAAATGAAATGACAGGGCGCCCGTTACCAGGCCCCGCAGGCTGCGCACAGCAAAAATTTCAGGCCAAACGGAGACGGTCGATCACATCTCCAAAAATCCGTGGGCTAACATACACCGAAAACCGAGAAAATCGTAAATTGTCATTTATGCGAAAAATAGTGATGCCCATCAAACGAGTTGATAGGGCGCCCGTCACCAGGCCCCGCAGGCTGCGCACGACCAAAATTTGGGGGCGAACGGAGGCGGTCGATCGAATCTCCAGAAATCCGTGGGCTAACATTCACCGAAAATCGAGAAAATCGTAAATTTTCATTTATGCAAAAAATAGTGATGCCGATCGAATGAAATGATAGGGCGCCCGTCACTAGGCCCCGCAGGCTGCACACAGCCAAAATTTGGGGCCAAACGGAGACGGTCGATCACATCTCCAAAAATCCGTGGGCTAACATACACCGAAAATCGAGAAAATCGTAAATTGTCATTTGTTTGAAAAATAGTGATGCCGATCAAATGAAATGACAGGGCGCCCGTCACCAGGCCCCGCAGGCTGCGCACAGCAAAAATTTTAGGCCAAACGGAGACGGTCGATCACATCTCCAAAAATCCGTGGGCTAACATACACCGAAAATCGAGAAAATCGTAAATTGTCATTTGTTTGAAAAATAGTGATGGCGATCAAAAGAAATGACAGGGCGCCCATCACCAGGCCCCACAGGCTACGCACGACCAAAATTTGGGGGCGAACGGAGGCGGTCGATCGAATCTCCAGAAATCTGTGGGCTAACATTCACCGAAAATCGAGAAAGTCGTAAATTGTCATTTATGCAAAAAATAGTGATTCCGATCAAATGAAATGATAGGGCGCCCGTCATTAAGCCCCGCAGGCTACGGACAGCCAAAATTTGGGGCCAAACGGAGACGGTCGATCACATCTCCAAAAATCCGTGGGCTAACATACACTGAAAACCGAGAAAATCGTAAATTGTCATTTATGCGAAAAATAGTGATGCCCATGAAACGAGTTGATAGGGCGCCCGTCACCAGGCCCCGCAGGCTGCGCACGACCAAAATTTAGGGGCGAACGGAGGCGGTCGATCGAATCTCCAGAAATCCGTGGGCTAACATTCACCGAAAATCGAGAAAATCGTAAATTGTCATTTATGCAAAAAAATAGTGATGCCGATCAAATGAAATGATAGGGCGCCCGTCACTAGGCCCCGCAGGCTGCGCACAGCTAAAATTTGGGGCCAAACGGAGACGGTCGATCACATCTCCAAAAATCCATGGGCAAACATACACCGAAAATCGAGAAAATCGTAAATTGTCATTTGTTTGAAAAATAGTGATGCCGATCAAACGAAATGACAAGGCGCCCGTCACCAGGCCCCGCAGGCTTCGCACAGCCAAAATTTGGGGCCGAACGGAGGCGGTCGATCGAATCTCGAAAAATCTGTGGGCTAACATACACCGAAAACCGAGAAAATCGTAAATTGTCATTTCTGCAAAAAATAGTGATGCCGATCAAACGAAATGATAGGGCGCCCGTCACCAGGCCCCGCGGGCTGTGCACAGCCAAAATTTGGGGCCGAACGGAGGCGGTCGATCAAATATCCAGAAATCCCTGGGCTAACACGCACTGAAAAGTTTGAAAGTTAGCAACATAGGCGCACTATGCTAGTCTCGACAGACCGGACGACATCGGATGTCACGTGCTAACCTATGTCGAGACCCAACGCCCGTCGATGAATGCCCAGCGATAGAAAATTTAAACTAAAACACCTATGCTTATCCTTATGATATAAATAAAATCCTAGAGATTAGTGGTGGTAGTGCTGGCCTACCATGGTAGCATTCCTGGAATGCGTTTTATAAGTCGCATTTTGCTTTGCGACGCGCCGACTTGCCGGTTGTCCAATCTTTCCCCGTGCCTTTTTCTAGCATGTATGTATTTCAAATACTCTTGATCAAATCTCTAGAAATCCGTGGGCTAACATTCACCGAAAATCGAGAAAATCGTAAATTGTCATTTCTGCAAAAAATAGTGATGCCGATCAAGAGAAATGACAGGGCGCCCGTCACCAGGCCCCGCAGACTGCGCACAGCCAAAATTTGGGGCCGAACGGAGACGGTCGATCAAATCTCCAGAAATCCGTGTGCTAACATACACCGAAAACCGAGAAAATCGTAAATTGTCATTTATGCGAAAAATAGTGATGCCCATCAAACGAGTTGACAGGGCGCCCGTCACCAGGCCCCGAAGGTTGCGCACGGCCAAAATTTGGGGCCAAACGGAGGCGGTCGATCAAATCTCCAGAAATCCGTGGGCTAACATTCACCGAACACCGAGAAAATCGTAAATTGTCATTTATGAGAAAAATAGTGATGCTGATCAAACGAATTGATAGAGCGCCCGTCACTAGGCCCCGCAAGCTGCGCACAGCCAAAATTTGAGGCTGAACGGAGACGGTCGACCACATCTCCAAAAATCCGTGGGCTAACATACACCGAAAATCGAGAAAATCGTAAATATTCATTTATGCGAAAAATAGTGATGCCCATCAAACGAGTTGACAGGGCGCCCGTCACCAGGCCCCGCAGGCTGCGCACGGCCAAAATTTGGGGCCGAACGGAGGCGGTCGATCAAATATCCAGAAATCCCTGGGCTAACACGCACTGAAAAGTTTGAAAGTTAGCAACATAGGCGCACTATGCTAGTCTCGACAGACCGGACGACATCTGATGTCACTTGCTAACCTATGTCGAGACCCAACGCCCATCGATGAATGCCCAGCGATAGAAAATTTAAACTAAAACACCTATGCTTATCCTTATGATATAAAAATCCTAGAGATTAGTGGTGGTAGTGCTGGCCTACCATGGTCGCTTGCCATGGTGGTGTCGGTTGTGGTGGGTCGTTAGGACCAGTTTTTAAATTAAAATTGTCACCCATATTGGGAAATATGTTGAAATGAGTGCGATAGAGGCATATTTTAGAAAAATAGCTCGGCCAAACCGCCTTTCGGCAGTTTGTCGAGATAGATCTCGAAAAAATACACAAAATGAAAAAAAAAATCGCGTAAAACGGATAATCCAGCCCAAAGTTATGATCATTTATATAATATGCCTCTAATAAGCTATTTTTCCGTCGATTATATTACAGTTTTAACAACATTATGTAAGATCTCATCAAAAGACTTGCATCTCGGCAGTTCTTATTTTGTTAATAAAGAGCTAACACATACCAAAAATCGCGAAAATCGTAAATTCTCGTTTATGCAAAAAATAGTGATGCCGATCAAACGAAATGATAGGACTATCTAAATTCTGATCACTTTCTGTACTATACTGATTCCTTACTGATTACCGTAATGAATTGATTTAAAACCGAAGTGGGGCTTATATATAATAGAAACAATAAATCGCATTCAGTGAATGTGACTTATAAGTCGCATTTGACGAATGCGATTTAGAAGTCGCATTCCTGGAATGCGTTTTACAAGTCGCATTCCTGGAATGCGTTTTATCAGTCGCATTTTGCCTTGCGACGCGCCGACTTGCCGCTTGTCCAATCTTTCCCCGTGCCTTTTTCTAGCATGTATGTATTTTAAATACTCTTAACCAACACGCGAATAGGCCATCTATATGCTAGAAATTTACGGGGTGTAACAGCGGATCAAAAGAAATGACAGGGCGCCCGTCACCAGGCCACGCAGGCCGTGCACAGCCAAAATTTGGGGCCGAACGGAGACGGTCGATCAAATCTCCAGAAATCCGTGTGCTAACATACACCGAAAACTGAGAAAATCGTAAATTATCATTTATGCGAAAAATAGTGATGTCCATCAAACGAGTTGATAGGGCGCCCGTCACCAGGCCCCGCAGGCTGCGCACGACCAAAATTTGGGGCCGAACGGAGGCGGTCGATCAAATCTCCAGAAATCCGTGGGCTAACATTCACCGAAAACCGAGAAAATCGAAAATTGTCATTTATGCGAAAAATAGTGATGCCGATCAAACGAATTGATAGAGCGCCCGTCACTAGGCCCCGCAGGCTGCGCACAGCCAAAATTTGGGGCCGAACGGAGACGGTCGATCACATCTTCAGAAATCCGTGGGCTAACATACACCGAAAATCGAGAAAATCGTAAATTGTCATTTGTTTGAAAAATAGTGATGCCGATCAAAAGAAATGACAGGGCGCCCGTCACCAGGCCCCGCAGGCTGCGCACAGCCAAAATTTGGGGCCGAACGGAGATGGTCGATCAAATCTCCAGAAATCCGTGTGCTAACATTCACCGAAAACCGAGAAAATCGTAAATTATCATTTCTGCAAAAAATAGTGATGCCGATCAAGAGAAATGATAGGGCGCCTATCACCAGGCCCCGCAGGCTGTGCACAGCCAAAATTTGGGGCCGAACGGAGACGGTCGATCAAATCTCCAGAAATCCGTGTGCTAACATACACCGAAAACCGAGAAAATCGTAAATTGTCATTTATGCGAAAAATAGTGATGCCCATCAAACGAGTTGACAGGGCGCCCGTCACCAGGCCCAGCAGGCTGCGCATGGCCAAAATTTGGGGCCGAACGGAGGCGGTCGATCAAATCTCCAGAAATCCGTGGGCTAACATTCACCGAAAACTGAGAAAATCGTAAATTGTCATTTATGCGAAAAATAGTGATGCCGATCAAAAGAAATCACAGGGCGCCCGTCACCAGGCCCCGCAGGCTGCGCACAGCCAAAATTTGGGGCCGAACGGAGACGGTCGATCACATCTCCAAAAATCCGTGGGCAAACATACACCGAAAATCGAGAAAATCGTAAATTGTCATTTGTTTGAAAAATAGTGATGCCGATCAAACGAAATGACAAGGCGCCCGTCACTAGGCCCCGCAGGCTGCGCACAGCCAAAATTTGAGGCCGAACGGAGATGGTCGATCACATCTCCAAAAATCCGTGGGCTAACATACACCGAAAATTGAGAAAATCGTAAATATTCATTTATGCGAAAAATAGTGATGCCCATCAAACGAGTTGACAGGGCGCCCGTCACCAGGCCCCGCAGGCTGCGCACGGCCAAAATTTGGGGCCGAACGGAGGCGGTCGATCAAATATCCAGAAATCCCTGGGCTAACACGCACTGAAAAGTTTGAAAGTTAGCAACATAGGCGCACTATGCTAGTCTCGACAGACCGGACGACATCGGATGTCACTTGCTAACCTATGTCGAGACCCAACGCCCATCGATGAATGCCCAGCGATAGAAAATTTAAACTAAAACACCTATGCTTATCCTTATGATATAAATAAAACCCTAGAGATTAGTGGTGGTAGTGTTGGCCTACCATGGTCGCTTGCCATGGTGGTGTCGGTTGTGGTGGGTCGTTAGGACCAGTTTTTAAATTAAAATTGTCACCCATATTGGGAAATATGTTGAAATGAGTGCGATAGAGGCATATTTTAGAAAAATGGCTCGGCCAAACCGCCTTTCGGCAGTTTGTCGAGATAGATCTCGAAAAAATACACAAAATGATAAAAAAAATCGCGTAAAACGGATAATCCAGCCCAAAGTTATGATCATTTATATAATATGCCTCTAATAAGCTATTTTTCCGTCGATTATATTACAGTTTTAACAACATTATGTAAGATCTCATCAAAAAACTTGCATCTCGACAGTTCTTATTTTGTTAATAAAGAGCTAACACATACCAAAAATCGCGAAAATCGTAAATTCTCGTTTATGCAAAAAATAGTGATGCCGATCAAACGAAATGATAGGACTATCTAAATTCTGATCACTTTCTGTACTATACTAATTCCTTACTGATTACCGTAATGAATTGATTTAAAACCGAAGTGGGGCTTATATATAATAGAAACAATAAATCGCATTCAGTGAATGCGACTTATAAGTCGCATTTCAGAAATGCGATTTATAAGTCGCATTCCTGGAATGCGTTTTATAAGTCGCATTTTGCCTTGCGACGCGCCGACTTGCCGCTTGTCCAATCTTTCCCCGTGCCTTTTTCTAGCATGTATGTATTTTAAATACTCTTAACCAACACGCGAATAGGCCATCTATATGCTAGAAATTTACGGGGTGTAACAGCGGATCAAAAGAAATGACAGGGCGCCCGTCACCAGGCCACGCAGGCCGTGCACAGCCAAAATTTGGGGCCGAACGGAGACGGTCGATCAAATCTCCAGAAATCCGTGTGCTAACATACACCGAAAACTGAGAAAATCGTAAATTATTATTTATGCGAAAAATAGTGATGTCCATCAAACGAGTTGATAGGGCGCCCGTCACCAGGCCCCGCAGGCTGCGCACGACCAAAATTTGGGGCCGAACGGAGGCGGTCGATCAAATCTCCAGAAATCCGTGGGCTAACATTCACCGAAAACCGAGAAAATCGTAAATTGTCATTTATGCGAAAAATAGTGATGCCGATCAAACGAATTGATAGAGCGCCCGTCACTAGGCCCCGCAGGCTGCGCACAACCAAAATTTGGGGCCGAACGGAGACGGTCGATCACATCTTCAGAAATCCGTGGGCTAACATACACCGAAAATCGAGAAAATCGTAAATTGTCATTTGTTTGAAAAATAGTGATGCCGATCAAAAGAAATGACAGGGCGCCCGTCACCAGGCCCCGCAGGCTGCGCACAGCCAAAATTTGGGGCCGAACGGAGACGGTCGATCAAATCTCCAGAAATCCGTGTGCTAACATTCACCGAAAACCGAGAAAATCGTAAATTATCATTTCTGCAAAAAATAGTGATGCCGATCAAGATAAATGACAGGGCGCCTATCACCAGGCCCCGCAGGCTGTGCACAGCCAAAATTTGGGGCCGAACGGAGACGGTCGATCAAATCTCCAGAAATCCGTGTGCTAACATACACCGAAAACCGAGAAAATCGTAAATTGTCATTTATGCGAAAAATAGTGATGCCCATCAAACGAGTTGACAGGGCGCCCGTCACCAGGCCCAGCAGGCTGCGCATGGCCAAAATTTGGGGCCGAACGGAGGCGGTCGATCAAATCTCCAGAAATCCGTGGGCTAACATTCACCGAAAACTGAGAAAATCGTAAATTGTCATTTATGCGAAAAATAGTGATGCCGATCAAAAGAAATCACAGGGCGCCCGTCACCAGGCCCCGCAGGCTGCGCACAGCCAAAATTTGGGGCCGAACGGAGACGGTCGATCAAATCTCCAGAAATCTGTGGGCTAACATTCACCGAAAACTGAGAAAATCGTAAATTGTCATTTATGAGAAAAATAGTGATGCCGATCAAACGAATTGATAGAGCGCCCGTCACTAGGCCCCGCAGGCTGCGCACAGCCAAAATTTGAGGCCGAACGGAGACGGTCGATCACATCTCCAAAAATCTGTGGGCTAACATACACCGAAAATCAAGAAAATCGTAAATATTCATTTATGCGAAAAATAGTGATGCCCATCAAACGAGTTGACAGGGCGCCCGTCACCAGGCCCTGCAGGCTGCGCACGGCCAAAATTTGGGGCCGAACGGAGGCGGTCGATCAAATATCCAGAAATCCCTGGGCTAACACGCACTGAAAAGTTTGAAAGTTAGCAACATAGGCGCACTATGCTAGTCTCGACAGACCGGACGACATCGGATGTCACTTGCTAACCTATGTCGAGACCCAACGCCCATCGATGAATGCCCAGCGATAGAAAATTTAAACTAAAACACCTATGCTTATCCTTATGATATAAATAAAACCCTAGAGATTAGTGGTGGTAGTGCTGGCCTACCATGGTCGCTTGCCATGGTGGTGTCGGTTGTGGTGGGTCGTTAGGACCAGTTTTTAAATTAAAATTGTCACCCATATTGGGAAATATGTTGAAATGAGTGCGATAGAGGCATATTTTAGAAAAATGGCTCGGCCAAACCGCCTTTCGGCAGTTTGTCGAGATAGATCTCGAAAAAATACACAAAATGATAAAAAAAATCGCGTAAAACGGAAAATCCAGCCCAAAGTTATGATCATTTATATAATATGCCTCTAATAAGCTATTTTTCCGTCGATTATATTACAGTTTTAACAACATTATGTAAGATCTCATCAAAAGACTTGCATCTCGACAGTTCTTATTTTGTTAATAAAGAGCTAACACATACCAAAAATCGCGAAAATCGTAAATTCTCGTTTATGCAAAAAATAGTGATGCCGATCAAACGAAATGATAGGACTATCTAAATTCTGATCACTTTCTGTACTATACTAATTCCTTACTGATTACCGTAATGAATTGATTTAAAACCGAAGTGGGGCTTATATACAATAGAAACAATAAATCGCATTCAGTGAATGCGACTTATAAGTCGCATTTCAGGAATGCGATTTATAAGTCGCATTCCTGGAATGTGTTTTATAAGTCGCATTTTGCCTTGCGACGCGCCGACTTGCCGCTTGTCCAATCTTTCCCCGTGCCTTTTTCTAGCATGTATGTATTTTAAATACTCTTAACCAACACGCGAATAGGCCATCTATATGCTAGAAATTTACGGGGTGTAACAGCGGATCAAAAGAAATGACAGGGCGCCCGTCACCAGGCCACGCAGGCCGTGCACAGCCAAAATTTGGGGCCGAACGGAGACGGTCGATCAAATCTCCAGAAATCCGTGTGCTAACATACACCGAAAACTGAGAAAATCGTAAATTATCATTTATGCGAAAAATAGTGATGTCCATCAAACGAGTTGATAGGGCGCCCGTCACCAGGCCCCGCAGGCTGCGCACGACCAAAATTTGGGGCCGAACGGAGGCGGTCGATCAAATCTCCAGAAATCCGTGGGCTAACATTCACCGAAAACCGAGAAAATCGTAAATTGTCATTTATGCGAAAAATAGTGATGCCGATCAAACGAATTGATAGAGCGCCCGTCACTAGGCCCCGCAGGCTGCGCACAGCCAAAATTTGGGGCCGAACGGAGACGGTCGATCACATCTTCAGAAATCCGTGGGCTAACATACACCGAAAATCGAGAAAATCGTAAATTGTCATTTGTTTGAAAAATAGTGATGCCGATCAAAAGAAATGACAGGGCGCCCGTCACCAGGCCCCGCAGGCTGCGCACAGCCAAAATTTGGGGCCGAACGGAGACGGTCGATCAAATCTCCAGAAATCCGTGTGCTAACATTCACCGAAAACCGAGAAAATCGTAAATTATCATTTCTGCAAAAAATAGTGATGCCGATCAAGAGAAATGACAGGGCGCCTATCACCAGGCCCCGCAGGCTGTGCACAGCCAAAATTTGGGGCCGAACGGAGACGGTCGATCAAATCTCCAGAAATCCGTGTGCTAACATACACCGAAAACCGAGAAAATCGTAAATTGTCATTTATGCGAAAAATAGTGATGCCCATCAAACGAGTTGACAGGGCGCCCGTCACCAGGCCCAGCAGGCTGCGCATGGCCAAAATTTGGGGCCGAACGGAGGCGGTCGATCAAATCTCCAGAAATCCGTGGGCTAACATTCACCGAAAACTGAGAAAATCGTAAATTGTCATTTATGCGAAAAATAGTGATGCCGATCAAAAGAAATTACAGGGCGCCCGTCACCAGGCCCCGCAGGCTGCGCACAGCCAAAATTTGGGGCCGAACGGAGACGGTCGATCAAATCTCCAGAAATCCGTGGGCTAACATTCACCGAAAACTGAGAAAATCGTAAATTGTCATTTATGAGAAAAATAGTGATGCCGATCAAACGAATTGATAGAGCGCCCGTCACTAGGCCCCGCAGGCTGCGCACAGCCAAAATTTGAGGCCGAACGGAGACGGTCGATCACATCTCCAAAAATCTGTGGGCTAACATACACCGAAAATCGAGAAAATCGTAAATATTCATTTATGCGAAAAATAGTGATGCCCATCAAACGAGTTGACAGGGCGCCCGTCACCAGGCCCCGCAGGCTGCGCACGGCCAAAATTTGGGGCCGAACGGAGGCGGTCGATCAAATATCCAGAAATCCCTGGGCTAACACGCACTGAAAAGTTTGAAAGTTAGCAACATAGGCGCACTATGCTAGTCTCGACAGACCGGACGACATCGGATGTCACTTGCTAACCTATGTCGAGACCCAACGCCCATCGATGAATGCCCAGCGATAGAAAATTTAAACTAAAACACCTATGCTTATCCTTATGATATAAATAAAACCCTAGAGATTAGTGGTGGTAGTGTTGGCCTACCATGGTCGCTTGCCATGGTGGTGTCGGTTGTGGTGGGTCGTTAGGACCAGTTTTTAAATTAAAATTGTCACCCATATTGGGAAATATGTTGAAATGAGTGCGATAGAGGCATATTTTAGAAAAATGGCTCGGCCAAACCGCCTTTCGGCAGTTTGTCGAGATAGATCTCGAAAAAATACACAAAATGATAAAAAAAATCGCGTAAAACGGATAATCCAGCCCAAAGTTATGATCATTTATATAATATGCCTCTAATAAGCTATTTTTCCGTCGATTATATTACAGTTTTAACAACATTATGTAAGATCTCATCAAAAAACTTGCATCTCGACAGTTCTTATTTTGTTAATAAAGAGCTAACACATACCAAAAATCGCGAAAATCGTAAATTCTCGTTTATGCAAAAAATAGTGATGCCGATCAAACGAAATGATAGGACTATCTAAATTCTGATCACTTTCTGTACTATACTAATTCCTTACTGATTACCGTAATGAATTGATTTAAAACCGAAGTGGGGCTTATATATAATAGAAACAATAAATCGCATTCAGTGAATGCGACTTATAAGTCGCATTTCAGAAATGCGATTTATAAGTCGCATTCCTGGAATGCGTTTTATAAGTCGCATTTTGCCTTGCGACGCGCCGACTTGCCGCTTGTCCAATCTTTCCCCGTGCCTTTTTCTAGCATGTATGTATTTTAAATACTCTTAACCAACACGCGAATAGGCCATCTATATGCTAGAAATTTACGGGGTGTAACAGCGGATCAAAAGAAATGACAGGGCGCCCGTCACCAGGCCACGCAGGCCGTGCACAGCCAAAATTTGGGGCCGAACGGAGACGGTCGATCAAATCTCCAGAAATCCGTGTGCTAACATACACCGAAAACTGAGAAAATCGTAAATTATCATTTATGCGAAAAATAGTGATGCCCATCAAACGAGTTGATAGGGCGCCCGTCACCAGGCCCCGCAGGCTGCGCACGGCCAAAATTTGGGGCCGAACGGAGGCGGTCGATCAAATCTCCAGAAATCCGTGGGCTAACATTCACCGAAAACCGAGAAAATCGTAAATTGTCATTTATGCGAAAAATAGTGATGCCGATCAAACGAATTGATAGAGCGCCCGTCAGTAGGCCCCGCAGGCTGCGCACAGCCAAAATTTGGGGCCGAACGGAGACGGTCGATCACATCTTCAGAAATCCGTGGGCTAACATACACCGAAAATCGAGAAAATCGTAAATTGTCATTTGTTTGAAAAATAGTGATGCCGATCAAAAGAAATGACAGGGCGCCGGTCACCAGGCCCCGCAGGCTGCGCACAGCCAAAATTTGGGGCCGAACGGAGACGGTCGATCAAATCTCCAGAAATCCGTGTGCTAACATTCACCGAAAACCGAGAAAATTGTAAATTGTCATTTCTGCAAAAAATAGTGATGCCGATCAAGAGAAATGACAGGGCGCCCGTCACCAGGCCCCGCAGGCTGTGCACAGCCAAAATTTGGGGCCGAACAGAGACGGTCGATCAAATCTCCAGAAATCCGTGTGCTAACATACACCGAAAACCGAGAAAATCGTAAATTGTCATTTATGCGAAAAATAGTGATGCCCATCAAACGAGTTGACAGGGCGCCCGTCACCAGGCCCCTCAGGCTGCGCATGGCCAAAATTTGGGGCCGAACGGAGGCGGTCGATCAAATCTCCAGAAATCCGTGGGCTAACATTCACCGAAAACCGAGAAAATCGTAAATTGTCATTTATGCGAAAAATAGTGATGCCGATCAAACGAATTGATAGAGCGCCCGTCAGTAGGCCCCGCAGGCTGCGCACAGCCAAAATTTGGGGCCGAACGGAGACGGTCGATCACATCTTCAGAAATCCGTGGGCTAACATACACCGAAAATCGAGAAAATCGTAAATTGTCATTTGTTTGAAAAATAGTGATGCCGATCAAAAGAAATGACAGGGCGCCGGTCACCAGGCCCCGCAGGCTGCGCACAGCCAAAATTTGGGGCCGAACGGAGACGGTCGATCAAATCTCCAGAAATCCGTGTGCTAACATTCACCGAAAACCGAGAAAATTGTAAATTGTCATTTCTGCAAAAAATAGTGATGCCGATCAAGAGAAATGACAGGGCGCCCGTCACCAGGCCCCGCAGGCTGTGCACAGCCAAAATTTGGGGCCGAACAGAGACGGTCGATCAAATCTCCAGAAATCCGTGTGCTAACATACACCGAAAACCGAGAAAATCGTAAATTGTCATTTATGCGAAAAATAGTGATGCCCATCAAACGAGTTGACAGGGCGCCCGTCACCAGGCCCCTCAGGCTGCGCATGGCCAAAATTTGGGGCCGAACGGAGGCGGTCGATCAAATCTCCAGAAATCCGTGGGCTAACATTCACCGAAAACCGAGAAAATCGTAAATTGTCATTTATGCGAAAAATAGTGATGCCGATCAAACGAATTGATAGAGCACCCATCACTAGGCCCCGCAGGCTGCGCACAGCCAAAATTTAGGGCCGAACGGAGACGGTCGATCAAATCTCCAGAAATCCGTGTGCTAACAACATACACCGAAAACCGAGAAAATCGTAAATTGTCATTTATGCGAAAAATAGTGATGCCCATCAAACGAGTTGACAGGGCACCCGTCACCAGGCCCCGCAGGCAGCGCACGGCCAAAATTTAGAGCCGAACGGAGGCGGTCGATCAAATCTCCAGAAATCCGTGGGCTAACATTCACCGAAAACCGAGAAAATCGTAAATTATCATTTATGCGAAAAATAGTGATGCCGATCAAACGAATTGATAGAGCGCCCGTCACTAGGCCCCGCAGGCTGCGCACAGCCAAAATTTGGGGCCGAACGGAGACGGTCGATCACATCTCCTGAAATCCGTGGGCTAACATACACCGAAAATCGAGAAAATCGTAAATTGTCATTTATGCGAAAAATAATGATGCCCGTCAAACGAGTTGACAGGGCGCCCGTCACCAGGCCCCGCAGGCTGCGCACGGCCAAAATTTGGGGCCGAACGGAGGCGGTCGATCAAATCTC
The DNA here is from genome assembly GCA_035772735.1 of Datura wrightii. Taxonomy (NCBI): domain Eukaryota; kingdom Viridiplantae; phylum Streptophyta; class Magnoliopsida; order Solanales; family Solanaceae; genus Datura; species Datura wrightii. The sequence continues at coordinate 169,193,038 of JASDFA010000003.1, forward strand.
CAGAAATCCGTGGGCTAACATTCACCGAAAACTGAGAAAATCGTAAATTGTCACTTATGAGAAAAATAGTGATGCCGATCAAACGAATTGATAGAGCGCCCGTCACTAGGCCCCGCAGGCTGCGCACAGCCAAAATTTGGGGCCGAACAGAGACGGTCGATCAAATCTCCAGAAATCCGTGGGCTAACATTCACCGAAAACTGAGAAAATCATAAATTGTCATTTATGCGAAAAATAGTGATGCCGATCAAACGAATTGATAGAGCGCCCGTCACTAGGCCCCGCAGGCTGTGCACAGCCAAAATTTGGGGCCGAACGGAGATGGTCGATCAAATCTCCAGAAATCCGTGGGCTAACATTCACCGAAAACTGAGAAAATCGTAAATTGTCATTTATGCGAAAAATAGTGATGCCGATCAAACGAATTGATAGAGCACCCGTCACTAGGCCCCGCAGGCTACGCACAGCCAAAATTTGGGGCCGAACGGAGACGGTCGATCACATCTCCAGAAATCCGTGGGCTAACATACACCGAAAATCGAGAAAATCGTAAATTGTCATTTATGCGAAAAATAGTGATGCCCGTCAAACGAGTTGACAGGGCGCCCGTCACCAGGCCCCGCAGGCTGCGCACGGCCAAAATTTGGGGCCGAACGGAGGCGGTCGATCAAATCTCCAGAAATCCGTGGGCTAACATTCACCGAAAACTGAGAAAATCGTAAATTGTCATTTATGCGAAAAATAGTGATGCCGATCAAACGAATTGATAGAGCACCCGTCACTAGGCCCCGCAGGCTGCGCACAGCCAAAATTTGGGGCCGAACAGAGATGGTCGATCAAATCTCCAGAAATCCGTGGGCTAACATTCATCGAAAACTGAGAAAATCGTAAATTGTCATTTATGCGAAAAATAGTGATGCCGATCAAACGAATTGATAGAGCGCCCGTCACTAGGCCCCGCAGGCTGTGCACAGCCAAAATTTGGGGCCGAACGGAGATGGTCGATCAAATCTCCAGAAATCCGTGGGCTAACATTCACCGAAAACTGAGAAAATCGTAAATTGTCATTTATGCGAAAAATAGTGATGCCGATCAAACGAATTGATAGAGCACCCGTCACTAGGCCCCGCAGGCTACGCACAGCCAAAATTTGGGGCCGAACGGAGACGGTCGATCACATCTCCAGAAATCCGTGGGCTAACATACACCGAAAATCGAGAAAATCGTAAATTGTCATTTATGCGAAAAATAGTGATGCCCGTCAAACGAGTTGACAGGGCACCCGTCACCAGGCCCCGCAGGCTGCGCACGGCCAAAATTTGGGGCCGAACGGAGGCGGTCGATCAAATCTCCAGAAATCCGTGGGCTAACATTCATCGAAAACTGAGAAAATCGTAAATTGTCATTTATGCGAAAAATAGTGATGCCGATCAAACGAATTGATAGAGCGCCCGTCACTAGGCCCCGTAGGCTGCGCACAGCCAAAATTTGGGGCCGAACGGAGACGGTCGATCAAATCTCCAGAAATCCGTGTGCTAACATACACCGAAAACCGAGAAAATCGTAAATTGTCATTTATGCGAAAAATAGTGATGCCCATCAAACGAGTTGACAGGGCGCCCGTCACCAGGCCCCGCAGGCTGCGCATGGCCAAAATTTGGGGTCGAACGGAGGCGGTCGACCAAATCTACAGAAATCCGTGGGCTAACATTCACCGAAAACCGAGAAAATCGTAAATTGTCATTTATGCGAAAAATAGTGATGCCGATCAAACGAATTGATAGAGCACCCGTCACTAGGCCCCGCAGGCTGCGCACAGCCAAAATTTGGGGCCGAACGGAGACGGTCGATCAAATCTCCAGAAATCCGTGTGCTAACATACACCGAAAACCGAAGAAAATCGTAAATTGTCATTTATGCGAAAAATAGTGATGCCCATCAAACAAGTTGACAGGGCGCCCGTCACCTGGCCCCGCAGGCAGCGCACGGCCAAAATTTGGAGCCGAACGGAGGCGGTCGATCAAATCTCCAGAAATCCGTGGGCTAACATTCACCGAAAATCAAGAAAATCGTAAATTATCATTTATGCGAAAAATAGTGATGCCGATCAAATGAATTGATAGAGCGCCCATCACTAGGCCCCGCAGGCTACGCACAGCCAAAATTTGGGGCCGAACGGAGACGGTCGATCACATCTCCAGAAATCCGTGGGCTAACATACACCGAAAATCGAGAAAATCGTAAATTGTCATTTATGCGAAAAATAGTGATGCCCGTCAAACGAGTTGACAGGGCTCCCGTCACCAGGCCCCGCAGGCTGCGCACGGCCAAAATTTGGGGCCGAACGGAGGCGGTCGATCAAATCTCCAGAAATCCGTGGGCTAACATTCACCGAAAACTGAGAAAATCGTAAATTGTCATTTATGAGAAAAATAGTGATGCCGATCAAACGAATTGATAGAGCGCCCGTCACTAGGCCCCGCAGGCTGCGCATAGCCAAAATTTGGGGCCGAACGGAGACGGTCGATCAAATCTCCAGAAATCCGTGGGCTAACATTCACCGAAAACTGAGAAAATCATAAATTGTCATTTATGCGAAAAATAGTGATGCCGATCAAACGAATTGATAGAGCGCCCATCACTAGGCCCCGCAGGCTGCGCACAGCCAAAATTTGGGGCCGAACGGAGATGGTCGATCAAATCTCCAGAAATCCGTGGGCTAACATTCACCGAAAATCGAGAAAATCGTAAATTGTCATTTATGCGAAAAATAGTGATCCCCGTCAAACGAGTTGACAGGGCGCCCGTCACCAGGCCCCGCAGGCTGCGCACGGCCAAAATTTGGGGCCGAACGGAGGCAGTCGATCAAATCTCCAGAAATCCGTGGGCTAACATTCACCGAAAACTGAGAAAATCGTAAATTGTCATTTATGCGAAAAATAGTGATGCCGATCAAACGAATTGATAGAGCGCCCGTCACTAGGCCCCGCAGGCTGCGCACAGCCAAAATTTGGGGCCGAACGGAGATGGTCGATCAAATCTCCAGAAATCCGTAAGCTAACATTCATCGAAAACTGAGAAAATCGTAAATTGTCATTTATGCGAAAAATAGTGATGCCGATCAAACGAATTGATAGAGCACCCGTCACTAGGCCCCGCAGGCTACGCACAGCCAAAATTTGGGGCCGAACGGAGACGGTCGATCACATCTCCAGAAATCCGTGGGCTAACATACACCGAAAATCGAGAAAATCGTAAATTGTCATTAATGCGAAAAATAGTGATGCCCGTCAAACGAGTTGACAGGGCACCCGTCACCAGGCCCCGCAGGCTGCGCACGGCCAAAATTTGGGGCCGAACGGAGGCGGTCGATCAAATCTCCAAAAATCCGTGGGCTAACATTCATCGAAAACTGAGAAAATCGTAAATTGTCATTTATGCGAAAAATAGTGATGCCGATCAAACGAATTGATAGAGCGCCCGTCACTAGGCCCCGTAGGCTGCGCACAGCCAAAATTTGGGGCCGAACGGAGACGGTCGATCAAATCTCCAGAAATCCGTGTGCTAACATACACCGAAAACCGAGAAAATCGTAAATTGTCATTTATGCGAAAAATAGTGATGCCCATCAAACGAGTTGACAGGGCGCCCGTCACCAGGCCCCGCAGGCTGCGCATGGCCAAAATTTGGGGCCGAACGGAGGCGGTCGATCAAATCTACAGAAATCCGTGGGCTAACATTCACCGAAAACCGAGAAAATCGTAAATTGTCATTTATGCGAAAAATAGTGATGCCGATCAAACGAATTGATAGAGCGCCCGTCACTAGGCCCCGCAGGCTGCGCACAGCCAAAATTTGGGGCCGAACAGAGACGGTCGATCAAATCTCCAGAAATCCGTGGGCTAACATTCACCGAAAACTGAGAAAATCATAAATTGTCATTTATGCGAAAAATAGTGATGCCGATCAAACGAATTGATAGAGCGCCCGTCACTAGGCCCCGCAGGCTGTGCACAGCCAAAATTTGGGGCCGAACGGAGATGGTCGATCAAATCTCCAGAAATCCGTGGGCTAACATTCACCGAAAACTGAGAAAATCGTAAATTGTCATTTATGCGAAAAATAGTGATGCCGATCAAACGAATTGATAGAGCACCCGTCACTAGGCCCCGCAGGCTACGCACAGCCAAAATTTGGGGCCGAACGGAGACGGTCGATCACATCTCCAGAAATCCGTGGGCTAACATACACCGAAAATCGAGAAAATCGTAAATTGTCATTTATGCGAAAAATAGTGATGCCCGTCAAACGAGTTGACAGGGCGCCCGTCACCAGGCCCCGCAGGCTGCGCACGGCCAAAATTTGGGGCCGAACGGAGGCGGTCGATCAAATCTCCAGAAATCCGTGGGCTAACATTCACCGAAAACTGAGAAAATCGTAAATTGTCATTTATGCGAAAAATAGTGATGCCGATCAAACGAATTGATAGAGCGCCCGTCACTAGGCCCCGCAGGCTGCGCACAGCCAAAATTTGGGGCCGAACAGAGATGGTCGATCAAATCTCCAGAAATCCGTGGGCTAACATTCATCGAAAACTGAGAAAATCGTAAATTGTCATTTATGCGAAAAATAGTGATGCCGATCAAATGAATTGATAGAGCACCCGTCACTAGGCCCCGCAGGCTACGCACAGCCAAAATTTGGGGCCGAACGGAGACGGTCGATCACATCTCCAGAAATCCGTGGGCTAACATACACCGAAAATCGAGAAAATCGTAAATTGTCATTTATGCGAAAAATAGTGATGCCTGTCAAACGAGTTGACAGGGCACCCGTCACCAGGCCCCGCAGGCTGCGCACGGCCAAAATTTGGGGCCGAACGGAGGCGGTCGATCAAATCTCCAGAAATCCGTGGGCTAACATTCATCGAAAACTGAGAAAATCGTAAATTGTCATTTATGCGAAAAATAGTGATGCCGATCAAACGAATTGATAGAGCGCCCGTCACTAGGCCCCGTAGGCTGCACACAGCCAAAATTTGGGGCCGAACGGAGACGGTCGATCAAATCTCCAGAAATCCGTGTGCTAACATACACCGAAAACCGAGAAAATCGTAAATTGTCATTTATGCGAAAAATAGTGATGCCCATCAAACGAGTTGACAGGGCGCCCGTCACCAGGCCCCGCAGGCTGCGCATGGCCAAAATTTGGGGTCGAACGGAGGCGGTCGACCAAATCTACAGAAATCCGTGGGCTAACATTCACCGAAAACCGAGAAAATCGTAAATTGTCATTTATGCGAAAAATAGTGATGCCGATCAAACGAATTGATAGAGCACCCGTCACTAGGCCCCGCAGGCTGCGCACAGCCAAAATTTGGGGCCGAACGGAGACGGTCGATCAAATCTCCAGAAATCCGTGTGCTAACATACACCGAAAACCGAGAAAATCGTAAATTGTCATTTATGCGAAAAATAGTGATGCCCATCAAACAAGTTGACAGGGCGCCCGTCACCTGGCCCCGCAGGCAGCGCACGGCCAAAATTTGGAGCCGAACGGAGGCGGTCGATCAAATCTCCAGAAATCCGTGGGCTAACATTCACCGAAAATCAAGAAAATCATAAATTATCATTTATGCGAAAAATAGTGATGCCGATCAAATGAATTGATAGAGCGCCCATCACTAGGCCCCGCAGGCTGCGCACAGCCAAAATTTGGGGCCGAACGGAGACGGTCGATCACATCTCCAGAAATCCGTGGGCTAACATACACCGAAAATCGAGAAAATCGTAAATTGTCATTTATGCGAAAAATAGTGATGCCCGTCAAACGAGTTGACAGGGCTCCCGTCACCAGGCCCCGCAGGCTGCGCACGGCCAAAATTTGGGGCCGAACGGAGGCGGTCGATCAAATCTCCAGAAATCCGTGGGCTAACATTCACCGAAAACTGAGAAAATCGTAAATTGTCATTTATGAGAAAAATAGTGATGCCGATCAAACGAATTGATAGAGCGCCCGTCACTAGGCCCCGCAGGCTGCGCACAGCCAAAATTTGGGGCCGAACGGAGACGGTCGATCAAATCTCCAGAAATCCGTGGGCTAACATTCACCGAAAACTGAGAAAATCATAAATTGTCATTTATGCGAAAAATAGTGATGCCGATCAAACGAATTGATAGAGCGCCCGTCACTAGGCCCCGCAGGCTGCGCACAGCCAAAATTTGGGGCCGAACGGAGATGGTCGATCAAATCTCCAGAAATCCGTGGGCTAACATTCACCGAAAATCGAGAAAATCGTAAATTGTCATTTATGCGAAAAATAGTGATCCCCGTCAAACGAGTTGACAGGGCGCCCGTCACCAGGCCCCGCAGGCTGCGCACGGCCAAAATTTGGGGCCGAACGGAGGCGGTCGATCAAATCTCCAGAAATCCGTGGGCTAACATTCACCGAAAACTGAGAAAATCGTAAATTGTCATTTATGCGAAAAATAGTGATGCCGATCAAACGAATTGATAGAGCGCCCGTCACTAGGACCCCGCAGGCTGCGCACAGCCAAAATTTGGGGCCGAACGGAGATGGTCGATCAAATCTCCAGAAATCCGTGGGCTAACATTCACCGAAAATCGAGAAAATCGTAAATTGTCATTTATGCGAAAAATAGTGATCCCCGTCAAACGAGTTGACAGGGCGCCCGTCACCAGGCCCCGCAGGCTGCGCACGGCCAAAATTTGGGGCCGAACGGAGGCGGTCGATCAAATCTCCAGAAATCCGTGGGCTAACATTCACCGAAAACTGAGAAAATCGTAAATTGTCATTTATGCGAAAAATAGTGATGCCGATCAAATGAATTGATAGAGCGCCCGTCACTAGGACCCCGCAGGCTGCGCACAGCCAAAATTTGGGGCCGAACGGAGATGGTCGATCAAATCTCCAGAAATCCGTGGGCTAACATTCACCGAAAACTGAGAAAATCGTAAATTGTCATTTATGCGAAAAATAGTGATGCCGATCAAACGAATTGATAGAGCGCCCGTCACTAGGCCCCGTAGGCTGCGCACAGCCAAAATTTGGGGCCGAACGGAGACGGTCGATCAAATCTCCAGAAATCCGTGTGCTAACATACACCGAAAACCGAGAAAATCGTAAATTGTCATTTATGCGAAAAATAGTGATGCCCATCAAACGAGTTGACAGGGCGCCCGTCACCAGGCCCCGCAGGCTGCGCATGGCCAAAATTTGGGGCCGAACGGAGGCGGTCGATCAAATCTACAGAAATCCGTGGGCTAACATTCACCGAAAACCGAGAAAATCGTAAATTGTCATTTATGCGAAAAATAGTGATGCCGATCAAACGAATTGATAGAGCGCCCGTCACTAGGCCCCGCAGGCTGCGCACAGCCAAAATTTGGGGCCGAACAGAGACGGTCGATCAAATCTCCAGAAATCCGTGGGCTAACATTCACCGAAAACTGAGAAAATCATAAATTGTCATTTATGCGAAAAATAGTGATGCCGATCAAACGAATTGATAGAGCGCCCGTCACTAGGCCCCGCAGGCTGTGCACAGCCAAAATTTGGGGCCGAACGGAGATGGTCGATCAAATCTCCAGAAATCCGTGGGCTAACATTCACCGAAAACTGAGAAAATCGTAAATTGTCATTTATGCGAAAAATAGTGATGCCGATCAAACGAATTGATAGAGCACCCGTCACTAGGCCCCGCAGGCTACGCACAGCCAAAATTTGGGGCCGAACGGAGACGGTCGATCACATCTCCAGAAATCCGTGGGCTAACATACACCGAAAATCGAGAAAATCGTAAATTGTCATTTATGCGAAAAATAGTGATGCCCGTCAAACGAGTTGACAGGGCGCCCGTCACCAGGCCCCGCAGGCTGCGCACGGCCAAAATTTGGGGCCGAACGGAGGCGGTCGATCAAATCTCCAGAAATCCGTGGGCTAACATTCACCGAAAACTGAGAAAATCGTAAATTGTCATTTATGCGAAAAATAGTGATGCCGATCAAACGAATTGATAGAGCGCCCGTCACTAGGCCCCGCAGGCTACGCACAGCCAAAATTTGGGGCCGAACAGAGATGGTCGATCAAATCTCCAGAAATCCGTGGGCTAACATTCATCGAAAACTGAGAAAATCGTAAATTGTCATTTATGCGAAAAATAGTGATGCCGATCAAATGAATTGATAGAGCACCCGTCACTAGGCCCCGCAGGCTACGCACAGCCAAAATTTGGGGCCGAACGGAGACGGTCGATCACATCTCCAGAAATCCGTGGGCTAACATACACCGAAAATCGAGAAAATCGTAAATTGTCATTTATGCGAAAAATAGTGATGCCTGTCAAACGAGTTGACAGGGCACCCGTCACCAGGCCCCGCAGGCTGCGCACGGCCAAAATTTGGGGCCGAACGGAGGCGGTCGATCAAATCTCCAGAAATCCGTGGGCTAACATTCATCGAAAACTGAGAAAATCGTAAATTGTCATTTATGCGAAAAATAGTGATGCCGATCAAACGAATTGATAGAGCGCCCGTCACTAGGCCCCGTAGGCTGCACACAGCCAAAATTTGGGGCCGAACGGAGACGGTCGATCAAATCTCCAGAAATCCGTGTGCTAACATACACCGAAAACCGAGAAAATCGTAAATTGTCATTTATGCGAAAAATAGTGATGCCCATCAAACGAGTTGACAGGGCGCCCGTCACCAGGCCCCGCAGGCTGCGCATGGCCAAAATTTGGGGTCGAACGGAGGCGGTCGACCAAATCTACAGAAATCCGTGGGCTAACATTCACCGAAAACCGAGAAAATCGTAAATTGTCATTTATGCGAAAAATAGTGATGCCGATCAAACGAATTGATAGAGCACCCGTCACTAGGCCCCGCAGGCTGCGCACAGCCAAAATTTGGGGCCGAACGGAGACGGTCGATCAAATCTCCAGAAATCCGTGTGCTAACATACACCGAAAACCGAGAAAATCGTAAATTGTCATTTATGCGAAAAATAGTGATGCCCATCAAACAAGTTGACAGGGCGCCCGTCACCTGGCCCCGCAGGCAGCGCACGGCCAAAATTTGGAGCCGAACGGAGGCGGTCGATCAAATCTCCAGAAATCCGTGGGCTAACATTCACCGAAAATCAAGAAAATCGTAAATTATCATTTATGCGAAAAATAGTGATGCCGATCAAATGAATTGATAGAGCGCCCATCACTAGGCCCCGCAGGCTGCGCACAGCCAAAATTTGGGGCCGAACGGAGACGGTCGATCACATCTCCAGAAATCCGTGGGCTAACATACACCGAAAATCGAGAAAATCGTAAATTGTCATTTATGCGAAAAATAGTGATGCCCGTCAAACGAGTTGACAGGGCTCCCGTCACCAGGCCCCGCAGGCTGCGCACGGCCAAAATTTGGGGCCGAACGGAGGCGGTCGATCAAATCTCCAGAAATCCGTGGGCTAACATTCACCGAAAACTGAGAAAATCGTAAATTGTCATTTATGAGAAAAATAGTGATGCCGATCAAACGAATTGATAGAGCACCCGTCACTAGGCCCCGCAGGCTGCGCACAGCCAAAATTTGGGGCCGAACGGAGACGGTCGATCAAATCTCCAGAAATCCGTGGGCTAACATTCACCGAAAACTGAGAAAATCATAAATTGTCATTTATGCGAAAAATAGTGATGCCGATCAAACGAATTGATAGAGCGCCCGTCACTAGGCCCCGCAGGCTGCGCACAGCCAAAATTTGGGGCCGAACGGAGATGGTCGATCAAATCTCCAGAAATCCGTGGGCTAACATTCACCGAAAATCGAGAAAATCGTAAATTGTCATTTATGCGAAAAATAGTGATCCCCGTCAAACGAGTTGACAGGGCGCCCGTCACCAGGCCCCGCAGGCTGCGCACGGCCAAAATTTGGGGCCGAACGGAGGCGGTCGATCAAATCTCCAGAAATCCGTGGGCTAACATTCACCGAAAACTGAGAAAATCGTAAATTGTCATTTATGCGAAAAATAGTGATGCCGATCAAACGAATTGATAGAGCGCCCGTCACTAGGACCCCGCAGGCTGCGCACAGCCAAAATTTGGGGCCGAACGGAGATGGTCGATCAAATCTCCAAAAATCCGTGGGCTAACATTCATCGAAAACTGAGAAAATCGTAAATTGTCATTTATGCGAAAAATAGTGATGCCGATCAAACGAATTGATAGAGCACCCGTCACTAGGCCCCGCAGGCTACGCACAGCCAAAATTTGGGGCCGAACGGAGACGGTCGATCACATCTCCAGAAATCCGTGGGCTAACATACACCGAAAATCGAGAAAATCGTAAATTGTCATTAATGCGAAAAATAGTGATGCCCGTCAAACGAGTTGACAGGGCACCCGTCACCAGGCCCCGCAGGCTGCGCACGGCCAAAATTTGGGGCCGAACGGAGGCGGTCGATCAAATCTCCAAAAATCCGTGGGCTAACATTCATCGAAAACTAAGAAAATCGTAAATTGTCATTTATGCGAAAAATAGTGATGCCGATCAAACGAATTGATAGAGCGCCCGTCACTAGGCCCCGTAGGCTGCGCACAGCCAAAATTTGGGGCCGAACGGAGACGGTCGATCAAATCTCCAGAAATCCGTGTGCTAACATACACCGAAAACCGAGAAAATCGTAAATTGTCATTTATGCGAAAAATAGTGATGCCCATCAAACGAGTTGACAGGGCGCCCGTCACCAGGCCCCGCAGGCTGCGCATGGCCAAAATTTGGGGCCGAACGGAGGCGGTCGATCAAATCTACAGAAATCCGTGGGCTAACATTCACCGAAAACCGAGAAAATCGTAAATTGTCATTTATGCGAAAAATAGTGATGCCGATCAAACGAATTGATAGAGCACCCGTCACTAGGCCCCGCAGGCTGCGCACAGCCAAAATTTGGGGCCGAACGGAGACGGTCGATCAAATCTCCAGAAATCAGTGTGCTAACATACACCGAAAACCGAGAAAATCGTAAATTGTCATTTATGCGAAAAATAGTGATGCCCATCAAACAAGTTGACAGGGCGCCCGTCACCAGGCCCCGCAGGCAGCGCACGGCCAAAATTTGGAGCCGAACGGAGGCGGTCGATCAAATCTCCAGAAATCCGTGGGCTAACATTCACCGAAAATCGAGAAAATCGTAAATTATCATTTATGTGAAAAATAGTGATGCCGATCAAACGAATTGATAGAGCGCCCATCACTAGGCCCCGCAGGCTGCGCACAGCCAAAATTTGGGGCCGAACGGAGACGGTCGATCAAATCTCCAGAAATCCGTGTGCTAACATACACCGAAAACCGAGAAAATCGTAAATTGTCATTTATGCGAAAAATAGTGATGCCCATCAAACAAGTTGACAGGGCGCCCGTCACCAGGCCCCGCAGGCAGCGCACGGCCAAAATTTGGAGCCGAACGGAGGCGGTCGATCAAATCTCCAGAAATCCGTGGGCTAACATTCACCGAAAATCGAGAAAATCGTAAATTATCATTTATGCGAAAAATAGTGATGCCGATCAAACGAATTGATAGAGCGCCCATCACTAGGCCCCGCAGGCTGCGCACAGCCAAAATTTGGGGCCGAACGGAGACGGTCGATCACATCTCCAGAAATCCGTGGGCTAACATACACCGAAAATCGAGAAAATCGTAAATTGTCATTTATGCGAAAAATAGTGATGCCCGTCAAACGAGTTGACAGGGCGCCCGTCACCAGGCCCCGCAGGCTGCGCACGGCCAAAATTTGGGGCCGAACGGAGGCGGTCGATCAAATCTCCAGAAATCCGTGGGCTAACATTCACCGAAAACTGAGAAAATCGTAAATTGTCATTTATGAGAAAAATAGTGATGCCGATCAAACGAATTGATAGAGCGCCCGTCACTAGAGCCCGCAGGCTGCGCACAGCCAAAATTTGGGGCCGAACGGAGACGGTCGATCAAATCTCCAGAAATCCGTGGGCTAACATTCACCGAAAACTGAGAAAATCATAAATTGTCATTTATGCGAAAAATAGTGATGCCGATCAAACGAATTGATAGAGCGCCCGTCACTAGGCCCCGCAGGCTGCGCACAGCCAAAATTTGGGGCCGAACGGAGATGGTCGATCAAATCTCCAGAAATCCGTGGGCTAATATTCACCGAAAACTGAGAAAATCGTAAATTGTCATTTATGCGAAAAATAGTGATGCCGATCAAACGAATTGATAGAGCACCCGTCACTAGGCCCCGCAGGCTACGCACAGCCAAAATTTGGGGCCGAACGGAGACGGTCGATCACATCTCCAGAAATCCGTGGGCTAACATACACCGAAAATTGAGAAAATCGTAAATTGTCATTTGTTTGAAAAATAGTGATGCCGATCAAAAGAAATGACAGGGCGCCCGTCACCAGGCCCCGCAGGCTGCGCACAGCCAAAATTTGGGGCCGAACGGAGACGGTCGATCAAATCTCCAGAAATCCGTGTGCTAACATTCACCGAAAATCGAGAAAATCGTAAATTGTCATTTCTGCAAAAAATAGTGATGCCGATCAAGAGAAATGACAGGGCGCCCGTCACCAGGCCTCGCAGGCTGCGCACAGCCAAAATTTGGGGCCGAACGGAGACGGTCGATCAAATCTCCAGAAATTTGTGTGCTAACATACACCGAAAACCGAGAAAATCGTAAATTGTCATTTATGCAAAAAATAGTGATGCCCGTCAAACGAGTTGACAGGGCGCCCGTCACCAGGCCCCGCAGGCTGCGCACGGCCAAAATTTGGGGCCGAACGGAGGCGGTCGATCAAATCTCCAGAAATCCGTGGGCTAACATTCACCGAAAATCGAGAAAATCGTAAATTATCATTTATGCGAAAAATAGTGATGCCGATCAAATGAATTGATAGAGCGCCCATCACTAGGCCCCGCAGGCTGCGCACAGCCAAAATTTGGGGTCGAACGGAGACGGTCGATCACATCTCCAAAAATCCGTGGGCTAACATACACCGAAAATCGAGAAAATCGTAAATTGTCATTTATGCGAAAAATAGTGATGCCCGTCAAACGAGTTGACAGGGCGCCCGTCACCAGGCCCCACAGGCTGCGCACGGCCAAAATTTGGGGCCGAACGGAGGCGGTCGATCAAATCTCCAGAAATCCGTGGGCTAACATTCACCGAAAATTGAGAAAATCGTAAATTGTCATTTATGAGAAAAATAGTGATGCCGATCAAACGAATTGATAGAGCGCCCGTCACTAGGCCCCGCAGGCTGCGCACAGCCAAAATTTGGGGCCGAACGGAGACGGTCGATCAAATCTCCAGAAATCCGTGGGCTAACATTCACCGAAAACTGAGAAAATCATAAATTGTCATTTATGCAAAAAATAGTGATGCCGATCAAGAGAAATGACAAGGCGCCCGTCACCAGGCCCCGCAGGCTGCGCACAGCCAAAATTTGGGGCCGAACGGAGACGGTCGATCAAATCTCCAGAAATCCGTGTGCTAACATTCACCGAAAATCGAGAAAATCGTAAATTGTCATTTCTGCAAAAAATAGTGATGCCGATCAAGAGAAATGACAAGGCGCCCGTCACCAGGCCCCGCAGGCTGCGCACAGCCAAAATTTGGGGCCGAACGGAGACGGTCGATCAAATCTCCAGAAATTCGTGTGCTAACATACACCGAAAACCGAGAAAATCGTAAATTGTCATTTATGCGAAAAATAGTGATGCCCATCAAACGAGTTGACAGGGCGCCCGTCACCAGGCCCCGCAGGCTGCGCACGGCCAAAATTTGGGGCCGAACGGAGGCGGTCGATCAAATCTCCAAAAATCCGTGGGCTAACATACACCGAAAATCGAGAAAATCGTAAATTGTCATTTATGCGAAAAATAGTGATGCCCGTCAAACGTGTTGACAGGGCGCCCGTCACCAGGCCCCGCAGGCTGCGCACGGTCAAAATTTGGGGCCGAACGGAGGCGGTCGATCAAATCTCCAGAAATCCGTGGGCTAACATTCACCGAAAACTGAGAAAATCGTAAATTGTCATTTATGAGAAAAATAGTGATGCCGATCAAACGAATTGATAGAGCGCCCGTCACTAGGCCCCGCAGGCTGCGCACAGCCAAAATTTGGGGCCGAACGGAGACGGTCGATCAAATCTCCAGAAATCCGTGGTCTAACATTCACCGAAAACTGAGAAAATCATAAATTGTCATTTATGCAAAAAATAGTGATGCCGATCAAACGAATTGATAGAGCGCCCGTCACTAGGACCCGCAGGCTACGCACAGCCAAAATTTGGGGCCGAACGGAGATGGTCGATCAAATCTCCAGAAATCCGTGGGCTAACATTCACCGAAAACTGAGAAAATCGTAAATTGTCATTTATGCGAAAAATAGTGATGCCGATCAAACGAATTGATAGAGCACCCGTCACTAGGCCCCGCAGGCTACGCACAGCCAAAATTTGGGGCCGAACGGAGACGGTCGATCACATCTCCAGAAATCCGTGGGCTAACATACACCGAAAATTGAGAAAATCGTAAATTGTCATTTGTTTGAAAAATAGTGATGCCGATCAAAAGAAATGACAGGGCGCCCGTCACCAGGCCCCGCAGGCTGCGCACAGCCAAAATTTGGGGCCGAACGGAGACGGTCGATCAAATCTCCAGAAATCCGTGTGCTAACATTCACCGAAAATCGAGAAAATCGTAAATTGTCATTTCTGCAAAAAATAGTGATGCCGATAAAGAGAAATGACAAGGCGCCCGTCACCAGGCCCCGCAGGCTGCGCACAGCCAAAATTTGGGGCCGAACGGAGACGGTCGATCAAATCTCCAGAAATTCGTGTGCTAACATACACCGAAAACCGAGAAAATCGTAAATTGTCATTTATGCGAAAAATAGTGATGCCCATCAAACGAGTTGACAGGGCGCCCGTCACCAGGCCCCGCAGGCTGCGCACGGCCAAAATTTGGGGCCGAACGGAGGCGGTCGATCAAATCTCCAGAAATCCGTGGGCTAACATACACCGAAAATCGAGAAAATCGTAAATTGTCATTTATGCGAAAAATAGTGATGCCCGTCAAACGAGTTGACAGGGCGCCCGTCACCAGGCCCCGCAGGCTGCGCACGGTCAAAATTTGGGGCCGAACGGAGGCGGTCGATCAAATCTCCAGAAATCCGTGGGCTAACATTCACCGAAAACTGAGAAAATCGTAAATTGTCATTTATGAGAAAAATAGTGATGCCGATCAAACGAATTGATAGAGCGCCCGTCACTAGGCCCCGCAGGCTGCGCACAGCCAAAATTTGGGGCCGAACGGAGACGGTCGATCAAATCTCCAGAAATCCGTGGTCTAACATTCACCGAAAACTGAGAAAATCATAAATTGTCATTTATGCAAAAAATAGTGATGCCGATCAAATGAATTGATAGAGCGCCCGTCACTAGGACCCGCAGGCTACGCACAGCCAAAATTTGGGGCCGAACGGAGATGGTCGATCAAATCTCCAGAAATCCGTGGGCTAACATTCACCGAAAACTGAGAAAATCGTAAATTGTCATTTATGCGAAAAATAGTGATGCCGATCAAACGAATTGATAGAGCACCCGTCACTAGGCCCCGCAGGCTACGCACAGCCAAAATTTGGGGCCGAACGGAGACGGTCGATCACATCTCCAGAAATCCGTGGGCTAACATACACCGAAAATTGAGAAAATCGTAAATTGTCATTTGTTTGAAAAATAGTGATGCCGATCAAAAGAAATGACAGGGCGCCCGTCACCAGGCCCCGCAGGCTGCGCACAGCCAAAATTTGGGGCCGAACGGAGACGGTCGATCAAATCTCCAGAAATCCGTGTGCTAACATTCACCGAAAATCGA
Organism: Datura wrightii; assembly: GCA_035772735.1. Lineage (NCBI taxonomy): Eukaryota > Viridiplantae > Streptophyta > Magnoliopsida > Solanales > Solanaceae > Datura > Datura wrightii. The sequence goes on from JASDFA010000003.1 coordinate 169,208,963, forward strand.
GAAAATCGTAAATTGTCATTTCTGCAAAAAATAGTGATGCCGATCAAGAGAAATGACAGGGCGCCCGTCACCAGGCCCCGCAGGCTGCGCACAGCCAAAATTTGGGGCCGAACGGAGACGGTCGATCAAATCTCCAGAAATCCGTGTGCTAACATACACCGAAAACCGAGAAAATCGTAAATTGTCATTTATGCGAAAAATAGTGATGCCCATCAAATGAGTTGACAGGGCGCCCGTCACCAGGCCCCGCAGGCTGCGCACGGCCAAAATTTGGAGCCGAACGGAGGCGGTCGATCAAATCTCCAGAAATCCGTGGGCTAACATTCACCGAAAACCGAGAAAATCGTAAATTTTCATTTATGCGAAAAATAGTGATGCCGATCAAACGAATTGATAGAGCGCCCGTCACTAGGCCCCGCAGGCTGCGCACAGCCAAAATTTGCGGCCGAACGGAGACGGTCGATCACATCTCCAGAAATCAGTGGGCTAACATACACCAAAAATCGAGAAAATCGTAAATTGTCATTTATGCGAAAAATAGTGATGCCCGTCAAACGAGTTGACAGGGCACCCGTCACCAGGCCCCGCAGGCTGCGCACGGCCAAAATTTGGGGCCGAACGGAGGCGGTCGATCAAATCTCCAGAAATCTGTGGGCTAACATTCACCGAAAACTGAGAAAATCGTAAATTGTCATTTATGAGAAAAATAGTGATGCCGATCAAACGAATTGATAGAGCGCCCGTCACTAGGCCACGCAGGCTGCGCACAGCCAAAATTTGGGGCCGAACGGAGATGGTCGATCAAATCTCCAGAAATCCGTGGGCTAACATTCACCGAAAACTGAGAAAATCGTAAATTATCATTTATGCGAAAAATAGTGATGCCGATCAAACGAATTGATAGAGCGCCCGTCACTAGGCCCCGCAGGCTGCGCACAGCCAAAATTTGGGGCCGAACGGAGGCGGTCGATCAAATCTCCAGAAATCCGTGGGCTAACATTCACCGAAAACTGAGAAAATCGTAAATTGTCATTTATACGAAAAATAGTGATGCCGATCAAACGAATTGATAGAGCACCCGTCACTAGGCCCCGCAGGCTGCGCACAGCCAAAATTTGGGGCCGAACGGAGACGGTCGATCACATCTCTAGAAATTCGTGGGCTAACATACACCGAAAATCGAGAAAATCGTAAATTGTCATTTATGCGAAAAATAGTGATGCCCATCAAACGAGTTGACAGGGCGCCCGTCACCAGGCCCCGCAGTCTGCGCACGGCCAAAATTTGGGGCCGAACGGAGGCGGTCAATCAAATCTCCAGAAATCCGTGGGCTAACATTCACCAAAAACCGAGAAAATCGTAAATTGTCATTTCTGCAAAAAATAGTGATGCCGATCAAGAGAAATGACAGGGCGCCCGTCACCAGGCCCCGCAGGCTGCGCACAGCCAAAATTTGGGGCCGAAAGGAGACGGTCGATCAAATCTCCAGAAATCCGTGTGCTAACATACATCGAAAACCGAGAAAATCGTAAATTGTCATTTATGCGAAAAATAGTGATGCCCGTCAAACGAGTTGACAGGGTACCCGTCACCAGGCCCCGCAAGCTGCGCACGGCCAAAATTTGGGGCCGAACGGAGGCGGTCGATCAAATCTCCAGAAATCCGTGGGCTAACATTCACCGAAAACTGAGAAAATCGTAAATTGTCATTTATGAGAAAAATAGTGATGCCGATCAAACGAATTGATAGAGCGCCCGTCACTAGGCCCCGCAGGCTGCGCACAGCCAAAATTTGGGGCCGAACGGAGACGGTCGATCAAATCTCCAGAAATCCGTGGGCTAACATTCACTGAAAACTGAGAAAATCGTAAATTGTCATTTATGCGAAAAATAGTGATGCCGATCAAACGAATTGATAGAGCGCCTGTCACTAGGCCCCGCAGGCTACGCACAGCCAAAATTTGGGGCCGAACGGAGATGGTCGATCAAATCTCCAGAAATCCGTGGGCTAACATTCACCGAAAACTGAGAAAATCGTAAATTGTCATTTATGCGAAAAATAGTGATGCCGATCAAACGAATTGATAGAGCACCCGTCACTAGGCCCCGCAGGCTGCGCACAGCCAAAATTTGGGGCCGAATGGAGACGGTCGATCACATCTCCAGAAATCCGTGGGCTAACATACACCGAAAATCGAGAAAATCGTAAATTGTCATTTGTTTGAAAAATAGTGATGCCGATCAAAAGAAATGACAGGGCGCCCGTCACCAGGCCCCGCAGGCTGCGCACAGCCAAAATTTGGGGCCGAACGGAGACGGTCGATCAAATCTCCAGAAATCCGTGTGCTAACATTCACCGAAAACCGAGAAAATCGTAAATTGTCATTTCTGCAAAAAATAGTGATGCCGATCAAGAGAAATGACAGGGCGCCCGTCACCAGGCCCCGCAGGCTGCGCACAGCCAAAATTTGGGGCCGAACGGAGACGGTCGATCAAATCTCCAGAAATCCGTGTGCTAACATACATCGAAAACCGAGAAAATCGTAAATTGTCATTTATGCGAAAAATAGTGATGCCCATCAAATGAGTTGATAGGGCGCCCGTCACCAGGCCCTGCAGGCTGCGCACGGCCAAAATTTGGGGCCGAACGGAGGCGGTCGATCAAATCTCCAGAAATCCGTGGGCTAACATTCACCGAAAACCGAGAAAATCGTAAATTGTCATTTCTGCAAAAAATAGTGATGCCGATCAAGAGAAATGACAGGGCGCCCGTCACCAGGCCCCGCAGGCTGCGCACAGCCAAAATTTGGGGCCGAACGGAGACGGTCGATCAAATCTCCAGAAATTCATGTGCTAACATACACCGAAAACCGAGAAAATCATAAATTGTCATTTATGCAAAAAATAGTGATGCCGATCAAACGAATTGATAGAGCGCCCATCACTAGGCCCCGCAGGCTGCGCACAGCCAAAATTTGGGGCCGAACGGAGACGGTTGATCACATCTCCAGAAATTCGTGGGCTAACATACACCGAAAATCGAGAAAATCGTAAATTGTCATTTATGCGAAAAATAGTGATGCCCATCAAACGAGTTGACAGGGCGCCCGTCACCAGGCCCCGCAGGCAGCGCACGGCCAAAATTTTGGGCCGAACGGAGGCGGTCGATCAAATCTCCAGAAATCCGTGGGCTAACATTCACCGAAAACCGAGAAAATCGTAAATTGTCATTTATGCGAAAAATAGTGATGCCGATCAAAAGAAATCACAGGGCGCCCGTCACTAGGCCCCGCAGGCTGCGCACAGCCAAAATTTGGGGCCGAACGGAGACGGTCGATCAAATCTCCAGAAATCCGTGGGCTAACATTCACCAAAAACTGAGAAAATCGTAAATTGTCATTTATGAGAAAAATAGTGATGCCGATCAAACGAATTGATAGAGCGCCCGTCACTAGGCCCCGCAGGCTGCGCACAGCCAAAATTTGAGGCCGAATGGAGACGGTCGATCACATCTCCAAAAATCTGTGGGCTAACATACACCGAAAATCGAGAAAATCCTAAATATTCATTTATGCGAAAAATAGTGATGCCCATCAAACGAGTTGATAGGGCGCCCGTCACCAGGCCCCGCAGGCTGCGCACGGCCAAAATTTGGGGCCGAACGGAGGCGGTCGATCAAATCTCCAGAAATCCGTGGGCTAACATTCACCGAAAACCGAGAAAATCGTAAATTGTCATTTATGCGAAAAATAGTGATGCCGATCAAACGAATTGATAGAGCGCCCGTCACTAGGCCCCGCAGGCTGCGCACAGCCAAAATTTGGGGCCGAACGGAGATGGTCGATCACATCTTAAGAAATCCGTGGGCTAACATACACCGAAAATCGAGAAAATCGTAAATTGTCATTTGTTTGAAAAATAGTGATGCCGATCAAAAGAAATGACAGGGCGCCCGTCACCAGGCCCCGCAGGCTGCGCACAGCCAAAATTTGGGGCCGAACGGAGACGGTCGATCAAATCTCCAGAAATCCGTGTGCTAACATTCACCGAAAACCGAGAAAATCGTAAATTGTCATTTCTGCAAAAAATAGTGATGCCGATCAAGAGAAATGACAGGGCTCCCGTCACCAGGCCCCGCAGGCTGTGCACAGCCAAAGTTTGGGGCCGAACGGAGACGGTCGATCAAATCTCCAGAAATCCGTGTGCTAACATACACCGAAAACCGAGAAAATCGTAAATTGTCATTTATGCGAAAAATAGTGATGCCCATCAAACGAGTTGACAGGGCGCCCGTCACCAGGCCCCGCAGGCAGCGCACGGCCAAAATTTGGAGCCGAACGGAGGCGGTCGATCAAATCTCCAGAAATCCGTGGGCTAACATTCACCGAAAACCGAGAAAATCGTAAATTATCATTTATGTGAAAAATAGTGATGCTGATCAAACGAATTGATAGAGCGCCCGTCACTAGGCCCCGCAGGCTGCGCACAGCCAAAATTTGGGGCCGAACGGAGACGGTCGATCACATCTCTAGAAATTCGTGGGCTAACATACACCGAAAATTGAGAAAATCGTAAATTATCATTTATGCGAAAAATAGTGATGCCCATCAAACGAGTTGACAGGGCGCCCGTCACCAGGCCCCGCAGGCTGCGCACGGCCAAAATTTGGGGCCGAACGGAGGCGGTCGATCAAATCTCCAGAAATCCGTGGGCTAACATTCACCGAAAACTGAGAAAATCGTAAATTGTCATTTATGAGAAAAATAGTGATGCCGATCAAACGAATTGATAGAGCGCCCGTCACTAGGCCCCGCAGGCTGCGCACAGCCAAAATTTGGGGCCGAACGAAGACGGTCGATCAAATCTCCAGAAATCCGTGGGCTAACATTCACCGAAAACTGAGAAAATCGTAAATTGTCATTTATGCGAAAAATAGTGATGCCGATCAAACGAATTGATACAGCGCCCGTCACTAGGCCCCGCAGGCTGCGCACAGCCAAAATTTAGGGCCGAACGAAGACGGTCGATCAAATCTCCAGAAATCCGTGGGCTAACATTCACCGAAAACTGAGAAAATCGTAAATTGTCATTTATGCGAAAAATAGTGATGCCGATCAAACGAATTGATACAGTGCCCGTCACTAGGCCCCGCAGGCTGCGCACAGCCAAAATTTGGGGCCGAACGGAGACGGTCGATCAAATCTCCAGAAATCCGTGGGCTAATATTCACCGAAAATCGAGAAAATCATAAATTGTCATTTATGCGAAAAATAGTGATGCCCATCAAACGAGTTGATAGGCGCCCGTCACCAGGCCCCGCAGGCTGCGCACGGCCAAAATTTGGGGCCGAACGGAGGCGGTCGATTAAATCTCCAGAAATCCGTGGGCTAACATTCACCGAAAACCGAGAAAATCGTAAATTGTCATTTATGAGAAAAATAGTGATGCCGATCAAACGAATTGATAGAGCGCCCGTCACCAGGCCCCGCAGGCTGCGCACAGCCAAAATTTGGGGCCGAACGGAGACGGTCGATCAAATCTCCACAAATCCGTGTGCTAACATACACCAAAAACCGAGAAAATCGTAAATTGTCATTTATACGAAAAATAGTGATGCCCATCAAACGAGTTGACAGGGCGCCCGTCACCAGGCCCCGCAGGCTGCGCACGGCCAAAATTTGGGGCCGAACGGAGGCGGTCGATCAAATCTCCAGGAATCCGTGGGCTAACATTCACCGAAAACCGAGAAAATCGTAAATTGTCATTTATGCGAAAAATAGTGATGCCGATCAAACGAATTGATAGAGCGCCCGTCACTAGGCCCCGCAGGCTGCGCACAGCCAAAATTTGGGGCCGAACGGAGACGGTCGATCACATCTCCAGAAATCCGTGGGCTAACATACACCGAAAATCGAGAAAATCGTAAATTGTCATTTATGCGAAAAATAGTGATGCCCATCAAACGAGTTGACAGGGCGCCCGTCACCAGGCCCCGCAGACTGCGCACGGCCAAAATTTGGGGCCGAACGGAGGCGGTCGATCAAATCTCCAGAAATCCGTGGGCTAACATTCACCGAAAACCGAGAAAATCGTAAATTGTCATTTCTGCAAAAAATAGTGATGCCGATCAAGAGAAATGACAGGGCGCCCGTCACCAGGCCCCGCAGGCTGCGCACAGCCAAAATTTGGGGCCGAACGGAGACGGTCGACCAAATCTCCAGAAATCCGTGTGCTAACATACACCGAAAACCGAGAAAATCGTAAATTGTCATTTATGCGAAAAATAGTGATGCCCATCAAACGAGTTGACAGGGCGCCCGTCACCAGGCCCCGCAGGCTGCGCACGGCCAAAATTTGGGGCCGAACGGAGGCGGTCAATCAAATCTCCAGAAATCCGTGGGCTAACATTCACCGAAAACTGAGAAAATCATAAATTGTCATTTATGCGAAAAATAGTGATGCCGATCAAACGAATTGATAGAGCGCCCGTCACTAGGCCCCGCAGGCTACGCACAGCCAAAATTTGGAGCCGAACGGAGACGGTCGATCACATCTCCAGAAATCCGTGGGCTAACATACACCGAAAATCGAGAAAATCGTAAATTGTCATTTATGCGAAAAATAGTGATGCCCATCAAACGAGTTGACAGGGCGCCCGTCACCAGGCCCCGCAGGCTGCGCACGGCCAAAATATGGGGCCGAACGGAGGCGGTCGATCAAATCTCCAGAAATCCGTGGGCTAACATTCACCGAAAACCGAGAAAATCGTAAATTGTCATTTATGAGAAAAATAGTGATGCCGATCAAAAGAAATCACAGGGCGCCCGTCACCAGGCCCCGCAGGCTGCGCACAGCCAAAATTTGGGGCCGAACGGAGACGGTCGATCAAATCTCCAGAAATCTGTGGGCTAACATTCACCGAAAACTGAGAAAATCGTAAATTGTCATTTATGAGAAAAATAGTGATGCCGATCAAACGAATTGATAGAGCGCCCGTCACTAGGCCCCGCAGGCTGCGCACAGCCAAAATTTGGAGCCGAACGGAGACGGTCGATCAAATCTCCAGAAATCCGTGGGCTAACATTCACCGAAAACTGAGAAAATTGTAAATTGTCATTTATGCGAAAAATAGTGATGCCGATCAAACGAATTGATAGAGCGCCCGTCACTAGGCCCCGCAGGCTGCGCACAGCCAAAATTTGAGGCCGAACGGAGACGGTAGATCACATCTCCAGAAATCCGTGGGCTAACATACACCGAAAATCGAGAAAATCGTAAATTGTCATTTGTTTGAAAAATAATGATGCCGATCAAAAGAAATGACAGGGCGCCCGTCACCAGGCCCCGCAGGCTGCGCACAGCCAAAATTTGGGGTCGAACGGAGACGGTCGATCAAATCTCCAGAAATCCGTGTGCTAACATACACCGAAAACCGAGAAAATCGTAAATTGTCATTTATGCGAAAAATAGTGATGCCCATCAAACGAGTTGACAGGGCGCCCGTCACCAGGCCCCGCAGGCTGCGCACGGCTAAAATTTGGGGCCAAACGGAGGCGGTCGATCAAATCTCCAGAAATCCGTGGGCTAACATTCACCGAAAACCGAGAAAATCGTAAATTGTCATTTATGCAAAAAATAGTGATGCCCATCAAACGAATTGATAGAGCGCCCGTCACCATGCCCCGCAGGCTGCGCACGGCCAAAATATGGGGCCGAACGGAGGCGGTCGATCAAATCTCCAGAAATCCGTGGGCTAACATTCACCGAAAACCGAGAAAATCGTAAATTGTCATTTCTGCAAAAAATAGTGATGCCGATCAAGTGAAATGACAGGGCGCCCGTCACCAGGCCCCGCAGGCTGCGCACAGCCAAAATTTGGGGCCGAACGGAGACGGTCGATCAAATCTCCAGAAATCCGTGTGCTAACATACACCGAAAACCGAGAAAATCGTAAATTGTCATTTATGCGAAAAATAGTGATGCCCATCAAACGAGTTGATAGGGCGCCCGTCACCAGGCCCCGCAGGCTGCGCACGGCTAAAATTTGGGGCCGAACGGAGGCGGTCGATCAAATCTCCAGAAATCCGTGGGCTAACATTCACCGAAAACCGAGAAAATCGTAAATTGTCATTTATGCAAAAAATAGTGATGCCGATCAAACGAATTGATAGAGCGCCCGTCACTAGGCCCCGCAGGCTGCGCACAGCCAAAATTTGGGGCCGAACGGAGACGGACGATCACATCTCCAGAAATCCGTGGGCTAACATACACCGAAAATCGAGAAAATCGTAAATTGTCATTTATGCGAAAAATAGTGATGCCCATCAAACGAGTTGATAGGGCGCCCGTCACCAGGCCCCGCAGGCTGCGCACGGCCAAAATTTGGGGCCGAACGGAGGCGGTCGATCAAATCTCCAGAAATCCGTGGGCTAACATTCACCGAAAACCGAGAAAATCATAAATTGTCATTTATGCGAAAAATAGTGATGCCGATCAAAAGAAATCACAGGGCGCCCGTCACCAGGCCCCGCAGGCTGCGCACAGCTAAAATTTGGGGCCAAACGGAGACAGTCGATCACATCTCCAAAAATCCGTGGGCAAACATACACCGAAAATCGAGAAAATCGTAAATTGTCATTTGTTTGAAAAATAGTGATGCCGATCAAACGAAATGACAAGGCGCCCGTCACTAGGCCCCGCAGGCTGCGCACAGCCAAAATTTGAGGCCGAACGGAGACGGTCGATCACATCTCCAAAAATCCGTGGGCTAACATACACCGAAAATCGAGAAAATCGTAAATATTCATTTATGCGAAAAATAGTGATGCCCATCAAACGAGTTGACAGGGCGCCCGTCACCAGGCCCCGCAGGCTGCGCACGGCCAAAATTTGGGGCCGAACGGAGGCGGTCGATCAAATATCCAGAAATCCCTGGGCTAACACGCACTGAAAAGTTTGAAAGTTAGCAACATAGGCGCACTATGCTAGTCTCGACAGACCGGACGACATCGGATGTCACGTGCTAACCTATGTCGAGACCCAACGCCCATCGATGAATGCCCAGCGATAGAAAATTTAAACTAAAACACCTATGCTTATCCTTATGATATAAATAAAATCCTAGAGATTAGTGGTGGTAGTGCTGGCCTACCATGGTCGCTTGCCATGGTGGTGTCGGTTGTGGTGGGTCGTTAGGACCAGTTTTTAAATTAAAATTGTCACCCATATTGGGAAATATGTTGAAATGAGTGCGATAGAGGCATATTTTAGAAAAATGGCTCGGCCAAACCGCTTTTCGGCAGTTTGTCGAGATAGATCTCGAAATAATACACAAAATGAAAAAAAAATCGCGTAAAACGGATAATCCAGCCCAAAGTTATGATCATTTATATAATATGCCTCTAATAAGCTATTTTTCCGTCGATTATATTACAGTTTTAACAACATTATGTAAGATCTCATCAAAAGACTTGCATCTCGGCAGTTCTTATTTTGTTAATAAAGAGCTAACACATACCAAAAATCGCGAAAATCGTAAATTCTCGTTTATGCAAAAAATAGTGATGCCGATCAAACGAAATGATAGGACTATCTAAATTCTGATCACTTTCTGTACTATACTGATTCCTTACTGATTACCGTAATGAATTGATTTAAAACCGAAGTGGGGCTTATATATAATAGAAACAATAAATCGCATTCAGTGAATGCGACTTATAAGTCGCATTTCAGGAATGCGTTTTATAAGTCGCATTCCTGGAATGCGTTTTATAAGTCGCATTTTGCCTTGCGACGCGCCGACTTGCCGGTTGTCCAATCTTTCCCCGTGCCTTTTTCTAGCATGTATGTATTTCAAATACTCTTCACCAACACGCGAATAGGCCATCTATATGCTAGAAATTTACGGGGTGTAACAGCGGATCAAACGAAATGATAGGGCGCCCGTCACCAGGCCCCGCACAGCAAAAATTTGAGGCCAAACGGAGACGGTCGATCACATCTCCAAAAATCCGTGGGCTAACATACACCGAAAACCGAGAAAATCGTAAATTGTCATTTATGCGAAAAATAGTGATGCCCATCAAACGAGTTGATAGGGCGCCCGTCACCAGGCCCCGCAGGCTACGCACGGCCAAAATTTGGGGGCGAACGGAGGCGGTCGATCAAATCTCCAGAAATCCGTGGGCTAACATTCACCGAAAACCGAGAAAATCGTAAATTGTCATTTATGCAAAAAATAGTGATGCCGATCAAACGAATTGATAGAGCGCCCGTCACTAGGCCCCGCAGGCTGCGCACAGCCAAAATTTGGGGCCAAACGGAGACGGTCGATCACATCTCCAAAAATCCGTGGGCAAACATACACCGAAAATCGAGAAAATCGTAAATTGTCATTTGTTTGAAAAATAGTGATGCCGATCAAACGAAATGACAAGGCGCCCATCACCAGGCCCCGCAGGCTTCGTACAGCCAAAATTTGGGGCCGAACGGAGGCGGTCGATCGAATCTCGAAAAATCCGTGGGCTAACATACACCGAAAACCGAGAAAATCGTAAATTGTCATTTTTTCAAAAAATAGTGATGCCGATCAAAATAAAGGACAGGGCGCCCGTCACCAGGCCCCGCAGGCTGCGCACAGCCAAAATTTGGGGCCGAACGGAGGCGGTCGATCGAATCTCCAGAAATCCGTGGGCTAACATTCACCGAAAATCGAGAAAATCGTAAATTGTCATTTATGCAAAAAATAGTGATGCCAATCAAACGAATTGATAGAGCGCCCGTCATTAGGCCCCGCAGGCTGCGCACAGCTAAAATTTGGGGCCAAACGGAGACGGTCGATCACATCTCCAAAAATCCGTGGGCAAACATACACCGAAAATCGAGAAAATCGTAAATTGTCATTTGTTTGAAAAATAGTGATGCCGATCAAACGAAATGACAAGGCGCCCGTCACCAGGACCCGCAGGCTGCGCACAGCCAAAATTTGGGGCCGAACGGAGGCGGTCGATTGAATCTCGAAAAATCCGTGTGCTAACATACACCGAAAATCGAGAAAATCGTAAATTCTCATTTATGCGAAAAATAGTGATGCCGATCAAACGAAATGATAGGGCGCCCGTCACCAGGCCCCGCGGGCTGTGCACAACCAAAATTTGGGGCCGAACGGAGGCGGTCGATCAAATATCCAGAAATCCCTGGGGTAACACGCACTGAAAAGTTTGAAAGTTAGCAACATAGGCGCACTATGCTAGTCTCGACAGACCGGACGACATCGGATGTCACATGCTAACCTATGTCGAGACCCAACGCCCATCGATGAATGCCCAGCGATAGAAAATTTAAACTAAAACACCTATGCTTATCCTTATGATATAAATAAAATCCTAGAGATTAGTGGTGGTAGTGCTGGCCTACCATGGTCGCTTGCCATGGTGGTGTCGGTTGTGGTGGGTCGTTAGGACCAGTTTTTAAATTAAAATTGTCACCCATATCGGGAAATATGTTGAAATGAGTGCGATAGAGGCATATTTTAGAAAAATGGCTCGGCCAAACTGCCTTTTGGCAGTTTGTCGAGATAGATCTCGAAAAAATACACAAAATGAAAAAAAAAATCGCGTAAAACGGATAATCCAGCCCAAAGTTATGATCATTTATATAATATGCCTCTAATAAACTATTTTTCCGTCGATTATATTACAGTTTTAACAACATTATGTAAGATCTCATCAAAAGACTTGCATCTCGGCAGTTCTTATTTTATTAATAAAGAGCTAACACATACCAAAAATCGCGAAAATCGTAAATTCTCGTTTATGCAAAAAATAGTGATGCCGATCAAACGAAATGATAGGACTATCTAAATTCTGATCACTTTCTGTACTATACTGATTCCTTACTGATTACCGTAATGAATTGATTTAAAACCGAAGTGGGGCTTATATATAATAGCAACAATAAATCGCATTCAGTGAATGCGATTTATAAGTCGCATTTCAGGAATGCGATTTATAAGTCGCATTCCTGGAATGCGTTTTATAAGTCGCATTTTGCCTTGCGACGCGCCGACTTGCCGGTTGTCCAATCTTTCCCCGTGCCTTTTTCTAGCATGTATGTATTTCAAATACTCTTAACCAACACGCGAATAGGCCATCTATATGCTAAAAATTTACGGGGTGTAACAGTGGATCAAAAGAAATGATAGGGCGCCCGTCACCAGACCCCGCACAGCAAAAATTTAAGGCCAAACGGAGACGGTCGATCACATCTCCAAAAATCTGTGGGCTAACATACACCGAAAACCGAGAAAATCGTAAATTGTCATTTATGCAAAAAATAGTGATGCCCATCAAACGAGTTGATAGGGCGCCCGTCACCAGGCCCCGCAGGCTGCTCACGGCCAAAATTTGGGGGCGAACGGAGGCGGTCGATCAAATCCCCAGAAATCCGTGGGCTAACATTCACCGAAAACCGAGAAAATCGTAAATTGTCATTTACACAAAAAATAGTGATGCCGATCAAACGAATTGATAGAGCGCCCGTCACTAGGCCCCGCAGGCTGCGCACAGCCAAAATTTGGGGCCAAACGGAGACGGTCGATCACATCTCCAAAAATCCGTGGGCAAACATACACCGAAAATTGAGAAAATCGTAAATTGTCATTTGCTTGAAAAATAGTGATGCCGATCAAACGAAATGACAAGGCGCCCGTCACCAGGCCCCGCAGGCTTCGCACAGCCAAAATTTGGGGCCGAACGGAGACGGTTGATCGAATCACGAAAAATCTGTGGGCTAACATACACCGAAAACCGAGAAAATCGTAAATTGTCATTTCTGCAAAAAATAGTGATGCCGATCAAAAGAAATGACAGGGCGCCCGTCACCAGGCCCCGCAGGCTGCGCACAGCCAAAATTTGGGGCCGAACGGAGGCGGTCGATTGAATCTCAAAAAATCCGTGTGCTAACATACACCGAAAATCGAGAAAATCGTAAATTGTCATTTCTGCAAAAAATAGTGATGCCGATCAAAAGAAATGACAGGGCGCCTGTCACCAGGCCCCGCAGGCTGCGCACGGCCAAAATTTGGGGCCGAACGGAGGCGGTCGATCAAATATCCAGAAATCCCTGGGCTAACACGCACTGAAAAGTTTGAAAGTTAGCAACATAGGCGCACTATGCTAGTCTCGACAGACCGGACGACATCGGATGTCACATGCTAACCTATGTCAAGACCCAACGCCCATCGATGAATGACCAGCGATAGAAAATTTAAACTAAAACACCTATGCTTATCCTTATGATATAAATAAAATCCTAGAGATTAGTGGTGGTAGTGCTGGCCTACCATGGTCGCTTGCCATGGTGGTGTCGGTTGTGGTGGGTCGTTAGGACCAGTTTTTAAATTAAAATTGTCACCCATATCGGGAAATATGTTGAAATAAGTGCGATAGAGGCATATTTTAGAAAAATGGCTCGGCCAAACTGCCTTTCGGCAGTTTGTCGAGATAGATCTCGAAAAAAATACACAAAATGAAAAAAAAAATCGCGTAAAACAGATAATCCAGCCCAAAGTTATGATCATTTATATAATATGCCTCTAATAAACTATTTTTCCGTCGATTATATTACAGTTTTAACAACATTATGTAAGATCTCATCAAAAGACTTGCATCTCGGCAGTTCTTATTTTGTTAATAAAGAGCTAACACATACCAAAAATCGCGAAAATCGTAAATTCTCGTTTATGCAAAAAATAGTGATGCCGATCAAACGAAATGATAGGACTATCTAAATTCTGATCACTTTCTGTACTATACTGATTCCTTACTGATTACCGTAATGAATTGATTTAAAACCGAAGTGGGGCTTATATATAATAGAAACAATAAATCGCATTCAGTGAATGCGATTTATAAGTCGCATTCCTGGAATGCGTTTTATAAGTCGCATTTTGCCTTGCGACGCGCCGACTTGCCGGTTGTCCAATCTTTCCCCGTGCCTTTTTCTAGCATGTATGTATTTCAAATACTCTTAACCAACACGCGAATAGGCCATCTATATGCTAGAAATTTACGGGGTGTAACAGCGGATCAAAAGAAATGATAGGGCGCCCGTCACCAGGCCCCGCACAGCAAAAATTTAAGGCCAAACGGAGACGGTCGATCACATCTCCAAAAATCCGTGGGCTAACATACACCGAAAACCGAGAAAATCGTAAAATGTCATTTATGCAAAAAATAGTGATGCCCATCAAACGAGTTGATAGGGCGCCCGTCACCAGGCCCCGCAGGCTGCGCACGGCCAAAATTTGGGGGCGAACGGAGGCGGTCGATCAAATCCCCAGAAATCCGTGGGCTAACATTCACCGAAAACCGAGAAAATCGTAAATTGTCATTTACACAAAAAATAGTGATGCCGATCAAACGAATTGATAGAGCGCCCGTCACTAGGCCCCGCAGGCTGCGCACAGCCAAAATTTGGGGCCAAACGGAGACGGTGGATCACATCTCCAAAAATCCGTGGGCAAACATACACCGAAAATCGAGAAAATCGTAAATTGTCATTTGCTTGAAAAATAGTGATGCCGATCAAACGAAATGACAAGGCGCCCGTCACCAGGCCCCGCAGGCTTCGCACAGCCAAAATTTGGGGCCGAACGGAGGCGGTTGATCGAATCACGAAAAATCTGTGGGCTAACATACACCGAAAACCGAGAAAATCGTAAATTGTCATTTCTGCAAAAAATAGTGATGCCGATCAAAAGAAATGACAGGGCGCCCGTCACCAGGCCCCGCAGGCTGCGCACAGCCAAAATTTGGGGCCGAACGGAGGCGGTCGATTGAATCTCAAAAAATCCGTGTGCTAACATACACCGAAAATCGAGAAAATCGTAAATTGTCATTTCTGCAAAAAATAGTGATGCCGATCAAAAGAAATGACAGGGCGCCTGTCACCAGGCCCCGCAGGCTGCGCACGGCCAAAATTTGGGGCCGAACGGAGGCGGTCGATCAAATATCCAGAAATCCCTGGGCTAACACGCACTGAAAAGTTTGAAAGTTAGCAACATAGGCGCACTATGCTAGTCTCGACAGACCGGACGACATCGGATGTCACATGCTAACCTATGTCGAGACCCAACGCCCATCGATGAATGCCCAGCGATAGAAAATTTAAACTAAAACACCTATGCTTATCCTTATGATATAAATAAAATCCTAGAGATTAGTGGTGGTAGTGCTGGCCTACCATGGTCGCTTGCCATGGTGGTGTCGGTTGTGGTGGGTCGTTAGGACCAGTTTTTAAATTAAAATTGTCACCCATATCGGGAAATATGTTGAAATGAGTGCGATAGAGGCATATTTTAGAAAAATGGCTCGGCCAAGGTTTGTCGAGATAGATCTCGAAAAAATACACAAAATGATAAAAAAAATCGCGTAAAACGGATAATCCAGCCCAAAGTTATGATCATTTATATAATATGCCTCTAATAAACTATTTTTCCGTCGATTATATTACAGTTTTAACAACATTATGTAAGATCTCATCAAAAGACTTGCATCTCGGCAGTTCTTATTTTGTTAATAAAGAGCTAACACATACCAAAAATCGCGAAAATCGTAAATTCTCGTTTATGCAAAAAATAGTGATGCCGATCAAACGAAATGATAGGACTATCTAAATTCTGATCACTTTCTGTACTATACTGATTCCTTACTGATTACCGTAATGAATTGATTTAAAACCGAAGTGGGGCTTATATATAATAGAAACAATAAATCGCATTCAGTGAATGCGATTTATAAGTCGCATTCCTGGAATGCGTTTTATAAGTCGCATTTTGCCTTGCGACGCGCCGACTTGCCGGTTGTCCAATCTTTCCCCGTGCCTTTTTCTAGCATGTATGTATTTCAAATACTCTTAACCAACACGCGAATAGGCCATCTATATGCTAGAAATTTACGGGGTGTAACAGCGGATCAAAAGAAATGATAGGGCGCCCGTCACCAGGACCCGCACAGCAAAAATTTAAGGCCAAACGGAGACGGTCGATCACATCTCCAAAAATCTGTGGGCTAACATACACCGAAAACCGAGAAAATCGTAAATTGTCATTTATGCAAAAAATAGTGATGCCCATCAAACGAGTTGATAGGGCGCCCGTCACCAGGCCCCGCAGGCTGCGCACGGCCAAAATTTGGGGGCGAACGGAGGCGGTCGATCAAATCCCCAGAAATCCGTGGGCTAACATTCACCGAAAACCGAGAAAATCGTAAATTGTCATTTACACAAAAAATAGTGATGCCGATCAAACGAATTGATAGAGCGCCCGTCACTAGGCCCCGCAGGCTGCGCACAGCCAAAATTTGGGGCCAAACGGAGACGGTCGATCACATCTCCAAAAATCCGTGGGCAAACATACACCGAAAATCGAGAAAATCGTAAATTGTCATTTGCTTGAAAAATAGTGATGCCGATCAAACGAAATGACAAGGCGCCCGTCACCAGGCCCCGCAGGCTTCGCACAGCCAAAATTTGGGGCCGAACGGAGGCGGTCGATCGAATCACAAAAAATCCGTGGGCTAACATACACCGAAAACCGAGAAAATCGTAAATTGTCATTTCTGCAAAAAATAGTGATGCCGATCAAATGAAATGACAGGGCGCCTGTCACCAGGCCCCGCAGGCTGCGCACAGCCAAAATTTGGGGCCGAACGGAGGCGGTCGATTGAATCTCAAAAAATCCGTGTGCTAACATACACCGAAAATCGAGAAAATCGTAAATTGTCATTTCTGCAAAAAATAGTGATGCCGATCAAAAGAAATGACAGGGCGCCTGTCACCAGGCCCCGCAGGCTGCGCACGGCCAAAATTTGGGGCCGAACGGAGGCGGTCGATCAAATATCCAGAAATCCCTGGGCTAACACGCACTGAAAAGTTTGAAAGATAGCAACATAGGCGCACTATGCTAGTCTCGACAGACCGGACGACATCGGATGTCACATGCTAACCTATGTCGAGACCCAACGCCCATCGATGAATGCCCAGCGATAGAAATTTTAAACTAAAACACCTATGCTTATCCTTATGATATAAATAAAATCCTAGAGATTAGTGGTGGTAGTGCTGGCCTACCATGGTCGCTTGCCATGGTGGTGTCGGTTGTGGTGGGTCGTTAGGATCAGTTTTTAAATTAAAATTGTCACCCATATCGGGAAATATGTTGAAATGAGTGCGATAGAGGCATATTTTAGAAAAATGGCTCGGCCAAACTGCCATTTGGCAGTTTGTCGAGATAGATCTCGAAAAAATACACAAAATGAAAAAAAAAATCGCGTAAAACGGATAATCCAGCCCAAAGTTATGATCATTTATATAATATGCCTCTAATAAATTATTTTTCCGTCGATTATATTACAGTTTTAACAACATTATGTAAGATCTCATCAAAAGACTTGCATCTCGGCAGTTCTTATTTTGTTAATAAAGAGCTAACACATACCAAAAATCGCGAAAATCGTAAATTCTCGTTTATGCAAAAAATAGTGATGCCGATCAAACGAAATGATAGGACTATCTAAATTCTGATCACTTTCTGTACTATACTGATTCCTTACTGATTACCGTAATGAATTGATTTAAAACCGAAGTGGGGCTTATATATAATAGAAACAATAAATCGCATTCAGTGAATGCGACTTATAAGTCGCATTTCAGGAATGCGATTTATAAGTCGCATTGATGAATGCGATTTATAAGTCGCATTTGAAGAATGCGATTTATAAGTCGCATTTTGCCTTGCGACGCGCCGACTTGCCGCTTGTCCAATCTTTCCCCGTGCCTTTTTCTAGCATGTATGTAATTTAAATACTCTTAACCAACACGCGAATAGGCCATCTATATGCTAGAAATTTACGGGGTGTAACAGCGGATCAAAAGAAATGACAGGGCGCCCGTCACCAGGCCACGCAGGCCGTGCACAGCCAAAATTTGGGGCCGAACGGAGACGGTCGATCAAATCTCCAGAAATCCGTGTGCTAACATACACCGAAAACTGAGAAAATCGTAAATTATCATTTATGCGAAAAATAGTGATGCCCATCAAACGAGTTGATAGGGCGCCCGTCACCAGGCCCCGCAGGCTGCGCACGGCCAAAATTTGGGGCCGAACGGAGGCGGTCGATCAAATCTCCAGAAATCCGTGGGCTAACATTCACCGAAAACCGAGAAAATCGTAAATTGTCATTTATGCGAAAAATAGTGATGCCGATCAAACGAATTGATAGAGCGCCCGTCACTAGGCCCCGCAGGCTGCGCACAGCCAAAATTTGGGGCCGAACGGAGACGGTCGATCACATCTTCAGAAATCCGTGGGCTAACATACACCGAAAATCGAGAAAATCGTAAATTGTCATTTGTTTGAAAAATAGTGATGCCGATCAAAAGAAATGACAGGGCGCCCGTCACCAGGCCCCGCAGGCTGCGCACAGCCAAAATTTGGGGCCGAACGGAGACGGTCGATCAAATCTCCAGAAATCCGTGTGCTAATATTCACCGAAAACCGAGAAAATCGTAAATTGTCATTTCTGCAAAAAATAGTGATGCCGATCAAGAGAAATGACAGGGCGCCCGTCACCAGGCCCCGCAGGCTGTGCACAGCCAAAATTTGGGGCCGAACGGAGACGGTCGATCAAATCTCCAGAAATCCGTGTGCTAACATACACCGAAAACCGAGAAAATCGTAAATTGTCATTTATGCGAAAAATAGTGATGCCCATCAAACGAGTTGACAGGGCGCCCGTCACCAGGCCCCGCAGGCTGCGCATGGCCAAAATTTGGGGCCGAACGGAGGCGGTCGATCAAATCTCCAGAAATCCGTGGGCTAACATTCACCGAAAACCAAGAAAATCATAAATTGTCATTTATGCGAAAAATAGTGATGCCGATCAAACGAATTGTTAGAGCACCCGTCACTAGGCCCCGCAGGCTGCGCACAGCCAAAATTTGGGGCCGAACGGAGACGGTCGATCAAATCTCCAGAAATCCGTGTGCTAACATACACCGAAAACCGAGAAAATCGTAAATTGTCATTTATGCGAAAAATAGTGATGCCCATCAAACGAGTTGACAGGGCGCCCGTCACCAGGCCCCGCAATCAGCGCACGGCCAAAATTTGGAGCCGAACGGAGGCGGTCGATCAAATCTCCAGAAATCCGTGGGCTAACATTCACCGAAAACCGAGAAAATCGTAAATTATCATTTATGCTAAAAATGTGATGCCGATCAAACGAATTGATAGAGCGCCCGTCACTAGGCCCCGCAGGCTGCGCACAGCCAAAATTTGGGGCCGAACAGAGACGGTCGATCAAATCTCCAGAAATCCGTGGGCTAACATTCACCGAAAACCGAGAAAATCATAAATTGTCATTTATGCGAAAAATAGTGATGCCGATCAAACGAATTGATAGAGCGCCCGTCACTAGGCCCCGCAGGCTGCGCACAGCCAAAATTTGAGGCCAAACGGAGACGGTCGATCAAATCTCCAGAAATCCGTGGGCTAACATTCACCGAAAACTGAGAAAATCGTAAATTGTCATTTATGCAAAAACTAGTGATGCCGATCAAACGAATTGATAGAGCACCCGTCACTAGGCCCCGCAGGCTACGCACAGCCAAAATTTGGGGCCGAACGGAGACGGTCGATCACATCTCCAGAAATCCGTGGGCTAACACACACCGAAAATCGAGAAAATCGTAAATTGTCATTTATGCAAAAAATAGTGATGCCCGTCAAACGAGTTGACAGGGCACCCGTCACCAGGCCCCGCAGGCTGCGCACAGCCAAAATTTGGGGCCGAACGGAGACGGTCGATCAAATCTCCAGAAATCAGTGTGCTAACATACACCGAAAACCGAGAAAATCGTAAATTGTCATTTATGCGAAAAATAGTGATGCCCATCAAACGAGTTGACAGGGCGCCCGTCACCAGGCCCCGCAGGCAGTGCACGACCAAAATTTGGAGCCGAACGGAGGCGGTCGATCAAATCTCCAGAAATCCGTGGGCTAACATTCACCGAAAACCGAGAAAATCGTAAATTATCATTTATGCAACAAATAGTGATGCCGATCAAACAAATTGATAGAGCGCCCGTCACTAGGCCCCGCAGGCTGCGCACAGCCAAAATTTGGGGCCGAACGGAGACGGTCGATCATATCTCCAGAAATCCGTGGGCTAACATGCACCGAAAATCGAGAAAATCGTAAATTGTCATTTATGCGAAAAATAGTGATGCCCGTCAAACGAGTTGACAGGGCGCCCGTCACCAGGCCCCGCAGGCTGCGCACGGCCAAAATTTGGGGCCGAACGGAGGCGGTCGATCAAATCTCCAGAAATCCGTGGGCTAACATTCACCGAAAACTGAGAAAATCGTAAGTTGTCATTTATGAGAAAAATAGTGATGCCGATCAAACGAATTGATAGAGCGCCCATCACTAGGCCCCGCAGGCTGCGCACAGCCAAAATTTGGGGCCGAACGGAGACGGTCGATCAAATCTCCAGAAATCCGTGGGCTAACATTCACCGAAAACTGAGAAAATCATAAATTGTCATTTATGCGAAAAATAGTGATGCCGATCAAACGAATTGATAGAGCGCCCGTCACTAGGCCCCGCAGGCTGCGCACAGCCAAAATTTGGGGCCGAACGGAGATGGTCGATCAAATCTCCAGAAATCCGTGGGCTAACATTCACCGAAAACTGAGAAAATCGTAAATTGTCATTTATGCGAAAAATAGTGATGCCGATCAAACGAATTGATAGAGCACCCGTCACTAGGCCCCGCAGGCTACGCACAGCCAAAATTTGGGGCCGAACGGAGACGGTCGATCACATCTCCAGAAATCCGTGGGCTAACATACACCGAAAATCGAGAAAATCGTAAATTGTCATTTGTTTGAAAAATAGTGATGCCGATCAAAAGAAATGACAGGGCGCCCGTCACAAGGCCCCGCAGGCTGCGCACAGCCAAAATTTGGGGCCGAACGGAGATGGTCGATCAAATCTCCAGAAATCCGTGTGCTAACATTCACCGAAAACCGAGAAAATCGTAAATTGTCATTTCTGCAAAAAATAGAGATGCCGATCAAGAGAAATGACAGGGCGCCCGTCACCAGGCCCCGCAGGCTGCGCACAGCCAAAATTTGGGGCCGAACGGAGACGGTCGATCAAATCTCCAGAAATCCGTGCGCTAACATACACCGAAAACCGAGAAAATCGTAAATTGTCATTTATGCAAAAAATAGTGATGCCCATCAAACGAGTTGACAGGGCGCCCGTCACCAGGCCCCGCAGGCTGCGCACGGCCAAAATTTGGGGCCGAACGGAGGCGGTCGATCAAATCTCCCGAAATCCGTGGGATAACATTCACCGAAAACCGAGAAAATCGTAAATTGTCATTTCTGCAAAAAATAGTGATTCCGATCAAGAGAAATGACAGGGCGCCCGTCACCAGGCCCCGCAGGCTGCGCACAGCCAAAATTTGGGGCCGAACGGAGACGGTCGATCAAATCTCCAGAAATCCGTGTGCTAACATACACCGAAAACCGAGAAAATCGTAAATTGTCATTTATGCGAAAAATAGTGATGCCGATCAAATGAATCGATAGAGCGCCCGTCACTAGGCCCCGCAGGCTGCGCACAGCCGAAATTTGGGGCCGAACGGAGACGGTCGATCACATCTCCTGAAATCCGTGGGCTAACATACACCGAAAATCGAGAAAATCGTAAATTGTCATTTATGCGAAAAATAGTGATGCCCATCAAACGAGTTGACAGGGCGCCCGTCACCAGGCCCCGCAGGATGCGCACGGCCAAAATTTTGGGCCGAACGGAGGTGGTTGATCAAATCTTTAGAAATCCGTGGGCTAACATTCACCGAAAACTGAGAAAATCGTAAATTGTCATTTATGAGAAAAATAGTGATGCCGATCAAACGAATTGATAGAGCGCCCGTCACTAGGCCCCGCAGGCTGCGCACAGCCAAAATTTGGGGCCGAACGGAGGCGGTCGATCAAATCTCCAGAAATCCGTGGGCTAACATTCACCGAAAACCGAGAAAATCGTAAATTGTCATTTATGCAAAAAATAGTGATGCCGATCAAACGAATTGATAGAGCGCCCGTCACTAGGCCCCGCAGGCTGCGCACAGCCAAAATTTGGGGCCGAACGGAGACGGTCGATCACATCTTCAGAAATCCGTGGGCTAACATACACCGAAAATCGAGAAAATCGTAAATTGTCATTTGTTTGAAAAATAGTGATGCCGATCAAAAGAAATGACAGGGCGCCCGTCACCAGGCCCTGCAGGCTGCGCACAGCCAAAATTTGGGGCCGAACGGAGACGGTCGATCAAATCTCCAGAAATCCGTGTGCTAACATTCACCGAAAACCGAGAAAATTGTAAATTGTCATTTCTGCAAAAAATAGTGATGCCGATCAAGAGAAATGACAGGGCGCCCGTCACCAGGCCCCGCAGGCTGCGCACAGCCAAAATTTGGGGCCGAACGGAGACGGTCGATCAAATCTCCAGAAATCCGTGTGCTAACATACACCGAAAACCGAGTAAATCGTAAATTGTCATTTATGCGAAAAATAGTGATGCCCATCAAACGAGTTGACAGGGCGCCCGTCACCAGGCCCCGCAGGCTGCGCACGGCCAAAATTTGGAGCCGAACGGAGGCGGTCGATCAAATCTCCAGAAATCCGTGGGCTAACATTCACCGAAAACCGAGAAAATCATAAATTTTCATTTATGCGAAAAATAGTGATGCCGATCAAACGAATTGATAGAGCGCCCGTCACTAGGCCCCGCAGGCTGCGCACAGCCAAAATTTGCGGCCGAACGGAGACGGTCGATCACATCTCCAGAAATCCGTGGGCTAACATACACCGAAAATCGAGAAAATCGTAAATTGTCATTTATGCGAAAAATAGTGATGCCCGTCAAACGAGTTGAGAGGGCACCCGTCACCAGGCCCCGCAAGCTGCGCACGGCCAAAATTTGGGGCCGAACGGAGGCGGTCGATCAAATCTCCAGAAATCCGTGGGCTAACATTCACCGAAAACTGAGAAAATCGTAAATTGTCATTTATGAGAAAAATAGTGATGCCGATCAAACGAATTGATAGAGCGCCCGTCACTAGGCCCCGCAGGCTGCGCACAGCCAAAATTTGGGGTCGAACGGAGACGGTCGATCAAATCTCCAGAAATCCGTGGGCTAACATTCACCGAAAATTGAGAAAATCGTAAATTATCATTTATGCGAAAAATAGTGATGCCGATCAAACGAATTGATAGAGCGCCCGTCACTAGGCCCCGCAGGCTGCGCACAGCCAAAATTTGGGGCCGAACGGAGATGGTCGATCAAATCACCAGAAATCCGTGGGCTAACATTCACCGAAAACTGAGAAAATCGTAAATTGTCATTTATGCGAAAAATAGTGATGCCGATCAAACGAATTGATAGAGCACCCGTAACTAGGCCCCGCAGGCTGCGCACAGCCAAAATTTGGGGCCGAACGGAGACGGTCGATCACATCTCCAGAAATCCGTGGGCTAACATACACCGAAAATCAAGAAAATCGTAAATTGTCATTTATGCGAAAAATAGTGATGCCCATCAAACGAGTTGACAGGGCGCCCGTCACCAGGCCCCGCAGGCTGCGCACGGCCAAAATTTGGGGCCGAACGGAGGCGGTCGATCAAATCTCCAGAAATCCGTGGGCTAACATTCACCGAAAACCGAGAAAATCGTAAATTGTCATTTCTGCAAAAAATAGTGATGCCGATCAAACGAATTGATAGAGCGCCCGTCACTAGGCCCCGCAGGCTGCGCACAGCCAAAATTTGAGGCCAAACGGAGACGGTCGATCACATCTCCAAAAATCCGTGGGCTAACATACACCGAAAATCGAGAAAATCGTAAATATTCATTTATGCGAAAAATAGTGATTCCCGTCAAACGAATTGATAGAGCACCCGTCACTAGGCCCCGCAGGCTGCGCACAGCCAAAATTTGGGGCCGAACGGAGATGGTCGATCTAATCTCCAGAAATCCGTGGGCTAACATTCACCGAAAATTGAGAAAATCGTAAATTGTCATTTATGCGAAAAATAGTGATGCCGATCAAACGAATTGATAGAGCACCCGTCACTAGGCCCCGCAGGCTGCGCACAGCCAAAATTTGGGGCCGAACGGAGACGGTCGATCACATCTCCAGAAATCCGTGGGCTAACATACACCGAAAATCGAGAAAATCGTAAATTGTCATTTGTTTGAAAAATAGTGATGCCGATCAAAAGAAATGACAGGGCGCCCGTCACCAGGCCCCGCAGGCTGCCCACAGCCAAAATTTGGGGCCAAACGGAGACGGTCGATCAAATCTCCAGAAATCCGTGTGCTAACATACACCGAAAACCGAGAAAATCGTAAATTGTCATTTATGCGAAAAATAGTGATGCCCATCAAACGAGTTGACAGGGCGCCCGTCACCAGGCCCCGCAGGCTGCGCACGGCCAAAATATGGGGCCGAACGGAGGCGGTCGATCAAATCTCCAGAAATCCGTGGGCTAACATTCACCGAAAACCGAAAAAATCGTAAATTGTCATTTCTGCAAAAAATAGTGATGCCGATCAAGAGAAATGACAGGGCGCCCGTCACCAGGCCCCGCAGGCTGCGCACAGCCAAAATTTGGGGCCGAACGGAGACGGTCGATCAAATCTCCAGAAATCCGTGTGCTAACATACACAGAAAACCGAGAAAATCGTAAATTGTCATTTTTGCGAAAAATAGTGATGTCCATCAAACGAGTTGACTGGGCGCCCGTCACCAGGACCCGCAGGCTGCGCATGGCCAAAATTTGGGGCCGAACGGAGGCGGTCGATCAAATCTCCAGAAATCCATGGGCTAACATTCACCGAAAACCGAGAAAATCGTAAATTGTCATTTATGCAAAAAATAGTGATGCCGATCAAACGAATTGATAGAGCGCCCGTCACTAGGCCCCGCAGGCTGCGCACAGCCAAAATTTGGGGCCAAACGGAGGCGGTCGATCAAATCTCCAGAAATCCGTGGGCTAACATACACCGAAAACCGAGAAAATCGTAAATTGTCATTTATGCGAAAAATAGTGATGCCCATCAAACGAGTTGACAGGGCGCCCGTCACAGGCCCCGCAGGCTGCGCACGGCCAAAATTTGGGCCGAACGGAGGCGGTCGATCAAATCTCCAGAAATCGGTGGGCTAACATTCACCGAAAACCGAGAAAATCGTAAATTGTCATTTATGCGAAAAATAGTGATGCCGATCAAAAGAAATCACAGGGCGCCCGTCACCAGGCCCCGCAGGCTGCGCACGGCCAAAATTTGGGGCCGAACGGAGGCGGTCGATCAAATCTCCAGAAATCCGTGGGCTAACATTCACCAAAAACCGAGAAAATCGTAAATTGTCATTTCTACAAAAAATAGTGATGCCGATCAAGAGAAATGACAGGGCGCCCGTCACCAGGCCCCGCAGGCTGCGCACAGCCAAAATTTGGGGCCGAACGGAGACGGTCGATCAAATCTCCAGAAATCCGTGTGCTAACATACATCGAAAACCGAGAAAATCGTAAATTGTCATTTATGCGAAAAATAGTGATGCCCGTCAAACGAGTTGACAGGGCACCCGTCACCAGGCCCCGCAGGCTGCGCACGGCCAAAATTTGGGGCCGAACGGAGGCGGTCGATCAAATCTCCAGAAATCCGTGGGCTAACATTCACCGAAAACTGAGAAAATCGTAAATTGTCATTTATGAGAAAAATAGTGATGCCGATCAAACGAATTGATAGAGCGCCCGTCACTAGGCCCCGCAGGCTGCGCACAGCCAAAATTTGGGGCCGAACGGAGACGGTCGATCAAATCTCCATAAATCCGTGGGCTAACATTCACCGAAAACTGAGAAAATCGTAAATTGTCATTTATGCGAAAAATAGTGATGCCGATCAAACGAATTGATAGAGCGCCCGTCACTAGGCCCCGCAGGCTGCGCACAGCCAAAATTTGGGGCCGAACGGAGATGGTCGATCAAATCTCCAGAAATCCGTGGGCTAACATTCACCGAAAACTGAGAAAATCGTAAATTGTCATTTATGCGAAAAATAGTGATGCCGATCAAACGAATTGATAGAGCACCCGTCACTAGGCCCCGCAGGCTGCGCACAGCCAAAATTTGGGGCCGAATGGAGACGGTCGATCACATCTCCAGAAATCCGTGGGCTAACATACACCGAAAATCGAGAAAATCGTAAATTGTCATTTGTTTGAAAAATAGTGATGCCGATCAAAAGAAATGACAGGGCGCCCGTCACCAGGCCCCGCAGGCTGCGTACAGCCAAAATTTGGGGCCGAACGGAGACGGTCGATCAAATCTCCAGAAATCCGTGTGCTAACATTCACCGAAAACCGAGAAAATCGTAAATTGTCATTTCTGCAAAAAATAGTGATGCCGATCAAGAGAAATGACAGGGCGCCCATAACCAGGCCCCGCAGGCTGCGCACAGCCAAAATTTGGGGCCGAACAGAGACGGTCGATCAAATCTCCAGAAATACGTGTGCTAACATACACCGAAAATCGAGAAAATCGTAAATTGTCATTTATGCGAAAAATAGTGATGCCCATCAAACGAGTTGATAGGGCGCCCGTCACCAGGCCCCGCAGGCTGCGCACGGCCAAAATTTGGGGCCGAACGGAGGCGGTCGATCAAATCTCCCGAAATCCGTGGGCTAACATTCACCGAAAACCGAGAAAATCGTAAATTGTCATTTCTGCAAAAAATAGTGATGCCGATCAAGAGAAATGACAAGGCGCCCGTCACCAGGCCCCGCAGGCTGTGCACAGCCAAAATTTGGGGCCGAACGGAGACGGTCGATCAAATCTCCAGAAATTCATGTGCTAACATACACCGAAAACCGAGAAAATCATAAATTGTCATTTATGCAAAAAATAGTGATGCCGATCAAACGAATTGATAGAGCGCCCATCACTAGGCCCCGCAGGCTGCGCACAGCCAAAATTTGGGGCCGAACGGAGACGGTCGATCACATCTCCAGAAATCCGTGGGCTAACATACACCGAAAATCGAGAAAATCGTAAATTGTCATTTATGCGAAAAATAGTGATGCCCATCAAACGAGTTGACAGGGCGCCCGTCACCAGGCCCCGCAAGTTGCGCACGGCCAAAATTTTGGGCCGAACGGAGGCGGTCGATCAAATCTCCAGAAATCCGTGGGCTAACATTCACTGAAAACCGAGAAAATCGTAAATTGTCATTTATGCGAAAAATAGTGATGCCGATCAAAGAAATCACAGGGCGCCCGTCACCAGGCCCCGCAGGCTGCGCACAGCCAAAAATTGGGGCCGAACGGAGA
This sequence comes from Datura wrightii, assembly GCA_035772735.1. NCBI lineage: Eukaryota > Viridiplantae > Streptophyta > Magnoliopsida > Solanales > Solanaceae > Datura > Datura wrightii. The sequence continues at coordinate 169,236,424 of JASDFA010000003.1, forward strand.
CGGTCGATCAAATCTCCAGAAATCCGTGGGCTAACATTCACCAAAAACTGAGAAAATCGTAAATTGTCATTTATGAGAAAAATAGTGATGCCGATCAAACGAATTGATAGAGCGCCCGTCACTAGGCCCCGCAGGCTGCGCACAGCCAAAATTTGAGGCCAAACGGAGACGGTCGATCACATCTCCAAAAATCTGTGGGCTAACATACACCGAAAATCGAGAAAATCCTAAATATTCATTTATGCGAAAAATAGTGATGCCCATCAAACGAGTTGATAGGGCGCCCGTCACCAGGCCCCGCAGGCTGTGCACGGCCAAAATTTGGGGCCGAACGGAGGCGGTCGATCAAATCTCCAGAAATCCGTGGGCTAACATTCACCGAAAACTGAGAAAATCGTAAATTGTCATTTATGCGAAAAATAGTGATGCCGATCAAACGAATTGATAGAGCGCCCGTCACTAGGCCCCGCAGGCTGCGCACAGCCAAAATTTGGGGCCGAACGGAGACGGTCGATCACATCTTCAGAAATCCGTGGGCTAACATACACCGAAAATCGAGAAAATCGTAAATTGTCATTTGTTTGAAAAATAGTGATGCCGATCAAAAGAAATGACAGGGCGTCTGTCACCAGGCCCCGCAGGCTGCGCACAGCCAAAATTTGGGGCCGAACGGAGACGGTCGATCAAATCTCCAAAAATCCGTGTGCTAACATTCACCGAAAATCGAGAAAATCGTAAATTGTCATTTCTGCAAAAAATAGTGATGCCGATCAAGAGAAATGACAGGGCGCCCGTCACCAGGCCCCGCAGGCTGTGCACAGCCAAAATTTGGGGCCGAACGGAGACGGTCGATCAAATCTCCAGAAATCCGTGTGCTAACATAAACCGAAAACCGAGAAAATCGTAAATTGTCATTTATGCGAAAAATAGTGATGCCCATCAAACGAGTTGACAGGGCGCCCGTCACCAGGCCCCGCAGGCAGCGCATGGCCAAAATTTGGAGCCGAACGGAGGCGGTCGATCAAATCTCCAGAAATCCGTGGGCTAACATTCACCGAAAACCGAGAAAATCGTAAATTGTCATTTATGCAAAAAATAGTGATGCCCATCAAACGAATTGATAGAGCGCCCGTCACCAGGCCCCGCAGGCTGCGCACGGCCAAAATATGGGGCCGAACGGAGGCGGTCGATCAAATCTCCAGAAATCCGTGGGCTAACATTCACCGAAAAACCGAAAAAATCATAAATTGTCATTTCTGCAAAAAATAGTGATGCCGATCAAACGAATTGATAGAGCGCCCATCACTAGGCCCCGCAGGCTGCGCACAGCCAAAATTTGGGGCCGAACGGAGACGGTCGATCACATCTCCAGAAATCCGTGGGCTAACATACACCGAAAATCGAGAAAATCGTAAATTGTCATTTATGCGAAAAATAGTGATGCCCATCAAACGAGTTGACAGGGCGCCCGTCACCAGGCCCCGCAAGCTGCGCACGGCCAAAATTTTGGGCCGAACGGAGGCGGTCGATCAAATCTCCAGAAATCCGTGGGCTAACATTCACCGAAAACCGAGAAAATCGTAAATTGTCATTTATGCGAAAAATAGTGATGCCGATCAAAGAAATCACAGGGCGCCCGTCACCAAGCCCCGCAGGCTGCGCACAGCCAAAAATTGGGGCCGAACGGAGACGGTCGATCAAATCTCCAGAAATCCGTGGGCTAACATTCACCAAAAACTGAGAAAATCGTAAATTGTCATTTATGAGAAAAATAGTGATGCCGATCAAACGAATTGATAGAGCGCCCGTCACTAGGCCCCGCAGGCTGCGCACAGCCAAAATTTGAGGCCGAACGGAGACGGTCGATCACATCTCCAAAAATCTGTGGGCTAACATACACCGAAAATCGAGAAAATCCTAAATATTCATTTATGCGAAAAATAGTGATGCCCATCAAACGAGTTGATAGGGCGCCCGTCACCAGGGCCCGCAGGCTGCGCACGGCCAAAATTTGGGGCCGAACGGAGGCGGTCGATCAAATCTCCAGAAATACGTGGTCTAACATTCACCGAAAACTGAGAAAATCGTAAATTGTCATTTATGCGAAAAATAGTGATGCCGATCAAACGAATTGATAGAGCGCCCGTCACTAGGCCCCGCAGGCTGCGCACAGCCAAAATTTGGGGCCGAACGGAGACGGTCGATCACATCTTCAGAAATCCGTGGGCTAACATACACTGAAAATCGAGAAAATCGTAAATTGTCATTTGTTTGAAAAATAGTGATGCCGATCAAAAGAAATGACAGGGCGTCTGTCACCAGGCCCCGCAGGCTGCGCACAGCCAAAATTTGGGGCCGAACGGAGACGGTCGATCAAATCTCCAAAAATCCGTGTGCTAACATTCACCGAAAATCGAGAAAATCGTAAATTGTCATTTCTGCAAAAAATAGTGATGCCGATCAAGAGAAATGACAGGGCGCCCGTCACTAGGCCCCGCAGGCTATGCACAGCCAAAATTTGGGGCCGAACGGAGACGGTCGATCACATCTCCAGAAATCCGTGGGCTAACATTCACCGAAAACCGAGAAAATCGTAAATTGTCATTTATGCGAAAAATAGTGATGCCGATCAAACGAATTGATAGAGCGCCCGTCACTAGGCCCCGCAGGCTACGCACGGCCAAAATTTGGGGCCGAACGGAGGCGGTCGATCAAATCTCCAGAAATCCGTGGGCTAGCATTCACCGAAAATTGAGAAAATCGTAAATTGTCATTTATGAGAAAAATAGTGATGCCGATCAAACGAATTGATAGAGCGCCCGTCACTAGGCCCCGCAGGCTGCGCACAGCCAAAATTTGGGGCCGAACGGAGACGGTCGATCAAATCTCCAGAAATCCGTGTGCTAACATTCACCGAAAACCGTGAAAATCGTAAATTGTCATTTCTGCAAAAAATAGTGATGCCGATCAAGAGAAATGACAGGGCGCCCGTCACCAGGCCCCGCAGGCTGCGCACAGCCAAAATTTGGGACCGAACGGAGACGGTCGATCAAATCTCCAGAAATTCGTGTGCTAACATACACCGAAAACTGAGAAAATCGTAAATTGTCATTTATGCGAAAAATAGTGATGCCCATCAAACGAGTTGACAGGGCGCCCGTCACCAAGCCCCGCAGGCTGCGCACGGCCAAAATTTGGAGCCGAACGGAGGTGGTCGATCAAATCTCCAGAAATCCGTGGGCTAACATTCACCGAAAACCGAGAAAATCGTAAATTATCATTTATGCGAAAAATAGTGATGCCGATCAAACGAATTGATAGAGCGCCCGTCACAAGGCCCCGCAGGCTGTGCACAGCCAAAATTTGGGGCCGAATGGAGACGGTCGATCACATCTCCAGAAATCCGTGGGCTAACATTCACCGAAAACCGAGAAAATCGTAAATTGTCATTTATGCAAAAAATAGTGATGCCGATCAAACGAATTGATAGAGCGCCCGTCACTAGGCCCCGCAGGCTGCGCACGGCCAAAATTTGGGGCCGAACGGAGGCGGTCGATCAAATCTCCAGAAATCCGTGGGCTAACATTCACCGAAAATCGAGAAAATCGTAAATTGTAATTTATGAGAAAAATAGTGATGCCGATCAAACGAATTGATAGAGCGCCCGTCACTAGGCCCCGCAGGCTGCGCACAGCCAAAATTTGGGGCCGAACGGAGACGGTCGATCAAATCTCCAGAAATCCGTGTGCTAACATTCACCGAAAACCGTGAAAATCGTAAATTGTCATTTCTGCAAAAAATAGTGATGCCGATCAAGAGAAATGACAGGGCGCCCGTCACCAGGCCCCGCAGGCTGCGCACAGCCAAAATTTGGGGCCGAACGGAGACGGTCGATCAAATCTCCAGAAATTCGTGTGCTAACATACACCGAAAACCGAGAAAATCGTAAATTGTCATTTATGCGAAAAATAGTGATGCCCATCAAACGAGTTGACAGGGCGCCCGTCACCAGGCCCCGCAGGCTGCGCACGGCCAAAATTTGGGGCCGAACGGAGGCGGTCGATTAAATCTCCAGAAATCCGTGGGCTAACATTCACCGAAAACCGAGAAAATCGTAAATTGTCATTTATGCGAAAAATAGTGATGCCGATCAAACAAATTGATAGAGCGCCCATCACTAGGCCCCGCAGGCTGCGCACAGCCAAAATTTGGGGCCGAACGGAGACGGTCGATCACATCTCCAGAAATCCGTGGGCTAACATACACCGAAAATCGAGAAAATCGTAATTTGTCATTTATGCGAAAAATAGTGATGCCCATCAAACGAGTTGACAGGGCGCCCGTCACCAGGCCCCGCAGGCTGCGCACGGACAAAATTTGGGGCCGAACGGAGGCGGTCGATCAAATCTCCAGAAATCCGTGGGCTAACATTCACCGAAAACCGAGAAAATCGTAAATTGTCATTTCTGCAAAAAATAGTGATGCCGATCAAGAGAAATGACAGGGCGCCCGTCACCAGGCCCCGCAAGCTGCGCACAGCCAAAATTTGGGGCCGAACGAAGACGGTCGATCAAATCTCCAGAAATCCGTGTGCTAACATACACCGAAAACCGAGAAAATCATAAATTGACATTTATGCGAAAAATAGTGATGCCTATCAAACGAGTTGATAGGGCGCCCGTCACCAGGCCCCGCAGGCTACGCACGGCCAAATTTTGGGGCCGAACGGAGGCGGTCGATCAAATCTCCAGAAATCCGTGGGCTAACATTCACCGAAAACCGAGAAAATCGTAAATTGTCATTTATGCGAAAAATAGTGATGCCGATCAAACGAATTGATAGAGCGCCCGTCACTAGGCCCCGCAGGCTGCGCACAGCCAAAATTTGGGGCCGAACGGAGACGGTCGATCACATCTTCAGAAATCCGTGGGCTAACATACACCGAAAATCGAGAAAATCGTAAATTGTCATTTGTTTGAAAAATAGTGATGCCGATCAAAAGAAATGACAGAGCGCCCGTCACCAGGCCCCGCAGGCTGCACACAGCCAAAATTTGGGGCCGAACGGAGACGGTCGATCAAATCTCCAGAAATCCGTGTGCTAACATTCACCGAAAACTGAGAAAATCGTAAATTGTCATTTCTGCAAAAAATAGTGATGCCGATCAAGAGAAATGACAGGGCGCCCGTCACCAGGCCCCGCAGGCTGTGCACAGCCAAAATTTGGGGCCGAACGGAGACGGTCGATCAAATCTCCAGAAATCTGTGTGCTAACATACACCGAAAACCGAGAAAATCGTAAATTGTCATTTATGCGAAAAATAGTGATGCCCATCAAACGAGTTGACAGGGCGCCCGTCACCAGGCCCCGCAGGCAGCGCACGGCCAAAATTTGGAACCGAACGGAGGCGGTCAATCAAATCTCCAGAAATCCGTGGGCTAACATTCACCGAAAACTGAGAAAATCGTAAATTATCATTTATGCGAAAAATAGTGATGCCGATCAAACGAATTGATAGAGCGCCCGTCACAAGGCCCCGCAGGCTGTGCACAGCCAAAATTTGGGGCCGAATGGAGACGGTCGATCACATCTCCAGAAATCCGTGGGCTAACATTCACCGAAAACCGAGAAAATCGTAAATTGTCATTTATGCGAAAAATAGTGATGCCCATCAAACGAGTTGACAGGGCGCCCGTCACCAGGCCCCGCAGGCTGCGCACGGCCAAAATTTGGGGCCGAACGGAGGCGGTCGATTAAATCTCCAGAAATCCGTGGGCTAACATTCACCGAAAACCGAGAAAATCGTAAATTGTCATTTATGCGAAAAATAGTGATGCCGATCAAACAAATTGATAGAGCGCCCATCACTAGGCCCCGCAGGCTGCGCACAGCCAAAATTTGGGGCCGAACGGAGACGGTCGATCACATCTCCAGAAATCCGTGGGCTAACATACACCGAAAATCGAGAAAATCGTAATTTGTCATTTATGCGAAAAATAGTGATGCCCATCAAACGAGTTGACAGGGCGCCCGTCACCAGGCCCCGCAGGCTGCGCACGGACAAAATTTGGGGCCGAACGGAGGCGGTCGATCAAATCTCCAGAAATCCGTGGGCTAACATTCACCGAAAACCGAGAAAATCGTAAATTGTCATTTCTGCAAAAAATAGTGATGCCGATCAAGAGAAATGACAGGGCGCCCGTCACCAGGCCCCGCAGGCTGCGCACAGCCAAAATTTGGGGCCGAACGAAGACGGTCGATCAAATCTCCAGAAATCCGTGTGCTAACATACACCGAAAACCGAGAAAATCATAAATTGACATTTATGCGAAAAATAGTGATGCCTATCAAACGAGTTGATAGGGCGCCCGTCACCAGGCCCCGCAGGCTACGCACGGCCAAAATTTGGGGCCGAACGGAGGCGGTCGATCAAATCTCCAGAAATCCGTGGGCTAACATTCACCGAAAACCGAGAAAATCGTAAATTGTCATTTATGCGAAAAATAGTGATGCCGATCAAACGAATTGATAGAGCGCCCGTCACTAGGCCCCGCAGGCTGCGCACAGCCAAAATTTGGGGCCGAACGGAGACGGTCGATCACATCTTCAGAAATCCGTGGGCTAACATACACCGAAAATCGAGAAAATCGTAAATTGTCATTTGTTTGAAAAATAGTGATGCCGATCAAAAGAAATGACAGAGCGCCCGTCACCAGGCCCCGCAGGCTGCACACAGCCAAAATTTGGGGCCGAACGGAGACGGTCGATCAAATCTCCAGAAATCCGTGTGCTAACATTCACCGAAAACTGAGAAAATCGTAAATTGTCATTTCTGCAAAAAATAGTGATGCCGATCAAGAGAAATGACAGGGCGCCCGTCACCAGGCCCCGCAGGCTGTGCACAGCCAAAATTTGGGGCCGAACGGAGACGGTCGATCAAATCTCCAGAAATCCGTGTGCTAACATACACCGAAAACCGAGAAAATCGTAAATTGTCATTTATGCGAAAAATAGTGATGCCCATCAAACGAGTTGACAGGGCGCCCGTCACCAGGCCCCGCAGGCAGCGCACGGCCAAAATTTGGAACCGAACGGAGGCGGTCAATCAAATCTCCAGAAATCCGTGGGCTAACATTCACCGAAAACTGAGAAAATCGTAAATTATCATTTATGCGAAAAATAGTGATGCCGATCAAACGAATTGATAGAGCGCCCGTCACTAGGCCCCGCAGGCTGCGCACAGCCAAAATTTGGGGCCGAACGGAGACGGTCGATCACATCTCCAGAAATCCGTGGGCTAACATACACCGAAAATCGAGAAAATCGTAAATTGTCATTTATGCGAGGAATAGTGATGCCCATCAAACGAGTTGATAGGCGCCCGTCACCAGGCCCCGCAGGCTGCGCACGGCCAAAATTTGGGGCCGAACGGAGGCGGTCGATCAAATCTCCAGAAATCCGTGGGTTAACATTCACCGAAAACTGAGAAAATCGTAAATTGTCATTTATGAGAAAAATAGTGATGCCGATCAAACGAATTGATAGAGCGCCCGTCACTAGGCCCCGCAGGCTGCGCACAGCCAAAATTTGGGGCCGAACGGAGATGGTCGATCAAATCTCCAAAAATCCGTGGGCTAACATTCACCGAAAACTGAGAAAATCGTAAATTGTCATTTATGCGAAAAATAGTGATGCCGATCAAACGAATTGATAGAGCACCCGTCACTAGGTCCCGCAGGCTGCGCACAGCCAAAATTTGGGGCCGAACGGAGACGGTCGATCACATCTCCAGAAATCCGTGGGCTAACATACACCGAAAATCGAGAAAATCGTAAATTGTCATTTATGCGAGAAATAGTGATGCCCATCAAACGAGTTGATAGGCGCCCGTCACCAGGCTCCGCAGGCTGCGCACGGCCAAAATTTGGGGCCGAACGGAGGCGGTCGATCAAATCTCCAGAAATCCGTGGGTTAACATTCACCGAAAACTGAGAAAATTGTAAATTGTCATTTATGAGAAAAATAGTGATGCCGATCAAACGAATTGATAGAGCGCCCGTCACTAGGCCCCGCAGGCTGCGCACAGCCAAAATTTGGGGCCGAACGGAGACGGTCGATCAAATCTCCAGAAATCCGTGGGCTCACATTCACCGAAAACTGAGAAAATCGTAAATTGTCATTTATGCGAAAAATAGTGATGCCGATCAAACGAATTGATAGAGCGCCCGTCACTAGGCCCCGCAGGCTGCGCACAGCCAAAATTTGGGGCCGAACGGAGACGGTCGATCAAATCTCCAGAAATCCGTGGGCTAACATTCACCGAAAACTGAGAAAATAGTAAATTGTCATTTATGCGAAATATAGTGATGCCGATCAAACGAATTGATAGAGCACCTGTCACTAGGCCCCGCAGGCTGCGCACAGCCAAAATTTGGGGCCGAACGGAGGCGGTCGATCAAATCTCCAGAAATCCGTGGGCTAACATTCACCGAAAACCGAGAAAATCGTAAATTGTCATTTATGCGAAAAATAGTGATGCCGATCAAATGAATTGATAGAGTGCCCGTCACTAGGCCCCGCAGGCTGCGCACAGCCAAAATTTGGGGCCGAACGGAGACGGTCGATCACATCTTCAGAAATCCGTGGGCTAACATACACCGAAAATCGAGAAAATTATAAATTATCATTTGTTTGAAAAATAGTGATGCCGATCAAGAGAAATGACCGGGCGCCCGTCACCAGGCCCCGCAGGCTGCGCACAGCCAAAATTTGGGGCCGAACGGAGATGGTCGATCAAATCTCCAGAAATCCGTGTGCTAACATTCACCGAAAACCGAGAAAATTGTAAATTGTCATTTCTGCCAAAAATAGTGATGCCGATCAAGAGAAATGACAGGGCGCCCGTCACCAGGCCCCGCAGGCTGCGCACAGCCAAAATTTGGGGCCGAACGGAGACGGTCGATCAAATCTCCAGAAATCCGTGTGCTAACATACACCGAAAACCGAGAAAATCGTAAATTGTCATTTATGCGAAAAATAGTGATGCCCATCAAACGAGTTGACAGGGCACCCGTCACCAGGCCCCGCAGGCTGCGCACGGCCAAAATTTGGGGCCGAACGGAGGCAGTCGATCAAATCTCCAGAAATCCGTGGGCTAACATTCACCGAAAACTGAGAAAATCGTAAATTGTCATTTATGCGAAAAATAGTGATGCCGATCAAACGAATTAATAGAGCGCCCGTCACTAGGCCCCGCAGGCTACGCACAGCCAAAATTTGGGGCCGAACGGAGACGGTCGATCACATCTCCAGAAATCCGTGGGCTAACATACACCGAAAATTGAGAAAATCGTAAATTGTCATTTATGCGAAAAATAGTGATGCCCATCAAACGAGTTGACAGGGCGCCCATCACCAGGCCCCGCAGGCTGCGCACGGCCAAAATTTGGGGCCGAACGGAGGCGGTTGATCAAATCTCCAGAAATCCGTGGGCTAACATTCATCGAAAACCGAGAAAATCGTAAATTGTCATTTATGCGAAAAATAGTGATGCCGATCAAAAGAAATCACAGGGCGCCCGTCACCAGGCCCCGCAGGCTGCGCACAGCCAAAATTTGGGGCCGAACGGAGACGGTCGATCAAATCTCCAGAAATCCGTGAGCTAACATTCACCGAAAACTGAGAAAATCGTAAATTGTCATTTATGAGAAAAATAGTGATGCCGATCAAACAAATTGATAGAGCGCCCGTCACTAGGCCCCGCAGGCTGCGCACAGCCAAAATTTGGGGCCGAACGGAGACGGTCGATCAAATCTCCAGAAATCCGTGGGCTAACATTCACCGAAAACTGAGAAAATTGTAAATTGTCATTTATGCGAAAAATAGTGATGCCGATCAAACGAATTGATAGAGCGCCCGTCACTAGGCCCCGCAGGCTGCGCACAGCCAAAATTTGAGGCCGAACGAAGACGGTCGATCACATCTCCAAAAATCCGTGGGCTAACATACACCGAAAATCGAGAAAATCGTAAATATTCATTTATGCGAAAAATAGTGATGCCCATCAAACGAGTTGACAGGGCGCCCGTCACCAGGCCCCGCAGGCTGCGCACGGCCAAAATTTGGGGCCGAACGGAGGCGGTCGATCAAATATCCAGAAATCCCTGGGCTAACACGCACTGAAAAGTTTGAAAGTTAGCAACATAGGCGCACTATGCTAGTCTCGACAGACCGGACGACATCGGATGTCACGTGCTAACCTATGTCGAGACCCAACGCCCATCGATGAATGCCCAGCGATAGAAAATTTAAACTAAAACACCTATGCTTATCCTTATGATATAAATAAAATCCTAGAGATTAGTGGTGGTAGTGCTGGCCTACCATGGTCGCTTGCCATGGTGGTGTCGGTTGTGGTGGGTCGTTAGGACCCGTTTTTAAATTAAAATTGTCACCCATATTGGGAAATATGTTGAAATGAGTGCGATAGAGGCATATTTTAGAAAAATGGCTCGGCCAAACCGCCTTTCGGCAGTTTGCCGAGATAGATCTCGAAAAAATACACAAAATGAAAAAATAAATCGTGTAAAACGGATAATCCAGCCCAAAGTTATGATCATTTATATAATATGCCTCTAATAAGCTATTTTTCCGTCGATTATATTACAGTTTTAACAACATTATGTAAGATCTCATCAAAAGACTTGCATCTCGGCAGTTCTTATTTTGTTAATAAAGAGCTAACACATACCAAAAATCGCGAAAATCGTAAATTCTCGTTTATGCAAAAAATAGTGATGCCGATCAAACGAAATGATAGGACTATCTAAATTCTGATCACTTTCTGTACTATACTGATTCCTTACTGATTACCGTAATGAATTGATTTAAAATCGAAGTGGGGCTTATATATAATAGAAACAATAAATCGCATTCAGTGAATGCGATTTATGACGGTCGATCACATCTCCAAAAATCCGTGGGCAAACATACACCGAATATCGAGAAAATCGTAAATTGTCATTTGTTTGAAAAATAGTGATGCCGATCAAACGAAATGACAAGGCGCCCGTCACCAGGCCCCGCAGGCTTCGCACAGCCAAAATTTGGGGCCGAACGGAGGCGGTCGATCGAATCTCGAAAAATCCGTGGGCTAACATACACCGAAAACCGAGAAAATCGTAAATTGTCATTTTTTCAAAAAATAGTGATGCCGATCAAAAGAAATGACAGGGCGCCCATCACCAGGCCCCGCAGGCTGCACACAGCCAAAATTTGGGGGCGAACGGAGGCGGTCGATCGAATCTCCAGAAATCCGTGGGCTAACATTCACCGAAAATCGAGAAAATCGTAAATTGTCATTTATGCAAAAAATAGTGATGCCGATCAAACGAATTGATAGAGCGCCCGTCACTAGGCCCCGCAGGCTGCGCACAGCTAAAATTTGGGGCCAAACGGAGACGGTCGATCACATCTCCAAAAATCCGTGGGCAAACATACACCGAAAATCGAGAAAATCGTAAGTTGTCATTTGTTTGAAAAATAGTGATGCCGATCAAACGAAATGACAAGGCGCCCGTCACCAGGCCCCGCAGGCTTCGCACAGCCAAAATTAGGGGCCGAACGGAGGCGGTCGATCGAATCTCGAAAAATCCGTGGGCTAACATACACCGAAAACCGAGAAAATCGTAAATTGTCATTTTTTCAAAAAATAGTGATGCCGATCAAAAGAAACGGAGACGGTCGATCACATCTCCAAAAATCCGTGGGCAAACATACACCGAAAATCGAGAAAATCGTAAATTGTCATTTGTTTGAAAAATAGTGATGCCGATCAAACGAAATGACAAGGCGCCCGTCACCAGGCCCCGTAGGCTTCGCACAGCCAAAATTTGGGGCCGAACGGAGGCGGTCGATCGAATCTCGAAAAATCCGTGGGCTAACATACACCGAAAACTGAGAAAATCGTAAATTGTCATTTTTTCAAAAAATAGTGATGCCGATCAAAAGAAATGACAGGGCGCCCGTCACCAGGCCCCGCAGGCTGCGCACAGCCAAAATTTGGGGCCGAATGGAGGCGGTCGATTGAATCTCGAAAAATCCGTGTGCTAACATACACCGAAAATCGAGAAAATCATAAATTCTCATTTATGCGAAAAATAGTGATGCCGATCAAACGAAATGATAGGGCGCCCGTCACCAGGCCCTGCAGGCTGCGCACAGCCAAAATTTGGGGCCGAACGGAGGCGGTCGATTGAATCTCGAAAAATCCGTGTGCTAACATACACCGAAAATCGAGAAAATCATAAATTCTCATTTATGCGAAAAATAGTGATGCCGATCAAACGAAATGATAGGGCGCCCGTCACCAGGCCCCGCAGGCTGCGCACGACCAAAATTTGGGGGCGAACGGAGGCGGTCGATCGAATCTCCAGAAATCCGTGGGCTAACATTCACCGAAAATCGAGAAAATCATAAATTCTCATTTATTCGAAAAATAGTGATGCCGATCAAACGAAATCATAGGGCACCCGTCACTAGGCCCCGCAGGCTGCGCACAGCCAAAACTTGGGGCCAAACGGAGACGGTCGATCACATCTCCAAAAATCCGTGGGCAAACATACACCGAAAATCGAGAAAATCGTAAATTGTCATTTGTTTGAAAAATAGTGATGCCGATCAAATGAAATGACAAGGCGCCCGTCACCAGGCCCCGCAGGCTTCGCACAGCCAAAATTTGGGGCCGAACGGAGGCGGTCGATCGAATCTCGAAAAATCCGTGGGCTAACATACACCGAAAACCGAGAAAATCGTAAATTGTCATTTTTCCAAAAAATAGTGATGCCGATCAAAAGAAATGACAGGGCGCCCGTCACCAGGCCCCGCAGGCTGCGCACCGCCAAAATTTGGGGCCGAACGGAGGCGGTCGATTGAATCTCGAAAAATCCGTGGGCTAACATACACCGAAAATCGAGAAAATCATAAATTCTCATTTATGCGAAAAATAGTGATGCCGATCAAACGAAATGATAGGGCGCCCGTCACCAGGCCCTGCAGGCTGCGCACAGCTAAAATTTGGGGCCAAACGGAGAGGGTCGATCACATCTCCAAAAATCCGTGGGCAAACATACACCGAAAATCGAGAAAATCGTAAATTGTCATTTGTTTGAAAAATAGTGATGCCGATCAAACGAAATGACAAGGCGCCCGTCACCAGGCCCCGCAGGCTTCGCACAGCCAAAATTTGGGGCCGAACGGAGGCGGTCGATCGAATCTCGAAAAATCCGTGGGCTAACATACACCGAAAACCGAGAAAATCGTAAATTGTCATTTTTTCAAAAAATAGTGATGCCGATCAAAAGAAATGACAGGGCGCCCGTCACCAGGCCCCGCAGGCTGCGCACAGCCAAAATTTGGGGCCGAACGGAGGCGGTCGATTGAATCTCGAAAAATCCGTGTGCTAACATACACCGAAAATCGAGAAAATCATAAATTCTCATTTATGCGAAAAATAGTGATGCCGATCAAACGAAATGATAGGGCGCCCGTCACCAGGCCCTGCAGGCTGCGCACAGCTAAAATTTGGGGCCAAACGGAGACGGTCGATCACATCTCCAAAAATCCGTGGGCAAACATACACCGAAAATCGAGAAAATCGTAAATTGTCATTTGTTTGAAAAATAGTGATGCCGATCAAACGAAATGACAAGGCGCCCGTCACCAGGCCCCGCAGGCTTCGCACAGCCAAAATTTGGGGCCGAACGGAGGCGGTCGATCGAATCTCGAAAAATCCGTGGGCTAACATACACCGAAAACCGAGAAAATCGTAAATTGTCATTTTTTCAAAAAATAGTGATGCCGATCAAAAGAAATGACAGGGCGCCCGTCACCAGGCCCCGCAGGCTGCGCACAGCCAAAATTTGGGGCCGAACGGAGGCGGTCGATTGAATCTCGAAAAATCCGTGTGCTAACATACACCGAAAATCGAGAAAATCATAAATTCTCATTTATGCGAAAAATAGTGATGCCGATCAAACGAAATGATAGGGCGCCCGTCACTAGGCCCCGCAGGCTGCGCACAGCCAAAACTTGGGGCCAAACGGAGACGGTCGATCACATCTCCAAAAATCCGTGGGCTAGTTAATACACCGAAAATCGAGAAAATCGTAAATTGTCATTTGTTTGAAAAATAGTGATGCCGATCAAACGAAATGACAGGGCGCCCGTCACCAGGCCCCGCAGGCTGCGCACAGCAAAAATTTGAGGCCAAACGGAGACGGTCGATCACATCTCCAAAAATCCGTGGGCAAACATACACCGAAAATCGAGAAAATCATAAAGTGTCATTTGTTTGAAAAATAGTGATGCCGATCAAAAGAAATGACAGGGCGCCCGTCACCAGGCCCCGAAGGCTACGCACGACCAAAATTTGTGGGTGAACGGAGGCGGTCGATCGAATCTCCAGAAATCCGTGGGCTAACATTCACCGAAAATCGAGAAAATCGTAAATTGTCATTTATGCAAAAAATAGTGATGCCGATCAAATGAAATGATAGGGCGCCCGTCACTAGGCCCCGCAGGCTACGCACAGCCAAAATTTGGGGCCAAACGGAGACAGTCGATCACATCTCCAAAAATCCGTGGGCTAACATACACCGAAAATCGAGAAAATCGTAAATTGTCATTTGTTTAAAAAATAGTGATGCTGATCAAACGAAATGACAGGGCGCCCGTCACCAAGCCCCGCAGGCTGTGCACAGCCAAAATTTGGGGCCGAACGGAGGCGGTCGATCGAACCTCGAAAAATCCGTGGGCTAACATTCACCGAAAACCGAGAAAATCGTAAATTGTCATTTCTGCAAAAAATAGTGATGCCCATCAAACGAGTTGATAGGGCGCCCGTCACTAGGCCCCGCAGGCTGCGCATGACCAAAATTTGGGGGCGAACGGAGGCGGTCGATCGAATCTCCAGAAATCCGTGGGCTAACATTCACCGAAAATCGAGAAAATCGTAAATTGTCATTTATGCAAAAAATAGTGATGCCGATCAAATGAAATGATAGGGCGCCCGTCACTAGGCCCCGCAGGCTGCGCACAGCCAAAATTTGGGGCCAAACGTAGACGGTCGATCACATCTCCAAAAATCCGTGGGCAAACATACACCGAAAATCGAGAAAATCGTAAATTGTCATTTGTTTGAAAAATAGTGATGCCAATCAAACGAAATGACAAGGCGCCCGTCACCAGGCCCCGCAGGCTTCGCACAGCCAAAATTTGGGGCCGAACGGAGGCGGTCGATCGAACCTCGAAAAATCCGTGGGCTAACATTCACCGAAAACCGAGAAAATCGTAAATTGTCATTTCAGCAAAAAATAGTGATGCCCATCAAACGAGTTGATAGGGCGCCCGTCACTAGGCCCCGCAGGCTGCGCACGACCAAAATTTGGGGGCGAACGGAGGCGGTCGATCGAATCTCCAGAAATCCGTGGGCTAACATTCACCGAAAATCGAGAAAATCGTAAATTGTCTTTTATGCAAAAAAATAGTGATGCCGATCAAATGAAATGATAGGGCGCCAGTCACTAGGCCCCGCAGGCTGCGCACAGCTAAAATTTGGGGCCAAACGGAGACGGTCGATCACATCTCCAAAAATCCGTGGGCAAACATACACCGAAAATCGAGAAAATCGTAAATTGTCATTTGTTTGAAAAAAATAGTGATGCCAATCAAACGAAATGACAAGGCGCCCGTCACCAGGCCCCGCAGGCTTCGCACAGCCAAAATTTGAGGCCGAACGGAGGCGGTCGATCGAATCTCGAAAAATCTGTGGGCTAACATACACCGAAAATCGAGAAAATCGTAAATTGTCATTTCCGCAAAAAATAGTGATGCCGATCAAACGAAATGATAGGGCGCCCGTCACTAGGCCCCGCAGGCTGCGCACAGCCAAAATTTGGGGCCAAACGGAGACGGTCGATCACATCTCCAAAAATCCGTGGGCTAACATACACCGAAAATCGAGAAAATCGTAAATTGTCATTTGTTTGAAAAATAGTGATGCCGATCAAACGAAATGACAGGGCGCCCGTCACCAGGCCCTGCAGGCTGCGCACAGCCAAAATTTGGGGCCAAACGGAGACGGTCGATCACATCTCCAAAAATCCGTGGGCTAACATACACCGAAAATCGAGAAAATCATAAATTGTCTTTGTTTGAAAAATAGTGATGCCGATCAAAAGAAATGACAGGGCGCCCGTCACCAGACCCCGCAGGCTGCGCACAGCCAAAATTTGGGGGCAAACGGAGACGGTCGATCACATCTCCAAAAATCCGTGGGCTAACATACACCGAAAATCGAGAAAATCGTAAATTGTCATTTGTTTGAAAAATAGTGATGCCGATCAAACGAAATGACAGGGCGCCCATTATCAGGCCCCGCAGGCTACGCACAGCCAAAATTTGGGGCCGAACGGAGGCGGTCGATCGAATCTCGAAAAATCCATGGGCTAACATTCACTGAAAACCGAGAAAATCGTAAATTGTCATTTCTGCAAAAAATAGTGATGCCGATCAAAAGAAATGACAGGGCGCCCGTCACCAGGCCCCGCAGGCTACGCACAGCCAAAATTTGGGGCCGAACGGAGGCGGTCGATCGAATCTCGAAAAATCCGTGGGCTAACATACACCGAAAACCGAGAAAATCATAAATTCTCATTTCTGCAAAAAATAGTGATGCCGATCAAACGAAATGATAGGGCGCCCGTCACCAGGCCCCGCGGGCTGTGCACAGCCAAAATTTGGGGCCGAACGGAGGCGGTCGATCAAATATCCAGAAATCCCTGGGCTAACACGCACTGAAAAGTTTGAAAGTTAGCAACATAGGCG
Source organism: Datura wrightii (assembly GCA_035772735.1). Classification (NCBI taxonomy): domain Eukaryota; kingdom Viridiplantae; phylum Streptophyta; class Magnoliopsida; order Solanales; family Solanaceae; genus Datura; species Datura wrightii. The sequence goes on from JASDFA010000003.1 coordinate 169,253,308, forward strand.
CACTATGCTAGTCTCGACAGACCGGACGACATCGGATGTCACGTGCTAACCTATGTCGAGACCCAACGCCCATCGATGAATGCCCAGTGATAGAAAATTTAAACTAAAACACCTATGCTTATCCTTATGATATAAATAAAATCCTAGAGATTAGTGGTGGTAGTGCTGGCCTACCATGGTCGCTTGCCATGGTGGTGTCGGTTGTGGTGGGTCGTTAGAACCAGTTTTTAAATTAAAATTGTCACCCATATTGGGAAATATGTTGAAATGAGTGCGATAGAGGCATATTTTAGAAAAATGGCTCGGCCAAACCGCCTTTCGGCAGTTTGTCGAGATAGATCTCGAAAAAATACACAAAATGAAAAAAAAAATCGCGTAAAACGGATAATCCAGCCCAAAGTTATGATCATTTATATAATATGCCTCTAATAAACTATTTTTCCGTCGATTATATTACAGTTTTAACAACATTATGTAAGATCTCATCAAAAGACTTGCATCTCGGCAGTTCTTATTTTGTTAATAAAGAGCTAACACATACCAAAAATCGCGAAAATCGTAAATTCTCGTTTATGCAAAAAATAGTGATGCCGATCAAACGAAATGATAGGACTATCTAAATTCTGATCACTTTCTGTACTATACTGATTCCTTACTGATTACCGTAATGAATTGATTTAAAACCGAAGTGGGGCTTATATATAATAGAAACAATAAATCGCATTCAGTGAATGCGACTTATAAGTCGCATTTTAAAAATGTGATTTATAAGTCGCATTTTAGGAATGCGATTTATAAGTCGCATTCCTGGAATGCGTTTTATAAGTCGCATTTTGCCTTGCGACGCGCCGACTTGCCGGTTGTCCAATCTTTCCCCGTGCCTTTTTCTAGCATTTATGTATTTCAAATACTCTTAACCAACACGCGAATAGGCCATCTATATGCTAGAAATTTACGGGGTGTAACAGCGGATCAAACGAAATGATAGGGCGCCCGTCACCAGGCCCCGCACAGCAAAAATTTGAGGCCAAACGGAGACGGTCGATCACATCTCCAAAAATCCGTGGGCTAACATACACCGAAAACCGAGAAAATCGTAAATTGTCATTTATGCGAAAAATAGTGATGCCCATCAAACGAGTTGATAGGGCGCCTGTCACCAGGCCCCGCAGGCTGCGCACGGCCAAAATTTGGGGCCAAATGGAGACGGTCGATCACATCTCCAAAAATCCGTGGGCAAACATACACCGAAAATTGAGAAAATCGTAAATTGTCATTTGCTTGAAAAATAGTGATGCCGATCAAACGAAATGACAAGGCGCCCGTCACTAGGCCCCGCAGGCTGCGCACAGCCAAAATTTGGGGCCAAACGGAGACGGTCGATCACATCTCCAAAAATCCGTGGGCAAACATACACCGAAAATCGAGAAAATCGTAAATTGTCATTTGCTTGAAAAATAGTGATGCCGATCAAACGAAATGACAAGGCGCCCGTCACCAGGCCCCGCAGGCTTCGCACAGCCAAAATTTGGGGCCGAACGGAGGCGGTCGATCGAATCACGAAAAATCCGTGGGCTAACATACACCGAAAACCGAGAAAATCGTAAATTATCATTTGTTTGAAAAATAGTGATGCCGATCAAAAGAAATGACAGGGCGCCCGTCACCAGGCCCCGCAGGCTGCGCACAGCCAAAATTTGGGGCCGAACGGAGGCGGTCGATTGAATCTCGAAAAATCCGTGTGCTAACATACACCGAAAATCGAGAAAATCATAAATTCTCATTTATGCGAAAAATAGTGATGCCGATCAAACGAAATGATAGGGCGCCCGTCACCAGGCCCCGCAGGCTGCGCACGACCAAAATTTGGGGGCGAACGGAGGCGGTCGATCGAATCTCCAGAAATCCGTGGGCTAACATTCACCGAAAATCGAGAAAATCGTAAATTTTCATTTATGCAAAAAATAGTGATGCCGATCGAATGAAATGATAGGGCACCCGTCACCAGGCCCCGCAGGCTGCGCACAGCCAAAATTTGGGGGCAAACGGAGACGGTCGATCACATCTCCAAAAATCCGTGGGCTAACATACACCGAAAATCGAGAAAATCGTAAATTGTCATTTGTTTGAAAAATAGTGATGCCGATCAAACGAAATGACAGGGCGCCCGTTACCAGGCCCCGCAGGCTGCGCACAGCAAAAATTTCAGGCCAAACGGAGACGGTCGATCACATCTCCAAAAATCCGTGGGCTAACATACACCGAAAACCGAGAAAATCGTAAATTGTCATTTATACGAAAAATAGTGATGCCCATCAAACGAGTTGATAGGGCGCCCGTCACCAGGCCCCGCAGGCTGCGCACGACCAAAATTTGGGGGCGAACGGAGGCGGTCGATCGAATCTCCAGAAATCCGTGGGCTAACATTCACCGAAAATCGAGAAAATCGTAAATTTTCATTTATGCAAAAAATAGTGATGCCGATCGAATGAAATGATAGGGCGCCCGTCACTAGGCCCCACAGGCTGCGCACAGCCAAAATTTGGGGCCAAACGGAGACGGTCGATCACATCTCCAAAAATCCGTGGGCTAACATACACCGAAAATCGAGAAAATCGTAAATTGTCATTTGTTTGAAAAATAGTGATGCCGATCAAAAGAAATGACAGGGCGCCCGTCACCAGGCCCCGCAGGCTGCGCACAGCCAAAATTTGGGTCCGAACGGAGGCGGTCGATCGAATCTCGAAAAATCCGTGGGCTAACATTCACCAAAAACCGAGAAAATCGTAAATTGTCATTTCTGCAAAAAATAGTGATGCCGATCAAAAGAAATGACAGGGCGCCCATCACCAGGCCCCGCAGGCTGCGCACAGCCAAAATTTGGGGCCGAACGGAGGCGGTCGATTGAATCTCAAAAAATCCGTGTGCTAACATACACCGAAAATCGAGAAAATCGTAAATTCTCATTTATGCGAAAAATAGTGATGCCGATCAAACGAAATGATAGGGCACCCGTCACCAGGCCCCGCGGGCTGTGCACAGCTAAAATTTGGGGCCGAACGGAGGCGGTCGATCAAATATCCAGAAATCCCTGGGCTAACACGCACTGAAAAGTTTGAAAGTTAGCAACATAGGCGCACTATGCTAGTCTCGACAGACCGGACGACATCGGATGTCACATGCTAACCTATGTCGAGACCCAACGCCCATCGATGAATGCCCAGCGATAGAAAATTTAAACTAAAACACCTATGCTTATCCTTATGATATAAATAAAATCCTAGAGATTAGTGGTGGTAGTGCTGGCCTACCATGGTCGCTTGCCATGGTGGTGTCGGTTGTGGTGGGTCGTTAGGACCAGTTTTTAAATTAAAATTGTCACCCATATTGGGAAATATGTTGAAATGAGTGCGATAGAGGCATATTTTAGAAAAATGGCTCGGCCAAACCGCCTTTCGGGGCTTTGTCGAGATAGATCTCGAAAAAATACACAAAATGAAAAAAAAATCGCGTAAAACGGATAATCCAGCCCAAAGTTATGATCATTTATATAATATGCCTCTAATAAACTATTTTTCCGTCGATTATATTACAGTTTTAACAACATTATGTAAGATCTCATCAAAAGACTTGCATCTCGGCAGTTCTTATTTTGTTAATAAAGAGCTAACACATACCAAAAATCGCGAAAATCGTAAATTCTCGTTTATGCAAAAAATAGTGATGCCGATCAAACGAAATGATAGGACTATCTAAATTCTGATCACTTTCTGTACTATACTGATTCCTTACTGATTACCGTAATGAATTGATTTAAAACCGAAGTGGGGCTTATATATAATAGAAACAATAAATCGCATTCAGTGAATGCGATTTATAAGTCGCATTTCAGGAATGCGATTTATAAGCCGCATTCCTGGAATGCGTTTTATAAGTCGCATTTTGCCTTGCGACGCGCCGACTTGCCGGTTGTCCAATCTTTTCCCGTGCCTTTGTCTAGCATGTATGTATTTCAAATACTCTTAACCAACACGCGAATAGGCCATCTATATGCTAGAAATTTACGGGGTGTAACAGCGGATCAAACGAAATGATAGGGCGCCCGTCACCAGGCCCCGCACAGCAAAAATTTGAGGCCAAACGGAGACGGTCGATCACATCTCCAAAAATCCGTGGGCTAACATACACCGAAAACCGAAAAAATCGTAAATTGTCATTTATGCGAAAAATAGTGATGCCCATCAAATGAGTTGATAGGGCGCCCGTCACCAGGCCCCGCAGGCTGCGCACGGCCAAAATTTGGGGGCGAACGGAGGCGGTCGATCAAATCTTCAGAAATCCGTGGGCTAACATTCACCGAAAACCGAGAAAATCGTAAATTGTCATTTACGCAAAAAATAGTGATGCCGATCAAACAAATTGATAGAGCGCCCGTCACTAGGCCCCGCAGGCTGCGCACAGCCAAAATTTGGGGCCAAACGGAGACGGTCGATCACATCTCCAAAAATCCGTGGGCAAACATACACCGAAAATCGAGAAAATCGTAAATTGTCATTTGCTTGAAAAATAGTGATGCCGATCAAACGAAATGACAAGGCGCCCGTCACCAGGCCTCGCAGGCTTCGCACAGCCAAAATTTGGGGCCGAACGGAGGCGGTCGATCGAATCACAAAAAATCCGTGGGCTAACATACACCGAAAACCGAGAAAATCGTAAATTATCATTTGTTTGAAAAATAGTGATGCCAATCAAAAGAAATGACAGGGCGCCCGTCACCAGGCCCCGCAGGCTGCGCACAGCCAAAATTTGGGGCCGAACGGAGGCGGTCGATTGAATCTCGAAAAATACGTGTGCTAACATACACCGAAAATCGAGAAAATCATAAATTCTCATTTATGCGAAAAATAGTGATGCCGATCAAACGAAATGATAGGGCGCCCGTCACCAGGCCCCGCAGGCTGCGCACGACCAAAATTTGGGGGCGAACGGAGGCGGTCGATCGAATCTCCAGAAATCCGTGGGCTAACATTCACCGAAAATCGAGAAAATCGTAAATTTTCATTTATGCAAAAAATAGTGATGCCGATCGAATGAAATGATAGGGCGCCCGTCACTAGGCCCCACAGGCTGCGCACAGCCAAAATTTGTGGCCAAACGGAGACGGTCGATCACATCTCCAAAAATCCGTGGGCTAACATACACCGAAAATCGAGAAAATCGTAAATTGTCATTTGTTTGAAAAATAGTGATGCCGATCAAACGAAATGACAGGGCGCCCGTCACCAGGCCCCGCAGGCTACGCACAGCCAAAATTTGGGGCCGAACGGAGGCGGTCGATCGAATCTCGAAAAATCCGTGGGCTAACATTCACCGAAAACCGAGAAAATCGTAAATTGTCATTTCTGCAAAAAATAGTGATGCCGATCAAAAGAAATGACAGGGCGCCCGTCACCAGGCCCCGCAGGCTGAGCACAACCAAAATTTGGGGCCGAACGGAGGCGGTCGATTGAATCTCGAAAAATCCGTGTGCTAACATACACCGAAAATCGAGAAAATTGTAAATTCTCCTTTATGCGAAAAATAGTGATGCCGATCAAACGAAATGATATGGCGCCCGTCACCAGGCCCCGCGGGCTGTGCACAGCCAAAATTTGGGGCCGAACGGAGGCGGTCGATCAAATATCCAGAAATCCCTGGGCTAACACGCACTGAAAAGTTTGAAAGTTAGCAACATAGGCGCACTATGTTAGTCTCGACAGACCGGACGACATCGGATGTCACATGCTAACCTATGTCGAGACCCAACGCCCATCGATGAATGCCCAGCTATAGAAAATTTAAACTAAAACACCTATGCTTATCCTTATGATATAAATAAAATCCTAGAGATTAGTGGTGGTAGTGCTGGCCTACCATGGTCGCTTGCCATGGTGGTGTCGGTTGTGGTGGGTCGTTAGGACCAGTTTTTAAATTAAAATTGTCACCCATATTGGGAAATATGTTGAAATGAGTGCGATAGAGGCATATTTTAGAAAAATGGCTCGGCCAAACCGCCTTTCGGCAGTTTGTCGAGATAGATCTCGAAAAAATACACAAAATGAAAAAAAAATCGCGTAAAACGGATAATCCAGCCCAAAGTTATGATCATTTATATAATATGCCTCTAATAAACTATTTTTCCGTCGATTATATTACAGTTTTAACAACATTATGTAAGATCTCATCAAAAGACTTGCATCTCGGCAGTTCTTATTTTGTTAATAAAGAGCTAACACATACCAAAAATCGCGAAAATCGTAAATTCTCGTTTATGCAAAAAATAGTGATGCCGATCAAACGAAATGATAGGACTATCTAAATTCTGATCACTTTCTGTACTATACTGATTCCTTACTGATTACCGTAATGAATTGATTTAAAACCGAAGTGGGGCTTATATATAATAGAAACAATAAATCGCATTCAGTGAATGCGACTTATAAGTCGCATTTCAGGAATGCGATTTATAAGTCGCATTCCTAGAATGCGTTTTATAAGTCGCATTTTGCCTTGCGACGCGCCGACTTGCCGGTTGTCCAATCTTTCCCCGTGCCTTTTTCTAGCATATATGTATTTCAAATACTCTTAACCAACACGCGAATAGGCCATCTATATGCTAGAAATTTACGGGGTGTAACAACGGATCAAACGAAATGATAGGGCGCCCGTCACCAGGCCCCGCACAGCAAAAATTTGAGGCCAAACGGAGACGGTCGATCACATCTCCAAAAATCCGTGGGCTAACATACACCGAAAATCGAGAAAATCGTAAATTGTCATTTATGCGAAAAATAGTGATGCCGATCAAACGAAATGACAAGGCGCCCGTCACCAGGCACCGCAGGCTTCGCACAGCCAAAATTTGGGGCCGAACGGAGGCGGTCGATCGAATCACGAAAAATCTGTGGGCTAACATACACCGAAAACCGAGAAAATCGTAAATTGTCATTTCTGCAAAAAATAGTGATGCCGATCAAAAGAAATGACAGGGCGCCCGTCACCAGGCCCCGCAGGCTGCGCACAGCCAAAATTTGGGGCCGAACGGAGGCGGTCGATTGAATCTCGAAAAATCCGTGTGCTAACATACACCGAAAATCGAGAAAATCATAAATTCTCATTTATGCGAAAAATAGTGATGCCGATCAAATGAAATGATAGGGCGCCCGTCACCAGGCCCTGCAGGCTGCGCACAGCCAAAATTTGGGGCCAAACGGAGATGGTCGATCACATCTCTAAAAATCCGTGGGCTAACATACACCGAAAATCGAGAAAATCATAAATTATCTTTGTTTGAAAAATAGTGATGCCGATCAAAAGAAATGACAGGGCGCCCGTCACCAGGCCCCAAAGGCTGCGCACAGCCAAAATTTGGGGGCAAACGGAGACGGTCGATCACATCTTAAAAAATCCGTGGGCTAACATACACCGAAAATCGAGAAAATCGTAAATTGTCATTTGTTTGAAAAATAGTGATGTCGATCAAACGAAATGACAGGGCGCCCGTTACCAGGCCCCGCAGGCTGCGCACAACCAAAATTTGGGGCCAAACGGAGACGGTCGATCACATCTCCAAAAATCCGCGGGCTAACATACACCGAAAACCGAGAAAATCGTAAATTGTCATTTATGCGAAAAATAGTGATGCCCATCAAACGAGTTGATAGGGCGCCCGTCACCAGGCCCCGCAGGCTGCGCACGACCAAAATTTGGGGGCAAACGGAGGCGGTCGATCACATCTCCAAAAATCCGTGGGCTAACATACACCGAAAATCGAGAAAATCGTAAATTGTCATTTGATTGAAAAATAGTGATGCCGATCAAACGAAATGACAGGGCGCCCATTACCAGGCCCCGCAGGCTGCGCACAGCAAAAATTTCAGGCCAAACGGAGATGGTCGATCACATCTCCAAAAATCCGTGGGCTAACATACACCGAAAACCGAGAAAATCGTAAATTGTCATTTGCTTGAAAAATAGTGATGCCGATCAAACGAAATGACAAGGCACCCGACACCAGGCCCCGCAGGCTTCGCACAGCCAAAATTTGGGGCCGAACGGAGGCGGTCGATCGAATCACGAAAAATCCGTGGGCTAACATACACCGAAAACCGAGAAAATCGTAAATTGTCATTTCTGCAAAAAATAGTGATGCCGATCAAAAGAAATGACAGGGCGCCCGTCACCAGGCCCCACAGGCTGCGCACAGCCAAAATTTGGGGCCGAACGGAGGCGGTCGATTGAATCTCGAAAAATCCGTGTGCTAACATACACCGAAAATCGAGAAAATCATAAATTCTCATTTATGCGAAAAATATGATGCCGATCAAACGAAATGATAGGGCGCCCGTCACCAGGCCCTGCAGGCTGCGCACAGCCAAAATTTGGGGCCAAACGGAGACGGTCGATCACCTCTCCAAAAATCCGTTGGCTAACATACACCGAAAATCGAGAAAATCGTAAATTATCATTTGTTTGAAAAATAGTGATGCCGATCGAATGAAATGATAGGGCGCCCGTCACTAGGCCCCGCAGGCTGCGTACAGCCAAAATTTGGGGCCAAACGGAGACGGTCGATCACATCTCCAAAAATCCGTGGGCTAACATACACCGAAAATCGAGAAAATTGTAAATTGTCATTTGTTTGAAAAATAGTGATGCCAATCAAAAGAAATGACAGGGCGCCCGTCACCAGCCCCCGCAGGCTGCGCACAGCCAAGATTTGGGGCCGAACGGAGGCGGTCGATCGAATCACGAAAAATCCGTGGGCTAACATACACCGAAAACCGAGAAAATCGTAAATTATCATTTGTTTGAAAAATAGTGATGCCGATCAAAAGAAATGACAGGGCGCCCGTCACCAGGCCCCGCAGGCTGCGCACAGCCAAAATTTGGGGCCGAACGGAGGCGGTCGATTGAATCTCGAAAAATCCGTGTGCTAACATACACCGAAAATCGAGAAAATCATAAATTCTCATTTATGCGAAAAATAGTGATGCCGATCAAACGAAATGATAGGGCGCCCGTCACCAGGCCCCGCAGGCTGCGCACGACCAAAATTTGGGGGCGAACGGAGGCGGTCGATCGAATCTCCAGAAATCCGTGGGCTAACATTCACCGAAAATCGAGAAAATCGTAAATTTTCATTTATGCAAAAAATAGTGATGCCGATCGAATGAAATGATAGGGCGCCCGTCACCAGGCCCCGCAGGCTGCGCACAGCCAAAATTTGGGGGCAAACGGAGACGGTCGATCACATCTCCAAAAATCCGTGGGCTAACATACACCGAAAATCGAGAAAATCGTAAATTGTCATTTGTTTGAAAAATAGTGATGCCGATCAAACGAAATGACAGGGCGCCCGTTACCAGGCCCCGCAGGCTGCGCACAGCAAAAATTTCAGGCCAAACGGAGACGGTCAATCACATCTCCAAAAATCCGTGGGCTAACATACACCGAAAACCGAGAAAATCGTAAATTGTCATTTATACGAAAAATAGTGATGCCGATCAAACGAGTTGATAGGGCGCCCGTCACCAGGCCCCGCAGGCTGCGCACGACCAAAATTTGGGGGCGAACGGAGGCGGTCGATCGAATCTCCAGAAATCCGTGGGCTAACATTCACCGAAAATCGAGAAAATCGTAAATTTTCATTTATGCAAAAAATAGTGATGCCGATCGAATGAAATGATAGGGCGCCCGTCACTAGGCCCCACAGGCTGCGCACAGCCAAAATTTGTGGCCAAACGGAGACGGTCGATCACATCTCCAAAAATCCGTGGGCTAACATACACCGAAAATCGAGAAAATCGTAAATTGTCATTTGTTTGAAAAATAGTGATGCCGATCAAACGAAATGACAGGGCGCCCGTCACCAGGCCCCGCAGGCTGCGCACAGCCAAAATTTGGGGCCGAACGGAGGCGGTCGATCGAATCTCGAAAAATCCGTGGGCTAACATTCACCGAAAACCGAGAAAATCGTAAATTGTCATTTCTGCAAAAAATAGTGATGCCGATCAAAAGAAATGACAGGGCGCCCGTCACCAGGCCCTGCAGGCTGAGCACAGCCAAAATTTGGGGCCGAACGGAGGCGGTCGATTGAATCTCGAAAAATCCGTGTGCTAACATACACCGAAAATCGAGAAAATTGTAAATTCTCATTTATGCGAAAAATAGTGATGCCGATCAAACGAAATGATATGGCGCCCGTCACCAGGCCCCGCGGGCTGTGCACAGCCAAAATTTGGGGCCGAACGGAGGCGGTCGATCAAATATCCAGAAATCCCTAGGCTAACACGCACTGAAAAGTTTGAAAGTTAGCAACATAGGCGCACTATGTTAGTCTCGACAGACCGGACGACATCGGATGTCACATGCTAACCTATGTCGAGACCCAACGCCCATCGATGAATGCCCAGCGATAGAAAATTTAAACTAAAACACCTATGCTTATCCTTATGATATAAATAAAATCCTAGAGATTAGTGGTGGTAGTGCTGGCCTACCATGGTCGCTTGCCATGGTGGTGTCGGTTGTGGTGGGTCGTTAGGACCAGTTTTTAAATTAAAATTGTCACCCATATTGGGAAATATGTTGAAATGAGTGCGATAGAGGCATATTTTAGAAAAATGGCTCGGCCAAACCGCCTTTCGGCAGTTTGTCGAGATAGATCTCGAAAAAATACACAAAATGAAAAAAAAATCGCGTAAAACGGATAATCCAGCCCAAAGTTATGATCATTTATATAATATGCCTCTAATAAACTATTTTTCCGTCGATTATATTACAGTTTTAACAACATTATGTAAGATCTCATCAAAAGACTTGCATCTCGGCAGTTCTTATTTTGTTAATAAAGAGCTAACACATACCAAAAATCGCGAAAATCGTAAATTCTCGTTTATGCAAAAAATAGTGATGCCGATCAAACGAAATGATAGGACTATCTAAATTCTGATCACTTTCTGTACTATACTGATTCCTTACTGATTACCGTAATGAATTGATTTAAAACCGAAGTGGGGCTTATATATAATAGAAACAATAAATCGCATTCAGTGAATGCGATTTATAAGTCGCATTTCAGGAATGCGATTTATAAGCCGCATTCCTGGAATGCGTTTTATAAGTCGCATTTTGCCTTGCGACGCGCCGACTTGCCGGTTGTCCAATCTTTTCCCGTGCCTTTGTCTAGAATGTATGTATTTCAAATACTCTTAACCAACACGCGAATAGGCCATCTATATGCTAGAAATTTACGGGGTGTAACAGCGGATCAAACGAAATGATAGGGCGCCCGTCACCAGGCCCCGCACAGCAAAAATTTGAGGCCAAACGGAGACGGTCGATCACATCTCCAAAAATCCGTGGGCTAACATACACCGAAAACCGAAAAAATCGTAAATTGTCATTTATGCGAAAAATAGTGATGCCCATCAAATGAGTTGATAGGGCGCCCGTCACCAGGCCCCGCAGGCTGCGCACGGCCAAAATTTGGGGGCGAACGGAGGCGGTCGATCAAATCTTCAGAAATCCGTGGGCTAACATTCACCGAAAACCGAGAAAATCGTAAATTGTCATTTACGCAAAAAATAGTGATGCCGATCAAACAAATTGATAGAGCGCCCGTCACTAGGCCCCGCAGGCTGCGCACAGCCAAAATTTGGGGCCAAACGGAGACGGTCGATCACATCTCCAAAAATCCGTGGGCAAACATACACCGAAAATCGAGAAAATCGTAAATTGTCATTTGCTTGAAAAATAGTGATGCCGATCAAACGAAATGACAAGGCGCCCGTCACCAGGCCTCGCAGGCTTCGCACAGCCAAAATTTGGGGCCGAACGGAGGCGGTCGATCGAATCACGAAAAATCCGTGGGCTAACATACACCGAAAACCGAGAAAATCGTAAATTATCATTTGTTTGAAAAATAGTGATGCCAATCAAAAGAAATGACAGGGCGCCCGTCACCAGGCCCCGCAGGCTGCGCACAGCCAAAATTTGGGGCCGAACGGAGGCGGTCGATTGAATCTCGAAAAATACGTGTGCTAACATACACCGAAAATCGAGAAAATCATAAATTCTCATTTATGCGAAAAATAGTGATGCCGATCAAACGAAATGATAGGGCGCCCGTCACCAGGCCCCGCAGGCTGCGCACGACCAAAATTTGGGGGCGAACGGAGGCGGTCGATCGAATCTCCAGAAATCCGTGGGCTAACATTCACCGAAAATCGAGAAAATCGTAAATTTTCATTTATGCAAAAAATAGTGATGCCGATCGAATGAAATGATAGGGCACCCGTCACCAGGCCCCACAGGCTGCGCACAGCCAAAATTTGTGGCCAAACGGAGGCGGTCGATTGAATCTCGAAAAATCCGTGGGCTAACATACACCGAAAATCGAGAAAATCGTAAATTGTCATTTGTTTGAAAAATAGTGATGCCGATCAAACGAAATGACAGGGCGCCCGTCACCAGGCCCCGCAGGCTGCGCACAGCCAAAATTTGGGGCCGAACGGAGGCGGTCGATCGAATCTCGAAAAATCCGTGGGCTAACATTCACCGAAAACCGAGAAAATCGTAAATTGTCATTTCTGCAAAAAATAGTGATGCCGATCAAAAGAAATGACAGGGCGCCCGTCACCAGGCCCTGCAGGCTGAGCACAGCCAAAATTTGGGGCCGAACGGAGGCGGTCGATTGAATCTCGAAAAATCCGTGTGCTAACATACACCGAAAATCGAGAAAATTGTAAATTCTCATTTATGCGAAAAATAGTGATGCCGATCAAACGAAATGATATGGCGCCCGTCACCAGGCCCCGCGGGCTGTGCACAGCCAAAATTTGGGGCCGAACGGAGGCGGTCGATCAAATATCCAGAAATCCCTGGGCTAACACGCACTGAAAAGTTTGAAAGTTAGCAACATAGGCGCACTATGTTAGTCTCGACAGACCGGACGACATCGGATGTCACATGCTAACCTATGTCGAGACCCAACGCCCATCGATGAATGCCCAGCTATAGAAAATTTAAACTAAAACACCTATGCTTATCCTTATGATATAAATAAAATCCTAGAGATTAGTGGTGGTAGTGCTGGCCTACCATGGTCGCTTGCCATGGTGGTGTCGGTTGTGGTGGGTCGTTAGGACCAGTTTTTAAATTAAAATTGTCACCCATATTGGGAAATATGTTGAAATGAGTGCGATAGAGGCATATTTTAGAAAAATGGCTCGGCCAAACCGCCTTTCGGCAGTTTGTCGAGATAGATCTCGAAAAAATACACAAAATGAAAAAAAAATCGCGTAAAACGGATAATCCAGCCCAAAGTTATGATCATTTATATAATATGCCTCTAATAAACTATTTTTCCGTCGATTATATTACAGTTTTAACAACATTATGTAAGATCTCATCAAAAGACTTGCATCTCGGCAGTTCTTATTTTGTTAATAAAGAGCTAACACATACCAAAAATCGCGAAAATCGTAAATTCTCGTTTATGCAAAAAATAGTGATGCCGATCAAACGAAATGATAGGACTATCTAAATTCTGATCACTTTCTGTACTATACTGATTCCTTACTGATTACCGTAATGAATTGATTTAAAACCGAAGTGGGGCTTATATATAATAGAAACAATAAATCGCATTCAGTGAATGCGACTTATAAGTCGCATTTCAGGAATGCGATTTATAAGTCGCATTCCTGGAATGCGTTTTATAAGTCGCATTTTGCCTTGCGACGCGCCGACTTGCCGGTTGTCCAATCTTTCCCCGTGCCTTTTTCTAGCATATATGTATTTCAAATACTCTTAACCAACACGCGAATAGGCCATCTATATGCTAGAAATTTACGGGGTGTAACAACGGATCAAACGAAATGATAGGGCGCCCGTCACCAGGCCCCGCACAGCAAAAATTTGAGGCCAAACGGAGACGGTCGATCACATCTCCAAAAATCCGTGGGCTAACATACACCGAAAATCGAGAAAATCGTAAATTGTCATTTATGCGAAAAATAGTGATGCCGATCAAACGAAATGACAAGGCGCCCGTCACCAGGCACCGCAGGCTTCGCACAGCCAAAATTTGGGGCCGAACGGAGGCGGTCGATCGAATCACGAAAAATCTGTGGGCTAACATACACCGAAAACCGAGAAAATCGTAAATTGTCATTTCTGCAAAAAATAGTGATGCCGATCAAAAGAAATGACAGGGCGCCCGTCACCAGGCCCCGCAGGCTGCGCACAGCCAAAATTTGGGGCCGAACGGAGGCGGTCGATTGAATCTCGAAAAATCCGTGTGCTAACATACACCGAAAATCGAGAAAATCATAAATTCTCATTTATGCGAAAAATAGTGATGCCGATCAAATGAAATGATAGGGCGCCCGTCACCAGGCCCTGCAGGCTGCGCACAGCCAAAATTTGGGGCCAAACGGAGATGGTCGATCACATCTCTAAAAATCCGTGGGCTAACATACACCGAAAATCGAGAAAATCATAAATTATCTTTGTTTGAAAAATAGTGATGCCGATCAAAAGAAATGACAGGGCGCCCGTCACCAGGCCCCACAGGCTGCGCACAGCCAAAATTTGGGGGCAAACGGAGACGGTCGATCACATCTTAAAAAATCCGTGGGCTAACATACACCGAAAATCGAGAAAATCGTAAATTGTCATTTGTTTGAAAAATAGTGATGTCGATCAAACGAAATGACAGGGCGCCCGTTACCAGGCCCCGCAGGCTGCGCACAACCAAAATTTGGGGCCAAACGGAGACGGTCGATCACATCTCCAAAAATCCGCGGGCTAACATACACCGAAAACCGAGAAAATCGTAAATTGTCATTTATGCGAAAAATAGTGATGCCCATCAAACGAGTTGATAGGGCGCCCGTCACCAGGCCCCGCAGGCTGCGCACGACCAAAATTTGGGGGCAAACGGAGGCGGTCGATCACATCTCCAAAAATCCGTGGGCTAACATACACCGAAAATCGAGAAAATCGTAAATTGTCATTTGATTGAAAAATAGTGATGCCGATCAAACGAAATGACAGGGCGCCCGTTACCAGGCCCCGCAGGCTGCGCACAGCAAAAATTTCAGGCCAAACGGAGACGGTCGATCACATCTCCAAAAATCCGTGGGCTAACATACACCGAAAACCGAGAAAATCGTAAATTGTCATTTGCTTGAAAAATAGTGATGCCGATCAAACGAAATGACAAGGCACCCGTCACCAGGCCCCGCAGGCTTCGCACAGCCAAAATTTGGGGCCGAACGGAGGCGGTCGATCGAATCACGAAAAATCCGTGGGCTAACATACACCGAAAACCGAGAAAATCGTAAATTGTCATTTCTGCAAAAAATAGTGATGCCGATCAAAAGAAATGACAGGGCGCCCGTCACCAGGCCCCACAGGCTGCGCACAGCCAAAATTTGGGGCCGAACGGAGGCGGTCGATTGAATCTCGAAAAAACCGTGTGCTAACATACACCGAAAATCGAGAAAATCATAAATTCTCATTTATGCGAAAAATATGATGCCGATCAAACGAAATGATAGGGCGCCCGTCACTAGGCCCTGCAGGCTGCGCATAGCCAAAATTTGGGGCCAAACGGAGACGGTCGATCACCTCTCCAAAAATCCGTTGGCTAACATACACCGAAAATCGAGAAAATCGTAAATTATCATTTGTTTGAAAAATAGTGATGCCGATCGAATGAAATGATAGGGCGCCCGTCACTAGGCCCCGCAGGCTGCGTACAGCCAAAATTTGGGGCCAAACGGAGACGGTCGATCACATCTCCAAAAATCCGTGGGCTAACATACACCGAAAATCGAGAAAATTGTAAATTGTCATTTGTTTGAAAAATAGTGATGCCAATCAAAAGAAATGACAGGGCGCCCGTCACCAGACCCCGCAGGCTGCGCACAGCAAAGATTTGGGGCCGAACGGAGGCGGTCGATCGAATCTCGAAAAATCCGTGTGCTAACATACACCGAAAATCGAGAAAATCGTAAATTCTCATTTATGCGAAAAATAGTGATGCCGATCAAACGAAATGATAGGGCGCCCGTCACCAGGCCCCGCGGGCTGTGCACAGCCAAAATGGCTCAACCAAACCGCCTTTCGGCAGTTTGTCGAGATAGATCTCGAAAAAATACACAAAATGAAAAAAAAAATCGCGTAAAACGGATAATCCAGCCCAAAGTTATGATCATTTATATAATATGCCTCTAATAAACTATTTTTCCGTCGATTATATTACAGTTTTAACAACATTATGTAAGATCTCATCAAAAGACTTGCATCTCGGCAGTTCTTATTTTGTTAATAAAGAGCTAACACATACCAAAAATCGCGAAAATCGTAAATTCTCGTTTATGCAAAAAATAGTGTTGCCGATCAAACGAAATGATAGGACTATCTAAATTCTGATCACTTTCTGTACTATACTGATTCCTTACTGATTACCGTAATGAATTGATTTAAAACCGAAGTGGGGCTTATATATAATAGAAACAATAAATCGCATTCAGTGAATGCGACGCGCCGACTTGCCCGTTGTCCAATCTTTCCCCGTGCCTTTTTCTAGCATGTATGTATTTCAAATACTCTTAACCAACACGCGAATAGGCCATCTATATGCTAGAAATTTACGGGGTGTAACAGCGGATCAAACGAAATGATAGGGTGCCCGTTACCAGGCCCCGCACAGCAAAAATTTGAGGCCAAACGGAGACGGTCGATCACATCTCCAAAAATCCATGGGCTAACATACACCGAAAACCGAGAAAATCGTAAATTGTCATTTATGCGAAAAATAGTGATGCCCATCAAACGAGTTGATAGGGCGCCCGTCACCAGGCCCCGCAGGCTGCGCACGGCCAAAATTTGGGGGCGAACGGAGGCGGTCGATCAAATCTTCAGAAATCTGTGGGCTAACATTCACCGAAAACCGAGAAAATCATAAATTGTCATTTACGCAAAAAATAGTGATGCCGATCAAAGGAATTGATAGAGCGCCCGTCACTAGGCCCCGCAGGCTGCGCACAGCCAAAATTTGGGGCCAAACGGAGACGGTCGATCACATCTCCAAAAATCCGTGGGCAAACATACACCGAAAATCGAGAAAATGGTAAATTGTCATTTGCTTGAAAAATAGTGATGCCGATCAAACGAAATGACAAGGCGCCCATCACCAGGCCCCGCAGGCTTCGCACAGCCAAAATTTGGGGCCGAACGGAGGCGGTCGATCGAATCACGAAAAATCTGTGGGCTAACATACACCGAAAACTGAGAAAATCGTAAATTGTCATTTCTGCAAAAAATAGTGATGCCGATCAAAAGAAATGACAGGGCGCCCGTCACCAGGCCCAGCAGGCTGCGCACAGCCAAAATTTGGGGCCGAACGGAGCCGGTCGATTGAATCTCGAAAAATCTGTGTGCTAACATACACCGAAAATCGAGAAAATCAAAAATTCTCATTTATGTGAAAAATAGTGATGCCGATCAAACGAAATGATAGGGCGCCCGTCACCAGGCCCTTCAGGCTGCGCACAGCCAAAATTTGGGGCCAAACGGAGACGGTCGATCACATCTCCAAAAATCCGTGGGCTAACATACACCGAAAATCGAGAAAATCGTAAATTGTCTTTGTTTGAAAAATAGTGATGCCGATCAAAAGAAATGACAGGGCGCCCGTCACTAGGCCCCGCAGGCTGCGCACAGCCAAAATTTGGTCGCAAACGGAGACGGTCGATCACATCTCCAAAAATCCGTGGGCTAACATACACCGAAAATCGAGAAAATCATAAATTGTCATTTGTTTGAAAAATAGTGATGCCGATCAAACGAAATGACAGGGCGCCAGTTACCAGGCCCCGCAGGCTGCGCACAGCAAAATTTTCAGGCCAAACGGAGACGGTCGATCACATCTCCAAAAATCCGTGGTCTAACATACACCGAAAACCGAGAAAATCGTAAATTGTCATTTATGCGAAAAATAGTGATGCCCATCAAACGAGTTGATAGGGCGCCCGTCACCAGGCCCCGCAGGCTGCGCACGACCAAAATTTGGGGGCGAACGGAGGCGGTCGATCGAATCTCCAGAAATCCGTGGGCTAACATTCACCGAAAATCGAGAAAATCGTAAATTTTCATTTATGCAAAAAATAGTGATGCCGATCGAATGAAATGATAGGGCGCCCATCACTAGGCCCCGCAGGCTGCGCACAGCCAAAATTTGGGGCCAAACGGAGATGGTCGATCACATCTCCAAAAATCCGTGGGCTAACATACACCGAAAATCGAGAAAATCGTAAATTGTCATTTGTTTGAAAAATAGTGATGCCGATCAAAAGAAATGACAGGGCGCGCCCGTCACCAGGCCCCGCAGGCTGCGCACAGCCAAAATTTGGGGCCGAACGGAGGCGGTCGATCGAATCACGAAAAATCCGTGGGCTAACATACACCGAAAACCGAGAAAATCGTAAATTGTCATTTCTGCAAAAAATAGTGATGCCGATCAAAAGAAATGACAGGGCGCCCGTCACTAGGCCCCGCAGGCTGCGCACAGCCAAAATTTGGGGCCGAACGGAGGCGGTCGATTGAATCTCGAAAAATCCGTGTGCTAACATACACCGAAAATCGAGAAAATCATAAATTCTCATTTATGCGAAAAATAGTGATGCCGATCAAACGAAATGATAGGCCGCCCGTCACCAGGCCCTGCAGGCTGCGCACAACCAAAATTTTAGGCCAAACGGAGACGGTCGATCACATCTCCAAAAATTCGTGGGCTAACATACACCGAAAATCGAGAAAATCGTAAATTGTCTTTGTTTGAAAAATAGTGATGCCGATCAAAAGAAATGACAGGGCGCCCGTCACCAGGCCCCGCAGGCTGCGCACAGCCAAAATTTGGGGTCAAACGGAGACGGTCGATCACATCTCCAAAAATCCGTGGGCAAACATACACCGAAAATCGAGAAAATCGTAAATTGTCATTTGCTTGAAAAATAGTGATGCCGATCAAACGAAATGACAAGGCGCCCATCACCAGGCCCCGCAGGCTTCGCACAGCCAAAATTTGGGGCCGAACGGAGGCGGTCGATCGAATCACGAAAAATCCGTGGGCTAACATACACCGAAAACCGAGAAAATCGTAAATTGTCATTTCTGCAAAAAATAGTGATGCCGATCAAAAGAAATGACAGGGCGCCCGTCACCAGGCCCCGCAGGCTGCGCACAGCCAAAATTTGGGGCCGAACGGAGGCGGTCGATTGAATCTCGAAAAATCCGTGTGCTAACATACACCGAAAATCGAGAAAATCATAAATTCTCATTTATGCGAAAAATAGTGATGCCGATCAAACGAAATGATTGGGCGCCCGTCACCAGGCCCTGCAGGCTGCGCACATCCAAAATTTGGGGCCAAACGGAGACGGTCGATCACATCTCCAAAAATCCGTGGGCTAACATACACCGAAAATCGAGAAAATCGTAAATTATCATTTGTTTGAAAAATAGTGATGCCGATCAAAAGAAATGACAGGGCGCCCGTCACCAGGCCCCGCAGGCTTCGCACAGCCAAAATTTGGGGCCGAACGGAGGCGGTCGATCGAATCTCGAAAAATCCGTGGGCTAACATACACCGAAAACCGAGAAAATCGTAAATTGTCATTTTTTCAAAAAATAGTGATGCCGATCAAAAGAAATGACAGGGCGCCCGTCACCAGGCCCCGCAGGCTGCGCACAGCCAAAATTTGGGGGCGAACGGAGGCGGTCGATCGAATCTCCAGAAAACCGTGGGCTAACATTCACCGAAAATCGAGAAAATCGTAAATTTTCATTTATGCAAAAAATAGTGATGCCGATCGAATGAAATGATAGGGCGCCCTTCACTAGGCCCCGCAGGCTGCGCACAGCCAAAATTTGGGGCCAAACGGAGACGGTCGATCACATCTCCAAAAATCCGTGGGCTAACATACACCGAAATTCGAGAAAATCGTAAATTGTCATTTGTTTGAAAAATAGTGATGCCGATCAAAAGAAATGACAGGGCGCCCGTCACCAGGCCCCGCAGGCTGCACACAGCCAAAATTTGGGGCCGAACGGAGGCGGTCGATCGAATCTCAAAAAATCCGTGGGCTAACATTCACCGAAAACCGAGAAAATCGTAAATTGTCATTTCTGCAAAAAATAGTGATGCCGATCAAAAGAAATGACAGGGCGCCCATCACCAGGCCCCGCAGGCTGCGCACAGCCAAAATTTGGGGCCGAACGGAGGCGGTCGATTGAATCTCAAAAAATCCGTGTGCTAACATACACCGAAAATTGAGAAAATCGTAAATTATCATTTATGCGAAAAATAGTGATGCCGATCAAACGAAATGATAGGGCGCCCGTCACCAGGCCCCGCGGGCTGTGCACAACCAAAATTTGGGGCCGAACGGAGGCGGTCGATCAAATATCCAGAAATCCCTGGGATAACACGCACTGAAAAGTTTGAAAGATAGCAACATAGGCGCACTATGCTAGTCTCGACAGACCGGACGACATCGGATGTCACATGCTAACCTATGTCGAGACCCAACGCCCATCGATGAATGCCCAGCGATAGAAAATTTAAACTAAAACACCTATGCTTATCCTTATGATATAAATAAAATCCTAGAGATTAGTGGTGGTAGTGCTGGCCTACCATGGTCGCTTGCCATGGTGGTGTCGGTTGTGGTGGGTCGTTAGGACCAGTTTTTAAATTAAAATTGTCACCCATATTGGGAAATATGTTGAAATGAGTGCGATAGAGGCATATTTTAGAAAAATGGCTCGGCCAAACCGCCTTTCGGCTATTTGTCGAGATAGATCTCGAAAAAATACACAAAATGAAAAAAAAAATCGCGTAAAACGGATAATCCAGCCCAAAGTTATGATCATTTATATAATATGCCTCTAATAAACTATTTTTCCGTCGATTATATTACAGTTTTAACAACATTATGTAAGATCTCATCAAAAGACTTGCATCTCGGCATTTCTTATTTTGTTAATAAAGAGCTAACACATACCAAAAATCGCGAAAATCGTAAATTCTCGTTTATGCAAAAAATAGTGATGCCGATCAAACGAAATGATAGGACTATCTAAATTCTGATCACTTTCTGTACTATACTGATTCCTTACTGATTACCGTAATGAATTGATTTAAAACCGAAGTGGGGCTTATATATAATAGAAACAATAAATCGCATTCAGTGAATGCGACTTATAAGTCGCATTTCAGGAATGCGATTTATAAGTCGCATTCCTGGAATGCGTTTTATAAGTCGCATTTTGCCTTGCGACGCGCCGACTTGCCCGTTGTCCAATCTTTCCCCGTGCCTTTTTCTAGCATGTATGTATTTCAAATACTCTTAACCAACACGCGAATAGGCCATCTATATGCTAGAAATTTACGGGGTGTAACAGCGGATCAAACGAAATGATAGGGCGCCCGTCACCAGGCCCCGCACAGCAAAAATTTGAGGCCAAACGGAGACGGTCGATCACATCTCCAAAAATCCGTGGGCTAACATACACCGAAAACCGAGAAAATCGTAAATTGTCATTTATGCGAAAAATAGTGATGCCCATCAAACGAGTTGATAGGGCGCCCGTCACCAGGCCCCGCAGGCTGCGCACGACCAAAATTTGGGGGCGAACGGAGGCGGTCAATCAAATCTCCAGAAATCCGTGGGCTAACATTCACCGAAAACCGGGAAAACTGTAAATTGTCATTTACGCAAAAAATAGTGATGCCGATCAAACGAATTGATAGAGCGCCTGTCACTAGGCCCCGCAGGCTGCGGACAGCCAAAATTTGGGGCCAAACGGAGACGGTCGATCACATCTCCAAAAATCCATGGGCAAACATACACCGAAAATTGAGAAAATCGTAAATTGTCATTTGCTTGAAAAATAGTGATGCCGATCAAACGAAATGACAAGGCGCCCGTCACCAGGCCCCGCAGGCTTCGCACAGCCAAAATTTGGGGCCGAACGGAGGCGGTCGATCGAATCACGAAAAATCTGTGGGCTAACATACACCGAAAACCGAGAAAATCGTAAATTGTCATTTCTGCAAAAAATAGTGATGCCGATCAAAAGAAATGACAGGGCGCCCGTCACCAGGCCCCGCAGGCTGCACACAGCCAAAATTTGGGGCCGAACGGAGGCGGTCGATTGAATCTCGAAAAATCCGTGTGCTAACATAAACCGAAAATCGAGAAAATCATAAATTCTCATTTATGCGAAAAATAGTGATGCCGATCAAACGAAATGATAGGGCGCCCGTCACCAGGCCCTGCAGGCTGCGCACAGCCAAAATTTGGGGCCAAACGGAGACGGTCGATCACATCTCCAAAAATCCGTGGGCTAACATACACCGAAAATCGAGAAAATCGTAAATTGTCTTTGTTTGAAAAATAGTGATGCCGATCAAAAGAAATGACAGGGCGCCCGTTACCAGGCCCCGCAGGCTGTGCACAGCAAAAATTTCAGGCCAAACGGAGACGGTCGATCACATCTCCAAAAATCCGTGGGCTAACATACACCGAAAACCGAGAAAATCGTAAATTGTCATTTATGCGAAAAATAGTGATGCCCATCAATCGAGTTGATAGGGCGCCCGTCACCAGGCCCCGCAGGCTGCGCACGACCAAAATTTGGGGGCGAACGGAGGCGGTCGATCGAATCTCCAGAAATCCGTGGGCTAACATTCACCGAAAATCGAGAAAATCGTAAATTTTCATTTATGCAAAAAATAGTGATGCCGATCGAATGAAATGATAGGGCGCCCGTCACTAGGCCCCGCAGGCTGCGCACAGCCAAAATTTGGGGCCAAACGGAGACGGTCGATCACATCTCCAAAAATCCGTGGGCTAACATACACCGAAAATCGAGAAAATCGTAAATTGTCATTTGTTTGAAAAATAGTGATGCCGATCAAAAGAAATGACAGGGCGCCCGTCACCAGGCCCCGCAGGCTGCGCACAGCCAAAATTTGGGGGCAAACGGAGACGGTCGATCACATCTCCAAAAATCTGTGGGCTAACATACACCGAAAATCGAGAAAATCGTAAATTGTCATTTGTTTGAAAAATAGTGATGCCGATCAAACGAAATGACAGGGCGCCCGTTACCAGGCCCCGCAGGCTGTGCACAGCAAAAATTTCAGGCCAAACGGAGACGGTCGATCAAATCTCCAAAAATCCATGGGCTAACATACACCGAAAACTGAGAAAATCGTAAATTGTCATTTATGCGAAAAATAGTGATGCCCATCAAACGAGTTGATAGGGCGCCCGTCACCAGGCTCCGCAGGCTGCGCACGACCAAAATTTGGGGGCGAATGGAGGCGGTCGATCGAATCTCCAGAAATCCGTGGGCTAACATTCACCGAAAATCGAGAAAATCGTAAATTTTCATTTATGCAAAAAATAGTGATGCCGATCGAATGAAATGATAGGGCGCCCGTCACTTGGCCCTGCAGGCTGCGCACAGCCAAAATTTGGGGCCAAACGGAGACGGTCGATCACATCTCCAAAAATCCGTGGGCAAACATACACCAAAAATCGAGAAAATCGTAAATTGTCATTTGCTTGAAAAATAGTGATGCCGATCAAACGAAATGACAAGGCGCCCGTCACCAGGCCCCGCAGGCTTCGCACAGCCAAAATTTGGGGCCGAACGGAGGCGGTCGATTGAATCTCGAAAAATCCGTGTGCTAACTTACACCGAAAATCGAGAAAATCATAAATTCTCATTTATGCGAAAAATAGTGATGCCGATCAAACGAAATGATAGGGCGCCCGTCACCAGGCCCCGCGGGCTGTGCACAGCCAAAATTTGGGGCCGAACGGAGGTGGTAGATCAAATATCCAGAAATCCCTGGGCTAACACGCACTGAAAAGTTTGAAAGTTAGCAACATAGGCGCACTATGCTAGTCTCGACAGACCGGACGACATCGGATGTCACATGCTAACCTATGTCGAGACCCAACGCCCATCGATGAATGCCCAGCGATAGAAAATTTAAACTAAAACACCTATGCTTATCCTTATGATATAAATAAAATCCTAGAGATTAGTGGTGGTAGTGCTGGCCTACCATGGTCGCTTGCCATGGTGGTGTCGGTTGTGGTGGGTCGTTAGGACAAGTTTTTAAATTAAAATTGTCACCCATATCGGGAAATATGTTGAAATGAGTGCGATAGAGGCATATTTTAGAAAAATGGCTCGGCCAAACCGCCTTTCGGCGGTTTGTCGAGATAGATCTCGAAAAAATACACAAAATGAAAAAAAAATCGCGTAAAACGGATAATCCAGCCCAAAGTTATGATCATTTATATAATATGCCTCTAATAAACTATTTTTCCGTCGATTATATTACAGTTTTAACAACATTATGTAAGATCTCATCAAAACACTTGCATCTCGGCAGTTCTTATTTTGTTAATAAAGAGCTAACACATACCAAAAATCGCGAAAATCGTAAATTCTCGTTTATGCAAAAAATAGTGATGCCGATCAAACGAAATGATAGGACTATCTAAATTCTGATCACTTTCTGTACTATACTGATTCCTTACTGATTACCGTAATGAATTGATTTAAAACCGAAGTGGGGCTTATATATAATAGAAACAATAAATCGCATTTCAGGAAATTGATTTATAAGTCGCATTTTAGGAATGCGATTTATAAGTCGCATTCTCGGAATGCGTTTTATAAGTCGCATTCCTGGAATGCGTTTTACAAGTCGCATTTTGCCTTGCGACGCGCCGACTTGCCGATTGTCCAATCTTTCCCCGTGCCTTTTTCTAGCATGTATGTATTTCAAATACTCTTAACCAGCACGCGAATAGGCCATCTATATGCTAGAAATTTACGGGGTGTAACAGCGGATCAAACGAAATGATAGGGCGCCCATCACCAGGCCCCGCACAGTAAAAATTTGAGGCCAAACGGAGACGGTCGATCACATCTCCAAAAATCCGTGGGCTAACATACACCGAAAACCGAGAAAATCGTAAATTGTCATTTATGCAAAAAATAGTGATGCCCATCAAACGAGTTGATAGGGCGCCCGTCACCAGGCCCCGCAGGCTGCGCACGGCCAAAATTTGGGGGCGAACGGAGGCGGTCGATCAAATCTCCAGAAATCCGTGGGCTAACATTCACCGAAAACCGAGAAAATCGTAAATTGTCATTTACGCAAAAAATAGTGTTGCCGATCAAACGAATTGATAGAGCGCCCGTCACTAGGCCCCGCAGGCTGCGCACAGCCAAAATTTGGGGCCAAATGGAGACGGTCGATCACATCTCCAAAAATCCGTGGGCAAACATACACCGAAAATCGAGAAAATCGTAAATTGTCATTTGCTTGAAAAATAGTGATGCCGATCAAACGAAATGACAAGGCGCCCGTCACCAGGCCCCGCAGGCTTCGCACAGCCAAAATTTGGGGCCGAACGGAGGCGGTCGATTGAATCTCGAAAAGTCCGTGTGCTAACATACACCGAAAATCGAGAAAATCATAAATTCTCATTTATGCGAAAAATAGTGATGCCGATCAAACGAAATGATTGGGCGCCCGTCACCAGGCCCCGCGGGCTGTGCACAGCCAAAATTTGGGGCCGAACGGAGGTGGTCGATCAAATATCCAGAAATCCCTAGGCTAACACGCACTGAAAAGTTTGAAAGTTAGCAACATAGGCGCACTATGCTAGTCTCGACAGACCGGACGACATCGGATGTCACATGTTAACCTATGTCGAGACCCAACGCCCATCGATGAATGCCCAGCGATAAAAAATTTAAACTAAAACACCTATGCTTATCCTTATGATATAAATAAAATCCTAGAGATTAGTGGTGGTAGTGCTGGCCTACCATGGTCGCTTGCCATGGTGGTGTCGGTTGTGGTGGGTCGTTAGGACCAGTTTTTAAATTAAAATTGTCACCCATATCGGGAAATATGTTGAAATGAGTGCGATAGAGGCATATTTTAGAAAAATGGCTCGGCCGAGATAGATCTCGAAAAAATACACAAAATGAAAAAAAAAATCGCGTAAAACGGATAATCCAGCCCAAAGTTATGATCATTTATATAATTTGCCTCTAATAAACTATTTTTCCGTCGATTATATTACAGTTTTAACAACATTATGTAAGATCTCATCAAAAGACTTGCATCTCGGCAGTTCTTATTTTGTTAATAAAGAGCTAACACATACCAAAAATCGCGAAAATCGTAAATTCTCGTTTATGCAAAAAATAGTGATGCCGATCAAACGAAATGATAGGACTATCTAAATTCTGATCACTTTCTGTACTATACTGATTCCTTACTGATTACCGTAATGAATTGATTTAAAACCGAAGTGGGGCTTATATATAATAGAAACAATAAATCGCATTTCAGGATTGCGATTTATAAGTCGCATTCCTGGAATGCGTTTTATAAGTCGCATTCCTGGAATGCATTTTATAAGTCACATTTTGCCTTGCGACGCGCCGACTTGCCGGTTGTCCAATCTTTCCCCGTGCCTTTTTCTAGCATGTATGTATTTCAAATACTCTTAACCAACACGCGAATAGGCCATCTATATGCTAGAAATTTACGGGGTGTAACAGCGGATCAAACGAAATGATAGGGCGCCCGTCACCAGGCCCCGCATAGCAAAAATTTGAGGCCAAACGGAGACGGTCGATCACATCTCCAAAAATCTGTGGGCTAACATACACCGAAAACCGAGAAAATCGTAAATTGTCATTTATGCAAAAAATAGTGATGCCCATCAAACGAAATGATAGGGCGCCCGTCACCAGGCCCGGCACAGCAAAAATTTGAGGCCAAACGGAGACGGTCGATCACATCTCCAAAAATCCGTGGGCTAACATACACCGAAAACCGAGAAAATCGTAAATTGTCATTTATGCAAAAAATAGTGATGCCCATCAAACGAGTTGATAGGGCGCCCGTCACCAGGCCCCGCAGGCTGCGCACGGCCAAAATTTGGGGGCGAACGGAGGCGGTCGATCAAATCTTCAGAAATCCGTGGGCTAACATTCACCGAAAACCGAGAAAATCGTAAATTGTCATTTACGCAAAAAATAGTGATGCCGATCAAACGAATTGATAGAGCGCCCGTCACTAGGCCCCGCAGGCTGCGCACAGCCAAAATTTGGGGCCAAACGGAGACGGTCGATCACATCTCCAAAAATCCGTGGGCAAACATACACCGAAAATCGAGAAAATCGTAAATTGTCATTTGCTTGAAAAATAGTGATGCCGATCAAATGAAATGACAAGGCGCCCGTCACCAAGCCCCGCAGGCTTCGCACAACCAAAATTTAGGGCCGAACGGAGGCGGTCGATAGAATCACGAAAAATACGTGGGCTAACATACACCGAAAACCGAGAAAATCGTAAATTGTCATTTCTGCAAAAAATAGTGATGCCGATCAAAAGAAATGACAGGGCACCCGTCACCAGGCCCCGCAGGCTGCGCACAGCCAAAATTTGGGGCCGAACGGAGGCGGTCGATTGAATCTCGAAAAATCTGTGTGCTAACATACACCAAAAATCGAGAAAATCATAAATTCTCATTTATGCGAAAAATAGTGATGCCGATCAAACGAAATGATAGGGCGCCCGTCACCAGGCCCTGCAGGCTGCGCACAGCCAAAATTTGGGGCCAAACGGAGACGGTCGATCACATCTCCAAAAATCCGTGGGCTAACATACATCGAAAATCGAGAAAATCGTAAATTGTCTTTGTTTGAAAAATAGTGATGCTGATCAAAAGAAATGACAGGGCGCCCATCACCAGGCCCCGCAGGCTGCGCACAGCCAAAATTTGGGGGCAAACGGAGACGGTCGATCACATCTCCAAAAATCCGTGGGCTAACATACACCGAAAATCGAGAAAATCGTAAATTGTCATTTGTTTGAAAAATAGTGATGCCGATCAAACGAAATGACAGGGCGCCCGTTACCAGGCCCCGCAGGCTGCACACATCAAAAATTTCAGGCCAAACGGAGACGGTCGATCACATCTCCAAAAATCCGTGGGCTAACATACACCGAAAACCGAGAAAATCGTAAATTGTCATTTATGCGAAAAATAGTGATGCCCATGAAACGAGTTGATAGGGCGCCCGTCACCAGTCCCCGCAGGCTGCGCACGACCAAAATTTGGGGGCGAACGGAGGCGGTCGATCGAATCTCCAGAAATCCATGGGCTAACATTCACCGAAAATTGAGAAAATCATAAATTTTCATTTATGCAAAAAATAGTGATGCCGATCGAACGAAATGATAGGGCGCCCGTCACCAGGCCCCGCGGGCTGTGCACAGCCAAAATTTGGGGCCGAACGGAGGCGGTCGATCAAATATCCAGAAATCCCTGGGCTAACACGCACTGAAAAGTTTGAAAGTTAGCAACATAGGCGCACTATGCTAGTCTCGACAGACCGGACGACATCGGATGTCACATGCTAACCTATGTCGAGACCCAACGCCCATCGATGAATGCCCAGCGATAGAAAATTTAAACTAAAACACCTATGCTTATCCTTATGATATAAATAAAATCCTAGAGATTAGTGGTGGTAGTGCTGGCCTACCATGGTCGCTTGCCATGGTGGTGTCGGTTGTGGTGGGTCGTTAGGACCAGTTTTTAAATTAAAATTGTCACCCATATTGGGAAATATGTTGAAATGAGTGCGATAGAGGCATATTTTAGAAAAATGGCTCGGCCAAACCGCCTTTTGGCGGTTTGTCGAGATAGATCTCGAAAAAATACACAAAATGAAAAAAAAAATCGCGTAAAACGGATAATCCAGCCTAAAGTTATGATCATTTATATAATATGCCTCTAATAAACTATTTTTCCGTCGATTATATTACAGTTTTAACAACATTATGTAAGATCTCATCAAAAGACTTGCATCTCGGCAGTTATTATTTTGTTAATAAAGAGCTAACACATACCAAAAATCGCGAAAATCGTAAATTCTCGTTTATGCAAAAAATAGTGATGCCGATCAAACGAAATGATAGGACTATCTAAATTCTGATCACTTTCTGTACTATACTGATTCCTTACTGATTACCGTAATGAATTGATTTAAAACCGAAGTGGGGCTTATATATAATAGAAACAATAAATCGCATTCAGTGAATGCGACTTATAAGTCGCATTTCAGGAATGCGATTTATAAGTCGCATTTTGCCTTGCGACGCGCCGACTTGCCGGTTGTCCAATCTTTCCCCGTGCCTTTTTCTAGCATTTATGTATTTCAAATACTCTTAACCAACACGCGAATAGGCCATGTATATGCTAGAAATTTACGGGGTGTAACAGCGGATCAAACGAAATGATAGGGCGCCCGTCACCAGGCCCCGCACAGTAAAAATTTGAGGCCAAACGGAGACGGTCGATCACATCTCCAAAAATCTGTGGGCTAACATACACCGAAAACCGAGAAAATCGTAAATTGTCATTTATGCAAAAAATAGTGATGCCCATCAAACGAAATGATAGGGCGCCCGTCACCAGGCCCCGCACAGCAAAAATTTGAGGCCAAACGGAGACGGTCGATCACATCTCCAAAAATCCGTGGGCTAACATACACCGAAAACCGAGAAAATCGTAAATTGTCATTTATGCAAAAAATAGTGATGCCCATCAAACGAGTTGATAGGGCGCCCGTCACCAGGCCCCGCAGGCTGCGCACGGCCAAAATTTGGGGGCGAACGGAGGCGGTCGATCAAATCTTCAGAAATCCGTGGGCTAACATTCACCGAAAACCGAGAAAATTGTAAATTGTCATTTACGCAAAAAATAGTGATGCCGATCAAACGAATTGATAGAGCGCCCGTCACTAGGCCCCGCAGGCTGCGCACAGCCAAAATTTGGGGCCAAACGGAGACGGTCGATCACATCTCCAAAAATCCGTGGGCAAACATACACCGAAAATCGAGAAAATCGTAAATTGTCATTTGCTTGAAAAATAGTGATGCCGATCAAATGAAATGACAAGGCGCCCGTCACCAAGCCCCGCAGGCTTCGCACAACCAAAATTTGGGGCCGAACGGAGGCGGTCGATAGAATCACGAAAAATACGTGGGCTAACATACATCGAAAACCGAGAAAATCGTAAATTGTCATTTCTGCAAAAAATAGTGATGCCGATCAAAAGAAATGACAGGGCACCCGTCACCAGGCCCCGCAGGCTGCGCACAGCCAAAATTTGGGGCCGAACGGAGGCGGTCGATTGAATCTCGAAAAATCTGTGTGCTAACATACACCGAAAATCGAGAAAATCATAAATTCTCATTTATGCGAAAAATAGTGATGCCGATCAAACGAAATGATAGGGCGCCCGTCACCAGGCCCTGCAGGCTGCGCACAGCCAAAATTTGGGGCCAAACGGAGACGGTCGATCACATCTCCAAAAATCCGTGGGCTAACATACATCGAAAATCGAGAAAATCGTAAATTGTCTTTGTTTGAAAAATAGTGATGCTGATCAAAAGAAATGACAGGGCGCCCATCACCAGGCCCCGCAGGCTGCGCACAGCCAAAATTTGGGGGCAAACGGAGACGGTCGATCACATCTCCAAAAATCCGTGGGCTAACATACACCGAAAATCGAGAAAATCGTAAATTGTCATTTGTTTGAAAAATAGTGATGCCGATCAAACGAAATGACAGGGCGCCCGTTACCAGGCCCCGCAGGCTGCGCACAGCAAAAATTTCAGGCCAAACGGAGACGGTCGATCACATCTCCAAAAATCCGTGGGCTAACATACACCGAAAACCGAGAAAATCGTAAATTGTCATTTATGCGAAAAATAGTGATGCCCATGAAACGAGTTGATAGGGCGCCCGTCACCAGTCCCCGCAGGCTGCGCACGACCAAAATTTGGGGGCGAACGGAGGCGGTCGATCGAATCTCCAGAAATCCGTGGGCTAACATTCACCGAAAATTGAGAAAATCATAAATTTTCATTTATGCAAAATATAGTGATGCCGATCGAACGAAATGATAGGGCGCCCGTCACCAGGCCCCGCGGGCTGTGCACAGCCAAAATTTGGGGCCGAACAGAGGCGGTCGATCAAATATCCAGAAATCCCTGGGCTAACACGCACTGAAAAGTTTGAAAGTTAGCAACATAGGCGCACTATGCTAGTCTCGATAGACCGGACGACATCGGATGTCACATGCTAACCTATGTCGAGACCCAACGCCCATCGATGAATGCCCAGCGATAGAAAATTTAAACTAAAACACCTATGCTTATCCTTATGATATAAATAAAATCCTAGAGATTAGTGGTGGTAGTGCTGGCCTACCATGGTCGCTTGCCATGGTGGTGTCGGTTGTGGTGGGTCGTTAGGACCAGTTTTTAAATTAAAATTGTCACCTATATTGGGAAATATGTTGAAATGAGTGCGATAGAGGCATATTTTAGAAAAATGGCTCGGCCAAACCGCCTTTTGGCGGTTTGTCGAGATAGATCTCGAAAAAATACACAAAATGAAAAAACAAATCGAGTAAAACGGATAATCCAGCCCAAAGTTATGATCATTTATATAATATGTCTCTAATAAATTATTTTTCCGTCGATTATATTACAGTTTTAACAACATTATGTAAGATCTCATCAAAAGACTTGCATCTCGGCAGTTATTATTTTGTTAATAAAGAGCTAACACATACCAAAAATCGCGAAAATCGTAAATTCTCGTTTATGCAAAAAATAGTGATGCCGATCAAACGAAATGATAGGACTATCTAAATTCTGATCACTTTCTGTACTATACTGATTCCTTACTGATTACCGTAATGAATTGATTTAAAACTGAAGTGGGGCTTATATATAATAGAAACAATAAATCGCATTCAGTGAATGCGATTTATAAGTCGCATTTTGCCTTGCGACGCGCCGACTTGCCGGTTGTCCAATCTTTCCCCGTGCCTTTTTCTAGCATGTATGTATTTCAAATACTCTTAACCAACACGCGAATAGGCCATCTATATGCTAGAAATTTACGGGGTGTAACAGCGGATCAAACGAAATGATAGGGCGCCCGTCACCAGGCCCCGCACAGCAAAAATTTGAGGCCAAACGGAGACGGTCGATCACATCTCCAAAAATCCGTGGGCTAACATACACCGAAAATCGAGAAAATTGTAAATTGTCATATATGCAAAAAATAGTGATGCCCGTCAAACGAGTTGATAGGGCGCCCGTCACCAGGCCCCGCAGGCTGCGCACGGCCAAAATTTGGGGGCGAACGGAGGCGGTCGATCAAATCTCCAGAAATCCGTGGGCTAACATTCACCGAAAATCGAGAAAATCGTAAATTGTCATTTACGCAAAAAATAGTGATGCCGATCAAACGAATTGATAGAGCGCCCGTCACTAGGCCCCGCAGGCTGCGCACAACCAAAATTTGGGGCCAAACGGAGACGGTCGATCACATCTCCAAAAATCCGTGGGCGAACATACACCGAAAATCGAGAAAATCGTAAATTGTCATTTGCTTGAAAAATAGTGATGCCGATCAAACGAAATGACAAGGCGCCCGTCACCAGGCCCCGCAGGCTTCGCACAGCCAAAATTTGGGGCCGAACGGAGGCGGTCGATCGAATCACGAAAAATCCGTGGGCTAAAATACACCGAAAACCGAGAAAATCGTAAATTGTCATTTCTGCAAAAAATAGTGATGCCGATCAAAAGAAATGACAGGGCGCCCGTCACCAGGCCCCGCAGGCTACGCACAGCCAAAATTTGGGGCCGAACGGAGGCGGTCGATTGAATCTCGAAAAATCCGTGTGCTAACATACACCGAAAATCGAGAAAATCATAAATTCTCATTTATGCGAAAAATAGTGATGCCGATCAAACAAAATTATAGGGCGCCCGTCACCAGGCCCTGCAGGCTGCGCACAGCCAAAATTTGGGGCCAAACGGAGACGGTCGATCACATCTCCAAAAATCTGTGGGCTAACATACACCGAAAATCGAGAAAATCGTAAATTGTCATTTGTTTGAAAAATAGTGATGCCGATCAAAAGAAATGACAGGGCGCCCATCACCAGGCCCCGCAGGCTGCACACAGCCAAAATTTGGGGGCAAACGGAGACGGTCGATCACATCTCCAAAAATCTGTGGGCTAACATACACCGAAAATCGAGAAAATCGTAAATTGTCATTTGTTTGAAAAATAGTGATGCCGATCAAAAGAAATGACAGGGCGCCCATCACCAGGCCCCGCAGGCTGCACACAGCCAAAATTTGGGGGCAAACGGAGACGGTCGATCACATCTCCAAAAATCCGTGGGATAACATACACCGAAAATCGAGAAAATCGTAAATTGTCATTTGTTTGAAAAATAGTGATGCCGATCAAACGAAATGACAGGGCGCCCGTTACCAGGCCCCGCAGGCTGCGTACAGCAAAAATTTCAGGCCAAACGGAGACGGTCGATCACATCTCCAAAAATTCGTGGGCTAACATACACCGAAAACCGAGAAAATCGTAAATTGTCATTTATGCGAAAAATAGTGATGCCCATCAAACGAGTTGATAGGGCGCCCGTCACCAGGCCCCGCAGGCTGCGCACGACCAAAATTTGGGGGCGAACGGAGGCGGTCGATCGAATCTCCAGAAATCCGTGGGCTAACATTCACCGAAAATCGAGAAAATCGTAAATTTTCATTTATGCAAAAAATAGTGATGCCGATCGAATGAAATGATAGGGCGCCCGTCACTAGGCCCCGCAGGCTGCGCACAGCCAAAATTTGGGGGCAAACGGAGACGGTCGATCACATCTCCAAAAATCCGTGGGCTAACATACACCGAAAATCGAGAAAATCGTAAATTGTCATTTGTTTGAAAAATAGTGATGCCGATCAAACGAAATGACAGGGCGCCCGTTACCAGGCCCCGCAGGCTGCGTACAGCAAAAATTTCAGGCCAAACGGAGACGGTCGATCACATCTCCAAAAATCCGTGGGCTAACATACACCGAAAACCGAGAAAATCGTAAATTGTCATTTATGCGAAAAATAGTGATGCCCATCAAACGAGTTGATAGGGCGCCCGTCACCAGGCCCCGCAGGCTGCGCACGACCAAAATTTGGGGGCGAACGGAGGCGGTCGATCGAATCTCCAGAAATCCGTGGGCTAACATTCACCGAAAATCGAGAAAATCGTAAATTTTCATTTATGCAAAAAATAGTGATGCCGATCGAATGAAATGATAGGGCGCCCGTCACTAGGCCCCGCAGGCTGTGCACAGCCAAAATTTGGGGCCAAACGGAGACGGTCGATCACATCTCCAAAAATCCGTGGGCTAACATACACCGAAAATCGAGAAAATCGTAAATTGTCATTTGTTTGAAAAATAGTGATGCCGATCAAAAGAAATGACAGGGCGCCCGTCACCAGGCCCCGCAGGCTACGCACAGCCAAAATTTGGGGCCGAACGGAGGCGGTCGATCGAATCTCAAAAAATCTGTGGGCTAACATTCACCGAAAATCGAGAAAATCGTAAATTGTCATTTCTGCAAAAAATAGTGATGCCGATCAAAAGAAATGATAGGGCGCCCGTCACCAGGCCCCGCAGGCTACGCACAGCCAAAATTTGGGGCCGAACGGAGGCGGTCGATTGAATCTCGAAAAATCCGTGTGCTAACACATACACCGAAAATCGAGAAAATCGTAAATTCTCATTTATGCGAAAAATAGTGATGCCGATCAAAAGAAATGACAGGGCGCCCGTCACCAGGCCCCGCAGGCTGCGCACAGCCAAAATTTGGGGCCGAACGGAGGCGGTCAATTGAATCTCGAAAAATCCGTGTGCTAACATACACCGAAAATCGAGAAAATCATAAATTCTCATTTATGCGAAAAATAGTGATGCCGATCAAAAGAAATGACAGGGCGCCCATCACCAGGCCCCGCAGGCTGCGCACAGCCAAAATTTGGGGCCGAACGGAGGCGGTCGATCGAATCACGAAAAATCCGTGGGCTAACATACACCGAAAACCGAGAAAATCGTAAATTGTCATTTCTGCAAAAAATAGTGATGCCGATCAAAAGAAATGACAGGGCGCCCGTCACCAGGCCCCGCAGGCTGCGCACAGCCAAAATTTGGGGCCAAACGGAGACGGTCGATCACATCTCCAAAAATCCGTGGGCTAACATACACCGAAAATCGAGAAAATCGTAAATTGTCATTTGTTTGAAAAATAGTGATGCCGATCAAAAGAAATGATAGGGCGCCCGTCACCAGGCCCCACAGGCTGCGCACAGCCAAAATTTGGGGCCGAACGGAGGCGGTCGATCGAATCACGAAAAATCCGTGGGCTAACATACACCGAAAACCGAGAAAATCGTAAATTGTCATTTCTGAAAAAAATAGTGATGCCGATCAAAAGAAATGATAGGGCGCCCATCACCAGGCCCCGCAGGCTGCGCACAGCCAAAATTTGGGGCCGAACGGAGGCGGTCGATTGAATCTCAAAAAATCCGTGTGCTAACATACACCGAAAATCGAGAAAATCATAAATTCTCATTTATGCGAAAAATAGTGATGCCGATAAAACGAAATGATAGGGCGCCCGTCACCAGGCCCTGCAGGCTGCGCACAGCCAAAATTTGAGGCCAAACGGAGACGGTCGATCACATCTCCAAAAATCCGTGGGCTAACATACACCGAAAATCGAGAAAATCGTAAATTGTCATTTGTTTGAAAAATAGTGATGCCGATCAAAAGAAATGACAGGGCGCCCGTCACCAGGCCCCGCAGGCTGCGCACAGCCAAAATTTGGGGGCAAACGGAGACGGTCGATCACATCTCCAAAAATCCGTGGGCTAACATACACCGAAAATCGAGAAAATCGTAAATTGTCATTTGTTTGAAAAATAGTGATGCCGATCAAACGAAATGACAGGGCGCCCATTACCAGGCCCCGCAGGCTGCGCACAGCAAAAATTTCAGGCCAAACGGAGACGGTCGATCACATCTCCAAAAATTCGTGGGCTAACATACACCGAAAACCGAGAAAATCGTAAATTGTCATTTATGCGAAAAATAGTGATGCCCATCAAACGAGTTGATAGGGCGCCCGTCACCAGGCCCCGCAGGCTGCGAACGACCAAAATTTGGGGGCGAACGGAAGCGGTCGATCGAATCTCCAGAAATCCGTGGGCTAACATTCACCGAAAATCGTAAATTTTCATTTATGCAAAAAATAGTGAAGCCGATCGAATGAAATGATAGGGCGCCCGTCACTAGGCCCCGCAGGCTGCGCAGAGCCAAAATTTGGGGCCAAACGGAGACGGTCGATCACATCTCCAATAATCCGTGGGCTAACATACACCGAAAATCGAGAAAATCGTAAATTGTCATTTGTTTGAAAAATAGTGATGCCGATCAAAAGAAATGACAGGGCGCCCGTCACCAGGCCCCGCAGGCTGCATACAGCCAAAATTTGGGTCCGAACGGAGGCGGTCGATCGAATCTCGAAAAATCCGTGGGCTAACATTCACCGAAAACCGAGAAAATTGTAAATTGTCATTTTTGCAAAAAATAGTGATGCCGATCAAAAGAAATGACAGGGCGCCCGTCACCAGGCCCCGCAGGCTGCGCACAGCCAAAATTTGGGGCCGAACGGAGGCGGTCGATTGAATCTCGAAAAATCCGTGTGCTAACATACACCGAAAATCGAGAAAATCGTAAATTCTCATTTATGCGAAAAATAGTGATGCCAATCAAACGAAATGATAGGGCGCCCGTCACCAGGCCCCGCGGGCTTTGCACAGCCAAAATTTGGGGCCGAACGGAGGCGGTCGATCAAATATCCAGAAATCCCTGGGCTAACACGCACTGAAAAGTTTGAAAGTTAGCAACATAGGCGCACTATGCTAGTCTCGACAGACCGGACGACATCGGATGTCACATGCTAACCTATGTCGAGACCCAACGCCCATCGATGAATGCCCAGCGATAGAAAATTTAAACTAAAACACCTATGCTTATCCTTATGATATAAATAAAATCCTAGAGATTAGTGGTGGTAGTGCTGGCCTACCATGGTCGCTTGCCATGGTGGTGTCGGTTGTGGTGGGTCGTTAGGACCAGTTTTTAAATTAAAATTGTCACCCATATCGGGAAATATGTTGAAATGAGTGCGATAGAGGCATATTTTAGAAAAATGGCTCGGCTTTGTCGAGATAGATCTCGAAAAAATACACAAATGAAAAAAAAATCGCGTAAAACGGATAATCCAGCCCAAAGTTATGATCATTTATATAATATGCCTCTAATAAACTATTTTTCCGTCGATTATATTACAGTTTTAACAACATTATGTAAGATCTCATCAAAAGACTTGCATCTCGGCAGTTCTTATTTTGTTAATAAAGAGCTAACACATACCAAAAATCGCGAAAATCGTGAATTCTCGTTTATGCAAAAAATAGTGATGTCGATCAAACGAAATGATAGGACTATCTAAATTCTGATCACTTTCTGTACTATACTGATTCCTTACTGATTACCGTAATGAATTGATTTAAAACCGAAGTGGGGCTTATATATAATAGAAACAATAAATCGCATTCAGTGAATGCGACTTATAAGTCGCATTTCAGGAATGCGATTTATAAGTAGCATTCCTGGAATGCGTTTTATAAGTCGCATTCCTGGAATGCGTTTTATAAGTCGCATTTTGCCTTGCGACGCGCCGACTTGCCGGTTGTCCAATCTTTCCCCGTGCCTTTTTCTAGCATGTATGTATTTCAAATACTCTTAACCAACACGCGAATAGGCCATCTATATGCTAGAAATTTACGGGGTGTAACAGCGGATCAAACGAAATGATAGGGCACCCGTCACCAGGCCCCGCACAGCAAAAATTTGAGGCCAAACGGAGACGGTCGATCACATCTCCAAAAATCCGTGGGCTAACATACACCGAAAATCGAGAAAATCGTAAATTGTCATTTATGCAAAAAATAGTGATGCCCATCAAACGAGTTGATAGGGCGCCCGTCACCAGGCCCCGCAGGCTGCGCACGGCCAAAATTTATGGGCAAACGGAGGCGGTCGATCAAATCTCCAGAAATCTGTGGGCTAACATTCACCGAAAATCGAGAAAATCGTAAATTGTCATTTACGCAAAAAATAGTGATGCCGATCAAATGAATTGATAGAGCTCCCGTCACTAGGCCCCGCAGGCTGCGCACAGCCAAAATTTGGGGCCAAACGGAGACGGTCGATCACATCTCCAAAAATCCATGGGCAAACATACACCGAAAATCGAGAAAATCGTAAATTGTCATTTGCTTGAAAAATAGTGATGCCGATCAAACGAAATGACAAGGCGCCCGTCACCAGGCCCCGCAGGCTTCGCACAGCCAAAATTTGGGGCCGAACGGAGGCGGTTGATCGAATCACGAAAAATCCGTGGGCTAACATACACTGAAAACTGAGAAAATCGTAAATTGTCATTTCTGCAAAAAATAGTGATGCCGATCAAAAGAAATGACAGGGCGCCCGTCACCAGGCCCCGCAGGCTGCGCACAGCCAAAATTTGGGGCCGAACGGAGGCGGTCGATTGAATCTCGAAAAATCCGTGTGCTAACATACACCGAAAATCGAGAAAATCATAAATTCTCATTTATGCGAAAAATAGTGATGCCGATCAAACGAAATGATAGGGCGCCCGTCACCAGGCCCTGCAGGCTGCGCACAACCAAAATTTGGGGCCAAACGGAGACGGTCGATCACATCTCCAAAAATCCGTGGGCTAACATACACCGAAAATCGAGAAAATCGTAAATTGTCATTTGTTTGAAAAATAGTGATGCCGATCAAAAGAAATGACAGGGCGCCCGTCACCAGGCCCCGCAGGCTGCGCACAGCCAAAATTTGGGGGCAAACGGAGACGGTCGATCACATCTCCAAAAATCTGTGGGCTAACATACACCGAAAATCGAGAAAATCGTAAATTGTCATTTGTTTGAAAAATAGTGATGCCGATCAAACGAAATGACAGGGCGCCCGTTACCAGGCCCCGCAGGCTGCGCACAGCAAAAATTTCAGGCCAAACGGAGACGGTCGATCACATCTCCAAAAATCCGTGGGCTAACATACACCGAAAACCGAGAAAATCGTAAATTGTCATTTATGCGAAAAATAGTGATGCCCATCAAACGAGTTGATAGGGCGCCCGTCACCAGGCCTCGCAGGCTGCGCACGACCAAAATTTGGGGGCGAACGGAGGCGGTCGATCGAATCTCCAGAAATCCGTGGGCTAACATTCACCGAAAATCGAGAAAATCGTAAATTTTCATTTATGCAAAAAATAGTGATGCCGATCGAATGAAATGATAGGGCGCCCGTCACTAGGCCCCGCAGGCTGCGCACAGCCAAAATTTGGGGCCAAACGGAGATGGTCAATCACATCTCCAAAAATCCGTGGGCTAACATACACCGAAAATCAAGAAAATCGTAAATTGTCATTTGTTTGAAAAATAGTCATGCCGATCAAAAGAAATGACAGGGCGCCCGTCACCAGGCCCCGCAGGCTGCGCACAGCCAAAATTTGGGGCCGAACGGAGGCGGTCGATCGAATCTCAAAAAATCCGTGGGCTAACATTCACCGAAAACCGAGAAAATCGTAAATTGTCATTTCTGCAAAAAATAGTGATGCCGATCAAAATAAATGACAGGGCGCCCGTCACCAGGCCCCGCAAGCTGCGCACAGCCAAAATTTGAGGCCGAACGGAGGCGGTCGATTGAATCTCGAAAAATCCGTGTGCTAACATACACCGAAAATCGAGAAAATCGTAAATTCTCATTTATGCGAAAAATAGTGATGCCGATCAAATGAAATGATAGGGCGCCCGTCACCAGGCCCCGCGGGCTGTGCACAGCCAAAATTTGGGGCCGAACGGAGGCGGTCGATCAAATATCCAGAAATCCCTGGGCTAACACGCACTGAAAAGTTTGAAAGTTAGCAACATAGGCGCACTATGCTAGTCTCGACAGACCGGACGACATCGGATGTCACATGCTAACCTATGTCGAGACCCAACGCCCATCGATGAATGCCCAGCGAAAGAAAATTTAAACTAAAACACCTATGCTTATCCTTATGATATAAATAAAATCCTAGAGATTAGTGGTGGTAGTGCTGGCCTACCATGGTCGCTTGCCATGGTGGTGTCGGTTGTGGTGGGTTGTTAGGACCAGTTTTTAAATTAAAATTGTCACCCATATTGGGAAATATGTTGAAATGAGTGCGATAGAGGCATATTTTAGAAAAATGGCACGGCCAAACCGCCTTTTGGCGGTTTGTCGAGATAGATCTCGAAAAAATACACAAAATGAAAAAAAAAATCGCGTAAAACGGATAATCCAGCCCAAAGTTATGATCATTTATATAATATGCCTCTAATAAACTATTTTTCCGTCGATTATATTACAGTTTTAACAACATTATGTAAGATCTCATCAAAAGACTTGCATCTCGGCAGTTCTTATTTTGTTAATAAAGAGCTAACACATACCAAAAATCGCGAAAATCGTAAATTCTCGTTTATGCAAAAAATAGTGATGCCGATCAAACGAAATGATAGGACTATCTAAATTCTGATCACTTTCTGTACTATACTGATTCCTTACTGATTACCGTAATGAATTGATTTAAAACCGAAGTGGGGCTTATATATAATAGAAACAATAAATCGCATTCAGTGAATGCGACTTATAAGTCGCATTTCAGGAATGCGATTTATAAGTCGCATTCATGGAATGCGTTTTATAAGTCGCGTTTTGCCTTGCGACGCGCCGACTTGCCGGTTGTCCAATCTTTCCCCGTGCCTTTTTCTAGCATGTATGTATTTCAAATACTCCTAACCAACACGCGAATAGGCCATCTATATGCTAGAAATTTACGGGGTGTAACAGCGGATCAAACGAAATGATAGGGCGCCCGTCACCAGGCCCCGCACAGCAAAAATTTGAGGCCAAACGGAGACGGTCGATCACATCTCCAAAAATCCATAGGCTAACATACACCGAAAACCGAGAAAATCGTAAATTGTCATTTATGCGAAAAATAGTAATGCCCATCAAACGAGTTGATAGGGCGCCCGTCACCAGGCCCCGCAGGCTGCGCACGGCCAAAATTTGGGGGCGAACGGAGGCGGTCGATCAAATCTCCAGAAATCCGTGGGCTAACATTCACCGAAAACCGAGAAAATCGTAAATTATCATTTACACAAAAAATAGTGATGCCGATCAAACGAATTGATAGAGCGCCCGTCACTAGGCCCCGCAGGCTGCGCACAGCCAAAATTTGGGGCCAAATGGAGACGGTCGATCACATCTCCAAAAATCCGTGGGCAAACATACACCGAAAATCGAGAAAATCGTCAATTGTCATTTGCTTGAAAAATAGTGATGCCGATCAAACGAAATGACAAGGCGCCCGTCACCAGGCCCCGCAGGCTTCGCACAGCCAAAATTTGGGGCCGAACGGAGGCGGTCGATCGAATCACGAAAAATTCGTGGGCTAACATACACCGAAAACCGAGAAAATCGTAAATTGTCATTTCTGCAAAAAATAGTGATGCCGATCAAAAGAAATGACAGGGCGCCCGTCACCAGGCCCCGCAGGCTGCGCACAGCCAAAATTTGGGGCCGAACGGAGGCGGTCGATTGAATCTCGAAAAATCCGTGTGCTAACATACACCGAAAATCGAGAAAATCATAAATTCTCATTTATGCGAAAAATAGTGATGCCGATCAAACGAAATGATAGGGCACCCGTCACCAGGCCCTGCAGGCTGCGCACAGCCAAAATTTGGGGCCATACGGAGACGGTCGATCACATCTCCAAAAATCCGTGGGCTAACATACACCGAAAATCGAGAAAATCGTAAATTGTCATTTGTTTGAAAAATAGTGATGCCGATCAAAAGAAATGACAGGGCGCCCGTCACCAGGCCCCGCAGGCTGCGCACAGCCAAAATTTGGGGGCAAACGGAGACGGTCGATCACATCTCCAAAAATCCGTGGGCTAACATACACCGAAAATCGAGAAAATCGTAAATTGTCATTTGTTTGAAAAATAGTGATGCCGATCAAACGAAATGACAGGGCGCCCGTTACCAGGCCCCGCAGGCTGCGCACAGCAAAATTTTCAGGCCAAACGGAGACGGTCGATCACATCTCCAAAAATACGTGGGCTAACATACACCGAAAACCGAGAAAATCGTAAATTGTCATTTATGCGAAAAATAGTGATGCCCATCAAACGAGTTGATAGGGCGCCCGTCACCAGGCCCCGCAGGCTGCGCACGACCAAAATTTGGGGGCGAACGGAAGCGGTCGATCGAATCTCCAGAAATTCGTGGGCTAACATTCACCGAAAATCGAGAAAATCGTAAATTTTCATTTATGCAAAAAATAGTGATGCCGATCGAATGAAATGATAGGGCGCCCGTCACTAGGCCCCGCAGGCTGCGCATAGCCAAAATTTGGGGCCAAACAGAGACGGTCGATCACATCTCCAAAAATCCGTGGGCTAACATACACCGAAAATAGAGAAAATCGTAAATTGTCATTTGTTTGAAAAATAGTGATGCCGATCAAAAGAAATGACAGGGCGCCCGTCACCAGGCCCCGCAGGCTACGCACAGCCAAAATTTGGGGCCGAACGGAGGCGGTCGATCGAATCTCGAAAAATCCGTGGGCTAACATTCACCGAAAACCGAGAAAATCGTAAATTGTCATTTCTGCAAAAAATAGTGATGCCGATCAAAAGAAATGACAGGGCGCCCGTCACCAGGCCCCGCAGGCTGCGCACAGCCAAAATTTGGGGCCGAACGGAGGCGGTCGATTGAATCTCGAAAAATCTGTGTGCTAACATACACCGAAAATCGAGAAAATCGTAAATTCTCATTTATGCGAAAAATAGTGATGCCGATCAAACGAAATGATAGGGCGCCCGTCACCAGGCCCCGCGGGCTGTGCACAGCCAAAATTTGGGGCCGAACGGAGGCGGTCGATCAAATATCCAGAAATCCCTGGGCTAACACGCACTGAAAAGTTTGAAAGTTAGCAACATAGGCGCACTATGCTAGTCTCGACAGACCGGACGACATCGGATGTCACATGCTAACCTATGTCGAGACCCAACGCCCATCGATGAATGCCCAACGATAGAAAATTTAAACTAAAACACCTATGCTTATCCTTATGATATAAATAAAATCCTAGAGATTAGTGGTGGTAGTGCTGGCCTACCATGGTCGCTTGCCATGGTGGTGTCGGTTGTGGTGGGTCGTTAGGACCAGTTTTTAAATTAAAATTGTCACCCATATTGGGAAATATGTTGAAATGAGTGCGATAGAGGCATATTTTAGAAAAATGGCTCGGCCAAACCGCCTTTTGGCGGTTTGTCGAGATAGATCTCGAAAAAATACACAAAATGAAAAAACAAATCGCGTAAAACGGATAATCCAGCCCAAAGTTATGATCATTTATATAATATGCCTCTAATAAACTATTTTTCCGTCGATTATATTACAGTTTTAACAACATTATGTAAGATCTCATCAAAAGACTTGCATCTCGGCAGTTCTTATTTTGTTAATAAAGAGCTAACACATACCAAAAATCACGAAAATCGTGAATTCTCGTTTATGCAAAAAATAGTGATGCCGATCAAACGAAATGATAGGACTATCTAAATTCTGATCACTTTCTATACTATACTGATTCCTTACTGATTACCGTAATGAATTGATTTAAAACCGAAGTGGGGCTTATATATAATAGAAACAGTGAATGCGACTTATAAGTCGCAT
Organism: Datura wrightii; assembly: GCA_035772735.1. Classification (NCBI taxonomy): domain Eukaryota; kingdom Viridiplantae; phylum Streptophyta; class Magnoliopsida; order Solanales; family Solanaceae; genus Datura; species Datura wrightii. Next base: position 169,297,308 of record JASDFA010000003.1, read on the forward strand.
TTCAGGAATGCGTTTTATAAGTCGCATTCCTGGAATGCGTTTTATAAGTCGCATTTTGCCTTGCGACGCGCCGACTTGCCGGTTGTCCAATCTTTCCCCGTGCCTTTTTCTAGCATGTATGTATTTCAAATACTCTTAACCAACACGCGAATAGGCCATCTATATGCTAGAAATTTACGGGGTGTAACAGCGGATCAAACGAAATGATAGGGCGCCCGTCACCAGGCCCCGCACAGCAAAAATTTGAGCCAAACGGAGACGGTCGATCACATCTCCAAAAATCCGTGGGCTAACATACACCGAAAACCGAGAAAATCGTAAATTGTCATTTATGCAAAAAATAGTGATGCCCATCAAACGAGTTGATAGGGCGCCCGTCACCAGGCCCCGCAGGCTGCGCACGACCAAAATTTGGGGGCGAACGGAGGCGGTCGATCGAATCTCCAGAAATCCGTGGGCTAACATTCACCGAAAATCGAGAAAATCGTAAATTTTCATTTATGCAAAAAATAGTGATGCCGATCGAATGAAATGATAGGGCGCCCGTCACTAGGCCCCGCGGGCTGCGGAGCAAAAAAGAGGCTCTCCCAGGCTTGTGATAAATTACAAACCTTTAAACTCCGTTTTAAAATGGATTAGATATCCGATTCCTAATAAAAGGGATCTTTTAAAAAGAACTTACAAGGCTAATGTCTATAGCAAATTTGACATGAAGTCTGGTTTTTGGCAAATACAATTATCTGAAAAAGATAAATACAAAACTGCATTCAACGTTCCATTTGGACAATATGAATGGAATGTAATGCCTTTTGGGCTTAAGAACGCCCCTTCTGAATTTCAAAAAATCATGAATGACATATTCAATCATGTAAGCTATATGTCCATAGTTTACATAGATGATGTGTTAATCTTTTCTGAGGACATTGATTCTCACTTTAAACATCTTAACACTTTTCTAAATATTGTTAAGAAAAATGGCTTGGTCATTAGTGCCAAGAATGACAGGGCGCCCGTCACCAGGCCCCGCAGGCTGCGCACAGCCAAAATTTGGGGGCAAACGGAGACGGTCGATCACATCTCCAAAAATCCGTGGGCTAACATACACCGAAAATCGAGAAAATCGTAAATTGTCATTTGTTTGAAAAATAGTGATGCCGATCAAACGAAATGACAGGGCACCCATTACCAGGCCCCGCAGGCTGCGCACAGCAAAAATTTCAGGCCAAACGGAGACGGTCGATCACATCTCCAAAAATCCGTGGGCTAACATACACCGAAAACCGAGAAAATCGTAAATTGTCATTTATGCGAAAAATAGTGATGCCCATCAAACGAGTTGATACGGCGCCCGTCACCAGGCCCCGCAGGCTGCGCACGACCAAAATTTGGGGGCGAACGGAGGCGGTCGATCGAATCTCCAGAAATCCGTGGGCTAACATTCACCGAAAATCGAGAAAATCGTAAATTTTCATTTATGCAAAAAAAAGTGATGCCGATCGAATGAAATGATAGGACGCCCGTCACTAGGCCCCGCGGGCTGCGGAGCAAAAAAGAGGCTCTCCCAGGCTTGTGATAAATTACAAACCTTTAAACTCCGTTTTAAAATGGATTAGATATCCGATTCCTAATAAAAGGGATCTTTTAAAAAGAACTTACAAGGCTAATGTCTATAGCAAATTTGACATGAAGTCTGGTTTTTGGCAAATACAATTATCTGAAAAAGATAAATACAAAACTGCATTCAACGTTCCATTTGGACAATATGAATGGAATGTAATGCCTTTTGGGCTTAAGAACGCCCCTTCTGAATTTCAAAAAATCATGAATGACATATTCAATCATGTAAGCTATATGTCCATAGTTTACATAGATGATGTGTTAATCTTTTCTGAGGACATTGATTCTCACTTTAAACATCTTAACACTTTTCTAAATATTGTTAAGAAAAATGGCTTGGTCATTAGTGCCAAGAATGACAGGGCGCCCGTCACCAGGCCCCGCAGGCTGCGCACAGCCAAAATTTGGGGGCAAACGGAGACGGTCGATCACATCTCCAAAAATCCGTGGGCTAACATACACCGAAAACCGAGAAAATCGTAAATTGTCATTTATGCGAAAAATAGTGATGCCCATCAAACGAGTTGATAGGGCGCCCGTCACAAGGCCCCGCAGGCTGCGCACGACCAAAATTTGGGGGCGAACGGAGGCGGTCGATCGAATCTCCAGAAATCCGTGGGCTAACATTCACCGAAAATCGAGAAAATCGTAAATTTTCATTTATGCAAAAAATAGTGATGCCGATCGAATAAAATGATAGGGCGCCCGTCACTAGGCCCCGCGGGCTGCGGAGCAAAAAAGAGGCTCTCCCAGGCTTGTGATAAATTACAAACCTTTAAACTCCATTTTAAAATGGATTAGATATCCGATTCCTAATAAAAGGGATCTTTTAAAAAGAACTTACAAGGCTAATGTCTATAGCAAATTTGACATGAAGTCTGGTTTTTGGCAAATACAATTATCTGAAAAAGATAAATACAAAACTGCATTCAACGTTCCATTTGGACAATATGAATGGAATGTAATGCCTTTTTGGCTTAAGAACGCCCCTTCTGAATTTCAAAAAATCATGAATGACATATTCAATCATGTAAGCTATATGTCCATAGTTTACATAGATGATGTGTTAATCTTTTCTGAGGACATTGATTCTCACTTTAAACATCTTAACACTTTTCTAAATATTGTTAAGAAAAATGGCTTGGTCATTAGTGCCAAGAATGACAGGGCGCCCGTCACCAGGCCCATGCAGGCTGCGCACAGCCAAAATTTGGGGGCAAACGGAGACGGTCGATCACATCTCCAAAAATCCGTGGGCTAACATACACCGAAAATCGAGAAAATCGTAAATTGTCATTTGTTTGAAAAATAGTGATGCCGATCAAACGAAATGACAGGGCACCCGTTACCAGGCCCCGCAGGCTGCGCACAGCAAAAATTTCAGGCCAAACGGAGACGGTCGATCACATCTCCAAAAATCCGTGGGCTAACATACACCGAAAACCGAGAAAATCGTAAATTGTCATTTATGCGAAAAATAGTGATGCCCATCAAACGAGTTGATAGGGCGCCCGTCACCAGGCCCCGCAGGCTGCGCACGACCAAAATTTGGGGGAGAACGGAGGCGGTCGATAGAATCTCCAGAAATCCGTGGGCTAACATTCACCGAAAATCGAGAAAATCGTAAATTTTCATTTATGCAAAAAATAGTGATGCCGATCGAATGAAATGATAGGGCGCCCGTCACTAGGCCCCGCGGGCTGCGGAGCAAAAAAGAGGCTCTCCCAGGCTTGTGATAAATTACAAACCTTTAAACTCCGTTTTAAAATGGATTAGATATCCGATTCCTAATAAAAGGGATCTTTTAAAAAGAACTTACGTGGCTAATGTCTATAGCAAATTTGACATGAAGTCTGGTTTTTGGCAAATACAATTATCTGAAAAAGATAAATACAAAACTGCATTCAACGTTCCATTTGGACAATATGAATGGAATGTAATGCCTTTTGGGCTTAAGAACGCCCCTTCTGAATTTCAAAAAATCATGAATGACATATTCAATCATGTAAGCTATATGTCCATAGTTTACATAGATGATGTGTTAATCTTTTCTGAGGACATTGATTCTCACTTTAAACATCTTAACACTTTTCTAAATATTGTTACGAAAAATGGCTTGGTCATTAGTGCCAAGAATGACAGGGCGCCCGTCACTAGGCCCCGCAGGCTGCGCACAGCCAAAATTTGGGGGCAAACGGAGACGGTCGATCACATCTCCAAAAATCCGTGGGCTAACATACACCGAAAATCGAGAAAATCGTAAATTGTCATTTGTTTGAAAAATAGTGATGCCGATCAAACGAAATGACAGGGCACCCATTACCAGGCCCCGCAGGCTGCGCACAGCAAAAATTTCAGGCCAAACGGAGACGGTCGATCACATCTCCAAAAATCCGTGGGCTAACATACACCGAAAACCGAGAAAATCGTAAATTGTCATTTATGCGAAAAATAGTGATGCCCATCAAACGAGTTGATAGGGCGCCCGTCACCAGGCCCCGCAGCCTGCGCACGACCAAAATTTGGGGGCGAACGGAGGCGGTCGATCGAATCTCCAGAAATCCGTGGGCTAACATTCACCGAAAATCGAGAAAATCGTAAATTTTCATTTATGCAAAAAATAGTGATGCCGATCGAATGAAATGATAGGGCGCCCGTCACTAGGCCCCGCGGGCTGCGGAGCAAAAGAGAGGCTCTCCCAGGCTTGTGATAAATTACAAACCTTTAAACTCCGTTTTAAAATGGATTAGATATCCGATTCCTAATAAAAGGGATCTTTTAAAAAGAACTTACAAGGCTAATGTCTATAGCAAAAAAGAGGCTCTCCCAGGCTTGTGATAAATACAAAACTGCATTCAACGTTCCATTTGGACAATATGAATGGAATGTAATGCCTTTTGGGCTTAAGAACGCCCCTTCTGAATTTCAAAAAATCATGAATGACATATTCAATCATGTAAGCTATATGTCCATAGTTTACATAGATGATGTGTTAATCTTTTCTGAGGACATTGATTCTCACTTTAAACATCTTAACACTTTTCTAAATATTGTTAAGAAAAATGGCTTAGTCATTAGTGCCAAGAATGACAGGCGCCCGTCACCAGGCCCCGCAGGCTGCGCACAGCCAAAATTTGGGGGCAAACGGAGACGGTCGATCACATCTCCAAAAATCCGTGGGCTAACATACACCGAAAATCGAGAAAATCGTAAATTGTCATTTGTTTGAAAAATAGTGATGCCGATCAAACGAAATGACAGGGCACCCATTACCAGGCCCCACAGGCTGCGCACAGCAAAATTTTCAGGCCAAACGGAGACGGTCGATCACATCTCCAAAAATCCGTGGGCTAACATACACCGAAAACCGAGAAAATCGTAAATTGTCATTTATGCGAAAAATAGTGATGCCCATCAAACGAGTTGATAGGGCGCCCGTCACCAGGCCCCGCAGGCTGCGCACGACCAAAATTTGGGGGCGAACGGAGGCGGTCGATCACATCTCCAAAAATCCGTGGGCTAACATACACCGAAAATCGAGAAAATCGTAAATTGTCATTTGTTTGAAAAATAGTGATGCCGATCAAACGAAATGACAAGGCACCCGTTACCAGGCCCCGCAGGCTGCGCACAGCAAAAATTTCAAACCAAACGGAGACGGTCGATCACATCTCCAAAAATCCATGGGCTAACATACACCGAAAACCGAGAAAATCGTAAATTGTCATTTATGCGAAAAATAGTGATGCCCATCAAACGAGTTGATAGGGCGCCCGTCACCAGGCCCTGCAGGCTGCGTACGACCAAAATTTAGGGGCGAATGGAGGCGGTCGATCGAATCTCCAGAAATCCGTGGGCTAACATTCACCGAAAATCGAGAAAATCGTAAATTTTCATTTATGCAAAAAATAGTGATGCCGAACTAATGAAATGATAGGGTGCCCGTCACTAGGCCCCGCGGGCTGCGCACAGCCAAAATTTGGGGCCAAACGGAGACGGTCGATCACATCTCCAAAAATCCGTGGGCTAACATACACCGAAAATCGAGAAAATCGTAAATTGTCATTTGTTTGAAAAATAGTGATGTCGATCAAAAGAAATGACAGGGCGCCCGTCACCAGGCCCCGCAGGCTGCGCACAGCCAAAATTTGGGGCCGAACGGAGGCGGTCGATCGAATCTCGAAAAATCCGTGGGCTAACATTCACCGAAAACCGAGAAAATCGTAAATTGTCATTTCTGCAAAAAATAGTGATGCCGATCAAAAGAAATGACAGGGCGCCCGTCACCAGGCTGCGCACAGCCAAAATTTGGGGCCGAATGGAGGCGGTCGATTGAATCTCGAAAAATCCGTGTGCTAACATACACCAAAAATCGAGAAAATTGTAAATTCTCATTTATGCGAAAAATAGTGATGCCGATCAAACGAAATGATAGGGCGCCCGTCACCAAGACCCGCGGGCTGTGCACAGCCAAAATTTGGGGCCGAACGGAGGCGGTCGATCAAATATCCAGAAATCCCTGGGCTAACACGCACTGAAAAGTTTGAAAGTTAGCAACATAGGCGCACTATGCTAGTCTCGACAGACCGGACGACATCGGATGTCACATGCTAACCTATGTCGAGACCCAACGCCCATCGATGAATGCCCAGCGATAGAAAATTTAAACTAAAACACCTATGCTTATCCTTATGATATAAATAAAATCCTAGAGATTAGTGGTGGTAGTGCTGGCCTACCATGGTCGCTTGCCATGGTGGTGTCGGTTGTGGTGGGTCGTTAGGACCAGTTTTTAAATTAAAATTGTCACCCATATTGGGAAATATGTTGAAATGAGTGCGATAGAGGCATATTTTAGAAAAATGGCTCGGCCAAACCGCCTTTCTGCAGTTTGTCGAGATAGATCTCGAAAAAATACACAAAATGAAAAAAAAATCGCGTAAAACGGAAAATCCAGCCCAAAGTTATGATCATTTATATAATATGCCTCTAATAAACTATTTTTCCGTCGATTATATTACAGTTTTAACAACATTATGTAAGATCCCGTCACCAGGCCCCGCAGGCTGCGCACGACCAAAATTTGGGGGCGAACGGAGGCGGTCGATCGAATCTCCAGAAATCCGTGGGCTAACATTCACCGAAAATCGAGAAAATCGTAAATTTCATTTATGCAAAAAATAGTGATGCCGATCGAATGAAATGATAGGGCGCCCGTCACTAGGCCCCGCAGGCTGCGCACAGCCAAAATTTGGGGCCAAACGGAGACGGTCGATCACATCTCCAAAAATCTGTGGGCTAACATACACCGAAAATTGAGAAAATCATAAATTGTCATTTGTTTGAAAAATAGTGATGCCGATCAAAAGAAATGACAGGGCGCCCGTCACCAGGCCCCGCAGACTGCGCACAGCCAAAATTTGGGGCCGAACGGAGGCGGTCGATCGAATCTCAAAAAATCCGTGGGCTAACATTCACCGAAAACCGAGAAAATCGTAAATTGTCATTTCTGCAAAAAATAGTGATGCCGATCAAAAGAAATGACAGGGCACCCGTCACCAGGCCCCGCAGGCTGCGCACAGCCAAAATTTGGGGCCGAACGGAGGCGGTCGATTGAATCTCGAAAAATCCGTGTGCTAACATACACCGAAAATCGAGAAAATCGTAAATTCTCATTTATGCGAAAAATAGTGATGCCGATCAAACGAAATGATAGGGCGCCCGTCACCAGGCCCCGCGGGCTGTGCACAGCCAAAATTTGGGGCCGAACGGAGGCGGTCGATCAAATATCCCGAAATCCCTGGGCTAACACGCACTGAAAAGTTTGAAAGTTAGCAACATAGGCACACTATGCTAGTCTCGACAGACCGGACGACATCGGATGTCACATGCTAACCTATGTCGAGACCCAACGCCCATCCATGAATGCCCAGCGATAGAAAATTTAAACTAAAACACATATGCTTATCCTTATGATATAAATAAAATCCTAGAGATTAGTGGTGGTAGTGCTGGCCTACCATGGTCGCTTGCCATGGTGGTGTCGGTTGTGATGGTTCGTTAGGACCAGTTTTTAAATTAAAATTGTCACCCATATTGGGAAATATGTTGAAATGAGTGCGATAGAGGCATATTTTAGAAAAATGGCTCGGCCAAACCGCCTTTCGGCAGTTTGTCGAGATAGATCTCGAAAAAATACACAAAATGAAAAAAAAAATCGCGTAAAACGGAAAATCCAGCCCAAAGTTATGATCATTTATATAATATGCCTCTAATAAACTATTTTTCCGTCGATTATATTACAGTTTTAACAACATTATGTAAGATCCCGTCACCAGGCCCCGCAGGCTGCGCACGACCAAAATTTGGGGGCGAACGGAGGCGGTCGATCGAATCTCCAGAAATCCGTGGGCTAACATTCACCGAAAATCGAGAAAATCGTAAATTTTCATTTATGCAAAAAATAGTGATGCCGATCGAATGAAATGATAGGGCGCCCGTCACTAGGCCCCGCGGGCTGCGCACAGCCAAAATTTGGGGCCAAACGGAGACGGTCGATCACATCTCCAAAAATCCGTGGGCTAACATACACCGAAAATCGAGAAAATCGTAAATTGTCATTTGTTTGAAAAATAGTGATGCCGATCAAAAGAAATGACAGGGCGCCCATCACCAGGCCCCGCAGGCTGCGCACAGCCAAAATTTGGGGCCGAACGGAGGCGGTCGATCGAATCTCGAAAAATCCGTGGGCTAACATTCACCGAAAACCGAGAAAATCGTAAATTGTCATTTCTGCAAAAAATAGTGATGCCGATCAAAAGAAATGACAGGGCGCCCGTCACCAGGCTGCGCACAGCCAAAATTTGGGGCCGAATGGAGGCGGTCGATTGAATCTCGAAAAATCCGTGTGCTAACATACACCGAAAATCGAGAAAATTATAAATTCTCATTTATGCGAAAAATAGTGATGCCGATCAAACGAAATGATAGGGCGCCCGTCACCAAGCCCCGCGGGCTGTGCACAGCCAAAATTTGGGGCCGAACGGAGGCGGTCGATCAAATATCCAGAAATCCCTGGGCTAACACGCACTGAAAAGTTTGAAAGTTAGCAACATAGGCGCACTATGCTAGTCTCGACAGACCGGACGACATCGGATGTCACATGCTAACCTATGTCGAGACCCAACGCCCATCGATGAATGCCCAGCGATAGAAAATTTAAACTAAAACACCTATGCTTATCCTTATGATATAAATAAAATCCTAGAGATTAGTGGTGGTAGTGCTGGCCTACCATGGTCGCTTGCCATGGTGGTGTCGGTTGTGGTGGATCGTTAGGACCAGTTTTTAAATTAAAATTGTCACCCATATTGGGAAATATGTTGAAATGAGTGCGATAGAGGCATATTTTAGAAAAATGGCTCGGCCAAACCGCCTTTCGGCAGTTTGTCGAGATAGATCTCAAAAAAATACAAAAAATGAAAAAAAAAATCGCGTAAAACGGAAAATCCAGCCCAAAGTTATGATCATTTATATAATATGCCTCTAATAAACTATTTTTCCGTCGATTATATTACAGTTTTAACAACATTATGTAAGATCCCGTCACCAGGCCCCGCAGGCTGCGCACGACCAAAATTTGGGGGCGAACGGAGGCGGTCGATCGAATCTCCAGAAATCCGTGGGCTAACATTCACCGAAAATCGAGAAAATCGTAAATTTTCATTTATGCAAAAAATAGTGATGCCGATCGAATGAAATGATAGGGCGCCCGTCACTAGGCCCCGCGGGCTGCGCACAGCCAAAATTTGGGGCCAAACGGAGACGGTCGATCACATCTCCAAAAATCCGTGGGCTAACATACACCGAAAATCGAGAAAATCGTAAATTGTCATTTGTTTGAAAAATAGTGATGCCGATCAAAAGAAATGACAGGGCGCCCGTCACCAGGCCCCGCAGGCTGCGCACAGCCAAAATTTGGGGCCGAACGGAGGCGGTCGATCGAATCTCGAAAAATCCGTGGGCTAACATTCACCGAAAACCGAGAAAATCGTAAATTGTCATTTCTGCAAAAAATAGTGATGCCGATCAAAAGAAATGACAGGGCGCCCGTCACCAGGCTGCGCACAGCCAAAATTTGGGGCCGAATGGAGGCGGTCGATTGAATCTCGAAAAATCCGTGTGCTAACATACACCGAAAATCGAGAAAATTATAAATTCTCATTTATGCGAAAAATAGTGATGCCGATCAAACGAAATGATAGGGCGCCCGTCACCAAGCCCCGCGGGCTGTGCACAGCCAAAATTTGGGGCCGAACGGAGGCGGTCGATCAAATATCCAGAAATCCCTGGGCTAACACGCACTGAAAAGTTTGAAAGTTAGCAACATAGGCGCACTATGCTAGTCTCGACAGACCGGACGACATCGGATGTCACATGCTAACCTATGTCGAGACCCAACGCCCATCGATGAATGCCCAGCGATAGAAAATTTAAACTAAAACACCTATGCTTATCCTTATGATATAAATAAAATCCTAGAGATTAGTGGTGGTAGTGCTGGCCTACCATGGTCGCTTGCCATGGTGGTGTCGGTTGTGGTGGGTCGTTAGGACCAGTTTTTAAATTAAAATTGTCACCCATATTGGGAAATATGTTGAAATGAGTGCGATAGAGGCATATTTTAGAAAAATGGCTCGGCCAAACCGCCTTTCAGCAGTTTGTCGAGATAGATCTCGAAAAAATACACAAAATGAAAAAAAAAATCGCGTAAAACGGAAAATCCAGCCCAAAGTTATGATCATTTATATAATATGCCTCTAATAAACTATTTTTCCGTCGATTATATTACAGTTTTAACAACATTATGTAAGATCCCGTCACCAGGCCCCGCAGGCTGCGCACGACCAAAATTTGGGGGCGAACGGAGGCGGTCGATCGAATCTCCAGAAATCCGTGGGCTAACATTCACCGAAAATCGAGAAAATCGTAAATTTTCATTTATGCAAAAAATAGTGATGCCGATCGAATGAAATGATAGGGCGCCCGTCACTAGGCCCCGCGGGCTGCGCACAGCCAAAATTTGGGGCCAAACGGAGACGGTCGATCACATCTCCAAAAATCCGTGGGCTAACATACACCGAAAATCGAGAAAATCGTAAATTGTCATTTGTTTGAAAAATAGTGATGCCGATCAAAAGAAATGACAGGGCGCCCGTCACCAGGCCCCGCAGGCTGCGCACAGCCAAAATTTGGGGCCGAACGGAGGCGGTCGATCGAATCTCGAAAAATCCGTGGGCTAACATTCACCGAAAACCGAGAAAATCGTAAATTGTCATTTCTGCAAAAAATAGTGATGCCGATCAAAAGAAATGACAGGGCGCCCGTCACCAGGCTGCGCACAGCCAAAATTTGGGGCCGAACGGAGGCGGTCGATTGAATCTCGAAAAATCCGTGTGCTAACATACACCGAAAATCGAGAAAATTGTAAATTCTCATTTATGCGAAAAATAGTGATGCCGATCAAACGAAATGATAGGGCGCCCGTCACCAAGCCCCGCGGGCTGTGCACAGCCAAAATTTGGGGCCGAACGGAGGCGGTCGATCAAATATCCAGAAATCCCTGGGCTAACACGTACTGAAAAGTTTGAAAGTTAGCAACATAGGCGCACTATGCTAGTCTCGACAGACCGGACGACATCGGATGTCACATGCTAACCTATGTCGAGACCCAACGCCCATCGATGAATGCCCAGCGATAGAAAATTTAAACTAAAACACCTATGCTTATCCTTATGATATAAATAAAATCCTAGAGATTAGTGGTGGTAGTGCTGGCCTACCATGGTCGCTTGCCATGGTGGTGTCGGTTGTGGTGGGTCGTTAGGACCAGTTTTTAAATTAAAATTGTCACCCATATTGGGAAATATGTTGAAATGAGTGCGATAGAGGCATATTTTAGAAAAATGGTTCGGCCAAACTGCCTTTCGGCAGTTTGTCGAGATAGATCTCGAAAAAATACACAAAATGAAAAAAAAAATCGCGTAAAACGGAAAATCCAGCCCAAAGTTATGATCATTTATATAATATGCCTCTAATAAACTATTTTTCCGTCGATTATATTACAGTTTTAACAACATTATGTAAGATCCCGTCACCAGGCCCCGCAGGCTGCGCACGACCAAAATTTGGGGGCGAACGGAGGCGGTCGATCGAATCTCCAGAAATCCGTGGGCTAACATTCACCGAAAATCGAGAAAATCGTAAATTTTCATTTATGCAAAAAATAGTGATGCCGATCGAATGAAATGATAGGGTGCCCGTCACTAGGCCCCGCAGGCTGCGCACAGCCAAAATTTGGGGCCAAACGGAGACGGTCGATCACATCTCCAAAAATCCGTGGGCTAACATACACCGAAAATCGAGAAAATCGTAAATTGTCATTTGTTTGAAAAATAGTGATGCCGATCAAAAGAAATGACAGGGCGCCCGTCACCAGGCCCCGCAGACTGCGCACAGCCAAAATTTGGGGCCGAACGGAGGCGGTCGATCGAATCTCAAAAAATCCGTGGGCTAACATTCACCGAAAACCGAGAAAATCATAAATTGTCATTTCTGCAAAAAATAGTGATGCCGATCAAAAGAAATGACAGGGCGCCCGTCACCAGGCCCCGCAGGCTGCGCACAGCCAAAATTTGGGGCCGAACGGAGGCGGTCGATTGAATCTCGAAAAATCCGTGTGCTAACATACACCGAAAATCGAGAAAATCGTAAATTCTCATTTATGCGAAAAATAGTGATGCCGATCAAACGAAATGATAGGGCGCCCGTCACCAGGCCCCGCGGGCTGTGCACAGCCAAAATTTGGGGCCGAACGGAGGCGGTCGATCAAATATCCAGAAATCCCTGGGCTAACACGCACTGAAAAGTTTGAAAGTTTGCAACATAGGCACACTATGCTAGTCTCGACAGACCGGACGACATCGGATGTCACATGCTAACCTATGTCGAGACCCAACGCCCATCGATGAATGCCCAGCGATAGAAAATTTAAACTAAAACACCTATGCTTATCCTTATGATATAAATAAAATCCTAGAGATTAGTGGTGGTAGTGCTGGCCTACCATGGTCGCTTGCCATGGTGGTGTCGGTTGTGGTGGGTCGTTAGGACCAGTTTTTAAATTAAAATTGTCACCCATATTGGGAAATATGTTGAAATGAGTGCGATAGAGGCATATTTTAGAAAAATGGTTCGGCCAAACCGCCTTTAGGTAGTTTGTCGAGGTAGATCTCGAAAAAATACACAAAATGAAAAAAAAAATCGCGTAAAACGGAAAATCCAGCCCAAAGTTATGATCATTTATATAATATGCCTCTAATAAACTATTTTTCCGTCGATTATATTACAGTTTTAACAACATTATGTAAGATCCCGTCACCAGGCCCCGCAGGCTGCGCACGACCAAAATTTGGGGGCGAACAGAGGCGGTCGATCGAATCTCCAGAAATCCGTGGGCTAACATTCACTGAAAATCGAGAAAATCGTAAATTTTCATTTATGCAAAAAATGGTGTTGCCGATCGAATGAAATGATAGGGTGCCCGTCACTAGGCCCCGCAGGCTACGCACAGCCAAAATTTGGGGCCAAACGGAGACGGTCGATCACATCTCCAAAAATCCGTGGGCTAACATACACCGAAAATCGAGAAAATCGTAAATTGTCATTTGTTTGAAAAATAGTGATGCCGATCAAAAGAAATGACAGGGCGCCCGTCACCAGGCCCCGCAGACTTCGCACAGCCAAAATTTGGGGCCGAACGGAGGCGGTCGATCGAATCTCAAAAAATCCGTGGGCTAACATTCACCGAAAACCGAGAAAATCGTAAATTGTCATTTCTGCAAAAAATAGTGATGCCGATCAAAAGAAATGACAGGGCGCCCGTCACCAGGCCCCGCAGGCTGCGCACAGCCAAAATTTGGGGCCGAACGGAGGCGGTCGATTGAATCTCGAAAAATCTGTGTGCTAACATACACCGAAAATCGAGAAAATCGTAAATTCTCATTTATGCGAAAAATAGTGATGCCGATCAAACGAAATGATAGGGCGCCCGTCACCAGGCCCCGCGGGCTGTGCACAGCCAAAATTTGGGGCCGAACGGAGGCGGTCGATCAAATATCCAGAAATCCCTGGGCTAACACGCACTGAAAAGTTTGAAAGTTTGCAACATAGGCACACTATGCTAGTCTCGACAGACCGGACGACATCGGATGTCACATGCTAACCTATGTCGAGACCCAACGCCCATCGATGAATGCCCAGCGATAGAAAATTTAAACTAAAACACCTATGCTTATCCTTATGATATAAATAAAATCCTAGAGATTAGTGGTGGTAGTGCTGGCCTACCATGGTCGCTTGCCATGGTGGTGTCGGTTGTGGTGGGTCGTTAGGACCAGTTTTTAAATTAAAATTGTCACCCATATTGGGAAATATGTTGAAATGAGTGCGATAGAGGCATATTTTAGAAAAATGGTTCGGCCAAACCGCCTTTCGGCAGTTTGTCGAGGTAGATCTCGAAAAAATACACAAAATGAAAAACAAATCGCGTAAAACGGATAATCCAGCCCAAAGTTATGATCATTTATATAATATGCCTCTAATAAACTATTTTTCCGTCGATTATATTACAGTTTTAACAACATTATGTAAGATCCCGTCACCAGGCCCCGCAGGCTGCGCACGACCAAAATTTGGGGGCGAACGGAGACGGTCGATCACATCTCCAAATATCCGTGGGTTAACATACACCGAAAACCGAGAAAATCGTAAATTTTCATTTATGCGAAAAATAGTGATGCCGATCGAATGAAATGATAGGGCGCCCATCACCAGGCCCCGCAGGCTGCGCACAGCCAAAATTTGGGGCCAAACGGAGACGGTCAATCACATCTCCAAAAATCCGTGGGCTAACATACACCGAAAATCGAGAAAATCGTAAATTGTCATTTGTTTGAAAAATAGTGATGCCGATCAAAAGAAATGACAGGGCGCCCGTCACCAGGCCCCGCAGGCTGCGCACAGCCAAAATTTGGGGCCGAACGGAGGCGGTCGATCGAATCTCGAAAAATCCGTGGGCTAACATTCACCGAAAACTGAGAAAATCGTAAATTGTCATTTCTGCAAAAAATAGTGATGCCGATCAAAAGAAATGACAGGGCGCCCATCACCAGGCCCCGCAGGCTGCGCACAGCCAAGATTTGGGGCCGAACGGAGACGGTCGATTGAATCTCGAAAAATCCGTGTGCTAACAATCACCGAAAATCGAGAAAATCGTAAATTCTCATTTATGCGAAACATAGTGATGCCGATCAAACGAAATGATAGGGCGCCCGTAACCAGGCCCCGCGGGCTGTGCACAGCCAAAATTTGGGGCCGAACGGAGGCGGTCGATCAAATATCCAGAAATCCCTGGGCTAACACGCACTGAAAAGTTTGAAAGTTAGCAACATAGGCACACTATATTAGTCTCGACAGACCGGACGACATCGGATGTCACATGCTAACCTATGTCGAGACCCAACGCCCATCGATGAATGCCCAGCGATAGAAAATTTAAACTAAAACACCTATGCTTATCCTTATGATATAAATAAAATCCTAGAGATTAGTGGTGGTAGTGCTGGCCTACCATGGTCGCTTGCCATGGTGGTGTCGGTTGTGGTGGGTCGTTAGGACCAGTTTTAAAATTAAAATTGTCACCCATATTGGGAAATATGTTGAAATGAGTGCGATAGAGGCATATTTTAGAAAAATGGTTCGGCCAAACCGCCTTTCGGCAGTTTGTCGTGATAGATCTCGAAAAAATACACAAAATGAAAAAAACAAAATCGCGTAAAATGGATAATCCAGCCCAAAGTTATGATCATTTATATAATATGCCTCTAATAAACTATTTTTCCGTCGATTATATTACAGTTTTAACAACATTATGTAAGATCTCATCAAAAGACTTGCATCTCGGCAGTTCTTATTTTGTTAATAAAGAGCTAACACATACCAAAAATCGCGAAAATCGTGAATTCTCGTTTATGCAAAAAATAGTGATGCGGATCAAACGAAATGATAGGACTATCTAAATTCTGATCACTTTCTGTACTATACTGATTCCTTACTGATTACCGTAATGAATTGATTTAAAACCGAAGTGGGGCTTATATATAATAGAAACAATAAATCGCATTCAGTGAATGCGATTTATAAGTGGCATTCCTGGAATGCGTTTTATAAGTCGCATTCCTGGAATGCATTTTATAAGTCACATTTTGCCTTGCGACGCGCCGACTTGCCGGTTGTCCAATCTTTCCTCGTGCCTTTTTCTAGCATGTATGTATTTCAAATACTCTTAACCAACACGCGAATAGGCCATCTATATGCTAGAAATTTACGGGGTGTAACAGCGGATCAAACGAAATGATAGGGCGCCCGTCACCAGGCCCCGCACAGCAAAAATTTGAGGCCAAACGGAGACGGTCGATCACATCTCCAAAAATCTGTGGGCTAACATACACCGAAAACCGAGAAAATCGTAAATTGTTATTTATGCGAAAAATAGTGATGCCCATCAAACGATTTGATAGGGCGCCCGTCACCAGGCCCCGCAGGCTGCGCACGGCCAAAATTTGGGGGCGAACGAAGGCGGTCGATCAAATCTCCAGAAATCCGTGGGCTAACATTCACCGAAAACCGAGAAAATCGTAAATTGTCATTTACGCAAAAAATAGTGATGCCGATCAAACGAATTGATAGAGCGCCCGTCACTAGGCCCCGCAGGCTGCGCACAGCCAAAATTTGGGGCCAAACGGAGACGGTCGATCACATCTCCAAAAATCCGTGGGCAAACATACACCGAAAATCGAGAAAATCGTAAATTGTCATTTGCTTGAAAAATAGTGATGCCGATCAAACGAAATGACAAGGCGCCCGTCACCAGGCCCCGCAGGCTTCGCACAGCCAAAATTTGGGGCTGAACGGAGGCGGTCGATCGAATCACGAAAAATTCGTGGGCTAACATACACCGAAAACCGAGAAAATCGTAAATTGTCATTTTTGCAAAAAATAGTGATGCCGATCAAAAGAAATGACAGGGCGCCCGTCACCAGGCCCCGCAGGCTGCGCACAGCCAAAATTTGGGGCCGAACGGAGGCGGTCGATTGAATCTCAAAAAATTCGTGTGCTAACATACACCGAAAATCGAGAAAATCATAAATTCTCATTTATGCGAAAAATAGTGATGCCGATCAAATGAAATGATAGGGCGCCCGTCACCAGGCCCTGCAGGCTGCGCACAGCCAAAATTTGGGGCCAAACGGAGACGGTCGATCACATCTCCAAAAATCCGTGGGCTAACATACACCGAAAATCGAGAAAATCGTAAATTATCATTTGTTTGAAAAATAGTGATGCCGATCAAAAGAAATGATAGGGCGCCCGTCACCAGGCCCCGCAGGCTGCGCACAGCCAAAATTTGGGGGCAAACGGAGACGGTCGATCACATCTCCAAATATCCGTGGGCTAACATACACCGAAAATCGAGAAAATCGTAAATTGTCATTTGTTTGAAAAATAGTGATGCCGATCAAACGAAATGACAGGGCGCCCGTTACCAGGCCCCGCAGGCTGCGCACAGAAAAAATTTCAGGCCAAACGGAGACGGTCGATCACATCTCCAAAAATCCGTGGGCTAACATACACCGAAAACCGAGAAAATCGTAAATTGTCATTTGTTTGAAAAATAGTGATGTCGATCAAAAGAAATGATAGGGCGCCCGTCACCAGGCCCCGCAGGCTGCGCACAGCCAAAATTTGGGGGCAAACGGAGACGGTCGATCACATCTCCAAAAATCCGTGGGCTAACATACACCGAATATCGAGAAAATCGTAAATTGTCATTTGTTTGAAAAATAGTGATGCCGATCAAACGAAATGACAGGGCGCCCGTTACCAGGCCCCGCAGGCTGCGCACAGCAAAAATTTCAGGCCAAACGGAGACGGTCGATCACATCTCCAAAAATCCGTGGGCTAACATACACCGAAAACCGAGAAAATCGTAAATTGTCATTTATGCGAAAAATAGTGATGCCCATCAAACGAGTTGATAGGGCGCCCATCACCAGGCCCCGCAGGCTGCGCACGGCCAAAATTTGGGGGCGAACGGAGGCGGTCGATCGAATCTCCAGAAATCCGTGGGCTAACATTCACCGAAAACCGAGAAAATCGTAAATTGCCATTTACGCAAAAAATAGTGATGCCGATCAAACGAATTGATAGAGCGCCCGTCACTAGGCCCTGCAGGCTGCGCACAGCCAAAATTTGGGGCCAAACGGAGACGGTCGATCACATCTCCAAAAATTCGTGGGCAAACATACACCGAAAATCGAGAAAATCGTAAATTGTCATTTGCTTGAAAAATAGTGATGCCGATCAAACGAAATGACAAGGCGCCCGTCACCAGGCCCCGCAGGCTTCGCACATCCAAAATTTGGGGCCGAACGGAGGCGGTCGATCGAATCACGAAAAATCCGTGGGCTAACATACACCGAAAACCGAGAAAATCGTAAATTGTCATTTCTGCAAAAAATAGTGATGCCGATCAAAAGAAATGATGGGGCGCCCGTCAGCAGGCCCCGCAGGCTGCGCACAGCCAGGATTTGGGGCCGAATGGAGACGGTCGATCACATCTCCAAAAATCCGTGGGCTAACATATACCAAAAATCGAGAAAATCGTAAATTGTCATTTGTTTGAAAAATAGTGATGCCGATCAAATGAAATGACAGGGCGCATGTTACCAGGCCCCGCAGGCTGCGCACAGCAAAAATTTCAGGCCAAACGGAGACGGTCGATCACATCTCAAAAAATCCGTGGGCTAACATACATCGAAAACTGAGAAAATCGTAAATTGTCATTTATGCGAAAAATAGTGATGCCCATCAAACGAGTTGATAGGGCGCCCGTCACCAGGCCCCGTAGGCTGCGCACGGCCAATATTTGGGGGCGAACGGAGGCGGTCGATCAAATCTTCAGAAATCCGTGGGCTAACATTCACCGAAAACCGAGAAAATCGTAAATTGTCATTTACGCAAAAAATAGTGATGCCGATCAAACGAATTGATAGAGCGCCCGTCACTAGGCCCCGCAGGCTGCGCACAGCCAAAATTTGGGGCCAAACGGAGACGATCGATCACATCTCCAAAAATTCGTGGGCAAACATACACCGAAAATCGAGAAAATCGTAAATTGTCATTTGCTTGAAAAATAGTGATGCCGATCAAACGAAATGACAAGGCGCCCGTCACCAGGCCCCGCAGGCTTCGCACAGCCAAAATTTGGGGCCAAACGGAGGCGGTCGATCGAATCACGAAAAATCCGTGGGCTAACATACACCGAAAACCGAGAAAATCGTAAATTGTCATTTCTGCAAAAAATAGTGATGCCGATCAAAAGAAATGACAAGGCGCCCGTCACCAGGCCCCGCAGGCTTCGCACGGCCAAAATTTGGGGCCGAACGGAGGCGGTCGATCGAATCACGAAAAATCCGTGGGCTAACATACACCGAAAACCGAGAAAATCGTAAATTGTCATTTCTGCAAAAAATAGTGATGCCGATCAAAAGAAATGACAGGGCGCCCGTCACCAGGCCCCGCAGGCTGCGCACAGCCAAAATTTGGGGCCGAACGGAGGCGGTCGATTGAATCTCGAAAAATCCGTGTGCTAACATACACCGAAAATCGAGAAAATCATAAATTCTCATTTATGCGAAATATAGTGATGCCGATCAAATGAAATGATAGGGCGCCCGTCACCAGGCCCTGCAGGCTGCGCACAGCCAAAATTTGGGGCCAAACGGAGACGGTCGATCACATCTCCAAAAATCCGTTGGCTAACACATACACCGAAAATCGAGAAAATCGTAAATTATCATTTGTTTGAAAAATAGTGATGCCGATCAAAAGAAATGATAGGGCGCCCGTCACCAGGCCCCGCAGGCTGCGCACAGCCAAAATTTGGGGGCAAACGGAGACGGTCGATCACATCTCCAAAAATCCGTGGGCTAACATACACCGAAAATCGAGAAAATAGTAAATTGTCATTTGTTTGAAAAATAGTGATGCCGATCAAACGAAATGACAGGGCGCCCGTTACCAGGCTCCGCAGGCTGCGCACAGCAAAAATTTCAGGCCAAACGGAGACGGTCGATCACATCTCCAAAAATCCGTGGGCTAACATACACCGAAAACCGAGAAAATCGTAAATAGTCATTTATGCGAAAAATAGTGATGCCCATCAAACGAGTTGATAGGGCGCCCGTCACCAGGCCCCGTAGGCTGCACACGGCCAAAATTTGGGGGCGAACGGAGGCGGTCGATCAAATCTTCAGAAATCCGTGGGCTAACATTCACCGAAAACCGAGAAAATCGTAAATTGTCATTTACGCAAAAAATAGTGATGCCGATCAAACGAATTGATAGAGCGCCCATCACTAGGCCCCGCAGGCTGCGCACAGCCAAAATTTGGGACCAAACGGAGACGGTCGATCACATCTCCAAAAATTCATGGGCAAACATACACCGAAAATCGAGAAAATCGTAAATTGTCATTTGCTTGAAAAATAGTGATGCCGATCAAACGAAATGACAAGGCGCCCGTCACCAGGCCCCGCAGGCTTCGCACAGCCAAAATTTGGGGCCAAACGGAGGCGGTCGATCGAATCACGAAAAATCCGTGGGCTAACATACACCGAAAACCGAGAAAATCGTAAATTGTCATTTCTGCAAAAAATAGTGATGCCGATCAAAAGAAATGACAAGGCGCCCGTCACCAGGCCCCGCAGGCTTCGCACGGCCAAAATTTGGGGCCGAACGGAGGCGGTCGATCGAATCACGAAAAATCCGTGGGCTAACATACACCGAAAACCGAGAAAATCGTAAATTGTCATTTCTGCAAAAAATAGTGATGCCGATCTAAAGAAATGACAGGGCGCCCGTCACCAGGCCCCGCAGGCTGCGCACAGCCAAAATTTGGGGCCGAACGGAGGCGGTCGATTGAATCTCGAAAAATCCGTGTGCTAACATACACCGAAAATCGAGAAAATCATAAATTCTCATTTATGCGAAATATAGTGATGCCGATCAAACGAAATGATAGGGCGCCCGTCACCAGGCCCTGCAGGCTGCGCACAGCCAAAATTTGGGGCCAAACGGAGACGGTCGATCACATCTCCAAAAATCCGTTGGCTAACATACACCGAAAATCGAGAAAATCGTAAATTATCATTTGTTTGAAAAATAGTGATGCCGATCAAAAGAAATGATAGGGCGCCCATCACCAGGCCCCGCAGGCTGCGCACAGCCAAAATTTGGGGGCAAACGGAGACGGTCGATCACATCTCCAAAAATCCGTGGGCTAACATACACCGAAAATCGAGAAAATAGTAAATTGTCATTTGTTTGAAAAATAGTGATGCCGATCAAACGAAATGACAGGGCGCCCGTTACCAGGCTCCGCAGGCTGCGCACAGCAAAAATTTCAGGCCAAACGGAGACGGTCGATCACATCTCCAAAAATCCGTGGGCTAACATACACCGAAAACCGAGAAAATCGTAAATAGTCATTTATGTGAAAAATACTGATGCCCATCAAACGAGTTGATAGGGCGCCCGTCACCAGGCCCCGTAGGCTGCGCACGGCCAAAATTTGGGGGCGAACGGAGGCGGTCGATCAAATCTTCAGAAATCCGTGGGCTAACATTCACCGAAAACCGAGAAAATCGTAAATTGTCATTTACGCAAAAAATAGTGATGCCGATCAAACGAATTGATAGAGCGCCCGTCACTAGGCCCCGCAGGCTGCGCACAGCCAAAATTTGGGGCCAAACGGAGACGGTCGATCACATCTCCAAAAATTCATGGGCAAACATACACCGAAAATCGAGAAAATCGTAAATTGTCATTTGCTTGAAAAATAGTGATGCCGATCAAACGAAATGACAAGGCGCCCGTCACCAGGCCCCGCAGGCTTCGCACAGCCAAAATTTGGGGCCAAACGGAGGCGGTCGATCGAATCACGAAAAATCCGTGGGCTAACATACACCGAAAACCGAGAAAATCATAAATTGTCATTTCTGCAAAAAATAGTGATGCCGATCAAAAGAAATGACAGGGCGCCCGTCACCAGGCCCCGCAGGCTGTGCACAGCCAAAATTTGGGGCCGAACGGAGGCGGTCGATTGAATCTCGAAAAATCCGTGTGCTAACATACACCGAAAATCGAGAAAATCATAAATTCTCATTTATGCGAAAAATAGTGATGCCGATCAAACGAAATGATAGGGCGCCCGTCACCAGGCCCTGCAGGCTGCGCACAGCCAAAATTTGGGGCCAAACGGAGACGGTCGATCACATCTCCAAAAATCCGTGGGCTAACATACACCGAAAATCGAGAAAATCGTAAATTGTCTTTGTTTGAAAAATAGTGATGCCGATCAAAAGAAAGGACAGGGCGCCCGTCACCAGGCCCCGCAGGCTGCGCACAGCCAAAATTTGGGGGCAAACGGAGACGGTCGATCACATCTCCAAAAATCCGTGGGCGTTAACATACACCGAAAATCGAGAAAATCATAAATTGTCATTTGTTTGAAAAATAGTGATGCCGATCAAACGAAATGACAGGGCGCCCGTTACCAGGCCCCACAGGCTGCACACGACCAAAATTTGGGGGCGAACGGAGGCGGTCGATCGAATCTCCAGAAATCCGTGGGCTAACATTCACCGAAAATCGAGAAAATCATAAATTTTCATTGATGCCGATCGAATGAAATGATAGGGTGCCCGTCACTAGGCCCCGCAGGCTGCGCACAGCCAAAATTTGGGGCCAAACGGAGACGGTCGATCACATCTCCAAAAATCCGTGGGCTAACATACACCGAAAATCGAGAAAATCGTAAATTGACATTTGTTTGAAAAATAGTGATGCCGATCAAAAGAAATGACAGGGTGCCCGTCACCAGGCCCCGCAGGCTACGCACAGCCAAAATTTGGGGCCGAACGGAGGCGGTCGATCGAATCTCGAAAAATCCGTGGGCTAACATTCACCGAAAATCGAGAAAATTGTAAATTGTCATTTCTGCAAAAAATAGTGATGCCGATCAAAAGAAATGACAGGGCGCCCGTCACCAGGCCCCGCAGGCTGCGCACAGCCAAAATTTGGGGCCGAACGGAGGCGGTCGATTGAATCTCAAAAAATCCGTGTGCTAACATACACCGAAAATCGAGAAAATCGTAAATTCTCATTTATGCGAAAAATAGTGATGCCGATCAAACGAAATGATAGGGCGCCCGTCACCAGGCCCCGCGGGCTGTGCACAGCCAAAATTTGGGGCCGAACGGAGGCGGTCGATCAAATATCCAGAAATCCCTGGGATAACACGCACTGAAAAGTTTGAAAGTTAGCAACATAGGCGCACTATGCTAGTCTCGACAGACCAGACGACATCGGATGTCACATGCTAACCTATGTCGAGACCCAACGCCCATCGATGAATGCCCAGCGATAGAAAATTTAAACTAAAACACCTATGCTTATCCTTATGATATAAATAAAATCCTAGAGATTAGTGGTGGTAGTGCTGGCCTACCATGGTCGCTTGCCATGGTGGTGTCGGTTGTGGTGGGTCGTTAGGACTAGTTTTTAAATTAAAATTGTCACCCATATTGGGAAATATGTTGAAATGAGTGCGATAGAGGCATATTTTAGAAAAATGGCTCGGCCAAACCGCCTTTCGGCTGTTTGTCGAGATAGATCTCGAAAAAATACACAAAATGAAAAAACAAATCGCGTAAAACGGATAATCCAGCCCAAAGTTATGATCATTTATATAATATGCCTCTAATAAACTATTTTTCCGTCGATTATATTACAGTTTTAACAATATTATGTAAGATCTCATCAAAAGACTTGCATCTCGGCAGTTCTTATTTTGTTAATAAAGAGCTAACACATACCAAAAATCGCGAAAATCGTAAATTCTCGTTTATGCAAAAAATAGTGATGCCGATCAAATGAAATGATAGGACTATCTAAATTCTGATCACTTTTTGTACTATACTGATTCCTTACTGATTACCGTAATGAATTGATTTAAAACCGAAGTGGGGCTTATATATAATAGAAACAATAAATCGCATTCAGTGAATGCGACTTATAAGTCGCATTTCAGGAATGCGATTTATAAGTCGCATTCCTGGAATGCGTTTTATATGTCGCATTTCTGGAATGCGTTTTATAAGTCGCATATCTGGAATGCGTTTTATAAGTCGCATTTTGCCTTGCGACGCGCCGACTTGCCGGTTGTCCAATCTTTCCCCGTGCCTTTTTCTAGCATGTATGTATTTCAAATACTCTTAACCAACACGCGAATAGGCCATCTATATGCTAGAAATTTACGGGGTGTAACAGCGGATCAAACGAAATGATAGGGCGCCCGTCACCAGGCCCCGCACAGCAAAAATTTGAGGCCAAACGGAGACGGTCGATCACATCTCCAAAAATCCGTGGGCTAACATACACCGAAAACCGAGAAAATCGTAAATTGTCATTTATGCAAAAAATAGTGATGCCCATCAAACGAGTTGATAGGGCGCCCGTCACCAGGCCCCGCAGGCTGCGCACGGCCAAAATTTGGGGGCGAACGGAGGCGGTCGATCAAATCTTCAGAAATCCGTGGGCTAACATTCACCGAAAACCGAGAAAATCATAAATTGTCATTTACGCAAAAAATAGTGATGCCGATCAAACGAATTGATAGAGCGCCCGTCACTAGGCCCCGCGGGATGTGCACAGCCAAAATTTGGGGCCAAATGGAGACGGTCGATCACATCTCCAAAAATCCGTGGGCAAACATACACCGAAAATCGAGAAAATCGTAAATTGTCATTTGCTTGAAAAATAGTGATGCCGATCAAACGAAATGACAAGGCGCCCGTCACCAGGCCCCGCAGGCTTCGCACAGCCAAAATTTGGGGCCGAACGGAGGCGGTCGATTAAATCTCGAAAAATCCGTGTGCTAACATACACCGAAAATCGAGAAAATCATAAATTCTCATTTATGCGAAAAATAGTGATGCCGATCAAACGAAATGATAGGGCGCCCGTCACCAGGCCCCGCGGGCTGTGCACAGCCAAAATTTGGGGCCGAACGGAGGTGGTCGATCAAATATCCAGAAATCCTGGGCTAACACGCACTGAAAAGTTTGAAAGTTAGCAACATAGGCGCACTATGCTAGTCTCGACAGACCGGACGACATCGGATGTCACATGCTAACCTATGTCGAGACCCAACGCCCATCGATGAATGCCCAGCGATAGAAAATTTAAACTAAAACACCTATGCTTATCCTTATGATATAAATAAAATCCTAGAGATTAGTGGTGGTAGTGCTGGCCTACCATGGTCGCTTGCCATGGTGGTGTCGGTTGTGGTGGGTCGTTAGGACCAGTTTTTAAATTAAAATTGTCACCCATATCGGGAAATATGTTGAAATGAGTGTGATAGAGGCATATTTTAGAAGAATGGCTCGGCCAAACCGCCTTTCGGCAGTTTGTCGAGATAGATCTCGAAAAAATACACAAAATGAAAAAACAAATTCGCGTAAAACGGATAATCCAGCCCAAAGTTATGATCATTTATATAATATGCCTCTAATAAACTATTTTTCCGTTGATTATATTACAGTTTTAACAACATTATGTAAGATCTCATCAAAACACTTGCATCTCGGCAGTTCTTATTTTGTTAATAAAGAGCTAACACATACCAAAAATCGCGAAAATCGTAAATTCTCGTTTATGCAAAAAATAGTGATGCCGATCAAACGAAATGATAGGACTATCTAAATTCTGATCACTTTCTGTACTATACTGATTCCTTACTGATTACCGTAATGAATTGATTTAAAACCGAAGTGGGGCTTATATATAATAGAAACAATAAATCGCATTCAGTGAATGCGACTTATAAGTCGCATTTCAGGAATGCGATTTATAAGTCGCATTTCTGGAATGCGTTTTATAAGTCGCATATTTGGAATGCGTTTTATAAGTCGCATTTTGCCTTGCGACGCGCCGACTTGCCGGTTGTCCAATCTTTCCCCGTGCCTTTTTCTAGCATGTATGTATTTCAAATACTCTTAACCAACACGCGAATAGGCCATCTATATGCTAGAAATTTACGGGATGTAACAGCGGATCAAACGAAATGATAGGGCGCCCGTCACCAGGCCCCGCACAGCAAAAATTTGAGGCCAAACGGAGACGGTCGATCACATCTCCAAAAATCCGTGGGCTAACATACACCGAAAACCGAGAAAATCGTAAATTGTCATTTATGCAAAAAATAGTGATGCCCATCAAACGAGTTGATAGGGCGCCCGTCACCAGGCCCCGCAGGCTGCGCACGGCCAAAATTTGGGGGCGAACGGAGGCGGTCGATCAAATCTCCAGAAATCCGTGGGCTAACATTCACCGAAAACCGAGAAAATCGTAAATTGTCATTTACGCAAAAAATAGTGATGCCGATCAAACGAATTGATAGAGCGCCCGTCACTAGGCCCCGCGGGCTGCGCACAGCCAAAATTTGGGGCCAAATGGAGACGGTCGATCACATCTCCAAAAATCCGTGGGCAAACATACACCGAAAATCGAGAAAATCGTAAATTGTCATTTGCTTGAAAAATAGTGATGCCGATCAAACGAAATGACAAGGCGCTCATCACCAGGCCTCGCAGGCTTCGCACAGCCAAAATTTGGGGCCGAACGGAGGCGGTCGATTGAATCTCGAAAAATCCGTGTGCTAACATACACCGAAAATCGAGAAAATCATAAATTCTCATTTATGCGAAAAATAGTGATGCTGATCAAACGAAATGATAGGGCGCCCGTCACCAGGCCCCGCGGGCTGTGCACAGCCAAAATTTGGGGCCGAACGGAGGTGGTCGATCAAATATCCAGAAATCCTGGGCTAACACGCACTGAAAAGTTTGAAAGTTAGCAACATAGGCGCACTATGCTAGTCTCGACAGACCGGACGACATCGGATGTCACATGCTAACCTATATCGAGACCCAACGCCCATCGATGAATGCCCAGCGATAGAAAATTTAAACTAAAACACCTATGCTTATCCTTATGATATAAATAAAATCCTAGAGATTAGTGGTGGTAGTGCTGGCCTACCATGGTCGCTTGCCATGGTGGTGTCGGTTGTGGTGGGTCGTTAGGACCAGTTTTTAAATTAAAATTGTCACCCATATCGGGAAATATGATGAAATGAGTGTGATAGAGGTATATTTTAGAAAAATGGCTCGGCCAAACCGACTTTCGGCGGTTTGTCGAGATAGATCTCGAAAAAATACACAAAATGAAAAAAAAAATCGCGTAAAACAGATAATCCAGCCCAAAGTTATGATCATTTATATAATATGCCTCTAATAAACTATTTTTCCGTCGATTATATTACAGTTTTAACAACATTATGTAAGATCTCATCAAAAGACTTGCATCTCGGCAGTTCTTATTTTGTTAATAAAGAGCTAACACATACCAAAAATCGCGAAAATCGTAAATTCTCGTTTATGCAAAAAATAGTGATGCCGATCAAACGAAACGATAGGACTATCTAAATTCTGATCACTTTCTGTACTATACTGATTCCTTACTGATTACCGTAATGAATTGATTTAAAACCGAAGTGGGGCTTATATATAATAGAAACAATAAATCGCATTCAGTGAATGCGACTTATAAGTCGCATTTTAGGAATACGATTTATAAGTCGCATTTCAGGAATGCGTTTTATAAGTCGCATTCCTGGAATGCGTTTTATAAGTCGCATCTGTACTATACT
Organism: Datura wrightii; assembly: GCA_035772735.1. Taxonomy (NCBI): domain Eukaryota; kingdom Viridiplantae; phylum Streptophyta; class Magnoliopsida; order Solanales; family Solanaceae; genus Datura; species Datura wrightii. The sequence goes on from JASDFA010000003.1 coordinate 169,324,882, forward strand.
GATTCCTTACTGATTACCGTAATGAATTGATTTAAAACCGAAGTGGGGCTTATATATAATAGAAACAATAAATCGCATTCAGTGAATGCGATTTATAAGTCGCATTTCAGGAATGCGATTTATAAGTCGCATTTCAGGAATGCGTTTTATAAGTCGCATTCCTTTGAATGCGTTTTATAAGTCGCATTTTGCCTTGCGACGCGCCGACTTGCCGGTTGTCCAATCTTTCCCCGTTCCTTTTTCTTGCATGTATGTATTTCAAATACTCTTAACCAACACGCGAATAGGCCATCTATATGCTAGAAATTTATGGGGTGTAACAGCGGATCAAACGAAATGATAGGGCGCCCGTCACCAGGCCCCGCACAGCAAAAATTTGAGGCCAAACGGAGACGGTCGATCACATCTCCAAAAATCCGTGGGCTAACATACACCGAAAACCGAGAAAATCGTAAATTGTCATTTATGCAAAAAATAGTGATGCCCATCAAACGAGTTGATAGGGCGCCCGTCACCAGGCCCCGCAGGCTGCGCACGGCCAAAATTTGGGGGCGAACGGAGGCGGTCGATCAAATCTCCAGAAATCCGTGGGCTAACATTCACCGAAAACCGAGAAAATCGTAAATTGTCATTTACGCAAAAAATAGTGTTGCCGATCAAACGAATTGATAGAGCGCCCGTCACTAGGCCCCGCAGGCTGCGCACAGCCAAAATTTGGGGCCAAACGGAGACGGTCGATCACATCGCCAAAAATCCGTGGGCAAACATACACCGAAAATCGAGAAAATCGTAAATTGTCATTTGCTTGAAAAATAGTGATGCCGATCAAACGAAATGACAAGGCGCCAGTCACCAGGCCCTGCAGGCTTCGCACAGCCAAAATTTGGGGCCGAACGGAGGCGGTCGATTGAATCTCGAAAAATCCGTGTGCTAACATACACCGAAAATCGAGAAAATCATAAATTCTCATTTATGCGAAAAATAGTGATGCCGATCAAACGAAATGATAGGGAGCCCGTCACCAGGCCCCGCGGGCTGTGCACAGCCAAAATTTGGGGCCGAACGGAGGTGGTCGATCAAATATCCAGAAATCCGTGGGCTAACACGCACTGAAAAGTTTGAAAGTTAGCAACATAGGCGCACTATGCTAGTCTCGACAGACCGGACGACATCGGATGTCACATGCTAACCTATGTCGAGACCCAACGCCCATCGATGAATGCCCAGCGATAGAAAATTTAAACTAAAACACCTATGCTTATCCTTATGATATAAATAAAATCCTAGAGATTAGTGGTGGTAGTGCTGGCCTACCATGGTCGCTTGCCATGGTGGTGTCGGTTGTGGTGGGTCGTTAGGACCAGTTTTTAAATTAAAATTGTCACCCATATCGGGAAATATGTTGAAATGAGTGCGATAGAGGCATATTTTAGAAAAATGGCTCGGCCAAACCGCCTTTCGGCGGTTTGTCGAGATAGATCTCGAAAAAATACACAAAATGAAAAAAAAATCGCGTAAAACGGATAATCCAGCCCAAAGTTATGATCATTTATATAATATGCCTCTAATAAACTATTTTTCCGTCGATTATATTACAGTTTTAACAACATTATGTAAGATCTCATCAAAAGACTTGCATCTCGTCAGTTCTTATTTTGTTAATAAAGAGCTAACACATACCAAAAATCGCGAAAATCGTAAATTCTCGTTTATGCCAAAAATAGTGATGCCGATCAAACGAAATGATAGGACTATCTAAATTCTGATCACTTTCTGTACTATACTGATTCCTTACTGATTACCGTAATGAATTGATTTAAAACCGAAGTGGGGCTTATATATAATAGAAACAATAAATCGCATTCAGTGAATGCGACTTATAAGTCGCATTTCAGGAATGCGATTTATAAGTAGCATTTCAGGAATGCGTTTTATAAGTCGCATTCCTGGAATGCGTTTTATAAGTCGCATTTTGCCTTGCGACGCGCCGACTTGCCGGTTGTCCAATCTTTCCCCGTTCCTTTTTCTAGCATGTATGTATTTCAAATACTCTTAACCAACACGCGAATAGGCCATCTATATGCTAGAAATTTACGGGGTGTAACAGCGGATCAAACGAAATGATAGGGCGCCCGTCACCAGGCCCCGCACAGCAAAAATTTGAGGCCAAACGGAGACGGTCGATCACATCTCCAAAAATCCGTGGGCTAACATACACCGAAAACCGAGAAAATCGTAAATTGTCATTTATGCTAAAAATAGTGATGCCCATCAAACGAGTTGATAGGGCGCCCGTCACCAGGCCCCGCAGGCTGCGCACGGCCAAAATTTGGGGGCGAACGGAGGCGGTCGATCAAATCTCCAGAAATCCGTGGGCTAACATTCACCGAAAACCGAGAAAATCGTAAATTGTCATTTACGCAAAAAATAGTGTTGCCGATCAAACGAATTGATAGAGCGCCCGTCACTAGGCCCCGCAGGCTGCACACAGCCAAAATTTGGGGCCAAACAGAGACGGTCGATCACATCTCCAAAAATCCGTGGGCAAACATACACCGAAAATCGAGAAAATCGTAAATTGTCATTTGCTTGAAAAATAGTGATGCCGATCAAACGAAATGACAAGGCGCCCGTCACCAGGCCCCGCAGGCTTCGCACAGCCAAAATTTGGGGCCGAACGGAGGCGGTCGATTGAATCTCGAAAAATCCGTGTGCTAACATACACCGAAAATCGAGAAAATCATAAATTCTCATTTATGCGAAAAATAGTGATGCCGATCAAATGAAATGATAGGGAGCCCGTCACCAGGCCCCGCGGGCTGTGCACAGCCAAAATTTGGGGCCGAACGGAGGCGGTCGATCAAATATCCAGAAATCCCTGGGCTAACACGCACTGAAAAGTTTGAAAGTTAGCAACATAGGCGCACTATGCTAGTCTCGACAGACCGGACGACATCGGATGTCACATGCTAACCTATGTCGAGACCCAACGCCCATCGATGAATGCCCAGCGATAGAAAATTAAACTAAAACACCTATGCTTATCCTTATGATATAAATAAAATCCTAGAGATTAGTGGTGGTAGTGCTGGCCTACCATGGTCGCTTGCCATGGTGGTGTCGGTTGTGGTGGGTCGTTAGGACCAGTTTTTAAATTAAAATTGTCACCCATATCGGGAAATATGTTGAAATGAGTGCGATAGAGGCATATTTTAGAAAAATGGCTCGGCCAAACCGCCTTTTGGCGGTTTGTCGAGATAGATCTCGAAAAAATAAACAAAATGAAAAAAAAAATCGCGTAAAACGGATAATCCAGCCCAAAGTTATGATCATTTATATAATATGCCTCTAATAAACTATTTTTCCGTCGATTATATTACAATTTTAACAACATTATGTAAGATCTCATCAAAAGACTTGCATCTCGGCAGTTCTTATTTTGTTAATAAAGAGCTAACACATACCAAAAATCGCGAAAATCGTAAATTCTCGTTTATGCAAAAAATAGTGATGCCGATCAAACGAAATGATAGGACTATCTAAATTCTGATCACTTTCTGTACTATACTGATTCCTTACTGATTACCGTAATGAATTGATTTAAAACCGAAGTGGGGCTTATATATAATAGAAACAATAAATCGCATTCAGTGAATGCGACTTATAAGTCGAATTTCAGGAATGCGATTTATAAGTCGCATTCCTGGAATGTGTTTATAAGTCGCATATCTGGAATAATATGCCCAAAGTTATGATCATTTATATAATATGCCTCTAATAAACTATTTTTCCGTCGATTATATTACAGTTTTAACAACATTATGTAAGATCTCATCAAAAGACTTGCATTTCGGCAGTTCTTATTTTGTTAATAAAGAGCTAACACATACCAAAAATCGCGAAAATCGTAAATTCTCGTTTATGCAAAAAATAGTGATGCCGATAAAACGAAATGATAGGACTATCTAAATTCTGATCACTTTCTGTACTATACTGATTCCTTACTGATTACCGTAATGAATTGATTTAAAACCGAAGTGGGGCTTATATATAATAGAAACAATAAATCGCATTTCAGGATTGCGATTTATAAGTCGCATTCCTGGAATGCGTTTTATAAGTCGCATTCCTGGAATGCATTTTATAAGTCACATTTTGCCTTGCGACGCGCCGACTTGCCGGTTGTCCAATCTTTCCCCGTGCCTTTTTCTAGCATGTATGTATTTCAAATACTCTTAACCAACACGCGAATAGGCCATCTATATGCTAGAAATTTACGGGGTGTAACAGCGGATCAAACGAAATGATAGGGCGCCCGTCACCAGGCCCCGCACAGCAAAAATTTGAGGCCAAACGGAGACGGTCGATCACATCTCCAAAAATCCGTGGGCTAACATACACCGAAAACCGAGAAAATCGTAAATTGTCATTTATGCAAAAAATAGTGATGCCCATCAAACGAGTTGATAGGGCGCCCGTCACCAGGCCCCGCAGGATGCGCACGGCCAAAATTTGGGGCCGAACGGAGGCGGTCGATCAAATCTCCAGAAATCCGTGGGCTAACATACACCGAAAACTGAGAAAATCGTAAATTGTCATTTCTGCAAAAAATAGTGATGCCGATCAAAAGAAATGACATGGCGCCCGTCACCAGGCCCCGCATGCTGCGCACATCCAAAATTTGGGGCCGAACGGAGGCGGTCGATTGAATCTCAAAAAATCCGTGTGCTAACATACACCGAAAATCGAGAAAATCATAAATTCTCATTTATGCGAAAAATAGTGATGCCGATCAAACGAAATGATAGGGCGCCCGTCACCAGGCCCTGCAGGCTGCGCACAGCCAAAATTTGGGGCCAAACGGAGACGGTCGATCACATCTCCAAAAATCCGTGGGCTAACATACACCGAAAATCGAGAAAATCGTAAATTGTCTTTGTTTGAAAAATAGTGATGCCGATCAAAAGAAATGACAGGGCGCCCATCACCAGGCCCCGCAGGCTGCGCACAACCAAAATTTGGGGGCAAACGGAGACGGTCGATCACATCTTCAAAAATCCGTGGGCTAACATACACCGAAAATCGAGAAAATCGTAAATTGTCATTTGTTTGAAAAATAGTGATGCCGATCAAACGAAATGGCAGGGCGCCCGTTACCAGGCCCCGCAGGCTGCGCACAGCAAAAATTTCAGGCCAAACGGAGACGGTCGATCACATCTCCAAAAATCCGTGGGCTAACATACACCGAAAACCGAGAAAATCGTAAATTGTCATTTATGCGAAAAATAGTGATGCCCATCAAACGAGTTGATAGGGCGCCCGTCACCAGGCCCCGCAGGCTGCGCACGACCAAAATTTGGGGGCGAACGGAGGCGGTCGATCGAATCTCCAGAAATCCGTGGGCTAACATTCACCGAAAATCGAGAAAATCGTAAATTTTAATTTATCCAAAAAATAGTGATGCCGATCGAACGAAATGATAGGGCGCCCGTCACCAGGCCCCGCGGGCTGTGCACAGCCAAAATTTGGGGCCGAACGGAGGCGGTCGATTGAATCTCGAAAAATCCGTGTGCTAACATACACCGAAAATCGGGAAAATCATAAATTCTCATTTATGCGAAAAATAGTGATGCCGATCAAACGAAATGATAGGGCGCCCGTCACCAGGCCCTGGAGGCTGCGCACAGCCAAAATTTGGGGCCAAACGGAGACGGTCGATCACATCTCCAAAAATCCGTGGGCTAACATACACCGAAAATCGAGAAAATCGTAAATTGTCATTTGTTTGAAAAATAGTGATGCCGATCAAAAGAAATGATAAGGTGCCCGTCACCAGGCCCCGCAGGCTGCGCACAACCAAAATTTGGGGGCAAACGGAGACGGTCGATCACATCTCCAAAAATCCGTGGGCTAACATACACCGAAAATCGAGAAAATCGTAAATTGTCATTTGTTTGAAAAATAGTGATGCCGATCAAAAGAAATGATAGGGCGCCCGTTACCAGGCCCCGCAGGCTGCGCATAGCAAAAATTTCAGGCCAAACGGAGACGGTCGATCACATCTCCAAAAATCAGTGGGCTAACATACACCGAAAACCGAGAAAATCGTAAATTGTCATTTATGCGAAAAATAGTGATGCCCATCAAACGAGTTGATAGGGCGCCCGTCACCAGGCCCCGCAGGCTGCGCACGACGAAAATTTTGGGGCGAACGGAGGCGATCGATCGAATCTCCAGAAATCCGTGGGCTAACATTCACCGAAAATCGAGAAAATCGTAAATTTTCATTTATGCAAAAAATAGTGATGCCGATCGAATGAAATGATAGGGCGCCCGTCACTAGGCCTCGCAGGCTACGCACAGCCAAAATTTGGGGCCAAACGGAGACGGTCGATCACATCTCCAAAAATCCGTGGGCTAACATACACCGAAAATCGAGAAAATCGTAAATTGTCATTTGTTTGAAAAATAGTGATGCCGATCAAAAAAAATGACAGGGCGCCCGTCACCCGGCCCCGCAGGCTGCGCACAGCCAAAATTTGGGGCCGAACGGAGGCGGTCGATCGAATCTCGAAAAATCCGTGGGCTAACATTCACCGAAAACCGAGAAAATCGTAAATTGTCATTTCTGCAAAAAATAGTGATGCCGATCAAAAGAAATGACAGGGTGCCCGTCACCAGGCCCCGCAGGCTGCGCACGGCCAAAATTTGGGGCCGAACGGTGGCGGTCGATTGAATCTCGAAAAATCCGTGTGCTAACATACACCGAAAATCGAGAAAATCGTAAATTCTCATTTATGCGAAAAATAGTGATGCCGATCAAACGAAATGATAGGGCGCCCGTCACCAGGCCCCACGGGCTGTGCACAGCCAAAATTTGGGGCCGAACGGAGGCGGTCGATCAAATATCCAGAAATCCCTGGGCTAACACGCATTGAAAAGTTTGAAAGTTAGCAACATAGGCGCACTATGCTAGTCTCGACAGACCGGACGACATCGGATGTCACATGCTAACCTATGTCGAGACCCAACGCCCATCGATGAATGCCCAGCGATAGAAAATTTAAACTAAAACACCTATGCTTATCCTTATGATATAAATAAAATCCTAGAGATTAGTGGTGGTAGTGCTGGCCTACCATGGTCGCTTGCCATGGTGGTGTCGGTTGTGGTGGGTCGTTAGGACCAGTTTTTAAATTAAAATTGTCACCCATATTGGGAAATATGTTGAAATGAGTGCGATAGAGGCATATTTTAGAAAAATGGCTCGGCCAAACCGCCTTTCGGCGGTTTGTCGAGATAGAGCTCGCAAAAATACACAAAATGAAAAAACAAATTGCGTAAAACGGATAATCCAGCCCAAAGTTATGATCATTTATATAATATGCCTCTAATAAACTATTTTTCCGTCGATTATATTACAGTTTTAACAACATTATGTAAGATCTCATCAAAAGACTTGCATCTCGGCAGTTCTTATTTTGTTAATAAAGAGCTAACACATACCAAAAATCGCGAAAATCGTGAATTCTCGTTTATGCAAAAAATAGTGATGCCGATCAAACGAAATGATAGGACTATCTAAATTCTGATCACTTTATGTACTATACTGATTCCTTACTGATTACCGTAATGAATTGATTTAAAACCGAAGTGGGGCTTATATATAATAGAAACAATAAATCGCATTCAGTGAATGCGACTTATAAGTCGCATTTCAGGAATCCGATTTATAAGTCGCATTCTTGGAATGCGTTTTATAAGTCGCATTTTGCCTTGCGACGCGCCGACTTGCCGGTTGTCCAATCTTTCCCCGTGCCTTTTTCTAGCATGTATGTATTTCAAATACTCTTAACCAACACGCGAATAGGCCATCTATATGCTAGAAATTTACGGGGTGTAACAGCGGATCAAACGAAATGATAGGGAGCCCGTCACCAGGCCCCGCACAGCCAAAATTTGGGGCCAAACGGAGACGGTCGATCACATCTCCAAAAATCCGTGGGCTAACATACACCGAAAACCGAGAAAATCGTAAATTGTGATTTATGCGAAAAATAGTGATGCCCATCAAACGAGTTGATAGGGCGCCCGTCACCAGGCCCCGCAGGCTGCGCACGGCCAAAATTTGGGGGCGAACGGAGGCGGTCGATCAAATCTCCAGAAATCCGTGGGCTAACATTCACCGAAAACCGAGAAAATCGTAAATTGTCATTTACGCAAAAAATAGTGATGCCGATCAAACGAATTGATAGAGCGCCCGTCACTAGGCCCCGCAGGCTGCGCACAGCCAAAATTTGGGGCCAAACGGAGACGGTCGATCACATCTCCAAAAATCCGTGGGCAAACATACACCGAAAATCTAGAGAATCGTAAATTGTCATTTGCTTGAAAAATAGTGATGCCGATCAAACGAAATGACAAGGCGCCCGTCACCAGGCCCCGCAGGCTTCGCACAGCCAAAATTTGGGGCCGAACGGAGGCGGTCGATCGAATCACGAAAAATCCGTGGGCTAACATACACCGAAAACCGAGAAAATCGTAAATTGTCATTTCTGCAAAAAATAGTGATGCCGATCAAAAGAAATGACAGGGCGCCCGTCACCAGGCCCCGCAGGCTGCGCACAGCCAAAATTTGGGGCCGAACAGAGGCGGTCGATTGAATCTCGAAAAATCCGTGTGCTAACATACACCGAAAATCGAGAAAATCATAAATTCTCATTTATGCGAAAAATAGTGATGCCGATCAAACGAAATGATAGGGCGCCCGTCACCAGGCCCTGCAGGCTGCGCACAGCCAAAATTTGTGGCCAAACGGAGACGGTCGATCACATCTCCAAAAATCCGTGGGCTAACATACACCGAAAATCGAGAAAATCGTAAATTGTCATTTGTTTGAAAAATAGTGATGCCGATCAAAAGAAATGACAGGGCGCCCGTCACCAGGCCCCGCAGGCTGCGCACAGCCAAAATTTGGGGGCAAACGGAGACGGTTGATCACATCTCCAAAAATCCGTGGGCTAACATACACCGAAAATCGAGAAAATCGTAAATTGTCATTTGTTTGAAAAATAGTGATGCCGATCAAACGAAATGACAGGGCGCCCGTTACCAGGCCCCGCAGGCTGCGCACACCAAAAATTTCAGGCCAAACGGAGACGGTCGATCACATCTCCAAAAATCCGTTGGCTAACATACACCGAAAACCGAGAAAATCGTAAATTGTCATTTATGCGAAAAATAGTGATGCCCATCAAATGAGTTGATAGGGCGCCCGTCACCAGGCCCCGCAGGCTGCGCACGACCAAAATTTGGGGGCGAACGGAGGCGGTCGATCGAATCTCCAGAAATCCGTGGGCTAACATTCACCGAAAATCGAGAAAATCGTAAATTTTCATTTATGCAAAAAATAGTGATGCCGATCGAATGAAATGACAGGGCGCCCGTCACTAGGCCCCGCAGGCTGCGCACAGCCAAAATTTAGGGCCAAACGGAGATGGTCGATCACATCTCCAAAAATCCGTGGGCTAACATACACCGAAAATCGAGAAAATCATAAATTGTCATTTGTTTGAAAAATAGTGATACCGATCAAAAGAAATGACAGGGCGCCCGTCACCAGGCCCCGCAGGCTGCGCACAGCCAAAATTTGGGGCCGAACGGAGGCGGTCGATCGAATCTCGAAAAATCCGTGGGCTAACATTCACCGAAAACCGAGAAAATCGTAAATTGTCATTTCTGCAAAAAATAGTGATGCCGATCAAAAGAAATGACAGGGCGCCCGTCACCAGGCCCCGCAGGCTGCGCACAGCCAAAATTTGGGGCCGAACGGAGGCGGTCGATTGAATCTCGAAAAATCCGTGTGCTAACATACACCGAAAATCGAGAAAATCGTAAATTCTCATTTATGCGAAAAATAGTGATGCCGATCAAACGAAATGATAAGGCGCCCGTCACCAGGCCCCGCGGGCTGTGCACAGCCAAAATTTGGGGCCGAACGGAGGCGGTCGATCAAATATCCAGAAATCTCCGGGCTAACATGCACTGAAAAGTTTGAAAGTTAGCAACATAGGCGCACTATGCTAGTCTCGACAGACCGGACGACATCGGATGTCACATGCTAACCTATGTCGAGACCCAACGCCCATCGATGAATACCCAGCGATAGAAAATTTAAACTAAAACACCTATGCTTATCCTTATGATATAAATAAAATCCTAGAGATTAGTGGTGGTAGTGCTGGCCTACCATGGTCGCTTGCCATGGTGGTGTCGGTTGTGGTGGGTCGTTAGGACCAGTTTTTAAATTAAAATTGTCATCCATATTGGGAAATATGTTGAAATGAGTGCGATAGAGGCATATTTTAGAAAAATGGCTCGGCCAAACCGCCTTTCGGCGGTTTGTCGAGATAGATCTCGAAAAAATACACAAAATGAAAAAAAACATCGCGTAAAACGGATAATCCAGCCCCAAGTTATGATCATTTATATAATATGCCTCTAATAAACTATTTTTCCGTCGATTATATTACAGTTTTAACAACATTATGTAAGATCTCATCAAAAGACTTGCATCTCTGCAGTTCTTATTTTGTTAATAAAGAGCTAACACATACCAAAAATCGCGAAAATCGTAAATTCTCGTTTATGCAAAAAATAGTGATGCCGATCAAACGAAATGATAGGACTATCTAAATTCTGATCACTTTCTGTACTATACTGATTCCTTACTGATTACCGTAATGAATTGATTTAAAACCGAAGTGGGGCTTATATATAATAGAAACAATAAATCGCATTCAGTGAATGCGACTTATAAGTCGCATTTCAGGAATGCGATTTATAAGTCGCATTCCTGGAATGCGTTTTATAAGTCGTATTTTGCCTTGCGACGCGCCGACTTGCCGGTTGTCCAATCTTTCCCCGTGCCTTTTTCTAGCATGTATGTATTTCAAATACTCTTAACCAACACGCGAATAGGCCATCTATATGCTAGAAATTTACGAGGTGTAACAGCGGATCAAACGAAATGATAGGGCGCCCGTCACCAGGCCCCGCACAGCAAAAATTTGAGGCCAAACGGAGACGGTCGATCACATCTCCAAAAATCTGTGGGCTAACATACACCGAAAACCGAGAAAATCGTAAATTGTCATTTATGCAAAAAATAGTGATGCCCATCAAACGAGTTGATAGGGCGCCCGTCACCAGGCCCCGCAGGCTGCGCACAGCCAAAATTTGGGGGCGAACGGAGGCGGTCGATCAAATCTCCAGAAATCCGTGGGCTAACATTCACCGAAAATCGAGAAAATCGTAAATTGTCATTTACGCAAAAAATAGTGATGCCGATCAAACGAATTGATAGAGCGCCCGTCACTAGGCCCCGCAGGCTGCGCACAGCCAAAATTTGGGGCCAAACGGAGACGGTCGATCACATCTCCAAAAATCCGTGGGCAAACATACACCGAAAATCGAGAAAATCGAGAAAATCGTAAATTGTCATTTGCTTGAAAAATAGTGATGCCGATCAAACGAAATGACAAGGCGCCCGTCACCAGGCCCCGCAGGCTTCGCACAGCCAAAATTTGGGGCCGAACGGAGGCGGTCGATCGAATCACGAAAAATCCGTGGGCTAACATACACCGAAAACCGAGAAAATCGTAAATTGTCATTTCTGCAAAAAATAGTGATGCCGATCAAAAGAAATGACAGGGCGCCCGTCACCAGGCCCCGTAGGCTACGCACAGCCAAAATTTGGGGCCGAACGGAGGCGGTCGATTGAATCTCGAAAAATCCGTGTGCTAACATACACCGAAAATCGAGAAAATCATAAATTCTCATTTATGCGAAAAATAGTGATGCCGATCAAACGAAATGATAGGGCGCCCGTCACCAGGCCCTGCAGGCTGCGCACAGCCAAAATTTGGGGCCAAACGGAGACGGTCGATCACATCTCCAAAAATCCGTGGGCTAACATACACCGAAAATCGAGAAAATCGTAAATTGTCATTTGTTTGAAAAATAGTGATGCCGATCAAACGAAATGACAGGGCGCCCGTTACCAGGCCCCGCAGGCTGCGCACAGCAAAAATTTCAGGCCAAACGGAGACGGTCGATCACATCTCCAAAAATCCGTGGGCTAACATACACCGAAAACCGAGAAAATCGTAAATTGTCATTTATGCGAAAAATAGTGATGCCCATCAAACGAGTTGATAGGGCGCCCGTCACCAAGCCCCGCAGGCTGTGCACGACCAAAATTTGGGGGCGAACGGAGGCGGTCGATCGAATCTCCAGAAATCCGTGGGCTAACATTCACCGAAAATCGAGAAAATCGTAAATTTTCATTTATGCAAAAAATAGTGATGCCGATCGAATGAAATGATAGGGCGCCCGTCACTAGGCCCCGCAGGCTGCGCACAGCCAAAATTTGGGGCCAAACGGAGACGGTCGATCACATCTCCAAAAATCCGTGGGCTAACATACACCGAAAATCGAGAAAATCGTAAATTGTCATTTGTTTGAAAAATAGTGATGCCGATCAAAAGAAATGACAGGGCGCCCGTCACCAGGCCCCGCAGGCTACGCACAGCCAAAATTTGGGGTCGAACGGAGACGGTCGATCGAATCTCGAAAAATCCGTGGGCTAACATTCACCGAAAACCGAGAAAATCGTAAATTGTCATTTTTGCAAAAAATAGTGATGCCGATCAAAAGAAATGATAGGGCGCCCGTCACCAGGCCCCGCAGGCTGTGCACAGCCAAAATTTGGGGCCGAACGGAGGCGGTCGATTGAATCTCGAAAAATCCGTGTGCTAACATACACCGAAAATCGAGAAAATCGTAAATTCTCATTTATGCGAAAAATAGTGATGCCGATCAAACGAAATGATAGGGCGCCCGTCACCAGGCCCCGCGGGCTGTGCACAGCTAAAATTTGGGGCCGAACGGAGGCGGTCGATCAAATATCCAGAAATCCCTGGGCTAACACGCACTGAAAAGTTTGAAAGTTAGCAACATAGGCGCACTATGCTAGTCTCGCCAGACCGGACGACATCGGATGTCACATGCTAACCTATGTCGAGACCCAACGCCCATCGATGAATGCCCAGCGATAGAAAATTTAAACTAAAACACCTATGCTTATCCTTATGATATAAATAAAATCCTAGAGATTAGTGGTGGTAGTGCTGGCCTACCATGGTCGCTTGCCATGGTGGTGTCGGTTGTGGTGGGTCGTTAGGACCAGTTTTTAAATTAAAATTGTCACCCATATTGGGAAATATGTTGAAATGAGTGCGATAGAAGCATATTTTAGAAAAATGGCTCGGCCAAACCGCCTTTCGGCAGTTTGTCGAGATAGATCTCGAAAAAATACACAAAATGAAAAAAAAATCGCGTAAAACGGATAATCCAGCCCAAAGTTATGATCATTTATATAATATGCCTCTAATAAACTATTTTTCCGTCGATTATATTACAGTTTTAACAACATTATGTAAGATCTCATCAAAAGACTTGCATCTCGGCAGTTCTTATTTTGTTAATAAAGAGCTAACACATACCAAAAATCGCGAAAATCGTAAATTCTCGTTTATGCAAAAAATAGTGATGCTGATCAAACGAAAAGATAGGACTATCTAAATTCTGATCACTTTCTATACTATACTGATTCCTTACTGATTACCGTAATGATTTGATTTAAAACCGAAGTGGGGCTTATATATAATAGAAACAATAAATCGCATTCAGTGAATGCGACTTAAAAGTCGCATTTCAAGAATGCGATTGATAAGTCGCATTCCTGGAATGCGTTTTATAAGTCGCATTTTGCCTTGCGACGCGCCGACTTGCCGGTTGTCCAATCTTTCCCCGTGCCTTTTTCTAGCATGTATGTATTTCAAATACTCTTAACCAACACGCGAATAGGCCATCTATATGCTAGAAATTTACGGGGTGTAACAGCGGATCAAACGAAATGATAGGGCGCCCGTCACCAGGCCCCGCACAGCAAAAATTTGAGGCCAAACGGAGACGGTCGATCACATCTCCAAAAATCCGTGGGCTAACATACACCGAAAACCGAGAAAATCGTAAATTGTCATTTATGCGAAAAATAGTGATGCCCATCAAACGAGTTGATAGGGCGCCCGTCACCAGGCCCCGCAGGCTGCGCACGGCCAAAATTTGGGGGCGAACGGAGGCGGTCGATCAAATCTCCAGAAATCCGTGGGCTAACATTCACCGAAAACCGAGAAAATCGTAAATTGTCATTTACGCAAAAAATAGTGATGCCGATCAAACGAATTGATAGAGCGCCCGTCAGTAGGCCCCGCGGGCTGCGCACAGCCAAAATTTGGGGCCAAACGGAGACGGTCGATCACATCTCCAAAAATCCGTGGGCAAACATACACCGAAAATCGAGAAAATCGTAAATTGTCATTTGCTTGAAAAATAGTGATGCCGGTCAAACGAAATGACAAGGCGCCCGTCACCAGGCCCCGCAGGCTTCGCACAGCCAAAATTTGGGGCCGAACGGAGGCGGTCGATCGAATCACAAAAAATCCGTGGGCTAACATACACCGAAAACCGAGAAAATCGTAAATTGTCATTTCTGCAAAAAATAGTGATGCCGATCAAAAGAAATGACAGGGCGCCCGTCACCAGGCCCCGCAGGCTGCGCACAGCCAAAATTTGGGGTCGAACGGAGGCGGTCGATTGAATCTCGAAAAATTCGTGTGCTAACATACACCGAAAATCGAGAAAATCGTAAATTCTCATTTATGTGAAAAATAGTGATGCCGATCAAACGAAATGATAGGGCGCCCGTCACCAGGCCCCGCGGGCTGTGCACAGCTAAAATTTGGGGCCGAACGGAGGCGGTCGATCAAATATCCAGAAATCCCTGGGCTAACACGCACTGAAAAGTTTGAAAGTTAGCAACATAGGCGCACTATGCTAGTCTCGACAGACCGGACGACATCGGATGTCACATGCTAACCTATGTCGAGACCCAACGCCCATCGATGAATGCCCAGCGATAGAAAATTTAAACTAAAACACCTATGCTTATCCTTATGATATAAATAAAATCCTAGAGATTAGTGGTGGTAGTGCTGGCCTACCATGGTCGCTTGCCATGGTGGTGTCGGTTGTGGTGGGTCGTTAGGACCAGTTTTTAAATTAAAATTATCACCCATATTGGGAAATATGTTGAAATGAGTGCGATAGAGGCATATTTTAGAAAAATGGCTCGGCAAAACCGCCTTTCGGCAGTTTGTCGAGATAGATCTCGAAAAAATACACAAAATGAAAAAAAAATCGCGTAAAACGGATAATCCAGCCCAAAGTTATGATCATTTATATAATATGCCTCTAATAAACTATTTTTCCGTCGATTATATTACAGTTTTAACAACATTATGTAAGATCTCATCAAAAGACTTGCATCTCGGCAGTTCTTATTTTGTTAATAAAGAGCTAACACATACCAAAAATCGCGAAAATCGTAAATTCTCGTTTATGCAAAAAATAGTGATGCCGATCAAACGAAAAGATAGGACTATCTAAATTCTGATCACTTTCTGTACTATACTGATTCCTTACTGATTACCGTAATGATTTGATTTAAAACCGAAGTGGGGCTTATATATAATAGAAACAATAAATCGCATTCAGTGAATGCGACTTATAAGTCGCATTTCAAGAATGCGATTTATAAGTCGCATTCCTGGAATGCGTTTTATAAGTCGCATTTTGCCTTGCGACGCGCCGACTTGCCGGTTGTCCAATCTTTCCCCGTGCCTTTTTCTAGCATGTATGTATTTCAAATACTCTTAACCAACACGCGAATAGGCCATCTATATGCTAGAAATTTACGGGGTGTAACAGCGGATCAAACGAAATGATAGGGCGCCCGTCACCAGGCCCCGCACAGCAAAAATTTGAGGCCAAACGGAGACGGTCGATCACATCTCCAAAAATCCGTGGGCTAACATACACCGAAAACCGAGAAAATCGTAAATTGTCATTTATGCGAAAAATAGTGATGCCCATCAAACGAGTTGATAGGGCGCCCGTCACCAGGCCCCGCAGGCTGCGCACGGCCAAAATTTGGGGGCGAACGGAGGCGGTCGATCAAATCTCCAGAAATCCGTGGGCTAACATTCACCGAAAATCGAGAAAATCGTAAATTGTCATTTACGCAAAAAATAGTGATGCCGATCAAACGAATTGATAGAGCGCCCGTCAGTAGGCCCCGCAGGCTGCGCACAGCCAAAATTTGGGGCCAAACGGAGACGGTCGATCACATCTCCAAAAATCCGTGGGCAAACATACACCGAAAATTGAGAAAATCGTAAATTGTCATTTGCTTGAAAAATAGTGATGCCGGTCAAACGAAATGACAAGGCGCCCGTCACCAGGCCCCGCAGGCTTCGCACAGCCAAAATTTGGGGCCGAACGGAGGCGGTCGATCGAATCACAAAAAATCTGTGGGCTAACATACACCGAAAACCGAGAAAATCGTAAATTGTCATTTCTGCAAAAAATAGTGATGCCGATCAAAAGAAATGACAGGGTGCCCGTCACCAAGCCCCGCAGGCTGCGCACAGCCAAAATTTGGGGCCGAACGGAGGCGGTCGATTGAATCTCGAAAAATCCGTGTGCTAACATACACCGAAAATCGAGAAAATCATAAATTCTCATTTATGCGAAAAATAGTGATGCCGATCAAACAAAATGATAGGGCGCCCATCACCAGGCCCTGCAGGCTACGCACAGCCAAAATTTGGGGCCAAACGGAGACGGTCGATCACATCTCCAAAAATCCGTGGGCTAACATACACCGAAAATCGAGAAAATCGTAAATTGTCTTTGTTTGAAAAATAGTGATGCCGATCAAAAGAAATGACAGGGCGCCTGTCACCAGGCCCCGCAGGCTGCGCACAGCCAAAATTTGGGGGCAAACGGAGACGGTCGATCACATCTCCAAAAATCCGTGGGCTAACATACACCGAAAATCGAGAAAATCGTAAATTGTCATTTGTTTGAAAAATAGTGATGCCGATCAAAAGAAATGACAGGGCGCCCGTCACCAGGCCCCGCAGGCTGCGCACAGCCAAAATTTGGGGCCGAACGGAGGCGGTCGATCGAATCTCGAAAAATCCGTGGGCTAACATTCACCGAAAATCGAGAAAATCGTAAATTGTCATTTCTGCAAAAAATAGTGATGCCGATCAAAAGAAATGATAGGGCGCCCGTCACCAGGCCCCGCAGGCTGCGCACAGCCAAAATTTGGGGCCGAACGGAGGCGGTCGATTGAATCTCGAAAAATCCGTGTGCTAACATACACCGAAAATCGAGAAAATCGTAAATTCTCATTTATGCGAAAAATAGTGATGCCGATCAAATGAAATGATAGGGCGCCCGTCACCAGGCCCCGCGGGCTGTGCACAGCCAAAATTTGGGGCCGAACGGAGGCGGTCGATCAAATATCCAGAAATCCCTGGGCTAACACGCACTGAAAAGTTTGAAAGTTAGCAACATAGGCGCACTATGCTAGTCTCGACAGACCGGACGACATCGGATGTCACATGCTAACCTATGTCGAGACCCAACGCCCATCGATGAATGCCCAGCGATAGAAAATTTAAACTAAAACACCTATGCTTATCCTTATGATATAAATAAAATCCTAGAGATTAGTGGTGGTAGTGCTGGCCTACCATGGTCGCTTGCCATGGTGGTGTCGGTTGTGGTGGGTCGTTAGGACCAGTTTTTAAATTAAAATTGTCACCCATATCGGGAAATATGTTGAAATGAGTGCGATAGAGGCATATTTTAGAAAAATGGCTCGGCCAAACCGCCTTTTGGCGGTTTGTCGAGATAGATCTCGAAAAAATACACAAAATGAAAAAAAAAATCGCGTAAAACGGATAATCCAGCCCAAAGTTATGATCATTTATATAATATGCCTCTAATAAACTATTTTTCCGTCGATTATATTACAGTTTTAACAACATTATGTAAGATCTCATCAAAAGACTTGCATCTCGGCAGTTCTTATTTTGTTAATAAAGAGCTAACACATACCAAAAATCGTGAAAATCGTAAATTCTCGTTTATGCAAAAAATAGTGATGCCGATCAAACGAAATGATAGGACTATCTAAATTCTGATCACTTTCTGTACTATACTGATTCCTTACTGATTACCGTAATGAATTGATTTAAAACCGAAGTGGGGCTTATATATAATAGAAACAATAAATCGCATTCAGTGAATGCGACTTATAAGTCGCATTTCAGGAATGCGATTTATAAGTCGCATTCCTGGAATGCGTTTTATAAGTCGCATTCCTGGAATGCGTTTTATAAGTCGCATTTTGCCTTGCGACGCGCCGACTTGCCGGTTGTCCAATCTTTCCCCGTGCCTTTTTCTAGCATGTATGTATTTCAAATACTCTTAACCAACACGCGAATAGGCCATCTATATGCTAGAAATTTACGGGGTGTAACAGCGGATCAAACGAAATGATAGGGCGCCCGTCACCAGGCCCCGCACAGCAAAAATTTGAGGCCAAACGGAGACGGTCGATCACATCTCCAAAAATCCGTGGGCTAACATACACAGAAAACCGAGAAAATCGTAAATTGTCATTTATGCGAAAAATAGTGATGCCCATCAAACGAGTTGATAGGGCGCCCGTCACCAGGCCCCGCAGGCTGCGCACGGCCAAAATTTGGGGGCGAACGGAGGCGGTCGATCAAATCTCCAGAAATCCGTGGGTTAACATTCACCGAAAATCGAGAAAATCATAAATTGTCATTTACGCAAAAAATAGTGATGCCGATCAAACGAATTGATAGAGCGCCCGTCAGTAGGCCCCGCAGGCTGCGCACAGCCAAAATTTGGGGCCAAAAGAAGACGGTCGATCACATCTCCAAAAATCCGTGGGCAAACATACACCGAAAATCGAGAAAATCGTAAATTGTCATTTGCTTGAAAAATAGTGATGCCGATCAAACGAAATGACAAGGCGCCCGTCACCAGGCCCCGCAGGCTTCGCACAGCCAAAATTTGGGGCCGAACGGAGGCGGTCGATCGAATCACGAAAAATCCGTGGGCTAACATACACCGAAAACCGAGAAAATCATAAATTGTCATTTCTGCAAAAAATAGTGATGCCGATCAAAAGAAATGACAGGGCGCCCGTCACCAAGCCCCGCAGGCTGCGCACAGCCAAAATTTGGGGCCGAACGGAGGCGGTCGATTGAATCTCGAAAAATCCGTGTGCTAACATACACCGAAAATCGAGAAAATCATAAATTCTCATTTATGCGAAAAATAGTGATGCCGATCAAACGAAATGATAGGGCGCCCGTCACCAGGCCCTGCAGGCTGCGCACAGCCAAAATTTGGGGCCAAACGGAGACGGTCGATCACATCTCCAAAAATCCGTGGGCTAACATACACCGAAAATCGAGAAAATCGTAAATTGTCATTTGTTTGAAAAATAGTGATGCCGATCAAAAGAAATGACAGGGCGCCCGTCACCAGGCCCCGCAGGCTGCGCACAGCCAAAATTTGGGGGCAAACGGAGACGGTCGATCACATCTCCAAAAATCCGTGGGCTAACATACACCGAAAATCGAGAAAATCGTAAATTGTCATTTGTTTGAAAAATAGTGATGCCGATCAAACGAAATGACAGGGCACCCGTTACCAGGCCCCGCAGGCTGCGCACAGCAAAAATTTCAGGCCAAACGGAGACGGTCGATCACATCTCCAAAAATCCGTGGGCTAACATACACCGAAAACCGAGAAAATCGTAAATTGTCATTTATGCGAAAAATAGTGATGCCCATCAAACGAGTTGATAGGGCGCCCGTCACCAAGCCCCGCAGGCTGCGCACGACCAAAATTTGGGGGCGAACGGAGGCGGTCGATCGAATCTCCAGAAATCCGTGGGCTAACATTCACCGAAAATCGAGAAAATCGTAAATTTTCATTTATGCAAAAAATAGTGATGCCGATCGAATGAAATGATAGGGCACCCGTCAGTAGGCCCCGCAGGCTGCGCACAGCCAAAATTTGGGGCTAAACGGAGACGTTCGATCACATCTCCAAAAATCTGTGGGCTAACATACACCGAAAATCAAGAAAATCGTAAATTGTCATTTGTTTGAAAAATAGTGATGCCGATCAAAAGAAATGACAGGGCGCCCGTCACCAGGCCCCGCAGGCTGCGCACAGCCAAAATTTGGGGCCGAACGGAGGCGGTCGATCGAATCTCGAAAAATCCGTGGGCTAACATTCACCGAAAACTGAGAAAATCGTAAATTGTCATTTCTGCAAAAAATAGTGATGCCGATCAAAAGAAATGATAGGGCGCCCATCACCAGGCCCCGCAGGCTGTGCACAGCCAAAATTTGGGGCCGAACGGAGGCGGTCGATTGAATCTCGAAAAATCCGTGTGCTAACATACACCGAAAATCGAGAAAATCGTAAATTGTCATTTGTTTGAAAAATAGTGATGCCGATCAAACGAAATGATAGGGC
The DNA here is from genome assembly GCA_035772735.1 of Datura wrightii. NCBI lineage: Eukaryota > Viridiplantae > Streptophyta > Magnoliopsida > Solanales > Solanaceae > Datura > Datura wrightii. The sequence goes on from JASDFA010000003.1 coordinate 169,345,444, forward strand.
GCCCATCACCAGGCCCCGCGGGCTGTGCACAGCCAAAATTTGGGGCCGAACGGAGGCGGTCAATCAAATATCCAGAAATCCCTGGGCTAACACGCACTGAAAAGTTTGAAAGTTAGCAACATAGGCGCACTATGCTAGTCTCGACAGACCGGACGACATCGGATGTCACATGCTAACCTATGTCGAGACCCAACGCCCATCGATGAATGCCCAGCGATAGAAAATTTAAACTAAAACACCTATGCTTATCTTTATGATATAAATAAAATCCTAGAGATTAGTGGTGGTAGTGCTGGCCTACCATGGTCGCTTGCCATGGTGGTGTCGGTTGTGGTGGGTCGTTAGGACCAGTTTTTAAATTAAAATTGTCACCCATATCGGGAAATATGTTGAAATGAGTGCGATAGAGGCATATTTTAGAAAAATGGCTCGGCCAAACCGCCTTTTGGCGGTTTGTCGAGATAGATCTCGAAAAAATACACAAAATGAAAAAAAAAATCGCGTAAAACGGATAATCCAGCCCAAAGTTATGATCATTTATATAATATGCCTCTAATAAACTATTTTTCCGTCGATTATATTACAGTTTTAACAACATTATGTAAGATCTCATCAAAAGACTTGCATCTCGGCAGTTCTTATTTTGTTAATAAAGAGCTAACACATACCAAAAATCGCGAAAATCGTAAATTCTCGTTTATGCAAAAAATAGTGATGCCGATCAAACGAAATGATAGGACTATCTAAATTCTGATCACTTTCTGTACTATACTGATTCCTTACTGATTACCGTAATGAATTGATTTAAAACCGAAGTGGGGCTTATATATAATAGAAACAATAAATCGCATTCAGTGAATGCGACTTATAAGTCGCATTTCACGAATACGATTTGTAAGTCGCATTCCTGGAATGCGTTTTATAAGTCGCATTTTGCCTTGCGACGCGCCGACTTGCCGGTTGTCCAATCTTTCCCGTGCCTTTTTCTAGCATGTATGTATTTCAAATACTCTTAACCAACACGCGAATAGGCCATCTATATGCTAGAAATTTACGGGGTGTAACAGCGGATCAAACGAAATGATAGGGCGCCCGTCACCAGGCCCCGCACAGCAAAAATTTGAGGCCAAACGGAGACGGTCGATCACATCTCCAAAAATCCGTGGGCTAACATACACCGAAAACCGAGAAAATCGTAAATTGTCATTTATGCGAAAAATAGTGATGCCCATCAAACGAGTTGATAGGGCGCCCGTCACCAGGCCCCGCAGGCTGCGCACGGCCAAAATTTGGGGGCGAACGGAGGCGGTCGATCAAATCTCCAGAAATCCGTGGGCTAACATTCACCGAAAATCGAGAAAATCGTAAATTGTCATTTACGCAAAAAATAGTGATGCCGATCAAAAGAAATGACAGGGCGCCCGTCACCAAGCTCCGCAGGCTGCGCACAGCCAAAATTTGGGGCCGAACGGAGGCGGTCGATTGAATCTCGAAAAATCCGTGTGCTAACATACACCGAAAATCGAGAAAATCATAAATTCTCATTTATGCGAAAAATAGTGATGCCGATCAAACGAAATGATAGGGCGCCCGTCACCAGGCCCTGCAGGCTGCGCACAGCCAAAATTTGGGGCCAAACGGAGACGGTCGATCACATCTCCAAAAATCCGTGGGCTAACATACACCGAAAATCGAGAAAATCGTAAATTGTCATTTGTTTGAAAAATAGTGATGCCGATCAAAAGAAATGACAGGGCGCCCGTCACCAGGCCCCGCAGGCTACGCACAGCCAAAATTTGGGGGCAAACGGAGACGGTCGATCACATCTCCAAAAATCCGTGGGTTAACATACACCGAAAATCGAGAAAATCGTAAATTGTCATTTGTTTGAAAAATAGTGATGCCGATCAAACGAAATGACAGGGCGCCCGTTACCAGGCCCCGCAGGCTGCGCACAGCAAAAATTTCAGGCCAAACGGAGACGGTCGATCACATCTCCAAAAATCTGTGGGCTAACATACACCGAAAACCGAGAAAATCGTAAATTGTCATTTATGCGAAAAATAGTGATGCCCATCAAACGAGTTGATAGGGCGCCCATCACCAGGCCCCACAGGCTGCGCACGACTAAAATTTGGGGGCGAACGGAAGTGGTCGATCGAATCTCCAGAAATCCGTGGGCTAACATTCACCGAAAATCGAGAAAATCGTAAATTTTCATTTATGCAAAAAATAGTGATGCCGATCGAATGAAATGATAGGGCGCCCGTCACTAGGCCCCGCAGGCTGCGCACAGCCAAAATTTGGGGCCAAACGGAGACGGTCGATCACATCTCCAAAAATCCGTGGGCTAACATACACCGAAAATCGAGAAAATCGTAAATTGTCATTTGTTTGAAAAATAGTGATGCCGATCAAAAGAAATGACAGGGCGCCCGTCACCAGGCCCCGCAGGCTGCGCACAGCCAAAATTTGGGGCCGAACGGAGGCGGCCGATCGAATCTCGAAAAATCCGTGGGCTAACATTCACCGAAAACCGAGAAAATCGTAAATTGTCATTTCTGCAAAAAATAGTGATGCCGATCAAAAGAAATGACAGGGCGCCCGTCACCAGGCCCCGCAGGCTGCGCACAGCCAAAATTTGGGGCCGAACGGAGGCGGTCGATTGAATCTCGAAAAATCCGTGTGCTAACATACACCGAAAATCGAGAAAATCGTAAATTCTCATTTATGCGAAAATAGTGATGCCGATCAAACGAAATGATAGGGCGCCCGTCACCAGGCCCCGCGGGCTGTGCACAGCCAAAATTTGGGGCCGAACGGAGGCGGTCGATCAAATATCCAGAAATCCCTGGGCTAACACGCACTGAAAAGTTTGAAAGTTAGCAACATAGGCGCACTATGCTAGTCTCGACAGACCGGACGACATCGGATGTCACATGCTAACCTATGTCGAGACCCAACGCCCACCGATGAATGCCCAGCGATAGAAAATTTAAACTAAAACACCTATGCTTATCCTTATGATATAAATAAAATCCTAGAGATTAGTGGTGGTAGTGCTGGCCTACCATGGTCGCTTGCCATGGTGGTGTCGGTTGTGGTGGGTCGTTAGGACCAGTTTTTAAATTAAAATTGTCACCCATATCGGGAAATATGTTGAAATGAGTGCGATAGAGGCATATTTTAGAAAAATGGCTCGGCCAAACCGCCTTTTGGCGGTTTGTCGAGATAGATCTCGAACAAATACACAAAATGAAAAAAAAAATCGCGTAAAACGGATAATCCAGCCCAAAGTTATGATAATTTATATAATATGCCTCTAATAAACTATTTTTCCGTCGATTATATTACAGTTTTAACAACATTATGTAAGATCTCATCAAAAGACTTGCATCTCGGCAGTTCTTATTTTGTTAATAAAGAGCTAACACATACCAAAAATCGCGAAAATCGTAAATTCTCGTTTATGCAAAAAATAGTGATGCCGATCAAACGAAATGATAGGACTATCTAAATTCTGATCACTTTCTGTACTATACTGATTCCTTACTGATTACCGTAATGAATTGATTTAAAACCGAAGTGGGGCTTATATATAATAGAAACAATAAATCGCATTCAGTGAATGCGACTTATAAGTCGCATTTCAGGAATACGATTTGTAAGTCGCATTCCTGGAATGCGTTTTATAAGTCGCATTTTGCCTTGCGACGCGCCGACTTGCCGGTTGTCCAATCTTTCCCCGTGCCTTTTTCTAGCATGTATGTATTTCAAATACTCTTAACCAACACGCGAATAGGCCATCTATATGCTAGAAATTTACGGGGTGTAACAGCGGATCAAACGAAATGATAGGGCGCCCGTCACCAGGCCCCGCACAGCAAAAATTTGAGGCCAAACGGAGACGGTCGATCACATCTCCAAAAATCCGTGGGCTAACATACACCGAAAACCGAGAAAATCGTAAATTGTCATTTATGCGAAAAATAGTGATGCCCATCAAACGAGTTGATAGGGCGCCCGTCACCAGGCCCCGCAGGGTGCGCACGGCCAAAATTTGGGGGCGAACGGAGGCGGTCGATCAAATCTCCAGAAATCCGTGGGCTAACATTCACCGAAAATCGAGAAAATCGTAAATTGTCATTTACACAAAAAATAGTGATGCCGATCAAACGAATTGATAGAGCGCCCGTCAGTAGGCCCCGCAAGCTGCGCACAGCCAAAATTTGGGGCCAAACGGAGACGGTCGATCACATCTCCAAAAATCCGTGGGCAAACATACACCGAAAATCGAGAAAATCGTAAATTGTCATTTGCTTGAAAAATAGTGATGCCGATCAAACGAAATGACAAGGCGCCCGTCACCAGGCCCCGCAGGCTTCGCACAGCCAAAATTTGGGGCCGAACGGAGGCGATCGATCGAATCACGAAAAATCCGTGGGCTAACATACACCGAAAACCGAGAAAATCGTAAATTGTCATTTCTGCAAAAAATAGTGATGCCGATCAAAAGAAATGACAGGGCGCCCGTCACCAAGCCCCGCAGGCTGCGCACAACCAAAATTTGGGGCCGAACGGAGGCGGTCGATTGAATCTCGAAAAATCCGTGTGCTAACATACACCGAAAATCGAGAAAATCATAAATTCTCATTTATGCGAAAAATAGTGATGCCGATCAAACGAAATGATAGGGCGCCCGTCACCAGGCCTTGCAGGCTGGGCACAGCCAAAATTTGGGGCCAAACGGAGACGGTCGATCACATCTCCAAAAATCCGTGGGCTAATATACACCGAAAATCGAGAAAATCGTAAATTGTCATTTGTTTGAAAAATAGTGATGCCGATCAAAAGAAATGACAGGGCGCCCGTCACCAGGCCCCGCAGGCTGCGCACAGCCAAAATTTGGGGGCAAACGGAGACGGTCGATCACATCTCCAAAAATCCGTGGGTTAACATACACCAAAAATCGAGAAAATCGTAAATTGTCATTTGTTTGAAAAATAGTGATGCCGATCAAACGAAATGACAGGGCGCCCATTACCAGGCCCCGCAGGCTGCGCACAGCAAAAATTTCAGGCCAAACGGAGACGGTCGATCACATCTCCAAAAATCCGTGGGCTAACATACACCGAAAACCGAGAAAATCGTAAATTGTCATTTATGTGAAAAATAGTGATGCCCATCAAACGAGTTGATAGGGCGCCCATCACCAGGCCCCACAGGCTGCGCACGACCAAAATTTGGGGGCGAACGGAAGCGGTCGATCGAATCTCCAGAAATCCGTGGGCTAACATTCACCGAAAATCGAGAAAATCGTAAATTTTCATTTATGCAAAAAATAGTGATGCCGATCGAATGAAATGATAGGGCGCCCGTCACTAGGCCCCGCAGGCTGCGCACAGCCAAAATTTGGGGCCAAACGGAGACGGTCGATCACATCTCCAAAAATCCGTGGGCTAACATACACCGAAAATTGAGAAAATCGTAAATTGTCATTTGTTTGAAAAATAGTGATGCCGATCAAAAGAAATGACAGGGCGCCCGTCACCAGGCCCCGCAGGCTGCGCACAGCCAAAATTTGGGGCCGAACGGAGGCGGTCGATCGAATCTCGAAAAATCCGTGGGCTAACATTCACCGAAAACCGAGAAAATCGTAAATTGTCATTTCTGTAAAAAATAGTGATGCCGATCAAAAGAAATGACAGGGCGCCCGTCACCAGGCCCCGCAGGCTGCGCACAGCCAAAATTTGGGGCCGAACGGAGGCGGTCGATTGAATCTCGAAAAATCCGTGTGCTAACATACACCGAAAATCGAGAAAATCGTAAATTCTCATTTATGCAAAAATAGTGATGCCGATCAAACGAAATGATAGGGCGCCCGTCACCAGGCCCCGCGGGCTGTGCACAGCCAAAATTTGGGGCCGAACGGAGGCGGTCGATCAAATATCCAGAAATCCCTGGGCTAACACGCACTGAAAAGTTTGAAAGTTAGCAACATAGGCGCACTATGCTAGTCTCGACAGACCGGACGACATCGGATGTCACATGCTAACCTATGTCGAGACCCAACGCCCACCGATGAATGCCCAGCGATAGAAAATTTAAACTAAAACACCTATGCTTATCCTTATGATATAAATAAAATCCTAGAGATTAGTGGTGGTAGTGCTGGCCTACCATGGTCGCTTGCCATGGTGGTGTCGGTTGTGGTGGGTCGTTAGGACCAGTTTTTAAATTAAAATTGTCACCCATATCGGGAAATATGTTGAAATGAGTGCGATAGAGGCATATTTTAGAAAAATGGCTCGGCCAAACCGCCTTTTGGCGGTTTGTCGAGATAGATCTCGAAAAAATACACAAAATGAAAAAAAAAATCGCGTAAAACGGATAATCCAGCCCAAAGTTATGATAATTTATATAATATGCCTCTAATAAACTATTTTTCCGTCGATTATATTACAGTTTTAACAACATTATGTAAGATCTCATCAAAAGACTTGCATCTCGGCAGTTCTTATTTTGTTAATAAAGAGCTAACACATACCAAAAATCGCGAAAATCGTAAATTCTCGTTTATGCAAAAAATAGTGATGCCGATCAAACGAAAAGATAGGACTATCTAAATTCTGATCACTTTCTGTACTATACTGATTCCTTACTGATTACCGTAATGATTTGATTTAAAACCGAAGTGGGGCTTATATATAATAGAAACAATAAATCGCATTCAGTGAATGCGACTTATAAGTCGCATTTCAAGAATGCGATTTATAAGTCGCATTCCTGGAATGCGTTTTATAAGTCGCATTTTGCCTTGCGACGCGCCGACTTGCCGGTTGTCCAATCTTTCCCCGTGCCTTTTTCTAGCATGTATGTATTTCAAATACTCTTAACCAACACGCGAATAGGCCATCTATATGCTAGAAATTTACGGGGTGTAACAGCGGATCAAACGAAATGATAGGGCGCCCGTCACCAGGCCCCGCACAGCAAAAATTTGAGGCCAAACGGAGACGGTCGATCACATCTCCAAAAATCCGTGGGCTAACATACACCGAAAACCGAGAAAATCGTAAATTGTCATTTATGCGAAAAATAGTGATGCCCATCAAACGAGTTGATAGGGCGCCCGTCACCAGGCCCCGCAGGCTGCGCACGGCCAAAATTTGGGGGCGAACGGAGGCGGTCGATCAAATCTCCAGAAATCCGTGGGCTAACATTCACCGAAAATCGAGAAAATCGTAAATTGTCATTTACGCAAAAAATAGTGATGCCGATCAAACGAATTGATAGAGCGCCCGTCAATAGGCCCCGCAAGCTGCGCACAGCCAAAATTTGGGGCCAAACGGAGACGGTCGATCACATCTCCAAAAATCCGTGGGCAAACATACACCGAAAATCGAGAAAATCGTAAATTGTCATTTGCTTGAAAAATAGTGATGCCGATCAAACGAAATGACAAGGCGCCCGTCACCAGGCCCCGCAGGCTTCGCACAGCCAAAATTTGGGGCCGAACGGAGGCGGTCGATCGAATCACGAAAAATCCGTGGGCTAACATACACCGAAAACCGAGAAAATCGTAAATTGTCATTTCTGCAAAAAATAGTGATGCCGATCAAAAGAAATGACAGGGCGCCCGTCACCAAGCCCCGCAGGCTGCGCACAGCCAAAATTTGGGGCCGAACGGAGGCGGTCGATTAAATCCCAAAAAATCCGTGTGCTAACATACACCGAAAATCGAGAAAATCATAAATTCTCATTTATGCGAAAAATAGTGATGCCGATCAAACGAAATGATAGGGCGCCCGTCACCAGGCCCTGCAGGCTGCGCACAGCCAAAATTTGGGGCCAAACGGAGACGGTCGATCACATCTCCAAAAATCCGTGGGCTAACATACATCGAAAATCGAGAAAATCGTAAATTGTCATTTGTTTGAAAAATAGTGATGCCGATCAAAAGAAATGACAGGGCGCCCGTCACCAGGCCCCGCAGGCTGCGCACAACCAAAATTTGGGGGCAAACGGAGACGGTCGATCACATCTCCAAAAATCCGTGGGTTAACATACACCGAAAATCGAGAAAATCGTAAATTGTCATTTGTTTGAAAAATAGTGATGCCGATCAAACGAAATGACAGGGCGCCCGTTACCAGGCCCCGCAGGCTGCGCACAGCAAAAATTTTAGGCCAAACGGAGACGGTCGATCACATCTCCAAAAATCCGTGGGCTAACATACACCGAAAACCGAGAAAAATCGTAAATTGTCATTTATGCGAAAAATAGTGATGCCCATCAAACGAGTTGATAGGGCGCCCATCACCAGGCCCCACAGGCTGCGCACGACCAAAATTTGGGGGCGAACGGAAGCGGTCGATCGAATCTCCAGAAATCCGTGGGCTAACATTCACCGAAAATCGAGAAAATCGTAAATTTTCATTTATGCAAAAAATAGTGATGCCGATCGAATGAAATGATAGGGCGCCCGTCACTAGGCCCCGCAGGCTGCGCACAGCCAAAATTTGGGGCCAAACGGAGACGGTCGATCACATCTCCAAAAATCCGTGGGCTAACATACACCGAAAATCGAGAAAATCGTAAATTGTCATTTGTTTGAAAAATAGTGATGCCGATCAAAAGAAATGACAGGGCGCCCGTCACCAGGCCCCGCAGGCTGCGCACAGCCAAAATTTGGGGCCGAACGGAGGCGGTCGATCGAATCTCGAAAAATCCGTGGGCTAACATTCACCGAAAACCGAGAAAATCGTAAATTGTCATTTCTGCAAAAAATAGTGATGCCGATCAAAAGAAATGATAGGGCGCCCGTCACCAGGCCCCGCAGGCTGCGCACAGCCAAAATTTGGGGCCGAACGGAGGCGGTCGATTGAATCTCGAAAAATCCGTGTGCTAACATACACCGAAAATCGAGAAAATCGTAAATTCTCATTTATGCGAAAAATAGTGATGCCGATCAAACGAAATGATAGGGCGCCCGTCACCAGGCCCTGCAGGCTGCGCACAGCCAAAATTTGGGGCCAAACGGAGACGGTCGATCACATCTCCAAAAATCCGTGGGCTAACATACACCGAAAATCGAGAAAATCGTAAATTGTCATTTGTTTGAAAAATAGTGATGCCGATCAAAAGAAATGACAGGGCGCCCGTCACCAGGCCCCGCAGGCTGCGCACAGCCAAAATTTGGGGGCAAACGGAGACGGTCGATCACATCTCCAAAAATCCGTGGGCTAACATTCACCGAAAATCGAGAAAATCATAAATTCTCATTTATGCGAAAAATAGTGATGCCGATCAAACGAAATGACAGGGCGCCCGTCACCAGGCCCTGCAGGCTGCGCACAGCAAAAATTTCAGGCCAAACGGAGACGGTCGATCACATCTCCAGAAATCCCTGGGCTAACACGCACTGAAAAGTTTGAAAGTTAGCAACATAGGCGCACTATGCTAGTCTCGACAGACCGGACGACATCGGATGTCACATGCTAACCTATGTCGAGACCCAACGCCCACCGATGAATGCCCAGCGATAGAAAATTTAAACTAAAACACCTATGCTTATCCTTATGATATAAATAAAATCCTAGAGATTAGTGGTGGTAGTGCTGGCCTACCATGGTCGCTTGCCATGGTGGTGTCGGTTGTGGTGGGTCGTTAGGACCAGTTTTTAAATTAAAATTGTCACCCATATCGGGAAATATGTTGAAATGAGTGCGATAGAGGCATATTTTAGAAAAATGGCTTGGCCAAACCGCCTTTCGGCTGTTTGTCGAGGTAGATCTCGAAAAAATACACAAAATGAAAAAAAAAATCGCGTAAAACGGATAATCCAGCCCAAAGTTATGATCATTTATATAATATGCCTCTAATAAACTATTTTTCCGTAGATTATATTACAGTTTTAACAACATTATGTAAGATCTCATCAAAAGACTTGCATCTCGGCAGTTCTTATTTTGTTAATAAAGAGCTAACACATACCAAAAATCGCGAAAATCGTGAATTCTCGTTTATGCAAAAAATAGTGATGCCGATCAAATGAAATGATAGGACTATCTAAATTCTGATCACTTTCTGTACTATACTGATTCCTTACTGATTACGGTAATGAATTGATTTAAAACCGAAGTGGGGCTTATATATAATAGAAACAATAAATCGCATTCAGTGAATGCGACTTATAAGTCGCATTTCAGGAATGCGATTTATAAGTCGCATTCCTGGAATGCGTTTTATAAGTCGCATTTTGCCTTGCGACGCGCCGACTTGCCGGTTGTCCAATCTTTCCCCGTGCCTTTTTCTAGCATGTATGTATTTCAAATACTCTTAACCAACACGCGAATAGGCCATCTATATGCTAGAAATTTACGGGGTGTAACAGCGGATCAAACGAAATGATAGGGCGCCCGTCACCAGGCCCCGCACAGCAAAAATTTGAGGCCAAACGGAGACGGTCGATCACATCTCCAAAAATCCGTGGGCTAACATACACCGAAAACCGAGAAAATCGTAAATTGTCATTTATGCGAAAAATAGTGATGCCCATCAAACGAGTTGATAGGGCGCCCGTCACCAGGCCCCGCAGGCTGCGCACGGCCAAAATTTGGGGGCGAACGGAGGCGGTCGATCAAATCTCCAGAAATCCGTGGGCTAACATTCACCGAAAATCGAGAAAATCGTAAATTCTCATTTACGCAAAAAATAGTGATGCCGATCAAACGAATTGATAGAGCGCCCGTCACTAGGCCCCGCAGGCTGCGCACAGCCAAAATTTGGGGCCAAACGGAGACGGTCGATCACATCTCCAAAAATCCGTGGGCAAACATACACCGAAAATCGAGAAAATCGTAAATTGTCATTTGCTTGAAAAATAGTGATGCCGATCAAACGAAATGACAAGGCGCCCGTCACCAGGCCCCGCAGGCTTCGCACAGCCAAAATTTGGGGCCGAACGGAGGCGGTCGATCGAATCACGAAAAATCCGTGGGCTAACATACACCGAAAACCGAGAAAATCATAAATTGTCATTTCTGCAAAAAATAGTGATGCCGATCAAAAGAAATGACAGGGCGCCCGTCACCAGGCCCCGCAGGCTGCGCACAGCCAAAATTTGGGGCCGAACGGAGGCGGTCGATTGAATCTCGAAAAATCCGTGTGCTAACATACACCGAAAATCGAGAAAATCATAAATTCTCATTTATGCGAAAAATAGTGATGCCGATCAAACGAAATGATAGGGCGCCCGTCACCAGGCCCTGCAGGCTGCGCACAGCCAAAATTTGGGGCCAAACGGAGACGGTCGATCACATCTCCAAAAATCCGTGGGCTAACATACACCGAAAATCGAGAAAATCGTAAATTGTCATTTGTTTGAAAAATAGTGATGCCGATCAAAAGAAATGACAGGGCGCCCGTCACCAGGCCCCGCAGGCTGCGCACAGCCAAAATTTGGGGGCAAACGGAGACGGTCGATCACATCTCCAAAAATCCGTGGGCTAACATTCACCGAAAATCGAGAAAATTATAAATTCTCATTTATGCGAAAAATAGTGATGCCGATCAAACGAAATGACAGGGCGCCCGTCACCAGGCCCTGCAGGCTGCGCACAGCAAAAATTTCAGGCCAAACGGAGACGGTCGATCACATCTCCAAAAATCCGTGGGCTAACATACACCGAAAATCGAGAAAATCGTAAATTGTCATTTGTTTGAAAAATAGTGATGCCGATCAAAAGAAATGACAGGGCGCCCGTCACCAGGCCCCGCAGGCTGCGCACAGCCAAAATTTGGGGCCGAACGGAGGCGGTCGATCGAATCTCGAAAAATCCGTGGGCTAACATTCACCGAAAATCGAGAAAATCGTAAATTGTCATTTCTGCAAAAAATAGTGATGCCGATCAAAAGAAATGACAGGGCGCCCGTCACCAGGCCCCGCAGGCTGCGCACAACCAAAATTTGGGGCTAAACGGAGACGGTCGATCACATCTCCAAAAATCCGTGGGCTAACATACACCGAAAATCGAGAAAATCGTAAATTGTCATTTGTTTGAAAAATAGTGATGCCGATAAAACGAAATGATAGGGCGCCCGTCACCAGGCCCCGCGGGCTGTGCACAGCCAAAATTTGGGGCCGAACGGAGGCGGTCGATCAAATATCCAGAAATCCCTGGGCTAACACGCACTGAAAAGTTTGAAAGTTAGCAACATAGGCGCACTATGCTAGTCTCGACAGACCGGACGACATCGGATGTCACATGCTAACCTATGTCGAGAACCAACGCCCATCGATGAATGCCCAGCGATAGAAAATTTAAACTAAAACACCTATGTTTATCCTTATGATATAAATAAAATCCTAGAGATTAGTGGTGGTAGTGCTGGCCTACCATGGTCGCTTGCCATGGTGGTGTCGGTTGTGGTGGGTCGTTAGGACCAGTTTTTAAATTTAAATTGTCACCCATATTGGGAAATATGTTGAAATGAGTGCGATAGAGGCATATTTTAGAAAAATGGTTCGGCCAAACCGCCTTTCGGCAGTTTGTCGAGGTAGATCTCGAAAAAATACACAAAATGAAAAAAACAATCGCGTAAAACGGATAATCCAGCCCAAAGTTATGATCATTTATATAATATGCCTCTAATAAACTATTTTTCCGTCGATTATATTACAGTTTTAACAACATTATGTAAGATCTCATCAAAAGACTTGCATCTCGGCAGTTCTTATTTTGTTAATAAAGAGCTAACACATACCAAAAATCGCGAAAATCGTGAATTCTCATTTATGCAAAAAATAGTGATGCCGATCAAACGAAATGATAGGACTATCTAAATTCTGATCACTTTCTGTACTATACTGATTCCTTACTGATTACCGTAATGAATTGATTTAAAACCGAAGTGGGGCTTATATATAATAGAAACAATAAATCGTATTCAGTAAATGCGACTTATACGTCGTATTTCAGGAATGCGATTTATAAGTCGCATTCCTGGAATGCGTTTTATAAGTCGCATTTTGCCTTGCGACGCGCCGACTTGCCGGTTGTCCAATCTTTCCCCGTGCCTTTTTCTAGCATGTATGTATTTCAAATACTCTTAACCAACACGCGAATAGGCCATCTATATGCTAGAAATTTACGGGGTGTAACAGCGGATCAAACGAAATGATAGGGCGCCCGTCACCAGGCCCCGCACAGCAAAAATTTGAGGCCAAATGGAGACGGTCGATCACATCTCCAAAAATCCGTGGGCTAACATACACAGAAAACCGAGAAAATCGTAAATTGTCATTTATGCAAAAAATAGTGATGCCCATCAAACGAATTGATAGGGCGCCCGTCACCAGGCCCCGCAGGCTGCGCACGGCCAAAATTTGGGGGCGAACGGAGGCGGTCGATCAAATCTCCAGAAATCCGTGGGCTAACATTCACCGAAAATCGAGAAAATCGTAAATTGTCATTTACGCAAAAAATAGTGATGCCGATCAAACGAATTGATAGAGCACCCGTCACTAGGCCCCGTAGGCTGCGCACAGCCAAAATTTGGGGCCAAACGTAGACGGTCGATCACATCTCCAAAAATCCGTGGGCAAACATACACCGAAAATCGAGAAAATCGTAAATTGTCATTTGCTTGAAAAATAGTGATGCCGATCAAACAAAATGACAAGGCGCCCGTCACCAGGCCCCGCAGGCTTCGCACAGCCAAAATTTGGGGCCGAACGGATGCGGTCGATCGAATCACGAAAAATCCGTGGGCTAACATACACCGAAAACCGAGAAAATCGTAAATTGTCATTTCTGCAAAAAATAGTGATGCCGATCAAAAGAAATGACAGGGCGCCCGTCACCAGGCCCCGCAGGCTGCGCACAGCCAAAATTTGTGGCCGAACGGAGGCGGTCGATTGAATCTCGAAAAATCCGTGTGCTAACATACACCGAAAATCGAGAAAATCATAAATTCTCATTTATGCCAAAAATAGTGATGCCGATCAAACGAAATGATAGGGCGCCCGTCACCAGGCCCCGCGGGCTGTGCACAGCCAAAATTTGGGGCCGAACGGAGGCGGTCGATCAAATATCCAGAAATTCCTAGGCTAACACGCACTGAAAAGTTTGAAAGTTAGCAACATAGGCGCACTATGCTAGTCTCGACAGACCGGACGACATCGGATGTCACATGCTAACCTATGTCGAGACCCAACGCCCATCGATGAATGCCCAGCGATAGAAAATTTAAACTAAAACACCTATGCTTATCCTTATGATATAAATAAAATCCTAGAGATTAGTCGTGGTAGTGCTGGCCTACCATGGTCGCTTGCCATGGTGGTGTCGGTTGTGGTGGGTCGTTAGGACCAGTTTTTAAATTAAAATTGTCACCCATATCGGGAAATATGTTGAAATGAGTGCGATAGAGGCATATTTTAGAAAAATGGCTCGGCCAAACCGCCTTTCGGCAGTTTGTCGAGGTAGATCTCGAAAAAATACACAAAATGAAAAAAACAATCGCGTAAAACGGATAATCCAGCCCAAAGTTATGATCATTTATATAATATGCCTCTAATAAACTATTTTTCCGTAGATTATATTACAGTTTTAACAACATTATGTAAGATCTCATCAAAAGACTTGCATCTCGGCAGTTCTTATTTTGTTAATAAAGAGCTAACACATACCAAAAATCGCGAAAATCGTGAATTCTCATTTATGCAAAAAATAGTGATGCCGATCAAACGAAATGATAGGACTATCTAAATTCTGATCACTTTCTGTACTATACTGATTCCTTACTGATTACCGTAATGAATTGATTTAAAACCGAAGTGGGGCTTATATATAATAGAAACAATAAATCGCATTCAGTGAATGCGACTTATAAGTCGCATTTCAGGAATGCGATTTATAAGTCGCATTCCTGGAATGCGTTTTATAAGTCGCATTTTGCCTTGCGATGCGCCGACTTGCCGGTTGTCCAATCTTTCCCCGTGCCTTTTTCTAGCATGTATGTATTTCAAATACTCTTAACCAACACGCGAATAGGCCATCTATATGCTAGAAATTTACGGGGTGTAACAGCGGATCAAACGAAATGATAGGGCGCCCGTCACCAGGCCCCGCACAGCAAAACTTTGAGGCCAAACGGAGACGGTCGATCACATCTCCAAAAATCCGTGGGCTAACATACACAGAAAACCGAGAAAATCGTAAATTGTCATTTATGCAAAAAATAGTGATGCCCATCAAACGAATTGATAGGGCGCCCGTCACCAGGCCCCGCAGGCTGCGCACGGCCAAAATTTGGGGGCGAACGGAGGCGGTCGATCAAATCTCCAGAAATCCGTGGGCTAACATTCACCGAAAATCGAGAAAATCGTAAATTGTCATTTACGCAAAAAATAGTGATGCCGATCAAACGAATTGATAGAGCACCCGTCACTAGGCCCCGCAGGCTGCGCACAGCCAAAATTTGGGGCCAAACGTAGACGGTCGATCACATCTCCAAAACTCCGTGGGCAAACATACACCGAAAATCGAGAAAATCGTAAATTGTCATTTGCTTGAAAAATAGTGATGCCGATCAAACAAAATGACAAGGCGCCCGTCACCAGGCCCCGCAGGCTTCGCACAGCCAAAATTTGGGGCCGAACGGAGGCGGTCGATCGAATCACGAAAAATCCGTGGGCTAACATACACCGAAAACCGAGAAAATCGTAAATTGTCATTTCTGCAAAAAATAGTGATGCCGATCAAAAGAAATGACAGGGCGCCCGTCACCAGGCCCCGCAGGCTGCGCACAGCCAAAATTTGGGGCCGAACGGAGGCGGTCGATTGAATCTCGAAAAATCCGTGTGCTAACATACACCGAAAATCGAGAAAATCATAAATTCTCATTTATGCCAAAAATAGTGATGCCGATCAAACGAAATGATAGGGCGCCCGTCACCAGGCCCCGCGGGCTGTGCACAGCCAAAATTTGGGGCCGAACGGAGGCGGTCGATCAAATATCCAGAAATTCCTAGGCTAACACGCACTGAAAAGTTTGAAAGTTAGCAACATAGGCGCACTATGCTAGTCTCGACAGACCGGACGACATCGGATGTCACATGCTAACCTATGTCGAGACCCAACGCCCATCGATGAATGCCCAGCGATAGAAAATTTAAACTAAAACACCTATGCTTATCCTTATGATATAAATAAAATCCTAGAGATTAGTCGTGGTAGTGCTGGCCTACCATGGTCGCTTGCCATGGTGGTGTCGGTTGTGGTGGGTCGTTAGGACCAGTTTTTAAATTTAAATTGTCACCCATATCGGGAAATATGTTGAAATGAGTGCGATAGAGGCATATTTTAGAAAAATGGCTCGGCCAAACCGCCTTTCGGCAGTTTGTCGAGGTAGATCTCGAAAAAATACACAAAATGAAAAAAACAATCGCGTAAAACGGATAATCCAGCCCAAAGTTATGATCATTTATATAATATGCCTCTAATAAACTATTTTTCCGTAGATTATATTACAGTTTTAACAACATTATGTAAGATCTCATCAAAAGACTTGCATCTCGGCAGTTCTTATTTTGTTAATAAAGAGCTAACACATACCAAAAATCGCGAAAATCGTGAATTCTCGTTTATGCAAAAAATAGTGATGCCGATCAAACGAAATGATAGAACTATCTAAATTCTGATCACTTTCTGTACTATACTGATTTCTTACTGATTACCGTAATGAATTGATTTAAAACCGAAGTGGGACTTATATATAATAGAAACAATAAATCGCATTCAGTGAATGCGACTTATAAGTCGCATTTCAGGAATGCGATTTATAAGTCGCATTCCTGGAATGCGTTTTATAAGTCGTATTTTGCCTTGCGACGCGCCGACTTGCCGGTTGTCCAATCTTTCCCCGTGCCTTTTTCTAGCATGTATGTATTTCAAATACTCTTAACCAACACGCGAATAGGCCATCTATATGCTAGAAATTTACGGGGTGTAACAGCGGATCAAACGAAATGATAGGGCGCCCGTCACCAGGCCCCGCACAGCAAAAATTTGAGGCCAAACAGAGACGGTCGATCACATCTCCAAAAATCTGTGGGCTAACATACAACGAAAACCGAGAAAATCGTAAATTGTCATTTATGCGAAAAATAGTGATGCCCATCAAACGAGTTGATAGGGCGCCCGTCACCAGGCCCCGCAGGCTGCGCACGGCCAAAATTTGGGGGCGAACGGAGGCGGTCGATCAAATCTCCAGAAATCCGTGGGCTAACATTCACCGAAAATCGAGAAAATCGTAAATTGTCATTTACGCAAAAAATAGTGATGCCGATCAAACGAATTGATAGAGCACCCGTCACTAGGCCCCGCAGGCTGCGCACAGCCAAAATTTGGGGCCAAACGTAGACGGTCGATCACATCTCCAAAAATCCGTGGGCAAACATACACCGAAAATCGAGAAAATCGTAAATTGTCATTTGCTTGAAAAATAGTGATGCCGATCAAACAAAATGACAAGGCGCCCGTCACCAGGCCCCGCAGGCTTCGCACAGCCAAAATTTGGGGCCGAACGGAGGCGGTCGATCGAATCACGAAAAATCCGTGGGCTAACATACACCGAAAACCGAGAAAATCGTAAATTGTCATTTCTGCAAAAAATAGTGATGCCGATCAAAAGAAATGACAGGGCGCCCGTCACCAGGCCCCGTAGGCTGCGCACAGCCAAAATTTGGGGCCGAACGGAGGCGGTCGATTGAATCTCGAAAAATCCGTGTGCTAACATACACCGAAAATCGAGAAAATCATAAATTCTCATTTATGCCAAAAATAGTGATGCCGATCAAACGAAATGATAGGGCGCCCGTCACCAGGCCCCGCGGGCTGTGCACAGCCAAAATTTGGGGCCGAACGGAGGCGGTCGATCAAATATCCAGAAATTCCTAGGCTAACACGCACTGAAAAGTTTGAAAGTTAGCAACATAGGCGCACTATGCTAGTCTCGACAGACCGGACGACATCGGATGTCACATGCTAACCTATGTCGAGACCCAACGCCCATCGATGAATGCCCAGCGATAGAAAATTTAAACTAAAACACCTATGCTTATCCTTATGATATAAATAAAATCCTAGAGATTAGTCGTGGTAGTGCTGGCCTACCATGGTCGCTTGCCATGGTGGTGTCGGTTGTGGTGGGTCGTTAGGACCAGTTTTTAAATTAAAATTGTCACCCATATCGGGAAATATGTTGAAATGAGTGCGATAGAGGCATATTTTAGAAAAATGGCTCGGCCAAACCGCCTTTCGGCAGTTTGTCGAGGTAGATCTCGAAAAAATACACAAAATGAAAAAAAAAATCGCGTAAAACGGATAATCCAGCCCAAAGTTATGATCATTTATATAATATGCCTCTAATAAACTATTTTTCCGTAGATTATATTACAGTTTTAACAACATTATGTAAGATCTCATCAAAAGACTTGCATCTCGGCAGTTCTTATTTTGTTAATAAAGAGCTAACACATACCAAAAATCGCGAAAATCGTGAATTCTCATTTATGCAAAAAATAGTGATGCCGATCAAACGAAATGATAGGACTATCTAAATTCTGATCACTTTCTGTACTATACTGATTCCTTACTGATTACCGTAATGAATTGATTTAAAACCGAAGTGGGGCTTATATATAATAGAAACAATAAATCGCATTCAGTGAATGCGACTTATAAGTCGCATTTCAGGAATGCGATTTATAAGTCGCATTCCTGGAATGCGTTTTATAAGTCGCATTTTGCCTTGCGACGCGCCGACTTGCCGGTTGTCCAATCTTTCCCCGTGCCTTTTTCTAGCATGTATGTATTTCAAATACTCTTAACCAACACGCGAATAGGCCATCTATATGCTAGAAATTTACGGGGTGTAACAGCGGATCAAACGAAATGATAGGGCGCCCGTCACCAGGCCCCGCACAGCAAAACTTTGAGGCCAAACGGAGACGGTCGATCACATCTCCAAAAATCCGTGGGCTAACATACACAGAAAACCGAGAAAATCGTAAATTGTCATTTATGCAAAAAATAGTGATGCCCATCAAACGAATTGATAGGGCGCCCGTCACCAGGCCCCGCAGGCTGCGCACGGCCAAAATTTGGGGGCGAACGGAGGCGGTCGATCAAATCTCCAGAAATCCGTGGGCTAACATTCACCGAAAATCGAGAAAATCGTAAATTGTCATTTACGCAAAAAATAGTGATGCCGATCAAAAGAAATGACAGGGCGCCTGTCACCAGGCCCCGCAGGCTGCGCACAGCCAAAATTTGGGGGCAAACGGAGACGGTCGATCACATCTCCAAAAATCCGTGGGCTAACATACACCGAAAATCGAGAAAATCGTAAATTGTCATTTGTTTGAAAAATAGTGATGCCGATCAAAAGAAATGACAGGGCGCCCGTCACCAGGCCCCGCAGGCTGCGCACAGCCAAAATTTGGGGCCGAACGGAGGCGGTCGATCGAATCTCGAAAAATCCGTGGGCTAACATTCACCGAAAATCGAGAAAATCGTAAATTGTCATTTCTGCAAAAAATAGTGATGCCGATCAAAAGAAATGATAGGGCGCCCGTCACCAGGCCCCGCAGGCTGCGCACAGCCAAAATTTGGGGCCGAACGGAGGCGGTCGATTGAATCTCGAAAAATCCGTGTGCTAACATACACCGAAAATCGAGAAAATCGTAAATTCTCATTTATGCGAAAAATAGTGATGCCGATCAAATGAAATGATAGGGCGCCCGTCACCAGGCCCCGCGGGCTGTGCACAGCCAAAATTTGGGGCCGAACGGAGGCGGTCGATCAAATATCCAGAAATCCCTGGGCTAACACGCACTGAAAAGTTTGAAAGTTAGCAACATAGGCGCACTATGCTAGTCTCGACAGACCGGACGACATCGGATGTCACATGCTAACCTATGTCGAGACCCAACGCCCATCGATGAATGCCCAGCGATAGAAAATTTAAACTAAAACACCTATGCTTATCCTTATGATATAAATAAAATCCTAGAGATTAGTGGTGGTAGTGCTGGCCTACCATGGTCGCTTGCCATGGTGGTGTCGGTTGTGGTGGGTCATTAGGACCAGTTTTTAAATTAAAATTGTCACCCATATCGGGAAATATGTTGAAATGAGTGCGATAGAGGCATATTTTAGAAAAATGGCTCGGCCAAACCGCCTTTTGGCGGTTTGTCGAGATAGATCTCGAAAAAATACACAAAATGAAAAAAAAAATCGCGTAAAACGGATAATCCAGCCCAAAGTTATGATCATTTATATAATATGCCTCTAATAAACTATTTTTCCGTCGATTATATTACAGTTTTAACAACATTATGTAAGATCTCATCAAAAGACTTGCATCTCGGCAGTTCTTATTTTGTTAATAAAGAGCTAACACATACCAAAAATCGCGAAAATCGTAAATTCTCGTTTATGCAAAAAATAGTGATGCCGATCAAACGAAATGATAGGACTATCTAAATTCTGATCACTTTCTGTACTATACTGATTCCTTACTGATTACCGTAATGAATTGATTTAAAACCGAAGTGGGGCTTATATATAATAGAAACAATAAATCGCATTCAGTGAATGCGACTTATAAGTCGCATTTCAGGAATGCGATTTATAAGTCGCATTCCTGGAATGCGTTTTATAAGTCGCATTTTGCCTTGCGACGCGCCGACTTGCCGGTTGTCCAATCTTTCCCCGTGCCTTTTTCTAGCATGTATGTATTTCAAATACTCTTAACCAACACGCGAATAGGCCATCTATATGCTAGAAATTTACGGGGTGTAACAGCGGATCAAACGAAATGATAGGGCGCCCGTCACCAGGCCCCGCACAGCAAAAATTTGAGGCCAAACGGAGACGGTCGATCACATCTCCAAAAATCCGTGGGCTAACATACACAGAAAACCGAGAAAATCGTAAATTGTCATTTATGCGAAAAATAGTGATGCCCATCAAACGAGTTGATAGGGCGCCCGTCACCAGGCCCCGCAGGCTGCGCACGGCCAAAATTTGGGGGCGAACGGAGGCGGTCGATCAAATCTCCAGAAATCCGTGGGTTAACATTCACCGAAAATCGAGAAAATCATAAATTGTCATTTACGCAAAAAATAGTGATGCCGATCAAACGAATTGATAGAGCGCCCGTCAGTAGGCCCCGCAGGCTGCGCACAGCCAAAATTTGGGGCCAAACGAAGACGGTCGATCACATCTCCAAAAATCCGTGGGCAAACATACACCGAAAATCGAGAAAATCGTAAATTGTCATTTGCTTGAAAAATAGTGATGCCGATCAAACGAAATGACAAGGCGCCCGTCACCAGGCCCCGCAGGCTTCGCACAGCCAAAATTTGGGGCCGAACGGAGGCGGTCGATCGAATCACGAAAAATCCGTGGGCTAACATACACCGAAAACCGAGAAAATCGTAAATTGTCATTTCTGCAAAAAATAGTGATGCCGATCAAAAGAAATGACAGGGCGCCCGTCACCAAGCCCCGCAGGCTGCGCACAGCCAAAATTTGGGGCCGAACGGAGGCGGTCGATTGAATCTCGAAAAATCCGTGTGCTAACATACACCGAAAATCGAGAAAATCATAAATTCTCATTTATGCGAAAAATAGTGATGCCGATCAAACGAAATGATAGGGCGCCCGTCACCAGGCCCTGCAGGCTGCGCACAGCCAAAATTTGGGGCCAAAAGGAGACGGTCGATCACATCTCCAAAAATCCGTGGGCTAACATACACCGAAAATCGAGAAAATCGTAAATTGTCATTTGTTTGAAAAATAGTGATGCCGATCAAAAGAAATGACAGGGCGCCCGTCACCAGGCCCCGCAGGCTGCGCACAGCCAAAATTTGGGGGCAAACGGAGACGGTCGATCACATCTCCAAAAATCCGTGGGCTAACATACACCGAAAATCGAGAAAATCGTAAATTGTCATTTGTTTGAAAAATAGTGATGCCGATCAAACGAAATGACAGGGCACCCGTTACCAGGCCCCGCAGGCTGCGCACAGCAAAAATTTCAGGCCAAACGGAGACGGTCGATCACATCTCCAAAAATCCGTGGGCTAACATACACCGAAAACCGAGAAAATCGTAAATTGTCATTTATGCGAAAAATAGTGATGCCCATCAAACGAGTTGATAGGGCGCCCGTCACCAGGCCCCGCAGGCTGCGCACGACCAAAATTTGGGGGCGAACGGAGGCGGTCGATCGAATCTCCAGAAATCCGTGGGCTAACATTCACCGAAAATCGAGAAAATCGTAAATTTTCATTTATGCAAAAAATAGTGATGCCGATCGAATGAAATGATAGGGCACCCGTCAGTAGGCCCCGCAGGCTGCGCACAGCCAAAATTTGGGGCTAAACGGAGACGTTCGATCACATCTCCAAAAATCCGTGGGCTAACATACACCGAAAATCAAGAAAATCGTAAATTGTCATTTGTTTGAAAAATAGTGATGCCGATCAAAAGAAATGACAGGGCGCCCGTCACCAGGCCCCGCAGGCTGCGCACAGCCAAAATTTGGGGCCGAACGGAGGCGGTCGATCGAATCTCGAAAAATCCGTGGGCTAACATTCACCGAAAACTGAGAAAATCGTAAATTGTCATTTCTGCAAAAAATAGTGATGCCGATCAAAAGAAATGATAGGGCGCCCGTCACCAGGCCCCGCAGGCTACGCACAGCCAAAATTTGGGGCCGAACGGAGGCGGTCGATTGAATCTCGAAAAATCCGTGTGCTAACATACACCGAAAATCGAGAAAATCGTAAATTGTCATTTGTTTGAAAAATAGTGATGCCGATAAAACGAAATGATAGGGCGCCCATCACCAGGCCCCGCGGGCTGTGCACAGCCAAAATTTGGGGCCGAACGGAGGCGGTCAATCAAATATCCAGAAATCCCTGGGCTAACACGCACTGAAAAGTTTGAAAGTTAGCAACATAGGCGCACTATGCTAGTCTCGACAGACCGGACGACATCGGATGTCACATGCTAACCTATGTCGAGACCCAACGCCCATCGATGAATGCCCAGCGATAGAAAATTTAAACTAAAACACCTATGCTTATCTTTATGATATAAATAAAATCCTAGAGATTAGTGGTGGTAGTGCTGGCCTACCATGGTCGCTTGCCATGGTGGTGTCGGTTGTGGTGGGTCGTTAGGACCAGTTTTTAAATTAAAATTGTCACCCATATCGGGAAATATGTTGAAATGAGTGCGATAGAGGCATATTTTAGAAAAATGGTGCGCCCAACTTTGAGCTCGCGCCGCCGTCAATTCCTTCATCCTTTTCGCCTGAAATTTTGTGTGTAGGTTTATCTTGGGATGAGGAAGAAACCCCAGTAGTTAAACTCTGACAAGCCACACCGGAATCCGGCCGAATCTGGTCGCGAACAGCAGGCAGTGGTGCGAAAAAACTGGCAGCGTTCTCTTTAAGATTTCTCCCAATCTGTTGCTCGGATTTGTTTGAAATTTGGTGGGGATGTACGTTTTGGGATGGGGAACAAACCCCAGTCATCAATTCCACCTGAGCATGGCCGGAAAGTGGTCGAAAATCAGCAGCAGTCGTGCGCAGTTCCGGCGAGTCTTGGACAGATTTACTTTGGGAATTTGCATCTTTGATCGCTAACTTGTTTTGCAAATTCCCGGAGTTTGGCTTGGAATTTTTTTGTGATTTTTTTTTTGTTGTGTTCGTATCGTTGAGATCTACAATCTCATCTTTGGAACGAAATTTTTGGAGGTCCGGAGGGGGATCTAGCCCCATGGCCCCTAAAATTAAAATAACCTCTTCCTAGAGAGAAAACTCTTAGAGAGATGTTTTAGAGAGAAGAAAAAATTGAGAAATGAGAGAGCGATGGGGTTTAGGGTTTCAGGGTTTAGGGTTCAGGGTTTAGGGTTTTAGGGTTTAGGGTTTTGGGTTTAGGGTTCAGGGTTTCAGGGTTTAGGGTTTCAGGGTTTTCTGGGTTCAGGGTTTCAGGGTTTAGGTTCAGGGTTTTAGGGTTTCAGGGTTCAGGGTTCAGGGTTTCAGGGTTCAGGGTTCAGGGTTTCAGGGTTCAGGGTTTAGGGTTTAGGGTTTTCAGGGTTTTGGGTTCAGGGTTTCAGGGTTCAGGGTTCAGGGTTCAGGGTTCAGGGTTCAGGGTTTTGGGTCAGGGTTCAGGGTTTAGGGTTTTAGGGTTTCAGGGTTTTGGGTTTAGGGTTTTGGGTTTAGGGTTTAGGGTTTTCAGGGTTTAGGGTTTTGGGTTTGGGTTCAGGGTTTAGGGTTTAGGGTTTCGGGGTTTCAGGGTTCAGGGTTTTAGGGTTTCAGGGTTTAGGGTTTTAGGGTTTAGGGGTTTAGGGTTCAGGGTTTTGGGTTCAGGGTTTTGGGTTCAGGGTTCAGGGTTCAGGGTTTTAGGGTTTAGGGTTTAGGGTTTCAGGGTTCAGGGTTTCAGGGTTTAGGGTTCAGGGTTTCAGGTTTTTTTTTTTTTTTTTTTTTTTTTTTTTTGGTAAACGCCCTTGTCCCGGGCAGGGGCTGAGCAACACCCCCAGGCCTTATCATAAATAAAACAACAAAAAACAACAACGAAAAAAGTACATGGAGGGGGACATAAAACCTTACCTCCGGTTTAATGGTGGTACACAGGTCGGCCATCCTACTAAGAATAGCCAACCCATCCCCGATACTGAAATGAAATCCTGAAAACTATGCACCTAACGGAGAGGACTCCTCTCCAATACATAAGTTCTAGGAAAGCGATAAATGAGGGAGACTCTCCCCTTACATAGTAAGAAACGAAAGTCACCAAAAAAGCTAAGACCTATTCAAAGAAGCTATAACGTACAAAGAAATAACTTATCTGAAAAGATAAAAGTAGATAAAAGTGTTGGAAAACTCTAAGCAATCCGAGATATCATGGTGGTTTCTTGATTCTCTTCAGCTTTCTTCTTCTGAAGTTTGCCATGCCAATTTTGTCTAGTTTGTAGTGGCCTCTCGCTTCTCGCGGCAATTCCTGCATGCTGTGAAAATGGTGGGGAGTGTCCAGGTCGTGACTATACTTCGAAAGAGCATCGGCCGTGAAGTTTCCTTCTCTATATGTATGCTTGCTTTGAAAGTACTCCAACCCGGAGGTGAGGTTCCGCAGTTCCTCTATGTATTTTTGGATATTCCATTGAGGTTCAACGGAGTTGGTGAGCCATTGTATGAGCAGGTATGAATCTACCTCCAGTATGACTTTAGTATAGCCCTGTAATATGCACCAACGAAGCCCGTAAACTGCTGCTTGGATTTCCGCCTGGTTGTTTGTACCTGTACCTAGAGGGGAAGCAAAAGCAAATATCAAATTCCCTTTGTGGTCCCTAAGAATACCACCTGCTCCTATTCTACCCGGGTTATCAAGAGCGCTTCCGTCTGTGTTAAGCTTGACTAGAGGATGAATCGGTTTAATCCATTGAACTCTAATCACCTTAACTTCATGCTGACATTTCTCCACCAAATTACTCAAGTCTGACCATTTAGACGGCCACGTGATATGAGGAAAGGTGGTGACTAGCATGCTCCAAATATCCCTGCTGATAGAGTATTTGACCCTACTAGAATTTGACTTCTTGCTGCCATATTTGCTAGCGCATCTGTTCTTCCAAAGGTTCCAGCAGACAAATATGGGTGTAGCCTGAAGAATGAGTTTGTGAACCTCACTGTTATGTTTGGACGTCCACCAGGTCATAAGCAGGCATCTCAAAGAAGTAGCTCCCTGATTAACTCCCAGCGGGTCAGAAAAATACTTCCAAATATATTTAGCAAAATGGCCTGTTACGAAAATGTGATCTATGTTGTCCAGACCAGGTCTGTAGCAACAAGAACATTCCGCTGGTACACCTCCGAAGGTAACAATTTTCTCGTTCGTAGGTAATTTTGCTCTTAAAGCTCTCCAGAGAAGAAAAGACACCTTAAAAGGTATACTTTTTTGCCAAGTGAAAGTATTGGTCAGCGTTCTGTTCCTCTTCCTTCTGACTAAGTCCCAAGCCGAGGTACAAGTAAAGTTCCCATGGGTATTTAGTTTCCACACAGGTTGGTCGGGAACTCCCTGTCGAAACTGAACTTGTGTGCTGAGAATTTGGTGAACTAAGTGAGGCGGGGCATGACGAGTCACCATTTCCTCATTCCATCGTCCACTGTCTATGAACTGGGAGACCGTCATGTTGTTGAGCCTCGGTAGCGGGTCTTTATGGTAGGCAAGAGGTCCAATTCCCAACCAGTCATCCCACCAGAAATAACATGATCCCGAACGGAGGACCCATTGAATATGTTTTTCTGCCTCAAGCTTATTTCCCATCATGTGCTTCCAGAGTAAAGTTTGTCCAGTATCCCACTTTTTACTCACTGGATTAGCCCTTTGGCAGTACTTAGCTTTGAGGAATTTTGCCCATAGAGAGTTCTTGGTTCTAAAGCTCCACCACTGTTTATACTGCAAAGCAAGACAAACATCTGGCAGGTGCCTGAAGCCTATGCCCCCTTCCTCGTAAGGGTAGCAAAGAGTTTCCCAAGAGGCCCAATGGTATTTCGTCCTCTCAGCTTCCCATCCCCAGAAGAAATTTGCTGTGAGAGATTTGATCTGTCTGAGGGTGGTTTTCGGAGGTGAGATAGCCGACAGAATGTGAATAGGCAGGGATTGCAAGACAAATTTCACAAGCGTCGCCCTTCCTCCGAAACTAAGCATCCTAGCGTGCCACCCTCTGATTCTAGCTACAGCCTTGGCCACCATGCCTGAAAAATAAATGATTCTCTGCCCACCTACGTATAGGGGGCAACCAAGGTATGTGATGGGGCTGTCTTTTTGGGTGAAACCTGTGATGTTCTTGATTCTGCTAATAATATTCTGAGGTGTGTGGGTGGGGACCATGAAGTGACTTTTTTCCTTGTTGATGAGTTGATCGGAAACACTTTCATAGGTAGAAAGAACATTCATAATCAGCTGCAAGGTAGAAACAGTCACTGAGGAAAAGATGATAACATCATCGGCAAAGCTGAGATGGTTTATCTGCGGTCCCTTCCTCTCCATGTGAAACCCCTGGTATAAATGATGCTGGAGAAGATGATTCATCATCCGAGAAAACACCTCCGCTCCAATGATGAAAAGGGCCGGGGATAGAGGGTCACCTTGTTTCAAGCCCCTAGTGGAGTGAAAGAATCCATGTCTCACACCATTGACTATGACAGAGTACCAATTGTTAGCCATGATTCTCCAAACCATGTCAATGATGCTCTCACCGAAGCCCATCCTTCGCATCACCAAACAGATATATGACCAGGAGACCCTATCATAAGCCTTGGTCATATCCAATTTGATGACTACATTGTCCCCCTCTTTAGGCCTTTTGATGTTGTGAATAATCTCCTGAGCAAGCATAATGTTCTCCGATATGCTTCTGCCTTTTACGAACCCAGACTGGTTATCCAAAATGAGATTTGGTAGAATGGGGGCTAGTCTGAGGTAAATAAGTTTGGAGATAATCTTGTTGGTGAAATTGCTCAGACTTATAGGTCTGAATTCCGACAGCTTGTTAGGATGGTCTACTTTTGGGAGCAGAATCAAACAAGCGTGGGAAAAGTACTTGGGCATAGTTTGTCCACAAAAGAATGCCTGTACAACTGCCAGGAGGTCCACTTTAATGATGTCCCAACAAGCTTGGAAGAATCTTCCATTCATTCCATCTGGTCCGGCAGCCGAGTGAGGACTCATGGAGAAAACCACCTGTCGCAACTCATCTATGGTAGGCATGGCTTGTAGACTGTTGTTTTGTTCCTCGGTAATCATCCTAGGAATACATTCAAGGACTTCCTCGTTAATAGCCCTGTCAGTGCCTGTGAATATGTTCTGGAAATAGTCACATGCTGCTTTGGCTATAGCTTGGTCACCTTGAAATTCAACTCCACTGTCATCGTGAATCTTATGGATGAATAAGCGTCTCCGTCTACCCCTCATCAGAGCATGGAAGTAACTCGTGTTCGCATCACCCTCTTTAAACCAGTGCAGTTGCGATTTTTGTTTGAGAATAGATTCTTCTAATTTCATATACCTTATGTACTCTGCGTTCAGTCCATGTAGATTAGCTCTATTCTCCTCGGTGTTTTCAGTCAATATCTTTTCCTCTGCCATCCTTACTTTCTCTTCAAAATCCTTTACCGTAGCATAAATGTCACCAAATTCGGATTTTGACCAACTGCTGAGAGTGGAGGCGAGTCTCTTCATTTTCATGTGAAAGACCCACATTGGGCTACCCTTTATTTCTCCACTCCAACAGTTTTCGACAGTAGGTAGGAAAGATTGACTATCCACCCAACAGTTCAAAAATTTGAAGTACTTGGTGATGTTCTCCTGTCTTACGGTAAGCTCCATCAACAAAGGGCAGTGATCAGAACCCACCGAAGGAAGGTGTGTAACCGCGGTGTGAGGCATGGACTCTAACCAGTTATCATTTACCATAGCTCTATCCAGCCTCTTCCAGATTCTAGCTTCCGCTTCTCTTTGGTTGCACCAAGTAAAATTAGGTCCATGAAACCCCAAGTCCGTAAGGCCACAGGCTTCAATGACACTAATGAAGTCAAAACTTTTATTCATGTTGTATGGTAAACCTCCCGTTTTCTCTTCAGGATCAGTGATGACATTAAAATCACCCACCGTGCACCAAGGCAACTTAGTGTCCGCATAATTCATTAGTTTGTCCCAAAGAGGTCTTCTGAGGTGGTTTCTACACTTGGCATAAATAAAGGTAGTCAAGAAAGTGGTAGGATGTTCCTCATGCTTGATTTCACAAGTCACCTGCTGGTCATCGGATTCTAAGACTGTGCAAGTAACATCTTGAGTCCAGAAGATCCAAATTTTTCCATTAGGATTACAGGCTGCCTCCTTCATGTTTAGGTACATTCTACACGTGTTGATATGAGAGTTATCCGTAAACGGTTCCAAAATTGTGATTATGGATAACTTGTGCAGCTTGGAGAGATTTTTAATTCTCTCCATAGCTCCTTTGGTATGGATACCTCTAGCATTCCAAATGATTGTACTAATCATTGGGAACTTTGACTTTGGGATCTGGTGATGGGTCTGTTAGTTATGACAGATGTGCCAGCGGCAGCGCCTTTAGTATAATGAGCTTTATCCTGGTGTTTCCTTGGGGATAAATCTCGTTTGACCGACGCTTGCAGGATTTCATTTGGTTGTTCCGATTCAGTACCGGGACCGACTGTTCTAGTCAAGAGTTGACTGATTTCTTCTTCCTCCTCATTCTCAGTGTCTTGGTCCCCTATGGATTGGGAATCCTGGTCAAATTCATCTTCAGAATGTATGACCCTATATTCGTCGTCTGAGTCCTCAAGCATTGGTGGAATGGAGTTGAGGACGCATTCCCTAGGAGGGCTTACGTAGGTTTGAAGTGTGGAGACCTTTGTGGCATCCTGTTCATTGGCTAAACTAAAGTTTGTACCAACTTCCTCCTTAGTTCTTCCTTCCTGCTGTAAACATTTGGATTGTTGGGACTGATTTTTGGATTTTTGGGATTCTAAGGAGTTGTGCTGATTTTCATGACTTCTAGAAGTAGGGGCATTACTGCTCTGTTCAATCATAAAAGGACTTCCTTCGTAAGTTCCTTTCAGAATTTCCAGCTTCTTTTTAATAGCATCCCTTCTCTTTTTACTTGCCTTGTTTTTGGATTTAGACTTAGGGGACTGCTCCTGGTTAGAACTCTCCTCTAAATTTCCTTCCTCAGTCACATTTTTTTGGACATTAGTCTGTTGCAGCCCCATATTCTGATCTGAATCCATACCGCGAGCAAGAACAGAGGTAGCAGGAGCTCTAGAGTCGTTCCTAAGGTCTGTGTGTTGGTTCTCATGCAAAACATGAGACAAACCCCCCCCTTTGGATACCCCTTCCTGCAAGTTAGTGGGTTCCTCCTCCAAACCTTCCATACCTCCATCAGCTACAGAATCATGGATAACAATAACATCATTATCTTTGGGGGGAGCCATGGGGGAGGGGAGCATTGAGTCAATACCTATGGTCTTCATTCCACTTCCTTGTTCTGTGCTGATGCCTGCTTTAAGACTATTGGGATTTTTGGGTTTTGGGAGCATTGAGTCAATACCTGAATTTTCGGACTTATTTCCATTTTGCTGGAGTTTTTGCTTATTGGTTTCCTCAGCCTTGTTATCATTTGAAGTCCCTTTGCTGGTGATATGCTCCTGTTCATTATGGTTAGCTAAAATGTTAGATGAAATATTGAGTTCAGAAGACATACCTGTGTTTTGATTGCCTTGGCCCTCCCTTTGCTGAGGATGAATAGGTTTGTAAACCTTTGTTTGTTGAGTATCCTCCGTCTTTTTGTCATTGTTCTGGTGGTGACCTCGAAAGTTTTTCTTCTTTTGGGTCTGCCATTGTTCCTGTGATTGTTTCTTATCGTCTTTTTGGATTTGCTGCTGGGTTTCTTTGGTGCTAGAATTACTAGCTTTGTCCTGCTGGTTTGCATTGGCTGTCACTCCCACTTGCTTTTTGTTTTTTGCCTCCGAATCCTGTTCTTTTTTCTTTCTGTTTTCTTCGTCTCTTTTCTTAATAGTGCATACCTGAATCATGTGACCTTGGTGCTTACAGTATGAGCAATAGTCTGGGAGGTCTTCATATTGGATAGCCTGCCATCTCCCCACAGTCAAGTCATCTTGATCATAACCCATCCATATATGTGGTGGCCTTTCTATGGTGAGGTCCATTTGGATTCTTACCTTTGCCACACTTCCTCTTGTTTTTTGAATAGAAGCTGCGTCCAGGTATAGAGTTTTTCCAATAGGAGATAGCAAGGCTGTCAGGAATTGTTTATTGTAACAGTGCCATGGGAGTTCAGGTAGTGTAACCCAAATAGGGACAATTGGAGTCTCTTCCTCGGGAGTGAAATTAGGAGTCCAAGCCTGTAATCTCATGAGTTGACCCTCAATGTACATCCTCTGTTTAGTCCAAACTGTAATATAGTCTGCCTCATTGTCTAGGTCAATATATAAATGCCTAGAATTGAAATGAGCTATCTTGACTCCCCCTGTTAGTTGAGTCTGAAGTATAAAACTTTTTCTAATCAATTCGACTTTAGGCATAGTGTGATTGAACTTTCCCACTAGAGTATACTTACATCGTTCAGCCATTTTAATCATGAAGTCCTCCTTTTTAAAGATAACTGCGGGAAGACCTTGTCTAGTGGTGAATTTGGGGGGGGCTAAGTCAATGGGAATATCATTCTTAGCTTGATTAGCCCTCAACTTAGTGGCATAGGATTGCACGACAGTAAAAGGAGCTGGTTCAGGAACTAGCTTTGATTTGTCACTAATGTTGTGATCCTGATTGGTATTTCTATTAGGATTGTCCAAGGATAAATTTTGACTACTAGTTTGGGTTTTGGAATTAAATTTGTCAAAGTTTCCCGACACTTTGGGGTATTCCGACCTATCGTGATGTTGCTTTTGAGTTTTAGCATTCTTTTTACTCAAATTACTATGTTTGGGATATGTAGAATCATCCTTCATAAGCTTCGACACATTTTCAGAATCAACACAATTCTGCTCTATTGCATTGGATTGCAATCGAGCTACATTATTATGTAAATTAACATTCTCCTTAGGTAAACAATTCGGGGAGTTAGAACACTTACCTGTTGCTTGCAATTCTTGATGATTGTTTGTAACATTGTTCCGCCCATTTGCCACTTCACTATGAACAATGGTGGTATTGGAATGCTGTCCCGTGAGTTTATCACTGTGAAATTTTGTATTTTGCGTAGAGGCAGCAGCAAGTTCGGCCATCGGAATAGTATTTCCGGTTTGGGCTTGAATTTTTTTTATTTCCTTCATTCTAATCTGAAATTTCTGAGCATTGGAGATTGGATCACTTGGGGAATGTTGTAGCTGTGGATTACTAACCTTGGATTGAGTATTACTTGGTTGGGGAATTTTTTTCCCGGTTTCAGTTAAGGCAGCGTGGCCGTGGGCGGCAGTTTCTCTCGGTTTGAGGTGTTCGCCGGCGACTGGATCCAGATTTGTGGTGCTACGGCGATTGGATTTTGTTGAATTTTCCATGGTTTTGTTTGCCTCCTGAATTCGTCCCTGGCAGGTTTGGGTGTGAGCAGTAGCAGTTGCCGGAAATTCGTCTCTGGTGGGCTGTGCGTCGCCGCGAATTTTCGCATTATTATTGCCGGCGATTCCTCCGTCCATTTGGCCTGAAACTTCATGGTTAAGCCGTTCTTGATTAGGACTACAAGTCCCAGGTGGTGCGCGACTGAAAAATTCACCGGAAGCCGGTGTACAGGTGGTTCGGCAGTGCGCCTCTTCGCCGGAAAACTCCATTGAGTTTTTTCCTTCGATTTCCTTATCAGTTTTTGCTGAAATTTCAGGTGGAGGCCGGTCATTGGATGGGTAACAATCCCCATTGGTTGGATTCCGGTAGATGACCCCAGATTCCGGCCTATTTTGGTCTGTATTTTCCGGTGAAAGGCCGAAAAAACTGGCCTCCCTTTCTTGGTTGTAGCTCTCGATTGGCACATTGTTTTTGTGTGAAATTTGGTGTGCTGGTAGATTAGGATGGGATCCACAATCCCCACTATGTGCAGTCAATTGAAACAATAAGGATTGAGAGTTGGAACAATTATCTTGGTTCGGCAGAAGCTCCATGGAATGGCCAATTTCGATCGCTTTTGAATTTTGCAAATTCCTAGAGCTATAGTTGGTATTTTTTGATGAATTTTTTTTTGTTGAATTCGTATTGACTAGATCTACGATTTCATCTTTCGAACAAAATTTTTTGAGGTCCGACGGGGAATCTAACCCCATGGCCCCAAAATTCAATTATGCTCCTTCTTGAGAGCTTTTCCTTAGAGAGAGATTGTAGAGAGAAGGAAAAATTGAGAAATGAGGAAGCGATGGGGTTTCAGGGTTTAGGGTTTAGGGTTTAGGGTTTAGGTTTTTTTTTTTTTTTTTTTTTTTTTTTAGTAAACGCCCTTGTCCCGGGCAGGGGCTGAGCAACACCCCCAGGCCTTATCATAAATAAAACAACAAAACAATAAAAATAAATACATGGAGGGGGACATAAAACCTTACCTCCGATTTAATGGTGGTTCATAGGTCGGCCATCCTACTAAGAACAACCAACCCATCCCCGATACTGAAATGAAATCCTGGAAACTATGCACCTAACGGAGAGGACTCCTCTCCAATACATAAGTTCTAGGAAAGCAATAAATGAGGGAGACTCTCCCCTTACATAGTAAGAAAAGAAAGTCACAAAAAAGCTAAGACCTATTCAAAGAAGCTATAACGTACAAAGAAATAACTTATCTGAAAAGGATAAAGTAGATAAAAGTGGTTGAAAACTCTAAGCAATCCGCGATCTCATGGTGGTTTCTTGATTCTCTTCAACTTTCTTCTTCGGAAGTTTGCCATGCCAATTTTGTCTAATTTGTAGTGGCCTCTCGCTTCTCGCGGCAAGTCCTGCATGCTGTGAAAATGGTGGGGAGTGTCCAGGTCGTGACTATACTTCGAAAGAGCATCTGCCGTGAAGTTTCCTTCTCTATATGTATGCTTGCTTTGAAAGTACTCCAACCCGGAGGTGAGCTTCTGCAGTTCCTCTATGTATTTTTGGATATTCCACTGAGGTTCAACGGAGTTGGTGAGCCATTGTATGAGCAGGTATGAATCTACCTCCAATATGACTTTAGTATAACCCTGTAAAATGCACCAACGTAGCCCATAAACCGCTGCTTGGATTTCCGCCTGGTTGTTAGTACCTGTACCTAAAGGGGAAGCAAAAGCAAATATCAAATTCCCTTTGTGGTCCCTAAGAATACCACCTGCTCCTATTCTTCCCGGGTTATCGAGAGCGCTGCCGTCTGTGTTAAGCTTGACTAGAGGGTGAATCGGTTTGATCCATTGAACTCTAATCACCTTAACTTCATGCTGACATTTCTCCACCAAATTACTCAAATCTGACCATTTAGACGGCCACGTGATATAAGGAAAGGTGGTGACGAGCATGCTCCAAATATCCCTGCAGATAGAGTATTTGACCCTACTTGAATTTGACTTCTTGCTGCCATATTTGCTAGCGCATCTGTTCTTCCAAAGGTTCCAGCAGACAAATATGGGCGTAGCCTGAAGAATGAGTTTGTGAACCTCACTGTTATGTTTGGACGTCCACCAGGTCATAAGCAGGCTTCTCAAAGACGTAGCTCCCTGATTAATTCCCAGCGGGTCAGAAAAATACTTCCAGATATATTTAGCAAAGTGGCCTGTTACGAAAATGTGATCTATGTTGTCCAGACCAGGTCTGTAGCAACAAGAACATTCCGCTGGTACACCCCCGAAGGTAACAATTTTCTCGTTCGTAGGTAATTTTGCTCTTAAAGCTCTCCAGAGGAGAAAAGACACCTTAAATGGTATACTTTTTTGCCAAGTGAAAGTATTAGTCAACGTTCTGTTCCTCTTCCTTCTGACTAAGTCCCAAGCCGAGGTACAAGTAAAGTTCCCATGGGTATTTAGTTTCCACACAGGTTGGTCGGGAACACCCTGTTGATACTGAACTTGTGTGTTGAGAATTTGGTGAACTAAGTGAGGCGGGGCATGACGAGTCACCATTTCCTCATTCCATCGTCCATTGTCCATGAACTGGGAGATCGTCATGTTGTTGAGCCTCGGTATTGGGTTTTTATGGTAGGCAAGAGGTCCAATTCCCAACCAGTCATCCCACCAGAAATAACATGATCCCGAACGGAGGACCCATTGAATATGTTTTTCTGCCTCAAGCTTGTTTCCCATCATATGCTTCCAGACTAAAGTTTGGCCAGTATCCCACTTTTTACTCACTGGATTAGCCCTTTGGCAGTACTTAGCTTTGAGGAATTTTGCCCATAGAGAGTTCTTGGTTCTAAAGCTCCACCACTGTTTATACTGCAAAGCAAGACAAACATCTGGCAGCTGCCTGAAGCCTATGCCCCCTTCCTCGTAAGGGTAGCAAAGATTTTCCCAAGAGGCCCAATGGTATTTCGTCCTCTCAGCTTCCCATCCCCAGAAGAAGTTTGCTGTGAGTGATTTGATCTGTCTGAGGGTGGTTTTCGGAGGTGAGATAGCCGACAGAATGTGAATAGGCAGGGATTGCAAGACAAATTTCACAAGCGTCGCCCTTCCTCCGAAACTAAGCATCCTAGCGTGCCACCCTCTGATTCTAGCTACAGCCTTAGCCACCATGCCTGAAAAATAAATGATTCTTTGCCCTCCTACGTATAGGGGGCAACCAAGGTATGTGATGGGGCTATCTTTTTGAGTGAAACCTGTGATGGTCTTGATTCTGCTAATAATATTCTGAGGTGTGTGGGCGGGGACCATGAAGTGACTCTTTTCCTTGTTAATGAGCTGATCGGAGACACTTTCATAGGTAGAAAGAACATTCATAATCAGCTGCAAGGTAGAAATAGTCACTGAGGAAAAGATGATAACATCATCGGCAAAGCTGAGATGGTTTATCTGCGGTCCCTTTCTCTCCATGTGAAACCCCTGGTATAAATGATGCTGGAGAAGATGATTCATCATCCGAGAAAACACCTCCGCTCCAATGATGAAAAGGGCCGGGGATAGAGGGTCACCTTGTTTCAAGCCCCTAGTGGAGTGAAAGAATCCATGTCTCACACCATTGACTATGACAGAGTACCAATTGTTAGCCATGATTCTCCAAACCATGTCAATGATTCTCTCACCGAAGCCCATCCTTCGCATCACCAAACAGATATATGACCAGGAGACCCTATCATAAGCCTTGGTCATATCCAATTTGATGACTACATTGTCCCCCTCTTTAGGCCTTTTGATGTTATGAATAATCTCCTGAGCAAGCATAATGTTCTCCGAGATGCTTCTGCCTTTTACGAACCCAGACTGGTTATCCAAAATGAGATTTGGTAGAATGGGAGCTAACCTGAGGCAAATGAGTTTGGAGATAATCTTGTTGGTGAAGTTACTCAGACTAATAGGTCTGAATTCCGACAACTTATTAGGATGGTCTACTTTTGGGAGCAGAATCAAACAAGCGTGGGAAAAGTACTTGGGCATAGTTTGTCCACAAAAGAATGCCTGTACAACTGCCAGGAGGTCCACTTTAATGATGTCCCAACAAGCTTGGAAGAATCTTCCATTCATTCCATCTGGTCCGGCAGCCGAGTGAGGACTCATGGAGAAAACCACCTGTCTCAACTCATCAATGGTTGGCATAGCTTGTAGACTGTTGTTTTGTTCCTCGGTAATCATCCTAGGAATACAATCAAGGACTTCCTCATTAATAGCCCTGTCATTGCCTGTGAATATGTTCTGGAAATAGTCACATGCTGCTTTGGCTATAGCTTGGTCACCTTGAAATTCAACTCCACTGTCATCTTGAATCTTATGGATGAATAACCGTCTCCGTCTACCCCTCATCAGAGAATGGAAGTAACTCGTGTTCGCATCACCCTCTTTAAACCAATGCAGTTGTGATTTTTGTTTGAGAATAGATTCTTCTAATTTCATGTACCTGATGTACTCAGCGTTCAGTCCATGTAAATTAGCTCTATTCTCCTCGGTGTTTTCAGTCAATATCTTTTCCTCTGCCATCCTGACTTTCTCTTCAAAATCCTTCACAGTAGCATAAATGTCACCAAATTCGGATTTTGACCAACTGCTAAGAGTGGAAGCGAGTCTCTTTATTTTCATGTGAAAGACCCACATAGGGCTACCCTTTATTTCTCCACTCCAACAGTTTTCGACAGTAGGTAGGAATGATTGACTATCCACCCAACAGTTCAAAAATTTGAAGTACTTGGTGATGTTCTCCTGTCTTACGGTAAGCTCCATCAACAAAGGACAGTGATCAGAACCCACCGAAGGAAGGTGTGTAACCGCGGTGTGAGGCATGGACTCTAACCAGTTATCATTTACCATAGCTCTATCCAGCCTCTTCCAGATTCTAGCTTCCGCTTCTCTTTGGTTGCACCAAGTAAAATTAGGTCCATGAAACCCCAAGTCCGTAAGGCCACAGGCTTCAATGACACTAATGAAGTCAAAACTTTTATTCATGTTGTATGGTAAACCTCCCATTTTCTCTTCAGGATCAGTGATGACATTAAAATCACCCACCGTGCACCAAGGCAACTTAGTGTCCGCATAACTCATCAGTTTCTCCCAAAGAGGTCTTCTGAGGTGGTTTCTACACTTGGCATAAATAAAGGTAGTCAAGAAAGTGGTAGGATGTTCCTCATGCTTGATTTCACAAGTAACCTGCTGGTCATCGGATTCTAAGACTGTGCAAGTAACATCTTGAGTCCAAAAGATCCAAATTTTTCCATTAGGGTTACAGGTTGCCTCCTTCATGTTGAGGTACATTCTACAAGTGTTGATATGAGAATTATCCGTGAACGGTTCCAAAATTGTGATCATGGATAACTTATGCAGCTTGGAGAGATTTTTAATTCTCTCCATAGCACCTTTGGTATGGATACCTCTAACATTCCATATGATTGTACTAATCATTGGGAACTTTGACTTTGGGATCTGGTTATGGGTCTGTTTGTTATGACAGATGTGCCAGCGGCAGCGCCTTTAGTATAATGAGCTTTATCCTGGTGTTTCCTTGGGGATAAATCTTGTTTGACCGACGCTTGCTGGATCTCATTTGGTTGTTTCGATTCAGTACCGGGACTGACTGTTCTAGTCAAGAGTTGACTGATTTCTTCTTCCTCCTCATTCTCAGTGTCTTGGTCCCCAATGGATTGGGAATCCTGGTCAAACTCATCTTCAGAATGTATGACCCTATATTCGTCATCTGAGTCCTCAAGCATTGGTGGAATGGAGTTGAGGACGCATTCCCTAGGAGGGCTTACGTAGGTTTGAAGTGGGGAGACATTTGTGGCATCTTGTTCATTGGCTAAGCTAAAGTTTGTACCAACTTCCTCCTTATTTCTTCCTTCCTGCTGTAAACATTTGGATTGTTGGGAATGATTTTTGGATTTTTGGGATTCTGGGGAGTTGTGCTGATTTTCATGACTTCGAGAAGTAGGGGCATTACTGCTCTGCTCAATCATAAAAGGAGTTCCTTCATGAGTTCCTTTCAGGATTTCCAATTTCTTTTTAATAGCATCCCTTCTCTTTTTACTTGCCTTGTTTTTGGATTTTGAATTAGAGGACTGTTCCTGGTTTGAACTCTCCTCTAAATTTCCTTCCTCAGTCATATTCTTTTGGAGATTAGTCTGTTGCAGCCCCATATTCTGATTTGAATCCATACCGCGAGCAAGAACAGAGGTAGCAGGAGCTCTAGAGTCGTTCCTAAGGTCTGTGTATTGGTTCTCATGCAAAACATGAGACAAACCCCCCCCTTTGGATACCCCTTTCTGCAAGTTAGTGGGTTCCTCCTCCAAACCTTCCATACCTCCATCAACTACAGAATCAGGGATAACAATAACATCATTATCTTTGGGGGGAGCCATGGGGGAGGGGAGCATTGAGTCAATACCTGTGGTCTTCATTCCACTTCCTTGTTCTGTGTTGATGCCTGCTTTAAGACTATTGGGAATTTTGGGTTTTGGGAGCATTGAGTCAATACCTGAATTTTTGCAATTATTTCCATTTTGCTGGAGTTTTTGTTTATTGGCTTCCTCAGCCTTGTTATCATTTGGAGTCCCCTTGCTGGTGATCTGCTCCTGTTCATTATGGTTATGGGGAGGGGGTTGTTGAACATGGACTCCATGATCAACATTACAATCAGTAATAGTGTTTAGAATCATACCTGGATTGTTTGTCTGAATTGGTCTGTATACCTGTTTGTTGTTTTCCTGGAGCTTATGGTTGTGAGAATTTCCTTTAAAATTCTTTTTCTTCTGAGTTTGCCATTGGTCTTCTTGATTTTTGCTTTTGTTTACTTCCAGAAATTGTTCTTCCTGCTTGGTGCCAGTTTTTCCGGCTTTATTTTGTGGTTGGTTCTCTTTGCTGTTGTCTTCAAGTAATTTGGTTTCTTTTGTCCCTGGATTTGCCTGCTTATTATTCTTATTAGCTTCAGCTTCCACTTCCTTTTTTTTCTTAGCTTCTTCATCTCTTTTCTTCAAGGGACAATCATGAATCATATGACCCTGATGTTTGCAGTTTACACAATAATCTGGAACATCTTCATATTCAATGGCTTGCCATTTTCCATTAGAGATATCTTCTTCATCAAATCCCATCCATATATGGGTGGGTCTGTCTTTTGTTAGATCAAGCTGAATTCTCACTTTAGCGACACTTCCTCTGGTTTTTTGAACAGAAGCAGCATCTAGATATAGAACTTTACCAACAGGAGAAAGAAGAGCAGTAAGAAGTTCTAAGTAATAACAATGCCAAGGGAGCTCAGGGAGTGTGACCCATATAGGAACTATAGAAGTTTCTTCCTCAGGTCTAAAGGTGGGTGTCCACATTAGCAGCTTCATAAGTTTACCTTCTATATACATTTTTTGCTTAGTCCAAACTGTTAGGTGGTCATTTTCATTATCCAGGTCTATGTAAATGTGCCTTGAGTTGAAATGTGCAATTTTGACCCCCCCGGTAAGATGAGTTTGAAGGATAAAACTTTTTCTAATGAGGTCCATTTTAGGCATGGTGCTAGCAAATTTTCCAATCAAAGTAAATTTGCATCTCTCAGCTAATTTAACCATGAAGTCCTCTTTTTTGAAAATGACTGCTGGAAATCCTTGTTTGGTGGTTATTTGAGGTGGGGAAAATTGAATTGGAACATAGCTCTTGGCTTGGTTAGTTCTGAGGATGGTGGCTAGGGATTGAACAATAGTTGGAGGTGCTGGTTCTTGGTCATTGTTAGCTTTATTGTTGTTATTGGGAGGCTGATTGGGGTTCTTGGTATTATTTTCCTTAGGTTGAACTTGTTTCTCTTTAGGTGGAGGGGGTTGATGCTTATCAAAATTGGAGGAAATCTTGGGTTGTGGAGGTTTTGAAACATTAGTATTATTGCATTTCGGAATTGAGTTTGAAATGGAAGAAAAATTGGAATTTGGGTTTTGTGTGTTGGAAATATTTGTTTGAAGGTTTGGAGCAGTGGTGTGCATGTTGGGATCAATTTTTGACTGTTTTGGATCATTCCCAGCCACCTTAATTTTATTGCCAGCCAAACCTTTGCCCATTCTTTTTTCATTTTGCTCATTCAACCCAATTTGGTGATTTTCTGATGGGAGTAATTGTTCTAAGGCATTATTGTTAGGAATAAGGTTGTTTTGACATAGTTTTTGCATATTTTTTTTTCACTTGAACAGCA
This sequence comes from Datura wrightii, assembly GCA_035772735.1. Lineage (NCBI taxonomy): Eukaryota > Viridiplantae > Streptophyta > Magnoliopsida > Solanales > Solanaceae > Datura > Datura wrightii. Next base: position 169,385,864 of record JASDFA010000003.1, read on the forward strand.
GTGGCTTCCGGCAGCCCCATTTTTCCAGCCAATGGATTCAAATTCAACAAGGAAGAACACTCACCTGAAATTTTTCGCATAGATGCATTCTCCAGCCCATTTTGCATCAACTTGCACTGCCAATTTTGAAATTCCATTTCCATGACGTCTCCAAAAATATCCGGCCAGTTCTGAGCATTGGAGCTTGGATCAGTTGAGGAATCTTGTAATTGTGAATTACTAACCTTGGATTGAGTATAACTTGGTTGCAAAATATTTTTTTTTTGTTTTCAGGTACGGCAGTGCAGCCATTGCCGACAGTGCCGCCCGAATTCACGTGTTTGCCGGAGATTCCTCCATCTGTTCGGCCTGAAAATTTGTGGGGATGTCGATCTTGGTTAGGGCTACAATCCCCAGTAGGTGCGCGACCGTGGTTGTCACCGGATTCCGGTGAACTGGGCGTTCGGCAGTGAACAGTCCCTTCGGCAGCCCCCTGGTGTTTTGACGTTTTTCCTTCCAAATCCTTATCATTTTCCCCTGAAATTTCGTGTATAGGTTGCTCTTGGGATGGGGAAGAAACCCCAGTAGTTAAACTCCGACGAAACATACCGGAATCCGGTCGAATCTGGTCATGAACTTCCAGCAGAGAGCCGAAAAAACTGGCAGCAATTTCATTGTGATTTCTCACAATTTGCTGCTCGGATTCAATTGAAAATTTGTGGGTATGGACGTTGGGTGATAGGGAATAAACCCCACCTATTGATTCTCCATGAATCTGTCCGGAACTTGGTCGAATAGCAGCAGCAGGAGGTCGCGATTCCGGCAGATTCGGTTGAGTTTTTGCCGGCTGATTTCCTTTGTTTTGCTTGCTAGAATTTTCTGAAAAATTGTGGGTTGGTAGATCTTGATAAGATTTAGTATTTCCAATTACAGATCCTTCATGAATCGATTGAGAATTTGATTGGGAATTATTTTGAAAAATCTGGAAATTTTGCCCATGGGAATTGGCATAATTGATCGCTGGCTTGTTTTGCGAATTCCCGGAGTTATACTTGGATTTTTTTGACGATTCTTGTTGCGTTGGATTCGTATCGTCGAGATCTACGATTCCATCATTTGAACAAAATTTTTGGAGGTCCGAAGGGGGATCTAGCCCCATGGCCCCAAATAGCTCACTTAAGCTCTTACTAGAGAGCTTTTTTGTAGAGAGATGTTGTAGAGAGAAGAAAAATTAGAGAAAATGGGGTTTAGGGTTTGGGGTTTAGGGTTTTGGGTTTAGGGTTTAGGGTTCAGGGTTCAGGGTTTTTTTTTTTTTTTTTTTTTTTTGGTAAACGCCCTTGTCCCGGGCAGGGGCTGAGCAACACCCCCAGGCCTTATCATAAATAAAACAACAAAAAACAACAACGAAAAAAGTACATGGAGGGGGACATAAAACCTTACCTCCGGTTTAATGGTGGTTCACAGGTTGGCCATCCTACTAAGAATAGCCAACCCATCCCCGATACTGAAATGAAATCCTGAAAACTATGCACCTAACGGAGAGGACTCCTCTCCAATACATAAGTTCTAGGAAAGCGATAAATGAGGGAGACTCTCCCCTTACATAGTAAGAAACGAAAGTCACCAAAAAAAGCTAAGACCTATTCAAAGAAGCTATAACGTACAAAGAAATAACTTATCTGAAAAGATAAAAGTAGATAAAAGTGTTGGAAAACTCTAAGCAATCCGAGATATCATGGTGGTTTCTTGATTCTCTTCAGCTTTCTTCTTCTGAAGTTTGCCATGCCAATTTTGTCTAGTTTGTAGTGGCCTCTCGCTTCTCGCGGCAATTCCTGCATGCTGTGAAAATGGTGGGGAGTGTCCAGGTCGTGACTATACTTCGAAAGAGCATCGGCCGTGAAGTTTCCTTCTCTATATGTATGCTTGCTTTGAAAGTACTCCAACCCGGAGGTGAGGTTCCGCAGTTCCTCTATGTATTTTTGGATATTCCATTGAGGTTCAACGGAGTTGGTGAGCCATTGTATGAGCAGGTATGAATCTACCTCCAGTATGACTTTAGTATAGCCCTGTAATATGCACCAACGAAGCCCGTAAACTGCTGCTTGGATTTCCGCCTGGTTGTTTGTACCTGTACCTAGAGGGGAAGCAAAAGCAAATATCAAATTCCCTTTGTGGTCCCTAAGAATACCACCTGCTCCTATTCTACCCGGGTTATCAAGAGCGCTTCCGTCTGTGTTAAGCTTGACTAGAGGATGAATCGGTTTAATCCATTGAACTCTAATCACCTTAACTTCATGCTGACATTTCTCCACCAAATTACTCAAGTCTGACCATTTAGACGGCCACGTGATATGAGGAAAGGTGGTGACTAGCATGCTCCAAATATCCCTGCTGATAGAGTATTTGACCCTACTAGAATTTGACTTCTTGCTGCCATATTTGCTAGCGCATCTGTTCTTCCAAAGGTTCCAGCAGACAAATATGGGTGTAGCCTGAAGAATGAGTTTGTGAACCTCACTGTTATGTTTGGACGTCCACCAGGTCATAAGCAGGCGTCTCAAAGAAGTAGCTCCCTGATTAACTCCCAGCGGGTCAGAAAAATACTTCCAGATATATTTAGCAAAATGGCCTGTTACGAAAATGTGATCTATGTTGTCCAGACCAGGTCTGTAGCAACAAGAACATTCCGCTGGTACACCTCCGAAGGTAACAATTTTCTCGTTCGTAGGTAATTTTGCTCTTAAAGCTCTCCAGAGAAGAAAAGACACCTTAAAAGGTATACTTTTTTGCCAAGTGAAAGTATTGGTCAGCGTTCTGTTCCTCTTCCTTCTGACTAAGTCCCAAGCCGAGGTACAAGTAAAGTTCCCATGGGTATTTAGTTTCCACACAGGTTGGTCGGGAACTCCCTGTCGAAACTGAACTTGTGTGCTGAGAATTTGGTGAACTAAGTGAGGCGGGGCATGACGAGTCACCATTTCCTCATTCCATCGTCCACTGTCTATGAACTGGGAGACCGTCATGTTGTTGAGCCTCGGTAGCGGGTCTTTATGGTAGGCAAGAGGTCCAATTCCCAACCAGTCATCCCACCAGAAATAACATGATCCCGAACGGAGGACCCATTGAATATGTTTTTCTGCCTCAAGCTTATTTCCCATCATGTGCTTCCAGAGTAAAGTTTGTCCAGTATCCCACTTTTTACTCACTGGATTAGCCCTTTGGCAGTACTTAGCTTTGAGGAATTTTGCCCATAGAGAGTTCTTGGTTCTAAAGCTCCACCACTGTTTATACTGCAAAGCAAGACAAACATCTGGCAGGTGCCTGAAGCCTATGCCCCCTTCCTCGTAAGGGTAGCAAAGATTTTCCCAAGAGGCCCAATGGTATTTCGTCCTCTCAGCTTCCCATCCCCAGAAGAAGTTTGCTGTGAGAGATTTGATCTGTCTGAGGGTGGTTTTCGGAGGTGAGATAGCCGACAGAATGTGAATAGGCAGGGATTGCAAGACAAATTTCACAAGCGTCGCCCTTCCTCCGAAACTAAGCATCCTAGCTTGCCACCCTCTGATTCTAGCCACAGCTTTAGCCACCATGCCTGAAAAATAAATGATTCTTTGCCCTCCTACGTATAGGGGGCAACCAAGGTATGTGATGGGGCTGTCTTTTTGAGTGAAACCTGTGATGGTCTTGATTCTGGTAATAATATTCTGAGGTGTGTGGGCAGGGACCATGAAGTGACTCTTTTCCTTGTTGATGAGCTGATCGGAGACACTTTCATAGGTAGAAAGAACATTCATAATCAGCTGCAAGGTAGAAATAGTCACTGAGGAGAAGATGATAACATCATCGGCAAAGCTGAGATGGTTTATCTGTGGTCCCTTTTTCTCCATGTGAAACCCCTGGTATAAATGATGTTGGAGAAGATGATTCATTATCCGAGAAAACACCTCCGCTCCAATGATGAAAAGGGCCGGGGATAGAGGGTCACCTTGTTTCAAGCCCCTAGTGGAGTGAAAGAATCCATGTCTCACACCATTGACTATGACAGAGTACCAATTGTTAGCCATGATTCTCCAAACCATGTCAATGATGCTCTCACCGAAGCCCATCCTTCGCATCACCAAACAGATATATGACCAGGAGACCCTATCATAAGCCTTGGTCATATCCAATTTGATGACTACATTGTCCCCCTCTTTAGGCCTTTTGATGTTGTGAATAATCTCCTGAGCAAGCATAATGTTCTCCGAGATGCTTCTGCCTTTTACGAACCCAGACTGGTTATCCAAAATGAGATTTGGTAAAATGGGAGCTAACCTTAGGCAAATGAGTTTGGAGATAATCTTGTTGGTGAAATTGCTCAGACTAATAGGTCTGAATTCCGACAACTTGTTAGGATGGTCTACTTTTGGGAGCAGAATCAAACAAGCGTGGGAAAAGTATTTGGGCATAGTTTGTCCACAAAAGAATGCCTGAACAACTGCCAGGAGGTCCACTTTAATGATGTCCCAACAAGCTTGGAAGAATCTTCCATTCATTCCATCTGGTCCGGCAGCCGAGTGAGGACTCATGGAGAAAACCACATGTCTCAACTCATCAATGGTTGGCATAGCTTGTAGATTGTTGTTTTGTTCCTCGGTAATCATCCTAGGAATACAATGAAGGACTTCCTCATTAATAGCCTTATCATTGCCTGTGAATATGTTCTGGAAATAGTCACATGCTGCTTTGGCTATAGCTTGGTCACCTTGAAATTCAACTCCACTGTCATCTTGAATCTTATGGATGAATAACCGTCTCCGTCTACCCCTCATCAGAGCATGGAAGTAACTTGTGTTCGCATCACCCTCGTTGAACCAATGCAGTTGTGATTTTTGTTTGAGAATAGATTCTTCTAATTTCATGTACCTGATGTATTCAGCGTTCAGTCCATGTAAATAAGCTCTATTCTCCTCTGTGTTTTCAGTCAATATATTTTCCTCCGCCATCCTGACTTTCTCTTCAAAATCCTTCACAGTAGCATAAATGTCACCAAATTCGGATTTTGACCAACTGCTAAGAGTGGAAGCGAGTCTCTTCATTTTCATGTGAAAGACCCACATAGGGCTACCCTTTATTTCTCCACTCCAACAGTTTTCTACAGTAGGCAGGAATGATTGACTATCCACCCAACAGTTCAGAAATTTGAAATACTTGGTGATGTTCTCCTGTCTTACGGTAAGCTCCATCAACAAAGGACAGTGATCAGAGCCCACCGAAGGAAGGTGTGTAACCGCGGTGTGAGGCATGGATTTTAACCAGTTATCATTTACCATAGCTCTATCCAGCCTCTTCCAGATTCTAGCTTCCGCTTCTCTTTGGTTGCACCAAGTAAAATTAGGTCCATGAAAGCCCAGGTCCGTAAGGCCACAGGCTTCAATGACACTAATGAAATCAAAACTTTTATTCATGTTGTAGGGTAAACCTCCCATTTTCTCTTCAGGATCAGTGATGACATTAAAATCACCCACCGTGCACCAAGGCTTCATGGTGTCCGCATAACTCATCAGTTTGTCCCAAAGAGGTCTTCTGAGGTGGTCTCTACACTTGGCATAAATAAAGGTAGTCAAGAATGTGGTAGGATGTTCCTCATGCTTGATTTCACAAGTAACCTGCTGGTCATCGGATTCTAAGACTGTGCAAGTAACATCTTGAGTCCAAAAGATCCAAATTTTTCCATTAAGGTTACAGGCTGCCTCCTTCATGTTGAGGTACATTCTACAAGTGTTGATATGAGAATTATCCGTGAACGGTTCCAAAATTGTGATCATGGATAACTTATGCAGCTTGGAGAGATTTTTAATTCTCTCCATAGCACCTTTGGTATGGATACCTCTAGCATTCCATATGATTGTACTAATCATTGGGAACTTTGACTTTGGGATCTGGTTATGGGTCTGTTTGTTATGACAGATGTGCCAGCGGCAGCGCCTTTAGTATACTGAGCTTTATCCTGGTGTTTCCTTGGGGATAAATCTTGTTTGACCGACGCTTGCTGGATCTCATTTGGTTGTTTCGATTCAGTACCGGGACCGACTGTTCTAGTCAAGAGTTGACTGATTTCTTCTTCCTCCTCATTCTCAGTGTCTTGGTCCCCAATGGATTGGGAATCCTGGTCAAACTCATCTTCAGAATGTATGACCCTATATTCGTCATCTGAGTCCTCAAGCATTGGTGGAATGGAGTTGAGGACGCATTCCCTAGGAGGGCTTACGTAGGTTTGAAGTGGGGAGACATTTGTGGCATCTTGTTCATTAGCTAAGCTAAAGTTTGTACCAACTTCCTCCTTATTTCTTCCTTCCTGCTGTAAACATTTGGATTGTTGGGAATGATTTTTGGATTTTTGGGATTCTGGGGAGTTGTGCTGATTTTCATGACTTCGAGAAGTAGGGGCATTACTGCTCTGTTCAATCATAAAAGGAGTTCCTTCATGAGTTCCTTTCAGGATTTCCAATTTCTTTTTAATAGCATCCCTTCTCTTTTTACTAGCCTTGTTTTTGGATTTTGAATTAGAGGACTGTTCCTGGTTTGAACTCTCCTCTAGATTTCCTTCCTCAGTCATATTCTTTTGGAGATTAGTCTGTTGCAGCCCCATATTCTGATCTGAATCCATACCGCGAGCAAGAACAGAGGTAGCAGGAGCTCTAGAGTCGTTCCTAAGGTCTGTGTATTGGTTCTCATGCAAAACATGAGACAAACCCCCCCCTTTGGATACCCCTTCCTGCAAGTTAGTGGGTTCCTCCTCCAAACCTTCCATACCTCCATCAACTACAGAATCAGGGATAACAATAACATCATTATCTATGGGGGGAGCCATGGGGGAGGGGAGCATTGAGTCAATACCTGTGGTCTTCATTCCACTTCCTTGTTCTGTGCTGATGCCTGCTTTAAGACTATTGGGGGTTTTGGGTTTTGGGAGCATTGAGTCAATACCTGAATTTTTGGCCTTATTTCCATCTTGCTGGAGAGTTTGCTTATTGGCTTTTTCAGCCTTGTTATCATTTGGAGTCCCCTTGCTGTTGATCTGCTCCTGTTCATTATGGTTATGGGGAGGGGGTTGTTGAACATGGACTCCATGCTCAACATTACAATTTGGGAGAGAGTTAAGAGACATACCAGATGAGTTTGTCTGAATAGGTCTGTAAACTTGTTTGCTACTTTCCTGAAGTTTTTGATTATGAGAATTTCCTTTGAAATTTTTCCGCTTTTGTGTTTGCCATTGATCTTCTGAATTTTTATTTTTAATTTCCTCCACTGTTTGCTCTCCCTGCTTGGTACCAGGTGTTTTGGTTTGAGCTTGCGGTTGATCTTCCTTGTTGCTAGCGTTATATAAATTGGCTTCTTTTTTCTCTAAATTTGCCTGTTTGATGTTCTTATGAATGTCCACACCTGCCTCCCTTCTTTTCTTAACTTCTTCATCATTTTTCTTTATAGAACAGTCGTTAACCAGGTGGCCCTGATGCTTACAGAAAGAACAGTAATCGGGTACATCTTCATATTCGATAGCTTGCCATTTTCCTTTTGTGATATCATCTTCATCATACCCCAACCATAAATGGTGAGGTCTATCTTTGGTTAGGTCAATTTGAATTCTCACTTTAGCTACACTTCCTCTAGTCTTCTGGACAGAGGCAGCATCCAAGTACAATGCTTTACCAATTGGAGACAGGAGAGCAGTGAGAAACTCTAAGTAATAACAGTGCCAAGGGAGTTCAGGGAGGGTGACCCATACAGGAACAATCGAAGTATCTTCCTCTGGTGTAAAGGTAGGGGTCCAAGTTTGCAATCTCATAAGTTTGCCCTCAATATACATCTTCTGTTTGGTCCACACAGTTATATAATCATTTTCATTATCTAAATCAATATAAATGTGCCTTGAGTTGAAGTGAGCTATTTTGACCCCTCCTGTTAGGTGTGTTTGGAGGATAAAACTTTTTCGAATAAGATCCATCTTTGGCATGGTGCTAGTAAATTTACCAATCAAGGTGAATTTACACCTATCAGCCAGCTTAATCATAAAGTCCTCTTTTTTAAAAATAACTGCTGGAAATCCTTGTTTGGTAGTAATATGTGGTGGAGTAAATTTGATAGGGACATAACTCTTGGCCTGATTAGTTCTAAGAATGGTAGCAAGCGATTGAACAACAGTAGGTGGTGGTGGTTCTTGCTCGGTATTGGATTTATTGTTAGTACTAGGTGGTTGAGTGGGGTTGTTGGTGTTCTTATCCTTGGGAAAAAATTGGTTTTCTTTTGTAGGTGGAGGTTGATAATTATCAAAGTTGGACGAAATCTTTGGATAATGATTTTTAAACGTATTTGGATTGGGATTATGATTTTTTCGACCTTCAACAGATGGGGGAATTTTTTTGGGTTCCTCAGCCGCACTTTCACTGTTCACAGCAGTGTTCTTGGGCTGGTTTCCAGTTTTTTCACCACTGTTAAATTTTTTGTTTTCGGGTGGTGAGTTTGTGGTGTTTGGAAAAATGATTTTCTGGTTGGGGGGATTGGTATGTTGGTTAGGATTAATTTTAATTTGTGATTGTGTAGGAGCATGCAGATTTTCGGCAACATTCTTCAAATTCCCAACATTTGAAATTAAATTTGAATTGATGGGGAACTTACCTGCTGGGAGTTCTGAATTGTCGGAGATCGTGGATACATTCCTCATCAAGGCACGCTGATTTCCTGCATTTTTGAAGACCTGCAAATCGGCAGCAGCAGTTTGGTCGAACATAGCAGCCGAAATCGAAATTTTCTGGGCAGAAAACGATGGGGATTTTTCCAGATTTGCCTTCGATGTAATAATGTGAGCAGATTGGGATTGCCAAGTTTCAAATTCCATCTCCATTACATCTCTGCTGCCCATCGAAATACCCTCAACAGTGTGCGTTTTTTTTTTCACTGTTGCGGCGCCGCCGCCGGCAGAAGCACCTGGAGGCAGCGGATTCGAAGTAAAATTCATGGTGTTTGGCTGGCTGGTGAGGGGTGTTAATTGGTTGTGCAGGTGTGCATCTAGACGGCGCGCCACCTGGTGATGTACTGCCGCTGCCAGTTCTGCCGGGACTGCACTGCCGGACTGGCAGTCCTTTTCCCCGGAGTTCTGCTCGTCCAAATCCCCTGAAAATTTGTCAAGATGGGCGCTAGGTGATTGGGAACAAACCCCAGTCGTCAGCTGCTCTTGAATCTGGCCGGAAGCAGGTGGAAATCCGTCATGAACAGTGCGAATTTCCGGCAAAATTTTTTTGTTCTTCGGCTGATTTTTCTGATTTTGCGCAGTAGAATGTTGTAAAAATTGTTGTGTTGATAGATCCTCAATAGATGAAGCTTCTCTAGTTTGATTTCCATCAAGATTTGATTGGAAAATCAATTGGGTGTTCTTAGAAATTTGGGCAGATTTCTCTTGGGAATTTGCTTGGTTGATCGCTAACTTGTTTTGCGAATTCCCGGAGTTTGGTTTGGAATTTTTTGCTGATTCTTTTTTTGTTGTACTCGTATCGATACGATCTACAAATTCATCTTGTGAATGAAATTTTTTGAGGTCCGAAGGGGGATCTAGCCCCATGGCCTCAAAGAGCTTAATTAAGATCTTCCTAGAGAGAAAATCTTAGAGAGAAGTTTTAGAGAGAAGAAAAATTTGAGAAATGAGAGTGCGATCGGGTTCAGGGTTTAGGGTTCAGGGTTTAGGGTTTAGGGTTCAGGGTTTCTTTTTTTTTTTTTTTTTTTAGTAAACGCCCTTGTCCCGGGCAGGGGCTGAGCAACACCCCCAGGCCTTATCATAAATAAAACAACAAAACAACAAAAATAAATACATGGAGGGGGACATAAACCTTACCTCCGATTTAATGGTGGTTCATAGGTCGGCCATCCTACTAAGAACAGCCAACCCATCCCCGATACTGAAATGAAATCCTGGAAACTATGCACCTAACGGAGAGGACTCCTCTCCAATACATAAGTTCTAGGAAAGCGATAAATGAGGGAGACTCTCCCCTTACATAGTAAGAAACGAAAGTCACCAAAAAAAGCTAAGACCTATTCAAAGAAGCTATAACGTACAAAGAAATAACTTATCTGAAAAGATAAAAGTAGATAAAAGTGTTGGAAAACTCTAAGCAATCCGAGATATCATGGTGGTTTCTTGATTCTCTTCAGCTTTCTTCTTCTGAAGTTTGCCATGCCAATTTTGTCTAGTTTGTAGTGGCCTCTCGCTTCTCGCGGCAATTCCTGCATGCTGTGAAAATGGTGGGGAGTGTCCAGGTCGTGACTATACTTCGAAAGAGCATCTGCCGTGAAGTTTCCTTCTCTATATGTATGCTTGCTTTGAAAGTACTCCAACCCGGAGGTGAGGTTCCGCAGTTCCTCTATGTATTTTTGGATATTCCATTGAGGTTCAACGGAGTTGGTGAGCCATTGTATGAGCAGGTATGAATCTACCTCCAGTATGACTTTAGTATAGCCCTGTAATATGCACCAACGAAGCCCGTAAACTGCTGCTTGGATTTCCGCCTGGTTGTTTGTACCTGTACCTAGAGGGGAAGCAAAAGCAAATATCAAATTCCCTTTGTGGTCCCTAAGAATACCACCTGCTCCTATTCTACCCGGGTTATCAAGAGCGCTTCCGTCTGTGTTAAGCTTGACTAGAGGATGAATCGGTTTAATCCATTGAACTCTAATCACCTTAACTTCATGCTGACATTTCTCCACCAAATTACTCAAGTCTGACCATTTAGACGGCCACGTGATATGAGGAAAGGTGGTGACTAGCATGCTCCAAATATCCCTGCTGATAGAGTATTTGACCCTACTAGAATTTGACTTCTTGCTGCCATATTTGCTAGCGCATCTGTTCTTCCAAAGGTTCCAGCAGACAAATATGGGTGTAGCCTGAAGAATGAGTTTGTGAACCTCACTGTTATGTTTGGACGTCCACCAGGTCATAAGCAGGCGTCTCAAAGAAGTAGCTCCCTGATTAACTCCCAGCGGGTCAGAAAAATACTTCCAGATATATTTAGCAAAATGGCCTGTTACGAAAATGTGATCTATGTTGTCCAGACCAGGTCTGTAGCAACAAGAACATTCCGCTGGTACACCTCCGAAGGTAACAATTTTCTCGTTCGTAGGTAATTTTGCTCTTAAAGCTCTCCAGAGAAGAAAAGACACCTTAAAAGGTATACTTTTTTGCCAAGTGAAAGTATTGGTCAGCGTTCTGTTCCTCTTCCTTCTGACTAAGTCCCAAGCCGAGGTACAAGTAAAGTTCCCATGTGTATTTAGTTTCCACACAGGTTGGTCGGGAACACCCTGTTGAAACTGAACTTGTGTGTTGAGAATGTGGTGAACTAAGTGAGGCGGGGCATGACGAGTCACCATTTCCTCATTCCATCGTCCATTGTCCATGAACTGGGACACCATCATGTTGTTGAGCCTCGGTATCGGGTTTTTATGGTAGGCAAGAGGTCCAATTCCCAACCAGTCATCCCACCAGAAATAACATGATCCCGAACGGAGGACCCATTGAATATGTTTTTCTGCCTCAAGCTTATTTATCATCATATGCTTCCAGACTAAAGTTTGGCCAGTATCCCATTTTTTACTCACCGGATTAGCCCTTTGGCAGTACTTAGCTTTGAGGAATTTTGCCCATAGAGAGTTCTTGGTTCTAAAGCTCCACCACTGTTTATACTGCAAAGCAAGACAAACATCTGGCAGCTGCCTGAAGCCTATGCCCCCTTCCTCGTAAGGGTAGCAAAGATTTTCCCAAGAGGCCCAATGGTATTTCGTCCTCTCAGCTTCCCATCCCCAGAAGAAGTTTGCTGTGAGTGATTTGATCTGTCTGAGGGTGGTTTTCGGAGGTGAGATAGCCGACAGAGTGTGAATAGGCAGGGATTGCAAGACAAATTTCACAAGCGTCGCCCTTCCTCCGAAACTAAGCATCCTAGCTTGCCACCCTCTGATTCTAGCTACAGCCTTAGCCACCATGCCTGAAAAATAAATGATTCTTTGCCCTCCTACGTATAGGGGGCAACCAAGGTATGTGATGGGGCTGTCTTTTTGAGTGAAACCTGTGATGGTCTTGATTCTGCTAATAATATCCTGAGGTGTGTGGGCGGGGACCATGAAGTGACTCTTTTCCTTGTTGATGAGCTGATCGGAGACACTTTCATATGTAGAAAGAACATTCATAATCAGCTGCAAGGTAGAAATAGTCACTGAGGAAAAGATGATAACATCATCGGCAAAGCTGAGATGGTTTATCTGCGGTCCCTTTTTCTCCATGTGAAACCCCTGGTATAAATGATGCTGGAAAAGATGATTCATCATCCGAGAAAACACCTCCGCTCCAATGATGAAAAGGGCCGGGGATAGAGGATCACCTTGTTTCAAGCCCCTAGTGGAGTGAAAGAATCCATGTCTCACACCATTGACTATGACAGAGTACCAATTGTTAGCCATGATTCTCCAAACCATGTCAATGATGCTCTCACCGAAGCCCATCCTTCGCATCACCAAACAGATATATGACCATGAGACCCTATCATAAGCCTTGGTCATATCCAATTTGATGACTACATTGTCCCCCTCTTTAGGCCTTTTGATGTTGTGGATAATCTCCTGAGCAAGCATAATGTTCTCCGATATGCTTCTGCCTTTTACGAACCCAGACTGGTTATCCAAAATGAGATTTGGTAGAATGGGAGCTAACCTTAGGCAAATGAGTTTGGAGATAATCTTGTTGGTGAAGTTGCTCAGGCTAATAGGTCTGAATTCCGACAACTTGTTAGGATGGTTTACTTTTGGGAGCAGAATCAAACAAGCGTGGGAAAAGTATTTGGGCATAGTTTGTCCACAAAAGAATGCCTGAACAACTGCCAGGAGGTCCACTTTAATGATGTCCCAACAAGCTTGGAAGAATCTTCCATTCATTCCATCTGGTCCGGCAGCCGAGTGAGGACTCATGGAGAAAACCACATGTCTCAACTCATCAATGGTTGGCATAGCTTGTAGACTATTGTTTTGTTCCTCGGTAATCATCCTAGGAATACAATCAAGGACTTCCTCATTAATAGCCCTGTCATTGCCTGTGAATATGTTCTGGAAATAGTCACATGCTGCTTTGGCTATAGCTTGGTCACCTTGAAATTCAACTCCACTGTCATCTTGAATCTTATGGATGAATAACCGTCTCCGTCTACCCCTCATCAGAGCATGGAAGTAACTCGTGTTCGCATCACCCTCTTTGAACCAATGCAGTTGTGATTTTTGTTTGAGAATAGATTCTTCTAATTTCATGTACCTGATGTATTCAGCGTTCAGTCCATGTAAATTAGCTCTATTCTCCTCTGTGTTTTCAGTCAAAATCTTTTCCTCCGCCAACCTGACTTTCTCTTCAAAATCCTTCACAGTAGCATAAATGTCACCAAATTCGGATTTTGACCAACTGCTAAGAGTGGAAGCGAGTCTCTTCATTTTCATGTGAAAGACCCACATTGGGCTACCCTTTATTTCTCCACTCCAACAGTTTTCGACAGTAGGTAGGAATGATTGACTATCCACCCAACAGTTCAAAAATTTGAAGTACTTGGTGATGTTCTCCTGTCTAACGGTGAGCTCCATCAACAAAGGACAGTGATCAGAACCCACCGAAGGGAGGTGTGTAACCGCGGTGTGAGGCATGGACTCTAACCAGTTATTATTTACCATAGCTCTATCCAGCCTCTTCCAGATTCTAGCTTCCGCTTCTCTTTGGTTGCACCAAGTAAAATTAGGTCCATAAAAGCCCAGGTCCGTAAGGCCACAGGCTTCAATGACACTAATGAAGTCAAAACTTTTATTCATGTTGTAAGGCAAACCTCCCATTTTCTCTTCAGGATCAGTGATGACGTTAAAATCACCCACCGTGCACCAAGGCAGCATAGTGTCCGCATAACTCATCAGTTTGTCCCAAAGAGGTCTTCTGAGGTGGTTTCTACACTTGGCATAAATAAAGGTAGTCAAGAAAGTGGTAGGATGTTCCTCATGCTTGATTTCACAAGTAACCTGCTGGTCATCGGATTCTAAGACTGTGCAAGTAACATCTTGAGTCCAAAAGATCCAAATTTTTCCATTGGGGTTACAGGCTGCCTCCTTCATGTTGAGGTACATTCTACAAGTGTTGATATGAGAGTTATCCGTAAATGGTTCCAAAATTGTGATCATGGATAACTTGTGCAGTTTGGAGAGATTTTTAATTCTCTCCATAGCACCTTTGGTATGGATACCTCTAGCATTCCATATGATTGTACTAATCATTGGGAACTTTGACTTTGGGATCTGGTTATGGGTCTGTTTGTTATGACAGATGTGCTAGCGGCGACGCCTTTAGATAATGAGCTTTATCCTGGTGTTTCCTTGAGGATAAATCTCGTTTGACCGACGCCTGCTGGATTTCATTTGGTTGTTCCGATTCAGTACCGGGACCGACTGTTCTAGTCAAGAGTTGACTGATTTCTTCTTCATCCTCATTCTCAGCATCTTGGTCCCTGATGGATTGGGAATCCTGGTCAAACTCATCTTCAGAGTGTATGACCCTATATTCGTCATCTGAGTCCTCAAGCATTGGTGGAATGGAGTTGAGGACGCATTCCCTAGGAGGGCTTACGTAAGCTTGAGTTGGGGAGATATTTGTGCCATCTTGTTCATTGGCTAAACTAAAGTTTGTACCAACTTCCTCCTTATTTCTTCCTTCCTGTTGTAAACATTTGGATTGTTGGGACTGATTTTTGGATTTTTGGGAATCTGAGGAGTTGTGCTGATTTTCATGACTTGGAGAAGTAGGGGCTTTACTGCTTTGTTCAATCATAAAAGGACTTCCTTCATAAGTTCCTTTCAGAATTTCCAACTTCTTTTTAATAGCATCCCTTCTCTTTTTACTTGCCTTGTTTTTGGATTTTGAATTAGAGGACTGCTCCTGGTTAGAACTCTCCTCTAAATTTCCTTCCTCAGTCATATTCTTTTGGAGATTAGTTTGTTGCAGCCCCATATTCTGATCTGAGTCCATACCGCGAGCAAGAACAGAGGTAGCAGGAGCTCTAGAGTCGTTTCTAAGGTCTTTGTATTGGTTCTCATGCAAAACATGAGACAAACACC
The DNA here is from genome assembly GCA_035772735.1 of Datura wrightii. Classification (NCBI taxonomy): domain Eukaryota; kingdom Viridiplantae; phylum Streptophyta; class Magnoliopsida; order Solanales; family Solanaceae; genus Datura; species Datura wrightii. The sequence continues at coordinate 169,400,996 of JASDFA010000003.1, forward strand.
CCCCTTTGGATACCCCTTCCTGCATGTTAGTGGGTTCCTCCTCCAAACCTTCCATACCTCCATCAACTACAGAATCATTGATAACAATAACATCATTATCTTTGGGGGGAGCCATGGGGGAGGGGAGCATTGAGTCAATACCTGTGGTCTTCATTCCACTTCTTTGTGCTGTGCTGATGCCTGCTTTTAGACTACTGGGGGTTTTGGGTTTTGGGAGCATTGAGTCAATACCTGAATTTTTGGCCTTATTTTCATCTTGCTGGAGAGTTTGCTTATTGGCTTCTTCAGCCTTGTTATCATTTGGAGTCCCCTTGCTGTTGATCTGCTCCTGTTCATTATGGTTATGGGGAGGGGGTTGTTGAACATGGACTCCATGCTCAACATTACAATTTGGGAGAGAGTTAAGAGACATACCAGATGAGTTTGTCTGAATAGGTCTGTAAACTTGTTTGCTACTTTCCTGAAGTTTTTGATTGTGAGAATTTCCTTTGAAATTCTTTCTCTTCTGTGTTTGCCATTGATCTTCTGGATTTTTATTTTTAATCTCCTCCACTATTTGCTCTCCCTGCTTGGTACCAGTTGTTTTCGTTTGAGCTTGCGGTTGATCTTCCTTGTTGCCAGCGTTATATAGATTGGATTCTTTTTTCTCTAAATTTGCCTGCTTGATGTTCTTATGAATCTCCACATCTGCGTCCCTTCTTTTCTTAACTTCTTCATCATTTTTCTTTATAGAACAGTCGTTAACCAGGTGACCCTGATGCTTACAGAAAGAACAATAATCTGGTACATCTTCATATTCGATAGCTTGCCATTTTCCTTTTGTGATATCATCTTCATCATACCCCAACCATAAATGGTGAGGTCTATCCTTGGTTAGGTCAATTTGAATTCTCACTTTAGCTACACTTCCTCTAGTCTTCTGGACAGAGGCAGTATCCAAGTACAATGCTTTACCAATTGGAGACAGGAGAGCAGTGAGAAACTCTAAGTAATAACAGTGCCAAGGGAGTTCAGGGAGGGTGACCCATACAGGAACAATCGAAGTATCTTCCTCTGGTGTAAAGGTAGGGGTCCATGTTTGCAATCTCATAAGTTTGCCCTCAATATACATCTTCTGTTTGGTCCACACAGTTATATAGTCATTTTCATTATCTAAATCAATATAAATGTGCCTTGAGTTGAAATGAGCTATTTTGACCCCTCCTGTTAGGTGTGTTTGGAGGATAAAACTTTTTCGAATAAGATCCATCTTTGGCATGGTGCTAGCAAATTTACCAATCAAGGTGAATTTACACCTATCAGCCAGCTTGATCATAAAGTCCTCTTTTTTAAAAATAACAGCCGGAAATCCTTGTTTGGTAGTAATATGTGGTGGAGTAAATTTGATAGGGACATAACTCTTGGCCTGATTAGTTCTAAGAATGGTAGCAAGCGATTGGACAACAGTAGGTGGTGGTGGTTCTTGCTCGGTATTGGATTTATTGTTATTACTAGGTGGTTGAGTGGGGTTGTTGGTGTTCTTATCCTTGGGAAAAAACTGGTTTTCTTTTGTTGGTGGAGGTTGATGATTATCAAAGTTGGACGAAATCTTTGGATAATGATTTTTAAACGTATTTGGATTGGGATTATGATTTTTCCGACCTTCAACAGATGGGGGAATTTTTTTGGGTTCCTCAGTTGCACGTTCACTGTTTGCAGCAGTGTTAGTGGACTGATCTCCATTTTTTTTAACACTGTTGATTTTGTTGTTTTTGGGAGGTGAGTTTGTGGTGTTTGAAAAATTAATTTTCTGGTTGGGAGCATTGGTAGGATGATCAGCAGCAGTTTTATCTTGAGGGATGTTGATTCTAGGGGCCAATTCTACTGGATTGGTAGTCTTTTGATGGATATTATTGGCATCATTGGTAGGATTCTTTATGTAACTAGTGTTAGCATTCACCATGTCCCCATTACTGTTAGGATTTTTCAAACTAGAATCCATGTTAGTTTGATTCAAAATCCCATTTCTATGATGGCAATTCAACTTGTGAGATTGTTGATCGTTTTGAGAAGTAAAATTATTTTTTTTAGTCACCGGAGTAGAAGACATAGCTCCGGCCAAATTCTCCAATTGAACAACTTTAGAAGATGAATGCAAATTGATTGGGGACTCACCTGGCTGTATATTTGAAATCTGAATATTCCCAGTTGTATTCTCCGTCGGGGCGTACTGATGGAATTTCGAAGCCATGGAAGACAATTTCGAAGCTTTCTGGGTATTCTCTGATGGAACTTCAGCAAACTTCATCTTCCCCATACTGTTTTGATTGTATTTTAATTGGCAATTTCGAAACTCCATCTCCATTACGTCTACACCCATCTCCGGCCAGCTTGAAGAATTTTTTTTCCCCAAATTCGAATCTGCCAAGTTCAAATTAGATGGGATTCCATGTGTTTCTGAGTTTAAAAACTGATTACCCATGGAATTACCAACCCAATGTTGATCTGGACTACAAATTCCAGGTGGTGTGCGACCTTGATATTGATGATTTTTTGACGAGAAACCCACTGGACAGCTTGCTGAAAAAATTCGAATTTCGCCGGAATTTTCACTTCTGCCGGCGATACCTTCCTCCTTTTCACCTGGAATTTCGCGTGTAGGTTGCTCATGGGATGGGGAACAAACCCCAGTGGTTGTAAACCGATGGTTCTCGCCGGAATCTGGTCGAATCTGGCCGCGACCTGCCGGCAGTTGTGCGAAAAAACTGGCAGTAGTTTCTTGTGGATTTCTCTCAATCGGTTGCTCTGAATTGTTTGAAATTCTGTGAGGATATACGTTTGAGGATGGGGAACAAACCCCAGTGGTTGTAATCCGTTGAATCTCACCGGAATCCGGTCGATACTGGCCGCGAACTGCCGGCAGATTGCCGAAAAAACTGGCAGCAATTTCTTTTTGATTTCTCTCAGTTTGCTGCTCGGATTCGTTCGAAAATTTGTGGGTATGGACGTTTGGAGATGGGGAATAAACCCCACCTATTGATTCCTCATGAAGATGGACGGGATTTGGTCGAATAGCAGCAGCAGCAGGTCGCGAATCCGGCAGATTCGACTGAATCTTTGCCGGCTGTTTTCCTTGTTTTTGCTTGCTAGAATTCTCTGAAAATTGGTGGGTTGATGGATCTTGATTAGAACTAACATTTTCAGCTTGAATCCCTGCATGAATCGATTGGAGATTTGATTGAGAATTTTTTTTTGAAATCTGGGCAGATTGCCCATGGGAATTAGCATAATTGATCGCCGGCTTGTTTTGCGAATTCCCGGAGTTGTACTTGGAATTTTTTGATGATTCTTGTTGCGTTGGATTCGTATCGTCGAGAACTACGATTCCATCTTTTGAAAGAAATTTTTGGAGGTCCGTAGGGGGTTCTATCCCCATGGCCCCAAATAGCTCACTTAAGCTCTTACTAGAGAGCTTTTTCCTAGAGAGATGTTGTAGAGAGAAGAAAAATTAGAGAAATGAGAGAGCGATGGGTTCAGGGTTTCAGGGTTTAGGGTTTTGGGTTCAGGGTTTAGGGTTTTAGGGTTTTAGGGTTTAGGGTTTAGGGTTTAGGGTTTCAGGGTTTTAGGGTTTTGGGTTTAGGGTTTAGGGTTTAGGGTTCAGGGTTTTGGGTTCAGGGTTTAGGGTTTCAGGGTTTAGGGTTTAGGGTTTCAGGGTTCAGGGTTTCAGGGTTCAGGGTTCAGGGTTCAGGGTTTCAGGGTTTAGGGTTTCAGGGTTTCAGGGTTTAGGGTTCAGGGTTCAGGGTTTCAGGGTTCAGGGTTCAGGGTTCAGGGTTCAGGGTTTAGGGTCCAGGGTTTAGGGTTTAGGGTTCAGGGTTCAGGGTTCAGGGTTCAGGGTTTCAGGGTTTAGGGTTCAGGGTTCAGGGTTCAGGGTTTAGGGTTTAGGGTTCAGGGTTTCAGGGTTTCAGGGTTCAGGGTTCAGGGTTCAGGGTTCAGGGTTCAGGGTTCAGGGTTTCAGGGTTCAGGGTTTTTAGGGTTTTCAGGGTTTAGGGTTTAGGGTTTAGGGTTCAGGGTTCAGGGTTTTGGGTTTAGGGTTTAGGGTTCAGGGTTTAGGGTTCAGGGTTCAGGGTTCAGGGTTCAGGGTTCAGGGTTTTGGGTTTCAGGGTTTTGGGTTTAGGGTTTTAGGGTTTTGGGTTTAGGGTTCAGGGTTCAGGGTTTAGGGTTTAGGGTCCAGGGTTTCAGGGTTCAGGGTTCAGGGTTCAGGGTTTAGGGTTTAGGGTTCAGGGTTTCAGGGTTCAGGGTTCAGGGTTTCAGGGTTCAGGGTTCAGGGTTCAGGGTTCAGGGTTTAGGGTTTAGGGTTCAGGGTTCAGGGTTTTGGGTTCAGGGTTCAGGGTTCAGGGTTTAGGGTTTAGGGTCAGGGTTTTAGGGTTTCAGGGTTTAGGGTTCAGGGTTCAGGGTTCAGGGTTTTGGGTTCAGGGTTTCAGGGTTCAGGGTTCAGGGTTCAGGGTTCAGGGTTTTAGGGTTTTGGGTTTCAGGGTTCAGGGTTCAGGGTTCAGGGTTCAGGGTTCAGGGTTTAGGGTTTCAGGGTTCAGGGTTCAGGGTTCAGGGTTCAGGGTTCAGGGTTCAGGGTTTTGGGTTTAGGGTTTCAGGGTTCAGGGTTTAGGGTTCAGGGTTTTAGGGTTTAGGGTTTAGGGTTCAGGGTTTCAGGGTTCAGGGTTCAGGGTTTTAGGGTTCAGGGTTTTGGGTTCAGGGTTTTGGGTCAGGGTTTAGGGTTCAGGGTTCAGGGTTCAGGGTTCAGGGTTCAGGGTTCAGGGTTCAGGGTTCAGGGTTTCAGGGTTTAGGGTCCAGGGTTCAGGGTTCAGGGTTCAGGGTTTTGGGTTTTGGGTTCAGGGTTTTGGGTCCAGGGTTCAGGGTTTTAGGGTTCAGGGTTCAGGGTTTCAGGGTTTAGGGTTTAGGGTTCAGGGTTCAGGGTTCAGGGTCCAGGGTTTAGGGTTCAGGGTTTAGGGTTCAGGGTTCAGGGTTCAGGGTTTAGGGTCCAGGGTTCAGGGTTCAGGGTTCAGGGTTTTGGGTTCAGGGTTTAGGGTTTTGGGTCAGGGTTCAGGGTTCAGGGTTTAGGGTTCAGGGTTCAGGGTTCAGGGTTTAGGGTTTTGGGTTCAGGGTTCAGGGTTTCAGGGTTTAGGGTTTTGGGTTTAGGGTTTAGGGTTTTGGGTTCAGGGTTCAGGGTTCAGGGTTTCAGGGTTTTAGGGTTTCAGGGTTTTCAGGGTTTCAGGGTTTCAGGGTTCAGGGTTCAGGGTTCAGGGTTTCAGGGTTCAGGGTTCAGGGTTTCAGGGTTTAGGGTTCAGGGTTTTGGGTTCAGGGTTTAGGGTTCAGGGTTCAGGGTTCAGGGTTTAGGGTTCAGGGTTCAGGGTCCAGGGTTCAGGGTTTCAGGGTTCAGGGTTCAGGGTTTCAGGGTTCAGGGTTTCAGGGTTCAGGGTTTAGGGTTCAGGGTTCAGGGTTCAGGGTTTCAGGGTTCAGGGTTCAGGGTTCAGGGTTCAGGGTTTCAGGGTTTCAGGGTTCAGGGTTTAGGGTTTCAGGGTTTCAGGGTTTCAGGGTTCAGGGTTTTGGGTTTAGGGTTTAGGGTTCAGGGTTTTGGGTTTAGGGTTCAGGGTTTTAGGCTCAGGGTTCAGGGTTCAGGGTTCAGGGTTCAGGGTTCAGGGTTTTGGGTTTAGGGTTTAGGGTTCAGGGTTTCAGGGTTTTGGGTTTCAGGGTTCAGGGTTCAGGGTTCAGGGTTTCAGGGTTTTCAGGGTTTTCAGGGTTCAGGGTTCAGGGTTCAGGGTTCAGGGTTCAGGGTTCAGGGTTCAGGGTTTAGGGTTCAGGGTTCAGGGTTCAGGGTTTAGGGTTTTAGGGTTTCAGGGTTCAGGGTTCAGGGTTTTAGGGTTCAGGGTTCAGGGTTTTGGGTTTAGGGTCCAGGGTTTAGGGTTCAGGGTTTCAGGGTTCAGGGTTTCAGGGTTTCAGGGTTCAGGGTTTAGGGTTTAGGGTTCAGGGTTCAGGGTTCAGGGTTTAGGGTCCAGGGTTCAGGGTTCAGGGTTCAGGGTTCAGGGTTTAGGGTTTCAGGGTTTTGGGTTTAGGTTCAGGGTTTAGGGTTCAGGGTTCAGGGTTTAGGGTTCAGGGTTCAGGGTTCAGGGTTCAGGGTTCAGGGTTCAGGGTTCAGGGTTTCAGGGTTTCAGGGTTTCAGGGTTCAGGGTTCAGGGTTTCAGGGTTCAGGGTTCAGGGTTTCAGGGTTTAGGGTTCAGGGTTCAGGGTTTTGGGTTTCAGGGTTCAGGGTTTAGGGTTTAGGGTTTAGGGTTCAGGGTTCAGGGTTTCAGGGTTCAGGGTTCAGGGTTCAGGGTTTAGGGTTTTCAGGGTTTCAGGGTTTTGGGTTTAGGGTTCAGGGTTCAGGGTTCAGGGTTTTGGGTTTCAGGGTTCAGGGTTCAGGGTTCAGGGTTCAGGGTTCAGGGTTTCAGGGTTTCAGGGTTTAGGGTTTCAGGGTTTTAGGGTTCAGGGTTTCAGGGTTTAGGGTTTCAGGGTTCAGGGTTCAGGGTTTCAGGGTTCAGGGTTCAGGGTTCAGGGTTCAGGGTTCAGGGTTCAGGGTTCAGGGTTCAGGGTTTCAGGGTTCAGGGTTCAGGGTTCAGGGTTTAGGGTTCAGGGTTCAGGGTTCAGGGTTTCAGGGTTCAGGGTTTAGGGTTTCAGGGTTTTGGGTTTAGGGTTTAGGGTTCAGGGTTCAGGGTTTCAGGGTTTAGGGTTCAGGGTTTAGGGTTCAGGGTTTAGGGTTTCAGGGTTTAGGGTTTAGGGTCCAGGGTTCAGGGTTTAGGGTTTAGGGTCCAGGGTTTAGGGTTTCAGGGTTCAGGGTTCAGGGTTCAGGGTTCAGGGTTCAGGGTTTAGGGTTCAGGGTTTTTTTTTTTTTTTTTTTTTTTTAGTAAACGCCCTTGTCCCGGGCAGGGGCTGAGCAACACCCCCAGGCCTTATCATAAATAAAACAACAAAAAACAACAAAAAATAAGTACATGGAGGGGGACATAAAACCTTACCTCCGATTTAAAGGTGGTTCATAGGTCGGCCATCCTAATAAGAATAGCCAACCCATCCCCGATACTGAAATGAAATCCTGAAAACTATGCACCTAACGGAGAGGACTCCTCTCCAATACATAAGTTCTAGGAAAGCAATAAATGAGGGAGACTCTCCCCTTACAGAGTAAGAAAAGAAAGTCACAAAACAGCTAAGACCTATTCAAAGAAGCTATAACGTACAAAGAAATAACTTATCTGAAAAGATAAAAGTAGATAAAAGTGGTGGAAAACTCTAAGCAATCCGAGATATCATGGCGGTTTCTTGATTCTCTTCAGCTTTCTTCTTCTGAAGTTTGCCATGCCAATTTTGTCTAATTTGTAGTGGCCTCTCGCTTCTCGCGGCAATTCCTGCATGCTGTGAAAATGGTGGGGAGTGTCCAGGTCGTGACTATACTTCGAAAGAGCATCTGCCGTGAAGTTTCCTTCTCTATATGTATGCTTGCTTTGAAAGTACTCCAACCCGGAGGTGAGGTTCTGCAGTTCCTCTATGTATTTTTTGATATTCCACTGAGGTTCGACGGAGTTGGTGAGCCATTGTATGAGCAGGTATGAATCTACCTCCAATATGACTTTAGTATAACCCTGTAAAATGCACCAACGAAGCCCATAAACCGCTGCTTGGATTTCCGCCTGGTTGTTAGTACCTGTACCTAAAGGGGAAGCAAAAGCAAATATCAAATTCCCTTTGTGGTCCCTAAGAATACCACCTGCTCCTATTCTTCCCGGGTTATCTAGAGCGCTGCCGTCTGTGTTAAGCTTGACTAGAGGGTGAATCGGTTTGATCCATTGAACTCTAATCACCTTAACTTCATGCTGACATTTCTCCACCAAATTACTCAAATCTGACCATTTAGACGGCCACGTGATATAAGGAAAGGTGGTGACTAGCATGCTCCAAATATCCCTACAGATAGAGTATTTGACCCTACTTGAATTTGACTTCTTGCTGCCATATTTGCTAGCGCATCTGTTTTTCCAGAGGTTCCAGCAGACAAATATGGGCGTAGCCTGAAGAATGAGTTTGTGAACCTCACTGTTATGTTTGGACGTCCACCAGGTCAAAAGCAGGCTTCTCAACGACGTAGCTCCCTGATTAATTCCCAGCGGGTCAGAAAAATACTTCCAGATATATTTAGCAAAGTGGCCAGTTACAAAAATGTGATCTATGTTGTCCAGACCAGGTCTGTAGCAACAAGAACATTCCGCTGGTACACCCCCGAAGGTAACAGTTTTCTCGTTCGTAGGTAATTTTGCTCTTAAAGCTCTCCAGAGAAGAAATGACACCTTAAATGGTATACTTTTTTGCCAGGTGAAAGTATTAGTCAGCGTTCTGTTCCTCTTCCTTCTAACTAAGTCCCAAGCCGAGGTACAAGTAAAGTTCCCATGGGTATTTAGTTTCCACACAGGTTGGTCGGGAACACCCTGTTGAAACTGAACTTGTGTGTTGAGAATTTGGTGAACTAAGTGAGGCGGGGCATGACGAGTCACCATTTCCTCATTCCATCTTCCATTGTCCATGAACTGGGAGACCGTCATGTTGTTGAGCCTCGGTATCGGGTTTTTATGGTAGGCAAGCGGTCCAATTCCCAACCAGTCATCCCACCAGAAATAACATGATCCCGAACGGAGGACCCATTGAATATGCTTTTCTGCCTCAAGCTTATTTCCCATCATATGCTTCCAGACTAAAGTTTGGCCAGTATCCCACTTTTTACTCACTGGATTAGCCCTTTGGCAGTACTTAGCTTTGAGGAATTTTGCCCATAGAGAGTTCTTGGTTCTAAAGCTCCACCACTGTTTATACTGCAAAGCAAGACAAACATCCGGCAGCTGCCTGAAGCCTATGCCTCCTTCCTCGTAAGGGTAGCACAGATTTTCCCAAGAGGCCCAATGGTATTTCGTCCTCTCAGCTTCCCATCCCCAGAAGAAGTTTGCTGTGAGTGATTTGAGCTGTCTGACGGTGGTTTTCGGAGGTGAGATAGCCGATAGAATGTGAATAGGCAGTGATTGCAAGACAAATTTCACAAGCGTCGCCCTTCCTCCGAAACTAAGCATCCTAGCTTGCCACCCTCTGATTCTAGCTACAGCCTTAGCCACCATATTTGAAAAATAAATGATTCTTTGCCCTCCTACGTATAGGGGGCAACCAAGGTATGTGATGGGGCTGTCTTTCTGAGTGAAACCTGTGATGGTCTTGATTCTGCTAATAATATCCTGAGGTGTGTGGGCGGGGACCATGAAGTGACTCTTTTCCTTGTTGATGAGCTGATCGGAGACACTTTCATAGGTAGAAAGAACACTCATAATCAGCTGCAAGGTAGAAACAGTCACTGAGGAGAAGATAATAACATCATCGGCAAAGCTGAGATGGTTTATCTGCGGTCCCTTTTTCTCCATGTGAAACCCCTGGTATAAATGATGTTGGAGAAGATGATTCATCATCCGAGAAAACACCTCCGCTCCAATGATGAAAAGGGCCGGGGATAGAGGGTCACCTTGTTTCAAGCCCCTAGTGGAGTGAAAGAATCCATGTCTCACACCATTGACTATGACAGAGTACCAATTGTTAGCCATGATTCTCCAAACCATGTCAATGATGCTCTCCCCGAAGCCCATCCTCCGCATCACCAAACAGATATATGACCAGGAGACCCTATCATAAGCCTTGGTCATATCCAATTTGATGACTACATTGTCCCCCTCTTTAGGTCTTTTGATGTTGTGGATAATCTCCTGAGCAAGCATAATGTTCTCCGAGATGCTTCTGCCTTTTACGAACCCAGACTGATTATCCAAAATGAGATTTGGTAGAATGGGAGCTAACCTTAGGCAAATGAGTTTGGAGATAATCTTGTTGGTGAAGTTGCTCAGGCTAATAGGTCTGAATTCCGACAACTTGTTAGGATGGTCTACTTTTGGGAGCAGAATCAAACAAGCGTGGGAAAAGTATTTGGGCATAGTTTGTCCACAAAAGAATGCCTGAACGACTGTCAGGAGGTCCACTTTAATGATGTCCCAACAAGCTTGGAAGAATCTTCCATTCATTCCATCTGGTCCGGCAGCCGAGTGAGGACTCATGGAGAAAACCACATGTCTCAACTCATCAATGGTTGGCATAGCTTGTAGACTGTTGTTCTGTTCCTCGGTAATCATCCTAGGAATACAATCAAGGACTTCCTCATTAATAGCCCTGTCATTGCCTGTGAATATGTTCTGGAAATAGTCACATGCTGCTTTGGCTATAGCTTGGTCACCTTGAAATTCAACTCCACTGTCATCTTGAATCTTATGGATGAATAACCGTCTTCGTCTACCCCTCATCAGAGCATGGAAATAACTCGTGTTCGCATCACCCTCTTTGAACCAATGTAGTTGTGATTTTTGTTTGAGAATAGATTCTTCTAATTTCATGTACCTGATGTAGTCAGCGTTCAGTCCATGTAAATTAGCTCTATTCTCCTCTGTGTTTTCAGTCAATATCTTTTCCTCCGCCATCCTGACTTTCTCTTCAAAATCCTTCACAGTAGCATAAATGTCACCAAATTCGGATTTTGACCAACTGCTAAGAGTGGAAGCGAGTCTCTTCATTTTCATGTGAAAGACCCACATAGGGCTACCCTTTATTTCTCCACCCCAACAGCTTTCGACAGTAGGCAGGAATGATTGACTATCCACCCAACAGTTCAGAAATTTGAAATACTTGGTGATGTTCTCCTGTCTTACGGTAAGCTCCATCAACAAAGGACAGTGATCAGAACCCACCGAAGGAAGGTGTGTAACCGTGGTGTGAGGCATGGACTCTAACCAGTTATCATTTACCATAGCTCTATCCAGCCTCTTCCAGATTCTAGCTTCCGCTTCTCTTTGGTTGCACCAAGTAAAATTAGGTCCATGAAAGCCCATGTCCGTAAGGCCACAGGCTTCAATGACACTAATGAAGTCGAAACTTTTATTCATGTTGTATGGTAAACCTCCCATTTTCTCTTCAGGATCAGTGATGACATTAAAATCACCCACCGTGCACCAAGGCAACTTAGTGTCCGCATAACTCATCAGTTTGTCCCAAAGAGGTCTTCTGAGGTGGTTTCTACACTTGGCATAAATAAAGGTAGTCAAGAATGTGGTAGGATGTTCCTCATGCTTGATTTCACAAGTAACCTGCTGGTCATCGGATTCTAAGACTGTGCAAGTAACATCTTGAGTCCAAAAGATCCAAATTTTTCCATTAGGGTTACAGGTTGCCTCCTTCATGTTGAGGTACATTCTACAAGTGTTGATATGAGAGTTATCCGTAAACGGTTCCAAAATTGTGATCATGGATAACTTGTGGAGCTTGGAGAGATTTTTAATTCTCTCCATAGCACCTTTGGTACGGATACCTCTAGCATTCCATATGATTGTACTAATCATTGGGAACTTTGACTTTGGGATCTGGTTATGGGTCTGTTTGTTATGACAGATGTGCTAGCGGCAGCGCCTTTAGTATAATGAGCTTTATCCTGGTGTTTCCTTGGGGATAAATCTCGTTTGACCGACGCCTGCTGGATTTCATTTGGTTGTTCCGATTCAGTACCGGGACCGACTGTTCTAGTCAAGAGTTGACTGATTTCCTCTTCCTCCTCATTCTCGGTATCTTGGTCCCCTATGGATTGGGAATCCTGGTCAAACTCATCTTCCGAATGTATGACCCTATATTCGTCATCTGAGTCCTCAAGCATTGGTGGAATGGAGTTGAGGACGCATTCCCTAGGAGGGCTTACGTAAGCTTGAAGAGGGGAGACATTTGTGACATCTTGTTCATTGGCTAAACTAAAGTTTGTATCCACTTCCTCCTTATTTCTTCCTTCCTGCCGTAAACATTTGGATTGTTGGGACTGATTTTTGGATTTTTGGGATTCTGAGTTGTGGTGATTTTCATGACTACGAGAAGTAGGGGCATTACTGCTTTGTTCAATCATAAAAGGACTTCCTTCGTAATTTCCTTTCAGAATTTCCAACTTCTTTTTAATAGCATCCCTTCTCTTTTTACTTGCCTTGTTTTTGGATTTTGAATTAGAGGACTGCTCCTGGTTAGAGCTCTCCTCTAAATTTCCTTGTTCAATCATATTCTTTTGGATATTAGTCTGCTGCAGCCCCATATTCTGATGTGAATCCATACTGCGATCAATAACAGAGGTAGCAGGAGCTCTAGAGTCATTTCTAAGGTCTGTGTATTGGTTCTCATGCAAAACATGAGACAAACCCCCCCCTTTGGATACCCCTTCCTGCAAGTTAGTGGGTTCCTCCTCCAAACCTTCCATACCTCCATTAACTACAGAATCATGGATAACAATAACAGTATTATCTTTGGGGGGAGCCATGGGGGATGGGAGCATTGAGTCAATACCTTTGGTCTTCATTCCACTTCCTTGTGCTGTGCTGATGCCTGCTTTAAAACTACTGGGGGTTTTGGGTTTTGGGAGCATTGAGTCAATACCTGAATTTTTGGCCTTATTTCCATCTTGCTGGAGAGTTTGCTTATTGGCTTCTTCAGCCTTGTTATCATTTGGAGTCCCCTTGCTGTTGATCTGCTCCTGTTCATTATGGTTATGGGGAGGGGGTTGTTGAACATGGACTCCATGCTCAACATTACAATTTGGGAGAGAGTTAAGAGACATACCAGATGAGTTTGTCTGAATAGGTCTGTAAACTTGTTTGCTACTTTCCTGAAGTTTTTGACTGTGAGAATTTCCTTTGAAATTCTTTCTCTTCTGTGTTTGCCATTGATCTTCTGGATTTTTATTTTGAATCTCCTCCACTGTTTTCTCTCCCTGCTTGGTACCAGGTGTTTTCGTTTGAGCTTGCGGTTGATCTTCCTTGTTGCCAGCGTTATATAGATTGGATTCTTTTTTCTCTAAATTTGCCTGCTTGATGTTCTTATGAATCTCCACATCTGCCTCCCTTCTTTTCTTAACTTCTTTTCAGGGTTTAGGGTTTAGGGTTTAGGGTTCAGGGTTCAGGGTTCAGGGTTTAGGGTTTAGGGTCCAGGGTTTCAGGGTTTTGGGTTTAGGGTTTTCAGGGTTTAGGGTTCAGGGTTCAGGGTTCAGGGTTTCAGGGTTTAGGGTTCAGGGTTCAGGGTTCAGGGTTTCAGGGTTCAGGGTTTCAGGGTTCAGGGTTCAGGGTTCAGGGTTCAGGGTTCAGGGTTTCAGGGTTCAGGGTTCAGGGTTCAGGGTTCAGGGTTTAGGGTTTAGGGTTCAGGGTTTAGGGTTTAGGGTTTAGGGTTTTCAGGGTTCAGGGTTCAGGGTTTAGGGTTTCAGGGTTCAGGGTTCAGGGTTTCAGGGTTTAGGGTTCAGGGTTCTGGGTTCAGGGTTTTGGGTTCAGGGTTTTGGGTTTAGGGTTTAGGGTTTCAGGGTTTCAGGGTTTCAGGGTTTCAGGGTTCAGGGTTTAGGGTTTTTTTTTTTTTTTTTTTTTTTTTTTTTTTTGGTAAACGCCCTTGTGGTGGGCAGGGGCTGAGCAACACCCCCAGGCCTTAACATAAATAATCAAAACAACAACAAAGAAAGTACATGGAGGGGGACATAAACCTTACCTCCGATCCTATGGTGGTTCATAGGTCGGCCATCCTACTAAGGTTAGCCAACCCATCCCCGATACTAAAATGGAAACCTAGAAACTATGCACCTACCGGAGAGGACTCCTCTCCAATACATAAATTCTAGGAAAGCAGTAAATGAGGGAGACTCTCCCTTTACAAAGAAAGACCTATTCTAGAAAAAGAAAAAGCCTATCTGAAAAGGAAGGGTTAACAGACAAAAGATGGTATAGAAACATCCATGCCGAGCTTGGATACACACCAAGCAATTTACAACATCTCATGGTGGTTCTTTGATCCTCCTAGTCTTCCTCCTTCTGAAGTTAGGCAAGCCCATTTTGTCCGTCGTGAGGTAACCCCTGATGTGTACCGGTAAGTCCTGTAGACAAGAGAAATGAACTGCGATAGTAGTGGTGTGGCTATGTTTAGACAGTGCATCAGCAACGGTATTGCCCTCTCTTAGTACGTGACGACACGAGAAGGTGTGAAGCTGTCTGATCGTGTCCTGCAGTCTGAGAAAAGTGTGGTGTAGATGCCAAGGGGGGGCAAAAGTGCCCCTAATCCAACCGACTAGAAGCTCCGAATCAACCTCGAGGATGACGCCTGAGTGGCCATTGTGAAGGCACCAAGTGAGACCTATATAGGATGATTCCAACTCCGCCTGGTTATTTGTCCCTTCCCCAAGGGGAGCAGCATAAGCATGAATCAGATCCCCATGACAATCCCTGATGATACCTCCTGCCCCAATCTTTCCCGGATTGCCAAGAGCACTACCATCGGTGTTGAGTTTGACCAGTCCAGGAGCCGGTCTGGACCATTGGACTCTGGTGACTCTAATCTCGTGTGTACATGATTCCACTCTAGCACTAAGTTCTCTCCAGTTCGAAGGCCAGTGTACGTATGGGAAAACCGTCGTCAAGAGTTTGTAGATATCACTAATAATACCGTACTTCACCCTCAACAAGTTTGACTGTTTGGAACCATACTTCGCTGCACACCTGTTCTTCCAAAGGTTCCAGCAAATGAAGATCGGGAGGGATCTAAGTAGAGTGTTGTGGGGGTCACTACCGTGCTTCTGAGCCCACCAGTGCATTAGAAGGGCCCTGAGGGGCATATCGCGGTGTCTGAAACCCATAGCTGTAGAGAAGGGGGTCCAAACTGCAGTAGCAAATTTACCGGAGACCATGACATGTTGAACATCCTCATAGCCTCTGTCTCGACAGCAAACACATTCTGTACTGGCCTCCGGATCAAACCTCAGGATTCTGGCTGCTGTAGGGAGCTTATTCCTAAGCGCCCTCCATAATGTAAAGGAGGATTTAAATGGTACATGCTTCTGCCAGGTTCTTCTGTCAATGATAGTGGTCTGTTTGGATCTCCTTATCATCGCCCAAGCCGAAGTAGAAGTGAAAATACCCGAGGTAGTGGCCTTCCAAAAAGGCTGATCAGGTCTGTCCGGGTGGAATAGAATCTGAGTGTTCATAATTTGTGTGACCAAGTGTTGAGGGAGATGCTGCTGTAGCCGATTTATCCTCCACTGACCCTGGTTTAGGAATTCCGAAACTGCCGCCTTGCCCGGCCTGCCTGGCAATATCCTATGGGTAGCAAGAGGTCCAGTACCGAGCCAGTTATCCCACCAAAAACTAGAGCTGCCGGAGTAAACCTTCCACAAGAGGTTTTCCTCAGCCCTCTGCTTGTTAGTCAAGGGTTTAGGGTTTAGGGTTCAGGGTTCAGGGTTCAGGGTTTTCAGGGTTCAGGGTTTCAGGGTTTTCAGGGTTTAGGGTTTAGGGTTTCAGGGTTTTGGTTCAGGGTTCAGGGTTCAGGGTTTTGGGTCCAGGGTTTAGGGTTCAGGGTTTAGGGTTCAGGGTTTAGGGTTCAGGGTTTTAGGGTTCAGGGTTTCAGGGTTTAGGGTTCAGGGTTTAGGGTTTAGGGTTCAGGGTTCAGGGTTTTGGGTTCAGGGTTTAGGGTTCAGGGTTTCAGGGTTCAGGGTTTCAGGGTTTTGGGTTCAGGGTTCAGGGTTCAGGGTTCAGGGTTCAGGGTTCAGGGTTCAGGGTTTTCAGGGTTTTGGGTTCAGGGTTTAGGGTTCAGGGTTTCAGGGTTTTGGGTTCAGGGTTTAG
The DNA here is from genome assembly GCA_035772735.1 of Datura wrightii. NCBI lineage: Eukaryota > Viridiplantae > Streptophyta > Magnoliopsida > Solanales > Solanaceae > Datura > Datura wrightii. Next base: position 169,416,748 of record JASDFA010000003.1, read on the forward strand.
GGTTTTTAGGGTTTTTAGGGTTTTAGGGTTTAGGGTCAGGGTCCAGGGTTTCAGGGTTCAGGGTTTTAGGGTTCAGGGTTCAGGGTTCAGGGTTTAGGGTTTCAGGGTTCAGGGTTCAGGGTTCAGGGTTCAGGGTTCAGGGTTCAGGGTTCAGGGTTCAGGGTTCAGGGTTCAGGGTTCAGGGTTCAGGGTTCAGGGTTCAGGGTTTAGGGTTTTTGGGTTTCAGGGTTCAGGGTTCAGGGTTCAGGGTTCAGGGTTCAGGGTTTAGGGTTCAGGGTTCAGGTTCAGGGTTTCAGGGTTCAGGGTTTCAGGGTTTCAGGGTTCAGGGTTTCAGGGTTCAGGGTTCAGGGTTCAGGGTTTCAGGGTTCAGGGTTCAGGGTTTTGGGTTTAGGGTTTAGGGTTTTAGGGTTCAGGGTTCAGGGTTTCAGGGTTCAGGGTTCAGGGTTCAGGGTTTAGGGTTTAGGGTTTTGGGTTTAGGGTTTTAGGGTTTTGGGTTCAGGGTTTTGGGTTCAGGGTTCAGGGTTCAGGGTTTCAGGGTTCAGGGTTTAGGGTTTCAGGGTTCAGGGTTCAGGGTTTAGGGTTCAGGGTTCAGGGTTTAGGGTTTAGGGTTCAGGGTTCAGGGTTTAGGGTTTAGGGTTTAGGGTTCAGGGTTCAGGGTTTAGGGTTTAGGGTTTCAGGGTTTCAGGGTTCAGGGTTTAGGTCCTGGGTTCAGGGTTTAGGGTTCAGGGTTTTGGGTTTCAGGGTTTAGGGTTCAGGGTTCAGGGTTTAGGGTCCAGGGTTTAGGGTTTAGGGTTCAGGGTTCAGGGTTCAGGGTTCAGGGTTTCAGGGTTCAGGGTTCAGGGTTTAGGGTTCAGGGTTTAGGGGTTCAGGGTTCAGGGTTCAGGGTTCAGGGTTCAGGGTTTTGGGTTTCAGGGTTTCAGGGTTTTTAGGGTTTCAGGGTTTAGGGTCCAGGGTTTAGGGTTCAGGGTTCAAGGGTTTAGGGTTCAGGGTTCAGGGTTCAGGGTTTAGGGTTTCAGGGTTTAGGGTTTTTGGGTTTCAGGGTTTAGGGTTTCAGGGTTCAGGGTTCAGGGTTCAGGGTTCAGGGTTTAGGGTTCAGGGTTTTGGTTCAGGGTTCAGGGTTCAGGGTTTCAGGGTTCAGGGTTCAGGGTCCAGGGTTTCAGGGTTTCAGGGTTCAGGGTTTCAGGGTTCAGGGTTCAGGGTTTAGGGTTCAGGGTTCAGGGTTTAGGGTTCAGGGTTCAGGGTTTAGGGTTCAGGGTTCAGGGTTCAGGGTTTCAGGGTTCAGGGTTTCAGGGTTTAGGGTTCAGGGTTTCAGGGTTTCAGGGTTTAGGGTTTCAGGGTTTTGGGTTCAGGGTTTAGGGTCCAGGGTTCAGGGTTCAGGGTTCAGGGTTTTGGGTTTAGGGTTTAGGGTTTAGGTTCAGGGTTTAGGTTTAGGGTTTAGGGTTTAGGGTTTCAGGGTTTTCAGGGTTTAGGGTTCAGGGTTCAGGGTTCAGGGTTTCAGGGTTTAGGGTTTCAGGGTTTAGGGTTCAGGGTTCAGGGTTTCAGGGTTCAGGGTTCAGGGTTCAGGGTTTCAGGGTTCAGGGTTCAGGGTTTTCAGGGTTTCAGGGTTCAGGGTTCAGGGTTCAGGGTTCAGGGTTCAGGGTTTCAGGGTTCAGGGTTCAGGGTTTGGGTCCAGGGTTCAGGGTTCAGGGTTCAGGGTTCAGGGTTTAGGGTTTTCAGGGTTTTAGGGTTTCAGGGTTTTGGGTTCAGGGTTTCAGGGTTTCAGGGTTTAGGGTTTAGGGTTTAGGGTTTCAGGGTTTTGGGTTTAGGGTTCAGGGTTCAGGGTTTAGGGTTCAGGGTTTAGGGTTTAGGGTTTCAGGGTTTTAGGGTTCAGGGTTCAGGGTTTTAGGGTTCAGGGTTCAGGGTTTCAGGGTTCAGGGTTTCAGGGTTCAGGGTTTTGGGTCCAGGGTTTCAGGGTTTAGGGTTTCAGGGTTCAGGGTTCAGGGTTTCAGGGTTTCAGGGTTTCAGGGTTCAGGGTTTTGGGTTCAGGGTTCAGGGTTTCAGGGTTCAGGGTTCAGGGTTTCAGGGTTTTAGGTTCAGGGTTTTCAGGGTTTCAGGGTTTAGGGTTCAGGGTTCAGGGTTCAGGGTTTCAGGGTTCAGGGTTCAGGGTTTCAGGGTTCAGGGTTTTGGGTTTAGGGTTTAGGGTTTAGGGTTCAGGGTTTAGGGTCCAGGGTTCAGGGTTTAGGGTTCAGGGTTTCAGGGTTCAGGGTTCAGGGTTCAGGGTTCAGGGTTCAGGGTTCAGGGTTCAGGGTTTAGGGTTCAGGGTTCAGGGTTCAGGGTTCAGGGTTTAGGGTTCAGGGTTTAGGGTTCAGGGTTTAGGGTTCAGGGTTTAGGGTTCAGGGTTTAGGGTTTAGGGTTTCGGGTTTCAGGGTTCAGGGTTCAGGGTTCAGGGTTCAGGGTTCAGGGTTTCAGGGTTCAGGGTTTAGGTTCAGGGTTTAGGGTTTAGGGTTTTCAGGGTTCAGGGTTCAGGGTTCAGGGTTCAGGGTTTAGGGTTCAGGGTTTCAGGGTTCAGGGTTTTAGGGTTTTCAGGGTTCAGGGTTCAGGGTCCAGGGTTTAGGGTTTAGGGTTCAGGGTTTTGTCCAGGGTTTTCAGGGTTCAGGGTTTCAGGGTTTCAGGGTTCAGAGTTCAGGGTTTAGGGTTCAGGGTTTTGGGTTCAGGGTTTTAGGGTTCAGGGTTCAGGGTTCAGGGTTCAGGGTTCAGGGTTCAGGGTTCAGGGTTCAGGGTTCAGGGTTCAGGGTTTTAGGGTTTTGGTTCAGGGTTTTCAGGGTTTTCAGGGTTTTGGGTTCAGGGTTCAGGGTTTAGGGTTTAGGTTCAGGGTTCAGGGTTTCAGGGTTCAGGGTTCAGGGTTTTGGGTTCAGGGTTTTAGGGTTTTCAGGGTTTTGGGTTCAGGGTTCAGGGTTCAGGGTTCAGGGTTCAGGGTTCAGGGTTCAGGGTTTAGGGTTCAGGGTTCAGGGTTCAGGGTTTAGGTTTCAGGGTTTCAGGGTTTTAGGGTTTCAGGGTTTCAGGGTTTCAGGGTTTAGGGTTTCAGGGTTCAGGGTTCAGGGTTCAGGGTTTAGGGTTCAGGGTTCAGGGTTCAGGGTTTAGGGTTCAGGGTTTAGGGTTTCAGGGTTCAGGGTTCAGGGTTCAGGGTTCAGGGTTCAGGGTTCAGGGTTCAGGGTCAGGGTTTCAGGGTTTAGGTTCAGGGTTTCAGGGTTCAGGGTTCAGGGTTCAGGGTTTTCAGGGTTTAGGGTTTAGGGTTTTCAGGGTTTAGGTCCAGGGTTCAGGGTTCAGGGTTTCAGGGTTTAGGGTTTAGGGTTCAGGGTTTCAGGGTTCAGGGTTCAGGGTTTAGGGTTCAGGGTTTCAGGGTTTTGTCCAGGGTTCAGGGTTCAGGGTTCAGGGTTCAGGGTTCAGGGTTCAGGGTTTAGGGTCCAGGGTTTTGGGTTCAGGGTTTTCAGGGTTTCGGGTTCAGGGTTCAGGGTTTCGGGTTCAGGGTTTTCAGGGTTCAGGGTTCAGGGTTTTGGGTTTAGGTTCAGGGTTTTGGGTTCAGGGTTCAGGGTTCAGGGTTCAGGGTTTTAGGGTTTTAGGGTTTTAGGGTTTAGGGTTTCAGGGTTTTAGGGTTTAGGGTTTAGGGTTTTCAGGGTTTTCAGGGTTTTAGGGTTTCAGGGTTCAGGGTTTCAGGGTTCAGGGTTCAGGGTTCAGGGTTCAGGGTTTTGGGTTCAGGGTTCAGGGTTTCAGGGTTCAGGGTTTAGGGTTCAGGGTTTCAGGGTTTTGGGTTCAGGGTTCAGGGTTCAGGGTTCAGGGTTTTTCAGGGTTCAGGGTTTCAGGGTTTTAGGGTTTTGGTTCAGGGTTTAGGGTTTTCAGGGTTTTAGGGTTCAGGGTTCAGGGTTTCAGGGTTCAGGGTTTTGGGTTCAGGGTTTAGGGTTTTAGGGTTTAGGGTTTTAGGGTTTTCAGGGTTCAGGGTTCAGGGTTCAGGGTTCAGGGTTCAGGGTTTCAGGGTTCAGGGTTCAGGGTTTCAGGGTTTTGGGTTCAGGGTTTTGGGTTTAGGTTCAGGGTTCAGGGTTTTCAGGGTTCAGGGTTTCAGGGTTCAGGGTTTTAGGGTTCAGGGTTTTCAGGGTTTTAGGGTTTCAGGGTTTCAGGGTTCAGGGTTCAGGGTTCAGGGTTTTAGGGTTTTCAGGGTTTTAGGGTTTTGGGTTCAGGGTTCAGGGTTTCAGGGTTTAGGGTTTAGGGTTCAGGGTTTTGGGTTCAGGGTTCAGGGTTTCAGGGTTTTCAGGGTTCAGGGTTTAGGGTTTTGGGTTTAGGGTTCAGGGTTTTAGGGTTTTGGGTTCAGGGTTTAGGGTTTAGGGTTTAGGGTTCAGGGTTCAGGGTTCAGGGTTCAGGGTTTAGGGTTCAGGGTTCAGGGTTCAGGGTTCAGGGTTTAGGGTTCAGGGTTCAGGGTTCAGGGTTTAGGGTTCAGGGTTTTAGGGTTTCAGGGTTTAGGGTTTAGGGTCCAGGGTTCAGGGTTCAGGGTTCAGGGTTCAGGGTTCAGGGTTCAGGGTTCAGGGTTCAGGGTTCAGGGTTCAGGGTTCAGGGTTTAGGGTTCAGGGTTCAGGGTTCAGGGTTCAGGGTTCAGGGTTTCAGGGTTTAGGGTTTTCAGGGTTCAGGGTTTTAGGGTTCAGGGTTTAGGGTTTCAGGGTTTAGGGTTTCAGGGTTCAGGGTTCAGGGTTCAGGGTTTAGGGTTCAGGGTTTCAGGGTTCAGGGTTCAGGGTTCAGGGTTCAGGGTTTCAGGGTTTAGGGTTTAGGGTTCAGGGTTTCAGGGTTCAGGGTTCAGGGTTTAGGGTTCAGGGTTTAGGTTCAGGGTTCAGGGTTTCAGGGTTCAGGGTTCAGGGTTCAGGGTTCAGGGTTTAGGGTTTAGGGTTCAGGGTTTAGGGTTTCAGGGTTTAGGGTTTAGGGTTCAGGGTTTCAGGGTTTAGGGTTTAGGGTTTAGGGTTTTGGGTTTAGGGTTTTGGGTTTAGGGTTTAGGGTTCAGGGTTTCAGGGTTCAGGGTTTTAGGGTTCAGGGTTTTCAGGGTTCAGGGTTTAGGGTTTCAGGGTTCAGGGTTTCGGGTTCAGGGTTTAGGGTTTAGGGTTTCAGGGTTTAGGGTTTCAGGGTTTTGGGTTCAGGGTTTTAGGGTTTCAGGGTTTCAGGGTTTAGGGTCCCGGTTCAGGGTTTCAGGGTTCAGGGTTCAGGGTTTCAGGGTTCAGGGTTTAGGGTTCAGGGTTTCAGGGTTTCAGGGTTCAGGGTTTCAGGGTTTCAGGGTTCAGGGTTCAGGGTTTCAGGGTTCAGGGTTTAGGGTTCAGGGTTTCAGGGTTTTGGGTTCAGGGTTTAGGGTTCAGGGTTTCAGGGTTTTGGGTTTAGGGTTTTGGTTCAGGGTTTTAGGGTTCAGGGTTTTTGGGTTCAGGGTTTAGGGTTCAGGGTTCAGGGTTTAGGGTTTAGGGTTTAGGGTTCAGGGTTTCAGGGTTCAGGGTTCAGGGTTCAGGGTTTTCAGGGTTCAGGGTTCAGGGTTTAGGGTTCAGGGTTTAGGTTCAGGGTCCAGGGTTCAGGGTTCAGGGTTCAAGGGTTCAGGGTTTCAGGGTTTCAGGGTTCAGGGTTCAGGGTTCAGGGTTCAGGGTTTCAGGGTTTTAGGGTTTCAGGGTTCAGGGTTTAGTCAGGGTTCAGGGTTCAGGGTTCAGGGTTCAGGGTTCAGGGTTTCGGGTTTAGGGTTCAGGGTTTTGGGTTCAGGGTTTAGGGTTTCAGGGTTTTAGGGTTTTCAGGGTTTAGGGTTCAGGGTTTAGGGTTTTCAGGGTTTTCAGGGTTCAGGGTTCAGGGTTCAGGGTTCAGGGTTTAGGGTTTTCAGGGTTTTGGGTTCAGGGTTCTGGGTTCAGGGTTTAGGGTTTCAGGGTTTAGGGTTCAGGGTTCAGGGTTTCAGGGTTTTGGGTTTCAGGGTTCAGGGTTCAGGGTTCAGGGTTTCAGGGTTTTCAGGTTCAGGGTTCAGGGTTCAGGGTTTCAGGGTTTCAGGGTTCAGGGTTCAGGGTTCAGGGTTCAGGGTTCAGGGTTCAGGGTTCAGGGTTTAGGGTTCAGGGTTTCAGGGTTCAGGGTTTAGGGTTTAGGGTTTTGGGTCCAGGTTCAGGGTTTCAGGGTTCAGGGTTCAGGGTTCAGGGTTCAGGGTTTCAGGGTTCAGGGTTCAGGGTTCAGGGTTTCAGGGTTTCAGGGTTCAGGGTTCAGGGTTCAGGGTTTCAGGGTTTCAGGGTTCAGGGTTCAGGGTTTCAGGGTTTAGGGTTTTCAGGGTTCAGGGTTTCAGGGTTTCAGGGTTCAGGGTTCAGGGTTTCAGGGTTTCAGGGTTTCAGGGTTTCAGGGTTCAGGGTTTAGGGTTCAGGGTTTCAGGGTTTAGGGTTTTAGGGTTTAGGGTTTAGGGTCCAGGGTTTAGGTTCAGGGTTTCAGGGTTTCAGGGTTCAGGGTTCAGGGTTCAGGGTTTTAGGGTTTCAGGGTTCAGGGTTCAGGGTCAGGGTTCAGGGTTCAGGGTTTTAGGGTTTCAGGGTTCAGGGTTCAGGGTTCAGGGTTTCAGGGTTCAGGGTTCAGGGTTTCAGGGTTCAGGGTTCAGGGTTCAGGGTTTCAGGGTTCAGGGTTCAGGGTTCAGGGTTCAGGGTTCAGGGTTCAGGGTTCAGGGTTCAGGGTTCAGGGTTTTGGGTTCAGGGTTTTGGGTTCAGGGTCCAGGGTTCAGGGTTTAGGGTTTAGGGTTCAGGGTTCAGGGTTCAGGGTTCAGGGTTTAGGGTCCAGGGTTCAGGGTTTCAGGGTTTCAGGGTTTTGGGTTTCAGGGTTTAGGGTTTCAGGGTTTTAGGGTTTAGGGTTTAGGGTTCAGGGTTTTGGGTTCAGGGTTCAGGGTTTAGGGTTCAGGGTTTAGGGTTTTAGGGTTCAGGGTTTTGGGTTTTAGGGTCTCAGGGTTTAGGGTTTTCAGGGTTTCAGGGTTTAGGGTTCAGGGTTCAGGGTTCAGGGTTTAGGTTCAGGGTTTAGGGTTCAGGGTTCAGGGTTTAGGGTTTCAGGGTTTCAGGGTTTAGGGTTTCAGGGTTCAGGGTTCAGGGTTCAGGGTTCAGGGTTTCAGGGTTTCAGGGTTTCAGGGTTTTAGGGTTTTTCAGGGTTCAGGGTTTTCAGGGTTCAGGGTTCAGGGTTTAGGGTTTTAGGGTTTTGGGTTCAGGGTTTCAGGGTTTTAGGGTTCAGGGTTTCAGGGTTTTGGGTTTCAGGGTTCAGGGTTTTCAGGGTTCAGGGTTCAAGGTTTCAGGGTTTTGGGTTCAGGGTTTAGGGTTTTAGGGTTCAGGGTTCAGGGTTCAGGGTTTTAGGGTTTCAGGGTTCAGGGTTCAGGGTTCAGGGTTCAGGGTTCAGGGTTCAGGGTTCAGGGTTCAGGGTTCAGGGTTCAGGGTTCAGGGTTCAGGGTTCAGGGTTCAGGGTTCAGGGTTCAGGGTTTCGGGTTCAGGGTTCAGGGTTCAGGGTTCAGGGTTCAGGGTTCAGGGTTCAGGGTTTAGGGTTTTAGGGTTTTGGGTTTAGGGTTCAGGGTTCAGGGTTTCAGGGTTTCAGGGTTTAGGGTCCAGGGTTCAGGGTTTCAGGGTTTTAGGGTTTTGGGTTCAGGGTTTTGGGTTCAGGGTTCAGGGTTTCAGGGTTCAGGGTTCAGGGTTCAGGGTTTAGGGTTTAGGGTTCAGGGTTTCAGGGTTTAGGGTTTAGGGTTTAGGGTTTAGGGTTTCAGGGTTTTGGGTTTAGGGTTTTAGGGTTTAGGGTTCAGGGTTCAGGGTTTCAGGGTTCAGGGTTCAGGGTTCAGGGTTTAGGTTCAGGGTTCAGGGTTCAGGGTTCAGGGTTCAGGGTTCAGGGTTTTCAGGGTTCAGGGTTCAGGGTTTAGGGTTCAGGGTTCAGGGTTTCAGGGTTCAGGGTTCAGGGTTTTCAGGGTTCAGGGTTCAGGGTTCAGGGTTCAGGGTTCAGGGTTCAGGGTTCAGGGTTCAGGGTTCAGGGTTTCAGGGTTCAGGGTTCAGGGTTCAGGGTTCAGGGTTTAGGGTTTAGGGTTTCAGGGTTCAGGGTTTCAGGGTTCAGGGTTCAGGGTTCAGGGTTTCAGGGTTTCAGGGTTTAGGGTTCAGGGTTCAGGGTTCAGGGTTCAGGGTTCAGGGTTCAGGGTTCAGGGTTCAGGGTTCAGGGTTCAGGGTTCAGGGTTTCAGGGTTCAGGGTTCAGGGTTTTCAGGGTTTAGGGTTCAGGGTTCAGGGTTCAGGGTTCAGGGTTCAGGGTTCAGGGTTTTCAGAGTTCAGGGTTCAGGGTTTTGGGTTTAGGGTTCAGGGTTTAGGGTTTTCAGGGTTTAGGGTTTCAGGGTTTCAGGGTTTTAGGGTTCAGGGTTTTAGGGTTTCAGGGTTTAGGTTCAGGGTTTTAGGGTTCAGGGTTCAGGGTTCAGGGTTTCAGGGTTTAGGTTCAGGGTTTAGGGTTTCAGGGTTCAGGGTTCAGGGTTCAGGGTTCAGGGTTTCAGGGTTCAGGGTTCAGGGTTTTGGGTTCAGGGTTTCAGGGTTTTCAGGGTTCAGGGTTCAGGGTTTTAGGGTTCAGGGTTTAGGGTTTAGGGTTTTGGGTCCAGGGTTTTAGGGTTTCAGGGTTTTCAGGGTTTCAGGGTTCAGGGTTCAGGGTTCAGGGTTCAGGGTTCAGGGTTCAGGGTTTCAGGGTTCAGGGTTTTGGGTTCAGGGTTTTGGTTCAGGGTTCAGGGTTTTGGGTTTCAGGGTTTAGGGTTTCAGGGTTCAGGGTCAGGGTTTAGGTTCAGGGTTCAGGGTTTTCAGGGTTTCAGGGTTTCAGGGTTTTGGGTTCAGGGTTTAGGGTTTCAGGGTTTCAGGGTTTTAGGGTTTAGGGTTTAGGGTTTAGGGTTCAGGGTTCAGGGTTTAGGGTTCAGGGTTCAGGGTTCAGGGTTCAGGGTTTCAGGGTTTCAGGGTTCAGGGTTTCAGGGTTTAGGGTTCAGGGTTCAGGGTTCAGGGTTTAGGGTCAGGGTTCAGGGTTCAGGGTTTCAGGGTTCAGGGTTTTGGGTTTAGGGTTTCAGGGTTTTGGGTTCAGGGTTTTGGGTTCAGGGTTTCAGGGTTCAGGGTTTAGGGTTTAGGGTTCAGGGTTTAGGGTTCAGGGTTCAGGGTTTAGGGTTTCAGGGTTTTGGGTTCAGGGTTTTAGGGTTTTGGGTTCAGGGTTCAGGGTTTTGGGTTCAGGGTTTAGGGTTTAGGGTTTCAGGGTTTAGGGTTTCAGGGTTTTGGGTTCAGGGTTCAGGGTTTAGGGTTCAGGGTTTAGGGTTCAGGGTTCAGGGTTCAGGGTTCAGGGTTCAGGGTTTCAGGGTTCAGGGTTTAGGGTTCAGGGTTCAGGGTTTCAGGGTTCAGGGTTCAGGGTTCAGGGTTCAGGGTTTCAGGGTTCAGGGTTCAGGGTTTCAGGGTTCAGGGTTTAGGGTTTAGGGTTCAGGGTTTCAGGGTTCAGGGTTCAGGGTTTAGGTCCAGGGTTCAGGGTTCAGGGTTCAGGGTTCAGGGTTTCAGGGTTTAGGGTTCAGGGTTTCAGGGTTCAGGGTTTCAGGGTTCAGGGTTCAGGGTTCAGGGTTCAGGGTTCAGGGTTCAGGGTTCAGGGTTCAGGGTTTTGGGTTCAGGGTTCAGGGTTTCAGGGTTTAGGGTTTTCAGGGTTTCAGGGTTCAGGGTTCAGGGTTTAGGGTTCAGGGTTCAGGGTTCAGGGTTCAGGGTTTTGGGTTCAGGGTTCAGGGTTCAGGGTTCAGGGTTTAGGTTCAGGGTTTTGGGTTTAGGGTTCAGGGTTCAGGGTTTCAGGGTTCAGGGTTCAGGGTTCAGGGTTTCAGGGTTCAGGGTTCAGGGTTCAGGGTTCGGGGTTCAGGGTTTCAGGGTTTCAGGGTTCAGGGTTTAGGGTTCAGGGTTCAGGGTTTAGGGTTTAGGGTTCAGGGTTTTAGGGTTTAGGGTTTTGGGTTCAGGGTTTTGGGTTTCAGGGTTTTGGGTTCAGGGTTTCAGGGTTTCAGGGTTTTGGGTTTAGGGTTCAGGGTTTCAGGGTTCAGGGTTTAGGGTTTCAGGGTTCAGGGTTCAGGGTTTAGGGTTTCAGGGTTTAGGGTTTTAGGGTTCAGGGTTCAGGGTTCAGGGTTTTCAGGGTTTTTCAGGGTTTTGGGTTTAGGGTTCAGGGTTTTGGGTTCAGGGTTTCAGGGTTCAGGGTTCAGGGTTCAGGGTTTTGGGTTTCAGGGTTTCAGGGTTTAGGGTTCAGGGTTCAGGGTTCAGGGTTCAGGGTTTTCAGGGTTCAGGGTTTAGGGTTTTGGGTTCAGGGTTTAGGGTTTAGGGTTTTGGGTCAGGGTTCAGGGTTCAGGGTTCAGGGTTCAGGGTTCAGGGTTTAGGGTTTAGGGTTTCAGGGTTTTGGGTTCAGGGTTTCAGGGTTCAGGGTTCAGGGTTCAGGGTTTAGGGTTCAGGGTTTAGGGTTCAGGGTTTCAGGGTTTAGGGTTTCAGGGTTCAGGGTTCAGGGTTCAGGGTTTAGGGTTTTGGGTTCAGGGTTCAGGGTTCAGGGTTCAGGGTTTAGGGTTTTGGGTTTAGGGTTTCAGGGTTTCAGGGTTCAGGGTTCAGGGTTTAGGTTCAGGGTTTCAGGGTTTTGGGTTCAGGGTTTAGGGTTTCAGGGTTTAGGGTTTCAGGGTTCAGGGTTTCAGGGTTTCAGGGTTTAGGGTTCAGGGTTTTCAGGGTTCAGGGTTTAGGGTTCAGGGTTTAGGGTTTTCAGGGTTTTGGGTTCAGGGTTTAGGGTTTAGGGTTCAGGGTTCAGGGTTCAGGGTTTAGGTTCAGGGTTTAGGGTTTTGGGTTCAGGGTTCAGGGTTCAGGGTTCAGGGTTTAGGGTTCAGGGTTTAGGGTTCAGGGTTCAGGGTTTCAGGGTTCAGGGTTCAGGGTTCAGGGTTCAGGGTTCAGGGTTTAGGGTTCAGGGTTCAGGGTTCAGGGTTCAGGGTTTAGGGTTCAGGGTTTAGGGTTCAGGGTTTTCAGGGTTTAGGTTCAGGGTTCAGGGTTTAGGGTTTAGGGTTTTGGGTTTAGGGTTCAGGGTTTCAGGGTTTTCAGGGTTCAGGGTTCAGGGTTCAGGGTTCAGGGTTTTGGGTTCAGGGTTTAGGGTTTAGGGTTTAGGGTTTCAGGGTTTAGGGTTTCAGGGTTCAGGGTTTAGGGTTTAGGGTTTAGGGTTCAGGGTTTAGGGTTCAGGGTTTAGGGTTTAGGGTTCAGGGTTTAGGGTTCAGGGTTTAGGGTTCAGGGTTCAGGGTTTAGGGTTCAGGGTTCAGGGTTCAGGGTTCAGGGTTCAGGGTTTCAGGGTTCAGGGTTTCAGGGTTTAGGGTTCAGGGTTCAGGGTTTAGGGTTTTGGGTTCAGGGTTTAGGGTTTCAGGGTTCAGGGTTCAGGGTTCAGGGTCAGGGTTCAGGGTTCAGGGTTTCAGGGTTTAGGGTTTTGGGTTTCAGGGTTTTGGGTTTAGGGTTTTAGGGTTTAGGGTTTCAGGGTTTTGGGTCAGGGTTCAGGGTTCAGGGTTCAGGGTTTAGGGTTTAGGGTTTTCAGGGTTCAGGGTTCAGGGTTCAGGGTTCAGGGTTTAGGGTTCAGGGTTCAGGGTTTAGGGTTTAGGGTTTAGGGTTCAGGGTTCAGGGTTTAGGGTTCAGGGTTCAGGGTTTTGGGTTCAGGGTTTCAGGGTTCAGGGTTTAGGTTCAGGGTTTTGGGTTCAGGGTTTTGGGTTCAGGGTTTTGGGTTCAGGGTTCAGGGTTTCAGGGTTTAGGGTTTAGGGTTTAGGGTTTCGGGTTTAGGGTTTCAGGGTTCAGGGTTTAGGGTCCAGGGTTTTAGGGTTCAGGGTTTAGGGTTTAGGGTTCAGGGTTCAGGGTTCAGGGTTCAGGGTTTAGGGTTTAGGGTTCAGGGTTTTAGGGTTCAGGGTTTCAGGGTTTAGGGTTCAGGGTTCAGGGTTCAGGGTTTTGGGTTCAGGGTTCAGGGTTTAGGGTTTCAGGGTTTTGGGTTTAGGGTTTTAGGGTTCAGGGTTCAGGGTTTCAGGGTTTTAGGGTTTAGGGTTTAGGGTTCAGGGTTTAGGGTTTAGGGTTTTGGGTTCAGGGTTTCAGGGTTCAGGGTTCAGGGTTCAGGGTTCAGGGTTCAGGGTTCAGGGTTCAGGGTTCAGGGTTCAGGGTTCAGGGTTCAGGGTTCAGGGTTCAGGGTTCAGGGTTCAGGGTTCATGGTTCAGGGTTTAGGGTCAGGGTTCAGGGTTCAGGGTTTTGGTTCAGGGTTCAGGGTTCAGGGTTCAGGGTTCAGGGTTTCAGGGTTTCAGGGTTCAGGGTTCAGGGTTCAGGGTTTTAGGGTTCAGGGTTTAGGGTTTAGGGTTTAGGGTTCAGGGTTTTAGGGTTCAGGGTTCAGGGTTTAGGGTTTCAGGGTTTTAGGGTTCAGGGTTCAGGGTTTAGGGTCAGGGTTCAGGGTTCAGGGTTCAGGGTTTTGGGTTCAGGGTTCAGGGTTCAGGGTTTAGGGTTCAGGGTTTAGGTTCAGGGTTCAGGGTTCAGGGTTTAGGGTTCAGGGTTTTGGGTTCAGGGTTTCAGGGTTTAGGGTTCAGGGTTCAGGGTTCAGGGTTCAGGGTTCAGGGTTCAGGGTTCAGGGTTTAGGGTTCAGGGTTTAGGGTTTTAGGGTTTCAGGGTTTCAGGGTTCAGGGTTCAGGGTTCAGGGTTCAGGGTTTCAGGGTTTAGGGTTTAGGGTTCAGGGTTCAGGGTTTCAGGGTTCAGGGTTCAGGGTTTCAGGGTTCAGGGTTTTGGGTTTAGGGTTTAGGGTTTAGGGTTTTCAGGGTTCAGGGTTCAGGGTTCAGGGTTTAGGGTTCAGGGTTTTGGTTCAGGGTTCAGGGTTCAGGGTTCAGGGTTCAGGGTTTCAGGGTTTCAGGGTTCAGGGTTCAGGGTTTCAGGGTTTCAGGGTTCAGGGTTCAGGGTCAGGGTCCAGGGTTTCAGGGTTCAGGGTTTAGGGTTCAGGGTTCAGGGTTTAGGGTTTTGGGTTCAGGGTTCAGGGTTCAGGGTTTCAGGGTTCAGGGTTCAGGGTTCAGGGTTTAGGGTTTAGGGTTCAGGGTTCAGGGTTCAGGGTTCAGGGTTCAGGGTTCAGGGTTTTCAGGGTTCAGGGTTCAGGGTTCAGGGTTCAGGGTTCAGGGTTCAGGGTTCAGGGTTCAGGGTTTTGGGTTCAGGGTTTAGGGTTTTAGGGTTTCAGGGTTCAGGGTTTTAGGGTTCAGGGTTTTGGGTTCAGGGTTTGCAGGGTTCAGGGTTTCAGGGTTCAGGGTTTTGGGTTTAGGGTTTAGGGTTTCAGGGTTTTAGGGTTTCAGGGTTCAGGGTTTTCAGGGTTTTCAGGGTTCAGGGTTTTGGGTTCAGGGTTTAGGGTTCAGGGTTTAGGGTTCAGGGTTTAGGGTTTAGGGTTCAGGGTTCAGGGTTCAGGGTTCAGGGTTCAGGGTTCAGGGTTCAGGGTTCAGGGTTTCAGGGTTCAGGGTTTAGGGTTCAGGGTTTCAGGGTTTTAGGGTTCAGGGTTCAGGGTTCAGGGTTTAGGGTTTTAGGGTTTCAGGGTTCAGGGTTTAGGTTCAGGGTTCAGGGTTCAGGGTTTCAGGGTTTCAGGGTTCAGGGTTTCAGGGTTCAGGGTTCAGGGTTTTCAGGGTTCAGGGTTTCAGGGTTTTGGGTTCAGGGTTTTCAGGGTTCAGGGTTTTCAGGGTTTAGGGTTCAGGGTTCAGGGTTCAGGGTTCAGGGTTTTGGTTCAGGGTTCAGGGTTCAGGGTTCAGGGTTCAGGGTTTTAGGGTTCAGGGTTTCAGGGTTTTAGGGTTCAGGGTTTTGGGTTTAGGGTTCAGGGTTTTAGGGTTTAGGGTTTCAGGGTTCAGGGTTTTCAGGGTTCAGGGTTTTAGGGTTTCCGGGTTCAGGGTTTAGGGTTTTCAGGGTTTTCAGGGTTCAGGGTTCAGGGTTCAGGGTTCAGGGTTCAGGGTTCAGGGTTCAGGGTTCAGGGTTCAGGGTTCAGGGTTTCAGGGTTTAGGGTCCAGGGTTTTAGGGTTTCAGGGTTTCAGGGTTCAGGGTTTCAGGGTTTAGGGTTTTAGGGTTTAGGGTTCAGGGTTTAGGGTTTAGGGTTTAGGGTTTAGGGTTCAGGGTTCAGGGTTTCAGGGTTCAGGGTTCAGGGTTCAGGGTTCAGGGTTTTCAGGGTTTAGGGTCAGGGTTCAGGGTTTAGGGTTCAGGGTTCAGGGTTCAGGGTTTAGGGTTCAGGGTTTCAGGGTTCAGGGTTCAGGGTTCAGGGTTTAGGGTTTAGGGTTCAGGGTTTCAGGGTTTAGGGTTTAGGGTTCAGGGTTCAGGGTTCAGGGTTCAGGGTTTTGGGTTCAGGGTTTAGGGTTTAGGGTTCAGGGTTCAGGGTTTAGGGTTCAGGGTTTTCAGGGTTCAGGGTTCAGGGTTTAGGGTTCAGGGTTTCAGGGTTCAGGGTTCAGGGTTCAGGGTTCAGGGTTTAGGGTTTTGGGTCAGGGTTCAGGGTTTTGGGTTCAGGGTTCAGGGTTTAGGTTCAGGGTTCAGGGTTCAGGGTTCAGGGTTTCAGGGTTTTGGGTTCAGGGTTCAGGGTTCAGGGTTCAGGGTTCAGGGTTTTGGGTTCAGGGTTTAGGGTTTCAGGGTTTCGGGGTTCAGGGTTCAGGGTTTTGGGTTCAGGGTTTAGGGTTTAGGGTTCAGGGTTTCAGGGTTTTGGGTTCAGGGTTCAGGGTTTTGGGTTCAGGGTTCAGGGTTTTGGGTTCAGGGTTCAGGGTTCAGGGTTCAGGGTTCAGGTTCAGGGTTTTAGGGTTCAGGGTTTTGGGTTCAGGGTTTAGGGTTCAGGGTTCAGGGTTTAGGGTTTAGGGTTCAGGGTTTAGGGTCCAGGGTTCAGGGTTTCAGGGTTCAGGGTTTTGGGTTCAGGGTTCAGGGTTTAGGGTCAGGGTTCTGGTTCAGGGTTTAGGGTTTAGGGTTTCAGGGTTTCAGGGTTTCAGGGTTTCAGGGTTCAGGGTTCAGGGTTCAGGGTTTCAGGGTTTCAGGGTTCAGGGTTCAGGGTTCAGGGTTCAGGGTTTTGGGTTTAGGTTTAGGGTTTAGGGTTCAGGGTTTAGGGTTCAGGGTTTAGGGTTTAGGGTTCAGGGTTTAGGGTTCAGGGTTTTAGGGTTCAGGGTTCAGGGTTTCAGGGTTCAGGGTTCAGGGTTTCAGGGTTCAGGGTTTAGGGTTCAGGGTTCAGGGTTTCAGGGTTTCAGGGTTCAGGGTTCAGGGTTTTAGGGTTTCAGGGTTTAGGGTTTTAGGGTTCAGGGTTTCAGGGTTTAGGGTTCAGGGTTCAGGGTTCAGGGTTCAGGGTTTCAGGGTTTAGGGTTTTAGGGTTCAGGGTTTCGGGTTCAGGGTTCAGGGTTTCAGGGTTCAGGGTTCAGGGTTCAGGGTTCAGGGTTCAGGGTTTAGGGTTTAGGGTTTAGGGTTTTGGGTTCAGGGTTCAGGGTTTTGGGTTTAGGGTTTTAGGGTTCAGGGTTTAGGGTTTTCAGGGTTTAGGGTTTAGGGTTTTCAGGGTTTAGGGTCAGGGTCCAGGGTTCAGGGTTCAGGGTTTCAGGGTTCAGGGTTTAGGGTTTAGGGTCAGGGTTCAGGGTTTAGGGTTTAGGGTTTTCAGGGTTTCAGGGTTTCAGGGTTCAGGGTTCAGGGTTTAGGGTCCAGGGTTCAGGGTTCAGGGTTTCAGGGTTTTGGGTTCAGGGTTCAGGGTTCAGGGTTTCAGGGTTTTGGGTTCAGGGTTCAGGGTTCAGGGTTTAGGGGTTCAGGGTTTCAGGGTTTAGGGTTTCAGGGTTTAGGGTTCAGGGTTTTGGGTTTAGGGTTTCAGGGTTCAGGGTTTTGGGTTCAGGGTTTTCAGGGTTCAGGGTTTCAGGGTTTTAGGGTCCAGGGTTCAGGGTTTTGGGTTTAGGGTTTAGGGTTTAGGGTTTAGGCTCAGGGTTTAGGGTTCAGGGTTCAGGGTTCAGGGTTCAGGGTTCAGGGTTTCAGGGTTTTCAGGGTTCAGGGTTTTAGGGTTTCAGGGTTTAGGGTTCAGGGTTTTGGGTTCAGGGTTTTGGGTTTCAGGGTTCAGGGTTTAGGGTTCAGGGTTTCAGGGTTCAGGGTTTTCAGGGTTCAGGGTTTAGGTCCAGGGTTCAGGGTTCAGGGTTTAGGTTCAGGGTTCAGGGTTTCAGGGTTTTCAGGGTTCAGGGTTCAGGGTTCAGGGTTCAGGGTTCAGGGTTTTGGGTTCAGGGTTTCAGGGTTCAGGGTTTTAGGGTTTTGGGTTCAGGGTTCAGGGTTTAGGGTTCAGGGTTCAGGGTTCAGGGTTCAGGGTTCAGGGTTTAGGGTTTAGGGTTTCAGGGTTTCGGGTTCAGGGTTTAGGGTTTCAGGGTTCAGGGTTTAGGGTTCAGGGTTCAGGGTTCAGGGTTTAGGGTTCAGGGTTCAGGGTTTCAGGGTTCAGGGTTCAGGGTTCAGGGTTTAGGGTTTCAGGGTTCAGGGTTTAGGGTTTCAGGGTTCAGGGTTTAGGGTTTAGGGTTCAGGGTTCAGGGTTTAGGGTTCAGGGTTCAGGGTTCAGGGTTCAGGGTTCAGGGTTCAGGGTTTCAGGGTTTTGGGTTCAGGGTTCAGGGTTTCAGGGTTTCAGGGTTCAGGGTTCAGGGTTCAGGGTTTAGGGTCCAGGGTTTAGGGTTCAGGGTTCAGGGTTTCAGGGTTCAGGGTTTAGTTCAGGGTTTAGGGTTCAGGGTTCAGGGTTTAGGGTTTGGGTCCAGGGTTCAGGGTTCAGGGTTTAGGGTTCAGGGTTTCAGGGTTCAGGGTTCAGGGTTCAGGGTTCAGGGTTTAGGGTTTCAGGGTTCAGGGTTCAGGGTTCAGGGTTTCAGGGTTCAGGGTTTCAGGGTTTCAGGGTTTCAGGGTTCAGGGTTCAGGGTTCAGGGTTCAGGGTTCAGGGTTCAGGGTTCAGGGTTTAGGGTTTAGGGTTCAGGGTTTAGGGTTCAGGGTTCAGGGTTCAGGGTTCAGGGTTCAGGGTTCAGGGTTCAGGGTTCAGGGTTCAGGGTTCAGGGTTCAGGGTTTCAGGGTTCAGGGTTCAGGGTTCAGGGTTTTGGGTTCAGGGTTCAGGGTTCAGGGTTCAGGGTTCAGGGTTCAGGGTTCAGGGTTCAGGGTTCAGGGTTTCAGGGTTCAGGGTTCAGGGTTCAGGGTTTAGGGTTCAGGGTTTAGGGTTTAGGGTTCAGGGTTTTGGGTTCAGGGTTCAGGGTTCAGGGTTCAGGGTTCAGGGTTCAGGGTTTTGGGTTTCAGGGTTTAGGGTTTAGGGTTTCAGGGTTTAGGGTTTAGGGTTTAGGGTTCAGGGTTCAGGGTTTTGGGTTTAGGGTTTAGGTTCAGGGTTCAGGGTTTTGGGTTCAGGGTTCAGGGTTTAGGGTTCAGGGTTCAGGGTTTAGGGTTCAGGGTTCAGGTTCAGGGTTCAGGGTTCAGGGTTCAGGGTTCAGGGTTCAGGGTTCAGGGTTTCAGGGTTTTGGGTTCAGGGTTTAGGGTTCAGGGTTCAGGGTTTCAGGGTTTCAGGGTTCAGGGTTTCAGGGTTTCAGGGTTTCAGGGTTTCAGGGTTTCAGGGTTCAGGGTTTCAGGGTTCAGGGTTCAGGGTTTAGGGTTTAGGGTTTCAGGGTTTCAGGGTTCAGGGTTCAGGGTTCAGGGTTTTGGGGTTCAGGGTTCAGGGTTTAGGGTTTAGGGTTCAGGGTTCAGGGTTTCAGGGTTCAGGGTTCAGGGTTTTGGGTTCAGGGTTCAGGGTTTAGGGTTTAGGGTTCAGGGTTTAGGGTTCAGGGTTCAGGGTTTAGGGTTCAGGGTTTCAGGGTTTCAGGGTTTCAGGGTTCAGGGTTTCAGGGTTTAGGGTTTCAGGGTTTTGGGTTCAGGGTTCAGGGTTCAGGGTTTAGGGTTCAGGGTTCAGGGTTCAGGGTTCAGGGTTCAGGGTTCAGGGTTCAGGGTTTAGGGTTTCAGGGTTCAGGGTTCAGGGTTCAGGGTTCAGGGTTCAGGGTTCAGGGTTTAGGGTTTCAGGGTTCAGGGTTCAGGGTTCAGGGTTCAGGGTTCAGGGTTTTGGGTTTAGGGTTCAGGGTTCAGGGTTCAGGGTTTCAGGGTTCAGGGTTCAGGGTTCAGGGTTCAGGGTTCAGGGTTCAGGGTTCAGGGTTCAGGGTTCAGGGTTCAGGGTTTAGGGTTTCAGGGTTCAGGGTTCAGGGTTCAGGGTTTCAGGGTTCAGGGTTTCAGGGTTCAGGGTTCAGGGTTCAGGGTTTAGGGTTTAGGGTTCAGGGTTTAGGGTTTAGGGTTTCAGGGTTTCAGGGTTCAGGGTTCAGGGTTTCAGGGTTTTGGGTTCAGGGTTCAGGGTTTCAGGGTTCAGGGTTTCAGGGTTCAGGGTTCAGGGTTCAGGGTTTAGGGTTCAGGGTTTAGGGTTTTGGGGTTTAGGGTTCAGGGTTCAGGGTTCAGGGTTCAGGGTTCAGGGTTTAGGGTTTAGGGTTTCAGGGTTCAGGGTTCAGGGTTCAGGGTTTTCGGGTTCAGGGTTCAGGGTTCAGGGTTCAGGGTTCAGGGTTCAGGGTTTAGGGTTCAGGGTTTCAGGGTTTCAGGGTTTTCAGGGTTCAGGGTTCAGGGTTTAGGGTTTTGGGTTTCAGGGTTTAGGGTTCAGGGTTCAGGGTTCAGGGTTCAGGGTTCAGGGTTCAGGGTTCAGGGTTTCAGGGTTCAGGGTTCAGGGTTTCAGGGTTCAGGGTTTAGGGTTCAGGGTTCAGGGTTTAGGTTTAGGGTTTCAGGGTTCAGGGTTTCAGGGTTCAGGGTTCAGGGTTTAGGGTTTCAGGGTTCAGGGTTCAGGGTTCAGGGTTTAGGGTTTAGGGTTCAGGGTTCAGGGTTTAGGGTTTTAGGGTTTTGGGTTTCAGGGTTTAGGGTTTCAGGGTTCAGGGTTTAGGGTTTCAGGGTTCAGGGTTTAGGGTCCAGGGTTCAGGGTTTAGGGTTTAGGGTTCAGGGTTTAGGGTTTCAGGGTTCAGGGTTCAGGGTTCAGGGTTCAGGGTTTCAGGGTTTCAGGGTTCAGGGTTCAGGGTTTAGGGTTTTCAGGGTTTTAGGGTTCAGGGTTCAGGGTTTCAGGGTTCAGGGTTTCAGGGTTCAGGGTTCAGGGTTCAGGGTTCAGGGTTCAGGGTTTTAGGGTTTCAGGGTTCAGGGTTCAGGGTTCAGGGTTCAGGGTTCAGGGTCCAGGGTTCAGGGTTTAGGGTTTCAGGGTTTTCAGGGTTCAGGGTTCAGGGTTCAGGGTTTAGGGTTTCAGGGTTCAGGGTTCAGGGTTTAGGGTTCAGGGTTTTCAGGGTTTAGGGTTTAGGGTTCAGGGTTCAGGGTTCAGGGTTTAGGGTTCAGGGTTCAGGGTTCAGGGTTTCAGGGTTCAGGGTTCAGGGTTCAGGGTTTAGGGTTCAGGGTTTAGGGTTTTAGGGTTCAGGGTTTTGGGTTCAGGGTTTAGGGTTTCAGGGTTTCAGGGTTTCAGGGTTTAGGGTTTAGGGTTTCAGGGTTCAGGGTTCAGGGTTCAGGGTTCAGGGTTTCAGGGTTTCTGGGTTCAGGGTTTTGGGTTCAGGGTTCAGGGTTCAGGGTTTAGGGTTCAGGGTTTAGGGTTTAGGGTTCAGGGTTCAGGGTTCAGGGTTCAGGGTTTCAGGGTTCAGGGTTCAGGGTTCAGGGTTTAGGGTTCAGGGTTCAGGGTTCAGGGTTCAGGGTTCAGGGTTCAGGGTTCAGGGTTCAGGGTTTAGGGTTTTGGGTTCAGGGTTTTGGGTCCAGGGTTCAGGGTTCAGGGTTCAGGGTTCAGGGTTTCGGGTTCAGGGTTTTGGGTTCAGGGTTTCAGGGTTCAGGGTTTTGGGTTTAGGGTTCAGGGTTTTAGGGTTCAGGGTTCAGGGTTTAGGGTTTAGGGTTTAGGGTTTAGGGTTTCAGGGTTTCAGGGTTCAGGGTTCAGGGTTCAGGGTTCAGGGTTCAGGGTTTCAGGGTTCAGGGTTCAGGGTTCAGGGTTTCAGGGTTCAGGGTTCAGGGTTCAGGGTTTTCAGGGTTCAGGGTTCAGGGTTCAGGGTTCAGGGTTCAGGGTTCAGGGTTCAGGGTTTCAGGGTTTCAGGGTTTTCAGGGTTTTAGGGTTCAGGGTTTAGGGTTCAGGGTTCAGGGTTTAGGGTTTCAGGGTTCAGGGTTTCAGGGTTCAGGGTTTTTGGGTTCAGGGTTCAGGGTTCAGGGTTCAGGGTTTTCAGGGTTTAGGGTTCAGGGTTTTCAGGGTTCAGGGTTCAGGGTTTAGGGTTCAGGGTTCAGGGTTCAGGGTTCAGGGTTTAGGGTTCAGGGTTTCAGGGTTTAGGGTTTTCAGGGTTCAGGGTTTAGGGTTTAGGGTTTAGGGTTTAGGGTTCAGGGTTTTGGGTTCAGGGTTCAGGGTTCAGGGTTCAGGGTTCAGGGTTTTCAGGGTTCAGGGTTCAGGGTTTTGGGTTTCAGGGTTCAGGGTTTAGGGTTTCAGGGTTCAGGGTTCAGGGTTCAGGGTTCAGGGTTTAGGGTTCAGGGTTCAGGGTTCAGGGTTTAGGGTCCAGGGTTCAGGGTTTAGGGTTTAGGGTCCAGGGTTTCAGGGTTTCAGGGTTTCAGGGTTCAGGGTTCAGGGTTTCAGGGTTTCAGGGTTCAGGGTTCAGGGTTCAGGGTTTCAGGGTTTCAGGGTTCAGGGTTTCAGGGTTCAGGGTTCAGGGTTCAGGGTTTTGGGTTCAGGGTTCAGGGTTTTGGGTTCAGGGTTCAGGGTTTAGGGTTTCAGGGTTTCAGGGTTCAGGGTTTAGGGTTTCAGGGTTCAGGGTTCAGGGTTTCAGGGTTTTCAGGGTTTCAGGGTTCAGGGTTCAGGGTTTTAGGGTTCAGGGTTTTAGGGTTTTCAGGGTTTTCAGGGTTCAGGGTTCAGGGTTTAGGGTTTAGGGTTCAGGGTTTCAGGGTTTAGGTTCAGGGTTTAGGGTTTAGGGTTTAGGGTTTAGGGTTTTCAGGGTTCAGGGTTTAGGGTTTCAGGGTTTTGGGTTTTAGGGTTTTAGGGTTCAGGGTTCAGGGTTTAGGGTTTCAGGATTCAGGGTTCAGGGTTTCAGGGTTCAGGGTTTAGGGTTTCAGGGTTCAGGGTTCAGGGTTCAGGGTTCAGGGTTCAGGGTTCAGGGTTTTAGGGTTTAGGGTCCAGGGTTCAGGGTTCAGGGTTCAGGGTTCAGGGTTCAGGGTTCAGGGTTCAGGGTTCAGGGTTCAGGGTTCAGGGTTCAGGGTTCAGGGTTTCAGGGTTCAGGGTTTTCAGGGTTTCAGGGTTCAGGGTTCAGGGTTTAGGGTTCAGGGTTTTGGGTTCAGGGTTCAGGGTTCAGGGTTTCAGGGTTCAGGATCAGGGTTTAGGGTTTCAGGGTTTAGGGTTTAGGGTTCAGGGTTTCAGGGTTTTCAGGGTTCAGGGTTCAGGGTTTTCAGGGTTCAGGGTTTAGGGTTTTCAGGGTTTCAGGGTTCAGGGTTCAGGGTTTAGGGTTTCAGGGTTTTGGGTTTAGGGTTTAGGGTTTAGGGTTTCAGGGTTCAGGGTTTCAGGGTTTAGGGTTTTAGGGTTTTGGGTTTAGGGTTTTAGGTTCAGGGTTCAGGGTTCAGGGTTCAGGGTTTAGGGTTCAGGGTTTAGGGTTTAGGGTTTAGGGTTTAGGGTTCAGGGTTCAGGGTTCAGGGTTTCAGGGTTCAGGGTTTCAGGGTTCAGGGTTTTGGGTTCAGGGTTTCAGGGTTTTAGGGTTTAGGGTTCAGGGTTCAGGGTTCAGGGTTCAGGGTTCAGGGTTTTGGGTTTAGGGTTTCAGGGTTCAGGGTTTTCAGGGTTTTGGGTTTAGGGTTTAGGGTCCAGGGTTCAGGGTTCAGGGTTCAGGGTTCAGGGTTCAGGGTTCAGGGTTTAGGTTCAGGGTTCAGGGTTCAGGGTTTTGGGTTTCAGGGTTTAGGGTTCAGGGTTCAGGGTTTCAGGGTTTAGGGTTTAGGGTTTCAGGGTTCAGGGTTCAGGGTTTAGGGTTTTGGGTTCAGGGTTTCAGGGTTTTCAGGGTTCAGGGTTTCAGGGTTTAGGGTTCAGGGTTCAGGGTTTTCAGGGTTCAGGGTTCAGGGTTTAGGGTTCAGGGGTTTCAGGGTTTCAGGGTTCAGGGTTCAGGGTTCAGGGTTTAGGGTTTAGGGTTCAGGGTTTTCAGGGTTTTGGGTTCAGGGTTTCAGGGTTTCAGGGTTTAGGTTCAGGGTTCAGGGTTTCAGGGTTCAGGGTTTAGGGTTTCAGGGTTTAGGGTTCAGGGTTTCAGGGTTCAGGGTTCAGGGTTTAGGGTTCAGGGTTCAGGGTTCAGGGTTTAGGGTTCAGGGTTTCAGGGTTCAGGGTTCAGGGTTTCAGGGTTTAGGGTTTAGGGTTCAGGGTTCAGGGTTTTGGTTCAGGGTTCAGGGTTCAGGGTTTAGGGTTCAGGGTTCAGGGTTCAGGGTTCAGGGTTTTCAGGGTTCAGGGTTCAGGGTTTCAGGGTTTCAGGGTTCAGGGTTCAGGGTTTAGGGTTTTGGGTTTAGGGTTCAGGGTTTCAGGGTTTTAGGGTTTAGGGTTCAGGGTTCAGGGTTCAGGGTTCAGGGTTCAGGGTTCAGGGTTTAGGGTTTAGGGTTTCAGGGTTTTAGGGTTCAGGGTTCAGGGTTCAGGGTTCAGGGTTTCAGGGTTCAGGGTTTCAGGGTTTAGGGTTCAGGGTTCAGGGTTTAGGGTTTCAGGGTTTAGGGTTTAGGGTTCAGGGTTTTCAGGGTTTTGGGTTTAGGGTTTAGGGTTTAGGGTTCAGGGTTCAGGGTTTAGGGTTTCAGGGTTTAGGGTTCAGGGTTTAGGGTTCAGGGTTTCGGGTTCAGGGTTTCAGGGTTCAGGGTTTCAGGGTTCAGGGTTCAGGGTTTAGGGTTCAGGGTTTTAGGGTTTAGGGTTTAGGGTTCAGGGTTTAGGGTTTAGGGTTCAGGGTTTTCAGGGTTCAGGGTTCAGGGTTCAGGGTTCAGGGTTTAGGGTTTAGGGTTCAGGGTTTCAGGGTTCAGGGTTTCAGGGTTTTAGGGTTTTGGGTTTAGGGTTTAGGGTTTAGGGTTTAGGGTTTAGGGTTTAGGGTTTCAGGGTTCAGGGTTTAGGGTTTAGGGTTCAGGGTTCAGGGTTTCAGGGTTTCAGGGTTCAGGGTTTAGGGTTTTGGGTTTAGGGTTCAGGGTTCAGGGTTCAGGGTTTTGGGTTTCAGGGTTCAGGGTTCAGGGTTCAGGGTTTAGGGTTTTGGGTTTAGGGTTTCAGGGTTTCAGGGTTTAGGGTTTAGGGTTTTGGGTTTCAGGGTTCAGGGTTTCAGGGTTCAGGGTTCAGGGTTTCAGGGTTCAGGGTTTAGGGTTCAGGGTTCAGGGTTTCAGGGTTCAGGGTTCAGGGTTCAGGGTTCAGGGTTTCAGGGTTCAGGGTTCAGGGTTTAGGGTCCAGGGTTCAGGGTTCAGGGTTCAGGGTTCAGGGTTTAGGGTTCAGGGTTCAGGGTTTTGGGTTCAGGGTTTTCAGGGTTCAGGGTTTAGGGTTTCAGGGTTCAGGGTTCAGGGTTCAGGGTTTTGGGTTCAGGGTTTAGGGTTTCAGGGTTCAGGGTTTAGGGTTCAGGGTTTAGGGTTTCAGGGTTCAGGGTTCAGGGTTCAGGGTTTAGGGTTCAGGGTTCTGGGTTTCAGGGTTCAGGGTTTCAGGGTTCAGGGTTTAGGGTTCAGGGTTCAGGGTTCAGGGTTTCAGGGTTCAGGGTTTTAGGGTTTAGGGTTCAGGGTTTCAGGGTTTCAGGGTTCAGGGTTCAGGGTTTAGGGTTCAGGGTTCAGGGTTCAGGGTTCAGGGTTTAGGGTTCAGGGTTCAGGGTTCAGGGTTCAGGGTTTCAGGGTTCAGGGTTCAGGGTTCAGGGTTTTGGTTCAGGGTTCAGGGTTCAGGGTTCAGGGTTTTGGTTCAGGGTTCAGGGTTCAGGGTTTTAGGGTTCAGGGTTTCAGGGTTCAGGGTTCAGGGTTTCAGGGTTCAGGGTTTCAGGGTTCAGGGTTCAGGGTTCAGGGTTTAGGGTTTAGGGTTTAGGGTTCAGGGTTCAGGGTTTCAGGGTTTCAGGGTTCAGGGTTCAGGGTTCAGGGTTTTGGGTTTAGGGTTTCAGGGTTTAGGGTTCAGGGTTCAGGGTTCAGGGTTCAGGGTTCAGGGTTTCAGGGTTTAGGGTTCAGGGTTTCAGGGTTCAGGGTTTAGGGTTCAGGGTTTCAGGGTTTAGGGTTTTAGGGTTTCAGGGTTCAGGGTTCAGGGTTTAGGGTCAGGGTTCAGGGTTTAGGGTTCAGGGTTTAGGGTTTAGGGTTTCAGGGTTTTGGGTTCAGGGTTTAGGGTTTAGGGTTCAGGGTTTAGGGTTCAGGGTTTTGGGTTCAGGGTTTCAGGGTTTAGGGTTCAGGGTTTTGGGTTTCAGGGTTCAGGGTTCAGGGTTTTGGGTTTTGGGTTTGGTTCAGGGTTCAGGGTTCAGGGTTTTGGGTTCAGGGTTCAGGGTTCAGGGTTCAGGGTTTAGGGTTCAGGGTTCAGGGTTTCAGGGTTTAGGTTCAGGGTTCAGGGTTCAGGGTTCAGGGTTCAGGGTTTCAGGGTTCAGGGTTCAGGGTTCAGGGTTCAGGGTTTAGGGTTTCAGGGTTTCAGGGTTTTCAGGGTTTTCAGGGTTCAGGGTTTCAGGGTTCAGGGTTCAGGGTTTAGGGTTTTGGGTTCAGGGTCCAGGGTTTCAGGGTTCAGGGTTTCAGGGTTCAGGGTTTCAGGGTTTTCAGGGTTCAGGGTTCAGGGTTCAGGGTTTAGGGTTCAGGGTTTAGGGTTCAGGGTTCAGGGTTCAGGGTTCAGGGTTTCAGGGTTCAGGGTTCAGGGTTCAGGGTCCAGGGTTCAGGGTTCAGGGTTCAGGGTTTCAGGGTTCAGGGTTCAGGGTTCAGGGTTCAGGGTTCAGGGTTTCAGGGTTCAGGGTTCAGGGTTCAGGGTTTTCAGGGTTTTTGGGTTTCAGGGTTCAGGGTTCAGGGTTCAGGGTTTAGGGTTCAGGGTTTTCAGGGTTTCAGGGTTTAGGGTTCAGGGTTCAGGGTTCAGGGTTTAGGGTTTAGGGTTTCAGGGTTCAGGGTTTTGGGTTCAGGGTTTAGGGTTTCAGGGTTCAGGGTTCAGGGTTCAGGGTTCAGGGTTCAGGGTTTAGGGTTTCGGGTTCAGGGTTCAGGGTTCAGGGTTTAGGGTCCAGGGTTTAGGGTCCAGGGTTCAGGGTTTAGGGTCAGGGTTTCAGGGTTCAAGGGTTTTAGGGTTCAGGGTTCAGGGTTTAGGGTTCAGGGTTTCAGGGTTCAGGGTTTAGGGTTTCAGGGTTTAGGTTCAGGGTTCAGGGTTTCAGGGTTTTCAGGGTTCAGGGTTCAGGGTTTCAGGGTTTCAGGGTTTAGGGTCCAGGGTTCAGGGTTCAGGGTTTCAGGGTTTTGGTTCAGGGTTTAGGGTTCAGGGTTTAGGGTCCAGGGTTCAGGGTTTCAGGGTTCAGGGTTCAGGGTTTAGGGTTTTGGGTTTAGGGTTCAGGGTTTCAGGGTTTCAGGGTTCAGGGTTCAGGGTTCAGGGTTCAGGGTTTAGGGTTTCAGGGTTTCAGGGTTTTCAGGGTTTCAGGGTTCAGGGTTCAGGGTTTCAGGGTTCAGGGTTCAGGGTTCAGGGTTCAGGGTTCAGGGTTTTGGGTCCAGGGTTCAGGGTTTCAGGGTTCAGGGTTTTGGGTTCAGGGTTCAGGGTTTCAGGGTTCAGGGTTTTGGGTTTAGGGTTTTGGGTTTAGGGTTTCAGGGTTCAGGGTTCAGGGTTTTCAGGGTTTTCAGGGTTCAGGGTTCAGGGTCCAGGGTTTCAGGGTTCAGGGTTCAGGGTTTCAGGGTTCAGGGTTCAGGGTTCAGGGTTTCAGGGTTTCAGGGTTTTAGGGTTCAGGGTTTAGGGTTCAGGGTTTCAGGGTTTCAGGGTTCAGGGTTTCAGGGTTCAGGGTTCAGGGTTTTGGGTTTAGGGTTTCAGGGTTTCAGGGTTTTGGGTCAGGGTTCAGGGTTCAGGGTTCAGGGTTCAGGGTTTTGGGTTTCAGGGTTCAGGGTTCAGGGTTCAGGGTTCAGGGTTTAGGGTTCAGGGTTCAGGGTTCAGGGTTCAGGGTTCAGGGTTTAGGGTTCAGGGTTTAGGGTTTAGGGTTTAGGGTCCAGGGTTCAGGGTTCAGGGTTTAGGGTTTTCAGGGTTCAGGGTTTAGGGTTTAGGGTTTAGGGTTTCAGGGTTCAGGGTTCAGGGTTCAGGGTTTAGGGTTTAGGGTTTAGGGTTCAGGGTTCAGGGTTCAGGGTTCAGGGTTTCAGGGTTTTCAGGGTTCAGGGTCAGGGTTCAGGGTTTAGGGTTTAGGGTTTAGGGTTTAGGGTTCAGGGTTCAGGGTTCAGGGTTCAGGGTTTTGGGTTCAGGGTTTTCAGGGTTTCAGGGTTCAGGGTTCAGGGTTCAGGGTTTAGGGTTCAGGGTTCAGGGTTCAGGGTTCAGGGTTCAGGGTTTTGGGTTCAGGGTTCAGGGTTCAGGGTTCAGGGTTTTAGGGTTCAGGGTTTTAGGGTTTCAGGGTTTAGGGTTTCAGGGTTTAGGGTTCAGGGTTTAGGGTCCAGGGTTTAGGGTTCAGGGTTCAGGGTTTTGGGTTCAGGGTTTCGGGGTTCAGGGTTTAGGGTTTAGGGTTCAGGGTTCAGGGTTCAGGGTTTTCAGGGTTCAGGGTTTCAGGGTTTTCAGGGTTCAGGGTTTTGGGTTTAGGGTTTAGGGTTTAGGGTTTCAGGGTTTCAGGGTTCAGGGTTCAGGGTTCAGGGTTTCAGGGTTCAGGGTTTAGGGTTTAGGGTTTTGGGTTTCAGGGTTTTCAGGGTTTTGGGTTTAGGGTTTAGGGTTCAGGGTTCAGGGTTTCAGGGTTCAGGGTTTTGGGTTCAGGGTTCAGGGTTTAGGGTTTAGGGTTTTGGGTTCAGGGTTCAGGGTTTTAGGGTTTAGGGTCAGGGTTTTGGGTTTAGGGTTTCAGGGTTCAGGGTTTTGGGTTCAGGGTTTCAGGGTTTCGGGGTCCAGGGTTTTGGGTTCAGGGTTTT
This sequence comes from Datura wrightii, assembly GCA_035772735.1. Lineage (NCBI taxonomy): Eukaryota > Viridiplantae > Streptophyta > Magnoliopsida > Solanales > Solanaceae > Datura > Datura wrightii. Next base: position 169,443,733 of record JASDFA010000003.1, read on the forward strand.
GGGTCCAGGGTTCAGGGTCCAGGGTTCAGGGTTTCAGGGTTTCAGGGTTTCAGGGTTCAGGGTCAGGGTTTCAGGGTTCAGGGTTCAGGGTTTAGGGTTTAGGGTTTAGGGTTCAGGGTTCAGGGTTTTGGGTTCAGGGTTTAGGGTTTAGGGTTTAGGGTTCAGGGTTTCAGGGTTTAGGGTTTAGGGTTTTGGGTTCAGGGTTTAGGGTTTAGGGTTCAGGGTTCAGGGTTCAGGGTTCAGGGTTCAGGGTTTCAGGGTTCAGGGTTCAGGGTTCAGGGTTTAGGTCCAGGGTTTAGGGTTTTCAGGGTTCAGGGTTTAGGGTTCAGGGTTTAGGGTTTAGGGTTTAGGGTCCAGGGTTCAGGGTTCAGGGTTCAGGGTTCAGGGTTTCAGGGTTCAGGGTTTAGGGTTCAGGGTTTTCAGGGTTCAGGGTTTCAGGGTTTAGGGTTTAGGGTTTAGGGTTCAGGGTTTCAGGGTTCAGGGTTTCAGGGTTCAGGGTTCAGGGTTCAGGGTTCAGGGTTCAGGGTTTCAGGGTTCAGGGTTTCAGGGTTTAGGGTTTAGGGTTCAGGGTTCAGGGTTTAGGGTTTTAGGGTTCAGGGTTCAGGGTTCAGGGTTTCAGGGTTCAGGGTTTCAGGGTTTCAGGGTTTCAGGGTTCAGGGTTCAGGGTTCAGGGTTCAGGGTTCAGGGTTCAGGGTTCAGGGTTCAGGGTTCAGGGTTTCGGGTCCAGGGTTCAGGGTTTCAGGGTTTCAGGGTTCAGGGTTTTGGGTTTAGGGTTCAGGGTTTCAGGGTTTCAGGGTTTAGGGTTTCAGGGTTTTGGGTTTCAGGGTTCAGGGTTTTGGGTTCAGGGTTTTCAGGGTTCAGGGTTTTGGGTTCAGGGTTTTGGTTTAGGGTTTAGGGTTCAGGGTTTCAGGGTTTTGGGTTTAGGGTTTCAGGGTTCAGGGTTTCAGGGTTTCAGGGTTCAGGGTTCAGGGTTCAGGGTTCAGGGTTCAGGGTTCAGGGTTCAGGGTTTTGGGTTCAGGGTTTAGGGTTTTCAGGGTTCAGGGTTCAGGGTTCAGGGTTCAGGGTTCAGGGTTCAGGGTTCAGGGTTCAGGGTTCAGGGTTCAGGGTTCAGGGTTTTGGGTTCAGGGTTCAGGGTTCAGGGTTTAGGGTCCAGGGTTTAGGGTTCAGGGTTCAGGGTTTCAGGGTTCAGGGTTCAGGGTTCAGGGTTTTGGGTTTGGGTCCAGGGTTCAGGGTTTCAGGGTTCAGGGTTCAGGGTTCAGGGTTCAGGGTTCAGGGTTCAGGGTTTCAGGGTTCAGGGTTTCAGGGTTCAGGGTTCAGGGTTCAGGGTTCAGGGTTCAGGGTTCAGGGTTTCAGGGTTTTGGGTTCAAGGGTTTCAGGGTTTAGGGTTTAGGGTTCAGGGTTCAGGGTTTCAGGGTTCAGGGTTCAGGGTTCAGGGTTTAGGGTCCAGGTTTAGGTTCAGGGTTCAGGGTTCAGGGTTCAGGGTTCAGGGTTCAGGGTTCAGGGTTTTGGGTTTCAGGGTTTTGGGTTTAGGGTTTAGGGTTTTCAGGGTTTTGGGTTCAGGGTTCAGGGTTCAGGGTTTAGGGTTTAGGGTTTCAGGGTTTCAGGGTTCAGGGTTTCAGGGTTTCAGGGTTCAGGGTTTTTGGGTTCAGGGTTTCAGGGTTTTCAGGGTTTTCAGGGTTCAGGGTTCAGGGTTTTGGGTCAGGGTTTTGGGTTTCAGGGTTTTGGGGTTTCAGGGTTCAGGGTTCAGGGTTCAGGGTTCAGGGTTCAGGGTTTTGGGTTCAGGGTTCAGGGTTTTTAGGGTTTAGGGTTTAGGGTTAGGGTTCAGGGTTTTAGGGTTCAGGGTTTAGGGTTTCAGGGTTCAGGGTTCAGGGTTTAGGGTTCAGGGTTCAGGGTTTTGGGTTTCAGGGTTTCAGGGTTCAGGGTTTTGGGTTTAGGGTTTCAGGGTTCAGGGTTTCAGGGTTCAGGGTTTCAGGGTTTAGGGTTTAGGGTTTAGGGTTCA